>CM056994.1:336175288-338575288 GCA_029891345.1 Dryococelus australis
TGGCAAACAGGCACGTTTTCAAGCCCTTGCACTTCCATTTTGGCAAACGAGGGGTTGAAGTCTGCATTTCCTCTGGCAAACGAGGGCACGTTAAAACCCGCCTCCCAATTTTGGCAAACGAGGGCACTTTGTAAGTCGAAAATCCTCGGGAAAAACGAGGGACTTTTGACGTCTGCACTCCTTTCAAACGAGGGCACTTTGTAATCTGCCTCCTCTGGCAAACGACACGTTGTACTTTGCACTCCGCGGGAAAACGAGGCACTTTTTACTTTCGCATCCTTGGGAAAACGGGGGCACGTTGTACGTCTGCACTAATTTGGGCAAACAGGGAGTTTTTAAAGTCTCACTCCTTGGGCAACGGGGAAACTTGTACGCCTGCACTCCTTTCAAACGAGGGCAGTTGTAATCTGCACCCTTGAAAGGGGGGGACGTTTACGTCTGCATTCCTCGGGCAAACGGGGGACGTTGTACGTCTCCCTGCCGCTGGCAAAAAAAAAAAAAAAAAAAAAAAAAAAAAAAAAAAAAAAAAAAAAAAAAAAAAAAAAAAAAAAAAAAAAAAAAAAAAAAAAAAAAAAAAAAAAAAAAAAAAAAAAAAAAAAAAAAAAAAAAAAAAAAAAAAAAAAAAAAAAAAAAAAAAAAAAAAAAAAAAAAAAAAAAAAAAAAAAAAAAAAAAAAAAAAAAAAAAAAAAAAAAAAAAAAAAAAAAAAAAAAAAAAAAAAAAAAAAAAAAAAAAAAAAAAAAAAAAAAAAAAAAAAAAAAAAAAAAAAAAAAAAAAAAAAAAAAAAAAAAAAAAAAAAAAAAAAAAAAAAAAAAAAAAAAAAAAAAAAAAAAAAAAAAAAAAAAAAAAAAAAAAAAAAAAAAAAAAAAAAAAAAAAAAAAAAAAAAAAAAAGTCTGAAAAGCCGCCCGAAAACGGGGCACTTGTACAGTCTGCACTTCCTCGGGCAAAGAGGGCACGTGTACTTGCACTACCATTTGAAAACGGGGCACGTTGAAAGCCCTGCACTGCCGTTGGAAAACGAGGGCCGTTGTAATTTGCACTACCATTTGGAAACGGGGACGTTTAAGTTTGCACTCCTTTTTGGCAAACGAGGGGCGTTGACATCGCATCCTCGGCAAAAAGGGACGTTGTACGTCTGCACGCCTTTGGGAAAAAACAGGGCATTTTGTACTGTCTGCCCTTTTTGGGAAACGGGGGCACGTGTAAGTCTGCATTTACTCTGGCAAAGGGGGACTTGACATTCACTACTTGGCAACGGGGGCACGTTGAACGTCTGCACTCCTCGGCAAACGAGGGCACCGTTGTACAGTCTCCTCCTTGGAAAAAGGGGGGGGAGTTTACGTCGCATTTCCGTCTGGAAAACCGGGGGCAGTGTAAGTTGATCCTTTTGGCAAACGAGGGCACTTTGGTACAGTTGCACCATTTTGCAAACGGGGGGCCGTTGACAGTTGCCCCCTTTTGGAAAACCCGGGGACGTGAACGCTCCCACTGGCGGCAAACGTTTGGGACTTGTACAGTTGCACCCATTGGAAACAGGGCCGTTGTACGCTGCACCCCCTTCTGGAAAACGAGGGCACGTTGTACTGTCTGCACTCCATTCAAACGAGGGAGTTAAAAGTTGCCCTCCCGGGCAAACGAGGGACGTTTAAGTCTGCATCCCCTTGGAAAACGAGGGGCGTTGTCCCCGCTGCACTCCATTGGAAAGGGGGCACGTTGTACAGTTGAAACTCCTCTGGCAAACGGGGGGACTTTGTCGTCTGCACCCTCGGGCAAACGAGGCCGTTGTACGTCTGACGCCATTTCAAAAAGGGACGTTTTACGTCTCCCCTTTCCTTTTGGGAAAACGGGGGCCCCTTTTAAAGTTCACTTACTCTGGCAAACAGGGATTTTGACGTCTGCACGCCGTCTGGCAAACGAGGGCACGTTGTATGTTCCCACTGTCTCAAACGGGGGGCACTTTGACAGTCTGCACTTCATCTGGCAAACGAGGGCACGTTGTACGTCTGCATTTACATTGGCAAACGAGGGCACGTGTACATCTCACTCCTTCAAAACGGGGGGCACGTTTACAGTCTGCCTCCCGGGAAAAACGAGGCACTTTACACCGCACCCGCTGGAAAACGGGGGGCATTTGTACGCTGCCTCCCTTTTTGGGCAAACGGGGGCACGTTTACGCCCGCACTGCCTTTTGCAAACGGGGCACGTTGTACAGTCTGCATTTTCCTTGGCAAACGGGGACTTGAACAGTCTGCATCCCGTCTGGCAAACGAGCACTTTGTACTTTCACTACCTTGGAAACGGGGGCACTTTACAGCCTGCACTTCCTTTTGGGCAAACGGGGGCACTTTGTCTGTCGCACTGCCTCTGCAAACGGGGGAAATTTGTAAAGTCTGCACTCCGCCTGGCAAACGGGGGCACGTTTACGTCGCACTCCCGTCTGGAAAACGGGGGGCTTTTGAAGGTCTGCATTTCCATTGGCAAACGAGGGCACGTTGTACAGTCGCACTCCGTCTGGCAAACGGGGCAGTTTACGCCCTGCACAAACCTTGGCAAACGGGGGCACGTTGTAAGCCCTGCACCCGTCTGCAAACAAAGGGCACTTGTACTGTCTGCACTACCTTTTGGCAAACAGGGCAGTTGTATGTCTCCCTTTCCTCGGCAAACGAGGGCACTTTTGACAGTCTGCACTGCCGCTGGAAAAACGGGGGCACTTTTACTTTTTCCACTACCGTCTGCAAACGGGGCACGTTGACAGTCTGCACGCCGTCTAAAAACGAGGGCACGTTGTACAGTCTCACTCCTTTGGAAACGAGGGCACGTTTACAGCCCCGCACTCCTTTTGGGCAAACGGGGGGGTTTGTACAGTCTGCCCCCCCCGTCTGGAAAACGAGGGCACGTTGAAATCTGCACCTTGGCAAAGGGGGCACGTTGAAAGTCCATGCCGTCTGGCAAACGAGGGCAGTTAACTGTCGCACTACCTTTTGGGCAAACAAAGGCATTTAAGCCCTGCACTCCTCTGGCAAAAGGGCACGTTTTACAGTCGCACTCCCCGGAAACGAGGGCACTTTGTACTCTGCCTATTCGGCAAACGGGGGCACTTTGTACAGTCTGCCTCCTTTTGGGCAAACAGGGACGTTTTTTGTCTCACTCCTTTGGCAAACAGGGCACGTTGTACGTCTGCACCCCTCAAACGAGGGCACGTTTACGTCTCCCTTTCCTTTGGAAAACGGGGGCACTTTTTTACTTCTCACGCCGGGGGCAACGAGGGCACTTGTACGTCTGCATTTCGTCGGCAAACGAGGGCACGTTGTACAGTCCATTTCCTTGGCAAACGAGGGCACTTTTTGTACATCTCACTCCTTTTGGGCAAACGGGGGCACGTTGTAAGTCTCCCTTTTCCTCCTGGCAAACGAGGGACTTTGTACATCTGCACTGCCGTCCGGGCAAACGAGGGCCTTGTACGTTGCACTACCTTGGGGCAAAACCCCCGGGGAGGGCACTTTGTACGCTGCACTACCATTTGGGCAAACGAGGGACTTTTAAATTCTGCATCCGTCGGGAAAAAAAGGGGGCACTTTGTACTCTGCACACTTTGGCAAACGGGGACGTTGTACAGTCTGCACACCATTTTGGCAAACGGGGGCACGTTGTACAGTCTGCACCCCCCTTTGGCAAACGGGGGCACGTTGTACTTCTGCACTACCAAATTTGGCAAACGAGGGCACGTTGTACAGTCGCACTCCATTTGGCAAACGAGGGCACGTTTTATGTCTGCACCCTTGGGCAAACGAGGGACTTTGTACTTCGTCACCCTTTTGGCAAACGGGGAAAACGTTGTAAAGTCTGCACCCTTGCAAACGAGGGCACGTTGTACGTCTGCACAAACCTTTGGGCAAACGATGCACGTTGTAAAGTCTTCATTCCGTCTGGCAAACGAGGGCACGTTGTACGTCTGCACTCCTTTTGGGCAAACGAGGCACGTTGTACGTCTGAAACTACCTTGGCAAACGAGGGCACTTTTTGTAAGTCTGCACTGCCGTCTGGCAAACGAGGGCACGTTGTACAGTCTGCACTACCATTTGGCAAAGAGGGCACGTTGTACAGTCTGAAACTGCCGTCTGGAAACGAGGGCACTTTGTCAGTCTGCAACTGCGTCGGGGAAAACGAGGGCACGTTGTACAGTCTGCACTTCCGTCTGGAAAACGAGGGCACGTTGAAACGTCTGCACTACCATTCTTGGCAAACGAGGGCAGTTGTACAGTCGCACGCCATTTGGCAAACGAGGCACGTTGTCCCAGTCTGCACTCCCAAATTTCAAACGAGGGCACGTTTTTCGTCTGCACTCCTTCTGGCAAACGAGGGCACGTTGTCCCAGTCTGCACTCCATTTGGCAAACGAGGGCACGTTGAACAGTCGGGCACTGCCTTGGCAAACGAGGGCACGGTTTGTACAGCCCTGCACTTCCGTCTGCAAAAGGGCACGTTGTACGTCTGCACTACCAATTGGCAAACGAGGGACGTTGTACAGTCTGCACTGCGTTCTGGCAAACGAAGGCACGTTTTTCTGTCTGCACTACCTTTTGGCAAACGAGGGCACGTTGTAAAGTCTGCACTCCTTTGGCAAACGAGGGACGTTGTACAGTCTGCACTCCCATCGGGCAAACGAGGGCACGTTGTAACAGTCTGCACTGCCGTCGGGCAACGAGGGCACGTTGTACGTCTGCACTACCGTCTGGCAAACGAGGGCACGTTGTACAGTCTGCACTCCTTTGGGGCAAACGAGGGCACGTTGTACGTCTGCATTTCCATCTGGCAAACGAGGGCAACGTTGTACAGCCCTGCACTACCTTTTGCAAACGAGGGACGTTGAAACAGTGCAATTCTCTGGCAAACGAGGGCACGTTTGTACGTCTGAAATACCTTTTGGGCCAAACCGAGGGCACGTTGAACAGTCTGCACTGCCGTCTGCAAACGAGGGCACGTTGTAAGTCTGCACCCTTTGGCAAACGAGGGCACGTTGTACGTTCTGCAACTACCTTTGGCAAACGAGGGGACGTTGAACAGTTTTGCACTGCCGTCTGGCAAACGAGGGCACGTTGTACAGTCTGCACTGCCGTTTTGGCAAAGAGGGCACGTTGTACAGTCTGCACTCCATTGGCAAACGAGGGCACGTTGTACAGTCTGCACTACCATTTGGCAAACGAGGTTTTTTTTTTTTTTTTTTTTTTTTTTTTTTTTTTTTTTTTTTTTTTTTTTTTTTTTTTTTTTTTTTTTTTTTTTTTTTTTTTTTTTTTTTTTTTTTTTTTTTTTTTTTTTTTTTTTTTTTTTTTTTTTTTTTTTTTTTTTTTTTTTTTTTTTTTTTTTTTTTTTTTTTTTTTTTTTTTTTTTTTTTTTTTTTTTTTTTTTTTTTTTTTTTTTTTTTTTTTTTTTTTTTTTTTTTTTTTTTTTTTTTTTTTTTTTTTTTTTTTTTTTTTTTTTTTTTTTTTTTTTTTTTTTTTTTTTTTTTTTTTTTTTTTTTTTTTTTTTTTTTTTTTTTTTTTTTTTTTTTTTTTTTTTTTTTTTTTTTTTTTTTTTTTTTTTTTTTTTTTTTTTTTTTTTTTTTTTTTTTTTTTTTTTTTTTTTTTTTTTTTTTTTTTTTTTTTTTTTTTTTTTTTTTTTTTTTTTTTTTTTTTTTTTTTTTTTTTTTTTTTTTTTTTTTTTTTTTTTTTTTTTTTTTTTTTTTTTTTTTTTTTTTTTTTTTTTTTTTTTTTTTTTTTTTTTTTTTTTGGCCCAGGGCATTTTTCCCCCTTTAAGGGGCACGTTGTACGTCCCTCTTTTTGGGGGGGGGGCCCCCTTAAAAGGGGCAGGATTTACTCCCTGAAAACGGGCCTTTTTGGCACCCGGGGAAAAGGGAACGTTTTTCCTGCACTCCTTTGGGCAAACGAGGGGTTGTACCTTGACCCCCGGCAAACAGGGACGTTTTTGTTTCCAGGCGAGGCCTTTGTTTTTTTTCCCCTTGGCAAAAGGGCACGTTTTACGCCCCTCCCCAAACAACGGGGGGTTTTGGGGGGGAAACCCCCTCCCGGGGCCCGGGTTTCCATCCTTTAAAAAAAGGGGAAAGGACTTTTCCCCCCCCCCTTTTAAAAAAGGGGACGTTGACGTTGAAAACCCTTGGCAAAGGGGGGCCCGTAGTTCCTGCCCCCAAAAAGGGGGGAACTTTTTAATTCCACTCCAGGGCAGGGGCCCCTTATTTTGAAATTTAAAACCTTTTGTCTGCCCCCTTTGGCAAAGGGGAGGACTTTCCCCCCTGGCAAACGGGGCTTGAAAGGCCTCATCCTTGGCAAAGAGGGGGTTTTAATGCCCCAAAAAAGGGCCGTTGTCGTTGCCTCCTTTGGCAAAGGGGGGGTTTGGTTATCCTTGGGAAAGGCATTGCCCCGCCCCCCCGGGGGAATTTCCCTTTTTCCCAAACGGAAAGGGGGCTCCCCCCCCAAAAAAGGGGGAAGACGTAGGCACGGTTGGCAAAGAGGGCCAAAGGCACCCCGGGAAACGAGGCATTTAAAACCCCTCCCCTTGGGGAAACGGGGCCCCTTGAAATCGGCCCCTTGCCGGGGACTTTTTAAAATTGCCTTCCTTTGCAAAGAGGGCACGTTGACATCTGCACTCCTTTGGCAAACGGGGGAATTTAGTCCCCCTTGAAAACAGTTCACGCCCCCCTTTTAAAAAGGGGCTTTTACTTAATCCATTAAAGGGGGCGGACGCCCCCCTGCAAACGAGGGCCTTTTTAACCCCCAAAATCCCGGGCTCCCCCCCCGGGCCACCCCCCCCCCCCCCCCCCCTTTCCCCCCCCCCCCCTCAAAGGGAAAATTGTTTTGCATCCTTTTGGAAACAAGGCCGTTAACGCACCCATCGGGAAAACGGGGAGTTTTTGGGCCCTCCCTTTGGAAACGGGGCACGTTGTCATTGCATCCTTTTGGAAAACGGGGGCACGGTGGCCCTTTTATGGAAGACCCCCCTTTCATCTGCACCAAAAAAAGGGGCCTTCTTTCCCCCTTTTCAAACGGGGGCCTTTAAGCCCCCGTCTGGAAAAAGGGGCCTTGAAACCCCTTTCCCCCCAAAAGGGGGGTTGTAGCTGCCTACCATTTGGCAAAGGGCCGTTTTTTCCTGCACCCCCTTTTTGGGAAAAACGGGGCCTTTTTGAACTTCCCCGGGGGGTTTGTACGGCACCCTTTGGAAACAGGGCCTTGGGGACCCCCGAGGGACGTTGTACTTGCCTCCCTTTGGCAAAGAGGGCACGTTGAATTGCACTCCTTGGCAAACGGGGCGTTTTTTCCAACATTTTAAACGGGCCTTTTTTAACCCCCCCAATCCAGGCAAACGGGGACGTTGTTTTTTTTCCCCCCCAAAAAAAACCTTTGGCCCCTTTGGGAAAACCCGGGCGGACGCCTCCATTTGGCAAAGGGGGCCTTGAAGTCGCACTAGGTCAAAGGGAACTTGTACGCTAACCCCTTTTGGCAAACGAGGGCATTGTACATCTGCACTCCTTGGAAAACGGGGGTTTTTAAACCCCCCCTTTCCCCTTGGAAAAAGGGGGGAAATTTTTTAACTGCCTCCTTCAAAAAGGCTTTTTTAAAACCCTGCATTAAAAAGGGCCGTGCCCGTCCCTTGGCAAAGAGGATTTTTGAAAGTTGCCTCCTTGGAACGGGGCCTTGTACATTTTGGCCCTAAAACGGGCCCCCATCCCTTGGAAAACGGGGCACTTAAAGCCTTAACCCCCTTTTTCCAGGGAGGTTTTAAGTTTTCCTTGAAAAGGGCACGTGTCAGCGCCCTCCTTGGCAAACGGGGGGTTTCCCCTTTCCATAAAAAAAGGGGGTTTCGGCACCCCGGGCCGGGACGGGGGCCCTTCCCGGGAAACCTTTTGCACGAGGTAAAAAAGAGGAACTTTAGCCCCCCCGGGAAAACGGGACGTTTTTTCCCTTCCCGAAACGGGCACTTTACAGTCTATTTCCCGCCCCCAGGACAACTGCACTCCTTGGGAAAACGGGGGGCCCTTTCCCCCCTCCAAAAGGGCCTTTGAAACCCCCGGGGAAAAGGGACGTTTTTTAAACCCTTTTGGCCGGGCCACTTTTATTTTCCCCCCAAAAAAAGGGCCTTGAAAAGTTGCACTCCTTGAACGGGGCCTTTGCGTCGCACTCCTTGGAAAGGGGCCCGTTTTATTCCCTTTCCCCGGGAAACGGGGGCCGTTTTTTTCCCCCCTTAAAAGGGGGAAAGGGTGCCTTTTCCGGCCCGGGGACGTTCCCGCAGCCTTAAAAGGGGCACTTTTGATCCCGGGGAAACGGGGATGTTAAAACCCGGCAAACGGGGGACTTTTTTTTTCCCCCCCCGGGAAAGGGGGGGCATTTTTCCCCCCCTTTGGCAAAGGGCCCCTTTAATTTATCCTTTGGAAAGAGGGGAATTTTTGTTAAATTTGGAAACCGAGGGCACTTGTCGGATCCTTTTGGAAAACGAGGGCATTTCACCACTCCTTTGGAAAACGGGGGGACTTAAGTCCGCCCCAAACCGAGGGCACGTTGTACTTCCTCCTTTGGAAAAAAGGGGCCCGTTGACTTCCCCCTTGGCAAACGGGCATTGTTTCTGACTCCCTTTGGCAAACAGGGCACTTTGACGGGCAAAAAATTTTGGAAAAGGGGCCTTGCCACTCCGGGGAAACGGGGCATTTTTTCCCCTCCGGGGCCCCGGGGCAACTTAAAATTCCCTTGAAAAAGGGCACTTAAAACCTGACCAACCCCCAAATTTGCCCCCGGGACCCGGGGAAAAAGGGGGGGGTTTTCTTGGCCCCGGGGGGGCCCTTTTTTTTGCCCCCCCAAAAAAAGGGGGTTACGTTGCCCCCCCAAAAAAGGGGGGGCCGTTGATTTACCCTTGGAAAAAGGGGTTTAAACGCCTCCGGCCCCGGCCAAAGCGTTTCCAAAAAATTTGGGAAACCCGTTTACGTCCCACTCCTTGGAAAAAAACGAGGGCGTTGAACTTGGCCTCGGAAAGGGGGCCTTGTACTTTCCCCTTTTTTTTTTTTTTTTTTTTAAAATTGCCACCGGGCAGGGGCCGTTTTGGCAAAAACCCCACCCCCCCTTTTAAACAGGGGAAAAAAATTTCGTTTTCCTTGGAAAAAGAGGGACGTTTTTCCTCGGGGGCCTTGCCCCCCAACCTTGAAACCCCCTTTCGTCTGCCCCGGGGCCCAAAAGGTATTTTAAAAGGGCACGTTTACCCACTCCAAAAAACGAGGGCCGGAAAGTCGGTTTTGCTGGCCACCAATGCACCCAGGGAAAGAGACGTTGCCCCCCCCTTTGGAAACGAGGCACGTTGTACTTTTTCCCCCTTGGCAAACAGGGAAAAGGTCCTGTTGGGGAACAGGGAGGTTTTTTTCCCAAAACCCTTGGAAACGGGGGACGTGAAAAGTCTGCATCCTTTTGGAAAAGGGGCACTTGAAAATTTGCCTCCCTTGGCAAAGGGGGGGGCCGTTGTCCCTTGCTTTTCTTGGAAAAGGGGGGGGTTTTAAAATTCCTGCCTTTGGCAAACGAGGGCACGTTTACGTCTGCACTCCTTGGGCAAACGGGGGCACTTTTTAAAGTCTGCACTCCTCGGCAAACGAGGGCACGTTGTAAGTCCTGCCAACCTTTTTGGGCAAACGAGGGCATTTTTACAGTCTCACTCCCCGGCAAACGGGGGCCGTTGTCAGTCTCATGCCGTCGGCAAAGGGGGGGACGTTGAAACGTCTCACTCCTCTGGCAAAGAGGGACGTTGACGTCTCACTGCCGTCGGCAAACGAGGGCATTGTACTGTCTGCACAACCATTTGGAAAACGAGGCCGTTGTACGTCGCACTAATGGAAAACGGGGCACGTTATAAGTCTGCACTCCTCGGCAAACGAGGGCACGTTTACAGTCTGCACTGCGCTGGCAAACGGGGGCACGTTGTACAGCCCTGAAACTCCCGTCTGGCAAACGAGGGAGACGTTGATACATCCCTTGCACTTTCCATCTGGCAAACGAGGGCACGTTGTAACGGGTTGCACTGCGTCTGGCAAACGAGGGCACCGTTGTACGCCCTGCATTCCATTTGGCAAACGAGGGCACGTTGTACAGTCTGCACTGCCGTCTGGCAAACGAGGGCACGTTGTACAGTCTGCACTACCATTTGGCAAACGAGGGCACGTTGTACAGTCTGCACTGCCGTCTGGCAAACGAGGGCACGTTGTACTGTCTGCACTGCCGTCTGGTAAACGAGGGCACGTTGTACAGTCTGCACTAACATTTGGCAAACGAGGGCACGTTGTACAGTCTGCACTGCCGTCTGGCAAACGAGGGCACGTTGTACAGTCTGCACTGCCATTTTTCAAACGAGGGCACGTTGTACAGTCTGCACTACCATTTGGCAAACGAGGGCACGTTGTACAGTCTGCACTGCCATCTGGCAAACGAGGGCACGTTGTACAGTCTGCACTGCCGTCTGGCAAACGAGGGCACGTTGTACAGTCTGCACTGCCGTCTGGCAAACGAGGGCACGTTGTACTGTCTGCACTGCCGTCTGGCAAACGAGGGCACGTTGTACAGTCTGCACTAACATTTGGCAAACGAGGGCACGTTGTACAGTCTGCACTGCCGTCTGGCAAACGAGGGCACGTTGTACAGTCTGCACTACCATCTGGCAAACGAGGGCACGTTGTACAGTCTGCACTGCCGTCTGGCAAACGAGGGCACGTTGTACAGTCTGCACTACCATTTGGCAAACGAGGGCACGTTGTACAGTCTGCACTGCCGTCTGGCAAACGAGGGCACGTTGTACAGTCTGCACTACCATTTGGCAAACGAGGGCACGTTGTACAGTCTGCACTGCCGTCTGGCAAACGAGGGCACGTTGTACTGTCTGCACTGCCGTCTGGCAAACGAGGGCACGTTGTACAGTCTGCACTAACATTTGGCAAACGAGGGCACGTTGTACAGTCTGCACTGCCGTCTGGCAAACGAGATCACGTTTTACAGTCTGCACTGCCGTCTGGCAAACGAGGGCACGTTGTACAGTCTGCACTGCCGTCTGGCAAACGAGGGCACGTTGAATAGTCTGCACTACTATTTGGCAAACGAGGGCACGTTGTACAGTCTGCACTACCATTTGGCAAACGAGGGCACGTTGTACAGTCTGCACTACCATCTGGCAAACGAGGGCACGTTGTAAAGTCTGCACTGCCGTCTGGCAAACGAGGGCACGTTGTACAGTCTGCACTACCATTTGGCAAACGAGGGCACGTTGTACTGTCTGCACTACCGTCTGGCAAACGAGGGCACGTTGTACAGTCTGCACTACCATTTGGCAAACGAGGGCACGTTGTACAGTCTGCACTGCCGTCTGGCAAACGAGGGCACGTTGTACTGTCTGCACTGCCGTCTGGCAAACGAGGGCACGTTGTACAGTCTGCACTAACATTTGGCAAACGAGGGCACGTTGTACAGTCTGCACTGCCGTCTGGCAAACGAGATCACGTTTTACAGTCTGCACTGCCGTCTGGCAAACGAGGGCACGTTGTACAGTCTGCACTGCCGTCTGGCAAACGAGGGCACGTTGAATAGTCTGCACTACCATTTGGCAAACGAGGGCACGTTGTACAGTCTGCACTACCATTTGGCAAACGAGGGCACGTTGTACAGTCTGCACTACCATCTGGCAAACGAGGGCACGTTGTAAAGTCTGCACTGCCGTCTGGCAAACGAGGGCACGTTGTACAGTCTGCACTACCATTTGGCAAACGAGGGCACGTTGTACTGTCTGCACTACCGTCTGGCAAACGAGGGCACGTTGTACAGTCTGCACTACCATTTGGCAAACGAGGGCACGTTGTAAAGTCTGCACTGCCGTCTGGCAAACGAGGGCACGTTGTACAGTCTGCACTACCATTTGGCAAACGTGGGCACGTTGTAAAGTCTGCACTGCCGTCTGGCAAACGAGGGCACGTTGTACAGTCTGCACTGCCATTTGGCAAACGAGGGCACGTTGTACAGTCTGCACTGCCGTCTGGCAAACGAGGGCACGTTGTACAGTCTGCACTACCATTTGGCAAACGAGGGCACGTTGTACAGTCTGCACTTCCATTTGGCAAACGAGGGCACGTTGTACAGTCTGCACTACCATCTGGCAAACGAGGGCACTTTGTAAAGTCTGCACTGCCGTCTGGCAAACGAGGGCACGTTGTACAGTCTGCACTACCATTTGGCAAACGAGGGCACGTTGTACAGTCTGCACTACCATTTGGCAAACGAGGGCACGTTGTACAGTCTGCACTGCCGTCTGGCAAACGAGGGCACGTTGTACAGTCTGCACTACCATTTGGCAAACGAGGGCACGTTGTACAGCCTGCACTTCCATTTGGCAAACGAGGGCACGTTGTACAGTCTGCACTACCATCTGGCAAACGAGGGCACGTTGTAAAGTCTGCACTGCCGTCTGGCAAACGAGGGCACGTTGTACAGTCTGCACTACCATTTGGCAAACGAGGGCACGTTGTACAGTCTGCACTACCATTTGGCAAACGAGGGCACGTTGTTCAGTCTGCACTGCCGTCTGGCAAACGAGGGCACGTTGTACAGTCTGCACTACCATTTGGCAAACGAGGGCACATTGTACAGTCTGCACTACCATTTGGCAAACTAGGGCACGTTGTACAGTCTGCACTACCATTTTTTCAAACGAGGGCACGTTGTACAGTCTGCACTACCATTTGGCAAACGAGGGCACGTTGTACAGTCTGCACTGCCGTCTGGCAAACGAGGGCACGTTGTACAGTCTGCACTACCATTTGGCAAACGAGGGCACGTTGTACAGTCTGCACTACCATTTGGCAAACTAGGGCACGTTGTACAGTCTGCACTGCCATCTATGACTGAGTGACACTATAGCTGTTTAACTGAATAGTAGTGACATTCCTTTGTGGTTTTCAGAGACGAAACTTGAGTATTTGCAGTAACTTCGCACTAACGTCGCCAGATCTGTTGTGCATGTTATGTGTAATTACCTTTATCAGTCCGCAGCTCACATTTCGCCTGCTTTGTATTAAGCAGTCGTGAAGAACTTAAGATTAATAGAATGTATGAATATATGGATCGATATTTTTCCTCCCCCGGAGTAAAATGAATGCTAATTCACCCGACGCGTATCTACCAATCCCAAAATTAATTGTTCAGTAAAAGATGCTCTTCAAAATTGGTCTTCAGTTATCTTGGGTATCATGGGCCAATGACACTGCTGCCTGTTAAGAGTTTTGGTATTAACTCGAAAAACACATTTTTTGATGAAACATGCCCACAACGGGACTCATTTGTCTTTAACACAATATTCATTTTTTAGGACATATATTAATTTTTATTTTTGTCCCGAATACAAATATGTTTTGTTGGTTAATTTAAATACAAGCCATATTGTAAAATACTTTTTTTTTTTAAAGCTAGAAATTACAACAAGGGCGCGATTTTGCTATTTAATACAAATATCATGTATTCGTAGTTTTTACCTACCTAAGTTGCACATTGATTCTCAGTTTGGCTGAACCAGCAAAAGAAATATGTTAACTACATGTTTTTAAAATACTGCTGGAGTTATCACGCATTTACGGGTAATATCTGGTTATCTAACGTCACAGGCTTACTTCATTTGCACCCACATCTTTTTAGATATTGTCAAACCAAGTATTGTTGAACTGTAAAAGCATACTTATCTAATATGACAGGCAGTGATGCTATGTTGCAATGAAACAATGGTGCTATAACTAGAGGAAGAGTTCCTGAAGTGAAATACAGGGATAATTTTATTACCATCTTAAGAAATCGATCTGTAAACATTTTCTCGAGATACATGAAAACATATTATTTGTCGAGACTTTTTGTAATAAATGATAAATTAATATTTGCTGGAAAACAAAATTAACACAGGTAGTTAATAATGGTAGTATCGAGTCATTTCAATGTATTTTCTTGTTGATTGGAACTAACACAGCAAGTGAATTTTTCCAGTTTTATTTCTTGAAAAATTACGTGTACAAATATTGTTTATGGCAATCGTTTGTGTGTGTGTAGCTTAGCAGCCCGAATATTGGTGGGAGACATAACGCGGGAATGGAGGCCGCGCCGCAACAAAGGCAACTAGGAAAGATGATACTGCGATGGTTTACTATTGCCTTCCGCGGAATAGATGAAACTAGATGAGAATGTAGCAGCGCCGAAAAGCAAGGGGGGTGGGGGGGAACTAGAGTTCTCCGAGAAAACGCACCAACCACCGGCATCGTCTGGCACGATTCCCACTTGTGAAACTCCGGGAGTGACCCGGCTGGGGATTGAACCCGGTTCGCCTAGGGGGGAGGCGAGCAGGCTAACCGCTCAGCCACCACGGCACTATACGCTGTTCACGGTAAAATGAGCACTTTTGAAAGCCCTGTTTAAGATCTACTTGTATACTCATGTGTTCTTCACTCTTATGTCAAATTAACATTGTCATTTTCATCATCACTTTATTCGTGCGTCGGTAATGTGAAACTGTGAAATTATTAGAAAAGTAAGTACTTTACATATCTGCTCATTTTCACACTCGGATGCATTAAAACATAAAGAAAGTGAGGTAAATAATTTAAGTTATCACAAATGGTTACCTAACACTTTTTGTTCGACGTTAATATATGGAACTACTTTCCCCTCCATCGTTGCCAATTTTACTGGACACATGTCAGTCATTGCGCCCGTTAAAATATATGCAAGTAGGGGCAGTGACTTTTTTCTAAGGTTGAATTCAAAAGTGCTCACTTTATCGTGGACAGCCTTTACTTGTACTGCACACAAATTATGCGATTGCTGCGTCGTCTTTATATTATATGATGACTTTATTGAGATGTGGCGCGCCCCTTTCAGGGGAAAGGAAATGTCTGCTACACTACTCTTGGTGACTCATCGCAGCAATATTATTGACTGTCCTTACCATCATCAAATATTCATTACCACCATGAATTATTTCCCGGTCATAAATGCAAAAGACATCTGTTAGAAATTGAATATTTTCACGAGTTGTTAGCTTGCAGGAATTGCTAGCAGAAGTCCCTTGAATCATTCTAAATCATTTAAAGTTGTGTCATAAAATACAGACATTTGTTTCTTTGCATATATATTTTCGCAGCGGATATAATCACCTCACAGTTGCTAACGGTTTATTTATAACCATATTAAGAGAATTAAAATTAAGTTACATCATTTTAAAAGCATACATAAAATAAAAAAATTCGATAAATTTTAATTAAAAATGTATTAAAAGTAAATTCAAGTTTTGTGCATCGAGAACATTAAATACGTAACACATCCTTGCAACGAAGTTTAAAAATATAACATAGTAATTTATTAAATAATTTCTTATAAATTCAGTATATTAAGGTGTTCCCTGTGTCTTGAATAGCTTTGGTTTTTAAATATTGAATCTTGAAATTAATTTTTGCAGGAATATACTTAAATACAAGATGGGAGGGAAGTTTCCGCCATAATGCTGTCCTTCTGTAAACATCTGTGGAGGCCGTCGTTTTCTGCCAGATGTTTTCCTCGGATGGGAAACGTCAGAAAGAGCGGCGTGGTGTGAAGAGGTTTGAGCGGCTCTTAAGGTTGAAGTAAAGCAACTGCCTATGGAGCACTGCACCCGACTATACAACCTGAAGAACTCATAAAAAATGAGTACAGGCAATATAAAAAGTGTCAAAAAAGTGCGATTTGCGCTGTATATGAAAGAAGAATCAATATATTTTGCAACATTATAAAATATTTTACTAAAATATACTTTTTAAATGTAAAAAAATATCGGTTAGAATAGTCTGTATTTTTAGCAAAATTCAAGTGCATTTCCATTCTGGACGCTTCAGAAATCAGAAATTGCAAGAAAATATTCGTCATTCAATATTGTCATAATGTTTACTTTGACTGTGTGTAAGAAAATTGTAATAATAATATAGGAAATATTTTTATAAATTTTTTAATGCGTCCATTTGTCACACACATTTATGGCCGAAACTGACATAAATTAAGTTAATTATAGATTTGATAAGATGCATTATTAGTATGATTTTATTATACGTGATCACAGTAAATATTATTATGACGATCTTTCTTGAAGAAGATTTTCTTGCGAATTATTTTTTCCGAAGCATTAAGAGTGGAAATACGCTTAAATTTTGTTAAAAATACGGACCATTTTAATCGATTTTTTTTTTTACATTATAAAGTATATTTTAGTAAAATATTTTATAATGTTGCGAAATATATACATTCTTCTTCCATATGCAGCATAAATCGCACTTTTCAGACAATTTGTATGGTGTCCGTATTACTTTTTTATGTGTTCTTCACATTGTATAGTCGGGTGAAGTGCTCCACAGGCAGCTGCTTTACTTCAACCTTAACATCGGGGCCTTGAGAGTGAGGCGACGTGTATATGGAGCAGCACCGGAATGCAAGAGCGGGGAAAAATGGGAGATCCACGAGAAATCCCGCCGACCAGGGGCACGACTCCCAGCCAGTCATAAAGAGGAATACGTACTCGTATGAAGGAGAGAGCTCATGAGAATGTAAGCGGCGTTGTTTAGACGGTCGGTTTGGCACATCGTGGAGGGGTGTAGGAGAGGGGAGGGGGTGGGTAGGGGGTGTCGACGGCACGCCCCGGCAGTAAAACGCTGGTGCGCGGAGCATTACCGGCCTGAGTCACGCTGGCGGCGTCCGCGGGGTCAGAGGTCACCGCGATCAGGAGAAGGGTCATTGTGCGGGCACAATAAGGCGGCACCCGCCGCTCCAGAAGGGGCGGTTTCCCCTCTAAACTTCTCTTCCCTCCCTCCTCAGCCCTCCGCCTCCTACCACCCCTGCATTTCTTTTCAACCCTTGGTGCTTCCGCCACTTCCGGGGCTCGCGGAGGGCCGCGCATCAGCAGTAGGTCTGGAGCGGGGGGGCGCGCGCCCAGTGGCGTAACGGGGAAGGAACACGAGGGAGGGACCGGAGACGAATCGACGTTTCCAGATTTTTCGTTATCTGAACCAGCAGGGCACGTCATGTTTCTAGAAACTCTACACGGTCTAAAACAGCGGCCAGCCTCAACCGGGCACATGAAATTACTTTATATACCAAAAGGCATGCATTGGAACAACTTTTACACAACCAAGATATTTTAATTAGTTTCACTTAGAATTCCATGGTGGGTTATTGTTTGGGCAATGTACAATGAACTGGTGTAAAAAGTTACTGTTTTCAAGGGTTCTTTATAAAGTATGCCCAACAGTTCCATTCAGCGAATGGGCCAGGGGAAAAAAACCTTGGCATTTTTCTAGGCGACGTATCCGGCGGAAATCGCTAATATGTTATTACCTTCCAGCCTAAACGTTGTTCTGGGTTCGGTTGCTCAATAAATTTTTTTTTTTAAATTATAATTTCAAGTAAGTTTTGACCTTGCGCTGCACCGCAGCTGGCAGAAAGCCACAAAAATGGACGGGGCATGTTTTTCTCACACGTAACATCGCGCAGTAATGTTTGAAGTAAGTACAAAGTGCAGTATACGTCGTCAAGATGTGTTAGTATGGGAAAGGTCGACAACATTTACGAAATAATACAAAGGATTCTAAATTTAAAAGTGGATTCTGAGCACAGCAGGACAGAAGGAAAAAAGTCGACATGACAGAGGCAGGCAAGAAATGTAGAGTCCTCAGTAGGGGTATTATTACCTCTGATTGTGACATGGAATGTGCACCGTCTGCTTGTGCTCAGCATGAAGTTATAGGCGAACTCTTGAGCCATTATAGTCAGTTCTTCTTGTAGCGCCGATCGCAGCTGAGGAGTCGCTCCTTGCGGCTGAGGAGTCGCTCCTTGCGGCTGGCGACGTGCTGCCAGGCATCTTCCGACCAAGTCCCGCGTCTGTTCGATTGTACCAGGATCCGTGCGGACACAGCCACACTAGGAGGAACTCGGAGCCCACAGCACCACCGGAAATGACGCGCGTGAGGAAGGGAGAACCTCGGTACAATAGTGGTTACTAGTGAATGAGCCTCTGTGCAACCACCAAGCATTGTGTCCATCCAAACGAGAACTACGCCACCTGCGAACTGGTGCATTTCAACGATGTTGGAAGGGCGATTGCGTGTTCCTCGCTCTCTCCTGATGTATAGACGTCCGGGATCGCTAGCGAGACTAAATAGGCTCTCATCTGTGAAGAGCACTCGATCACATTGTTGAGCTCTCCAATCGTTGTTTTACCTGCATCACAGTAAACACCACCGCCGATTGGTAGTCATCAAAGCCACAAACCACTACGGAGGGGAAAACCACTTTCCCGCGGTGGCCGAGCGGTTAGCCCGCTGGCCTCCCACCAAGGCGGACCGGGTTTAATCCCCGGCCGGGTCACCGGATTTTCGCATGTGGGAATCGTGCCGGACGATGGTCAGCGGGTTTTCTTGGGAATCTCCCGTATCCCCCGCCCTTTCATTCCGGCGCTGCTCCATACTCACCTCAGTCACTCTCATCGGCTCTCAAGACCTCACTGTTAAGTCGTCCAAATCTCTTCTCTCACTCATGGTAAAACGCGATGTTGGGCATCCGGTAGTGTGCTGCATGTGTGTTGCGATTTCATCTGCTGTCTGCCATCCATCTCTCCTCGCCTGCAGGACAATACTGTTCCTCCAACTCCCGGATGACCTGTCGTTCGCAATGCCGCACTAGTCACGTCTAGAACTTCTTCCAAGCTCCCAGTGACTTGACCTCGGCAATGTCGTCCAGATGTCGTCTACGGGGCTTTCTATCGGCTATATCAGACTTCAAATGGCAACTCCACGTCGTTAAACTCGATGTGCACTGTGAACTGTGCCCAACACCACGTTCTTGCCTTATACCGTTCGCAAATGCCCACAATACATGCTCGGTATATCCTCATTCCTTACCGCACTGAACTCTAGGCTATCCCTCACTGATTTTTCAGTCGGCTATGCCTGTTCGTTCCACTGTTATGTGAATTTCTCCACTTCGTCCTTCATCTTTCATTTTTGCACACCAGTGTACATAGGCCTACATAAGTTGCCCATATTGTGACGGAAAATTGGGCTTTGAATTTTTTAGCTTTCTACATTACTAAGCAATTAACTTCAGTTATAGATATTCCTGTTAACTTGCCTACTGTATTGATAACCAAAACACAAATATTTGATCAGTTATCTTATTATGATTAGTGTTCCGTACGTAATGCGGGGGATATACAGTACGCGACGGGCATATGTGCCTGTAATTTTCTTACAATACTTAATTGTAACAAATTAGATAACTCCTAATCCGGTTCCAGAAATTTCCAAATGTGTGACACTGGTAACAGTAGTCTCATTTTCACCAAGAATTAAATACAATTTTGACATTGCTTTAATTCATTAAGGCTTTTCGCCGTGTTGGAAGGGATAACTGATGAACCAGATTGACCAAACGAAAAATCCGATACCTATTTTAAGTATGGCGAGGTACCATTAAAGTAAGTTGTTGCAACTGAAAGCTTAATGCCTTACCTACGATGGATAACATTAATCATAATAACGCATTCGACAGTAAATACACATTCTGTCGTCTACTGTATTATGTCGTTTATTAAAAATATTATCAGAACTAAGCAGATAAGCAAACAGCCATCACAGATGTGATTTAAATAGACTGCCACGATACACAGGAGCAAACTGATCGCGCAGATACAGCTTTGAGAGACTTTTATAGACGGTACTCTAAATTTTACAACAATAAAAATGTCGAAGCCTCCGCTGTTTTATGATATTAAAAGCACTTGCGGGAACTGAACAAAACATTCAAGATGTTTCCTTATTTAGAAATTTCCAAATGAATGGCAATTTTAGTTTTTATAACATTTATCACTAAGAAGTGCCACGTAATATGCAAGTCCCTTTATGAAAATCTTAATTTTTAATCTCCGGGACACAGAAATCAAAATTTTGCTTTGTTTTAAAACTTATCATGTACATTATGTTATGGAATCAGCTTGATATCACGATTGGGTAGTAGGTATGTCTATTGCATTTGCATTTCTTATTGAGGTAACAAACAATGGCACATTCAAATACTCTTTTAAACAACGTACATATCGTTTTAATATTCGAGACTAATATTTGTTTTCCCTATATGTTTGTGTCCCTGTATAAATGTATACTTACGAAGAAACGTGTGCTTGAGAAATGTTTTCAAAGATTCTAGCATAAAATCAGGCAGTACTGCAAGCTAGGATATCTGGTGAGGTTTGAAATATTAATTTTACATGTAAAACAAATTGAAGCCAACAATAAATTTAAGCCATTTACCACTACGATTAAAGACAACCGCCAGCGCAGCGGAAAATCATTGTATATAACGGTCAAATTGGGAGGTGATTGGACAATAATTTTAGAATGTTGTGACGATGATGCTGATCGCCCATCAATCGTATTTGTAGTTAACTGCATCCTTGCGAATTGATTTAAATATGCTCGTCTAAGAGACACATTATTTTTGAGTGATTAAGCGAATGAATTCATTACTTATTGTAATTTTGTGCGCTGCCCATCAGTCTTCCTCTTGCCATTATGATATCTGAGACACGGTATACCTACAATTTGTGTAAAGAGACCCAATTTTTGCATTTCATGATCTTTTTTTTTTCTTTGAAAAGCGGAGATTAGAAAACTCAAGTAACCCAGCAGATGCAGATAATAATCCAGAAACTCACTTGAAATAAAGTAAGCTTAACAGATAACTGTGTACACTTGTTTATCTAAACAAAAAATCAATTCATCTTTCTCTTAAATTAAGTTTTGAATGTTTCAAAACTACCACTGCACCTTTCAATTAAGACCGTTGTTTATTGTTTAGCTAATAAAAGTAAAATATTTACAAAAATTGGGTTAGGCTGTATTGGGGACACGGCCGTTTGTTTTGCGTGAATACGTCTACGTCGACGCGCTCGGACGCCTTGATGTTTATTTTACGTTCCCAGCACCGCTTCACTAGATCATATGGGGTTTTATGGCTATCACTGGATTACTTTTGAGATGCTCTTTCCAACCGTATGCGATTTATGTATTTCGACTTGGAATTTTGACGAGAATAGGCCGACATTGTGTTAAGTTTTCTTAATTTTTTACATTAATCTCATACAGTTTCACCATAACCACGCCACACAAATATTTTTGTACGCACGATCGACTGATCTTGACGAGAGTTGTCGACTGATCTTGACGAGAGTTGTCGACTGATCTTGATGAGAGTTGTCGACTGATCTTGACGAGAGTTGTCGACTGATCTTGACGAGAGTTGTCGATCAAAACTTGGAAGAGCGCCGTAGCTCCTCCTAGTCAAAAATTATACTACGTGGAAAATATGAGACGCGGCGAAACGAACCAACAATCCCCCCCCCCCCACATGGTCTCATGCAATGCTTCGCAGTCCTCACCCAACGTAACACATTCTTTGATCCTATGGCAATCGAGTGGTGCAATTGCATTATGAATGTAGACAATAGATATGGAACTGCAATGTCAAACTGTATCCCCGATTTTGTTATCATCGGATTTTCTGGATTGCCTCCCACGATGGTCGCAAATGTAAAGGCGTATTCACGTTAATAATGTCATTGTCACTGCGAATTTTTTTTCCTACTATCACGTGCTCATTAGGAATTAGTAAGTACCGGACAGGAAACATGCAGTGATTTTCGGTTTTCATTGAAACAATGCTTTAAAACTCTAACCGCTCACAAACACAACACACGAGCAGATGAGCTTCTTCTACAACAATCTTTACACCTTTTGGAATGACTTGCTTAAATCACACGCAACTGAATTGAATAGCTTTGAAGCATTAATTTGTAAGAGCTATGGAGTATATTAGGTGTGGCAGGTAGCGAGCAAATGGATATAAAACTTGGCCTATTTTCTGGGTAAAAAGATTTCTTATAATTCACAACCAACGACGCTTATACCTATGGTTAAAGCGTTTATAACTATTGATCGAAAACGAAGTTAGTACCCTTATCAATGGTGGCATAAAGAGGGCGAAACCACCCCTATATAAGTCCACCCCAGTTCCTATTCTCCGTGCTTAACCACCGAGTACAGGAAACAATTTCGAAATCCACAAGGAAAGAGTTTTTACACGACGGACGCTCTGCGAATAAAAAAATACAGAGGGAGGAAGCAGTTATATATAGTTCTGTATATAAATGTTTTTTGTTCGGCTGAAGAATATCGGGTGGTAAATGCGGCAAAACGGAAAAGGGTCCCTGGAGGGAAGGAAGGGTAAGAAAGGAGAAACCATAAGCGAGTGGCGCGCTCACGCACGTTCTGGGACCTGCTAAAAAAGAGTGCGCAAAGGGTGAAACTGGATCCTTTCCCGCGGCGGCGGACAATCGCGTCTAATGGTTACCGGCTGTCCACGTAGCAGAGGGCGACACCGTGGCACTCGCTTCAGAAGACCTCGCCCCGTTTCTCGCGGTATCTCCGCAGGCGTTGTCGGGAACGCTTCCTGAATGCGGGTTTCGCAATAGAGCGTTGCGACGCGACGCGTCGAGCATCAGCCTTGACGCTAGCGTCTAGCGTCGAGAACATTGCACGGACGGCGACACCTTGGCTTTGACGCTCGTGGCCAGCGTCGGGGAATAATAAGTCACATTTCTGTACTTCGTAATAAACTGGCAAGAAGCTGAGATAAAGAACTGAAACCATAGCTACATAAACGGTTTGCAGATATACTCATTGGAGTCCAGATTATATCAATGTTACCTCCATTAAAGGAAAACGAAAATTTATGTTTTCCGATGTCTGAAGAGTCGTTCATGTTCTAAAATACCATTTTGAACTTTAATATAATGCTTTTATTAAATAAAAGTGTATATCACTAAAATATAACAATTTTAGTAACTAAATGGCAAGAGACTTCACTGCATTTCGTTCGTTTTTAGCATTTCATTGCGAGCTTCCTTGCAGGAGACCAGATGGCAGCACGGTGTGTGTCGGCGGCCGGCGTCAGAACAGCGCTCTATTGTGAAGACGCAAATAACGCTCTTCGCTGTCGGCGAGCGTCGGACGCGACGCGCAGCATCGCGACGCTCTGTGAAAACCGCTTAAGGCGATATTACACGATACCAGATTCCGTAAAAGCTTGTGCAAGGTCCGCCATAGTGGCCGGTATACTGGCTAGTGTGGCAACCGTCAGGACATTTCTCGCCTTGTACGGTCAGATTTCGTACCAGGTTTAATAATCGGACACGTCCTATTTTTCATGGCAGGTTCCATACCGGCTTTCGTACCTGGCCAATCACATCGCAGTTTCAGAACGTAGGGCGCTCCCCGTGGCTATTACTTCAAACGAGTTGATGAAGAAACAGAAAAGAACGCCTCCATCTTGATTACACATCCGTGAGGTTGAAATCGTTTAAATAGATTAAAAATACGACAACGACGAATAATATCGGCGATGAAAACTTTTAATTACTGTCTAAAACCGTTCTAAATACTTAAAACATGATCTGTTTCATGAAAAACTATTTCTATCTGTTTACCGTATCTACAGTTCAGTATCTGATGTGGGAATTTGTAGTACAGTGGTAAAGCTGCAGTGTATGATATAAACATGCAATGATTGGCCGTGAGTTGAAAACTCCGTCGGGCCCAAATTTCTTTTATCGTCAAATTTTACATGCGGATAATATCCCGGTACGTAAAGAAAAATATATATTTGGCAGCCCGTCAGTAATTTTCGACAAAATTAAAAATAACACACTCGTACTCTAGTGACTGCGCGTTATTTTCAAGATAATGAATGAATCTATACTAGTAGGAAATAAATTTATGTAAAAGGCGAACAGTAATATCACAATATTAAGATGTGCTAGCTAGTTCTTTCATAGGCCTACACATGTTACTGACTGGTAGCAGTTCTACGAATGGGGTTCTTATCACACTACGCACCCACCGAGTGAGTAAAATGCTAGTACGCGAACTGCTGTCGTGTAATATGAATCTCCCATGGCGGCTCATATAGCGGCTGGTATACAGGCTCGTGCACCAGGCCTTATACAAGCGTGTACAAGAACCGAGTACGGCTGCAGGTATCGTGTAATACCGGCCTTAGGAGGCGAAAGTAAAGAGGATGTTGAAACAATCACTCCTATAAATTGTTGTTCGTGGCCTATTGAGCACTTTTGAAGTCGACCTTTGAGAAATGCGTATATGTTTTGCATGCACCCACTAAATTTTGTTACGTCATAATGTTGAATTAAAAATGTTAGGTAAACATTCGTGAATACTAAAATTAGTTTCCTTGTTTTCTGTTTTTTTTTTTTTTATAAGTGTAAGCATCAGAAAATTTGTAAACCATATTCTAATGTACACAGTTTTACTTAATCGAAGCACGGATAAGGTGACTATGCCTATAGCGATTTCAAGTTTATCGATTAGTTAGTCAGTTAAATTGGAAGTCCAGCATTATGTCCATCTGTTCGACTGACGTCGCGAGTGGGAAAGAGTAGGGCGTTTAATAGACAGGTTAATAACTACTACGTATACACTATTAATTGAACTTATTACACCGAAACGTTATGTGCGCCGTTAAAAAAAAAAAAAAACTGTTTATATATGAGGATTCTAAACAGCTCAACGCATCAGAGGTTATTAATGTAAAATGTTAACAACACTTAGTTTAGGGAAGGAGGTCACTCCAGTAAATAAAGGTAACCATTGGCGAAATAAAATTTTATACTGTAAAACTTTTGGGACACTTTCATAGTAAAAACTGCGTCTACACAGGAAAAAAAAAAAAACTTTACACGTACGTGTTTCACAATTTTACAATTTTAGAGTAAAATTAAAAAAAAAAAAAAAAATTAGAGTATGTAATTTCCCGCAAGTGTTTCTAGGAATCCAAGAAAAATTGTAAATCTCAGTTTGAAACACACACAAAAAGAACTTTACTAACTATGTATAACTTACGATTATAAAGTATGTGTAATAATAATATATCAACACAAAGTGATTAATATTAAAACTGTGTTTTATTTACTATAGGGGAAGGCCTTACAGTACTGACCGTCTTACAGTACCGACCATGGCTAGTTCTCGCTTGTGACGCTAGGTAGCAGTACGTTTCAGGCATTCGCCGGAGTGTATTATCTTCATACCTTATATTATTTGGCGGCACGTTTGTTCGTTCAGAGTTGTGAGAGCTACGAGACATTGAAGGTGTTTGTTGTTGTTTTGAGAGTGAAAAATTGTTTTGACATTCCTGTTTCTCGTTGTTGAGGTGAATTGTTGATTTGATGTTAGTTTCTATTTAATCTATAGTCTATTAGGTAGAAATGCATGCCACAATTTTTACGATATCGTGCGTAAACAGTGCACAATCGATATTTTTGCTGCGAGTGTGTGTCGTACAGTACCGACCACCTAACCGTCGTCCAGGACCGGCCAATGTGTAACGAGGCTACAAAGAAAAACAAGTCTCATTTTCATTTTTTTTTTCCTTTTCAGAATAAATGGCTGAAAGTGCGAGAAGGAAAAAAGGAAAATGGACTGAGGATAATATGAAAATAGCTATTTCTGAAGTTCGTTCATACAGAATGTCACGACAGGCAGCTATGACGTTTTCGGTTCCGAAAACTACGCTGGGAGATTGACTGAGAGCAATTGAAGCTGGCAAAACTGTAATTCTAACCCCTCAGATGGGCATATTTCAAATGACCTTTAGTGATGAAATAGAAAAACAGCTGGTTTTTTTTACATGCGAGATCAGGATGACAGATTCATGCCACTCAGTAGGAGAGAATTTACGAAATTGACTTTCGATTTGGCTGAGCATCTAAAGATACCTCAACAGTTTAACAAACAACACAAAGCTGCCGGGAAGCAGTTTTATTATGACTTTATGGTAAGTCATCCTGAGATTTCTCGGAGAAGGCCTGAGTCAACAAGTCTCCAGAGAACATCAGGTTTCAATAAACATCAAGTAGATCACTCCTTTAAAAAATACTCAGAGCTGCTTGATATTGACAATTTCTCCGCTAGTAGGGTACACAACTGTGATGAAACCGGTGTTTCTATTGTTCATGACAATGATGTGAAGGTGATCGCACGAAAAGGTAAAAAGCAAGTAAGCAAGATCACACCGGGAGAGAGAGAGAGAGAGACATGTGACAGTACTACTGTGCATAAATGCTGCTGGTGATATTTTCGTTCCTCCTCTTTTTGTTCTCCCTAATATACAGCGAATAGATGCAGTTCTGAGAAAGGACGCGCCTTTGGGAAGTATATTGGATCACTGCAGTGGTTGGAGCAGTTTGTTGAGAGAACTCGTCCCACTAAAGAAGAACCAGTCCTCATACTTGATGGGCACAGCAGCCACAAGGATCTTGATGTTATTCTGTTTGCGAAAAAAATCATTTCGCTCACATGATAAGCCTACTACCGCACAACACACATAAGATGCAACCCTTGGATCGGGCAGTAATGCGGCTTTTCAAAGCAGCCTACAATCAAGCATGTGGTGTCTGGACGAGGAAGTATCAGCCTACGAAAATTACACGAAGAGATGTAGCTGGGGTAGTCAACAATGCCTACACTTCAATATGCAGGATGGATTTGGCACAATCAGCTTTTGCATGTACAGGGCTTTGGCCTTTAAACCCGGGTGTCTTCACAGAATTGAATTTCATTCCTTCAGAGCACTTTCGAAAGGTAGAGCACATTGACGTATAAATTTTGAAAACATTTACAGTTAATGAAATTTGATCTGAAACGTCTCAGGTATTTGAGAGAGACTTGGAACTTCAGTAAAATAAATAATTGTTACTAAGCATTAACTATGTAATTTTAGTACTTAATGTTTTTGTGTAACTAAAAAAACACTGTTTTTTTTTAAACCTAATCATATGAGCAATTTTTCAATATTGTGTAAGTCAGAAAAAACAATTCATCGAAGTATACACTTACTTTAAATACTACCAATCTAAGCTTTGACATATGACTAGGCGGTTCAAAAACGTTTTGTTTTATTTAATTACCGTGTTAAAATATTTATTTTACGCAACCCTGCCAAGCTATGGTTACTCGGGACTTGGTCTGTACTACTTCTATAACTCAGCGAATCAGGTAAGAATAACAAAAACATTTCACAGACGACGTGACGGTAGATCACATATAACAAAGGTGTTACACGTGTCAACAAATGGTGCTTCAGCGCCCGTACCGACGATGAACAACTAAGAATTTAGCAGTTGCGGTGCGTCACTGGATTTGTAAAGTCCGCAAGCTCGAATCCCCGCAGGATCAAGGATTTTCCACTTTTGAAAAATTCCCCGCTCACGCTCAGGACCAGAGGTTACTCTATCGCACTGCAGCTTAAATATGTGTCAGAATAAGCGATATTAGGTTTGCAATAAATATCCCTTATTTCACATGATCTGTGCCACATTACTTTCAGTAATGCCTCAGTGTAAAAATTCGCGAAAATTAAAGTGCCTAACCTCCTTCGCTCTGCGCGTACTACAGATAAAGCACCTTGCAAAGGTTTATACACGATTCCATTTGAAAAAAACCATGAATAAAGTATGCAAGGCTTGTGGCCTACGGTGATTAACAAGGGTGTTATTCGCCCTCGGAAATGGGAAAATAAGAAGCACTTAGTTAAAAATATCGGAAAGTATTAGAGATGAAAGTAAACAAAATCGCACACTATATCAGCCAACGAAGATGATCATCTTCTGGAAAGGTAATTGCAAATAACATCCCCAGTCAAAAAATAAAATAGGGGTTACTACTCTCACACCACAATAAAAGTTGTTGCACTGACTTGCTAAAATTACAAGCACGAATATTGATCCTCATGTCCAAAAATAGAATACAAAAAATGGTTTGGCTGTTTGGAGACACGGCCGTTTGTTTTGCGTGAATACGTCTATGTTGACGCGCTCGGAGGCCTTGATGTTTATTTTACGTTCCTGGCACCGCTTCACTTGACCATATGGGGTTTTACGGCTATCACCGGATTGCTTTTGAGGTGCTCTTCCCAACCGTATACGATTGATGTATTTTGACTTGGCTTTTTTTGACGAGTGTAGACGGATATTGTGTTAAGTTTTCTTAATTTTTTACACTAAACGCATACAATTTCACCATAACCACGCCACACAAATGTTTTTATAAACGCAGTCGATTGATCTTGGCGAGAGCGGTCGATTGAAAGTCACGAGCGTCGTAGCTTCTCCTAATCAAAAGTTATACTATGCGGAAGTTATGAGACGCGGCAAGACGAACTCAAAATTGCGCCCCCCCCCCAACCCCCTTGCCACGCGCAATGCTTCACAGTCCTCACTCAACGTAACATATTCTTTGATCCTTTGGAAATCGAGTGATGTAATTGAATTTTGAATGTAGACGATAGATTCGAGGCTGCAATGCCAAACTGTATCCCCGATTATGTTATAGGTTTTTCTGGATTGCCTCCCACTATGGTTGCAAATTTAAAGACGTATTCACGCCAAAAAAAAAAAAAAAAGGTTTTGCCTTGCTGCAACATGAACTCTCCCTGTTTGCGTTGTAAAACAGTCGATAACTCGGAGATAGGCAATTGGAGTGGTACTTAAGCACCACTACACCAGTATCCAAGGCTAATACCTGAGTAATAAAAAAAATATTTAAACGTGCCCCGTAATACAGAAGTCACTGAGGTGCTGCCTTCGTCTCATTATGCTCGCTGCATTCGAACACAGTTCGGCATTTTAAATTCCGTCAGAAATAGTGCTCTGGTTATTTGTACCAGAAGGGCAGCTACTTCTAATGCCTCTCGACCGCAAGGCTCTGCTTCACATCCTTTGCAGAAATTATTCGTTTTCATGTCATAATTTTGGATCCAGAGTAATTAACGATAATGTACGATTACAGAAAATTTTTGTATTTCACAAGTTGTTCAATATTTCTGTGCTTAATATTCATCGTGTGTTATCTGCTAGTTATAAGGGGCAGCGGTGGCGCGGTGGCTAGGGCGCTCGCAACCCACGACGGCGATCCGAGCTCGATCCCCGGCCGGTCCACTCCCGCACCCTCGCATGTGGGAATCGTGCTGGACGATGCCGCTTGCCGGCGGGTTTTCTCGGGGTACTCCCGTTGCCCCCGCCCTTATATTCCAGCGCCGCTCCATCCTAAGGTCTCACTTCATGTTATGTCCAAGGATGGCGGGCACTTACGGGTCCCAGCTGGATTTGCTAGTTGTAAATATCAATAAGCTCCTGTTTTATTTGCAACTACTAAATTGTAAATTTTCTATAATCAAACATTTCCAATAATACCCCTGAAACTAAAATTATGACATGGAAACGAAGAGTTTCTGTGTAATAGATGGACCCTAGTCTTAAGGTCGACTTTAATCAAGTGAAAAAAAAAAAATCGGAGGTTGGTTTTGTTCGGTACACGACCGTTAATACGTGAACACGTCTGCGCAAGCGGGTTATGTTTTCTTCGGGACGTGAGAATGAAATGAAAGCGACGATATGGATACTTGGTTTTTTTTTGGCTTATCGTCAGATACAGACGAGATATTTCGTTTGGTGCCGAAATATGCGCGCTAACACATTGGAGTCGCGAGATATGCCCGGAAATGTTCGCCCCCGTCCAGTCGCCGCGGGCCCCCAATCAAGGTTTCACGCTTGCGCAGCGCTAACTCAAGGTCATACTCGCATCTTAGTCGTATACCCGTTTCAACGAGATTGCATTCATTTAAATGGAGTAACTAGTGGAGAAGTTATCGCGCCGGAATGGATCGTCCTGTAAACTTCACTTCACCGTTTTCTTCCTGATACCCCGCACGTGTCGGTCTGGTTTTGACGTATTCACGTCAAGATGGCGGGTGTCCTACTGGAGTGATGGAGTAAGAGCACTTTAATACATGCTGGTTAGCGTCTAGATACAATAATGACCTCTAAGACATCCAACATGGCCGCTGCAGTAGGCTACTACGGAATGATAAGCTTGTGCTGCGAGAATCGAACTGGCCGACCTAAATCCTCCAACCTACAAACCGGTTGCATATACTGGTGTGTAATTAATGTTTTAAAACAGACGTATCATCGAAAATAAACAAATTTCGTCTGCCTATCATCCCTGCATCACTTTTCGTGTCGTGATTCATTTATCTTCTTGGTATGTAAATAAATCCAAGATGGCGGAGGCTTTACACACCAGCGTGCAGAAGGTGGAAATATGTCACTAATTCGACGCTATGGCAACCACGCCTCTTTGTTTCGAAACACTATGAGCTTGATGGAACCTCAAACAGAAGACAGGGCACGTTTAATTACCATACCTGGCTTGCATCCCAGCGGTGCCTAGCGGCGAATACTAGGCCTGCCTGCAACAGTTAGTATTCCAGACCTGGTGCAAGCTAGTAATGAATACGATAGCCCGTGTAATGAAGGTTTAAGGATTTCAGCGACCGTAGAAGCAACTGTACAGAAACTAGCGTTGCGAACTCTTAGTCACTGACACACGAAGACGATGTCGTGAAAGGACAACTGTCATAATCTCGTGGACTCGATGACCCCCTCTCGATGGGGCAGCGAATAAAAACAACGGACGGACGGTGTCAGATTTAAGGTGCTGAATTCTGTTCTTTCGAATGGAGGAAATGTGGGGAAGGGAGGAGGCACTAAATGGCATATAAAGGGGGGGGGGGGCATGTGTGTGTGAAGGGTGGGGGAAGGTGTGTAGTAGCAGGTTTTCAAAGGAAAGGCATGAAAATGCTAAGAGAACTCCTTCACTGGCATGCAAATTACATTTCGCTGTTTCGCAGTTCCAACTTTGTAAAAGGAATTCTTTCACACTCTTTTGCTGCTCGGCCCGACCCCCTTTTCGTCTTTTTAAATATTTCCACTTGTTTCCATCTTCCACGCTTGACATATTTCAACAGGTTTTATGCTCTTTATTTGAAATTCTCTTTAGCACTCTGCCGCATTACTTACGTCACCCCACCATTTCTCCCAGTTGAGAATTACCTTAATGAAGCGTTTCGAGACAACGGATCAAAATGGACCCTAACAATGGATCGGCCTCAAAACACTCGCCTAACTACATTACTGGCCTCCTTCGTCACATTGTAGTTAGATGGTTACTGAAAGCTTTCATATTACACTAAGTTCCGTTTTCATAACAAACATTACTATCTAGTGGCTCTTCACATATGCCATTGTTCTGTGCACTCATTCACTTAATTAATTATACATTTTTTCGAGAGAAACGACAACATTCGGATTTGTGGGTCTGCAAGGTTTTTTCATTTGAGCAGTGTCAAAAATATATAGCTTTGACGACGAGAGATGAACATGAAAGAATTGTAATGTGATATTAAAACAGACCTGTGGCTGTATGTATTTCACGTGAATTTAATAAAAGTTGTCGTTAACATTTTTCTGTTTCGGTGTTTTAGGTACATTTATAGGGTATAATTTACTAAGGTAATCTACTGAAACTGTAATAGGCCTACTTTGACTGTCGCTGATGTTTTCTTGTCTGTAACCTAACAGCAAAACAAAAAATGCCCTTAATAAATATTACAAACAGTAAATCCTGTAGTCACAAAGGACAGTAGAACCTGGTTGCATATTAATGTTCATGTTAAAATTCAGCTTTGCAGATTTAGTATGTCATTAATGTTTCAAAATAGGCAAGCCTTCGAAAATAAAATAATTTTGTCTGCATATCATCCATCACTGCATTACTTTTTTCCTGTCATGATGCAGTTCTCGTCCTGGCAGCTGCATTAGGTATGTAAATAAATCCAAGGTGGCGGAGGGTTTACACATCAGTGAGATTAAAGTGTGCAGGAGGTGGCAATATGTCACAACTTTCTACGCGATGGTGACGACACCTCCTTGTTTCGAAACAGTCTCAGTTTCTTTTTGCATGTACCCAACAAGATGTCGTCTATTTGGAGGCGAAATTTCGATTACCAATGTTACAAGTTGGCTGGGATGTATCCGGGTTCGTGAGAGATGCAGGTCTTAATAAAAATAAAATAATGTAATTAAATTTTTTTTATGTATTTACAACAATATGAAAATACGCACAGCTGTTAGTTACAACATCACGCTGCCTATATTTATCATTTCACTATTATCCTGCCAGTGAGCGCAATATTCAATGCCAATCACAGCTCTAATTATAGTCCTTATTACTGTCGTTATATTGGCGACGGTCACTTAATGCTTAGGTGCTTATTTTTTACACATATGCTAAAAAAATGTGCATTTAAATATATTAACACTAGGAGCCCAGCCCATGACCTTTTTTTTTTAGTATTGCCACGTACCTAGAACAGTTATGAACAAATTTTCGTTATCATACAAAGACTGAAAAAAAAAAGATGTGAAATTAACTCAACATTGGATATAGTTCTATCCACTAAGCCACTGCGTCCCCACTTGAAATCGCTCTATCCACAGAGCAACTGTGTCTCCACTTTGAAATTAACACAGTATTGAAGCGAAACATTTAAAGTAAACAAAAATGATATTCCATTACCTTCATATCTCGATGCAATAATCTCTATGCATTAATACAAAAACTTTAATATAGGAAAAAAGTAATTAAAAATGAGTTTTTAGGGTAAAAGGTAATGATTGCGTAATCTGATCTTGATGAAATTCGAACTTGATCTGTATTTGACACTGAGGATTCGCTCTGCAAAATTTGAAGAACTTCTGTTGAGATTCAAGGGACTTGGAAGTATTAAAGATGGACACATAGACAGACAGACAGAGATCGTCTGCTTATTATATGGGATTATTCCAAATGTGTGTCACTCAAGCATCCAGTCTCACTGTCGCACAGTCCAGCCGGCCTGTTAGTCTCTCTCTTTATCACTCTACTCTCCTTATGCACACAGACTACACTTGCTGGCTACTGCGTCGCCGCTCGTCATTGCGATGGTGCCACACACCTGGCGCTGAAATCCATACAGGGTTCTAGACTGCCGACTGAGAGGTACACCGCAGTTTTTATAGCAGACCCGACGCGGCTCAGAAGGTTATTAGCCACACAAGTCGTGCTGAGTGGTGAGAGGAGCGATCACTAGAAAATTCGCCAGAAGAGTACCCAAGTCATTCAATCCTGCAGGGTCGGGAGCTCCGTCAGTTCCGACAGTCTTATCGCTGCACGTGTCAGTATTCCGCGGAGGCAATCCGTTTGTAACTCTGCCTTGCTGGGGTCTCGGTGGTGTAGTGGTTAGACTACTAACCCCCCACCTAGGTGAACCGGGTTCGATTACCGGTAGGGCCGCTCCCGGATTTTCACATGTGGGAATCATGCCGGATTGATCGGCAGGTTTTCTCGGGGATCTCCCGTTCCCCGTCCTTTCATTCCGGCGCTGCTCCTTACTTACCTCACCTCACCTTCATCGGCTCTCAAGACCTCGATGTTAAGAGCCTCCCAAATCTCGCCACTCTTGACTCTGCCTTGCTCTTTTCTGGTTACCCTGTGATGCTCTTGGAGTATTGCGCTTCGCATACCCGTGGGGAAGGGGCAAGAGGGAGGACGCGGAGCGTCTATACGTAACACTGCCCCCTCCTCAATTCTGTTCGATCCGAACTGACCCTGCAACATCCGGACCTTCGTAGAATGCCATTCGGTCGATGAGGAACCACCATGGACAATTTTTCTTCTAGGGGGCCCCGACGACAAATATGGAAGGATGTATATCTGACTCGCTTCAAGATTTGACAAAGGCCTTCCCAACATCCCTGGCACCGTGACCTGTAGCCTTCGTATTGTTTAGGATCGTACAGCCCCACTAACTGCCCTTCTCCGACTTCGCAACTCTCAGCTCAAGTTAAATGTTCCTCTTGATACTGTCTGAAACTGCTGTTTGCTTTTCTTCTGATCATTTTTGTCTAGCTTCCTTCCCCTGAAGACACACAACGTGAAACTACATCCCTTAGGTGGACTTCTTTCGTCGTGTCAACATTATCCGCAAAAAGTCTTCTTAGGCAGCTTTGCTCCTGTATTTTTATTCTTATTGTTACTAGGTATATGCTGTTGACGGTAAAATGAACACCTTTGAAAGCCCTGCTTATGATCTACTTGTATGCACGCTGTGTATTCCTCCTACTTATGTAAAATTAACATTGTAATGGGTCTCATCACTTTATTCATGCGTCGGTCAGGTAAAGCTGTGGAATTTCAAAAAAATAAAATATTTAAAAAATCTGGCTATTTTTACACATCGATGCATAAAAAAAAACAGTAAGGTAAATGCATAATTTAAGTTATCAGAAATAGTTACATAACACTTTTTATTCGATGATAAGTTATGGAACTATTTTCTATCTATCATTACTAACTTCAATGGACGTATGTCACTAAGTGCGTCCGTTCAAATATATGCATTAAGGGGCAGTAACTTTTATGTGAGGTTGGTTTCAAAAGTGCTCACTTTATCGTGAACAGCCTTTAGTGGTATTTCTAGCGTTCCTGAGGTATGTTGTTGCTAGTAGTTTCAGTTGGGCTACGCATTGGATTATCACTACTATCACTGCCAGATATAATAATTGGCGATGCCTTCAACTGGCCCATTTCTCGATGATTGGTATCGGATGGCATCCCTGGACACCAGGCTTATAAGTGACCCTCCTTTCCACTGCTCCAACATTTCCGGCGCCTATGACGACGAGAGACAGGCGTCGGTGTGTCTACGTTTTTAAGGAGTTATTCCACTGCCGACTCCATTCTCCTCAAAAATACCCTCCGTCTTATTCCCAGCTGGGTATTGAGTCCTCCAATTCTTTCGGCCGTACTGGGCTCTCAGGTGCCCTGTTCGGTCACACTCCCAACATTCCCCACGCTTAGGTGGGCGAAAACGGAACTCCCTAGAACAAACCCTGGTAGCGATGCATGTAATGGTGGCCTCCAACTCCTTCAAGACGTCCAAGATGTGATCTCTATCGTCATGGCACGATGAAGCTGCCTGCACTACATGCCGGGGCGCCGGCTTATGTATCGCCGATTCTAGCTCGGGTCAGGGAGTCCTGCAAGGTTTGAGGTGCAGCCAGGCGTCCCACATTGCAAACATCTTCATAGACAACAGCATCAATGAAGAAGCCGACTGCGGCGAAGTCACGTGCATCCTCGGGGCACCCCCTCCAGAGGTAAGTGGGAGAGCCGCACGAAGTTCTGCCATATCTCCTGCAGTGGCTCCCCGGGTCGCTGCGTGCAGCCTCGCAGTTCGGCATGGTTTGCGGTCACCGAAACGCAGCAGCTCTGTTATCGACACCAGTGCGGGGTACTCCAGTCGATGCCACTCTGCCGGAGATTGTAGTATATTCAGTGCGGAACCTCTCAGTACAGTCGCGAGGCAGTACGTCCACTGTTCGTCCGACCAGCCATTCAGAGTTTCGACTATTTCAAACTGGCGCTGTTATTCCCGCCACGGATTCTACCCATGGTATGTGGCAAGCTTGATTGCGACCCTCTTTCCCACTTCTGGGTGTGAGACACCAACGTCGCAGAGCTGTCGGTCGCCCTCCAAGGTAGCTGAATTGGTTACAACAACTTACCATCCTGTAGCCCCACCGGCTCAGTGATAATAGGACCATTCTATTCGGCTATCCCATCATGCTCATGACTCCGCTACTGAAAATAACTCCTGCCATTCCTTCTTCAAAGCTCTCATTTCCTGTTTAATTTTATTTTCAGCACTGTTACTTCTTTCACCAACACTGCCTGTTTTCTTGTCTACGCAGTCAATTCTCGTATTCACTAACTTGCTGATGCCGTCTATTTTTCTATCTACGTTTTCATTAACTGTTTTTACCTCTTATACTATCTGCACTATCTATTATTGTCTGCTAAATCATCTTCATTGGTTGACTGTTTGCATTCCCGTTAATACTTTCTCTTACACTACTGTTTAAGGGGGCCGCGGTGACTGAACGGTTAGCACGCCCGCCTCCCACCAATGCGAACCGAGTTCAATCCCCAGCCGGGTCACCGGACTTTCGCAAGTGGGAATCGTGCCGGGCGATGCCGTTGGTCAGCTGGTCTTCTCGGGGATCTCCCGCTTCCCCTGCCCTGCCAATCCGGTGCCGCTCCATATTCACTCCAATCGCCCTCATCGGCTCTCAAGACCTCGCTGTTAAGAGCCGCCCAAATCTCTTCATTCACTCACCACTGTCTACTGCCAACATTTCCCTCATTAGAATTCGCTGCGATTCTTGCACAGACAGAACTGTGGTCCATTTTTAGAGTTAATTAATCTTTTAAATCTCACTAAATGACAGTCTCTTGCTTAATTTAATTTAAAAATTGATTAATTAATGATTGCCTCCACCTCACTTCTGACACCAGTGTTACAACCCGCCAGGGGCTATCCGAATTTGGAAGGAGTGGAGATCTTGACAAAAATAAAATAAAATACCTAATTTATTTATTTAGATTATATAAAACACAAACAGCTATTATCTACAACATTAAAATGTCTAATTGCACTAGTTCACTTATTATCCTGTCAGTGAGCGCAGTATCCAATGCCAATATCAGTTCTAATTAAAGTCCTTTTAACTGTCATTATACTATCTACAGTCACTTAATCCTTAGGTAAAGGCTGTTCATGATGAAATGAGCACTTTTGAAATCAACCTTGGAAAAAAGTCACTGCCCCCACCTGCATATATTTTAACGGGTGCACTGAGTGACATGCGCACAGTAAAGTTGGTAACGTTGGAGGGAATGTAGTTCCATATCTTTATGTCGAATAAAAAGTGTTAGGCAACCACTTGTAACAACTTAAATTATTTATTTACCTTTCAGTTTTTTTTATGCAGCGAAGTGCGAAAATGAGCAGAATTGTAAAATATTTACTTTCCTAATAATTTCACACTTTCACTTGACCGACGCATGAATAAAGTGATGAGGCCCATGGCAATGGTAATTTTACATAAGACGGAAGACTACACAACTGGCATACAAGTAGATCTTAAGCAAGGCCGTAAAAAGTGCTCATTTTACCGTGAACATCCTATATCAAGAGTGTTAAAATATTTCTCGTCTAGCCAACTTTGTTCGCCGGCTTTGCTTATGGAGAGCTCAGCTGTTTGAAGTCCCTAACTCCTGTAAATTGTACCCTCTCTACCTGAATCAGCGATATCAGGCAGTGAAGCACTAATAGCCGAGGATCTGTGGAGAAGCTGCTGCCCACTGGGAAATCAGTTTACTGACTGGGAATCATTACCTTGCCGTACGGTCAGCCACTGGCGGCCGGACTTCAGTCGAAATTGCTATTAAAGCAGCGAAACTCCGCCACTGAAATACCAGTGAGTCACCAACGATATACAATTAAAATATTTTCTCTGGGTTTACTGACTTGGCGACATTTTGACTATTTCAGTTCCGTTATTCCTGCAGTTCTATTACTTCGTTTGTAGAGTTTGCAAATGTATCACCTTCAGATGGCGAGTTTGAGATAATCTGTGGATGTATACGTTCTTGTGCTGTTGTCAGTTGTCAACTATTACACACACACACACGTGTGTGTGTGTGTGTGTATATATATATATATATATATATATATATATATATATATATATATATATATATATATATATATATATATATATAGACACACACACTTGTTAATCTGAGGCATAATGCATTTGATAGAAAATACTTTGCAAAACGAGTCCCTGTTAATTATTATTTATGGTCAGAACAAGGAAGTTCAAGCATGTCCTTACATAAAATTGTTCGCAGACTTTCGCCGCCATTGTCGTCAATTTCTAGGCTTCTGGGTTTGAGCCACGTTGTGGATTTCTTCTCCAACGTTTCGACAGTCGTTGCAGCTGCCATCGTCAGGGAACAATACCTGACCAATCAACCTTGATAACATAATTAGTAGTGTGAATTGGTCAGGTATTGTTCCCTGACGATGGCAGCTGCAACGACTGTCGAAACGGTGGAGGAGAAATCCACAACGTGGCTCAAACCCAGAAGCCTAGAAAATGAAGTCCTTACATAGCTTACTGAAACACTACCTTACCACAGGAGATTAGTAATATGAAAACACTTTAAAGTAGTTTTATGTAACGAAACAACACGCCTAACAATTCAGTAGGTTTTAATTTTCATATATATATATATATATATATAAAGCGTTCGCAGCTATAGAAAGACTTGGAGTAGGGATCCAATATGAACTGGCAGGCAGGAGTTCCATCAACAAAAGGAGGTGCAATGGACAATACCGTGGCGAAGACCCACGTGGTGTCACAGGAATCTGCAGCGACGCGCTAAGCAGTAACAGAAAGAACATTTTTTTCCCTCCTTCTCCTCCCCCTCCAACTCCTACTCTTCTCCAGCCAACAACTCCAGCAACTCTGTATCTCCACATCCAAATGCTTTTGATCTCTGGACCGCTCCACTCTTACTGATGCAAATTGTATTTCGCTCCGCCCCTCCTCCCCCCTCCTCCCCCTGCACCCTTCCACGCGCAACGCTTCTCATGCCTTCAAAAATATGAACTAAACGATAACTTTATTTATTATTCATACACCGCGCATCGGGCAGCATTAGATTTGAAGACGAAGCATGCACAAAGCACTTTAAGGTTCCCACAGACAACTTTTTTCCGCTCTCCCCCTCTCTCTTCCACTTTTTCTCGCGTTCTGCCCTGTGCGAGGCGGAATAAAGAGACGAAGATGGCGCAAAAGAGGGAACGAAAAGGACGGTGAAACGCGAAGAGCTTTTCGTGGTCGGGCAAAATTCCACCGGTGCTCTTTTACTTATTTTAATTATGACTTTTTTTTTTAAACGAAAGATTAAAATGATGTCGAGTGTGGCGTAATTGAAATAAAGTAGGCACCGTAATGAGCAAAAAGGATTTATTTTTTTAAGTCCTGGCTATTACTTATAGAGATTTTTTTTAGATGCAAATTGGTATTCGTAATGCGGTATCAACTATTTTAATTACGTACACCACAAACCACGCACAAAAAAGAAACTTTATACATTTTATGACAAAAAAATATTCTACCCAAGAAAAGCATAAACCCGCAAAAAAAAAAATGAAAATAGGTAAAATACAAATTAAAAAATCTGCAAAAATATTTTGTAAGTCACCTTAACACACGTCTTTTGAGCTATAAAAATGGATAATTATTAATAAGTAATTTTTATGTTTACAGGCTCAACATTATTTTTCACATGATTTATTTATTTATTTTTTTTTGTGGCAAGATTTATTTGTTTTGAAGCAGAGTCCGAAATATTTATTTTGTTTTGGAACAGTATTTTCATTTGACCGCATATTTACGTCTTTCCATTTTTACATCGTGTAAGCGTGTACTTACAATGCCACATAACTCTTTGCCTTTTTAATCGTCGGGGTAGTTTCAAATGGCAGTACAGATTATTTCGAATTGTAAGCCTCGTGATTGGCTAATATGTTTAAAGAAAGTTCTTAAGTGTTCGAGAGGGAAGATGGAGATCTTGTTACGCGACTTTGCAATAGGCGTTAAATTTACATCCGAGTTCGCACCCCTGAAATTGCAGGCCGTCTGATAGAGACGAAGGGACGAAGTAAGAAGTAGGCCTGTTTCGCCTCCCTCCGCGCAGCTCTCAGAGCGGTTAGCCAGCACTCGTGGCACGTCCATTAATAAGGTGCCGTTGAACTGCATGCTACCACCGTAAGCCGCGTGCTTACATATAGGTAAGACGTCACCCAGGGATGCTGCGCATCCCGACAGATGCCCCGTCGTCGTACTTGATCATCGAGAACTTCAAGACTTTCAAACTTCTACCTTAAAGACCACTAATTTCAGTTAGGAAATTCCAAATATAGTGTTGTCATAACATCGTTAATACTAACTTCTAGAACATTTTCTCATGCCGCCATGTTGTTTTCCTTAAATGCACGACTTTTTCCGACATCTACTAAGGCAAACATGAACTTAACCCTTGCTCTACCGCTAGCTTATTGCAAACTTTTTATTAAAATTAAATATTTCTGGAGGAACATTAACAATTTTGGCGTGATTTCTGAAAATTTTCAAGTATTTTAATCCTTAGCCAACACGAGGGCACTGGTGTTTCAAAAGCCACTACCCCAAACAAATATTACAATTATGGTGTCGATATTTTCGGAGCCACAGATAATTTACTAATTTGTAACGCCAATCGGATGAAGTATTTTATATTTCTGGTAAAAGTCAAGTCATTGTGAACAATCAAACCTCCAGATATTTTTTTAAAAACACATTCACATTTTTTTTTGTCATTCAGTAGTCGTAGCAAGTTTTCTCCTAGTGTTCCTGTTCGTGCACGTGTTTGTCCTGTCCACAAGTATCTAGCTACCAGACTGCAGTGTTGTGTGTACGAATGGCACACGTCGCCTCAGATTACTAAGATCAAGTGCGCGAGCGCGTGTGGGCGCGTGTGTGTGTGTGTTCCTTTTCACAGTATGGACACGGCCGGACGAAAGCAACTCGTCAATACTGCCTTCAAGCGTCTGTATAGTAGATTTGATTTTCAGTTTCCACGCTGTATTTGAGTTACCGCAGGATTTAAAGGGACAATCATTTCGATTTTCAACAGTACGCTATCTCGTACTCAGTTCGGACGATCGTGGCTGTGCAGCTAAGGTTTACACTTTACCCAGGTTTACACGTACTATAGCTGTCGCAGTGTCATCCTCATATACGCAGGGGTGTACATAACCCCTTTCTCTCTCGATCCACCATTGTTTTGCGTTACGTTTCAGTGTCACACCTCACGCATTGTAGGTTATTGTCGTGTATGTTGTGAGTACTGCTGTACGAGTTGTGTTTTTTTTACACTACAGCGCTTACAACTCCGAGAAAAAAACACAGCATTGTTAAATGTTCAGTACATACACAAAAATTATTAAAAATTTCTCGCTATATGAGGTACAGCTGAGCATTCCAGACAGTTTCATTACTAAGTTTATCAGATTTATTTCACATAATCTTTAGACATACTGCTATTATTATTTATAATAACGTACTTACATTTAGCTGTCGCAAAGGACAGATTCCAGATATAAAAAATACGAGAGTTGTTATTATTTCAATAATTTATTTTTTACAAGATTTTAAAATATTTCCATGAAACGTAACTACGACTTTGTCTTTATTTAGTGCCAAAGATTCTGACGTTAAGAGTATTCCTTCTTTAAAGTTTTCATGAATTAAACATGTTTATTAATTAGCAATATGTTCTTCACACCAAGCAGTCCATAATGGGAACAAAATGAAAACAGGAAATTATGTATGGTTGTGACATATACCGAAATGAAACGTGTATAAAGATGCTCTGAAGAGGATTTGAAACACGGCACAAGCTGCTGGTGACGTTAATTTCCAGACTTCCGACTTGCATCGCGGTTTAAAATTTTGAGTTCTGTTACTTCAAGTTATTTTGATCGCTCTTTTTCAAAGAAGGAATTTTCTTGAAGAATTTTGTATTGCTTTGAAAAAATTGAGCAGATACGTGACAGCATAACAGTTCTGCAAACGGGCTTCAGTGAAGCAGCAAATTAACTTTTATATAGTTGATTCATGGTATCTTTGGCCTTTTCGGAAGCCCCGCTAAAGTTCTACTTCCAGGATATTCTTCCGCGTCGTGTATACTAAGCTTAACTAAGTCTGGAAGTTTTCACCAGTGGGGCAACGCACCGGATTCGTGCGCACTCTGTTGTAACAGTATTTTGTATAAGAACTATTTCTTACTAGGCGCTACCAACATACGTGTTTTCTCAATGTTTTTATTCAAATTAGTTATAAATGAAACATTATAATTTATAGATAAAATATGAATAACATTTCCATTTAACAGAAAAAAAAAGTACCTTTTATGTTAACACAAGTATAAAACGCTTGCGATATATGGCTTTTTTTTTTTTTTTTTTGGAAACAACCAAGCACGACATACGTGGGGAGATTTTTCAAAGGTTTGATTCAAAAGGCCGAAGAAAGCGTGAATGGACTATATCAGAAACTGAATGTCCTATTAGTTTATTACAATAGGATTTGTTGCGGGTACAATCCGCACATTGCTTGAGCTGTTCTGGCGAAAGAACTATCTGTTCTGTACGTGGAACAGATAGTTCTTTACTGTAAGAACTATAGTCGTAGCAACAGATACAATCAGAAAAAAGACCACGACAAACCATATACTCAAAATGAGGTCGACTGCTTTCGGCGGCTGCGCACAACCAATCTCCGTGTCCCAACATTGAACTGCTCACCTGCCAATGCGACGTGCAAAAATGCCTTAGATTGGATTTTAGGTTAGAATATTGTTTAGTAAATAAGTGCTTTGAGATATTGCATAATTCCTCTTACCAATATGTAATGCAGTTTGATTAAATTAAAATTGGTAAAAAGTATTTTATTCATACAAAAGTGCCTGTCATTTAAAAATTAAGATATAAACAAACACCTTCATATTTTGTTGACCATGTGACTTTGGCAGTCGTGTTCCTTTGGAGTGGCTAAATGTTTGGTACACACGCAGAAGACGGATAATCGGTCTACCTCATCTTTAGTCTATGCAAAAGACAGTTCTGTAGTAGTTACTATCTACGTTAATATCTAGATGGTACCTACAAACCCAACAAAATGCTGACCCAATGTTAACTGTCAGGATAGGTTATGGGTGTACATATTTACTTCCTACAATCATATTGGTGTCAGTGTGGTAATTGGTCATGTGTACGATTACATTTCGATATATAGGAAAATCACGTTGACAATATAAGATGTCACATGAAACGACTTCTTCACGTGTTGGTAAAAATATTGCTCTCGCCTGAGAAATGCATATTGTTCTCTGCAGTTGTCCCTCAGAATGTCTAGCGAGGCCTTTCTATTTAGGTAAATAATAAATGCGTATGGGGGGTGGGCCCAGGGCGAGGCAACACCCTCCGAGTGACGGGCTTTTTTTTTTTAGCCGGGACCCGTAGGTGCCCGTCAGCCTTTAACATGACATGAAATGAGAACCTACGATGGAGCGGCGCTGGAATGTAAGGGCGGGGGGAACGGGAGTACCCCGAGAAAACCCGCCGGCAAGCGGCATCGTCCAGCACGATTCCCACACGCGAGAATCCGGGAGCGAACCCGCCGGGGTTCGAATCCGGATCGCCTTGGCGGGAGGCGAAAAAGCTGTTCACGATAAAGTGAGTAGTTTTGAAATCAACCTCTGAAAAATGTCACTCCCCTAACATGGATATATTTGAACGGGCACATTGACTGGCAAGCTGTCAGTGAGGTTGGTAACGATGAAGGGAAAATAGTTCCATATCTTCACGTCGAATAAAAAGTGTTAGGTAACCCGTTTTGATAAATTAGTTTTTTCGTTTTCTGTTTTTATTAATGCATCGGAGTGAAGAAATGAGCAAAATTGTCAAGTATTTACATTTCTAATAATTTCACAATCTCACTTGACCCACGCATGAGTAAAGCGATGAGGCCCATGGCAATGTTAATTTTACACAACGTGGATGAATACTCATCGTGCATATAAGTAGATCTTAAGCAGGGCTTTCAAAAGTGTTCATTTTATCGTGAACAGCCTATAGATAGATTCAACATCTCGTCGAGAGCTAGGTCATTAGAGATATTAGCAGCGCTTCAGAAGAATTGGAAATAACCGTGAATGGACTACGACCATCGTCATAGGAACCACCACACTACTTGACTGCCGCGTAGTTGACATGTTCTGTGGTCAAATGTCGCTCCCGCGAGGCACCGCGCCAAAGTTGGCGCGAGCGCAGAGGTTTGTAAACGTCGCCTATGTGTTGGACTAAGGAGTGCCGGCCACCCCTGCGGCGTGCGCGCCCAATCAGCCAGCTGACACGGTTTGCAAGCGGGTTTGATTAGGGGTGGCGAACCACCCCACCAGTGCCGATTACAATGCAGCTCCTCCCCCTATCACGCTCGAGCCACGAGTGGCCCCGCGCTTTCGCACTTCATCACGCCAATTCAGCTCGCCGAGCACGGTAAGTGTGTTTCGTGCTCCACGCTATTAGAGCGCACTCCGCAGATAGAGTATCACTACGCTGAGGACCCTCGTGCGGCCTGGCAAAGGCTGTTCACGATAAAGTGAGCACTTTTGAAATCAACCTTAGAAAATAGTCACTGCCCCTATCCTGGACACATTTTAACGGACGCATCGAGTGACATGCGCCCAGTAAAGTTGTTAATGATGGATGGCGAGTAGTACCACATCTTAAAGTCGAATAAAAAGTGTTAGGTAACCATTTGTGATGTCTTAAATAATTTCTTCCACTTTATGTTTTTTTTTTCTAATGCACGGAAGTGTAAAAATGACTAGTTTCGTATATTTATTACTTTTCTAATAATTACGTAGTTTCGCTTGACCGATGCATGTAGTAAAGTGATGAGGTCCATGGCAATGTTAATTTTACATAAGGCGGAAGAATATACTACACGTGTACAAGTAGATCATAAGCAAGGATTTCAAAAGTGCCCAGTTTATCGTGAACAGCCTTTAACAGCAGCACGAGCCGCGAGGGTGGCAAGCGGTTGTATTCGCAATTGGACATTGTAGTCGGGTGGCAATGAAAAAACAAATGTAATATGCAACCCATATCGCAGGTAATTTTCGTACGACGGGCGCTTTTGTGGCCGTTTGATTAATTTAAAATCGAGCGAGGTGGAATCGTGGTAAAACTTCGGACTAGCATCAAGCAAATTTATGCCTAAAACAAGCAAAAATAAGCTAAAAATCAAATGAAATAATATCCTATTATTCTTTACAGTTTACATTCGAAGCTCTACTAATTTTTTTTTAAACTTCTTCTATTTGCTCTAGATTTTCACCAATTTCTCGAACTTCATATTTATCGTCAATGGTTTCTAAGAGTTATAATTGTAAGCTTTGTAAATTTGAATGAAATTTGCGAACCATATTTTTAAGATCTTCGGATGCATTATCTAATGTATAGGAAGGTGGCCCCTAACCACTACGACTACCTTTTACCAGGCTGCAAGGGAAGACAGGCGACGTCATGTTTATTTATAAAGGAATAAATTTGTTTAGAATTATGACAATTATTTTTATTCGATCAACTAATTCATCTATATTTCTAAAAATTTGTAAAACTCTTAAATGTATACACTCAACTATAATTCTAAAATATTGTATTAAAATATCGAAACATTTTCTTGATTATCCCATTTAATAATATTAATATTTAATATACCTTCAGTAATACTTTATTTTCAAATACTAATATGTTAGATTTCCTTTACTAATTAAAACAATATTACAAACATTACCTGCTTCTTCAACCTCTTTATTGAAATCAACTCTAATTTTTTATATTTGTTTTTTTTCTTTGACAATAGTTGTTTTTCTTTACATACAATCTATAACATATAACGGTCTTTACCCAAAAAATGAATAATAATTGATATTGCCTTAGAAGTTTACAGTTGGTTTCTAATAAAGTTAATTAATTCTACATATAGTATCTAGTTTTGTTTTTGGAATTTATAAAATCACTAAATGCAAGGAACACTTTACCACAAAGACCATTTCCAATATCTGGATTCCAATTTTCTTTCGGAAAAATTTCATTTCTACTATTTTTTACACCAATATTTTCTACATTATATTGGTCAAACATAGAAGCGTGGACATACTGTTCAGCACAATTTTTTAAATTATTATTTTGAAAGCCTACAATTACAAAATCGGGCATGTCAAATTGTAAATTACTAAACTGATCTATTATATCAAAGTTTAAAACAGTTGTTTCATTAGGGAACTTATTTTTCTAGAAATTGCCAATAATCATAACTAATAGGTATTTTACGGTGTTTGTATATTTTTTCTTTAATTGCAATTGCTGTGTTAGATTCCCATTCAACACTAGGCCACATAATTTCTAATTTTTCAATAACAATTTTACCTGGATCAGAATAGCTTTTCTGAACCGCACCAGATGCATTCATTTGTTTTACAAACAAATATACAATTGTTATCAAATTAATTTCTAAAAAAAAAAAAAGTAATTTTATAACCACCTTTCCAATGAATACCATTGTTGTCATGAATAAAACCAGACAAATATCTCAGTGGACACGTTATTTCAATTGTTTTATGACCATGAACAGATTTCACTCGATATTTACTATCAACACCAGAAAAATCTAAATAATTTTGTTCACCTGGGGATCTTAATAAAACATTCATTATTGTTGAAGTTATACCTGGATTATCAACAGCTTCAATAATATTTCCGTGTTTTGAAATTTCTACTCTAGAAAATTGAAAAGGAAAAAAAAGTTCGAACAAACATCGACATTATCTTCTTTTGCATATTTTGCCGCATTTCCAACTTTATCTCTCTTTCGTAATTTATATTACTCGCGAACATAAGCGTCACTTGGAAAAGAAAACCCATCACCTATAGGAATATGAAATTCGATTATATTATTGCAAACGTTAAAATTTCCCCTAGTTTGATCAGTTGGGGGAAAAGTTTCTCTCTCGAAGCTCTCAATACTTTTATAACTCGTTTAGAAGAAAAAGTTATATATAAATGAAAGATCCGAAGATCGTTTCTCGAGTTAAATTACTCATCGAGAGGTACAAAAATTATAAAAAACACCTTGAAGTGGAATATGAAAGAAATAAGAAGAAAGGTCTACCTTTAATTGACGAATTACGAAATATTGGTAAAAAAGTAGAACAAGTAAGTGAAGAAAATAAAAATTTAATAACAACATTAGTTCCAGTTGCAGTAAAAAATTTACATTATCCACCAACACCAGAAGAAACATAATTTGAAAGAGAATTATTCTCAGAAAAAAAATCTCCTATTTTGGAAGAGCGAATGGGCATTTTACCCGTAAAAAGTACCGCGTCTGATTCTACTATAAATCTAGGAAAAGAAATTTAAAAAATAATGAATGTTATTGATGAAAAATTTGGTTTACGTGAAGTTGGGTAAAATGTTTACATTGGTAATACACAAGTAACGATAAACAACGATACACTATTTGTTGAGGATAAAGAATATAAATTAACACCAGGACTTTGTAATTTGCTAACAGAAATAACACCAGAAGCTCTTGTAGGTAAATTCGATGATACGGATTATAAAAATTATGCAGAAATGGTTCAAACAACCAATATTGCATTCCAAGAAAAATTTATCCTCAAAAAAAGGTAGCTTCGAGTAGAGGTTGGAAACACATCAGTATAATTAAACCAATTTATGATAATTATATAAGATCATTAAGATCAGAACCAAACACACCCCAAAATAATTATTTCTCCAAGAACTCCTAGATCTGGAGAAGGTATAAAAATACAATAATTTGCAGAAAGAATGTGTTTGGATGAGTGACGTTAGAAATTTAATTGGCAGATTATTAGTTATTCACGGTAATATCAATTATTGCAATGAAAAAGTAAGCATAATGAATATTTTGAACAATAAATTTTTTGATTTTGTTGTTAATTATCCAAAAGGAATTCCATATCTTATAAGAGTTTTAAATGTAATTCCACACTCATTTTGGAATTCAGAACACCATGGCAAAGGCATTATAAATTGGGCATTAATAATTTTAATTTGCCCGAAATGAATTTGCCAGGTTATAATTATTACGGACCATTTAAAAATAAAATGAAATACTAGAAAGAGGTGACAATGGCATAAGTAAAATATATGAAGCATGCTAATATCACGATATTGCTTATAGATATCACAAAGATTTAGAATCTAGACATGTAGTTGATAAAATACTACAAAAAGAAGCAAAAGAAATAATGTTAGATAAAAATACTCCATTGGAGAAAAAATTACATCTGCAACAGTTGCCTCGACAATGTTTACAAAAAGAAAATTAGGTTGGGATATTAAAATGTTTTATTTTTAATGTATATATATTTTTTTTACTTATAAATGAAGATAACAAATATAACTTTCGATATTCTCTTTGCGGAATAAAATTTTTTTAACAAAAGATTAAATTGAGAGAGAAAATAAAAAAAATAAAAATAAAAGAAGGTAAAAGTTTCAAATTAACTTTGTCACTAAAACAGTCAAAGAAAAAACTGTAAATTGACTACATCATGGAGGATTTTTACCAAGTTTAATTACAATGTTAGGTGCGCTTGGAGGTGTAGCTGGAGGAGCTAGCGCAAGTTACAATTCTGTTGAACATAATAGAAAATATAAATAAGAATTGGAAAAACAACAGATACAAATTTGGCATACAGGGGAAGACCAAAAAAAAAAAGTTAATATATTACCACTACCTAATATCGATATTGAAAAATATATAAATATATTAAATATAAAGAATTTTAGAAATGTTGGACGAATTACTTAAAAGTATTTACAAAAATGAATGTGCTGTGGTTAATTTCGACATTCCATCAAATCATGGAACTCACTGGGTTGGTTATTTTAAAGAAAATATTTATGTTTACTATTTCGAATCATTTGGAGGCAATATTCATATCAATTTAATTAATTATTTAGAAAATTGAAATGTTTATTACAATGATGATAGAATTCAGAATTTTGATTCAGTTATTTGTGGACATATATGTTTAATCGTATTACATATTTTTTTCGAAAGATTTTAGTTTAATGATATAATTTCTATGTTATTGAATGGCAGATATATTTGGGAAACCATTAATCAATTCTTTAGTTAAAATTTTTGACACTAGTGCCTCTGCTTTAAAATCATATGTAGATTCACAATGCAATTCCAGTGTTTCTTCTTTACAAAGTGAACTATTCAACTGTTCTGACTATACAAAATCTTATGTTTCTTTTCTAGGATGTAGAATTGTTAATATAGGTGAAACTATAAATAATAAAGACTCAGTCAATAAAAGATTTTTTGATATACATATAGCAGATTATACATTAAAAAGGATGTCGTTCGAAATAAAAAAACTATTGGTTCTGAGTATGCTTTAAAAAAAGATATACATTTACAATTCAATAATACTATTCCTAATTATATGAAACGAATAAAGCATACAAAGCAGGCACTAAAAAAGATGTAGATTCAAAATATAAAACTATAGTTTCTGATTATGCATTAAAAACCGATGTAGATTCAAAATACATACTAATGTTTCTGATTTAAAAAGTATGTAGATTTGAAATAGAGTAATATTGTTTCTGCTTACGCATTAAAAACAGATATATATTCTAGATACAATACTATTTCTTCTGCTTTACAAGATCAAATAACTAAAGTTTTTACTTATACAAAAATTATGCTTCTTTTCAACATCGCAGAATTATTAGTCTGACTGATCCTATAGATGGAGATGGTGTGCTCAATAAAAGATTTTTTGATAAAGAAATAACTGATAAATTGCAAAATTTAAACAAATCCGTTTTGAGTTATTGTGATACACTTATTAACACAAAAGTTGAAAAAAGCAAAGAAGACTGATAAAGAATTAGATGTCAAATTGCAAAATTTAAACTCGAAAGTTGAAAAATTTAAGAAAGAAAAATCTCGTATATTTTATTTACGTGGAAAGTGGAATAAAAATAATAATGTTTTTGGCATAGACAATGATGTAAATTTCTTTTCTTTTTTTGAGGGATTGTAATGTTTGTAAAATAATTTCTGATGGTTTACCTGATGATACTCTAATTGTTATTAAGGGAACTACAAAAATAGATTACAGTAAGCCTTTTGATGTTAACAGAGGTGAATTGTTAACTTTTTAAATTAAAAAAATTAATTATCTAATTATTTTGTTGATGGAATGTTGACTACAATAGGAGTATACACGAAATATAAAGATTAACTATATATATTTGTTACTATTAAATGGAGAACACTTGGTGTTCGAAGTGCAAGAAAGTAACCAAAAATATTAATATGAAAATTTAAAATTAAAAAAAAATTGACATGTAGGTCAGAAAAGTAAATGTTCTATATGCAATTCTAATAAATCAACATTTAAAGAAATACCCTAAGTAAGAGAAGGTATAACCAATGAACTATATAAACCTGCATGAAAAAATTTTCTAAGAAGAAAAGAAATTTCGTATAGTATTGATGATTTATGGCAAATTTATCTTGTTTAGATGGATACCGGAAATTTAAAAGGCATATTGCATATAAACAATGGTTACAAATATATTACGACAATTATTGATGTTATTCTAAGTAAGCATTTCCTATACTAATTGAAAATAAAACAGCAAAAAATGTAGTAATTGCTTTAGAATGTATATTTGTTAAAAGAAACCTGTGTAGTATTGAAAGTGATAATGGCTTAGAATTTTATAATAAAATATTTAAATTACTTATATAAAAGTATAACATCAATCACTATTCTACATTCAGTGAACTTAAAGTCAGTTCTGTAGAAAGATATAATCGTACAATGAAGAACAAAATGTGGAAGAAATTTGCTTTGAATGGCAATTACAAATGGGTAAATATATTAGATGATTTAGTGAAAGAATACTATAATACCAAACACAGAACCATTGGTATGAAGTCAATCGAAGCTAATAAAAAAAAAAAAAAAATATTTAAGACAACAATGTTTTGCGAATGTGATTACTAAACCGAAATACAAAGTTGGCGATATTGTCCGTGTGAGTAAGCGTAAATGAATCTTTGAAAAGAGTTATATAGCTAATTGTACAACAGGATTATTTACCACTTTTGAGGTTTTAAATAATGACGTGCCAACTTATAAACTGAAAGATGACAAAGGAGGAGAAATAAAAGGCAGCTTTTATGAATACGAAGTTATGAAAACAAACTATCCTGATGAATATTTAGTTGAAAAAGTTTTATAAACAATAGGTGATAAAATGTATGTAAAATTGTTGGGTTTTTGATCACTCTCATAACTCCTGGATTAATAAAACAGACGTTTTGTAAATTTAAAAATAAAAATTAGTTTCTTACTCAATTCGACAAAGATTATTGATATCATTAATCAATTGTTGTTGAGTATAATTATTTCTGGCAATATTAAAATAGTTAAGAAAACACTCTGTGTGGTCATTTAGTTTCTTTCATTCTTTGATATAAATTAATAGAATTTGGGGTATAATCAAATCACAATAATTGCACACAATTTGGATGATTATTTTTAATTCTATGCAATTGTCTTTGAACATATTTTCTTTGAATTATAACTACATAATAATCATATTCATAATAATATAGATCCAGTTCATTGATAAATATTTCATGTGGTTGCATTTTTAAAGGGAGGAACGAATCGTTCCTCCCTATATTTTCATAAATATTTTTATGTTTCTCTCTAACATGATAAACCAGATTCAAATAATGTAAATAGTATTTTTTATTGCCTTTCAACCCTAATGCCGGGTTATGGTTGACATTTCCATATATATTTTTATAAACACTGAATGGTTGTGTTTTCCTACCCTTGATAAATTGCTTTTCCACTATTTTTTTTCAGCGGGCTGGGATGAATTTTTCATCCCATTTATTTCTGATAAAAATACTTTATAATGCAGTTTTTTCTTGAAAATTGGACAAAATTCCAAACTGCCAAACCTTCGGAGCTCTGATTATTAGAATTATATTTTCCATAGTTTTACCACAAACAGAATTATTCATCAACTTATAAAAATCTTTTTCAAAGTCATTTTTTTGCATTAGTTCTCATCTCTGTATTCAAATCTATATAATTTTTCAGCCAATCTGACGTAAGTGAAGATGATTATAAACATGCAAAATGTGTATGGAATCCGTTTAATGTTAAGAATCTTGGCGGATATCACGACTTATGATTTTAATGATGGAAAAAGGAATTACAGGCAGAATATCACAATGTCGTAAGTGATATGTTAAAGCCAATAACATATATTTAGAAGATTTTAAACCAAATCAAGAATCAAATTATTTAGCATACCTCGATGTAAATAATCTTTATGGATGGGCAATGTCTCAATATTAACCATATGATGGTTTCGAATAGAATGGGTTAATTATACATTATATGATTTAGAGTCCTGGAGTGAAAAAAATTTTGATTTGGAGGACGATTCTGATTATGGTTATATATTAGATGTTGATTTGTAATATCCACTAGATCAAACGCTACATAACGTACACAAAGATCTCCCCCTTTGCCCAGAAAATAAGGCAGTTCCAGGAATAATTCAATCCAAATTGTTAACAACTTTACTTAGTAAACAAAAGTATGGAATTCGCTATCGTAATTTTAAAACAGTGTCTAAATAATGGTTTAAAACTTACTAAAATACATAGAATATTGATACCATCAAAACTCCATTAGGAGAACTTCCCCACTTCACCACTGGCCGGCCATTATATAAATTATAAATCATTAATCAAACAGTAATGTGAGTTAGTGTCATTTTTGAAATAAAGTAAATTTACCTGTTTTTCCTTTTTATTTTTTGTAAGCTTTAATGGATATACATTGAACTTGTCATCTAAAGAGTATATATTTATAGAGATGCCAATTTGATTTTCTATTCTTGGTATATCGTCAATTTTAATTGGATATTAATATTTATCTAATGCTTTGTCAATATTAAGCCCCACATTTTTATATTTAGATACTCTTTGTGGGTATTTTTTTTGGCCAGAAACAATGCAGATTTCATTGCCCAAAGAAAGCATTTTTGATCATCATTCTTCACATTAATGCACGATTTTTAATTCTTAATAGCTTCTGGTAGTTCAATATATGATGATCCATTTAATGGATTATACTTATTTATTGCTAATTGTATTCCAATTAGTCTATCTAAAGTCCATCCAGAATCTTCTTTGAAATTCAGATAATCTTGTGAGTAATTCTTGCTTTATAATTTTGTACATTTTTATAATTTTTCCTTTGTTTAGTATTGTGTGATTATAAGACTGAAATGTAAATAATTCTACTTGGTTGTTTTCTCTTGTTTGCGACAATTTTTATATATTTTAATGTTAGTTTTTACCCTCTAAATGTTCTAAGATTATTGTGTATTATCTCAAATACCTTAATATTTACTGAAGTTAAAAATTGATTGGGCTGTACTAAATTAAAGGAATTTTCAATGTTATATGTTTATATCCTATCTTGAAAAGCTTTATTAACTAAGTGATTTTCATTGGTTCTTCTATTTCTTTTGCTAACAAAGAATGCCAATGTCCGTCTAATACTAGATGCTGGACAGAGGTCAAGGTCAAATACATCCTATATGGCCACCACCGCTCCTGGATTCTGTGCCTGACGCCTGTTCTCGGAGTCCCTTCCCTACATGAGTAGAAATGGGGAATATTTATTTTAGTTCGTTTTTATCTTGTTTATATAATTCATTGATATTGGCAAAAGAAAATGGCAAATTTGCGAAGTTTCTTCTTCTTTGCTCATCAATTCTTCTTCATTGCTCATCAATGATAAATTATATAAGAGCTCTAATTAAATCATTTTTCCTTAGCCTGGTTATATATGTAATTCCATATTCCCGAGCTATAATTCTCAATTCCCTCACTGTCCTATTGCTTAACTCAACTGCGATATTGTTCGTCGCCATTATTATTGCTTTTATTTATACATCACGCCCTTCATGTGAAGTAGGCTAGCGGAGTCAAGTCGGGTGAACGTGCGGGTCGAGCAATCGAGCACCCATGAGGGTGATTGATTTTTCTTGAGCACGTACTGCTTGGGTTTTTTGGAAGATGTGCCACTGCATGATATTTCGGCACGACGGAGCATCACCTCATTTGTCTCTTGCGGTCTGACATCGTCTCGATCAACGTTTTGGCTAACAGTGGATAGGTCGAGGTGGCCCGATCGCTTGGCCTGCACGTTCACCTGACTTGACTCTATTAGACTACTTCCTGTGGCGCCACATGAAGGGCTTGATTTACCATACCTCTGCAGAATCCGAGGAGGAACTGCTGGCACGGGTCATGGCTGCGGCGGATCTTGGACGTCCAGGTATTGGTGATCGTGTGTACCAGAACATGGTAAGTAGGTACCGTGTTTTTGTAAGACGTCGCTGGTCGTCACATCGAGACCTTTTTGTAAGTGGACCCGGAAGATAAACAGCGTACAGTATGTTGCAGACGTGGGAGAGGTCAACGTGTGTCGTGGTGGTGTTTTGTTTGTCGCGGGGAAACTATACGTTACCGCACATAAATTGCTATACAAAACGTAGCCGTCTTGGTCCCCACTACATGTCCTTACAATGCGTAATGGGAATTTAGACACAACCTGTATATATCCTACATGCATGCTCAAAAGTTTTGATATGTCAAATTATACTCCGCTTGTAAAACTATCGCCTCACAGAATATTTTTAATTAATTGTAGCCCGGGGGGGGGGGGATTAAGTGAAAGGATGTTATAAAGAAAAAAATACTTCTGTATGATAAATAATATTAGAAGGCCAAAGATGTTGTCAGAAATACAAAGTCCTCAGGTTTGGGAAAATAGTGTATAGAGTGAAAACCTGTAAAGAAGTTCCCATTTAAGAAGATTTCCTGCTTAATAAGTTGAACAATTGTGCACCTTGTTTACATGCACGTGTGTAATTTGACTCTTTTAACAAATTTTCCTGGTTAGTAAGCATTATTTTTTTTCAGTTCCTCAAAAAACGTCTTAACAGAGTTTTACTGTAGTTTCGAATAAATAAAAATATGATTTCCGTGTATAAAAACGTGGGTTTGTGAACTCTGCGAGCGCTGGTAACATCGAGGTGTAACAAGCCAACCGGGATTGTCCCGGTGTGTAGTACGGCACAGCTTCTCCCTGCTCGCAGCTCGCGGAAACTGCGGATTACGGGGGGGAAAAGGGGGAGTCGGCGTCAACCCCCCCGTTGTCTTATTTCTTTTGCCGCGCTGCTTCTTGCAGGCACCTTGATTGAGCAGATCGCCACGTGATTACGTCTCGTCTGGGCTCCCATGAGGTTCCGGATGTCGCAATGAAGGAGGGGGCTGGTTGGCCTGGACTCGGGCCAAGCGGGGGATGGTACCAAGGGTAACAGCTCACTAAAGGCTGTTCACGATAAAGTGACCACTTTTGAAAACAACATTAGAAAAAAAGTCACTGCCCCTTCTTGCATATATCGTAACGGGTGCACTTGGTGACATACGCCCAGTAGAGTTGGTATCGATGGATGGAAAATAGTTCCATATCTTAACGTCAAATAAAAAAAATGTTATGTAACCATTTGTAACAATTTAAATTATTTATTTCGATTTGTACTTTTTTTAATGTATCGAAATGTAAAAACAAGCAGATTTGTGACATATTTACTTTTCTAAAAAGAAATTCAATGTTTCACTTGATCGACGCATGAATAAAGTGATGAGACCCACGCCAGTGTTAATTTTGAATATGGTGGAAGAATACACAACGCGCATACAAGTAGATCTTAAGAAGGGTTTTCAATAGTGCTCATTTTACCGTGAAAAGCATTTACAGGAGATGTGTATCTTGGGCCACAACACTTCAAAAACTACGAGTAAACTGTATTATTCATTCATGGTTATTCACAACTAATTTGAATTTCCAGGTTAATATGATTGAATAAAAAGTGGGGGACTATCAGCTAAATAAAATAAAACACGTGCTTTGTAAAAAGAATGTAGCAAATCGTATGTACAAGAGACGATCAAATGGCGTCCAGAGTAATCATAAAACTCAGATGTTACTGCTAGTAGCCTATCTCTCATACAAGAAAATATATCAAAGAAAAAAATTGTGTTTGGCTGTGTTGGGGACACGGCCGTTTGTTTTGCGTGAATACGTCTACGTCGACGCGCTCGGACGCCTTGATGTTTATTTTACGTTCCCGGCCCCTCTTCACTCGATCATATGGGGTTTTATGGCTATCACCGAATTGCTTTTGAGATGCTCTCTCCAACAGTATACGATTTCTGTATTTCGACTTGGCTTTTTGACGAGTATAGGCCGAAATTGTGCTAAGTTTTGTTCATTTTTCACATTAAACGCATACAATTTCACCATAACCACGCCACACAAATGTTTCTGTACGCGCGATCGATTTATCATGACGAGAGCGGTTGATTGAAATTCAAACGAGTGTCGTAGCTTCCCCTAGTCAAAAGTTATACTACGCGGAAGTTATGAGACGCGGCGAAACGAACTCAAGATTTTGCCCCCCCCCCCTCTACAACTGCGCGCGATGCTTCGCAGTCCTCACTCAACGTAACAACATATTTTTTGATCCTCTAGCAATCGAGTGGTGTAATTGAATTTTGAATATAGATGATAGATTCGGAGCTGCAATGGCAAACTGTATCCCCCGATTTTGTTATCATCGTATTTTCTGGATTGCCTCCCACTGTGGTTGCAAATTTGAAGACGTATTCCGACAAAAATACAATCGCATCGCAGTCTGTCCTATAGGTGTCAGTAAACGATTCGTGGGCACACAGGATCCCCAACACTGGCCAGCATCGTGGTCTGGTTCGCCATGGGATCTCTCTCTGCGCTTGGAGCACGATCAATCGATCCTCCCAACTGGTGGTCGATCTCGACCCGTCCGTAGTCGATCCCTCCGTGCGTGGGTACTTTCGCACAGCCACTGCTCCCAACAGCTTCGGACAGGCCCGAACGCTCCACACCATGGGCTACACGGAGATACGACCACCCAGCGGTTTTCACTCAAGAGTTAGGAACGAGACGTCTCTCGAACTCCGCCAACTGCGAAAAGCGATGTATTTGTCGTCTTCCTGGCATTCTCCTTCACTCTGCTTGTCGGTGCTTGCAGTACGCAGTGCCACTGCCGGGTGTGCGGTCAAATGCAAACGCACCAACAAAGGGTCACGTGTATAGCAGCCCGTACTCTGCTTGTTTACTGTACATCGTTTCGTGGTTGTCGCATGGTTTCTTCGTTTCGTTATCAACAACTTATCAACAAGTGTATCGAGAGTGCCTAATACTTTGTTAAAAATCCGACCTGAATGACTTGGCAAATGTTAGCAATTAGACAAACACGAGTTTGGAAACTGCTGAGATATTGAACATTCCCTTAAGTACAACAAATTTCACCAAGGAGTTAGTTATATATTTTCGGGTTGGTGCTTATGCTGGAAAGGGGAGGGGGGAGGGGTTGGAAGGATATACACTCATTTGCAAACAAAAATTTATCACCATGAAGATGCCATCGCAGGGGCACATAAGTGAGGACAGGCACAGAACAATGTACTGCTGTATGTTCGCAGAAAATATAGAAACTTTGGCTCACACCAAGCATACATTGCAGGGGACTGACACTCGCAGGATGCACTTTATGGTGTTGCACCACTCACAGTACGGAGACAGGTGGCGATACGGCCGGGCAGAGAGGCATACAGACGCCGAATGTCATCCTTAAGAAGATCCTGCTGCAGCTGTCACAACTGACCCTCCAAATCCGCCATAATTGCCGCTGGCGTTAAGTTGTCGTCCAATCTGGCCCCAGGCGTTCTCGATGGGCGGGAGGTCTGGGGACCTTGCTGGTCAGGAAGGCACGTTAATATCACGAAGGCAGGCCAGATATTCCCTAGCTGGGTGAGACTGGGCATTATCCTGATGGAAAATGAAGTTGTCAAGCTGCATCAGGAAGGGGAGCGCACATGGTCGCAGAATTTCCTGGACCGGTTAGCCTGTTCGCCTTCCACCAAGGCGAACCGGGTTCAATCCCCGGCCGGGTCACTCCTCATTTTTGAATGTGGGAACCGTGCAGGACAATGCCGTTGGTCGGAGGGTTCTCTATAGGATCTCCCGTTTCCCCGCCCTTTCATTCCGGCGCTGCTCCATACTCACCTCAATCACCCTCATCGGCTCTCAAGACCTCGGTGTTAAGAGCAGTCAAATTCTCTTCACTCACTCACTCAATTTCCTGGACGTATCGCTGCGCCGTGAGGATTCCTTCAATCACCACCAGTGGAGTGCGAGAATCGTACACTATGACACCCTACACCATTAACTCTCTTGCTGCGGCGATGTGCGCTCTACAATGAAGCGTGGATGATGGCGCTGGCCAAGATGCCTCTAGACTCGAATTCGGTGGTCGCCTGTATCCAGCTATAGTCCATTCACAGTTTCTTCGACCTTTTTGAATCAAGCCTTAGAAAAATCTCCCCATGTATGGCGTGTTTAGTTATTTCCTAAATACGTCCCGTATCACAAGCTTTTTATACTCGTGTTCATAAAAGTTACTTTTTTTCTGTTAAATTGAAATATTTATTTATATTTTATCTATAAATTATAGTGCTTCATTTATAAATAATTTTATACAAAACAGGGAGAAAATAGGTATGTTGGTAACGCCTAATGAGAAATAGTACTTATACAAAATACTGTTACACTGAGTGCGCATGAATGTGGTGCGATGTCCTCTGGTGTATTTCTCCAGGCTTAATTAACCTTAGTTTGCACGAGGTGGAGGAATATCCTGGAAGTAGAACTTTAGCAGGGCTTCAGAAAAGTGTGAAGTAACTGTGAATGGACTATAGAACCATGATTCGTCGCTGAACACCACTCGTTATCTATCCGCAAGCTGCCATGCTGCCAGGTCCCGCATGAGCTCGGCGATGCTCGGGTCGTAATGGCAGACGTCGTAAGGGACGCCGCGACGGCAGATCCATCTCTGCTAACCGCGTGGTGTTCACAGACGTATCCCCAGCTTCCGCTCGTGGTTTTCGCCGGGGTTGACTCGAACCTTTCTCGAAAGGTGTGCGTACCCTCATGTTCCCAACACCGACTCACAGAGTAGACAGAACTGTTCAAGTGCCGAGACGTCCAACCTACCTCTCGGAGGCCGACGATTCTAGGCAAAGGCTTGTCGAATACGCCGTCGGGGGCATGGTATAATAGTTTCACATGTTTCCAAACAGTATATTAATAGCTACATCAGTGTGAAAAGGCCGTTTTTAGCTATTTTGGTGGGCTCGGGAATAGCATCTATAATGTACCTGATGTATCGAGAGTATTATATGTACCTCGCCCGAAATGTGTTTTCTTTTCGTACATAGGTATCATGGGACATGTTTAATGGTTTCGTAAAAAAAAAAAAAAAAAACACGCGGATTTCAAACACACTGCAACGCGTTTCTGCCGCCAGGTAGGCGGCGCCCTTAAGGCTCCGTGGCTCAAAATACGACTAAGGACTTGCTCGGTGTATTGCAGCTATGAATAATGGAGGGACATGTGTGACCCCTAGTGGAACATACGCGCAAACAAAGTTCATTAAATGTAAATGAAGCACATTTCGGGTTATGGCGATACTGTGTGGCAACTTTGCTGTACTCATGGCGATGAGTGCATTAAAGTATAGGCTCTATGATAGTTACGGGTTCGATTCTTCCAATCTAAATATGAACAAGTGAAATATTTTTCTAAACACTCGAATTTAAACCAAATTGGTTACAACTTTATACCTTAAAAATACTAAAATCTATCTGATTGCAACAGTGAGCTCAATTCATAGGTTTGCAAGCTATTATTGTAGTTTTCTGCACTGGAATCCACTGGTCTGAGTGCCTGAATTTTAGCGAAATCCACCAACTCAAAAATTAAACTTCGCTCAACAAGGCACTCTAATGCAGTGATTCTTAAAGTTTGGTCCATGGCTAGGTCCGAAGAGGTCTCAGAAACTTTTGTTGATGAGCACAGCAATTTTTCGCGTGGAAATAAAATGCTTTGCTCAAAATCATGATAATTCGGCTTATTAAATTCTGGATAATATGATGTTCACTTATTTCCTTTTTTTTTAAGCTGTAAAATAAATAAAATATCATTAATTTATTATAACTGTAGAAGCTTTAAGAAACCAATGCATTCTAGTGAATTGTTTAAATATTGCTCTCACATTTTGGTACTTTAAATGAAGAGGTGTCGAGGTGCAATATGCCTGTGTCGATTTATATTCTTCTACGTCTAGTGGTCCATAGAAAAGGGAAGTCAGAGAACGACTGCTCTAACGTGTAATAATTGACGAACTATTCTTAGGAACGGAACCCCTACCACGCAATAAACTGAAGGAGCGCCTCTGTCGTCCCCAGGAGGTGGTTTGGCCACCCCTGACATCGATAACGATTCCTCTCTTCCCAGGGAAGATCTTTCCCGCGTCTCCTCATTTCGCCACGTTAATATTTCTCATTTATCTCGCAAATCTTTGTCCCTGATCTAGACTCCTGCGGCGCCCGGGCCTAGGAAGAGGATGGATGACGGTAGGAAAGAGGGTGCGAGGAAGTAGAAGAAGAGAATCCATTTCCTCCTCCGGAGTCTCTTCGCCTCCCGCGGCCTGGCTCAATTCGCGGCGTGATCCCGTCTGTCACCTCCTCTCCACCACCAACGGGACTTCACGTATCGTTTACAGGACTCGGCGCCGATTGTATCTGACACTCCCTCTCCCACTGCACGCTCATCTCTTCCAGTTCGCTTTTCTTCCGCTGTTTTACTCAATAATTGAAAAACGCGTCCCAGCCAGGCGCCTCTCGGGAGCGACGACTCTCCCCCCACTCTCTCTCTCTCTCTCTCTCTCTCTCTCTCTCTCTCTCTCTCTCTCTCTCTCTCTCTCTCTCTCTCTCCACTGTAGCGAGGCCTGCTTCTTCGTCTTCGGGTCGCGCCAGGGGACACACGACAGCGGCCGGAACTGCCCGACACCCGCCGAAGTCGAACCGTAACGATCTACCGGTGCCTCACCACTAAGTATGACGTCAGCAATATTTTGACGCCAAGGCCATCAAGTACAAAACGAAAGCGCACGTATCCATTAAGACGTGGTTTGTTTGCGAAGTTCTGCTAAGTGATTGACTTGCTTGATCACAGACATGGTTAGTTGCGCCTTGACGTATGCATTTTATAATCTACGACAGTAATACACTGATTGGCATAGACTGAAGCCCCCAGAAGGAATAGTGTAATTTGGTAAACGTGCGTCCCATCGCTGGGTGTGTAAATTATTAGAGTTGTAATGATCTGTAATTTAGGGAACGAGCACCAGAGTGAATCAGTGGTTTCACCAGGACAATAGCGATAGTGTTAGACGTTTGCGAGGCCTTTATACAGTCAATCAACTCAGTTACGGAAGTCACTGAACACAGAGTATGCCTCGTAGACACAGCATTGCCAACGCTTGCTGGAGTTAGATAGGGACCCACTGTGGGTCTGCACAAGACCGGGTGAACGTATCTATCAAGCATGGACATATTGTGCAATGACGGATATATCATTTAGGGATGGCAATTTGCAAGTTATGTAGGGCATTTCGATGTCACAGTGGCTATATATTTGACCAAGACAAACCACAGCATCGCAGTATTGTGCACCAGTCATTACGTAACACTGTGACATGAGCGTTCGCTGTCCGGACACAGTTACACTCTAAATCTGAATCAGTGAGAATTTCACTGTTTCAATCAGTCAGACGTATCTGACTGATTCAGCAGTCACTCCAGAGAATTTAACTAATGAATCAGTAGAAAAATACCAGATTTTCTTCATTTATTGACTCAGTGACATTCTCCACCGATTCACCCGTCATTTTTTTTTTTTTTTTTTTTTCCACTGTTTACTCAGTGGTTTATTTTTGACTCATGGATCAGTTAAACAACGTTAAAAAGTGAAATAACAACGAATAAACTAATTAAACCAATAAAAAATTTTCTTAAATATGTTTCGTCTTACAAAACGCCATTTTATGTGGTCACAACGATCTGTTTGAAGATTTAAACTGCATATAATGTGATGGAAGAGAGAGAGAGAGCACACTATTGGTTTTAACAATCCTAACGGTACCAATTCAACCAAAAACGAAAAGTCAGAACATACAATTTAAATCTTCACGATTTCGCGACAAAAGTATAAGGCATATGTCAATTTGGCACGGTAATGCAGGTCGTAGGTAACGGCCTAGAGCCGACAGGTGTGCGAGTTTAATCCCGGCTACCTCCGAAACTTTTTTTACGTTTTTAAATTACGGTAAATTGCGCAATATGAATAGTAAATTATCGTAAATATGTTTATTTCCCGTAATTATTTGGATACATTCAATAAAATGCAATATTTAATTCGCCACTGTAGTCGGCCGTCACTTATTCAATCAGTGAAAATAATTTCACGTCACTAATTCAATTAGCGAGATTTTTTCTCACCGAATTCTAAGAGGGACCATTTTCACTGATCCAAGTAGTTGAATTTCACTGCGAATCAGTGGTTTCCCACTGATTCGAATTTAGAGTGTACTGGACATGACAACGTGTCATCCCGCACCATGACATAAGGCGACTGGCATCAGTCGGACTACTGGTTCACCATCACTATGTGAGGGCCACCGTAAACACCGCAGCAGTCAACAACGTCAGGGGCGATGCCGTACACTGTTAAGAATTTCCCTTATATTTACTGAATGTTGTACGGAAATGTGCAGTGTATGTACGGAAAGGCAATCCGTAATGACGAAAAACGGAGTTAAGCCCGTAAATACAAAATTCGGAAAGTCTCCGCATCCCCTTTGGCTTCGAGTTACGGGGGACGAACAATGCCGATTCTACGCGAAGCTTTCTTCGCCACTGTAACAAGAAAATTATCGTTTCTGCGGCAGTTAAGGTTATCCACGCGACTATGACCTATTCTTTCAAACATTAAAAAATATCATCAGGCGCCTATAACAGTTGGTAACACTAAAAATACACTACATTTAATACAAACTGAATTTTTGCTTTTGTCGTTTGAATATAAATATAAAAGTTATACCACAATTATCAAGCGAGAGTTGTAGGCGAATGAGAGTCGCGGTCTGCTAGTTTTTTTACTCGGGTTCAAACCTCGCTTAGGTACAAAATATTTTAACTTTTTTAATATAATTTTTCAAATACATTAGAACACCCACATAACGAAAATTGAAGACATTTTCACTATCTCTTCTTATTTTAAACGGAAAGAGCAGAAAACTAACTTGGAAATTTACGGAGAGGTTCCGTGAAATTTACGGAAAGCCCGTTTCTGAAAATCAACGAGTCCGTAATTTTACGGCGAGTTTACGGACACTTCTGGATAAATCATTACCAGCACTTGTCCGTAAAATATAGGGAATTTTTTTTTTTTTTACCGTGTAACCGGAACTTCGAGTGTTGTTTGCGTTATGTTGAGTGATGAATTTCAGCTCTGTATTTCCCCGGATAGCCGTCGTGCGTGAATACGGCGCTTACGAGGGGAGTTGACACATCATACTGACACATCGGGGAGAGACATCGGCATTACTCCTGGCTCCACGGTGTGGTAAAGCCACAGGGCATTACTTAGTCCCTCTGGCGCTGATTCAGCGGACCCTAAGGCTGTGTGCACACGTGCGGACATAGACCGCGGCGGCGCCGCAGCTACGTCTACACTGGTACATATAAGCCAAGCCCTCGCGGAACGCTTTTGCGGCACCTCAGCGGCGCCGCGGCTACGTCTACACTGGTACATATAAGCCAAGCCCTCGCGGAACGCTTTTGCGGCACCTCAGCGGCGCCGCGGCTACGTCTACACTGGTACATATAAGCCAAGCCCTCGCGGAACGCTTTTGCGGCACCTCAGCGGCGCCGCGGCTACGTCTACACTGGTACATATAAGCCAAGCCCTCGCGGAACGCTTTTGCGGCACCTCAGCGGCGCCGCGGCTACGTCTACACTGGTACATATAAGCCAAGCCCTCGCGGAACGCTTTTGCGGCACCTCAGCGGCGCCGCGGCTACGTCTACACTGGTACATATAAGCCAAGCCCTCGCGGAACGCTTTTGCGGCACCTCAGCGGCGCCGCGGCTACGTCTACACTGGTACATATAAGCCAAGCCCTCGCGGAACGCTTTTGCGGCACCTCAGCGGCGCCGCGGCTACGTCTACACTGGTACATATAAGCCAAGCCCTCGCGGAACGCTTTTGCGGCACCTCAGCGGCGCCGCGGCTACGTCTACACTGGTACATATAAGCCAAGCCCTCGCGGAACGCTTTTGCGGCACCTCAGCGGCGCCGCGGCTACGTCTACACTGGTACATATAAGCCAAGCCCTCGCGGAACGCTTTTGCGGCACCTCAGCGGCGCCGCGGCTACGTCTACACTGGTACATATAAGCCAAGCCCTCGCGGAACGCTTTTGCGGCACCTCAGCGGCGCCGCGGCTACGTCTACACTGGTACATATAAGCCAAGCCCTCGCGGAACGCTTTTGCGGCACCTCAGCGGCGCCGCGGCTACGTCTACACTGGTACATATAAGCCAAGCCCTCGCGGAACGCTTTTGCGGCACCTCAGCGGCGCCGCAGCTACGTCTACACTGGTACATATAAGCCAAGCCCTCGCGGAACGCTTTTCCGCGCGGACATTGTCCGCACGTGTTCACTCACACGGCCTAAATGCGCAGTGGTGGGCCTAAGTCAGTGACATCCTAGATCCTCATGTGTTATCCGTCCAGAGACGGCACTTTCTTTCAGTCACCAAGCCCCTGTCACACTGTCAAATTTTTTCCGTCAAACTGCTTCCAATAAGTTTGGTCAGATAAAGTTGGACAGTTATGAAGTCATCAAAACGTCATAAACGCCGACATTTTTGTCTGAGAAAGTTGGATGGCTCCAGTTTCCATCAAACATTTGAAAATTGGATCGGTTCTAAAATTTATTTGATGTTTGACGGTCTCATGCCTGGTTGCACCGTCATGGTTCGAAACTCGATCTACGAGATCGGATCTAAGATCGACACAGAAAGCTGTCGCACCATTCGAGTTCAAAGCTGGACTTGATATCGAGATGAAGTTCATTTCGAAACACTAATTTCGGCGGTTCGAAATCTCGATCCGAGATCCCACACTCATAACATCCGAGTGTGGGACCCCTTAGAATTCTCCAGGCCCAAAAGAAACGATAGATCATTCTCATCAAAATTGTAAGTCCATCTCATCAATTTCATTAAGTAGTAAAATTAATATTATTTTATTTATTGAAATATACATAATTGAGATCAGTAATGGCCAATAGCCGGCTACTGATGCAATTTAATTTTGTTCTGTTCTGTTTCCTTTTGAAATTGAAACAACATTATACGTACTTTAATATTATTCAGTAAAATTCGTACAACATTAATTCACTTAAAACAGATCAAATATGGCATATATATATATATATATATATATATATTAAATACGCCTACTTCCATGACGTCATATATAACGAACCAATAGCAAAATTTGTATCATACTTAATCTCGATCTCTCACTTTGGAACTAAGATCTAAGAATCGGAAGTACAGATCCATGAAATTTCGTCGGTGCAACATTTTTATATTGAAACCAAGATCAAACTGGATCCTTGTTCGGAACTACGATTATTCGATCTCGAATCGGGGAAGATTTTGGTGCAACCGAGCATCAGCCAATCAAAATCGTGCAAGACAAAAATTGAAGTCAATAAACTTGAAATAACTAACAATTGCTGGAAACTAAGTAAGTTATGAAGATAATTAATTTATGTAGAAGCTGCCTGGGCATGACTGCTATTTTAAGTGAATATTGCACATAATATTACGAACTCAGAGGCATTTATTTCATTGTGCAGGAAACATATCTTATAAAGATAATTTTAAATTTAGTAAAGAAACGAATGAAAATAAATTTTAAATAATATTTAAAATTAGATTCTCCCAATAAAATAAACTTGACAGTGTGACACATTTTCAAACACATTCAAAGCTATTTGATAAAGTTTTTTGGAAGGAAAAATTTGATGGCAGTATTTTATCTTCAAACTTTATTGCCAAACATAGTTGAAGGCAAAAATTTGATAGTGTGACAGGGGCTTTAAACAAGGCAACGCTTGTCAAATCACAGCGCTTGTCAATTGAATACCTGCGTTATTGTGACATTCACGTGTGGCCAGAAACGTCTCTAGACCTTTCCCGATAGATAGGGAACACGTGCACACTGGATTTGACTTCGCAATTGGTTCGCAGTTTATTTGACACGCCCTGGACGACTCTGAGCCAATAGAAGACTCACTAAGAAGCAAGTAGCGAATCCCATACCGTCAGGTGCGGAGTAGCACAGGCCGCTCTCTGGGATAGCAACCAACGGACAAAAAACTCAGGCTCGAGTATGCACAGTAATGTGGAGTCTAGCCTGACAGGTCACTGAACTCACGGAATTTTCCTATCCCCACCGATAGAACACGCGTGTGATCATCTCGGACGCCAACTTGGACCCGGTTTCGTACTGCAGGACGCTGAGGCCCTGTCACAACAGCTGTTGGCCGACTTGCTTCTGGAGGGCTAACAACGACTCTATGACTTCTTTCCGAGCCGAATCGGCGCACGTGTCCAGGCGTGAGAGGTAGCTACATCCTACTTACATGACCTCTGAACACTTGCAGTTCAATAACCATTCCTGCTGAGTTAAGCTTTCCCTTCCGCGACTGTATTTTCCAATAACCAAAATTCCGTCACATTTTTATAGCAGGCGAGGGCAGAACTGTAAAAAAATAAATTACGAATAACCTTAATTCTACGCTGCTATGACACTGAAATTTGGTGGAAAATTTTGTTTTTATTCAGACAGAGCACAGATACATCCCGTTTCAGTGGCGCAATCACAGCTTAGTATGCTCCGCCCACAGTTTCAAATGAAACATCAACCCAAGATTGAAATAATCGTGACCACAAAGGCTTATTTGTTCACTTTAATTTTACTTTTTTCCGTGTAAAAATCTGTTACAACCAACATTGCAGAACAATTAAACAAAAACTTTAATTTAAAAATTTTACGTTAATTCTTAAATTTTTATTTATTATTAATAGCATATGCGACGTCGGCAAATGAATACTATACTGACAAACTGAGAAAAACGATCCTGCAAAACATTCTAAACTATATATGAAAGTAATTTTATGAAAGTGGATTTCTGTGCACTTATTTCTAACACCAAACAAAATCTGTTTTAGAAAGAGGCGGAGAAAAGTAGGCCTATTCAAAATAAATGAAATACACAAAAAAACATGGTAACGTTCTCCATACAAAAGTTTACGCGTATATATTAGCTGTAACAAAACATGAGTTATGCTGAAATCCACAAACAAATAAATACGCAAAGAAAGAATATAATATAGGTATGCATTAGCGCACCAGAGAGCTCATACCTCGGTAATGACATAGTGTGAACTTGCACGTCTGTAAACAACATTTACACAGTTTACTTACTTTACAAACACGAGTGGAACTCGGGGCCGCGGTTGGTACAGCGGTTAGAGCGCTCGCCTCCCACCAAGGCGAACCGGAATCGGTTCCCTGCAAGCCTCCTGGAATTCCACACGTGGGAATCGCGCTGGTCGGCGTGTTTCCTCGGGGATCTCCCGTTTCGCCCAACCTTACATTGTGATGCCCTTGACTTTCATAGCACCCAGCGCAACATATTGCACGCATCACCCCGAAATCGCAAATTATAGTATTATTACAATGTTTTACTTATTAGTAACAAATTTTTTGCACATTACGCGCACAAAAAATGCCAATTGAATTAAAATTATTTGTATAGTTTATTCGTGGGTTTTTCATACTTTTAGAATCAAACCTTCAAAAATGTTGTGTTTGATTGTTTGAATGGCTATTTATTTTGGTTCACAGACATTACACGAAGCAATGTGACACCCCACGCACAGTTCATTTGACACATGCAGAAATATTTGACCTACTATAGTGCCATATGCCAGGGTACAGACACGAGAGCTATTCAAACTCCTCAATTTCAAAAGGTCCCCAGCATAGGCACAAGGTGCCAAAACAGTGGACCCTGATTGTGACGAGTGTGCACACGCAATACACATAGGGTGCAAATGGTATCAAACATTAGAATAACCAAGGCCGAACTCGGAATGGTTTCCTAGCATCTATAACTAATTCATTAGTAATTTGTTGACCACTGTCTCTCAGTATTGATAAACGTATTTAATAAATGTAGTTTAAAACATGGAGTGTAATTCAGAGTGATAAGGACTATTCATTTGATTTCCAATTAAGGTTAAGTAATATATTTACTATACTTTCTGAGAGTGGGGTTAACTTAAATTATATATAAAAAAGGAAAATAGTATTTCGGGCGGCATGATTGAAACACTTTTATTATACTCAATAACAAGAGATAAATAACAATTCAATGACAAAGTAAGATTTTGTCATTTACATAAATATTGATATAAAGTCAGTTAATATCATAATTTCAGAATCTCCTCTTGTATTTTTTATATTTTTTTTATATAAGACTTTGTTCACCTTTCTTTTACATTAAACAGGTTTCTTTCATAATTTAGGCATTGAAAATTTATTTGCGGATCCCCAAAACGAATTATACTAAACTAGTTACATTAAGCTTCAAATAAAACAAGATGTATGCCTGACCTTGCTTACAATATCTGTACCTTAAAAACCACACCTTTAAACTTTTGATGCTAGCCCTTGCAAGGTATTGACGAGTTTCCGAATACTTCCCAAAACTTTTAGTTTAGAGAGACAAAAGTTCAAAAGTCCATTTTCAAATTTCGCGATGGCCTGGTTTAGCAAGCAATACATGCACAATTTTTCAACTAAATAAAAAAAATAAAATTTATGGCCTGAAAGTTGGAAAGTAACCCATGATGGGACGTTTCGGCGCCGACAGCAGTTAAGACATGTAGAAAACCAGAAGGGGCTGTCTCAAATCATATCCTCAGTCACGACTTGAAGATCGGGAAAAAGAATCAAGAATAACTTACCTGAAGCGGTGAAAAGAATGATTTTACATCAGAAGTAGAGAAAAGGCTGAAGCCATAGTAAAACGGAGACAATAACGCCATTAATCACTCGTAGAATGGCCTCCACGAAGGTGAGCTTTAGAGATAATCGATTCGGAGAGTCGCCAATAGAATCAAAGTGAAATATTTTCGATCATTTAAAATTAATACTTGCTAAAATGACATTTCGCTCAAAATAAAATCACGAAAACAATGAACATAATTGACAAACCTTAAATAGAGATTTACAAATAAACATAACACCGTTTATTTTTAATGATAACTTGATAACATTGAAATGACGATAAATAGTCTCGTCACTAACTGTTAGGGCGAACTCTATAGGCGAAATGGTTCATCAACAAAATAAAATATTTGAATGTAATAAACTGACAATAAATACTAAATAATAGCAAGTATTACTTACTGGCACTTTGACATAATAACATGTGAGAATATTCTGAAATTCGTTTTGTGAAAACGAAACTTTGAGGAAAGGCAGAATTAATGTGTTACAAACGAATTACCCAACACGTAAAAAAAAAAAAAAGGAATAAAACCTTACTAATTTACATAAACAAATATATGCACAGACTTGAGTCACAGAAACGGTGACTAAGGATACTTAACAGCGATTTACTAATAGTTTTAGCTTATGGACTAAATAAACAAAGGTTAGGTGCAGGAAACCAACGAAGTATTGCCACGAAAAGACAAAATATATTCCCAGAAAAGGGAATACAATTTACAAACATCTAAACCAAAGGGCCATGGGATTCAGGGGCCCCGCCAAAACATCGACACACACACACTAAAAGCAAAGGGATAACTAACTCTCCATAGAGGGTGCAATAATCAAAATAATGGCTAATAATACTCGCAACTCTTGCTAATAACTGAAACTTACACGAAGTTCGCCAAAACGACTAAATGAAAATTAATTATAAATGATCTGAGTAGTAATAAAATTCGGAAAAGCAAGGACTGAAAACATATTTAAAATGAAAATAGCAACATAACTCATCGGTAATAGCACAACACAGTGTAATCTTAGAATGATTCAAAATTCTCAATAGCATGTTATGAAGTGCTCTGTGGCACAAACAAAATGGTAGTGGTGCATTTAAGGTGGCTCACACTCCAGGCCTGAAACTGGTCTTAATCTAGACCAGATGCCAAAACCAAAACTTTAAATACGAAAAATTGGATTAACAAGATGTGTCTAACAAAGGTGAGCACAAACGAAAAACTTTAATCAGAACTAAAGGTTGCTTTCAAAATTAACATTCAATAAGCGAGGAGAAATGACAACTGACAAATGATAACTCAATCATAAGAGTGGCTTGCCAAAATTTACACACAATGACAGCTCAATAATAGAGCTACGAGAACACAGGACCACCAGCAAAAAACAAAACAAAACAAACAAGTCAACACAAGACTCAACAATAAACAAATAAACGGGGTGTCAAAAAAATTCCCACAACTCCAAAATATTGGGCATGCCCAAGTGCCAAAAGGAGGAAGCGAATGTGTTGGGTAACTACCCCAAACACCACTCCAAAATGAAAGACACCCACGAAAGGACAAAACCCACACTGGTGCTGGCACAAAACAAGCAAAAGTCCTGACTGCCTCTAGCTAAGCTAGTAACTAGTGTATGTCCCGAAATGCAGATGGCTGATTAGTCCACCACCAACCAGGAAAAACAACAATAGACAGGTTCCATATCGGAACTGACACGAAGCCACACACAAAAAAATTTAATCAAATTGCAACCTACACAACCGAAAGAGAACAAGAAGCAAGAAGTGAGGTTAGGTTGCCTCCGAGAACTCCATCCATCGAGACACCATGAAAGAAGCACCGTCTCACACCAAAACTACAACACAATGCCCCACCGAAACGAAACAGAATTTGAAATTGCTCCGGATTAGAAACCCAATGCTACAACGTGCTTGCTTGCTGGCAAAGCGAAACAGGAGCACGTGGGTGCCAAAACGAAACCAAAAACCTAATCCTGAACAAAAAATATCCAAACGTTACAAAACAAAGTTATACACATGAATTTAAAATGTTCCCCAAGAAACTTTAATTAAAAAAAAAAAATTTGCAACCAAGAGGTAAGATTAAGTCGCAAAGAAAAATTCTACAAGGGACAACACACTATACATCCCATACAGCACCACTATGCTATCCTCACCGAAAAATAGAAAACAGAAAAAAATCAAATGCACCTAGAAAGAACAAATTTCAGCAGTGTGTCCAGGCTCAGGGACAAAGTTACTATAACAACGTGCTAGCAACCAATGCTAAACCGGAGCACAAAAGACCGAAATGAGACCTAAACCCCCTAACCTAAACCACAAATCTAAATGAAGGTAAATGTAAACCGAGAAAATGCAACAAACTGAATGTAAATATAAATAGCAAATTTTCGTTACTAGCCATGCAGAGACCCAAAGCCTACACGACCATGGTGTCCCGTACCACCCCTAAACGCGAGACCTAACAAAGCAACTGAACGCCACACCAAAAAACCTCCCACAATGAGAGGGCTAGTTAATGTAGATTAGAGCACTAAGAAGACCCTACACAAACAAAACACTCTTGGTAACACTCAAAATTAAAAAAATAATAGAATTAATTAATTGCTCTAAATACAAATTACTAACAACTAAACCAAAGACAACTGGGCTATGGGATTCAGGGGCCCCACCAAAACACTGACACACACACACTCACACACTAAAAGCAAAGGGATAACTAACTCTCCATCGAGGTCGCAATAATCAAAATAATGGCTAATAATACTAGCAACTCTTGCTAATAACTGAAACTTAAATGAAGTTTACCAAAACGACAAAATTAAAATTAATTATAAGTGATCTGAGTAGTAATAAAATTCGGAAAAAAAGTACTGAAAACATATTAAAAATGAAAATAGCAAATTAACTCATATCGGTAACGATACAACAAAGTTTAATCTTAGGATGATTCAAAATTCTCAAAAGCATATTAATGAAGTTCTCTGTAGTGCAAACAAAATGCGGTGACACATTTAAGGCACACTATACAAAGTGTTCCGCGACTCAACCGACATACTTCTGCTGCGTTTTCTACAGATAATCGGCTACAAAAAATATCATATACACAAATAGGATATGCAGCCCCATTTCAGAGTTACAGGTATGTAAATTCAACAGAAGCACAAATTCTAAATACTGAATATATTTAATTCAATTTATTACATTCGTGTTGTAAGTCCGACACAAGCTGTTTAAAATGTGCCCAATCTGATGGTATGCGAGCTGCTAGTGTGGCTGGCGTGGCCAGTCTTTGTTAGTATTTGGAGACGAGTGGTTGTGCAACAATGCCAGGAATGTTTACACGTTGCTGTGAGCACCACTGGACCAAGGGTTGACAGGCCGTGCAAGGAGCGCGAAGGAAGTTGGCCATGGCAACGTTAATTGTGGCAACAGCCGGGGATAAGGTATCCTAAACAAGGCTGGGTGGTGAGGTATAAATGGCGCGAGCGCTGGAGGCTCGCGGCCATAGTTGTTCCTGCCGAAGCCAGAGGGCCACATGCGTCATCCCCGTCATGAGGTCCGCCAGCAGTGGTGTGCAGTGAGTTTTTTTTACAGGGTAAGCAATATAATAGCCCCACATATTTGAGAGTTTAAAAAAATTTTAGTTAAATGCCATTTAAATATGATACATTACACACTTTACAATACAATAAATGGGTGATATAAGCCGGGCTGTGGTTCCATTTTCAATTTCTACTAACAAACGCAAATTCCAACTTTGCTTACCCTCCACATGTATTTACTGTTTTATAATACCTAACATTAGTTATAAAATGGAAACGAAATAAATGTAGTAATAATAAAACTGAATATTATTTAGAGAGCATATTACAAATTATAAGAAAACTCCCGTTTTCCCGAACACGCTCATCCACTTTCCAAGGAAAATTGTAGGATTGGAGGATGCAAACAGAACGCTTGCATACCCTGCCCGTGTTGTTGCTTGCGAGTTCGATTCATCGCTAGTAGCTCCCGTTTGTGGAAATAAATACTAGACAGCAGCACTATGCGTTTACACGAAAAATCTGTTTGTCGAATCGAAAACGGGAAACTTAAATGTGTAAGGTGAAAACTATAAAAGGTCAAACATTTCCAATATGCATAGGGTAAGCATTGCTTACCTTGCGTCTATGGAATAAACGCCACTGTCCGCCAGTCCAGCGGACCAGGGTTCGACATCGAGAGAGTGCAACCATCGAGACGAGTCTAAGCGTATCCGACTCATCAATAGTGGGTAATTATCCTTCCTGTTAGGGCGTCTTAAAGTATCGTGAGGCGATAACTAAGAGCTTTATTAAGGCAATCTATATATACTATTATTGGGCTTAACTTCCAGTTAACCTTAACTATTGCTCATTTGTATCACCGATGGATTCAATGAAACGTAGTGTTTTGGAATAAAAGTATTTGCTTTACTAGATTACGTCAACCCCATTATAAATGAATGTGTGACCTGTTTAGCTAAAGCGGGGTCACAGCAACATTGAGAATACACAGACATGGTGTTTGTTTACGGATACTGTGATGGAAATGGGCGTGGTGTAACAGCTGAGTATCCACACATGTGGATTGGAAGAGGTGGGCCAGTCCCATGGCCGACGCGCTCTCCGGACCTCTCCCCGCTGGAATTTTTCTTCTGGGGCCGCCTGAAGAGTAGGGTTTACAGCGGGCGGCGATCAGACACTCGAGACAAATTGCTACAGGCTATAACCGATGCCACTTATCAACTCAAAAATGAACTTTCAGGCGTGCAGTGGCAACGCTCAATGGTACAACGTATCGCAGCCTGCTTACTGACGTATTAGGTACATTTTGAACAGCTTACATGAGACATTAAAAGTGACTTTAATCAATTGCATTAAAGACATTCAGTAATGCCAATTTGTGTTTGTACTGGATTTACGTCCCTGAAACTCTGAAATTGGGCTGCATAGCCGTCTTTGTGTATATGACATTTTTTGTTGCCAACGATCTGTATAACACGCTGCCGAAGTATGTCGGTTGGCTCACGAAACATCCTGTGTAACGACGTTCAACGTGGTTTGAACAATTCCTTCATAGAATCACATGTCATCGGATAATGGGCTATTACACGTTATTATGTATTTGTGTTGTATCACGGATGTTTTGTACAGAGCCAAAGAACAATAGCACAGCATTATTTTATGTTCAGGAGTGTCAAGGTAATCGTGTCTAGCCATATATTCTTAGCATCATATTTGTTTAAATGCAGGGGTTTTGAGCACAATCTTTATTGTTCACAATAATATAGGAAATTTTTTAATATAATTTAGAGCTCAAGGTATTTTCGATAAATATCGAAAATAACAAGTCCGGGGCACTATGGCAGTGATTGAAACGAAAATAAAAATCAAACGTCATTTTTTTTATCATTTAGTTATAATTAACATAAATTAAAAAATCAGTGTATTGCCAGATGACAGGACTAGTAATTACATAATGAGTAACACTAAAATATTCTGTTTAGTGGTATAGAGGCCCCCCTCCCACTAAAATATTCATTTTAGTGGTATAGAGCTCCCCCCCCCCCCCCTTCCCGGTTCCGCGAATACACTTTTCGAATTTTAAACATTTTATAGTTTATTAAGGGCACAGCTTACTTGATTAATTGATCGCTATATTCAGTGCCTACAAGAAACACACATGAAATAACGCAGATGCATAATATTTTCACTGCCACGCGAATCCCTAAATGAACATTTATTCCTGGTGAAAAATTGTGCGTGTCTGTGTCATTCGTTCAAATGTTGGAAACTTTACCCCTCCTTCCCCTCTTTACATGGTCGCCTCTAAATGTCAGCAGGAGAGATACCACACCTCTCTTGCCCCCCCCCCCCCATTTTTTTTTCCACTTCAAGCGTAACAAATATGAGAAGGAAGGGACACTGTGCCTCCTAAAAATCACATACGATGTCTAGGCAAAAACACAAGTAGATGAGAAATAACATTATCTTCAAAAATTCTTTTCAAATAATGCATTTTATCAGGCAGTTTATTTTTTTTTGTATATGCCACAGAGTTTCTAAGGATGCGAAAGGCAGGATTATGTGCGCTGCCGTCAGTTTCCGAAAATTCTGTGTTCGCAGCAACGCGTTCAACAATCCAGCGCTAGGCGTGTCTCGGTGCAATAAGAGGCGGAGCGATGTCTGACAGCGCGTTTTTGCATTGGTAATTTGTTTTTAATGTAGTGTTACAAGCATTCTCATGAAGATACTGAAAAATTATAGTTTATAGAAAATAAGTATAACTAATTTGTAATAAATTGGGGCAACTTTGTATCAGCCAGGGCAACTACGGCAATGGAGCTGCGTGAGCGTCCTTTGCCAAGAGGAGCCTCAGAGCAGAGTAGAGAAGGCGACTGCTTCAATGAAGTCGCGGAGGTAGAAATTTTAAACATGTAAGTTGAAACTGTCACTTACTCATGTTTATATTTTGTAGCTGAGCTGGCCGCTATAATATTCTGTGCATGTACCTTCACATTCAGAAGCACGTATTTTATTTATAACATTATAGCTAGAGATGATGGTTTATCGCGGGAAAAGTTGACAATTTGCTAGGATTCGACGAACTCTACGTATTAGAGACAGTTTTATTTTCTTATTGGCCGCAATGAATGTATGAAGCTACTATCCCATTTACTCGGCCAATAAGGATTCTGATACTCTAAAGCGAAGAGTTTGTGATTGGCCTGCAAAGAACTTTGCCGTGTCAAAACGTTGGTTATCCAATCATGAAAGCATAAACCAGCTATAGTGTTATGAAAGATATGTCGGCTCAAAAATCTTCGCGATTTTCCATCATCCCTAATTATAGCTTACTTGACCTTGGATGGGAGGGGGGCCTGATGGCGATGCTTGCATCCGGGTCTTTGGTTTGTAGTTTACCATTGTGTGTACCACCTACACATCAATAATGTTGTTCATTATTAAGATTGTTAATCTATGGGAATTTATCTAAGCGGACGTATGTAAAGTCTTCATTTTGCCTGATAATAATCTTAACAAGTTACACGTAAATTGTGCACAGTAACCAAAAATAACTATGGTGGACAGTAACAAAAAAAAAACTGTGGCATTTTTATGATTCATATCATATAAATATGAAAAGTGAGGGGCACCAAACCCTTCCCCCCACAATTTTTTTTCTACGGGCCCAAATTATTGTTCTGATTGTGCCTCTGCCATTACACCGTTGCTGTGCCCCAGCCAGAATTCTAAAAGCCTTTTTAAAAGTACCCTTTATCAGTGAAATAAACCAAAATATTTTTTAATAATAACCTGAAACGTGGAGTAAATGCGAATAGTTATAGGTTGTTCACGGTAAAGTGAACACTTTTGAGGCCCTTGTTAGTTTTTCTTATCAGGCATTTTTCACCCTTCCACGACATTTTAAAATACATATTGCCATGTAAGTAATGAATATAGTAAATATATTTCACCAGTCTCGAAAGTTAACGTTCAAGGGTGCAACAAAATATATTTTTTGACTATTATTCCAAACGAGAGGGCTTCAAAAAGTGCTCACTTTACAGTGAATAGCCTATAGCCAGCAAGTGGCCGGCAGTAGCGAGTTGTTTGGGGCAGTCTCACGGTAAGGGGGGCGGGGGTTAGGGGTGGCTAGGGTCACGCCCGCTGGATTGAATTATGTAAGTAGCCGTGTAGCCGCCTGGATGGGGGGGGGGGGCGGAGGGTTGCGTGTTGACGAGCAGGGTGGTGGGGGCACACACCACGTGGGGGAGGCGAGACTGAAGAGCGACAAGTCGACACGACATCCCCTGAGGGTGGTCGCATGCGGGGGGGGTGAGGAGTAACAAAGAGACCACCACCCCCTCCCCTCTCTGGACCACGCCATACCGTAACAACGACACAACTCGTTAAAACAAAAACTTGTTATTCCGCCTCGACTCCGTTTCTCCGTCGGTCAGATAACATTGGTCAGCTCGGCCATAGGAGCTCCATACAAACAAAACAAGGGCCATTGCAGAGTAATTAAAGGGCCTCGCATACAAGCTGCTTCCCCTCCCCCACCCCCACGGTTATTCCGCCACGACTCCGTTTCTCCGTCGGTCAGATAACATTGGTCAGCTCGGCCATAGGAGCTCCATACAAACAAACAACGGCCATTGCAGACTAATTAAGGGCCTCGCATACGAGCTGCTTCCCCCCCCCCCCCCGGTTGATGCCGAGAGGCGCGGGAGAGAGAACGGCGACACTACCTCGCGCATCATGTACGTCATCGCCGCTAAGCGCAAGACTCTGAACTGACGTGCAGTGCTCTCGTCTCACTGCGTGTATACGCTGTTCACGGTAAAATAAGCACTTTGGATAGCCCTGCTTAAGATCTACTTGTATGCACGTTGCGTATTCCTCCGCCTTGTGTAAAATTAACACTGCCATGGGCCTCAACACTTTATTCGTACGTCGGCAAAGTGAAACTGTGAAATTATTAGAAAAGTAAATGTTTTGCAAAGCTGCTCATTTTTACACGTTGACACATAAAAAATAAACAGTACCAACTTTACTGGGCGCATTTCACTCAGTGAGCCCGTTGAAATCTATGCCATGTGGGAGCAGTGATATTTTGCTAAGGTTCATTTTAGAAGTGCTCACTTTATCGTGGACAGATTTAACCTATGTGACGTTCAGTGGCGACTCTATGGTTTTATTGGCGGTAAGTCTGCGGGGAGGTTCAATGTAAGATCCTTGAGTAGTTTTATGTGTATCTGACGCGAATATTTTGAGACACGCGCTTTGGGGGGGGGGGGGGGGGGGGAACAGTTTTTTTTATCTATTTGGAGCACTGAAAGATGGTGTTTCTAATGTGCGTAACGTATTGAAAGCACCCTACAGCCTTGGTCTGAAGTGCGTGTTCTTTTCGATTATCAGCACGTTGGACGCATGTTTAATAGTTTAGCAGAAAAACGTGAATTATTAAAACTCTGAAACGCAGTTAAAGCGCTATGTAGGCACGAGCCTCGCGATAAAGCGATCACTTTTAAGATCAATCTTTAAAATAAAGTCACTGCTCCTACCTGCATATATTTTAACGAACACCCTGCATGCTCCCATTAAAGTTGGTACTAATGGATGTACTATAGTTCCGTATCTTAACGTCGAATAAATAGTGTTAGGTAACCATTTGTGATAACATAAATAATTTCTTTACTTTTTTTTCTACTGGATCTAAGTATAAAATCTGCAGATATTAAAAATATTTTGTTTTAATAATTTCATATTTTCACCTGACCGACGGGACGCATGAATAAACTGATGAGGCCCACGGCAATGTTAATTTTACATAAAGCGGAAAATACGCAACGTGTATACAAGCAGATCTTAAAAAGGGCTTTCAAAAGTGCTCAGTTTACCGTGAACAGCCTAAATCAGCACATAGACTGCACCCGAAGTAGATTTTACAGATCTGCATAACGCATAACAGTCTACGGTGGATTATATCAGTTTATTTTACTCCTGTGATTATTGATTGTGGTATGTGACGAGGAAACAATATCCAACATCTTGGATGTATTCTTTTATTTGCCGTAAGTTATATTTAAGAGTGGAGTGGAGAGATTTGTACGGCTCTTAACAGCGAGGTTTTGAGAGCCGATGAGGGTGAAACGAGGTTAAGTACGGAGCATCGTCGGAACGCAAGGCCGGTGGAAACGGCATATCCCCGAGAAAACCCGACGACCAGCGGCATCGTCCGGCACCTCGCAGGGAATCGAGCCTGGTTCGCCTGGATGGGAGGTGAGTAGTCTAACCACTACCCCACCGCGGCCCCGCCGCTGGTTGTAAATGAACACATACCTGATTGTAGTGGGAAGGTTTATTCTACTCAGGTTGCGAACAAAACGAGATTTCTTATTGGGGAGTTCGGCGTAGGGAAAATTTCTGCGACTAGGTGAGCTGGTGTTGTCTGTTCACAATAAAGTAAGCACTTTTGAAATCTACCTTTGAAAAAAATCACTGCCCTGGCCTGCATATATTTTAACAGGTGCACTGAGTGACATGCAACCAGTAAAGTTGGTAACAATGGATGGAACATAGTTACATATCTTAACGTCGAGTAGAAAGGGTAACGTTAAACATTTGTTATAATTTAAATTATGTCTTTCGTTTCCTGTTTCTTTGAATGTATCGAATTGTAAAAATATGAAGGATTTTTAAATATTTATTTTCTAATTATTTTACACTTTCACTTGACCGACGCATGAATAAAGTTACGAGGCCCAAGGCAATGGTAATTTTACATAAGGCGGAAGATTACGCAACGTGCATACAAGTAGATCTTAAGCAAGGCTTCCGAAAGTGCTCATTTTACCGTGAACAGCCTATTACAAAGATGCCACTTTTAAGAGGCCTATGTACTGAAACGTTTTGTGTGAAATCGTCGCTTGTGCGTAAACGCGTATCTCGGCAAATGAAAGTTATGGAAATACGAATTTTTGCCCTGAAAGGATAAAAATTAATTATCTACAGTATATTGCTACGTTTTTACTTTTATCGTATTAAGTGTATCGATGGAGAGAAAAAAAAAAAAACCTTGAAAGTGGTCAAATATCGCATTTGTAAAGCTAGCCTATGCAGTTTCCTTAAGCGGTAAGAGAAAAGTACGACTATACGCGTGTGGTTTGATCTGTGTGAATTCATCACGTGCAATAGAGTTCCACGATTACAGATCTAATTTGCACGGTACAGCGTCACGACGGATGCACTAGCGTCGCACGGATCACTTCCTAGCTTCGTCTTGACATTGAACGCGCAGCTACATTGTTCTCTTAAGCTGGCGGTGAAAGGACAAATTCCATATATATATATATATATATATATATATATATATATATATATATATATATATATATTTAAGTGCAAAATTTCGGGTTCGGCTCGAATTGTGATATATATTTTCCCCAGCCAAAATCTTTTAAGCGTTAACTTTATTCCGTAACTAATATTCACACCCTGCAGTGGTGTTATATCAGGAAACAGTAAAAAAATACATATGTGTGTTTGCCATTGAGCGTTCATAAGCAAGCTTATTTTAGTGGAAATTTAAATGCGAAGTAAATATAGTTGTCGACAAAAAAAAAAAACTTTGCACTTTTCTCCTTTGCCGTAAGCAAACTGTACAGGATAATCGTATAACAGGCGTGTTTAACAATTTTAATATTTTTTTCTTGGTTCAGTTCTATTTAAATAAAGTAATTGTGTAGACTAATATATTTACGGCAAAATAGAACTATTAAAAACATATGAAAATATTTCGTTATATTTACATTCTAGCGTGAAGAACAATGTTTTTTACTTTACGGAAAAGGAACACAACTCAAGTCAGAATATTTTACACCATTAATATTTATTTTATGAAAATTGAAATCATCCCATTTACTTACAAAACTGAAAAATCCATTAAAGGCTGTTCACGGTAAAGTGAGCGCTTTTGAAATCAACCTTTGAAAAATGTCACTGCCCCTACCTGCGTATGTTTCAACAGGCACACACTGACTATCACGCGCCCAGTAAAGTTGGCAACGAAGGAGAGCAAGTAGTTTCATATGTTAACGTTAAACTACAAACGTTAAGTAAACGTTTATGAATACTGAAATATATTATTATAATTTTTTTTCTAATGCATATAAGTGCGAGAATAGCCACATTTCTAAGATTTTTACTTTTCTTAAAGTTTCACAGTTGTCCTTGACAGACGCGCGAATAAAGTGATCGGGCCCATGGTAACGTTAATTGCACGTATGGCCGAAGAATACACAACGTGCACACAATTATATCTTAAGCAGGAATTTCAAAAGTGCTCATTTTACCGCGAACAACGCATACACATGCGACTCCAGTGTGCACCCTTGTGGCGAAAAATTTCTAGCTGCCGAACTAAAAGTGTCGAGCTATCGCAACCCGAGTTCTCGAGCGCTACCTCCATGGCCACCCGCGGCCGCGACTGTGTGAGAACCTACCGGTTCACTGCTTAGAAAGTAGACGCGACGAGGCAATAGGTGCGGAAGATAGGTCTACGCTGGACGTGGGCGGGACACGGGATCGGCGTTCGCCTGCAGCCGGCGCCGGAAACAACGCGGGGGAAAATGAAAACTTCCCTTCGTGCAGCCAGCCGGTCGGGCTCGGACACGCGAATCCCTCAGTGTCCATTAGTGAAGTAGGCGAAGAACTATTCTACCCTTAGGAGCATAGAACTAAAGACGAGGTAGACCGATTACTCGCCTTCTGCGGATGTAACCATCAACCTAGTAGCCCAAACCACACATTGGCAGTATTAATGAACATGTTTGTTTGCATCCTAATTTTTAGATGACAAGTACTTTTAAATTAATAAAATGCTTTTATCAAATTTAATTTAACCAAACTGCATTATAAATTGGTAAGAGGATGTATAAAAACATCTTGAAGCATCTGTCTACTAAACAGTGTTCTAACCTCAAATCCAGTCCACGCCGTTTTCGCTAGACGCGTATTGACAGAAAAAAAGTTTAATGTTGGGACACGGAGATTGGTCGTGAGCAGCTAGTGAGGGCGGTATGCCTCATATTCAAGCGGTTCTCACAATAGAGCGGTGCGATTTAGCACAGACACAGAAAGTAGATTACATGTGTTAGCATGACACTCGCTACAGTCACGCACAGCAAACGTACAGAAAAATAGCACAGAGAAGGCGCACAGAAAGTATGGCTCTATCCTATAATTCCTGTGCGTGTGAGCCGTGCGCCGTGTCTGGCCAATCAGAACGTAGATACCACCGAGTTCATGTGACGATGAAAATGGTTACAAAAGTAGTGAATTTGACTAGTGCTTGAAGAGTTTGGCGCCGTATAAACAGAAGTTTGTTTTGATTGAATTGTTATTGTACAGTACAAGCAATGCATGTCAAGGTCAAGAAGAACGACGTAACATCATATTTCTACAAATTACGACAGGAGCATCAAAGTAAACAGAGTTGCCAACAGTATTTTGTTCATTCCATTGTTACCAGCACACACTCACAATTTACCGAGCATCGTTTCCTTTCATTTTCACGCCTGTTTTCGGTAAACATCCGTCGTTTCTGCGCGTGTGCTAAATCAACTGTAGGCCGGCCTTTATTTATGTCTTCAAAATAGAGCGATGTTCCGTCACCGGCCGCCGGCGAGACAGACCGTGCTGCTATCTGTTATCCTGTAAGGAAGCTCGCAATTAAATGTCAAAAAACGAACGAAAGTCAATGAATTCTTTTTGCGATTTAGTCAATATTCAATAAAATGGTTATGTATTAGTAATATACACTTTTACTTAATAAGAACGTTATACTACAATTCGAAATTATGTTTTATAACATGAACGACTCTTCAAGCATCGGAAAACATTATACTTTTGTTTTCCTAAATGTGGGAAAAATCTATACTAAATTGGACTCCAATTAGTATTTCTGCGAACCTTATATTACGCACATTTTCATTTGTTCTTTATTTAAGGTTCTCGCTAGTTTATTTGCAATGCAATTTAGAAATGTTATTATTCTTATTGTCCGTCGCCGCCGACGAGCGTCAAGACCAATGTTCGTCGATCTTGCAACGATCTCGGCGCCCATCGCCAACGTCAAAAGTCTGATTCGCCGAAGCTGATCGCGTCGCGGCGCGGTGTCATATGTGAAAACCGCTTTAGTGTATGGCTAGCCCGTTACGCCTAGGGCGTATGCTGTAATTGTCGCTCGCAACCGAGGTGTCGCCACAGAGCACTGAACTATACAGAGGCGCAACACTGTGAACTCCAGCCGCACACGCCAGGGAAATGGCTTCACTGACCCAGACACGTGTCGGACAGCCGCTCGCCAACCGAGCGAATGGTAACCTACTTCCCGGCCGGCGGCCCAGCCAATAGGGAACCTTCCTCAGCGTGCTGCAGCCAATCAGATAAACAAGGCCGTCCCCCAGAGCCTCGCACATCCAATCAGAGAATGGGCACGCCCGCATCAAAGGAACCCGCCTCTGCCATCCTGTCTCCCGTGTACTCCGTCTATTGTGCGGTGTCACGTTACAGCTCCGCAGTTCTGACCTCGCCCGCCCCTTTGTACTCGGACACTTCCGAAAATTCGCTTTTTGCGATGTCGCACGCCGTGTTATTTGGGCAAAGCATCTTCGTATGTATTCTACTGGGGATCATGAATACACGATAAGCAGTAAACTAAACCTTTTTAAAGGCTGTTGGTAAAGTGAGCGGTTTTGAAATCAACCGTAGAAAAAAGTCACTGCTCCTATCTGCATATATTTTAACTGGCGCATTGAGTGACATACGCCCAGTAAATTTGGTAACGATGGATGTGAAGTAGTTCCATATCTTAACGTCGAATAAAAAGTGCTAGGTAACCATTTCTGATCATTTAAATTATTTCTTTAACTTTCTGTTTTGTTTTTATGAATCGAAGAGTAAAAATTTGCAGATTTGTACAATATTTACTTTTCTAATAATTTCACCGTTTCGCTTGACCGGCTCATGAATAAAGTCATGAGGCCCGTGAAAATGTTAATCTTATATAAAGCGAAAGGATACACAACGTACGTGTAAGTAGAATCTTAAGCAGGGCTTTCAAAAGTGCTTATTTTACCGCCAATAGCCTATAAGTAATTAATTGATTTAAATAGTAGTAATATCTAAACTAAATTATTCATCACTTTAAAATTAGTGAAAAACGGCCAGCAAAATACCATGTCAAAATTCGCTCTGTAAGCCCTGCAAGCGTATACAATTTTGGCACAGAAACATGTAGACGGGCAAATTTTGTCTGTGGTGATAATTCTAAAGTCTCTGAATGACACCTCCTGTTTCACCTCACACTCGAGTCTGCCCATCCATTCATTCACACAGTTTATTTCATTATTTACTAGCTCTCTAATACCTTCTGTCTTTCGGTCCACATTTTCATTCGCATTGTCTATTTTCTTGTCCTATTTGTCGACGACTTTGTTGAAACTTTTTTTCTACTAGGTCAATAAAGTTAATAACTTGGCCATTTATATTATCTGTTCTCTTATCTGCTAGTTCACTAACAATATTGATTTGACTATTTACATCCTCATTTATGCTATTCACAGAGTCCCTGACATTTCTTATTTTGCCACTTTCGTTTCCGTTTATGCAGTTTATTAGCAAATTTTTCTTTAAGACAGTTTAATTGACCACCTAGTCCTTCATTTAAAATACTCAGTACTCCCATACCTGCCGACTTTCACCTAATTATCATTCACCTAGTTTTCATTCATTATTTAAAAATATTATCTTAATAAGTAATATGCTACTACTGTATGATCAATTTTACATTTAGCTTATTTAGTAAATGCAGCAATCAAATTTTTAACACTAGTACTACAATTTCTCAAAACTCTGTGGGCGTAGCCAGATTCTTTAAGTGATGGAGCTCTTAACTAAACAAAACAGTTAATGAAAACTTCCAAATTTATTTATAAGCAATCCACGCAGTTGTATACATAATTTTGTATCTTGACATGTGATGCTATCACTTGCTATTTTCAGTCAATATTTACATAAGCATCCATCAACTAGCAGAAATTAATGGTAATATAGTTCAAACCAGTCTCTATAAACATTTACTATGAACTAATAGTAAGAATTATTCATGATAAGTGACAATTCCAGTATTTACCACCAGTTTTATATCACTCGTCATTTCAGTTCCACCTTATTCCAGTCCAGATATCACAAGTATTTCCTGTCCGGAATGTTGGAGCGCTCCCGTACACATGGCAAACCCGTCTTTAGTCTAAAAGTTGTTTTGCCTAAAATGTAGGCATACCACAGCTAAGCAAATTGCCTGCTATGCGAAACGCTGCTGGTCAGTCAAAATGCATGTAGGCAAGACGCCTCTCAGGGGATGTAAGGAAGGTTTTTAATATGTGAACGTGACGCTTTGAGGTAAAACGCCGGTTAGGCAAAATACCTGTAGGAAAAACCCTTTTGGGCGAAACGCCTGTTAGACAAAATGTTGTAAGCAAAACGCCTGTAGGCAAAACGCCTGCTATGCAAAACACACGTAAGAAAACACTTTTGGGCGATACGCCTGCCAGGCAAAACGCCTGTAGGAAAAACACTTTTAGGCGAAACACCTGTTAGACAAAATGCTGTAAGCAAAACGCCTGTAGGCAAAACGGCTTCAGGCAAAACGTCGCCATCCCTGTGGCACAGATGGTATGTACAAACCAAGAAAACAGTGTACATCGAAGCAGTGTCGTTTTGGCGGTTCTTCCCCTGCTAGGGATGTAACTCGACACCAAAACGACTCCCCCTCCTTCTTTGGTAACCACCCGCACAAATTTTGAGTTGACGTGCACGCGACGTCATAATTCTAAAGGAACCCGCGGCCAGCAAGCAGCTTATTGTGTAGAACATCACTTACATATCACGTCCTCCTCTCCGACCCCGTATTCTTCTCGCGCGCCCCTGTACCAGCAATTTACGTCACATCATTCGATTACTGTCATTACTTAGTTAAGACGTTTCCGCTCATTATAATCGCCGCAGAGGCGTACGTCGAGATATCGTATTTCTGATCAGCAATATCACTACAAACTCGATTAATCTCGCGAGAGGGAGGGGTGCTTCGTTTGTTCAGCTGCAAAGAGCCAAGATAGCAAATATCAGACCGAATGAGTGATCCATCCTTTATCGTTACGCAGCATTTGTTACGTCATTTGTGTAGCCACGGTGATGTAGTGATTAGACTACTCGCCTCCCACCTAGGCGAACCGAGTTCGACTCCCGGCGGGGTCGCTCCAGAATCGTCGCATGTGGGAATCGTGCCGTACGATGCCGCTGGTCGGCGGGTTTTCTCGGGATCTCCAGTTTCCCCTCGCACTTTCATTCCGGCGCTGCTCCATATTCACCTCGCTTCACCCACATCGGCTCTCAAGACCTCGATATTAAGAGCCTCCCAAATCTCTTCGCCTTCGTTAAAGGTGTCTGCTCACTTGGAGTTGTTTCTCGCCTTTGAGGCTGAGAAAAGCATCAAGTGCGCCTTTGCCGCTATACGCAAGTCTCGCCGTGCTGCGTCTACCTGTTATTATAATTCGTTCAAATTTTGATTAAACCGTACTTGTTGTATATGTCGGGAGGATCTCATGATAGTAGATCATGTGGGGTAAATTAAAATAAGAATCTATTGCTTATTGTATGGCTGTATAATAAAACATCTGGAGATTACGTACAATACTATAAGGTAGGGGGAGAATTGTTAATTTAACTGCATCCACTGCCTTACTGAGAGCCACATTAGTATACTTCAACTGCCCCACCCTGAGAAGTAGCCTATCCGAAGGCTGATGAAGTATGACTAGTTATGGCGGTCGGCGCAGGAGGCTTCTTGTGACGACCATCTCGGCCGGCGACACATGGAGAAATACGCCTTCCGCCGCTCTGCATTGCCCTCATATCGGCGTCGCATAACGCAACTTGCCCTGATTCCCTTGCTGGTAGAGGGGATTCCTGATTATATGCTATTCACGGTAAAGTGAGCCTTTTTGAAAGCCCTCTCATTTGGAATAATAGTGTATAAGTGTGTTTTATTTTAGCCTTAGACGTTAACTTCCTAGTGCAGTGAAATATACACACTCTGTTTAATACTTACATGGCAAAATATATTTAGAAAGGTGGTTAAAGGATAGAATATGGCCGAAAGAAAAAAGTAACAAGAGCGCAAAAAGTGCTCACTTTACCGTGAACAACCTATGCCGGGGTTTGGGCAATGCGAGTCCCGATTGCAGCAACCGGTTGTCCTGATTAATGCTCATGAGTGATGGCGTGTTCAGGCAGGCCGTTGAATTAAGGCATGTTCACGCTATTGTAACACTATGGAACACGTAAGGCGGTGACTCTATCATTCTCTGTATAGACTGGTCACGGTAAACTGAGCACGTTTGAATGCTCTGCTTAAAATATACTACTATGCGCACTGTGTATTGTTCCACCATTTGTCAAATTAACGTTGTCATGGGCCAGATCACTTTACTCCTGCACCATCCAAGAAAAGCTATGGAATTGTTAGAAAAGTAAGTATTCTACCAATTTACTAATGTTAACACTTACGTGCATTAAAAAAAACACAAATAAAAAATAATTTCAGTAATCACAAAATGTTTACCTAACACTATTAATTTAGCGTTAAGACATGGGATTTCTTTAGCTTCTCATTGCCAACTTGCGTGGTCGTCAAAATACATGTGGTTAGGGGTTGTGGCATTTTTCGAACGTTGATTCGGGAAGTAAACAACCTGTACATATTTTTATATGCATCTGAGACGATTATTTTGAGGCTCGGCGCTTTGAATAAGTTGTTTTCAGCTATATTTGAGTTCACGGAAATGGTGTTTCTAATGAACGTGGTATCTTGAAAGTAATCTATAATCACGGTCTGAAGTGAGATTCATGTTGTAAAACAACAAATTGGGCACACGTTAAATAGTTTCGTAAAGAAGGCGCAGATTTGAAACACATCGCAAAGCAGTCCAAGTGCTAGGTAGGCGGTTATAAAGTACATAAAATCCGGGCTGAAATGGGTGTGTATAAAATATGTTATTAAAAATATTTGCTAATATTATTACTAATTTATTACACACAACTAGAATAATTGCATCCAGATTGGAAATAGTTGTAAATAAAAATTGACTACAATTTTTTTATTTAATAAATGAATTATAGCAAAATGTTTTAGAGTCCTTCAGTATTCTGCCTTCATATCCATTCATATAGTTTTTTTTTAAGTATACTAGCACGTGTACTACTCTGTAATGAGTTCTACACGTCTCAAAGTCGTGTCCACTGCTACAATGGAATCCTCTACTACAACATCTTCCCTGTGTGTTTCAATGTCAGGCTTATAACTTTTTTGACATCGATTTTGGCGTTTTGACACACATACATCTATGACTTGGCCGTCGGAAGCATAGACTAATAATTAAGTATACCGATCGTGCTGGCTGCGCACAATCAATCTCCGTGTCCCAAAATTGAACTGCTTGTCTGCCAATACGGCTAGCAAAAATGGTGTCTATTGGTTTTGAGGTTAGAACACTGTTTTGTAAACGAGGGCTTTTGAAATGTTTTTATATTTCCTCTAATAACTTCTTAAAGCATTTTGATTAAATGCAAACAGGTAAAAGTATTTTATTAATATAATAGTTCTTGTCATTTAAAAATTAAGATATGAACAAACAAGTTCATCGCTGTTGACCATGTGGCTTTGACAGTTGTGTTCGTTTGGAGTAGGTCAATGTTGGGTACATGCGTAGAAGACAAATAAGCGGTCTACCTCATAATTAGTCTATGGTCGGAAGGTGATGTCTAAGTACCCCTTTGTCATAGAGGTTTGAAGGACGTTCTGGTGTTAATCCAAATATTAAATACGGCCAGCCCTGCCGACGTATACATTCACTCTAAAATTGAAAGAGTTGAAATTGCTTAAAGTCAACGAATTTTACTGCAGATCTGTTAGAAATGCTTCATTTGAATCAGCGGAATTCTGTTGGTCGTTTTAGTTGCTGGCGGCATTCACTGACCAAAGCAGTGATTTCTACTGATTCCTAGTGATTTTTTACTGGGCTGGCAGGAAAATCACAGTATATTTCTCTGATTTGCCAGCGGATAACATGTCATTAATTGAAGATACAGCAATACATTTCTAGTGATTGAAACCACTGATTCAGATTTAGAGTATATTGCGTAAGGTGTATGTAGGTAGTGAGGCGTGTGAAACTAAAGTCACAGGGGTTTTATGATTTGATAATAATTTGATTCTAGATAATATACACACTTTTGTTCGATAAATAAAATCTTCCATATTTATTGTCGTATTATACTATTTTCGCGAAAAATTATCTTTTTATAGTACTTTTTAGTTTTTTGATATTGCAATTAAGGATGAAATAATATGATTTACTCAACTATGGCATATCACTGAAATTGATAAACAGTAATACGAGTAGCTTATTTGAATGTAACTTTATTGCAGTAGTTTTGGAGCCACACAAAATAAATTAATAATTTTTAATTGTTGCAGATAAGAAAACAAAAATTGCTTCTTTTCTTCCATCAGTGCTCCAAGAGTAATGACGGCAGTGAATATCTAACAACGTAAGAAGATGTTAAAAGTTATTATTTACGTCTTGACGAGCCAATAATTTTGAAAAATCCACTGTGAAACAAGTTATGACACAAATTATATAAATATACTGCTTTCATGCACCAACGGCCTTAATCAAGGTTCCCGGAGGCTGTTGTGGTAGGTAGCTATCGACGATCTGACACACCCATTCTGCGATCTTCCGTTGATGGTGGTCGGATGAGAAAAGACTACGCTTCCCACCTTGTCCTGACGTATATCGGCGCGTTGTTCAGGCATGCATGTCTCCCACTGCTGGCGAGTGGAGGGGGTTTCTGCTGCTGTCCTCGCAATAAGTTGTTGCAACCCCTGGCGTGAGGCCGTGTTCAGGCGGGCCGTCAAGCTAAGGCTCGACCACAACCATCATAACACCCCGCACGTCTGGAAACGAACCGACGACGACCTTTGCCAGTGACGCTCGGACCGTCTTTTCGGGAGTTCATCCTCGCGTTGACATCCGACATGAATTCGCGGTCAAGTACCTGCGTCTCCCGTATCAGAACTCTTCGGCACAGTGAAGCAAGAGTGCAGGGGTTTGGGTTAGAATCCTGGGCAGGGCATGCACGCTAGTAGCGTTTCCGCGATTTAACATCGTACGTAGCTTAGTTCGTAATTTCTCCCCCTCCCCTGACCTCTCGATCACCGTATCAGCGGGACAGCTACGACGTAGTGGCCAGGGTGCTTCGCCTCCCACCACGGCGATCCGAGTTCGATCCCCGGCGGGTTCACTCCCGGATTTTCGCACCTGGGGATCGTGCTGGACGATGCCGCTTGCCGGCGGGTTTTCTCGGGGTTCTCCCGTCACCCCCGCCCTTGCATTCCAATCGCCGCTACATCATACGGTCTCATCCCATGTCATAATCCGGATATGACGGGGACCTACCGGTGCCAACTTGAATGACCGTCATTAGGAGGGTGTCGCCTTATTCTGTTTGCACTTCCCACACGAAATGTAATAATTTACTTATTTACCATATCAGCATAAAGCGTGAGCGTGAATAAACCACAGCGAAATGAAAATAAACTCACCATAGCTCCCCTTTACGCTATTTCTATTCTTGACCGCGAAAAAGTTATTTAGTTTTCTCGTTACTTACGAAATACCTCATCACATTTCACGGGCTTATATCTAATAACATTCTCATTACCTGCAGTGGCGTGCGGGCGGCAGACTTGGGCGGAAGCAGAGGAGTGGAGTAATAATGAATTAATAATAAAAAAACGCGGGGCGGCAGGCACGGAGGCAAGGTACGATGCCGGAGGCTATGTGAAATGTTGTTTACCCGGGGCTAATACTGTGAGAGGTAGGCAGAGGGGGGGAGGGAGGGTGTTTTACTTGTAGGATGGAGACGAAGGGCGTTATTTTTCTTGCCGGCGCGCCTTCATAAAATATGGAGCCGTGCTGGTTGCGCAAGAAGCTGCGAGGGAGTGGGTCTAGGGGTGGCTGGCGCGCGCGCGTGTGTGTGCGCACGTGTGTGCTGTGCCCCCCCCCCCTCCGGGTAAGGGGAAAGGGGGCTCCGAGATAAAATGGGGGAATAAAAATGTTAAGTTTAATCTTTATAAAAATTGGATTCGGGGAGAGTTGTTTCTCCATCCTCGCTCTCGTCTCGTGTCTTCCCGCTACATCTCAGGTTGTGGAGGAGGTGGGGTTGTGGTCTGATGGGTTGGGTTGGGGGGGGGGGTGGCTACGTTTACACCACACGGCAGCCCGGGGCATGCTCAAGCTGGTAAACGTGGCATCTCCTGCGTATCATCATGTTGTTATATTTTTTTTTTTGCAACAGCGACGCCGATGCTAGCATGTCAATACTTCCCGTGCCACGATACCAATGTTGCCAGAGCAATCAATAGTTTCCTTTCCAGACGTAAGCAAATTAAACTCTTCGTGGCTGGAAACCGAAGGTGGGTGTCGGCACAGGTAGGATGGGAAAGTCGATAACAAGCGAACGACATTCTCGACGTCTATAAGTACTATTAAAATTTCTCAAAGTCAGTGGGCTTAACCAGGTTAGTTTAGGGATGGAGGTCTTCTTAAAAAAAAAAGTTAATTATAATTTTTTAATTTATTCACAATAACTATAAAACTACAAACTAAATATTTTCGACTCAATATCTCACAATGAATTGCGATCATTTGCTATTTACAATTAATAACTTCAATAAATGCACTCTACTATAACGTCAAAGAAATTAATGTAATCAAATAACTAAAATCAGTCCAGTGTATCAAAAACTATTGAATTATTTTATAAATTATATGTCCATATTTGACAGTTTCAATATCTACGATAAAGTCCGTATCACATGTTCAGACCGAATTTGACAAGTCCGCAATGTTCTAGAGATCTCATAGTGCCCTAATGTAAATAACACAACATAAAATAGGTTTGTTATTGCTCCAGTCGCCAGCTGAACGCCATCACTGGAGTTATGGTAGAATTCTTAATGTTTGAGTATTTTGTTCAGCTTCATGGAATCTTATCGAAATAAAGTCCGCTACCTGCCTACCATACCGGCTCTGATTACCTCAAGGGTATATCATGTTGTTACAATTTCAATGATATTTATTGTGCATGTCAGAGACATAGACACGCCGGTTGCGATTTTCAAACCACCGCCCGCACGAGTCCTTTCCCATAGTGACCAAGTGCCAGGACAACCCTTGACACAGGCTCGGAGGTCACCCTATGCTACTCCTTCCTTTTCATGACACTTGTGGGTTTTCCCGAGGCCGTTTTACCAGGAAAGTTGGGCGCCAAATCCCGCACGTAAGACTGGCCCACATACTCTCCTGCTCACCAAGCCTCTTGTCCGTTACCATTATGTCTTAGGGTCCTTCACCAAGACCCAGACTTTTGTGCCCTAATGCACAGTAGTCTTCAGCTCGCCGTATACCACGCCCTCTCGTCCGTACACACGATAGAAACACTCGTCTGTCGTCGTCTCATATCCTCCGCCGTCGTCCGTTCACTTCGCTGATGTCCCTCGTTACACCAGACTTCGCCTGATTACCACACGCGAGCCAAATGGCTTCCCCGATATGACAGCTGATTCTCCGATCGAAACGCTATTTATAGTATAATCGGCCATAGCCAAGAAATTTCTCCAAATGCTGCGTCCCACCGAGAGTCCTAGTACCCAGAATATCCTTGTGCATCCTCTAAGGACGCTAACTCCTCCAGCAGGGAGGGAGGATGGGCTGTGACGCCAGCCAGGTCGGCTGTGGATCATTCACCTGGCGCAGGGCAGCGGGCGACGGAGCAGACCGCTTGAGGGGAGATGAGGGTTGAAGTGGATCAGCTTCCTCACAGTTCTGCAGGACTGTGCCTAACAAGAGCCCGCGATGGATGCGAGATTCCACGCGCATGACAGTTCGTATTCTCGGGTCATCCCCGAGATTGAGTGAATTCTTCTAACCTCTTTTAAAGTGCTGATCGTCAAAAATAAATCTTTGTAATACTGAACGTATGCCATACTTGAAAGTGGCTTTAGAGGTCGAGCCTACATCACTGATTCAGTCGTTAACCATCACAGACACCAACTATGAAGTCACATGGTCATTACTAGAAATGCGCTACTGTAATAAGTTTCTTGTTATGAGCTACTACATTCAAGCTGACATTAGAAGTACTGGATTTGCTCAATAAACAGGGGGGTTCCTTGCTGGCGAACATACTGGAGAAGAAACTAGAGCTCAAACTTAAAAAAAAAAACAATGGGAGCTCACTACCTGTGACACTGACATGCCTAAGATTTTGGGAAACCACAACAGAAGTTCAGAGTTCGAGATTGTCAACAAACCACCACCATATAAATTAATTGCAACCACCTAAAGTAACACTCAATGCAACCAACCTCTTACATTTGTGGTAAATGCTATTACAGATGCTAAATATGTACTGTGTCGAAATTACCATGCTGTCTTTAAGTGTCCAGTATTCTCTGGCAAGGTACCAAGTGAACAGTTCGACATTGACAATGGCATAATATGTGCTTCAATTGCCTCTGATCTGGTGAACTGCAACTGCGTCGGATGGTTACCTGCTCAGTTAAATCAGTTTGTCGGCCATATGATGCCAAACACCAAATGTTGATGCATTTCGACTTTGCACGAGCTAAGTCACCACCGATGCAGGCGAGCGATGGAAACAACGAGGACGATGCTACCGTCGATGCGACCTTCACGATATGCCAGTCTCATGTCGCTCCATGGGGCTGTCCCATCATCAGTATTGTTGTCAACTGTGCCTGTGCTGATTCAGAATTCCTCCAGTAGTTTTCAGACAGTGTGTACACATCTAGACGCTGCGAGTCAAGCGAGCTTCTTTAATGGAGTACTTTTGCCAGCAGCCTGGTATATCCCATTGAACCTATTGATTTGTTGATTGGGGCAGACTTGTTTCCCTCATTGGTGCAAGAAAGTAAACTGAAAGTAGAATCAGGGTCTCCAGAGGCAATTGACACTACTCTAGGTTGAGTGTTGATACGAAAGGTCCAAACTACAGGTACAGCTACAATTATGTAATGCTGCAGTTCTTATATATCAGCATGATATTCTCTTAATTATAAGAAACATTTTTGGGATATTAAAAGAAGTCCTCAAAAAGAATCATCTCTCACCAGGAGACCAGGAATGTGAGGCCTCATACTGAAGAATGTATGATTGAGAGATGGTAGCGGATGGTATACTTTAATGTTACCCTTTCGTGAGTCTCGACAGATACTGGGGGAGTCTTGTGTTAGACCATAGCAGTGCCTCCTAATTTTGGAACGATGCCTTCGATGATATTCTGTGCTCCAAAAACAGTGCTGTGAGCTCGTACACGATTATCTCAAATAAGGGTACATGAAACTTATTGACAATGACAGTGGTAGTTCCTACGTGTATTAAATCCTACGCCATTGTTTTCCAAAGTGCTGGGACCACCCATGGTGTGAGCTTGAATGATAATCTGCTCAAAGGACCCCAATAGCAGCATGACATTTGTGATATTTTGTTGCAGTCCCATTCCCATGCAGATGTGTTCATAGGTGACACACGACAAAATGAATAGACAAATTTGAATCACTCCTGAATATCAGGGCTACCTGCGATGCTGTGGCGTTTTTTTCTGAGCAGGATCCAGTAGATGTTTTTCGACTGAAAACTGTTATACATGGTGTCCCGTCAGGTCCATTCCTGGCTACCCATTATTTGTAACAGCTAGACGAGGCTGAAGAAAGTCATTTTCGTGTGACCAGTGCAACTCTCAAGTCAGATGTGTATGTTGATGATGTCACTGAAGCTGCTACTCCTGAAGCTATCCTCGCTGAGGAAGAGGAGTTGAATAACTTACTCAAATAGTATGGGTTAATATGCTGGAAGTTTATGATAAATGATCTCATCGCTTCTTAACTGGCTAACAGCTGAAGATGTTCAGGTGCCATCACTCAGGCCATTTTATATTAATACAAATGCATTGCAGAATGTGCTGGGCCTCAATTGAAACTCCGTGACAGATTCCTTTTCATATGCTACTCGTGTTCACTAAAATGTCCCCGGACAAAATGATAAATTTTGTCAGAAGTAGGCTGCATTTTTGATCACTTCGGTTGGTTAGCGCATGTTATTTAGTGGTAAAGTCTCTCGCCACGATGACCCTCTCACCTCTAATATTATTGTAAGTGGACTGCATTTCAGAAAGAGCTGGCACAACTTGCCTAGCTTTGCATCCCTCGTCCACATACAAGTAATGGTAACATAATTGTGGAGCTGCATGGACTCTGTGATAGTTCGAAACTGGGCTATTACATATTACTTCATTTTCGTGTTGTTTCTTGTACTGGCCCTGTGCACGTCAGTTTGATATTTGCTAAGTGCCAAGCAGTACCTCTAAAAACTCTTTTGAACTATGTGCTGGTGTTTCTCTTGCCAAAGTCATGTAGTTCGTCCAGAGACGTCTAGGGTCAGTAGTAAAAATTAGCCGTGTATGGGCATAGCCAAATGTAAGAGTTGTTATATGGTGGACTACTGGCTCACGCCGTAGGTGGAAATTCTTTGTTGCTAACCGGGAGAGCCACATCCAAGGCCTTATATCAGTTAACTAGTGAACCAGTGAGCAGAATCCCGCAGACTGTGCATCATGGAGACTGCTGGCCCCAGAGTTGACTATGCACTCCTTGTGGCGGTCAGGGCCCAGTTGTCTTGCTCAACCTGAGTGTTGCGTTGAGAGTTAAGCTGAGAGGTCTTGGTCGACGCTTAATAGCGAGGTCTTGCGCTTTCGGTGAGGATGACATGAGGTGAAGATGGAGCAGCGGCAGAATGCGAGGGCTGGGGAAACGGGAGTAACGCTATGAAACCCTGCCTGACAAAAGGCAAAGTTCTCCACGTCTTCCACATGGGAAAATCTGCATGACCTGCCGGGAATCCAGCACGGTTCGGCTTGGTGGGAGGAAAGTAGCCTGATAACTATACCACCGCGGTTCCTTGCATTGGTATTTACCTGGGACGTGGATGGAAAACAACTCTGGATGACATCGAACTCTCCGTGCCACCACCAACGAGCTAGGCGGTGTAGCGATAAACCTTCGGCCTCTCACTCGAAGGCCTGGGCTCGAATCGCTAGCCGACCATCCTGATTTCTGTTTTCCATGGTATCCCGAGATCACTCCAGGCGAATGCTGGAATGGAGCTTTACGGCAGGCCATGGCAGATTCCTTACCGCCTCTGCTTCTTCTTATCGACTTCCTGCCTTAAGGCAATGATCTCCCATTTCTACAGCTTTTGCGAGTACCCGAACGGGAGCAAATATTGTAAAATCCTCTTACAATTTTGTTACAAATTGTTTTTATTGTGTAGCCTAATTTTTTCAACTGAAAAAACTGTACATTTTTATCCAATCAATTATTAAACGAAAATTTTATTTATTTAATAATTAGTTAATATTATACATTTTTATGTTGAAAACATTTAGAATACATAGTAAAAACAATTTGCAACAAAGTTGTAAGAGGATTTTACAATATCGGCTCCCTTTTGGGTTCAAAGAATTAATTCTCGCAAAATCTGTAGAAGTGGGAGATCGTGGCCTTTTAACTCCTTCTTGCCTGCCTACTTGGTTCGAACACGCAGAGACCGCGGTGGTGTAGCGGCTAGAGCGCTCGCCTCACACCAATGCGAACCGGGTTCAATTTCCGACGGGGTTGCTCCCGGATTTTCGCATTCGGGAATTGCGCCGGACGATGCCGCTGTTCGGCGGGTTTCCTCGAGGACCTCCCGATTTCCCCCGCCCTTGCCATTCCGGCGCTGCTCCGTACTCACCTCGCTTCACCCACATCGGCTCTCAAGACCTCCATGCTAAGGGCCGCCCACTCACTTGAAACGTAATGGCAGGGCTGGGCACACGGCGCGGCAAGAGAAAGCGTGTTGCCGGGCCGGAATGTAATAAAGGGCGTGGTAAATGGCAGGCCGGCGGCTGGCGCAGCCAGCGTCGTGAGCACTTTTATTAAGTTGCGCGAGGAGCAAGGGGTGGCAGGTAGCGGGGGAGGGGGCGGCAACTATGTATGGGTCCCGGAGGCAGCCCCGGCGCCGGCGCCACGCCGGATATATGCGCCTGCTGCGCCGCCCCCGACACCGCCATCCATCCTTATGCAAAATGCGGCTGACTCGGCCGGGCGGGGAAGTGAAAGAGCAGGTTTTATTTTATCCCCCACCCCCGGTTCCATCCCCTCCCTCTCCGCAAATTTCCTTCCCACCCTCAAGCGAAATACCAGACTTTTTTTTTTTACTTCCTTCCAACCAACCACCAGCCTAGGCCGGCATACATTATTCCCACCAGATTGTTTAATTGATGGAGTTATGCCAAGCGTGTGGAGGCCTAAGTGAATCTAGGTGGATCGGAAAGAATTTCTCACGAATTAGACATTCCTTGTCTCTTTTCTCCCTCTCTGCTTAAAAAAAGTAATATAGTCGACTTCTCGACGTAAATGATTCCAGTGGAGAGTAATAATATGCATTTCATTATATTTCCTGTATAGGCAGTTCTTCAACACAGTTTCCTTCTCATGTTCATACAAACGTGTATGTTAAATGCAATTACATTTTTCTTGCACACCTTAGCTATGTAATTTACTTACAATTTTTTCTTTACTTCCATTATTCAATTTTGCCTTAAAGGAACTTACAGATTCTGTTTCCATTGATATCACACTCATTAATATGTTTTTTACCTATTGCACATTTATTTATGCTGATGCCGGATAGCCGGATGCCGGATATCGTAGCAATCTAGGACTTCAGTTTCTCAACCATCTACGATATATGGGGTTACGCAATAGTTAAATTATATTGTTTGTCTAGTGAGGGCCACTTTATGTCTGGAACATTAATGCCCAACTTTGAAGTTGACAGCTGGCGTGGTGAAGTGGTTTAGCGAAAAATTCCATGCGAGATTATGACGTAATTTATAGACATTAGGTAAGTTTGAAATCATCGTTATTGTAAAAACAGGCTCTGAAAATTATGTGGCAAACCAAGCACACATAGGCACACAATAATTCAGCGCAGGCAGAACATTAACTCACTCAAACTTGTTGAAATAATGCATTTGATTTTTCAATGATGTCTTGTGATCGAGCTAGGTAGTCTGCCATAATGTTCAGTTGAAAATGTAATTATAGTGAATTATTCTGCAATGTAATAAATCTATTTTTTTTTTTAGTGTACAAAACAGATGTCACGCCGTAGGATGCAATACAATAATATAGTACGATGTCACAATTAACTAGAGGACTCTTTTCCTCCATTAACATAAACCTTAAAGATGAAGTGCTTCTACGTCTCAGTGGCGTGTAAAAGAGGAGTAATATTTCTTTCTACTTTAAAATTTCGAGATAATGCAGATTGTAGCATAGCAAAAATTAATTAATCAGTCGCAAGTTAAATGAGAGTGGGTACAGTACACCTGATACATACTTCTTTGCTAAGGCATTGATTCCGAGTCTATAGGCTATTCACGATAAAATGAGCACTTTTGGAATCCCTGCTTGAAATCTACTTGCATCACGTTATGTATTCTTTCTCCTTATGTAAGATTAACATTGCCGTGCGCCTCATCACTTTATTCATGCGCCAGCCAAGTAAAATTGTGAAATTAATAGAAAAGTTAACATTTAACTAACCTGCTCAATTGTACACTCCAGTGCAATAAAAAAAAAACATTAGAAGAAAGAAATAATTTAAGTGATCACAAATGGTTACCTAACACTTTTTATTCGACTTGAGATACGGAACTACTTCCAATCCACAGTTGCCAACTTTACTGGGCGCATGTCACTCAGGGCGCCCGTTAAAATATATGCAGGTAGGGACAGTGACTTTTTTCTAAGGTTGATTTTAAAAGTGTTCAATTTATCGTGAACAGCCTTTAGATTGATTAATATCTGACAACTGAAGCGACAATACAGTGTATACTCACAAAGACTACTAAAATTAATTTTTTGTTGCGAACAACTCGGTAAGTGCTAAGCACGCCGATCAACCTAACCCTCGACTTGAGCAAATTAGTGCCTGACCTTCCGCCAGGTTTTTCAGAAACGGTAGGATTTTTTTGTATCACAAGTTCCAGCTTTTGATATTGGTTAGATCTGTGTAATTTATCGACGGAATCGCGAAGAGTGTAAAATATTGCCATGCAACCGGAGATACGAATGACGGAGTCGCAGAGACCAGCACGTCAATCTGTGAAAAATTCCTTACTGCTGAATTTTATAATCATTTTTGTCTCAGTTATTTACTTCCACATAAGAATTTTTACACGTCATAGGACGTCATCGATCGCAGGACTTACAAGTTTATATATAGTGCAAATTAATTATATTCACTATTGGCAGTTGAGTATTTATTTCACGTAAAACTTATTGAAGTGTGAAGCTCATGGAATTTGGCTTTTCAGACGACGTTTTAACAAAATATTTCAAATGTAGAAAACTTCAAGAAATTTTAGGTTATATTGTAAATATTTTTCAATGTATTCCGGAATGCATTAAGAAATCGAGGTCTGTTTGATAAACAAAATGTTTGTTTCCAGCAGAAGTTGCCAGAAGTATTGTTCACTGAAGAAAACATCGTGAAAAAATAGTCTCCTATTCTGATAAGTACGTAGCTGACTGTAACGAGTATGACAGCAAAATCTGCGTTAAACCGACATACTCGACTGAAACAACTTCCTTGAAATTGTCTGATACTATTCAAACACAATTTTACTAGTCCGGACAGATTCTTCTCCTTGTGTAGTTGAGTGAAAATGAGGCCAGGGAACCGAAATTAATCAGATGATGGATGTGGAAAGTTTGAGACGCATGTCCCTCAGTGACAATGACGCGTGCCTAGTTTGGTTGGATTTAGTAAACATACGCAAGTGTGTATAGTACACTCTAAATCTGAATCAGTGAGAATTTTACTGTTTCAATGAGTCAAGCGTATCTGACTGATACAGCAGTCACTGAAGAGAATTTAACTGACGAACCAGTGAAAAAATGCCACATATCCTTCTCTGATTGATTCAGTGACATTTCCCAATGATTCGTCAGTCATTTTTTCCACTGTTTTTTCAGTGGTTTATTTTTGACTGATGAGTCAGTGAAACATCTGAGCAACCTTCCCCGTCTCGTAATTATTTTTGAATGATGTATCCGTGAAACTACGTGTAAAAATGGCCGTCGAACATCGTTTAAAAATGGCCGCTAAACAACTTGTATCAAGTGAAGTAACGACGAATAAACGAATAAAACTATTACAAAATGCTTTTTAAAATGTGTTTCGTCTTTCAAAACGTAATTTCACGAGGTGATATGAACACACAGCCTTTCATTACGTTTTTACGTCTTTCATTTCGATTCCTAATCGTCACAGCGGTCTGTTTGAAGGTGCAGACTGCATTTACTGTGGTGAAGAGAGTGCGCTCATATATACTATTCGCTTTAACAATCCTAACGCTACGAACCAAACCGAACACGAAAAGTACGAGCATACAACTTCAAACCACACGATTTCGCAACGGAAATAAAAAATATATTTTTTTCCTCTTATAATTTCAACTTGGTGTGGTAGCTCAGAAAAGTTCACTTGGACACCAACCTGCAGAATTGCGTCCCTCAAGTGATGTGAACTAACATCAATTTTCTATGCTTTTGGTTGGAAACAATGGAGCAGATTTTTTTTAACTGTGAAAAACTGAATATACTCGGTCCCATTTTGCAGTTAAACACAGTGGTTATCACTTTGTCTCTTACACACAGTTATTTATACGTTACTACACATACACACACATTCGCTGCCTCTTTCCGTTTCAAAAGCAGGACAGAAAATTGAGGGAGTAAAACCGACGATATGTTTTTTACTTCATCAAGGCAATCCATAATTCTCGTCCTTATGGAAAATTGTAATGACAAAAACACACACTGAAGCTCTCAGCTGTGGTAAAATTACATTACGTGTGGCTGGTGCTGCATTATGAATGTTCCGCGCACTTAACGTTAAGTAGGCAACAGGCCATCTCGAAAGACTCCCCCCCCCCTCCCAACATAATTCCCCTACCCCTGGGAATCACAAGTGTGATACTAGAAGACCGCATATTCTGAGTGTTATGCGTTATGATATAATGCAAATTAACAGATTTTCATCCACTGGATGGCAGATTTCACTTCTAAATAAGAATGCAAAATTAATTCGTTCCCTACACATATTAACATACTGCTACGGTAACCACCAAAATCTTTGTAGAAGCTACTTGCGGTTAAGTGGTTAAGAGTCTGTGGTCAATATTTATGTGATTAAGAGTCTGTGGTCAATATTTATGTGATTGAGAGTCTGTGGTCAATATTTATGTGATTGAGAGTCTGTGGTCAATATTTATGTGATTAAGAGTCTGTGGTCAATATTTATGTGATTAAGAGTCTGTGGTCAATATTTATGTGATTGAGAGTCTGTGGTCAATATTTATGTGATTGAGAGTCTGTGGTCAATATTTATGTGATTGAGAGTCTGTGGTCAATATTTATTTGATTGAGAGTCTGTGGTCAATATTTATGTGATTGAGAGTCTGTGGTCAATATTTATGTGATTAAGAGTCTGTGGTCAATATTTATGTGATTAAGAGTCTGTGGTCAATATTTATGTGATTGAGAGTCTGTGGTCAATATTTATGTGATTGAGAGTCTGTGGTCAATATTTATGTGATTGAGAGTCTGTGGTCAATATTTATGTGATTGTTTTTAATTTTGAAGTAACTAAATCCACGCAAACTGCCTACAAACGTATTTGACGCTGGAATAAAAAAAAATACAGAAAGGCTTCTTGTCGAATTTAATTATCTGATGAGTTTTAAGACAGCAGCATTCAAGGCAAACGCCTGTCATTTCCTTTAAAGTTTATGGCATGGATTTATGTAAGCTCAGGTCAAGCGAAATTGTTTGTATTCGCTTGGAGAGAAAGAGATAAACATATATGGATATACAGACGGATAAAAAGACAGTTATTTTTTTGTGAATAAAAAGGGCAAGAGGAGCTTACGAAAGCGAGTAGAGCTAAACTTGCTCATGATTCATTCACTCATGCTCCACTGTGATGATTGGTTTAACTCCAAAGGGCTGCTCTGCAATTCACGTGATAGCGCACAAGAACATTTTAGATCGTCTTCACAACCACAGCTAAGAAAATTGCTAAAGGCGTAGCATGTTTGATTAATACCTCACATGTGATAGGAACAAGGAACTATACATTTTCGGCACCTTTACAATGTTAGTGAACTGCCTTCATGTTTACAAGTGCACAGCGCATGGACAAGCATAGAAACTGCTTTCTTGTTTATAAGCGCACAGTGGATGGAAAAGTCAGTGAGTAAAGAGATTAGGGCGGCTCTTAACAGCGAGGTCTTAAGAGCCGATGAGGGTGTCGGAAGTGAATATGGAGCGGCGCCGGAATGAATGGGCGGGGGAAACGGGAGATCCCCGAGAAAACCAGCTGACCAACGGCACCGTCCGGTACGATTCCAACATGTGAAAGTCCGAGAGTGACCCCGTCGGGGACAGAAGAGTAGTCTACCCACTTAACCACCGCAGCCCCTACATTTAATAATAAAGGCCTGAGGTCTCTCTCTGCCTTTGTCGAAATACCAATGACGAAGTCGCTAATAGCCATGGATATGGCCGAGGCAGGGTGAAATTTTCCTTGGTTAACAACATACGAGTGGCGATTAGCTGGGACTGCTGATGAAAGGAGAGAGTGCACACCAACATGAGCTCGGCGCATTGTACATATAGTCCATAGTCTGTTCGCGGTTTCATCACACTTTTTGAATTAGGTCATTTGAAAAATCACCCCATGTATGAAGTGTTTGGTTCTTTCTTAAATATGGCATGTATCAGAAGCATTTTGTACTTGTGTTAACATAAAATTACCTTATTTTTAATTAAAGTAAAATGTATGTTATATTTAATTATATAAGTAGAAGGAAAAAGGGGAGTCGAGCACATCGGACCTGGCACATGAGCAGGAGTCGGCCGGCCGCCATGTTGTGACGTCACCCTTCGGCCATCTTAGATCCATGTTACCTTGACCTTTGATCTCGGCGTTTAAACTTGACGCCGTTAACATTTAACCCAAAAAACCCAAGAAATTAAAAAAAAAATGTTATTCAAATGTATAAAAATATTTAAAATTATTTTAAAAATTATTAATAAATTATATAACATTATTAACAAATTATTTAAAAATTCCAGTCCCCCAGCAACCATTTTCCCTAAAAATTTCCCTTTTTCCTTAAAAAAAAATTCCAAAAAATCGCAGAAAATACATGAAAGTCAGCAAACATAATATATTACAGAATATCACCGCCATATTATATGCATATAACCATAACCTTGACCCATTACCTTGAATTACCTTGAAAACATAAACCCGGGAAAAAATTCATAAAAGTCAGCAAACATATTATGTTACTAACTACTACCACCACATTGTATGCAGGTTATCTTGATCTTGTGACCTTGAATGACCTTGAAAACAAAAGAACCAGAAATAATTGTAAAAATTACATAAATTCATAAAAGTCAGCGAGCGTATTACGTTACTGACTACTGCTCCTAATTTTATTCTTGCAAATTAGGAAAACATGAAATATAACACAATTTTACTCACAGGAATTTTTTATTTAATTAATTTGCTACATTCGCTCATACCCTCAAAAATTACAATATTCTTCAATATATATGCATCTCAATATATGCAAATTTTGATGTATGTTGTAGTCACTTATGCATCTATGCATCTCGCTAGACAAAATCGTGTTGTCCTTGTGCAAAATTATCGTGACATTTACTGCACCAAAAAAACTGTACAGGATAGGTAATGTAGGCAACTACACTTCTGGGGAAATGTACCGAAGTCAGGAGAGACCTGCTTGCAGTAAACCTGGTACCGAGGCACTTATGAGAAATGTACTTCGCCTTTACAGCTCTTTGCATGTCTAATTAAACTGTCGCTACGGCTGTACTACTTACCGCACCTGTCACACAAATATGACATGCTACAGGGATTCTTGGCATAATTAAATCACTCATGTCGCCGTACATTACGATCTAAAGTAAATGTCTTATCATAAAAGTGACACTGATGACGACGTAGTTGTTCAGGCAAAGACTAGGCCGGACCTGTTGGAGATGTAGGTGCTGGAGCTAAAGAATCAGGCAAGGCCGGCAATGGTGTTCTAGATACCTCAACCGAAGAGGTCAATGACGATGCAACTGCAGGAATGCCGCTCGAAGAAGTCGATGGCACTGCTGGTTCCACTCCTGAAGAATCCGATGGCACTGTCATAGCTACCATTGGCTCTGGGGTGCCCGAAGACATCGCAATTACAGAATAAGACTTAAATGTGAAGATACAAAGCTAGCCGAGACGATCCACCTTTTACGTCAGCCATTGCCAAACTAAGCCTCTCGGCTGACCTCCCTATTGCTTATAATATACGAGTATCCAATCCCTATGGCGTCATATTGACCTTGAAACAATAGTATTACACCATTGATACATTGTTCGTACACCGACCAGTCAATCACCGAGTTGCCACATGATTACAGCTTTCCAATTACGTGAACGCACTGGAACATTACGTGCGGGAGCGAGTCTTGGGTGAAGCGAGTCTTGGGTGGAGCGAGTCTTGGGTGGAGCGAATCATCATAAGTCATTTTGGAGTCATTATGAGTCTTTTTGAGTCATTATGAGTCATTTTGGTGTCATTAGGAGTCATTTTGACAATTGGTGATATGAGGAGAATGACCTATCAGTCAGCATCAAAGAATAATTTACCACATTCCTTTTCAAATGAAACGAAGAGTGCAGGGTTGAATAGGAAAATACTTCCCTTTAACAGGAACCCATCTATCACAATATGGATACCTCAGAATTGATCAATTTCTAGAACCCAAGGTTTTACAAAAGAAAATGTAGATAAATTATTTTGCATTTTGAAAAAAAAGAGCTGGAAAAATTAGGTTCTAATGGAACAAGGATTTTTTATGTTGACGAGACGGGTATTTCCATCGTCCAACACAAGGCAAGTAGGATTGTAATAGCAAAAGGAAAGAAGCAAATGCATAAGCTTTCTTCTGCCGAACGTGGGGCGACAATAACTGCTGTGACATGCATGTCTGCCGCCGGGCAGTAAGTTCCACCACTGCTAATATCCCCCCCCCCCAAAAAAAACTGGCATATTGAACTGCTTGATGGTGCCCCTGCGGGAGCGATTGGCGGTTGTCGTGAGTCTTGCTGGATCACTATTGCCCTATTTTGTAAATGGCTGGATCACTTCAATTCAATTGTTAGGTCATCAAAGGAGAAACCAGTTCTACTGATTCTCGACGGGCATTTTACCCACACACGGAACATCGATGTCATTGATAGAGCTCGTGAATCTGCAGTCTCGAATGTGTGTCTCCCTCCGCACTCGACGGATAAGTTGCAACCACTTGACGTTTCGTTCATGTTCCCTTTGAAGTCGAACTACGCCAAGACGATCGAAAACTGGTTATTCAATAACCCAAACAGAGTTGTGTGGAAGCTGCAGGTCGCAAAAATTCTTGCAGAGGGATACCAGCATGCCGCGACCTTACAAACAGCAGAAAATAGCTTCAAGAAAACAGGAATCATTCCTTTCAATCCAAAAATTTTCACAGAGGATCAGTTTTCATTCCCAGACCAAGTATTTGCAGTAGCTGAAAAGACGAGAGCAGAAGAAACTCCAGCGCAATCAATGATCAGTCCAAAAGACTTACGACAAGTGCCAGTAATCCAGGCATCTCCATCAAACCGACGTGGGACAGCCATTCTGGTGACAGGAACTCCGCATTAGAGTAAAATACAAGAATCTCAGCAAAAGAAACGAAATGAAAATGAGACATCTCAAGAAAAGGAACCAAACAAATCGCGAAAGAAACTTGTCTTGGTTCTTTCTTCAAGTGATCCATTACCGCAACCGAGAACTCCTAATTCTTCAATAGGATTGGTACAGTCATCGACATCCTCTCTCAAAAAGATGACAAGAAAAGACTCTAAACCAGCTAAACTTTCAAAGAACAGACAATTTTGCATTGATATTTCTGGTGAAAGTGATGATGATTGTGTTTCACTTGTTTAAACTGATGATAAAGACAGTGAGAATGATGCTGACTGTCCTTTTTGTTGTAAACCATTTTCTGTTGACAGACTTGGGGAGGGGGGAAGTGGATAACATATACATGTTTCCAGTGGTGCCACGAGTCCTGTACATCAAATCCACAAAATGCAAAGTTCACTTGTGATTTTTGCTTGGAAGGTTGAATGGAATTATTTAACTGAAGGTGCTTATGACCAATGTATAATCCATTTTTTTTCTCGTGTCTTACATTTTCTTGAATGATGTCAAGTCTTGATTTTTTAAATGTTTGCTTTGTTTCTGAAAGTTTTAGTCATAATAAAAATACCAGAATAATTTTTTAGTTATTACGAATATACAAAATGTGTAATTGTAAACTAGGCCTACATTATGCAATTTGTAAATTAATATTTTTCAGTAATAGCAATATAATTCATTTTACAAATTCATATCTTTTACAGTTTCTGTGTATGAGTACATTTATAAAGTATTTAATGATGAAATTCTTAAATATTATAAGTTTTACAATTTAAAACTAAGGGGATGAAATAAGGGCCACTTTTTTTAACATGCCATTTTTTTTTTTTTTTTTTTTTTTTATATTTTCGGTTATACTTTTTTTTAACAACTAAACCGACACCGTTTTTGCTAATATATGTAATAGGCAGATAGTCAAGCTACCGACATATACATTATCTTGGATTTTTTAGTCAAAATTCTTCGATTAATAACGAAAAAAAACAAATGGGGACGATAATTGGGCACATTAACTTGTAGAATTATACATAAGTATTTATATAAGCTAGAAATATAAAAATTATGTATAGAATAAATGTTGTCAGTAGCAAAATCTCTGATTATGCTCAAGGTAAATTACCCTTGTGGTTTAAGGATCTAGTCTCTTTTTATATGAAAGGTTATCCGATCAGTCAAGTTTTCACTTTTGACTGATTGTTTGTTTTTGTTACCGTGGCTAAGGTTTATTCTTTTCAGGTTAGGTACAAAACGAAATCTCTTACGGAAGAGTTTGGCACAAAGAAAATTTCCGCCATTTGGTGCGCAGTGTTTCGAAAGGTATAGGCTGTTCACGGTAAAGTGAGCACTTTTTAAGGCCCTCCCAATAGGCATTAACCACTAATAAATATATCTTATTGCAGCCTCGTGCGTTACATTTTGTGGGTGGTGAAATGTATACACTGTGTTTATTGAACACATTGCAATGTTTATGTTAAAAAGCAGCAGGAAGATGAAAATTGGATGAAAGGAAAAATTTAGAAGGACCTTTAAAAGTGCTCACTTTAACATTAACAACCTATAACTATTAATTATAAATTTAAGCTACGTGACTCATAAAACTGAAATATTTTACCTAGTTACGAAGTTATTTTATATTTAGGTTATGATTATTGCAATTATCCTGTTTTTTAACGTAGAAAGTAGAGAAAATGTGGCATACATGCGACACGAGCAGTTTACCTAGTAGCGAAAATTTTCCTTTTGCCCAACGTTTAACATTGATCATCCCAATCTGTAGTAGATGTATCCGTACTACGGCTTAATAAATTCTCGGTAAAGTGAGCGCTTTTGAAATGCCTCTCATTTGGAATAATAGTCAATAAATATATTTTATATTAGCTTTAGCCGTTAACTTCCTAGTGCGGTGGAATGTACACACTGTGTTTATTACGCACATGGAAAAGGATTAAAAAAATGGCTGGAAGGAAAAAGTGACTAGGCTTTCAAAAGTGCTCGCTTTACCGCGAACAGCGTGTACAGAGTATAAAACTGCTAAAGCGGTATTCACAATAGAGTGACGCGATGCGGCGCTCGCCGCCAGCGACGAGCGATATTTGCGTCTTCACAATAGAGCGATATGTCGCAGGCATAGACCACAGATGAGGTAGACCGATCTCGCTGGCTGCGCACGACCAATCTCCGTGTCCCAACATTGAACTGCTTTTCTCCCAACACGTCTAGCGAGAACGGCATGGTTTGGATTTTAGGCTAGAAAACTTATTTTTAAACAAATGTTTTGAAACGTATGTATACTTCCTTTGGTCAATTTATAATGTGATTTTACTTTATTCGAATTGGTAAAGGTATTTTATTCGTGTAATAGTTCTTGTCATTTAAAAATTAAGATTGACCATGTGACTTTGACAGTTATGTTCTTTTGGGGTAGGTCAATGTTGGGTACATGCGCAGAAGACAAATAAGCAGCCTACCATGGAGTTAGGAGTATACATGAGATGGCATGTTGTGTCGTAGGTGAAGCAGCTGGAGACAGGTGGTTTTGCTATGGACTCTAAACATTGTGTTTACATTAGAATGACGCTGAGAGAAAGGTTACATTCGAAGCATTTCGTGTTGAACAATGAAGCTGATGAATAAATAAATATATATTACAATTCACATGTGAAGTTTTACTAGTTTATTATTGGCTTGTGTTAGTTGTACAATCAAATAGTTTCCTCATAAAACTACCGATCGTGTGTGTGTGTGTACTGCGGGCCAGTATTGGGTTATGTGCGACAATAAGCACGTGTTTTAGATATAGTGCTCATATATCAGGATTTGTGGAAAATTATTTTTTGAATAAATTATTAAATAAAGTATAAAAAGCGTGCTACCGTTGTCGCATAATGTATTGCAGGTTGCGTATCAGTAATGAGTGCAACAAAACGGCGAATAGCAGCATAGCTGAATTTCTGGAAGGCAAAGTTCACATGTTCCTGAGCCACGAATAAATAATTATTTGCTGGCATTTATATTTAAATTCCTAACACTAACAATGGCTCGAGAGGTTTGTTTCCAATATGACTTCATCTCCTTTACACGAATTTAATGTCAATATAGTAAATGGTTCCTGATAAATAAATACAAATCCCGTTTTAGTTATTCATTCTCTTTACATTACATTAATTCTCTGTTATAATACAGTTTTATACTTATTTATCCCTTATTGCAGGGTACAATTTTGTTTCTTACATCTACAATGTTGGACGGGGTTAAGTTACCCTTGGTACACAATTAAAACACAGAAATTAAAATTTTGACTGAATTGTCTGCACTGGACAATCAACTCTAGAAATTTTTTAGAAGAAAAAAAGGGGGGAGGTACAGGAGACATTTATGGATAATTTTATTTCCTGTATCTACAAAAATTGTGTTACATCTTTCTCCAAAAGTACCAAGGGCTTAATCCCCGGCTACAAACACCGTAAGAATTAACAATAAAAATTGAATCCACACTTGTATATGGCACCAGCTACAACACAACATAATGGTGTAAGATGGCGACCTGCTCGCGGTAGCGGCGTTAAGAGGATTGAATATTTTCAATTCTTTTACACCGAGTTCTACGCCGGTCAATCACGAGACAACATTTCCAACCACGAGTGTTAGTGCAGTGCAAGCTTATAACAAGGACATAGTTATTAAATGAATTTTGCGGTACAGTTCGGATTTCCGTTTATTTGGATAGTCAACGCAATTATTAACATGTATACCACACTTTAAATATCCCGAAACACGATTCCCGCGAATCTCTTTTCGTCACAAGTAGATTAACAAAAATAAATATCAGGTTAGACAACACACTGTTTGAAAATATCCGCGATACATGTACAGTCTGTCTTTTTTTTTTTTTTGTGTGCTCGTTTCTCATTAATCGCGTAACAGTTTTCTTTCTGCGGTTGTAGCCAGTTTCCATGGCAACGACACTGTTATTTTGCTACGGGAACGCTACGGTGATTGTAGCGTAGGATTTAGTGAGTCAGTAGCCACAATTTTAATTCAGCCCAACATGTTAAAAAAGTTCACATTGGGAGAGAAAACTACAATAGGATATTATTTATATAAATATACTTCTAGGGATAATAAAGGAACCACCCTATGGTTAGGTTTAAAATGTATGAAAATTTATTCGCCAGCATTTTAGTTTACTTTGGGTAGTTTAATTAGATTAGGATACATTGTTGAACTACAATGGGTGAAAGATGCATGCACCGCAATGATATCGATAACAAGCGCACATGTACTAACCCCTGCCAAAGTGGTTCACACACACACACTTGTGACAAAATGTCTTTCTTGTTACCTACCAACTTGTGCAATTATTATTTTTAGTGTGAAATTCTCCTCTGAATGCATTAAAAACTATTCAGTTCCAATATCGCAGAACCACGCTGTAGAAACTTAACAAACACTCCTCTAAGAAAAGCATTATCGCTGAAGAAATTACGTACCTCTCTTCCCTTCCCAAGGGGGTGGGGGAAGGGGGTTGTGGTGGGCATAGTGGTAGGACGCTTGCCTTCCACCAATGTGATCCATGTTGGTTTCCCTGTGAGGTTACTCACAGATTTACACATATAGGAATTGTGATGATTAATGCTGCTAGCTGGCATGTTTTCTCGAGGATTTCCTGTTTTCCCCCCACCCTTGCATTTTAGTGCTGCTCCATATCTTCCATATTTCACCCTCATTGGCTCTCAATACCTTGGTTGTTACAAACCACCAAACCTCTCTCAACTCCTCCCGTCTTAAAATGATGGAGGCCATGGTGGTGTAGCGGCTAAAGTATTCGCTGTTTCAGGAAGCACACTTTTTTTTTGCATCCCATATACATCCAATAAACTTTAGAAAGGACTTGTCAATTATTTTTTTAAAAATTTCTTATGCAGTATGGATACTTGCACACAATTACATTAACATAAAAATATATAACAGGTAAATAATATAATTCACACACTTCTTAATTCTAGCAGCTGTACAAACATGTTAAGACTACATCTGATTGCAGTACAAGTTGTTGTAATTAATGTACAGATAGATATCGAAGTATAAATATGTAAAGTCTACACTGGATTGAAACACAAGGTATTACATGACGTATACTTATATCAGTCTTGTCATGCGTTATAGAAATTTATGTTTATGTAAGTATTCTTCTACGGAATAGAGGGTCTTATTTAAAAAGTATAATTTAACAGCTCTTTTTAATTTCTGTAAACTATTAATTTACTTCAAATGACTGGGTAGGTTATTTATTAGTTTTGCCCTAGCATATATGAATTTGATGTAAATTTTGAGGTTCTATATGAGAATGGGTGAAGATGATAGCTTGTCTGGTGAAGTAATGGTGTATATCACTATTTATAATGTTTTCCATGTAAAAAAAAGAATACTACTGTACATTACATGCATGGAATAGTGAGAATTTTGTTATTTATAAATATCGGCCTACAATGGCTTCTTTTTCCTTATTACTTATTAATCTCACTATTTTCTTCTGTAATCTAAAGCCTTTGTCCATTTTGTCGATTTACCCCAAAATATGATTCCATAATTGATTATGGACTGAATATTCGATAAATAGCATGCAAGTATTGTGCTATTATTACAAATCTTTTTTAAGGTATGTACCGCAAAACACATTGAACTATATTTTCTACAGACACTATCAACATGCTCATTCCATGTTAAATTACTGTCTACAATGAGACCTAGAAATTTAGTATTATTTACTGTCTGTAACCCGTCTTCTTCTATTGTTGTGTATCTTTCATCCTGCATTGTATGTTTATTTCTTTGCAAGAAATTCATGAGCACACATTTGTTTACATTTAATAGGTATTGATTTATTGTACTGGAACCAACTGGACAGCTCGGTCACTGTATGTTTTATATTTTCTTCAAGAACAGTGTTATTTGAACTAGTTACCATAATGTTTTGTGTCATCCGCAAACACTATAGCTGAGCCGTTGATTATTTGTTCTGTAAAATCATTAATAACTATTAAGAATACATTGCTCCCAGTATTGATTCCTGTGGCACTTCTACTCGAGTAGTTCTGGTATTGGACATGACATCTGTAATGTGATTTTTGACATAATATCTTATGGACGTGATCTGTTTTCTGTCTTCAAGATATGATTTGAACATATCATTGGTTACACATTTTATTCCACACTGTTCAAGTTTTTGCAGTAAAATATTGTGGTCGGCACAGTCAAAAGCTTTTGAAATATCCGTGAATATACCTGTTGAGAATTGTCTTTTAAAAAGAAGTTAATATTTTTTTCAGTAAAACTGTAAATAGCTTGTTCTGTAGATCTGCCTTCTACAAAGCCATACTGATGCAATGAAGTAACCTTGTTTCTTATTAAGAATTGTGTCAGTTTATTTACTATCAATTTCTCTAAAATTTTTGAAAAGGACGTAAGAAGATCAATAGACCTATAGTTATCTATCAATGCCTTGTCACTTTTTTATGTATTGGTTCTACTTTTGCATATTTGAGTCTGTCAGGAAAAATTCCCTGGGAAGACATTCAATTAAAATGTAAGTCAAAGGTAATTTTATTAAATAAGAACACTTTTTTTTCTGCAGAGTCATAGGTACCTCATCTATTCCACAGGAACTTTTACTTTTGAAATTTTTAATTACATTTATGATGTCTTCTTCAGAGATAGATGTGAAAAACAGCGTGTTAGCATTCCAAGTGTTAGGTCTTTGAGGTATGTGTGCAGGACTAATATTTGTAGCTCTGTGTTGATTTTATAATTTTAGTGGGATGTTAGTGAAATAGTCATTAAAACTATTAGATATTTCCTTGCTATTTTCGATTTTGATACCATCAACTTTCAAGGAAAGGTTAACATAAGGTTTCAATTCATTGTTAATAATGTTTCACATTGGTTTGGTTTTATTTGAGGAGGAGGCTAATTTTCCCCATTGTATTTCTGCTTTGCTACTCCAAGTAACTTGTTATGTAATTTTTCGCATTGCTTACAGTGTAATTTTTGTTTTCCCCCTGGGTTCTTAGCATTTGACGCATTGTTTTCAACCTCTGTCCTGAGACTCTTAGACCTTTACTAATCCATTTTATTTTCGAGCTACTGCTACATTTTACAGATTTGAGTGGAAAGGCATGTTTAAAATGACAAATAAATGCATTAATAAAACTGTTCCAGGCAACGTTTGGTTCATTTAATGTATAAATGATGTTTGTTCTGGATAGGTTGTTCGTGGTTGTTTCGGAAATGTTGTTCGTGGTGGTTGTAGAAAATATTGTTTGTGGTTTTTTTTTTTTGCATTGTCCGTGGTTGTTCTGTAAACATCATCCAATTTTTCATTCACAAGTAGGCTTTTAAAAAATTTAACATTTTCATATAAATGTCTATGATTCATCATCGATATTAGAATAAGTTTATGTCCACTTAGCTGCCCTCAAAATTATAATTTGAAAAATCATTAAGAAGGGTGAAATAGAGTTTAAAGAAAATCACGCTACGTTTTTCTATTTTTCAGATGATGTAGTTATAGGAAAAGATTGGCTTTATCTAAGTTTTCTTTATTTTGACTACCTTCGGAAAATGATAAAATGTATAAACATGTCATTTACTGTAATGCTTACAGCCTACCGTTAAATACATATCCATCTAAACGCATAAGTAAACTTTATTTATTTAACTTAACATCTCGTCGACAGCAGGTTCATTAGAGAATGGTAAACCAAGAACACAATGAAGGGAATACAAGGAAGGAATTGGTCAAACTGTCTTTTTTGAGTCACCATGGAAATTGCATGGAGTAAGTTTGGGAAACCATGGAAATTGCAAATCATAAAGGCTACACATTCAGTAGCTATTAAAAATATGAGAACTGATTTGGCTGTAGGCTTATATTCTTGTATTGATAAACAGCTGCTTTCTTGTTTGTCACTGCAACTCTGCTGACTTGGGGAGAAAATAAAATTGTAAGAGTGAAGTTTTTATGTGTAACTTTGTATTGGTTTACGAGATGATTCGCCATTAGTAACAAACGAACCCCATAAACTTCTACACTGAAATAGCAAATCGGCATTTAGAAAAATACGTATCTGCAGTTTTATAAAAGTGCCTCTACTTCTAACTGAGTCCGCAACTTACAGGCTAGACTAGAGCTTAAATTCACGGCACGTCAGTAATCGCAACCGCACTTGCGAAAATTAAACACACTACAATTGTTAACTTGCAAACTTACGCAGATAACATATGCATATACGCACAATAATCGTGAGATATCTTTCACGAATGCATCCACGGTATATACGAATATACTAACCACTGGACTCGCATGGCCCGGCTCGTGCGCATTTTCATACATTAATATTAGTTTACGTTGGATGCCGAATAAATAAAAAAATCAATTATAGTTTTAAGTCGTGTTTGCATGCCAAATTCACTTTTGACAAACGCAATAATAACACAAATTTAGAGACAGTTCAGGACAACCAGTGAGTTCATATAGCACTTGCATGGCTGCTCAATTTCAATGTAAACAAAAGTTGTCTCTCTCCCGCATGGCTGCTTCACTTTTAACGCACTCGCAGACGATTTCAGTAGCGTATTATATTCGATATTAGTACGGTTAAAGTTGCATCATAATTTTGAAAAGCTCCTATAACCGTCAGAAAATTATTTCCTGGAATATTTCCAAGGCAAATATATAAGGAATGGGAAGCAAATCAACCAAAACACCGTATACAACACAGCAATTTAAATGTAAATAATCGATAACTTTACATATTTAAAGGGCGAAATTTAAATATAGTTATCTGATACAAACACACGCACGCTTTATGCACATTATCGTTTAGGTCAAAAACGGTTGTATATTAACTTATGTCGATTTTAATACTCATAAAAATACACGTGAAAGATTGGCCGATACAATGTTTTTGACTACTGTTGGTTACGTGACCCTTTTTACCGGAAAACAACCGTCTAACTCCGCATTATAAACTGGCTTCACTTGTTAACACTGCACGGTATAGGACATAGCCACCCCCTGCGGTCTACCTCATCTGTAGTCTGTGATCGCAGGCCGCCGGCGACACATACCGTGCTGCCATCTGTAATCCTGCAAGGAAGCTTGCAACGAAATGCTAAAAGTGAACGAAAGACAGGGATTTGTCTGCTATTTAGTTAATTAAAATGTTATTGTTTTAGTGATATACGCTTTTCTTTAATTAAACTGTATTAAAATTCGAAATTATGTTATAGAACATGAATGACTCTTCAGGCATAGGGAAACATTACCCTTTTATTTTCCTAATATAAGAAAAATGTATATCAATTTGGACTCCAATTAATATCTCTACAGGCCATTTATTATGTACATTTTCATTTGTTCTTTACTTCAGCTTTTCGCCAGTTTATTTATTATGAAATACACAAATGTTATTCTTCTTGTTCTCCGTCGCCGGCGTCGAGCGTCAATTCCAATGTCGGTCGCGCTCGTGCTATGTTCTCGACACTCGTCGCTAGCGTCAAGGCTCTGATTGGCTGATGCTCGTCGCAAAGTTCTATTATGAACGCCGTTCAAAGCTGGTTCCACAACTGTGCAATGCGTTGCGTTGCGATGCGTTGCGATGAGCGGTAGCCAATCAGAATGAAGCAGATTCCGTCGGCGTCGGCGTCGAGTACGTTGCGCGAAATTCTTGCGTTGAGATTGTTGGCGTCAACCTGCAACGGAGAAGAAGAAGAAGAAGAAGAAGAAGGAGAAGAAGAAGATGGGTTTGTTTACAATGTTAATGAAAACATAATTTTTGTACAATTTGAAAACGACGATCGCGTTTACGCTGACGTTGTCGTACTTGTATTTTTATTATTGCTTCGTGGATGTACAAAATAGAAGACAAGGTTTCTTATAGATACGGACAACGTTATAAAATTCGTTAATTAATATCAAAATAATTATACTTCGTCTTATTATGTCTCTTTCCCGCTAATTTTCATCACACATCGGGTTCATGCTACCCTGTTTTTATCTTATACCACTTAAAACATACATTTTAAACTTTTTACGCGTGTCTTTTGTTAAATTCGTGAGGTCTGGAAATGTAATTTCCACCCACTAGATAGCAGCACCATCTCAGACGGCGTCCGTGGCCTACAGATTATCGCTTAAATGACGTTCATGATAAAGTGAGCACTGTTGAAATCAACCTTAGAAAATTGTCACTGCTCTTTCCTGCATATATTTTAATGGGCGCTCTGAGTGACATGCGTCCAGAACGATTGGTGGGAAGTAGTTCCATATCTTAACGTCGAATAAAAACGTTTTAGGCTACCATTTGTGATAACTTAAATTATTTATTTCGCTTTCTGTTTTTTTTTTTTTTTTAATCCATCGAAGTGTAAAAGTGAGCAGTTTTGTAAAATATTTACTTTCCTAGTAATTTCAGTTTCACTTTACTGACGCATGAATAAAGTGATGAGGCCGATGACAATGTTAATCTTACATAAGGCGGAAGAATACACAATGTGCATACAAGTAGATCTTAAGCAGGGCATTCAAAAGTGCTCATTTTACCGCGAACAGCATGTAATTGTGAAACAGCAAGTATAGCTCGTCGTAGCCCAACGCATTGCATCGCATCGCATCGCATCGCACTATTGTGGAACCAGCTCAAAACGACGACGGACACTCGGTGCTTGGACAGTCGGCACGAACTGCAGACGACGTCGACACAGCGCAAGAGGGGGGGGGGGGGGGTAGATGCCTCGACCCTCGTCCCGGAGAGAAATCTGCGACCCGAAACCCAATTTCGCAGCTCATGCATTGTAACCGGCTGTTGGGGCGGGTCGGAGGGCGCGGGAGACGAGCCGCTGATTTCGAGTCGAAATGGAATCAAAGAAAAGAAATTGATTTTGAGCGCAGAGAAGAATATCTCGTCTGCCGCGCACTGCTGCATCTATCAATATAAAATCCCGGACGGGAAACACACTAAGGGGAGCGGGGGAGGGGGGGGGGGGTTTGGAAGGGGGTGATCGAGCAACTTTTCGTCTACGGCGCGGCAAGAGGGGTGGGGGAGGAAGAAGAAGACCTATTCGCGAGATAGAAGGAGGAGGAGGTAAGAAAAATACATCTGTATGAGAGTTGACAGGAAAGAGAGAAAATAAATTTGTTTGTCGATGGGAAAGATTGAAGAGAGAGTTGTGTGATCGGATCACACGGTATCACAACGGACGAATGTAAGCCATACAGAAATGTGGTAGGCGTTTCAGCAGCGCAAGAACGACTTTCGCAAGCTCCGCTGGACTTCCATTAATTGACGACGGTAACTTGTTTCTCCAATATTCTTCACGACAAAACGAACATTTTTACTATAGGCTGTTAAGCACTTTTTCAAATTTACCTTCGGGGAAAAAAAAATCCCTGCTCGTAGCTGCATGTATAAAAACCATTTCAGGCATAATTTAATTTATAATTACATGTGTTGCAGATCATAAATTCTTTGATCCGTGCTCTACTGACTCGACAGAGCCCCTGTTTCGTAATCACAACCAATGAACTGTAGATTTATATTTGCCTGTATAAAACAGAACCAATCATAACCTGTAAAAAAAAAAAAATTGTATACTTTACAAAACTTTTTTTAAAATCAGTTGTTAAAATTGTTATGTAGTGCTGCAAAAAGTATTTTTATAATAATGTAATAAATATTTTTAGAACATTACAAAGATTAGGCTTGTATTTAGACTTACATTACGATAAGTGGGAACAAATTTAATTTCATAATGTTCTCGAAAATAACTGCAATGAAATATATATAGTGAGAAGATTATTCCGAATTTTATTCACAAACAAGAAGATACTGATAACTAATAATTCTACTTTCCTCTACATGGGTGCAACTACATTTTAGTGGCGTTCTTGAAAGCTTAGATGGTAGGTAGGCGTTGACGTCTCATTGACAGCAATATCATTAGAGATGAAACCAGAAACATATGAAACAACACAAGGACGATTAAAGTACACGAGAGACTTGTGGGGGAATCGAATTCAGAAAAAATTGTAAATTTAAGTTAGCTTTCAATGAGTATCGCAGAGGTAGTATTCGGAGCATCACCTTCGGATGTAGTCAGTGTGATGTTTTGAATGATAGGGTTCACTAACCTGTAATATTTACACGACTATCATTTTTAACGTTAGTGTCTGAACCACTAAAAGACATAAGTTTACATTGCCTATTATAACGCCATTTCTGTGAGAAATTTTATGGCAAAGGGTGATTGGTCTCCGAGATATGGCATAAGAACCTTAATTTATGAAATGGGGCCATCTTACTAAATTGCTAAAAAAAAGAGGCTCTGTACACGATGTTTGTAATATATGATGTCGGCATAAAAAGTTTGATTGAAATTGTTAAATTGTTTAATAGATATGCCAAGCATATGAAAATATTTATATTGCCGCTATTTTTAAAATAATTGTCTGGCCCCATTTAATTACTGTAATTTTACATGGCATTCTGGAGGTGTGAGAATTCTGTGGAAATTAATCGAATTATTCCACAAATATGACAAAATGTTCTATTTACTCACCTGACACTACTTTGAGAAAAATCCCGCAAAGGAGTATCTCTGCATGCATATCGGTTGATTGTTCCTCGAGATATGGCATAAAAAGATCATGTGACGGTCTATATAAATGGAGGGCAAAAGTTTATAGATTAGCACATTCGATTATTGTTATAGAAATATACAAAGTTAAACTTAAATCTGTTACATAGTTTCGTAGATATATGACACTAAACTAAAATGTTTGTATAAGCGCCATTTAGAATATACGAAACTAAAATAATTAAAACATATTAATTAATATAGTCTACCACAGTACAACTTATTCGCCAAATTCGAAAGAATTCGGTTGAGTGTTTTCCGAGATACTGCATAAAAACTATATTATTTCATGTGTGAATATCTTACAAAATGGCGGAGAAATGAGGCTTTTCAAAGACAACATTGATGTATATAACTGATACTGTCAGCGTACAATTATAAGCTGAAATATGTTTTGCAGTTTCGTAGATAAAAAATTTGAAGCTAAAATGTTTACATGGCCGGAATTTTGAAAACATGTATGTCTGACCCTCCCAAAATTTATCAGTTTACATAGCCTGCCATAGTGCTAATTGTTTGATATATGGCCATTTAATTAGCAACATGGCAGGCTATGTAAACTATATGGCCATCTCACCCGAACAATCGGGATAGATAGCCAGGTTTTATTCAGGACAGTTCGCCACCTATTAATATGTCGTGAAATTTTGACTATTTATTTTAATCTTCTCTTTCCAGATACCAAACAAGTACACTACCAAGGTGGAAAGTACTCGCGGTAGATGGAAAGCAGATAACTTGAAACACGCCTTCGAAGCCGTGGAAAGTGGTACATCTGCCCACAAAGCATCTGCGATGTTTAATATACCCAAAAAAAACTCTTGAAAGAAGAATAAAAATAGGAAATGTCACTAAAGGGCCAATGGGACCGAGTTCTTGTTTCGGCAAAGACAACAAAGAAAGATTTGTCCATCACATTAAAAAAATGCAAATACATGGCTTTCCTCTGACCAGAGATGATGTTCGAAGTTTAGCGTACAATTTTGCCACACAGTTAGGAATTCAACATAGATTCAATAATGACAACGAAAAGGCCGGATACGACTGGTTGCAACTTTTTCTCTCAAGACATCCAGATATATATATATATATATATATATATATATATATATATATATATATATATATATATATATATATATATATATATATGCGCAAGTCTGAGGGTTTTTCACTTGCAAGGGTTCAAGGTATGTACCACAACGAAGTCAGAGGATATTTTTCTCTTTTGCAAAATATCTTAGAGGAAAATTATCTGATTAATAAGCCATCGGTACTGTTCAACATGGACGAAACAGGCCTACAGCTGAATAACCACCCTGGCCTAGTTCTAGCTGAGAAAGATTCCAAAGCAGTTCATACTATTACTTCAGGAGAAAAGGGAGAGGCAATAACAGTTATAGCATGCTGCAATGCAGAGGGCATGTTCTTCCCCCAGTTTCAATTATGAAGAGGAAAAACAAAAAAACAAGGATGGGAGAATAACATGCCACCAGGGAGCATTATAACGATGTCTGAAAAATCAGCCTATGCTAACACAGCTATTTTTTTCCTCGCAAGCCAGCAGGGTACGTACTGTTGATTTTGGATGGACATGCTTCTCACTGCAATTCTATGGAAGTTCTTGAATTCGCTGACTAGAATTAAATCATATTACAATGCCTCCCTAGACACACGACACATTATTTACAGCCACTGGACCATGCTGTATTTAAATCTGTGAAATATCACTTCTACACTGTTTGTTCAAAGTGGCTAACAAACCATTCGAACCGAAAGCTAACTAGGAAGAAATTTAGTGAGCTTCTGAGTGAAACTTGGGGAAAACCAGCAACACCTGAAAATGCGATAGCAGGTTTTAGGGCCACTGGAATCCAACCTTTCAATGTAGACGCTATTCCAGATTTTCCTTATGTTGTTAACCCCAGACCAAGTGAAAATGAAAATGTAAGCCGACACTAGACTCTTTGCTTGAAACGAATCTGGAAAAACTTGACAGGACCAAGAAATCTTCTGTGTTCTCTAACAAGATAGCCAGCAAAATTCGCCCTCCAGTGTTGGCAGTGTGGAGATACAGATTGACACTTTCCCTGCCATAACTGAAGAGCCCAGTACTTCATGCCAAAGTGAAGAAATAAGCCTATTTAGTACAACAGTAGATCATCAGCTCATGACGTCACCATCTACTAGTGCAGCAGACGGTATCTCGCATACCAAAGTCTTGAATGACATTTTACCCATTCCAAAACAACAAAACATACACCGAAATGTAAAAAAACTGAAGGCAACGCTTCTTACATCTCCTGAAAATATTGCACAATTGAAGACAAAAACGGAGAAGGGAAACAAAAAATTTCTCGAAAAGCAAAAGAAGGCTAGGCCTATGCTGGCATGTAACATAAAATCAAAGCAGAGGAAAGTACTTCTACACAGAAGAAACACTTCTTAAAGTAGCAGTTCAGAAGCAGAAGTAACATGGAAGGACGAATCTAGTGACGATCTTGATCAAGACGACGAGGAGTGTGTCGGGTGTGGTGAAGACTACAATCTTACGATACTGAAATGTGATTGGATAAAATGTGTTCGCTGTTGTCGTTGGTTACACGAAAACTGTACTAACATTACTGATGCGTGCAACAACTGTGGAAAAGCTATAACAAAGTAGTGAAAGATTGGTTGCAGCTAATTTAGTGTACTAATGAACCTTTGGGAATGTGTTTTTAGTTTAATTTTTGTTCATAACATTTTTTTTACTTATGCTATGAAACAGCACACTTCATTTCATTACGTAATAAAAGGGTTTCACTTGATTTGTGTTTAAAACATGTGTTTATGGTTCTTCTCATTGTATTTTTGTAGATTCCTGAGCTGGCCATCTGTCCATAAAGCATGGCCATCTCTACCGGCTAAATGGGTGAGATGGCCAGAGTTGTGTAAAAACTATTTAATGGCATATTTTAAAAACGATATACTTTTGACTATCTTACAAATACTACTTCATAAATTTAGTATATTATGAACACTTTACCGATCAAAGCAGACATTTTACGTAAAAATAATCTTTATTTTAGGCATTTAAAAAACTATGGCCATCTACCCCAGACTTACCTATGTTGTCTCGTAGCAAGTAAAGGAACACAGACTTTACAAGCCGCGTAATGTGTATCGCACTTGATACATTGTAGATTTTTTTTTTAGGTTGGTCTTTACATGTCCTCGAGCACTCCAGAATTTTACCAACGTTCTTGGTGCACTGGTAAAGTTGATATCACTATTAGGATCCGCAGATCCATCGGGTATTTTTTTTATAGTAACATGGCCAATTTTTCATGTACGTAGTGGTTTCATATCTTTTGCAGGCGGTTTATGTGATCCTCGTGTTAAACCGATGGTGTTTATTTGTATTAACTCATACATGTTTTAATGTAACCGATGACTACCTACACCTTGCTCTGATGCAATCATATACACCTTTATTTTTCCAATGAATGGGAGGTTGTTGTTAAGTATGAGTATTACCCATGCTGTCGTGGTCCAAGAAAGCAGGCTCTTGTGTCAGGCTGTGTTTATTTATATGTATTAATTATGCTGTACCCTCTACGACTACATACATCTTGCTCAGCACGATTTTGGATACCTTAACTTTTTCGTGTATGGATGGTTGTTGCATGTTACCAGTGCTAATATTTATATGTGTGTGTGTGTGTATATATATATATATATATATATATATATATATATATATATATATTATATATATATATATATATATATATATATATAAAACACCTGCAGTAGCAGACTACAGGTGTGGTAGTGGGTGACTGATGGGTGTGCATGGCCCAGCACGTATGTCTGCTATTTCATGTCCCTGCACTCCTACATGCATTAGTAACTACCAACTACTACGATATGCTTCAACACAACCTGCCTTTATTATTTTTACATGCATGACTAACTGTTACATGACTATTTCTTAAACAATTCGAAAATTACAGCCAACTCTGCTTATAAGTGAGCTTATGGCAAACTTGACCATGTGGACATTTTCATCATCGAGGGTGATACCTATGTTATGAATTGGGTGGTTATAACTTTAGCAGTTCGGAAATTGCAGCCAACTATGCTTATACGAGGACTTAAGGTCTAATTGTCTCTACTATCCTATTCAGCATCAAGGCGCGATACTTATGTTAGGAATTTGAATACTATATTTTAAACAATTAAACAACCTTTTTTTTTTCGCGATGACAAGTTTATTGTTTGGTGAGTGTGTAGGCTGATGCAGTTATTTACTTTATTTCTCCCCCTAACCATGCAATGGCGATATATGTGTGTATATATATATATATAATATCGGGGGGCCTGTCCAAATGCCTGGGATGGTAATATATATACGTATTCGTTGTTAAATATCGTACTCGCTTAGATGTACAGTGGCCTTGCGGGCAAGATGCTCGACTGCTGACCCCAGGGCTGCCGGAACAATCCTGCACACCTCTGACAATTTTTTTGAGTTCCGAAACGACTCAACTAAAAAAAAATAATTCCCAGTGCACCTGGCGGTCACCGTTTGAAATACGGTAACCGCCAGGTCCCACGCCTGACACCAGTCAGGCGTGGGAATTAAAGATAGCTTAGCACACTCTGGTGGCGGGTGAGGAAATCAAAGATGGCCACCTAGAACAGACAACTGGTGGTGGGAATTCAAGATGACCCCCTAGAGTAGACGACAGTGATGAGGGAACATCCAAGATTGAGGACTCGAAAAGCAAGAGAGAGGAAAGTGTGAAAATAAAGGAGACTGGAAGGAATATGAGAAAACTCCCCAAGTATAGAATGGACAGAAGACAGGAAGGGATGAGGGAACATAAGAAAAAAGACACAAGAGAGAAGATAAAGGAGACTGGAAGGAATATGGGAAAATCCCAAGCCATAGAGTAAGCGAGAGAGAACGGGCGTGGGTGAGACAACTAGAAGGAATGAGAGAAGTTTCATGACAGGGCAATGAACTCGAACATTCCCCAGACAAGATGGATGGTACGTACATGGACTGACAGAGCGTGAATGCCAGGGTGACCCCCCAACCCCTCCCCAAAATAGTCACTTAGCCACATTTAAGGGTCGTGCTATTTTTCGACTGATTGATAATCCTATGAGTCTTGGTAAGGGTAATTTATGCAAGAAATTTCTCTCGTTTTGAAGGACATTCGGGAAATTTCGGGCTTTTTTGAGGGAAAAAAAGGAAATTCCAAGGGAAGAAAGTGAAAACGGGATATCCAAGATGGCCGCCGTGTGGCCACGGCTGCGCATCCAGCGTCCAGTTGTGTTGGAATCGGCATCTTCCTACTACTGCCATGTCATGTCGCCACTTCTGCCAACTTCCAACTTGTAAACGTTCCACCATCACGTATAAATATTGTAATAAGTAATCAAATATTAAAATCACATTTCAGTTTTAAATCACAAACTCAAACATCGTTATTTGTGTTGTAATAAGAAGGAAATATTCTAAAATTGCTGAGCAAGACTGATCCCCTACATACAGATTGCAAAAGAGAGTAACAGCTTTAACAGAATTATATTGCATGTATGTGACCGGTTATAGTTCATTCACGGTTACTTTCAACTTTTATGAACCCCTTCTTAAGTTCTACTTTTAGGACATTCCTCCGCCTCGTGCAAACAAAGGTTAACTGAGTCTAGCAAATTTCACCAAAGGACAACGCACTGCATTCGTGCGCTCTTACTTTAATAATATTTTGCATGAGAACTGTTTCCTACAACGCATTATCAACACACCAATTTCCTGTGTATTTTTAATACTATTAATTATAAACGAATCATTAAAAATTATAAATAAAATATAAGTAAAATTCAAATTAACCAAAAATAAGATACGTTTAGGTTAATATAAGTATAAAACGCTTATGATACATGATACATTTAGGAAACAACCAAACAGGTTATATATAGGATGATTTTTTCAAAGGTTTAATTAAAAAAGAACATTCCTACAAACACAACATTTAAATAGTATTCCCTCGTCTTCAGGGCCGTAGCCACGGAGGGGGGTTATGGGCAAAATGGGGCGTTGCCCCTCCTGGAAATTACTTTGCCTCCCCCCCCCATGTGGTCGAAGTCGAAGAAAAATTATTATATTTGCATTAAATAATTTTCTCCCACTGAAATGTACATTTACTAACACATATATATGCATTGTCTTTATTTGTTAACAATGTTTATAGTACAATAACTATTTTGTAATTCACAAATTAAGCCTTTCAATATCCCCCTGGATGAGAAAATTGCATTAACGCAGGAAAATATAAATGTTTGGCTCATAATGCTTGCAGACAAGTTACAGTTTCCCAAGGAACCAGTATCGTGTTTTGAAATCCCAGATGAGCAAGCTGCACTTATGCGCTATCTAGCAATCCGAGAAGTCACAAGCATAAATGTTTCACTCAATTATCGCTAGGTGGTGATTCGTAACTTAATGCTGGCTTCGTAACTTAATACTTGTTCGACTTCTCTCTGTATCTGGCTAGTTTGTTTAGCATGACGTGACTTTGATGTTTGTTTGCTGTTCTTTAGCGAATATTGTGAGACTCGTTTGGAAGATGAAGCCGAAGAATCCAGTGCTGCAATTGTTGAAAATTCTCGTGAAGAAACTGCTACAGGACAGATGTTACAATGTACTAGTACGGCAGAAGTTGTGGATATAAGTACGAGAAGTGAGCCGATAAAACAAGTTGTTTTGAATGATTATCCTAAAGACAGTAACAATCAGTCTCTTCGTGCAGTTTGGTACAAACTGTTTAAATGGCTCGCATATTCAGTTGTCAAAGATGCTGCGTTCTGTTATGCTTGTCACCACTTCAATCCAAAAGGGACAAAAGAAACACAGCCTACACAGCAACTGGATTCGGAACCTGGAAAAATGCGACTGATTCAAAAAAAGTATTTGCAGAACATGAAAAAGCTAAAGCACACGAACAGGCCATAATTATGTGGAATGAAAGGAACCCTCGCACTTCAACAGGTACGCCTGTTTCACGCCTAGTATGTGGAACAGTTCTTGCGAAGCACCGATACTACATGAAGTCGTTAGCCGAAGTTGTTCAGTTCCGTGTTGTTAGTGAACTTGCTCTACAAGGCACTTTTCTAATTGAAGAAGCACATGAACGAGGTTTATTCGTGAAACTTTTTGAGTATAAAATGAAGAAAGACAAAGAGCTGGTTGAGTACTCTTTACATATTCCGAAAAACGCTACCTACCCTTCTCCGGAAATTCAAAATTAATTAATTGAAATTATGGCCGCAGTTGTCCGAGAGAGTGCGGCAGACGATATAATAAATGCAGACGTGCCAAGGTTTACATTGATCATAGACGGGACTAGGGACAAGAATAACCGAGAGAACATTGCAATAGCTATTCGGTATGTTAAGGAAGGAAAAGTTAAAGAATCTCTACTTGATGCTATTTCAACACAGAAACTATACGCAAGAACTCTCAGAAACGCAACTCCAAAAACTCTGAAAGACAATCAGCTAGATGAAAATCGTCTTCTCAGCCAGTGCTACGACGGTGCAAGTGTAATGAATGACAAGAAAGGTGGTCTAGCTGCACACATACGAACAATGCTGGACCAGAAGATACCACATGTGCACTGCTTCAGTCATCGTCTCCATTTAGTGGTCGCCAGGACAGTGTCCGATGTTACTGCGATTCGGCCTTTATTTTTACCAGTGCATTATGCTGCACGAGTTCTCTCATCGTGAGAAAATTTGCAGCATTGTATTGTTCGTCTTCTGGAACAGCGATGGTCTGGTCGCTCAGCCATCACTAAAATTGTTCTTTCTAGCTACAAAGAAATGATACTTGTGTTGGATGCTATAAAAGAGAACAACTTCAGTGGGTAGGATATCGCAAAAAGCACTGCCATTAAATCTTTCATGGCGGCTCCCATTTTTCGGTTTTGTCTTGTCCTACGCATAAAAGATTCTTGGGCTACTTCACCCAGCAGATTCTGCGCTACAGAATCGTCAAACAGGTTTGAGGGCTGCACTTGGTATTGTTAGTTCTTGTAAACAGTGAATTGCTTTCCGTTAGGAACGATTCAGAGTTTGAATCTGTTTTGAATCAAAGTAAACAGATTCTCCCAGAAGGTACTGAAGACTGTCTACCGAATAAAATAGTAATAAAATGTCAAGAAAAAGCAGGCTTCATATACACGGAACAGTTGCCAGCTCATGCTACAGTGTGTGCTTTCGATGGACAGCAGCTGAAGAGCGTGTTTTATGAATCATTAGACATGATCATTACACAGTTTCAAGACCGATTTTCGGATAATGAAGAGCTATTGGATGCAATTTCTAGTGTAGAAGAGTTTGAATTGAAAGATCAGGATGTTCTGGAAAATCTAGGTAAGTGAATGAATTTATTGATGCTGGTAGAAGTAAAATTCTTAAAAGTAAAATTTTTCGAGTTTCTTTGAAATGAAAATCCTTTAAGAATGTTACTATAAATAATTATGAAAACAATTTCCTGTGTAGTAAAATATTGCTTGAAATCGTTACATATATCGCTTAAAATATCGAAACATTTTTTGAATTATCTGTTAAAATGTTAACTACTAAATTTATTAAAGTTTGACTGTTCCCTCCATTTACACGTTTTCCTTATCTACGATATGTTTTCCTTTACAAAAGTGAAGAATAGGTTTCCTACTGTTCGAATAACATGAAACTGTTTTCGTATCTCTAGGCATAAAACTACCTTCAGAAGAGGAGCTCGCAGTTGTAAAGAGATTTGTTTCTGCAAGACCACATGTAAACACGTTGGGTCTTCTTTACAACTACAGAGATGCTTTCAAGGACACGTATGAACTGTTTGCAACAGTAGAAACATTTGGCTGGAACTTGTGAATCCACATTTACAAAACTAACAAACATCAATAGTCCTCGTAGACTTTCTATGTCCCATCGTCGAATTGCAGATTTGGTATTTCGAAAAACAAATAACTAAGCATTTGAATATGGATAAAGTTTTGAGGTAGTTTAATGATAAAAGAGCTAAAAATTACAGTTGTATTAACATACGCAAGTATTTAATATTCAGAATATCAATACGAGCAATTATGTTGTAGATTATGCTGCTAGATTAAGACAATAACTTCAGTCCAGAGTAAACAAAATTGCCGAAAATAATAAAAATGTGCAGAAGCAAATTTTTAGATGGTTTCAGGCAAAGCAAGAAAAAAACAATTCCGGAAAATGTCGTTTGTATTTTATTATTTGTCTCTTGTTGTTGTTACTTGTATGTGTAGCAACAGCCCAATTCACGTTTGTTTTACTACACATTAACAATAAAGATAGATACAGAGATATAGTCCTAAAAGTATTAAACGGTTTTTTTAATCAATAACTCAGATTTATAAAATTTCAGTGGTGGGCGCTCGTTTTCATGCTAAATATTCTGCCACCCCTATAAATATCCTTGCCTCTCCCACGTTGTCGAGCTGGCTACAGCCCTGCTCGTCTTTGAACATCCTCCTGTAAAAGAAGACGGAGAAGAAATTATTTATTGCTACCCCAAAATATAAAATAATACAGAACACATGCAAGCTATAAAAATTACAAAAACGTATAGGAACAATTAAATTATATCACTCACTTAATTTTTTTTTTAACTAAAGCTTAAAAGAAGGCATTTTTTTTTTAATTTGGCAAAGAATGCGAAATAGTCATACTTGTTTTTATGATGACAAATATTGTCCAGGAAACTGCATATATATGTATATAAGAGCAGTGGAAAAAAACCTGGAATATTTCTGGAGTTCAGGAGAATAATAGGTACACTAAGTTAATTTCAGAAAAAAATGTTAATGGTGCCTGCAGCTTTCACTCAAAACCTTTATAAATCGAACTAACAAAATAATTTTATATAAACGAAATGCTTGACTCATGAACGGTTTTTAACCCAATCTAATTATTACCTAATTGGTTAAAACTACTTAGTGTTCTACTACAAATAAAGTTTTTCGCGGGTCAACATATATTTTTTTATTGATTTACGAGACCACATAGTGAGTGCTACATAAATTACAGTGTGTCGGAGATTAAGTTAAAATTTCCCAAGGAAGCACAATGAGCACGGCGCTGTTTCTCATCACTTCAAATGATTCACATGTAAAATGTGATTGATAGCATACAAATTAATATAAAATATGATTAAAACAAAGTTTAAGCAGTTTGGTAGACAAAGTGTTATAATGCTAACAGAACTCTTTAAGAAAATAATGTAATACAAGAATTATGGAAAATAATACTTATATTGGGTTATTTGTTGAGAACCACCTAATTTGACGTGGAAATATAAATACATAAATGTAACCCAAGGGGGAGGGGGAGCGGAGGGAGAGGGATATGACTATTTGACAACACTGGGTAAAGTGGACATATTTCTTATTAATATTGAAATGCCTCAAAATAATTATCGAACTATCGCACTGGGACACGTAAAAAAAACCACGAACGTACCATACAAATGGATATTTCAGATATTAAAAATTATATATATATATACACACACATATATACTAATCTCCAAACAAAATAGATGCAGTTTGCAACTGGAAAAGTCATACTTTGAAAGGCGTGTCCTAATTTGAGAAGTGGTTTCTTCAAACATTCTGAAGAAGAATAGTACAACTTAATTACCAACTTAATAATACTATGAATTTTGAAATCCAAACTTATAGAAGTTTTTGACTACGGATGTTTTGGTCTCTTTTCATCTTTCCAAGCTGTTGACCAATAATATTTTAGAATAAAGTGCCATACGAAAACCGCGACAGATGGTCTTCGTCTCTTGAAAAACGAGGAGAGTGAGGACTTGAACCCGGTTCAAGTGAGAACACGGGGGGGTTAGGAGAAGCTGCGGATCTTCGACTCTTCCTCTGTGACCTGCCGAACCCTTTCCCTCCCTCTCTCCCCGTCCTTGGCGCAGCTCTCACCCCCTCCACTACCCCTAGCCAGCCGCCCCCACAGCGATCCTTCCCATCGATACCTAACGCAATCATGCAGCTGCATTTTAAATCAAAAGGCTGTGAGCGTAATGAAATAAGCTTCTTCACTGGTATACTTTGCCAATTTTCGCTTATCAGCAACCGGGCCCTTTCCCCCCACACTTTTACCAGCCATCCTCCCGCTTCCCTTATTTTTTATACTGCCTTTGCTGTTTAAATGATCTCTTATTTTACCGAGTTAGCTTCTTCGTCGCGGCATCGAAAACGAGAGGAGAGTTTTTTTTCTTTTAGGCTGCTTTTACACTTCGACAAGAATAGCCTAGGCCCAAAGTGTTTTAACACTTTAATATAAAACCCAAAATGTAAAAAAGAACTGACCAGCTTAAAGGTAAGATAGTAAGCATGTGTTTCTTATTTCACTTTATGTTAAAGCCGCGCGAGAAATCTGTAAAAATTAATTTCATAAAATTAAACCTTAGGAATCCTTCTAACTAAATGTCAAAGAATTCTTAAAATCGCCTTTTTATAAATGTCGTTCACGATAAAGTGATCACATTTGAAATCAAACTCAGAAAAAAAGTCGCTGCCCCTTCGTACATATATTCTAGTGGGCGCAGTGAGTGACATGCGCCCAGTGAAGTTGGTAACGATGGATGGAAAGTAGTTCCATACCTTGAAGTTGAATAAAAAGTGTTAGGTAACCATTTGTAATAAATTAAATTATTTCTTTCGGTTTCTGTATTTTTTATTATATCAAAGTGTTTAAATTAGCAGATTTATTGTAAAATATATACTTTTCTGATAATTTAACAGTTTATCTTCACCGAATCATGGATAAAGTGATGAGGCTCATGGTATTGTTAATTTTACACAAGGCGGAAGTATACACAACGAACATACAAGTGGATCTTAAAGAGGGCGTTTAAAAGTACTCATTTTACCGTGAACAGCCTATAGTAAGTATTATATTTTATATTACGGATAATTAAGATTATGCATATATACTGTGACAATTTCGCTCTCTAGAAATTGAGTGGGCTATTCCAAGTTCATTATGGGATGGAGGTCTGACTCATATAAAATAATTAATTATAATTTCCTTATTTTATTTTCAATAACTAAAGTAAAATTCTCTGAACTCAAATTCTCACAATAAATTGAAATCACTTACTGTTCACAACTAACACGAATTAATACAATTTACAATTACGACAAAGAATCAATGAAATTAAATAGTTAAAGATCAGTCCAAATATATAGCGTAGGCCTATCAAACTATTCAATTATTTTATAAGTTATGCGTCCATATTTGACAGTTCGAATATTTACAATAAAATCAGTGATTCACTTCCATTCAGTCCCACCTCAGTTCAGTCCATGTCCCGCCAGTTGCAATGTTCTAGAGTCCTCCAAGCGCCCTCACGCACAGTAGGCTTCACACGCCGATTTCACACCCGCTCGTCCATTCAAGCCACGAACACTTCACTCGCCGTCGTCCCGCAATCTCCAGTCGTCATCCACACTACCCTTCACTCGCGCACACTCGCCAGGCGGCCTCCATCAAAGACTGCCGGTCGCTGGGTTGCGGCAGTATATATATATATATATATATAGTGTCTTAGGCCGCCACCTAGAATCTTCCCCAACTCGCGTGACGCGTCGCGGAGGGCTGAGGCGCCAGCCAGTCTCATCAGAACATTCTTGCGTCGTCGCTAAATGTATCGGAAACTCTAACAAGCGAGAGGAGGTCTTTGACGCCATCAAGTCTCGCCGCTGTCGGCATTCACGGGATTCCCAGAAGGAGGCAGCCCGCTGCAGCACGTAACAATACTTAAATTGAGGACTAGGGAAGGTTTATGACAACTAACTGAAGTTATTTATGTAGACTGAACAAGGTTTTAATATAATTATTCTAAATTACAATAAATATGAACGATTGGCGAGGGAGGTCCTAATCAATTATGGTGTTTGGCTAACCAGAATGATATTACTGCTGTAGACTGAAGCTGTGTTCCAATTTATCGAGAGAATACTCTCTTACTCACTCCTAACGTCACAGAGAGTCCTCTCTCTTCTGACCCAACTCCGAGGAAAGAGCGCGAGAGGGAGAGTGATCGTCGATGTACACTCGGTGCTCACTCTCGCGCCCTCTCTGCAGCCATGTAGTTTTCAAGTCTAACCTCAAATATCCAGACATATATTTTGTTGTTTCTAAAGCAGTTTTAGAAATATTTTATCGACTTAACTTAATCATTGCGATTGTGAGATGTGTAATAATAATAATAATATTCCGTTTGTGATATTGAACATAAATTATGATGCTACTATGCTCACGTTTCATTTAGGTTAATTGTGTGCATACTGTTAAATACTGTGATTTGCATATAGCAATTATGTTTTTGATTATTCAAAATGTAGCAAATTAAAATAAGTTACTATTTCATAAAATACTGTACATTTATTCAAGGAAAGTGAAAGGCTAGCAATATTCTATATTTCACTCCTTATTACCTTTTCTGCCAGAGAAATAATGCCGAAAGCTTACAGAGGGCACAAGTCTCAATTCGCTAGAGTGATCCAGAGTGTGCCAGAGTGAGAGTGGCGAGTGAAAATGAGCACATTTTCGAGTTGAGGCACGGCGTGGATTCTCGGACGGACATACACCATATAGGCTGTTCACGGTAAAGTGAGCATTTCTGAAGCCCTAGTAACTTTTTCCTTTCAGCCATTTTTACCCTTTAACAACCTTTTAAATTAAATATTGACTTGTTAAGTAATAAACTCAATGTGTATATTCCACTGCACTCGGAAGTTAACGCCTAAGGCTAAATAAAAATATATTTATTGGCTATTAAGTCAAATGTGAGAGCTTTCAAAAGTGCTCACTTTATCGTGAATGGCCTATACCAAGTGTTGTCGAGTATTATATAGCTTCTGGTGGCGTATTTGTCTCGAATAACATGCCGCCGGGAGGGGAGCTCCGCTGGCGCTTCGGTGCTATGTTTTACTAACTGTATTGTATTCACGATTCCTCGCCTGGCCTGGGCTACAGACGCGGTATTGCAGTTCGCGTGTACTGAATCATAACAACTTGTTTGAAAACATACATTTTGACTGAAATAGGGCAATATATCCTCAGAGTAACAGGAAATGCGTAAGAAACTATGGTTGTCTAAAACGCATATAAAAAGTTATTGGCTAAGAAGTACTGCACATTACGTTGCATTACATAAGAAATATTTTTAAACATAATAATCACATAATAATCAATACTCTTGAACTAACGAATATTTTATCTTTTTACACACTTTACTAATATGTTTACGTGACATATTACAACGTACAACTGTATTTTAAAAGTACTATAAAAAGTACAAAAATACTAGGTACAGATCTACGTTTGAAAGTTCCAATATATATTCCCTTATATATAATTTACGTACACACATACACGCACACGTACACACACATAGATATGTTTATATATAATTTCCGAAACAATTACCTACTTATTTTGGTGCGATTGGCAACATTGCGTGGTACCCCACGACTATATCTCACTTCGACATATATATCTACGTCTCGTGAATATGCTGTATATCAAAGAAGACAATTTGTTTTCCAGATATTATAATAACATTTTAACCTTATACGTTTAATATATATATATATATATATATATATATATATATATATATATATATATATATATATATATATATATATATATATATATATATATATTATATATATATTCAACATCCGTGTGTACACTATGGAAGACACTTTGTAACAAACTTATTTCCAAAACAATGTGGAATGATCATTTTTGATGTAGATAAATGTATAGCGCTCATTGTACGGTATTATCAGCGTAGAACGTACGTTAATATGAACGGGAGGTTTTATTTTGAAAATAAATACAGAAACCAGGATATTATAACTGCAGGAGACATATTCTTTAAGACGTTCATCAGTATTGAAGGTATATAAATCATTAGGACGTACATGATGTTTAGAATTAGATTATTTACGGCAGAAATATTAAATCATGTATTCGAAAGAAAACTTTTTCTTATTAATATTGTTACGTGCTGCAGCTGTCTGCCTCCTGGGAATCCCGTGAATGCCAACAGCGGCGAGACTTGCTGGCGTCAAAGACCTCCTCTCGCTTGTTAGAGTTTCCGATACATTTAGCGACGACGCAAGAATGTTCTGATGAGACTGGCTGGCGCCTCAGCCCTCCGCGACGCGTCACGCGAGTTGGGGAAGATTCTAGGTGGCGGCCTAAGACACTATATATATATATATATATATATATATATATACTGCCGCAACCCAGCGACCGGCAGTCTTTGATGGAGGCCGCCTGGCGAGTGTGCGCGAGTGAAGGGTAGTGTGGATGACGACTGGAGATTGCGGGACGACGGCGAGTGAAGTGTTCGTGGCTTGAATGGACGAGCGGGTGTGAAATCGGCGTGTGAAGCCTACTGTGCGTGAGGGCGCTTGGAGGACTCTAGAACATTGCAACTGGCGGGACATGGACTGAACTGAGGTGGGACTGAATTGAAGTGAATCACTGATTTTATTGTAAATATTCGAACTGTCTAATATGGACGCATACATTTTAAAATAATTGAATAGTTTGATAGGCCTACACTATATATTTGGACTGATCTTTAACTATTTAATTTCATTGATTCTTTGTCGTAATTATAAATTTTATTAATTGGTGTCAATTGTGAACAGTAAGTGATTTAAATTTATTGTGAGAGTTTGAGTTCAGAGGATTTTGCTGTAGTTATTGTAAATAAAATAAGGAAATTATAATTAATTCTTTTATTTGATTAAGACCACCATCCCGTAACGAACTTGGTATAGACCACTTAATATCTAGACAGAGAAATTGCAACAATATGCTTGATATGAACGTTTTATTTACATTATCGTTAGAATCAATATAGGAAGAAAATTATAAATGTTTCAATACATTCAGTCTCTGCGAAAGCAACTCGGTTCAATAAAAACTCTTTGCACCGCCCATTGTGGGGGGTGGGGTGGGGGGTAGAATTTCACGGGTCGTCTGTGTCCACGGGACAGGCAGCACGAAGTGTGGCCCGCTGGCTCGAGATGGCACTGAGGACGTTTAAACTTAGTCACTAGCGCCAGGCTGTGTTCACTATCACAACTACATGCCAAGGGCTCGGAAAAAGCGTTTCAATAAATCACATGTGGTTGTCCGGCGCGGCCCATAGCCAAGACTGGCCACAAACTAGCGACCTTGAGATAAGGAATCAATCTATCGGCCGACGCCTTGACCCTAACTTAGTTCAAGTAACGACTTTGTTGTGCTTATTTCTATCGTTTCTCATTTACTGTATTTCTTGAGAATTTCAAGGACGCGGGAAGCGATAAAAAAAAAAAAAAAGAATAACGTATTCGCACGATAGGCCAAACTTCAGGTTTATCTATTCGACTAGCAAATTTTTATTGCGTATGCATATTCGTGTATAAATTAGCAAGGAAGGTAATTACACTTGCATCCAGTTAGCAGGCAGATGGACTTCCAACTACGAATGTTAGTGATACCCAGTTTTATAAATCGTTTATGTAAATATCAAGATAACAGATTCGCCACGAAAAGCAAGCAATCAATATGTCAACACATTCGAATTTCCGATCAAATATTTATTTTGTTGCCAAATCAGACATGATAGCGGACTACATTTAGGCAAAGAAATGGTAAGCAGATCTTTACTAATGAACTTTTTTTTTTTTCAAAGCCATTGGCATGAAGTATGCCGTGCCTATGTATGCTACATAAATGCATAATGTTAGGGGCGTGTAGGCTTTAAGTTTAGATTTCTCGGTTCCCACGTCCTGTAAAACGGGGCGATTAGAAACTCTGGTGTGAAAAGAAACAATACTTAAAAACTGAATAGTGAAGTATTCTGACTGAAAGAAAGATCAAGAAAATGTGAGAGTACTGTATGTATCTATATTAAATAATACTGTCCGATTTTTTTTTTGGTTTTGTTTTCCAAATCGGCAAGTTCAGATTCCACTTGAAATTTTGTTTCTTTCCACCCTGGTGTTTCTAATCACTCCGTTTTACCGTTTGATGAAAAACCTTACAATTATCCTGCGAAAAAGTGTGAAATGAGTTTTGTGGAATAATTTATACGTAGAAAATTTTTAACACTGTGTAAAGCATGTGACGCACTTGTTTTTTGTTGCGCCTGAAAAGGGCTCCGGTGGTGTAGTGGTTAGACTACTCGCCTCCCACTTAGGAGAAGGGGGTTCGATTTTGGGCGGGCTCGCTCCCGGATTTTCGCAAGTGGGAATCGTGCCTGACGGTGCGGTTAGCCGGCGGGTTTTCTCGCGGATCTCCCGTTTCCTCCGCCCTTGCATTCCGATGCTGCTCTATTCTCACCTCTTTTCACCCTCATCGGCTCTCAAAGCCTCGATGTGAAGAGCCTTCCGAACATCAACACTCTCAACTCCACTCGACGTGTCATATGTTTACAAGTGAGTAGCAGACAGTAGCGTGTAGTGCGTTTTTTTGTACAGGGTACGCAATTTCTGTTAACAAACGCAACTTCCAACTTTGCTTATCCCCCACATGTATATATCGTGTTATAATACCTAACACTAGTTATAAAAACGGAAACGAAATTAATGTGATAATAATTAAACAGAATATCATTTAGATACCATATTAAAAATTATAAGAAAACTCCTGTTTTCCCGAACACGTTCATCGACTTTCCAAGGAAAAAATGTAGGACTGGAGGACGCAAACAGAACGATGCTTACCCTGCGGAAGGAACGCGTTCGAGCGCGTGGCGTGTTGTTCCTTGCGCGTTCGATCCATCGCTAGTCGCTCCCGTTTGTGGAAATAAATACTAGATAGCAGCACTACGCGTGTTCAGCACGGGAGTTACGAAAACTCGGTTTCTGGAATCGGAAACTGGAAAACTCAGAATTAAATGTGTTTAGATTTGAGGCGAAAACTATAAAGGGTCGAACATTTCCAATACGTATACGGTGTAAGCATTGATTACCTTGCGTCTGCGGAATAAACGCCATAAGGCTGCCGATACATCGCCCTCCACGGTGGGCACTTACGCCGTTTTTACAAGCGGAGGTGGCACCCTGTGAGGTCAACAGTTGCCGTTACACCCCTCCCTCGTACCTCGGCAGCCACCTAACCCCTCCGGCCGACCGCCCTTCGACTGATCCAAGTTGATGGAACTCGACGGACTCGGCATAACGCCATTATCCCTCCTTCCCCCGTCCCAATTACGATCTAACACAATTTACACTAGCATTATGAGTAGCTTTTAATTGAGTCAGTGTGGTCTTAACGCAATTACGTCTGCCGCCTGCTCCCTTCCCTGCCCCCCCCCCCCTGCCCTACGGCGCGCGGCCTCACGTCGACTTGAAATCCGACTCCGGGAGTTGAACCCCTGCTCTCCCCTCTGCGTCGCACATCGATTCGCCGGCCCAATTTACCCCGGCGCGCGGCGTCTTGACCCGTGGGGCGAGGGTAGCTAGTCCTTCGTCCTTCCTGCCTGTCCTCTTTACTTATAGGCCGTTCACGGTAAAGTGAGCACTTTTTAAGGCCCTTTCAAAATGCATTAACCAATAATAAATAAATTATATTGCAGCCTCAGATGTTAACTTTTGAGAGTAGTGAAATGTATGCACTGTGTTTATTAGTCATATTGCAATGTTTATATTTAAAAAATGGCGGAAAGTTAGAAATTAACTGAAAGGAAAATTTTAGTAGGGCCTTAAAAAGTGCTCACTTTACCGTGAATAGCCTTTACTAGGCGTTACCAACACACCTATTTTTTCTCTCGCTTTATTGGTATTAATTATAACTGAAGTATTATAATTTACCTATTAATTGCAGCTAAAAGTTCGATTTAACTAAAAATATATACTTTTATAGTTCATAAAACATAAAACGCTTGTATATGGCATATTTAGGAAACAATGAAACTCGTCATAAATGGGGTTATTTTTTAAAGGTTTTATGCAAAAAGTGAGAAGAAACAGCAAATATGCAATAAATACATCAGGAGTGGATATAGACATTTGGTTTGAAAAAAAAAAAAAGAGTCCTTGATAAAAAAAGGGGGGGGGGGGGGGGCAAGTCTTTGTTCCTTTGTACTAGTGTGGAGCTAGACTTTCTATTCTCGTGACGTTAGAGGAGTGCTCTGTTTATTCATAGTTTTAGATTTTAAACAACGCGAAAGTAATTTCATTCTCTTCAGTTCCAAACCATTCTCTGGACTGTTTCATAACAATGTAATTGTTTGGTAATTGGGGGAAAAAAATGGGGGGGGGGGGTTATTTTCTCTGTAACCTTTCCCCCTCCACTTCTCAGGATCTGCTCTTGACATAGCTACACGTTACGTATAGTACACAATCTAATACATTCCTAGAAGAGACGCAGTCCTACACTCAAGAAAGCTGAATGCGTAAATAAAACCGGCGATATTGGCGCACTCTGTAATAACTGAATACCTTGGCGCCGAGTTACTGAAGACGGAAAGCTAAACATGCCAACACATCGCCGTCCCATTGCAACGGAATGAATTTCAGTATTTCAGCTCTGTGGATGTAGTAACTAACAAATCCATGTCTTTTCCTTTTTGCTGATTACAAGCAACATATTCTGGAAACGCATGCCCCTGAATAAAACACCAATGTTCTAACAGTCTTCTGCAGCTTGGAATCGAACCTAGGCCTATGACCGTTGCATCCATGCAGGACGCAAATTGGAATTTCCTTGTACATTTCGCAGAACAATTTCGTATAATCCCTTTTTAACGAAACTAACATAAAATTATGGTAGAAAGTTTAAGATTATTTAAAGGAACAATTGCATCTAACATACGATATTTATTCTCTAGACTACAGTTAGTATAAGCGATAGTTATGAAAGTGGATTTACATGTAATGTCAAATTATTATTTTTTTGCTATCTGTAATAAGGCGCAAAAAAAATCTAGTACTAAAAATCATAAATAAACAGCTTCCCGATTTTTCTTAAAATATTATTCATAGCTTTAGGCTTTTTCAGTCTCGTAACTGTAGGGGAAAATACTACTATACACAGCAAATAACAATGATGTAATGTCGACTTTATCCACCGATATCAGAAAATTTCATTAAAATGAAATAATAAAATCGTACAGTCACGTTGAAGTAAAATACAAATTTCTAGTACAGCCAGGTATTCTCTTTTAAACTACACGAAATCTAGAACCAAGTGTGTATTTATACAAAGTGATTTGAGACGGAAATAAACTAAACTTAATTTACTTATAGGTTAAAAAATTTCCCCGAAGGCACCGGAGGGATTCGAACCCTCGATCTCCTGTTTACTAGACAGGCGCTTTAACCAACTAAGCCACGGCGCCGACGTACTCTACTGGCTTCTGTAACGGTATATTACCGTTAAGAAAGACACGCACAAGTATCTGGTGGTTTTGTGTTTCTTTACCTTTCAGAATACAATGACACGCACGCGCATACGAATCACGGAAGCGGACACGCAACACAATCTACAATGACACGCATGTGGACACGGATAACGCACGGCTACACGTAAGAGAGCGCGGCAACACCCAACTCTTGCGTATCCGTGAATCCGTGTAGCCAATAGGAATCCAGTATTTGGTTTGTTGACATTCTTTTCGTGGCCATTGTGATATAATACACAGCAACAAAGTGCTTCGATTTACCATGGCGCTTACAGTTTTTGTTTTAATAAATAAGTGCACAGTATTCATTAAGTATTTTTAAACACTGTAAAAATATACAAAATGAGATGTGCATATTAATGAAACCTGTATCAGTAATTTGCAACAGCTGAGTATTTCTTATTTTGTAAGTTTAATCGTATTGTAGAATGGTTAAAATTCATCCCGAGTCGTCGATGAGCACTTTTGAAAGCCCTGCTTAAAATCTACTTGCATACTCGTCGTGTATTCCTCCGCCTTGCGTAAAATCAACATTGCTATATGCCTCATCACTTTATTTATCCGTCGGTCACATGAATCTGTGAAATTATTAAGAAATTAAATACTTTAGAAATCTGCTCATTTTTGCACTTCGATGCATTAAAAAAAAAACAGGAAACAATAGAAATAATTTTAAGTAATCACAAATGGTTACCTAACACTTTTTATTCGACATTAAAATATGGAACTACTTTCCATCAATCGTTACCAACTTTTCTGGGCGAATGTGACTCAGTGCGCCCATCAAAATGGATGCATGCAGGGGATGTGACTCTTTTCTAAGGTTCATTTCTAAAGTGCTCACTTTATCGTGAACAGCCTTTAACAAAATACGGTTGTCAATTACGTTGACTACAGCACGAACGTCGTTAGGATTTCTCTAGTTATTGGAGTTTTCAGTAACAGGGAAAGAAATACAATTTTGTGAAGTATTTAATTCCAGAGAAACGGTATCACATACACATTTTACTTCCGTTGAACATTTTCACGACGTGCGCAAGGATAAGATGGCAAACGGAACAGTTCGTGCGACAATTTGCGCGCATTGGAAAAAGTTCTCCGGTGTTAAAAATTTAGTTCACTATTTTTGCAATTTGTGTTTGGAATTTCGTAAGGCTGACTGTTGACTGTTTATCACGCAGTGCTGTTATGTGTTGTTAAACATCATTGGATGGCACGATATAAATGGGTAATAATGCATTTAAAACTAAAAGAACCGGAAGTTCTCAGAATAAATAGTAAATAACCTCACAGGCATGTTGACTGTTTGGCATTAAAGCCGGGCTACAATTACTATAAGCACATCACTAACACAACACAGTGATATACGTAAGAGTTAAACTGCTTGTTTTTAGTTAGAGTGGCTACAATCACGCATAGTGATAAGCACTAAACGCGGTTATAGTAACAAGACGAGTTCACTTTGGTTTAACTTTCTTTGTTACTAAGGCTGTGCGTCAATATTCAGCCAAGCAGAAGCCCCGATACTTGTACTACGTTATCAAATGAAAAACTTATTTACGAATCAAGAAAGTGTGTATTTTGACTTCATTCCTCTGCCAGATATTTTCTTTTGTTTATTTCTGGAGAATCGCAACCACGGAAGTTTTGTAACGTTTTTAGATAACGTTAATAGTAAAAATTGAAATGAAAATAGTTTAGAATTTTAAAAACGTCTCAGATCACTCGAGAAGATATATTTTTGACAAACAACCACTACCAACTATACAGAACTTAATTTCTTCGGTACAAATGTAGCATCATAAACAAACTAATATTATTATCGTTACATCAATTGTAGCTAGGCCACTCTGCATGTGTTGTGTTTTATCTGTGCTTATAGCTATAACTGTGAATTTTTTAGGTATATGTAAGTTGTAGCCCGGCCTTAAAAATAATTGAATAAAGAATAAAAGTTATTACTAAACAGTTATTTGCGAATATACGACACATTTCTACAATATTTCAACAACTTACTTTACTCCACAGTTATTTCGAGTGTGATACACAATAGTTTAATACAATAACTTTAGTTGTATGTCTGTTTAATATTTATAGCCGGAAAAATTAACATGGACAGCGATTTGGTAGTTTATATTTGATAATTTGTAAACTTCGAAGTTGAGCAAAATTGATTGATTGATTGATTGATTGATTGATTGAAACAACTGCGATCGGAACTCGTTCGAATGCAATGTAACGTCTTCAACAGCTGGCCTTGTTTAAGTGAAGTAGTTCTGCCAGCAGCCCGTGTAACCGCGGCCTAAGTTACGCTTACGGTGCGTCGTCGTGTACACGTAGACCAATGGTATGTTTCAAGAGTTACAGATCGCAGCAAATTGCCTGTTTAGATTTGCTGTAGTTTCTGTTAACTCGCTTGCTGTGGCGTTTAAAACAATACAGAAATCATTCCTGCAGTGTAAAATTAACTGGTGTTGAATGACTGTGAAGATATTTGATACACATGTTGCAACTACAGAGTAACGAGTTAATTATTTACGATAATACGCCGAAAGATTCTAAAACGAATTCATTTTAAATCTTTTATATTTAAACATTTATGAAACTTTACTTTGCAGTTTATTCGGAACAACTACGCAGTAAGTGTTAATTAATTGCAGTTATTATATTAAAATAAAATTAAACTTTTTAAATACGAACGTTTTTGTTACAGCCATTTCAAAAGGCTTGCCTAGTGATTATGTTCAGTTTGCAGAAAAACGAATCGCAAGTTATCAAAAAAGGCAAAATGCGCTCAACTGACTCTATATAAAAATTGCACTGCCTCAGCTATACGAAAGCCAAATTATTGCTGTTTTATGAAGTAGAGCCAGTGTTATTGTTTTGCTAATGAATCCTTCCGCCGCAGCTGTTCTAATACGTAAAATTAAAATGCAGGTTTTTCGTGTTAATGTGAGAACTTTCAGAAGGTCTACTTGTATGCATATTGCGTATTCTTACAACATACGTAAAATTATCACTACCGTAGGTTTGATCACACCGAGAAAATTATTAAAATTTGCTGGTAACCAAATTACATACGCAGAACAATATTTCGTTCACACGACCAAGCTCACCTTGCTCCAAGTATCCGCATACATTCCCTTTAATTAAATAAGGCAATTCAAAATAATGTGTTTGGGGCTGAACACCTGTTTGGTTGTCTCGACATCATCAGCAGGAATTTGGTACATGCAACCATCACACGACTACCTAATATGGTTCTATTAAGTTTTACGTAGATCATGGCAGACTTCTTGCTGCCTGGAATCATCTGACGTTGCTAGTGCTCTAACTTGCTGGAGCGACAACATCAGATGTCTGCACTACCAACTTTCATTCGGTTGGCTCTACATACTGTGATCGAGTAACGAGGCTGGCTTTGTCCGAACACAGCTGGGACGTTCAGCATGGGTGCTAAATCCTAATGTTGGTACAAACATTCTCGACGTCATAATTTCACGTGAAAGCAAAAAGAAAATACATATAACGGAATATGTGCCGGGGTCACGGTATCGTTACCAAACAAATCAATAACTTTTATTCTTAGCTTTGGGTTCTATACTCGGTGTGTCATCGGCTAATTTTGATATTTACTGAAATTCGTATTATGATTCATAATAACGCTAGAATAACGAAATTGGCTTATGAAAACGTGTTCGTACTGAATTTTTTCTTTCTTTGCGACAAGCTTAATGTTTCAAAACAACCAAATGACTTTTTTTAATGGGAAACAACAGAATGGATATTTGTCATAACACAACTTTTTTTAGACTATAACATTTGATTACACCAACAAAATATTTACTAGCCACTATTTAAATATAGTATTGTGGCGTATCACAACTGCGCATATAATTTGCATACCTATTAACAAGTTATACTAAGTGTATAACCGATACATTTGCGTATTTAACTGTTAATTTTCACGTAATATTGGTATGTGGTGATATATTTATGTAATTTATTCAGTATTGTTATTTTTCTGTTTTGTTCGTTATGATTTACGCAGCAGTCATTTTATTTATTTATTTTATTGTGTTGTTAAGTTGTGATAGTAATGTTACAGTGATATGTGATAGTAATGTAAAATTATATTCTAATGAATGGACCTCGTCTTCATCTTGTTTCTCAAGAGCAATAATGTAGGTCAGCCAGAGCTGCTGATTCTCCGTGCAGTATCGACGATTTTAAGTGTTTAATTACTGCATCGACGAGGGAGATACTGCTCGAAATGTTAAAGAAGAGGGCTAACGTGCCATTAAGCTGTATTAAATACTGAAACACGGAGAAGGTATTTGCCATCGCATGTATTTAAATTGTTGATGCTCCAGCAGTGACGTCAACGTGCAAGTTAACCTTTGAACAGTCTTTTCAGCACCTTCCCATGTTTAACTACGGATAACCTGAGATTTTAAAACATCTATCTACCGACTGAAATATTTTTTTTAAATATAGCCAGGCAAGTAATTTGAATCAACACATGAAGTAACTTTATAATTTGCGTGTGATACTCGAGACTGCTCTCAGAACAATTTGTTTCTACTGAAGAACACTATATTTTTCTTGGCACTACAAAATTTCTAAATCATCAGCTAACGTAACTTTATGCTGCCGAATATCTCACTACCTTATAAGTTGGGAGTTTATTCTTTGAGACAATCTAATAATTTTCTATTAAGAGCGTCACTTCACCAACGGATTGCTTTTATTGGTATATTTGGGGGTAGTTTGTTCATCCCCTGTGCTCTCAGTGTCGGTGCGTTGTCGGTGTCCTTTAAGTATGCTGTTGTCTGAAGCAAGGTAAGTTTTCCCTAAGAGACTTATTGCCACCCAGTTCTATGCAGTCAGCTATGGTAAGTGAACTATCGTATGTGCCTGCATGTCTCATGTGTTGCAATCGTGGTAATCTACATATCAGCCCGCATTTGCATGTACCCGGCAATTTTTCGGTTCATTTCATTGGCTTACCAACTGTGGGGCAATTTACGTATGTCTAACCCGTTTCGCATAACCGATTCTACACGCACAGCAATTTACCCATCCATATATTTCATTTGGCGCTCCAACGTAGGGGCATTCATATTTGCATAAGTTATGCGTATTTGTATACACCCGCTCATTTATTCGATATATTTCAGTATATTGCTGGCAGGAACAATTGTCTGTACCAAGCATTTCTCGCTTTCACTGCACTTGATTCATGCGTCGGTCAAGTGAAGCTGTGAAACTCTGTATTAAAGAAAGTAAACAGTTTACAAATGTCCTAGTTCTTACACCGACTTGCGTTAAAAAGAGCAGAAAGTAAAAGAAATTATTTACGTATTCACAAAAGTTTACCTAAGAATATTAATTTCGACGTTAAGACACGGAACTGCTTTTCGTTCCGTCGTTACCAACTTCACAGTAGGTAAACGTCAGTCATCGTGGCCATTCAAATATACGCTGGTAGGAGCAGTGCGATTTTTCAAAGGTTGATTTCAATCAACCTCGAAGAGCCTAAAAGACCGAATTCTCTTCTGCGCACTGGCTCGAGAATTGCCACATAAACTGTCAGTATCACATGTTCAAACATAATGCTCCGTTCGTTTACATTTGGCTTTACAACAAATCCGCAACTTTATAAAATAAAACGTGTGTTACTTGGTTTCATCGTATTTGCGTTATAATTTAGTCAAATGTCCGGTATCAGCATATCAAAGTACTTATGTATACAAGTACAATGCGCTAGGCTTAGTGGAAGCCACGTGTTTTTGCGTAGGAAGAAAAGCAGTTCAATGTCGAGATCGCGCAGCTGGCATGCGCGCTCTACGGGTACATTCCTTCCACGCCCTGACGACAGACGCTCTTTATGTCTCTTACGCCACCTGTTGACGTTTAGCACAGTTATTTCAGTTCCCTCAGAACGTCACTATACGGTTGTGATTCTCCTACTTTGAGATATATTTAATTTAAGGCAGGCAAATTCATTTCTAATATTTATCTGATAACATTTTTACTGCTATATAATCAGATTTATAAACATTACATTGTTTTGAACGTTGTATAAAGTGACTTAGTTATAAGAATTTCTGTCAAATATCAAGCGGAAAGTAGTAAGAAGGGAGAGCCCAGCCACTTCAGCATCCGTGGTCCAGCAAGCCAGGGAGAGTTCACCCCTCCACCCCCACCATCTTGTTTTTTGCTTCGACCATCTGCCGTGGAAGGAGGGAGTTTGCAAATACATCATGAAACAAGTAACATTGGTAAAGGCTGTTTACGACAAAGTGAGCATTTTTTAAATCAACCTTATAAAAATATCACTGCTCCTACCTGCATATATTTTAATGGGTGCACTGAATGACACGTGCCCAGTAAAATTGGTAACGGTGGACGGAAAGTAGTTCCATATCTTAAAGTCAAATAAAAAGTGTTAGGTAACCATCTGTTATAACTTAAATTATTTCTTTCCCTTTGTGTGCTTTTTTTTTTAATGCCTCGAAGTGCAAAAATGAGCAGATTTATAGAATATTTTCTTTCCTGATAATTTCACAATTTCACTTGACCAACGCACGAATAAATTGTTGAGGCCTGGTGTAATGTTAATTTTATATAAGGCGAATGAATACACAAGGTGCATACAAGTAGATCTTAAGCAGTGCTTTCAAAAGTGCTAATTTTACAGTGATCAACCTATAATTAGTTATATGTAACTCGACTCGGGTAAGCTTTGTTTGCACAAGGCGGGAAGTATAAATTCAGCAAGGGTCCAGAAGAGAGTGAAATAACCGTGGATGGACTGTATAGGTAAGGTATATGTTCACACACGCATGTGCAAGCAAAGCTAACGTTCCGTTTAGGCCTACATTAAAGCATCCAACTAATAAGGTAAAACGAACTACATAGGCCTATAGTATATTTGCGCGGTTTCTTCACACTCCGTGAATCAAACGTTTGAAAAATCACTCCACGTGTGACGTGTTTAATTATTTCCTAAATATTTCAGGCATAAAAAACTTTTTATAATTATTTTGTATACATAAAGATATGTAATTTTTGGTTGAACTGAACTTTTAATTATATTTTATGTATAAATGATAGTATTTCATTTATAATTAAAACGAATAAAACACAGAGAAAATTAGTGTGTGAGTAATGCTTAGTAATAAATAGTTATTATGAAAAATATTATTGCATTAAGCAGGCACGAATGCTATGTGATGTCCTTTGGTGTAATTTTCTAGGCTTACTTAAGCTTTGTTATAGGATGTTCACTGTAAAATGAGCACTTTTTAAAGCCTTGCTTCAGATCTGTTTGCATGCACGTTGTATGTTATTCCACCTTATGTAAAATAAACTTTGCCACACGCCTCAGCACTTTATTCATGCGACGGTCAAGTGAAACTGTAAAATTATTACAAAAGTAAGTATTTTAAAAACCTGTCGCTTTGAAATTCGTCGCTTTGAAAAATACAGAAAACTATGGAAATAATTCAAGTTATCACAAATTATTACTTAACACTTTTTATTCGACGTCGAGATATGGAACTACTTTCCCTCCATCATTGCCAACTTTACTGGGCGCATGTCACTTAGCGCGCCCGTTAAAATATATGCAGATAGGAGCAGAGACATTCCCTAAGGTTGATTTCAAAATGCTCACGTTATCGTGAACAGCCTCTAGCATGAGCGGGAGAAATATCCTGGAAGTAGAACTTTAGCAGGGCTTCAAAAAAGTTGGAAGCAACTGTGAATGGTCTGTGAGGCAAGCTGCGGTGGTGCATTATTCACATTACTCGCCTCCCCGCCGAGACGAACCGGGATCGACTCCTGCTGGGGTCGCCTGGAATTTCGCATTCAGGAAATATGGCCAACGGGTCAACTCGGGCGCTCTCGTTTCCCACGCCCTTGCACTATAGATGCGCGTCCAAGGTCGAGAAGCGAGGGAGCGATACGGGCGAATCTAACACGCACGACTAGCGCCTCATCGCTCCTACGCGCAAGGCGCGCAGTGTTTCCGTCGTGACGCTGTGCTGTGCAAATCAGATCTCTAACAGTGGGGTTTCATTACACGCGATGAAAGCCCACAGATTAAACTACGCCCATATCTTTATACTTTTCTCTTGCCGCTTAAGGAAATTGCATAGGCAAGTATTAAAAATGCGATATTTGACCATTTTCACCTTTTTTTTTAAATTGAAGAATACACTTAATATGACAAAAGTAAAACAATTGGGCCATATATAATTATTTTTTATCTTTTCTGACAAAGAAACATATTTCCAGAACTTTTATTCGCCGAGATACGCGTTTACGCGCAAGCAACGATTTCACAAAAAAACGTTTCAGTACCTCGTAGCTAAACACCGACCAAAACTTCCCAACTCAAAACGAAATGATATGAGCCAGATATATCCATACAACCTATGTTGTTCGTTGCTGCACTGGCGAGGAACGTCTGTGAAATACTTCATTTGTAGCAGTGTTAAGCGTCGATTGCCGCTTGACACTTAGTGCAGAATGGGGCCATGACAGCCGATAACTATCTTAATTCGATTATTTCAGGGTGGTTGTGTTACAGAGATGTAGTGCGATGAGTTACACTCTAAATTAAAATCGGTGGAAAACCACTGATTCGCAGTGAAATTCAACTACTCGACTCGGTGAAAATTTTGCCACTTACAATTGTTGGAAAACCATTGATTGTTTCAGTGAAACAATTTCACTAATTGAATAAGCAGCAGCCAATTTCGTACGGCGAATTAAAGGCTGTTCACGATAAAGTCAGCCCTTTTGAAATCTACCTTAGAAAAAACTTACTGCTCCTATCTGCGTGTCTTTTAACGGGCGCACTGAGTGAAATGCGTCCAGTAAAGTTGGTAACGTTAGAGAGACATTAGTTACATATCTTAACGTCGAATTAAAAAGTTTAGTAACTATTTGTGATAACTTAATTTATTACTCCCGCTTTCTGTTTTTTTTTTTAATGCATCGAAGTGTAAAAACGAGCACTTGTCTATTAATTTCACATTTTCACTTGACTGTCGCATGAATAAATTTATGCGGTCCATGGCAATGATACTTTTCCATAAGGTGTAAGACTTCACAACGAGCCTACAAGCGGATCTTAAGCAGAGCTTTCAAACGTGCTCATTTTACCGTAAACAGCTTATACATACATTCCTCGAAACAGTTCGCACGATTTACATGTATCAAATTTATAACATTGCCAGAACTTAAAAGAGGTTTACAGTTAAACGATATAGGAAAATTTATATTGCAAATACGCATAGTTAACATCATTAAAGTTATCAAAAAAAGTCTCTGGATTTAAATCTATTTACGTACGTAGTCTCGTAGACTTCGCAAGCGCATGTGGCAACCATGTACAGTTTATAAGCATACAGGTGCCTAAATCACAAATATTATAAAAAATAATTCAGAAATGTTATTTGATTTTTACATTTACGTCAATTTCAAATTTCGTAATGGTGAGTAATTCTGGGGTGTAACAACAGCGTGGAATACTTGGCATTTTACGAGAAAAAAATGCATATTGCATATGACAGAAAATAATTTCATTTACTTTAGAAGAAGTTTTGCATGGCAAACGAATGACAGACATATGTGTTTATAGGCAGTAGCGGAGAAAGTAGGCTCAGGCAATTTCCTGAATTTTAAAAATAAAATTGATTCACCTATCTGAAAAACTTATAGCATTTCCGTTGATAAAAATGGCGAAAAGAAAATGAAAGTGTTGCATTAAACGATTTTTTTTCCATTGCATAAGAAAAATAAATACATGAGCTCATTACAGTGGAATAGAAGTAATTAACTTTTGTGTTTACATATACCACTTCCTCTATTCTGCCATGCTTGTTTTTGCAAGTCTTTCGAACTGCCAAGATAATGCTCAGTTGGGAATTATGGGTATTTTATTACCCTCGTGGAAAAAGCACAGAAACAGAATCCGAAACAAATAATTACACAGAAACTTAACCGATCTCGCGCCACTGCGGACGAAGGTCTTCCCCCGTTAACGAACCCGAGATGGAATCTGGAAAAGAAAACACGATTACGAACAGGGAAAACTTGGGCTGGGAGGGACGTAATTATGCTCCGGGCTAGGGTCCGCGGAATATAAGTAGAAGTACAAAGGCAGGCGTAGGATGGGAGGCAAGGCCTGGGAACGAAATTAAACAGAACACGCTGCCAAGAGGGAATCAAGGAAATCTGAATATTGCGTTCGGCAGAAGACAAGCGCTCGTTGGGAGACACCGGGTTCTTGGCTGGCATGGAGTTCCAATTTCGCCGCGGCAAAGACTCGCAAATTGGGTAGAGAGCCACGGAAGAGTTGGCACAAAAAACGGGGAGGAGAGTGGAGAGAGAAAGTATTGAAAGAACGAAAGGTGGTGTGACGGATCGTCCAAGGAGCGTGGGGCGGAAAGGGCGACGAGGCAATTCGTATGGATTTACAGGTGCCATAGAGACATGAAACATCCGCGAGTTGAATTGCCTGCAGGTAAGACTTGACAGTCGTATGTAGGTACGCTCGTCACAATGGAAGGCGAGGATTGGGTCTGCATGTTGCTGTGTGCATGGGCATTATTGACTCAAAGAGTTCTCCATCCAGCAGCTGTCACATGAATTGATGTAACACAAAGCTAACAGTTTTGAAGTGAATACGTCTTTAAATTTGCAACCATAGTGTGAGGCAATCCAGAAAATCCGATGATAACGAAATCGGGGGATACAGTTTGGTATTGCAGCTCTGGATCTATCGTCTACATTCGAAATTCAGTTACACCACTCGATTGCCACAGGATCAAAGAATATGGTACGTTGAGTGAGGACTGCGAAGCATCACGGGATTGGGGGGGGGGGGGGCAATTTTGAGATCGTTTCACCGCTTCTCATAACTTCCGCGTAGTATAACTTTTGACTAGGAGAAACTACGACGCTCGTTTAAATTTCAATCGACAGCTCTCGTCAAGAGCAATCGATTGCCTGTATAAAAACATTTCCGTGGAGTGGATATGATGAAATTGTATGCGTTTAATGTAAAAAAAATTAAGAAAACGTGACACAATTTCGGCCTATACTCTTCAAAAAGCCGAAGTCGAAATACAGACATCGTAAACGGTTGGAAAGAGCATCTCAAAAGCAAACCAGCGATACTCATAAAAACCCATATGATCGACTGAAGCGGTGCCAGGAACGTAAAATAAACATCAAGGCGTCCGAGCGCGTCAACGTAAACATATTCATGCAAAACAAACGGTCGTGTCCCCAACACAGCTACACCCAAGTTTTTGAAATAGGCATCAGTAGTATGATTTGGTTCCTTGACTTGCAGGGGCATCGGGCATAGGAGCGCAGGAGCCGGCCGCCGCCATCTTGTTACGTCACCCGACCGCCATCTTGGATGTCATTATCCTTTTACCCCTGATCCGTGTGGCTTTTGACCTTGGCCTTGACCTCGAGGACCTTTAACCTCGGAAAACACTAAAAAAAACCTTTAAAAAATTCCAAAAAAATTCTTCAAAAAATTTTGAAAAAATCTAAAAATATTCCGAAAAAAATTATTATTTAAAATTATTTTAAAATTATTAAAAATTTTATTAAAAAGATCTTCGAAATGACCTTTCCCCAGAAATGTTGACAGAGATCAGTGACTCCGAGCCAGAAGAGCATGACATATGACCTTGACCTTGACCTTTGACCTTTAAAATGCAAAAATAAAAAATCACTAAAAATTAAATATCCATTAAAATTTTTACTAAAAAATGAATAATTAAAACAATTTAATTTAAGAATTGTTTGAAAAATTTTTAAAAAAAGTTTAGAAATTTATTTTTATAATATTTTATAAAAAAGAATCATTAATAAAACGTCTTTAACCCCAGCGGACATTTTTCCTTTTCCCCCTTTTTTCCATAAAAAAATTTGCCTTAAAAAGTTTAATTAAAAAACTTACATTTCCTGAGGTCTCCAATCTCACACCATCAATTACTCACCTCTATTCGAATCCAGCAGACGACTGACTCCCTCGCACCCACTCACCTCATCTATACTCATTCCGCAATCTTGAATTTTTCGTTCGTCATTTGTTTACATTCTACTGGAGGCAACCATCTTTGTTAATATGTTACTGGAAGCCACAATATTTGTTTTTCGTTTGTCATTTGGTAGGCTACCGCCATCTTGGTAGGCGACCACCATCTTGCTATACATCACCCATCCATCATCTTGGAAGACAATGCCTAATAACAATTTACCTTTGACCTGTGACCTTGAGAACCAAAATTTGAAAATAACGCATAAAAGCCAGCAAGCATAATACATTAAAGACTAAGACCACCATATTAGATGCAGACTATATCGACCTTGACCCCATGACCTTGAATTACATTGAAAACCAAAACTCGAGAAAAAATACATAAAAGTCAGCAAGCATAATACATTAAAGACTATCACCTTCATATTAGATGCAGACTACCTTGGCCTTAACCCCATGACCTTGAACGACCTAAAAACAAAAACTGGAGAAAAGATCTATGTGAAGAGGCAGAATCTAGTCAAGACGATTCATCTTCCACTCAGCTGCTGTCAAACTAAATCTCTCAGATTACCTTCCTACTGCTTATAATATACAAGTGCGCAAGCCCTATGGCGTCATATTGACTTTGAACCAATCGTACTACACCAATCGTACTGCACCATTAATAAATTATGCAGACAACGACCAGCCTATCACCAAGTTATCAAATGATTACAGCTAACCAATCACATGCGAGCATTGAGTCGTCACACACACAGGCAGGTAGGCAGGCTTTAGATGCTAGTTCCTTGATCACATTAGTATGCAGTTATATATTCAATAGTTTCTTCCAGACAAGTTCTTCGCTCACCTATGAATCATGGTCACACTTAAAGAAGACAACTGACTCCCGTTGTCGGGCCGACCCCATGACCCATGACCCATTGACCCATTGATCCCATGACTCCATTTTCTCAATTGACCCCTTTGACCCCATTTACCCATGGATCGATGGAGCGCGGTACGACCAAGAATTACCTAGTATATTACAAGATAATTCATTGAAATACCACTATGAAGTGTTCGGGAGCTATAAGCAGACCTTGATTTTAGAATGAATAGTGCAATGGGGGTGAATTACTAGATATATATTTTTGGACGTTTGCCATCGCAATGGCGAATGTCCAAAAATCTCCATCTAGTCATAATGAGACCTTGCTTAAGTGTCCGGGGTCCATGTTACACCACATACCATCAGCAATCGTCTCTACGAAGTTGGCTTGAAGGCCAAAGGACCTAGAAACAAGCCATTAGTTAGCGAGGAAAGTAGAAAGCTGCGTTTGATATTCGCGCAGGCCTACATAAATAAATCGCAAGACTTTACTTTAGGTGAAAAGTGTTTTTATTACAGACGAGAGCAAGTACAATTTATTTGGTTGCGATGGACTGCAGTTTGTTTGTCCCAAGTCAAACAAAGCACTAGACGCGAAAATTGTTCTACCCACGCAGAAGTACGTAGGGGGAAATGTAATTGTTTAAGAAAGTGTAAGTTATATAACTAGTCGTTATCATGCGATATTAAATTAAAAATGTTATAACATTTTGCGAGGCAGATAATTAAGTATTCCACAAACTCTTGAACACAGAGGAACTTTTTAGATTAAAATTAAGACCCCTTTAGGCCGTACATTGTTCCTTATCAGTTATAAACACATCCCCAATCACCAATCTTTAATCCAAATGAAGAACTATAGTTGGGATTGGAGGGAAACATTCGTAAGAAGACGTGTTCCTTATATCAGATTTAACTACGAACCTGGAGCGTGTCTGTGACGGAACAGGCCCTCTAGAGTGCCCATCTTCTGGGTTTCATGCTTAGGAGGCTACATGCAGGCAAAATGAGGCAATACTAAATGTATTTGTTTCCTAATTTCTCTCAATTGAAGTTCTAAAGTTGTATAAATATTTTTTCATTGAAATTTGCGTTTGTCTTTATTTATGTTATGTCGTACAGGAAATTATTACATTTTTGTAGTATCGCATACTGAACGAACGTACTTGTCTGACTACTTATTTGAAAACGCTATAGAATATAGTAACTTTATTCTTATAAAGCCGTATAAAATTCTATTTAAAAAAATCGTCTCTATCATGTTGCCTACACCTAGTTCTCGTTCGAGCCCTGAAGAAATGAAGAAATATGGGAGGAAGGGGTGAGGTCATATAGAGCAAGAATCTAATTTCCTTTGCATTTATATATATATCTAGGATGTCCAATTTATCTTGACCTTCCACACAATAACTCCATACCGGATCTCCAAATGAAAAGTGTTTCATAAAAATTGTATAACTGGAAGGTGGGAATAATACTGCTGGGGAGTCAGCCATATAGCATTATTTATAAGTGAGATATGAGTACTAACGTCAGTTTTTTAAATGGCACCTTGTATCTTTTGGTCAAAAGTTCGATACAGCTCGTGAAGGCCTATTTAATCATGTCGCAAAATGCACACTTTCATAAAATGAACATTAAATGCGACACAGAAAGACGATATCTACTGCTTGTTTATTGTACTGTTAATATAGGTACTACGAGGGACAAAACATGCACATTAGATGTTTAAAGTTGTGACCATTGGCAGCGATATCCAAGTTCAGTCGCTGGCTGAATGACAACACTGATTCCTCCATTGTTGCCTGCTGAAAAGCATTACAAGAACGCACAATACATCCCTGCATGATCTCCAGAGTTGTTGGAATATCTTGATAGACAGCGCCTTTGAGGTAATCCCAAAGAAAAAAGTCCTGGGAGTTAAGGTCAGGAGATCTAGCAGGCCACTGAACTGGTCCTCCACGACCAATCCACACACCAGGATTTTCGGTTCAAAACACGAAATGCATACACGGCATTATGTGCTGAGAACCCATCATGCTGGCACTACATTATCATTCAGTTCCTCAGAGGTGTTTTCTCTGGAAGACCAGGAAGAATTGTTTGTGTGAAGGTGGCATACTCCCTGCCGTTTCGGTTACCATTCACGAAATAAAGGCCAATGACCTTATTGCCGAGCATCTCACACCAGACGTTAATTCTCCATTAATGTTTGTGGTCCACCTGTTGAATCCATCTTTGGTTCTCAACGGCCAACCATGCATGTTCCTCGTATTCAATTGGCCTGAGATGGAGACCGAAGATTTATTGGTAAAAAGAACATCCGAACAAAAGTTCGGGTTGATGATAATTTGATGCTGTGCCCATTGAAAGAACTCTGAAAAAGAACTCTGCACGATGATTCTGGAAATCATTCCCGCGTAATTCTTGGTGTAAATATACATGATTGGGATGGAATGTATGACGCGTGAGAATGCGATGAGCACTCGTTTTCGGAAAGCCACTTTTAGCTTCAGGTTGGTGAGTGCTGACGTGGGGATTAACTGTTACAGCAGCGAGAACAGCAACCTCAGCAGCTTCATCCGTGAGAATTCTACGAAGATCGTATTGCTGTGGGATCAAATTGTCCGTTTCACAAAGCTTCACAACGAGACGAAAAAACATCCGTTTGGACGGTGGGGTCTTGTCAGGCATAGGCGTGCGCAGAGTTAGGTAATGGGGGGTGCAAACCGGAAAATGGTGATCCACATTTACGAAATTAAAAATACAAAGTAAGGCTATATTTAAACGTATCACGGATAGTCTATGCTATTAAGTAAAGAAGGTAAGTAGGCTGTTAGGATATATGCTATCCACGTTAAAGTGAGCTCTTTTGAAAGCCCTCTCATTTCGAATAATAGTCAATAAACATATTTTATTTTATCTTTAGACTTTAGTTCCACTGCAACTATTTCGGAAATGAAAGGTGGTATTGGTGTGTTGGGTTCACAGAATTTAAGTTTAGGCAAGGTGTCATAATTGCAAATTACATGTTTCTAATGGTACAATTACTATTCACATCAAGAAAATAAAACTAGAGGAAATCAGAATGTCAATGGTGTTTTTTGCACGATCCTAGTGCTATAACGTGCTATCGTAATATGAAAATTTTAAATACCGACTGTTGTCTGTTCCATTTACCTCCTTAGTTACTAGGCTACGACATTCGTAAGTGTGTTTGGATGATGTTTCCTTTACACTGATTTCATTGGGACCGCGTTGTCAGTACTTTGTGATAGCCCATAACACCTAAGCGTAGGACGTGGTGGAAAATGTTATTTACTAATGATGAAGAACCCAACATGCTCATGATTATGGCGAATGTAGGAAGAATACTGTTCGTATTTGTAATGTGTACACTTGACAATGTAGCAATGTATGTCAACCATCTCGACAATCATTTGTGAACCTCTTTAACCAATTACGAGGAACTGGAAGTGCAATAGCTCGAAAACTTAACAGAAACAAAAAGTGACCAGTGAAGAGGGCGAAAATAATGCTCTAGCTGCTGTCGCTGTAAATCCGCAAGTTGGCTCCTGTAAAATTGCAAGAGGGAGTGGCATGAGTCAGACAAGTGTACTACGCATTCTGCACTGTCATAAGTTCCATCCATATTATGTCTCTCTCCGTCAAGAGCTACACTGAAACAATTTGGAAAATTGTGTTAACTTTTGTAAAAGGGCATTAAGACATAATACACCAGATTTGTCATGTATATTGTTTAGTGATGAAGCAATATATACACATCGTGGCCAAGTCAACCTCAAAAACATACACTATTGGTCAGTAAACAATTCCTATTGGCTTTATCAAGTGGAAAATCAGCGTCCATGGAGTGTAATTGTGCGAACCATCATCTTATAGGCCCTATTTTCATAGAAGGAACACTGGATTCCCAATAGTATATCCACTTTCTAACAGACGAACTTGCGCAGATGTTAGAAGACCTTCCACTGCAGACTAGGAGGATTCTGTGGTTTCAGCATGATGGTTGCCCAGCGCATAGTGCAAGATGTATGCAAGATGTATTACAGCTTGTCTTCACCAATTCTTTCGAAATCGTTGAATTAGACTAGGCATTGGCCTGCCCGTTCATCAGACCTGACCCCTTTAGATTTTTGTCTGTGAGGAACGCTAAAAGACACTGTCTACAAACACATAACAACTACACCAGAAGATAGTTGCATGTTCTGAAATTTCTCCTAGAATGCTACAGCATGTGCAGCAGTCTTTACATAACAAGACTGGAGGCTTGTAATGCAGCTGGTGGTCTTCATTTTGAACACAACCTATGAAGGATAGTTTTCTATTTCTTATTCAGAATTTACAGTATTTGCTTATTCAGTTTTGCACTTCTTAAGAGTAGGATGGACCCTCGTGGGAACCACGCGTCCAAGGTCAAGAAGCGAGGGAGCGATACGGGCGACATTTAACAAGCACACCTAGAGCCTCATCGCTCCTACGTGCAAGGAGTGCAGTGTTTCCTTCGTAACGCTGTACTATGCAAATTAGATCTGTAACATAGGGGTTTTATTACATGCGATGAAAGACCACAGATTAAACTACGCCCGTATCTTTGTTACTTTTCTCTTGCCACTTAAGGAAACTGCATAGGCAAGCTTTAAAAATGCGATATTTGACCATTTTCACGTTTTTTTTTTTTTTTTTTCAAGAATACACATAATATGGAAAAAGTTTTTTTAAAAAAAGGGGCATAGATAATTGTTTTTTATCTTTTCTGACAAAAAGTCGTATTTGCAGAACATGTATTTACCAAGATACGCGTATTCGCGCGAACAACTATTTCACAAAAAATGTGGGGTCGATTCCAATCTTAAGAGAGCGCTGATACATGGTACAGTAAAATAGGAGCAGACAACTGTAGATATTTAAAATTGTCGTGTTATGATAGCACATAAACTACTTGCACTAACCCCTAGCAGACCCCTGCACCAAACGACCCAGAAATATGAAGTTATAACAGCACCTATAAATACACATACATGACAGTGAAAATTAATGTTACAGTCATCACAAACAACAACCAAATACAGATTTGATATCCAGTATATTGGATCAGAAATCAGCTATAAAATTACAAACATAATACACCACAGGGGTGTATTCCTCCCAATGAGTTCCCTTCACGAACTGTAATTTCACTGTCAACTGTCAGTCACGTATGTGTATTTATAGGTGCTGTTATAACTTCATTTTTCTGGGTCGTTTGGTGCAGGGCTCTGCTAGGGGTTATAATCACACTTCTTTTATGGCACTAACGATATATACTTTATTATACCACCAACATCATACTATGAATAAATGTTATCTATTGACTTATTAAATTAACCGAAATTATCCTTTACGGCAAAATAAATTTACTATGGATTAAAATACAATTCAACATGACCATGAATATGCATGTCACCAGTCGTACCAACCAGCTTGCGATACAGCCAAATCTGATCACCAAGTTCAAACTTAAGTTTCTTACGCGAAAACATGGAAGCGTTACCAAACACACTAATATCAGCAGTATTATCGACCTTCCCTTCATGAACTGGAAAAGTCTTCCAACATATTATATATATATATAGTTTTATTTTATTGATATTAGTAGGCATTTTTCCATTTAAAAAAATATAACTTTGTTCAAGAAATACACATAATAATAAATATTGATATCTGTGTCTGCCCCATGATATAAAGAAAGCCTACACACAGATTTTATAAAACAAGAAATAAAATTATAAAAGTTAAAACAATGCCACTGCTATGACATATCACACTATAAGTACAATGTAAATAGAATCCCACCCAATTAATCTGCGTGTAAGTATTCTTGCCGTGTTTAACTGCAGTCTATATGAAAATGTGGCCTGCATATGCCTAGGTGTTCAAAGTTATTAAGCCCACGCAAATTATAGTGAACCATTGAGAGCTTATGTAAAAAGGTTTTAATTACCATGTCGTTTTACGTATTATTTCTAGAATTCCGAACCATGTGCAAAAGTAATGCCTCCTGTAAAGATGTTTTTACAAATAATGCTGGCTTCGGAAGTACGGCGTAATCACTGCAAAAATATTTCTGTAGCCTTTATGATAAAATAATTGTTTGAACTAACTTAAGGGTCAGTAATAAGCTTTCGTATATGATTTATGCCAGTAAATGTTATTCCAATACGCAACGTTCATAGTTCTCGATTATGAAACAAAACATGTGCACATATGTAATTCTATTTGACAAGCATTAAAAAATAAAACCTGCCACATTACTGGACAAACAGATTCGAAACTAACGCTATCGTTAAGTAAATTTGTTTGTTGGGGTTGCAGTTACGTTCGCACGTATTTGCACAAGAAGGCGCAGGTTCGAGTTCAAATTGAAGCCTATTTGTTTTAGATATAATATGAAATATAATCTTCGTATTACAGTTGTGGTACAAAAAAATACATTTTCGATAGCATATTATATTTTTACATTCGCTATTTACCAATTTAATTTAAATACAAGCGGAACTGTAATATTAAAAATCTATATCCTGCAAGTACACTTAGTAGGTCAATGTACTCATTACAAGAAAAAGCAAGTATTCAGTTGGGTAGTAGTATCCAAGCTTTTACTTTTAAAAGTACAAGACAAATTGTAAATGTATTTTCAGATGTACAGCACACAAATTTATAATTCCGTGACAACTGTGTTGTCGCAGTTTCCTTTTGGAAGTGATGTTTCCCATGAAAGGGTGGCCCATACAGACTAGAATCACACACCCTTGCCCTACCCAGGATTCGAAACAGGAACCACTCACGCTCAACACTCAACCGACTGCACCACAGAGGGCAGCCAGTACACAGGCAGTGGTAATAAGAACTTATTTGAAGTGAACAAAAAACTGCTTATTTCATTGGAGGTAATTTGTAAGTTACAATTGACGTAATATATCGAGTGATTGTTCCACATGGTATGATTTGCTGCCATGTTGGTTGGGGTTCGCTTGCCTATATTTGGGCTAAATTAAATGCAGTTATTAGGGGAAGAGCCTTGAACTTTGATTTAAGACATTTATAGTTTATCTTGAACTTAATACATCACATTTTTCGTTGGAATATAAATATAAATAACAATTTGTTTTTATCTTTTGTCATTTCTATTTTGTGGCATTGTATAGCATTGATTATTCTAAATATTCGTGTTTCATTTAATGTAACATTACTATATTTTATATAAAATGTTTTCAATTTATTATTCTTTATTACAAATTTATTCGCAGCCGCAAAACTAAAGGGTGTATTGCGATTGATTTCAACAAGAGAGTAATACGAGACACAATTCGCTAATTCCATACCATCAAAAATATCGTGCGTATATCTATGACTAGCCTCTGCTCGAAAATTACATTCGGCATTGGTTAGATAGATGACAGCTCTGTACGACTTTATGTGCTATTATTTACATGATTGTTGTATTTCTGTTATAAGTAACACTGCTGTGCTGTAACACGTGTTTACGTTGGCCTGACGTGATGCTGTCTCAAACTTCTGAATGTTGGCATATTTTGTGAACGAATATTGTCTGAGTAATGAATTCTCGTCGAGATATTTCTTACGCCGCGATGTAAATCTTCACATTAAATATTTATATCCTTCCCCTTTCACCATTTCCAAGGCGAAAGCGTTTGTAAAACATCTATTTTGTTTTCATGTTATGAAAATGTGGAAACGAAACAAGTAATCTGCTGAAGCATCACCCTCTAAACACCTCAACACACAACTAACACCGCCCTCACACCATAACCCTTTCCCTACACCAACTCTCCATCCACCCCTCACTATAACACCACCCTTACCCCTTACTCAAATGTGCCGCTCTGCAAAATCTCTATTTTCCTTTAGAAATTTCCCGAATTTCCCTCGAAAATGACAAGTTACTCGTAGAAAAATGTTAAGATTATTTCTTCCATATTGACAGGTCCCTAAAATACGGAGACGATAATGTTTGATTCCATAAATAATCGCCCGATTTTTTAAACTGGTATGACCCCTCAATTTGCCTCGATGAATCACTTTTTCTATGTGTCGATGTGCTAAGTTATTATTGATAATTTTTTCACATTTTAAAACTTATAGACGTAAGTATATCGAGCGACATATCCGTGGACTCGAATTTTTAAGACAAATTCAGATATGACGTCAAAACTGGCGATTACATGCCTATGTTTGATGTCATAATGGATTTATATATATATATATACTTACGCAATAAGAGGTTTTAAATGTAATTATAGTGAATTATTTGCCTACAGCCGCGATTATTTTTTGAATATGTTCGAATACAACGTTAAGTACACTTACGTTTATAAATTAAAAGTTTTATGTTCATAGGGTATAATGGGGATATTTAAATAGCTTAACAAATTATATCAGTTTAAAAAATATTAATGTAGCACAGAGGATTCATGCAAGCACACACATAGCATATTGTTTTGCCTTTTCATAGGAAAATTAATAATTAAAAGTCATTGAAATTGTAATACTAATATCAAGATATCAGAATTACTCGACATATTAAAAGTGAAAAAAATTTCGAGGGGCTATTTGGATAAGATGGTGGTGCAATATGGATAGCAGTCAATAATGTATATCATAGCTGAAACAAGTGAAATATTCAAACATTGTGTACAGGACAACAGAGGAAAAAACAAATGTGAATTTAAACAGAAGTAGCATATCTCTGGCTTAAAAAAAAAAATAAATAAAAAAAAAAAAATAAAAAAAAAAAATAAATAAAAAAAAAAATTGTACGCGTTATTCTTCCTTCTCTTCACTCCAATATTAGTTTCCAAGCATTTACCACAGACGAATTGCTTCCTTCTTTCTTTCAGCTCCAACGCCCTTTTCATAGTACCTTACATCTCAGTTCTGGCAGCGAATCCAATCACATTTTAGTGTAGATGGCTTCGAGTAGTATCTGAAGCCTCAGAATCCACATTTGTAGTCGTCTGTGTCGGAATCACTAGTGGTATCCTTCTCACTTGATGAAGACAGTGCAACTGAACGTTTTGCTCTTTATCTTTTACGACGGAGCTGTTCATCTTTCTGCCGGTAGGTTGGGGCTGGGGTGGTTTCCCACGTCATTGTAATTTTTTTCTTGTCTTGACAACTGTTGCATTCTGTGGAGATATTTCTGTGGTAATCTCTTAGCTCTTTTCGAGTTCTTCTTTTGATTACAGTCTTCTCAGGATTGGGAAGAACATCTCGATCTGGTGTTTCCGCAATGACACAGGCAGAGGTCTGAGTAGTGGTAGGCATAGCCTGCTGCGCTTGAATTCTTTTTTCATTCTGCACCTCATTACACCTATTGGTGTCCTTGGCAGTGGAATGTGAATATGTGTCAGAAGCTACAAAAAAAGGAAATATTCCTGTACAGGCAAACCCATTAACTGCTAGTCCGACAGCTGTAGTTGCCTCCCAAGCTTCTTGGAATAGAGGATTGCATTGAATCTGTGTTATAATTGATCCTGGATGCATGTGAACAAATGATGTTGCCTCGCGATGATGTTTAGCTTGCAGTGTCTTAAAAACATAATTTTCGAGGGGCTGCAACACGTGCATAGTGTGAGGCGGAACGCATAACACTTCAATGTCGGTGGTCTGGCGGTACAGAAGAGCTGAAAGTGCTGCAAGAGATGAATGACCATCTAAAATAAGTAGATACATTATGGGGCTTCTGGGGCAGTGGCATCTGACAGAGGACCAGTAGTGACATCTGGCAAAGGAGCAGAGTTGACCTTGATCTTTGACCTCAATCTGCCAGTTACTTCATGCTCTGTAATTCCATGCCACCATTTTGTTTCTAGAATTTTCCATTTTCCTGCTCTGTCATTCCACATTGGCACATCCTGCTCTGTCATTACTTCACATGGCATCTGAGAGGACCAGAGGACTAGCCGCCGGCTTTCTATAATTTTCCATTTTACTGCTCTGTCGTTCCTCCTTGGTACCTCCTGCTCTGTCATTCCTTCTCGCCTAATCTCTCTCACTCAACTGGATATCGTCTGCTGTTGACTGTCATCTTGGATGTCTGTAGAACGACATTTTGTTTCAACTAGGGCCATCTTGGTACTCATATCGTCTGCTAGGTGGTGCTAGCCACTATCTTGGAAGCTCTTTTCATTGTATATGAGGGGTGCGATATTTGTTCTCTCAATGTCTGCTAGGTAGGCAGCACTAGTGTCGCTTGATGTTATTGGCTGCTAGGAGTCCTGGTATCGGCTAGAGGCTAAGGGTGATGTTCTGTGTGCTGTATGCAGACACTCGCCTCTACCAATGTGATATTGATTAATACAGTATCAAAATGTGTGGAGGTGAGGAGCAGTGAACTGCCGGACCTTGGATTGGTAGACAGACACCCTAGTCAACTGAGCCACCAGGTTATGGATCCCAGTACAGGTCTAAATATGTATATTCAAAAATAACCATTGTATCAGAATGGGTCTTAATACAGTGTGTATAAAAATATAAGTGTGGTGATGATTTTTTCCTAAGAATGTTATAGCCATGGGGATGGTATGTCTATTCGCGAAATAATACTATGTGCGAGATAGTTAAAAGTATTATGACAATGTGCGACTGATGACTGCAGATGGAAAAATAAATTTGTTCCTATAGGCATGAGTGAGTGCGAGAGGTAGGTGTTAGATATGGCCATTGTGTTAACTTATACAACAGTCATTTTGACAAGACACTGAAAATGCATAATTCTATAAATAAGAGGTTAACTTTTAAACTTACAGACAAAAGTGTATCAAGTGACCTGTCTCTGATTCGTATTTTTAAAAATAATTTTATTATGATGTAATATTCATCAATTACACAAAAAATTATAAATAAAAGTTATGTATTTATGCAATATATTTTATTTTGCTTTTAAAACTTACAGAAAAGATCATGCCTAGCATTGTGCCTGTGGATTCGTATTTCTAGGACGGATTTGTAATGTATGGCGCCACAACCATAGATGATAAAATGCATAATTTTATAAATAAAAGTCATGAATTTAAATAACTACATTTTAATTTAACTTTTAATTTATAATATATCGAGCAGCATGTCTATGGATTCGTATTTTCAAAGAGAATTCGAATATTATGTCAGAAAACATGATTATGAGGCAATGACCAGCACCATATTGAGTTTTAAAAGCATAGAATTATATACATAAATATACCAAGTGTTATATATTATCAGTCTCGTGTTTTCGAGTCTAATGCTAATGTGACCTCATAAACTTTTATTATTCACATGTGTTCGTTACCATATTGACTTTAGTAGGCATAAGCATAATCTTATATTTTTGAAGTAATTAAGTAATGAGCGTGAGCCACGAATACAGAATAGTAGTCGCGTTGCCTCATGTCGTGTTTTAAGTGCATTATGCCCACATTACACAGGGTATCCTAATTATATTCACAATATCTAAAAGTCATCTAAATCCTAAAGTGAATCTCTAATGTATATACTGTGAATTTCCAGTAGTAGATACCAGTTTGTACCAGTTACTGGATAACCCTTAGATATTACAATACCATTAATGACCGTTACTTAAGGTAAGTGACATCTAAATTTGTATAAAGGACATCCAAAATACATCACATTTTGGATATTGAGCGGACATTTGCATATATTTTGGTAGTCTTTGCTAAGCTTAGATGTCCTTGGATATCCTGAATGTCTGAGAGTGATATCCTTCAGATATTCTTTGGATGTCTATAAGTTATATGGGTGTTTACGTCAAATACGCACGAACTTACAAGCATAGCCGGATATATTCAACTACTGCTGGATTTAGAAACATTTAAATTGGATCATATCAGACCATTTCATGTTTAACCAAGATGAAAATTGAATTATGCCTTAAGCCTTTTTAAAAGAATAAATTGACACTTTTTCCATTCCTCGAACTTATAACCATAACATTCAGATCAGAGCCATTTGGTCAATTATCCCTTAAGCTTCCTTATAAGCATAGCTGACTACCATTTGAAATCCAATGAAGCTATGGTCATCAAATGTAAATCATAGGTACTGTTCATGACCTAGACCAAAACGTTATTGCCCATTATACACTTTGCCTTCTTATAAACATATTTGGCTGCCATTTTACATCAATTGAAGTTATTCGTAGATACCACTCGTGACCTAGAAAAAGATGATAATGCAAGTTATGACTTAAGCCTTTTTAGCATAGTTGGCCACCATTTTCGAACCATTTAAGTTATAGCTGTAAAATATGTATCACAGGTACAGCTCCTGAAATCAATCAAGGTGATGGAGTCAGTTACACATTAAACCTTTTTATAATCATAGTATACAGCCATTCTACAGTCATTTAAGATTCATAATCAGCAAATTCACATCATAGGTATTACTTCTGACTTCGATCAAGGTGTCGTGGGCAATTAAGCCAACAGCCTTTTATGAAATGTTTTTACAGTTAACTATAGCACATGACATGTCTACAACCATTTTTATTTAGAAGAAACATACGGATAATATGTTAAGTACTCATATAATTATATAAAGTTATGCATTAAAAAAAATTAAACTCTTTTTGTTTGATGTATCTACAGTCCAGTATTTAAAAAAAATAGGAATTCTAATATGAAGGTAGAACTGTAGATTACTTACCGTTCTATGTCAGTTGCCACATTGTATTAAAGAGGAATTCCTAAATTGTAGTGACGAGTTTTTCAAACATAAGTTTAGCGCATAGTGTATCTTCGGTCGCAAATATTTTCAAATCTTGTTCGAATACTGTGTTATGCACAAATATATCTATAAATACAATATTTTATCTATTTAGTTCTTAAGTTTTTAAAACTTAGAGACCTAAGTATATTTTTCATGCATGTCTGCTGGCGTATATTTTTAAGGCGAATTCAATTATATCGGAAACGACGACTGCATGACTATCTCCAGATGCCATATTGGATTTAATAGGAATACCTATGAATGAGGGATTCAAAAGTATATACGGAAGCAGCTTATATATGGACTCGTAGCACAAAAAAATATTTGTCGCAATTGTATAAGATTTCATTGACGTCAAATTCTTTGCAGTCATAGGTATTTTTAAAACAGATATGCCAATAAATGTGTCTGGGTCACTGAACATTGCACTGTAAAGGCTTAAAAGAATTAGTCACGAATATTTAAGATGTTACAAGGTTTCAGCAGCCGATATTTTCCGCCTACCTTACACATAAACACACACACACACACACTTTTTTTTCATCATACATCTTGTTTCTGTCCACCATACTGTGTCTGAAAACCATCTAGGGTCCTGTGCGAGGACCAGTGGTCTTATTGTGTTTGTTCATAATCTAGGACATGGCAGTCAGGTGAGGACCAATGTACTGGTGACCATATTGTATGTGTCCACCATTTTATTTCTGTCTAACCATTTGGGTCCACCATAATAAATATAAAATATCCGATGGATATACAACCAATAACAGTGGAGCTAATATACAAACAGATCGACCTCAAAAAAGTGTACGATGCGATAAGTGCAGTACACATTGCACGACTTGAAAAGACTGTTCTTCTACATGCCACCAAAATAACATCCATTTAGACCACTAGTCGTGCAAGAGAGAGTTAGAGAGAGAGAGAGAGTGAGAGCGATGACACTGCTACGTGCTATTGCAAAACAGATATAAAAATACTTGTAAAGGAAAATAGTTGTAAGCATTTACTAACCGATACATATTGCACGAGCATTGACGCAAACAGATATAAAACACATTGTAAATGCAAAATAGTTATAAGCATTTACCAAGATACGCATATTGTGCGTATCTCGCGTTAGGGTAGAAAGAATACAGTCTGTTAGTTTGAGAACCCCGAACGCTAAGGACAGCACTGCTGCACTCAGATGCAAACATACATTTTAAGGAAAAAAGTTAAAAGCACTTACAAAACATCACAAAGTGCACAAGCGTCAGGTGTTCTATGCTGTATTAGACTATGCTAGACAAGACCAGATAGCCCTAGTTAGTACAACCGAATAAAGGCTGTTCACGATAAAGTGAGCACTTTTGAAATCAGCCTTAGAAAAAAGTCACTGCCCCTACCTGCATCTATTTTAACGGGCACACTGAGTGACATGCACCCAGTAAAGTTGGTAACGATGGATGGGAAGTAGTTCCGTATCTTAACGTCGAATAAAAAGTGTTAGGCAACCATTTCTGATAACTAAAATTATTTCTTTCTCTCTCTGTGTTTTTTAATGCATCGAAGTGTAAAACTGAGCAGATTTGTTAAATATAATTTTTCTATTAATGTCACATTTCAACTTAACCCACGCATGAATAAAGTGATGATGTCCATGACAATGTTAATCTTGCATAAGGCGGAATAATACACAACTTGCATACAAATAGATCTTAAGCAGGGCTTTCAAAAGTGCTCATTTTACCGTGAACAGCCTATATCAAACAATTTCCTTACGAACCGATTGAAATGAAACCATCAAATGCAGAGTACAGCCACTCTCACAATACTAGCGGTGGAACACGCCCCATCCTTCCGACGTTGTGCGATCGTAGTAAAAAACTACTACAATAATGTTATACCTGTTCCATCGCTTTCTAAGTGTTGCAACGTCTTAAGAGGCCCGCCTACCGACCTTAGAAAATATGTATTTGCTTATAGTTTGTGAACTGTGTTTAATTTACTAGCATTGTTTTTTTTCTAGTTGTAGGTATAGTATTTATACCTGCTACCGGGCTTCAAAGTTGTCTGAATTATTGCGCAAGTTTTATGTTTGAGCTTGTAGCTATTGCAGCAGTTACTACCTGCCCGTATTTTGTATTATAGCTTCAATACAGCTTAATTAACTGAAAAATAATGTTTTTTTTTTCTGTTAGCAGGAAACATCTTGGCTCACGTATTGAAAAAAAAAATGATTATTGGAGGGGGAAAAAAAGTGATTTCCATGTTCAGTAAAATGTTTAACGCTTGCTTAATATTAGTGCACGCAACTTGGGTTGTAACTGATTAAAATTTACTTCTAGCGATTGTATGTATGTATACGTATGGTCACTTTTTTTTTTAATTTATAAGAAAAAATATTTGGAACACTAGAACATTTTTACAGCTAAAATTATACACAGGCAGCTTATCATAAGAGAAAATGTACAGCAACGGGAAATTTCGTGTACGCTTTATCATTAGTTGAAATAAACGATTATTACGTCGCGGAACGAACCTCCTTCACACTATAGTACGAAGCGCTGCAGACAATCATTACCACCCGCCCCGCTTCGCCGAAAGTCAGAGACATAGTTCGTATATGAACGTCAAATGTCTTACAAATTAATGCTCTGTACCGAGAGGCGTGTGAAAAAAAAAAAAAAATCAGCTGAGAGCAAAACATGTGTGCCACATCCACCTTGACATGTGCTAAATGCAGTGTTACCTATCTATAGGTTGTTCACGGTAAAATGAGCACTTTTGAAAGCGCTGCTAAAGATCTACTTGTAAGCAGACTGTGTTTCCTTACGCCATATGTAAACCTGGCATTGCCGTGAACCTGATCACTTTATTCATGCGCCAGTGAAAGGAAGCTGTAAAATAATAATAATATGTGAATATTTTACCAATTCTACAATCCATACACTTTATGCATTAAAAAAAAACAGAAAGAAAAATAAATAACTGCAGTACTACACTGACACATGTTTACAGATATTTTTTAATTCAACGTTGAGACATGGAACTACTTTCCCTCCGTCGTTACCAACTTAACTGGGCGTACGCCACTACACGTGCCCGTTAATAAAACACGCAGGTGATATTTTTCAAAGGTTGATTTCAAAAGTGCTCACTTTACCGTGACCAGCCTTTAGCAATGTTAAATTTGAATAGTCATAGAATACTCGCAGACCAATTAAGCAGCAACGGCAGAACACTTCAATTCTCCCATCGTAGGTCAAAAAACTACCTGGAATTAAGGAGGTCACAGCTCACGTGTTATTTCCACTCTCAACACGAACTAAACACATTCCTTTGTCAGAGGCACCAAGCAATAGCCACAGAGTAGAATAGTACACAGAAAGGAAAAGTGTTAGTTCCTTTGATGTGATCGAACCCGTTCGCCGATTGGCTTCGCAAAGCTCTGTTCCGGTCCATGTGCGAGATTAGCTACCGTGTGCTGCGAATGATTCCCCACTGGCTGGGCTACCAACTGGTAAATAAATTACCGGGCACTGATTGGCGAACTGCGTTCTGGGATGCTGATAGTCAGTGACAGCATTTCTCTTATGTGTACAATGAGCGTTTGTAGTATAAAGGCTGCCCACGATAAAGTGAGCATTTTTGAAATCAACCTTTGAAAAAAGTCACTGTCCCTATCTGCATATATATTTTTAACGGGCGTCCTGAGTGACATGCGCACAGTAAGGTTGGTAACGATGAATTGGAAGTAGTTCCGTATCTTAACGTCGTATAAAAAAGTGTTAGGTAACCATTTCTGATGACTTAAATTATCTCTTTGGCTTTCTGTTTTTTTTTTTTTAATGCATGGAAGTGTAAAAATGAGCAGATTTGTTAAATATTCACTTTTTCAATAATTTCACATTTTCACTTGACCGACGCACGGATACAGTGATGAGGCCAATGGCAATGTTAATCTTACATAAGGCGGAAGAATACACAACATGCATACAAGTAGATCTTTAAGCAGGGCATTCAAAAGTGCTCATTTACCGTGAATAGCATATACGTATCTGTATTGGTTTTCAGTGAGTCCTGCTTTCCATTACCTATGCATCCAATCCGAATGCATGAGAGTTTTGTGTCATTATTATTACTGCATATATTTTACTGGTTGAGATACGCCTTACATGTAGGCATTACAATAAATTATCAAAAGTCCTCAGTACGCATCTTTAGCTGAGATAGTTTTCGTCAAAAAAATAACCTAACGATACGTGCCAAATACATTTCCCAGTTCAAACTACTGACTGGATTAATTTTAATATCAGTATTGTATGCAACATACATATTTTTGTTTAAGTAATATCCAGAGGAGATGTACGGAATTTTTAGAATCCTTTAAAGTATTCCAATTCAACTCTGCATACATCTGATAGAAATAAACAATATTTCGATTTGCATTTTGTTATCAAACCTTTGCACATTCAAGGATTTTTATTTATTGGAGAGCATTTGCTATAAGAATTAAGTATGTTGGAAACATGTAACCTCGTACAGACTAGCCATTTTGTAAAATCATTTTACAATCTACTATAATGTATTTTTGCTGCATTCATTCATTTTTCATTCATGGAGTTCCACATTTATAAGTATTACAGCAGATGAGTTGTTTTCTACCAAACCCGCCATAATATGTACTTTTATTGTATTTATTATTCACTATTGCAAGTATATTTATTATACACTTTGCAAGTATATAAAATTGATTTCGAAACCTTGATCATTATCTCTTAAATATTTTTGGTTGCATATGTAGGGAAATTTTATTGTAATTAAAAGTAAATACTTTTAAAAATATGTAATTTGTATTTACAACCAGACATACCCACACACACAAAACACACACACACGTACATATATAGAGTATATTTGACATAAAATATTTAATCGGTTACAGAAAGTGGTCATGCTTATGTCCTACTAGCGGGTCATACGAGCAGGCGATATCATGAGACCATTTATCATTGAAAATGAATTTTAATTTTTTCAATTTATAGCTGCTGCTATTGGGTTTCCCTTTGTCCAATACAAACATTTTTTATTTACAGTGACATGCATAATTTTTGCAATTAAAACATTTAATAAAACCAGAAGGAAATAAGAGCACACAGAAAATCTTTGCTTCCTATGAAATATTCCAATTAAACCAGCCTGCAGCCGAATTAACCACTGCGTACAGATGATAGTAAAAATATTAGTATTTTGATTCACATCTTACCACCAAACATTTCTATAACAGAGATTTCCCATTTATTACAGAGCATTCAGTACAGTAAAACAAATTTTTTTCTTCTATATTCTTCCTACACAGAAAATAGCCTCGATGCCATGTTAAGATCTCGTTTGACTTGAAACGCACTCACTTGCTCGAGGCCACGCCCTGTGAAGTCATCGCACTTACTATTAAATTAACAAAAATCACTCACATATACACAATATTCCATTCAATTAAGCCTCTGGCTCTGAGTTCATCAATAATCGAATTCATCTCTTCACTGACAGAAAGACATCCTATTCTTTGCACTGGAACCAACATCCGCGTTCTGTCAACCAGGTCATTGGGGTCTTCAGATAATAAGCGGTTGGACCGCACGACTTTCATATATTGTTCGCAGAAGGTTCATGACAAATTTCTGCATGTATGCTCTTATGTAATGAGTAGGTTGCAAGATACCTCTGGGCCAAAGTATTGGGTGCGAATCCATGTTTCTTCTGCCCCAACTTCAAGTACCCCTTTAACTCCAGCACTATGTTTACGCTTTTGCTTCGCAGATGTCGTCTCTCCATCGTCACTAGAATATGTTAATTTCCGTAACGTTTTCACGGCATCAGCAGAAGTCTTGGAGGCCACATTTTCGTTCTCGCCATCATGACTAGTTGAATCATCTTCGCTTTTCACTTTACAAGTTAACAGTGCATGCTTGTTGCTTACAACTTCCCACTATCAGTATGACTCGCACCTCTCATATTAAGTGTCTGCAACACACGTATTCCCTTCTCGACATACTGTTTTGGAACACAATGCAGGCCCGGGCCATCTTATGGGTGCCTGAATCGGAGTTATTTTACGCGACGAATCGGCAGGAAGGCTAGACATAGACTTGTATTGCGACAATAAGTTCAACCCATGCTGTCTCGAGTCAAACGAACGTGTGTTACATTTACAAATACCAGTGTGTCTCTTTAAATTATAGCTTTTACCAAATGTTGCACCGCACATTTAGCATGTTGGTATTCTGGAGGTTGGTTTCTCTGAACATTCGCTCTGTTCATGACGACGTGCATTGCAACACTTATTGAAGGTCTTGGTACAGTAACAGCATTGTTTCCATGTAATTGCTAAACAATCGGCGAAGGTTTGCATGCAGTCGTACACGACACTCGATTTCACATCCTCAGTGGTTTGCATCGTCATTAAGCATATGCGAAGTCAAACACCCATGGTACTGTACAGTGCCAACTGCTCAGTGCTGACTCCTTACTACTGCCTCCTTACTACTGACTCCTCAGTGCTGACTCCTCGCTACTGACTCATTTGTGCTGACTCCTCAGTGCTGACTCTTACTACTGACTCATTTGGGCTGCCTCATTACTAATGGCTCCTCACTGCTGGCTCCTCAGTGCTGACTCCTTAGTGCTGACTCCTCAGTGCTAACTCCTCAGTGCTGACTCCTTAGTGCTGACTCCTCAGTGCTGACTCCTTAGTGCTGACTCATTTGTGCTGACTCCTCAGTGCTGGCTCCTTAGTGCTGACTCCTCAATGCTGACTCCTTAGTGCTGACTCCTCATTGCTGACTCCTTAGTGTTGACTCCTCACTGCTGACACCTTACCACTGACTCCTCAGTGCTGACTCCTTAGTGCTGACTCCTCATTGCTGACTCCTTAGTGTTGACTCCTCACTGCTGACTCTTACTACTGACTCATTTGTGCTGACTCCTCAGTGCTGACTCCTTAGTGCTAAACCCCTTAGTGCTGACTCCTTACTACTGACTCCTCAGTGCTGACTCTTTAGAGCTGACTCCTCAGTGCTGGCTCCTCAGTGCTGACTCCTCACTGCTGACTCCTCAGTGCTGACTCCTTATTACTGACTCACTTGTGCTGACTCCTTAGTGCTGACTCCTTAGTGTTGACTCCTCGGTGCTGACTCCTTACTACTGACTCATTTGTGCTGACTGCTCAGTGCTGACTCCTTACTACTGATCATTTGTGCTGACTCCTCAGTACTGACTCCTTTGTGCTGACTCCTCACTGCTGGCTCCTTACTGCTGACTCCTCAGTGCTGACTCCTTAGTGCTGACTCGTCACTACTGACTCCTTGGAGCTGACTCCTCTCTACTGACTCCTCACTGCTGACTCCTCGGTGCTGCCTCCTTACTACTGTCTCCTCACTGCTGACTCAGTGCTGACTCCTCACTACTGGCTCCTTACTGCTGACTCCTTAGCACTGACTCCTTAATGCTAACTCCTCACTGCTGACTCCTCAGTACTGACCCCTCACTGCTGACACCTTACTACTGACTCCTCAGTTCTGACCCTTCAGTGCTGACTCCTCAATGCTGAATCCTCACTACTGACTCTTCAGTGCTGCCTCCTCTCTACTGACTCTTCAGTGCTGACTCCTTAGTGCTGACTCCTCACTACTGACTCATCACTGCTGACTCTTCCCTGTTGACTCCTAAGTGCTGACTCCTCACTGCTGAATCCTTAGTGATTAGTCTTCACTTCTGACTCCTCAGTGCTGCCTCCTCAGTGCGTACTCCTTAGTATTGACTCCTTACTGCTGACTCTTCAGTGCTGAATCCTCACTGCTGACTCCTTAGTGCTACCTCCTCAGTGCTGACTCTTCAGTGCTGACTCCCCAGTGCTGACTCCTCACTGCTAACTCCTCACTGCTGACTTCTCACTACTGACTCATCAGTGCTGACTCCTTAGTGCTACTCCTCAGTGCTGACTCCTCACTGGTGACTCCTTAGTACTGACTCCTCACTACTGGTTCCTCACTGCTGACTCCTTATTACTGATTCCTCAGTGCTGACTTCTTACTACTCACTCCTCACTACTTACGCATCAGTGCTGACTCCTTAGTGCTGACTCCTCACTGCTGACTCCTCAGTGCTGACTCCTCACTGTTGACGGTGCACAGGAGTGTTTTAACACCTGAGCGATTTTCTGTGGTCGCAGTGATTTATATCACAATCCTGCCTGTGTTAGGCAAAGCTAAATTGTAATTAATTTTAGTGGGGTAGAGAAAAATCAGCATGTGTCTATTTTCTAAGTGAATTGACCGCATTAGTTCTCAGTTCTATATGATTTACCGATGCCAGGGTCCAACCCCACCCCTTGGAAATAATTTCCTTTTCCTCGTGACATAAATATAGTATACTATTATCAATAGTGTTTTCTATTCCTTCAACATCATACACAGCTATATTAGATGTCTTGAAGACTCGGGTCCGATTATTGCTATCGTGGGGCTCCGGTAACTAAGCAACATTTCCCATTTTAAGATTATAATTTCTTAAGTAATTTTAAAATTTCACTGTTATATGTGACAGGAAATCAATGCTTTTCGGTCACCGGTATTTATTAACGTCTGTACCTCTGGTTTGGTTACACACTTGCAAAACTTTCATTTATACAGACGTAAAATGTACATGTAGACGAGGTCCTTAATACTCAAAACAGTAAACTTTAACACGGAATTATTGCTCTCCAAAACTATCTATATAAAACACTCATGCAATAAATGCATAGTCTTTTTTTTTAAACAAAATTATTGTTAATTCACACAAGATTAAAATCATTCCTAGGATCGACTTGGAGGGTGCTAGACAGTCTTAGGCTCGACTTGGTGGGTGCTAGGAAGTACTAGGCTCGACTTAGAGGTGGCTATGCAGTCCTAGGCTCGACTTCGAGGGTGCTATTCAATCCTAGGCTCGACTTGGAGAGTGATAGGCATTCCAAGGATCGACTTGGACGGTGCTAGGCAGTCCTAGCCTCGACATGTAGGGTGTTAGGCAGACCTAGGATCGACTGGAAGGCAGCTGGGAAATCCTAGGCCCGACTGGGAGGGTAATAGGCAGACCAAGGATTGACTTGGAAGGTGCTACACAGTCATATGCTTGTCTTGGAGGTTGCTAGGCAGTCCTAGGCTCGAATTGGAGGGTTCTAGACAGTCTTATGCTCGACTTGGAGAGTACTAGGCAGTCCTAGGCTTGACTTGGAAGGAGTTAAGCATTCCTTGGCTCGTCTTGAAGGTTACTAGTAGGTCTTAGGATCGAATTGCAGGGTTGCTAGACAGTATTAGGGTCGGCTTGGACGGTGCTAGGAAGTCATAGGTTAGACTTCGAGGGTGCTAGGCAGTCCTGGGCTCGACTTGGAGGGTGCTAAGCTTCCCTAGGATCGACTTGGAGAGTGCTAGGCTGTCCTAGGCTCGACATAGAGGGTGCTAGGCAGTCCTAGGATCGACTTAGAGGATGCTAGCCAGTCCTAGGATCGACTTGGAGGGCGCTAGATAGTCTTAGGCTCGATTTGGAGTGTGCTAGGCAGTACTAGGCTCGACTTGGAGGGTGCTATTGCACTCCTAGGCTCGACATCGAGGGTGCTATTCAGTCTTAGGCTCGACTTGGAGAGTGCTGACAGTTAAAGGATCGACTTGGAGGGAGCTAGGCCCAGTAATGGGCTCGACTTGGAGGGTGCCAGACAGTCTTAGGCTCGACTTGGAGGGTGATAGGCAGTCCTAGGCTCGACTTGGAGACTGCTAGACATTTCTAGGATCGACTTGGAGGGTGCTAGGCAGTCCAAGGCTCGACATGGAGGGTGCTAGGCAGTCCTAAGATCGAAATGGAGGGTGCTTGGCAGAACTAGGCTCGACTTAGATGTTGCTAGGCAGTCCTAGGATCGACTTGGAGGGTGCTAGGCAGTCCTAGGATCGACTTGGAGGGTGCTAGGCAGTCCTAGGATCGAAATGGAGGGTGCTAGGCAGAACTAGGCTCGACATAGATGTTGCTGGGCAGTCCTAGGATCGACTTGGAGGGTGCTAGATCAGCTGAGTATTGCCAACTTTACCATTTCGGAACCAAAATGTTTCTAGCATTTGTGAGTCGGTGTGCACTAAACCCGAATTAGTGATGTCAATCAGCGAAATAACATTCACTGAAAGTCAGTTAATAAACCACTGTCGACTGGCAAATCAAGCAAATGAACCGAGAACAAGTGACTTACGGCTGTGTAATTCTTGACATTCGGTGGGAATCACAAACAAATCAGTGAAATTCAGCCACCATATTACTTAGTAATATGACACTGATTATCAGTCGCTCAATTTTCACTGTTTCTCTACCTTTGGCTCTATTCTCATTGAGTGAAGTATCACCTTCGATGCTATTGTTGTTTCCGTCACTTAACTACTCCACTTTTATAAAAATTCATTTCTGAAATACAGAAGTTGCGCTGTGTTTTTTTAAAAACATTTCATATTAATAGGTCATACCACAAGAGTAAATAAAATGTTCCAGCTGAAAAAATTTTTACCATCAACACTTGCCGACCACATCACACCACTCATTTGCAAAACCCTCATCATCATACAATACTAGCAAAGCAAACTGGCAAGTTATATCAATCATCGAACTAAAATAGTTCAACCAATCATTCCAACTAACAATACTAACATATCATACAAACATATAATTTTATCTGACATAACTCTCTGGCCATACTATTAGAACAAACCAGCCAGACATTCATGCGGAAAAAAAATTAGAACCAAATACTTGTCAACCATATCATCATATCATACGAAAAAAAAACAGACACGACTGTGTTATGAGACAGTTTCTATCAATAATACTAATGACCTACGCCCAACATTCCTAACCAAACGTTTCAACCATACCAATAAAACACGACCTTTACATATCTTGTAATGCATATTCAAAATTATTGCTTCTAATAAATGGTCTCATCGATAGCTCCGATGCTGACTTGGAGAACAAGCTAGGCTGGGGGTCAAAGTCATAAGGGTGATGCACCTTGGCCGGACCAGAGTGCTCTGAGTGCGAGGGTATCAGAGTGTTAGTATGGTGGATGAAGATGCACAGGAGTATCACACTTACGGGTTCGGGTGTGGATATCTGATGTGTTATCCAGAAACTACCTGCTATAGTTGACGCCCATTTGGGGGTTCCCCCAAATAAATAATAGCCTAATCGGCTGGTGCTTTGGTGACTTAAAGAAAAGTCATGTCATGACGTGGTCTGATCGATAATTCAGTGTCAGTTTGTGGTGCCCTCTGTGTCCAGAGGACGCAACAAACTGGCTATCGAAAAGCCCTAAGTTGCCCTGAAGTGGAGGCACCAATGCAAAGCTAAACTATAACAATGAACCTGAACTGTGATTGGAAATAGTCAATCAGTTGGTATTCTATAAAACTCCACTTTCTATTTTGCAGTGCGAGCTTACTTCAAATGCTAAAATTGTAGTAAATATTTTTACTGTAGAAAATATTGAACATTTTATCTGACTTATCATTGGTTTTTCAAATAGAAAATTCATGTAATTTATCTCTTAGTTCTAATCAGACTTCGCCACAAGCTGAAAAGCCAAAGTAACCTGTTTAAATAACAGTAATCAGAAAACAGTGTTAGATATTCATTTATTAAATTATGCACACTGGCAACATCTTACAAAATTATGTAATGTACTGAACTGTAAACATAACAGCATTCAATAACAAGGTGGAATATAGTTTCATTTCTTTATATATATAATGAGAAACTTTATCTTGGGCCATAACTTAAAGGCCAGCAAACAAATACTATATGAATTGATTATACAAGCAATATTTTAATTACTTGGCCATATACTAAAACTGTAATATATGGGTTATACAAGCAAAATTTGGAACTGCATATATTCATTTCTTGGCCATAGCCACAATGCTAAATGCTATTAGATACAGAGCAAACAAAATACTGAAATATGCTAATAATTTAGTGTTACACAAGCAACTATTCAAAACTGGATAATTCCTTACTTGACCATAGCCACAAATGCAAAAAGGCCAATTTTCATATAAAGTGATAACTGATCCTTAAAAATTTCCATTACAATCTTGGATTTTAAGCCTTTTTAAAATCTTTAATAGGAGCATGTTTACATTAATTGTCATTTGAAACCTTATGCTCCATAACAATATTGATGGTGGCTTAAAAGGAGAAAGATAGCAAAATATTTTCTTATGGCCATCATTTTAAAACTTTATAAAATTACAACAGGAATTTTCGTTATTTTCTCCAAAAGCTCTGAACATTTTCTAAAAAAATGCTTTTCTGAATATTGAAAGCAAAATGGCTATCTCCATAAAACTCCTACTAGGACCTCCCATCTGGTCCAACCTGACCCTCATGCCCAAAAGGCTTAAAGTTCAAATATTCAACAAATGTTCTCAAAGTACTTAACTGAGGATGCCGTCTGATCGCCGAGAAGGAACCATCTCTCTTGAGTGGCTCTCCTGGGTAAGTATTTATACAAAAGTCACCAAAATTGTAATACACTGGGCTCGGCCAATCAGAACTGTTTCTTCCATGCGCGTCCAATAGACTCCACCAGCACACAAAATCTCCATGGTGGGATGAATTCAGGGGGCGCTTCGAAAGAACTGCGATTTCGTTTCACCACACCTCCTGGAGTATTGGTAGCGCACCGAATCGCAGAGCGCCTAGGAGTCGGCCGCCCGCAAATCACTGACATGCCTCGCGCCAAACACCAGGAAGACCTTGCCCAGAGTGCATGCACTAGCTCGCGTCATGAGGCAACCGAGTTATGCTGTTCAGTCGGCCTTGGAAGCCCGCCGCGCGCCGAACCCACGTCGCTCCAGGCAACGACCGGCACCAGCCACACGTCCGGGCAATGAACTCTTCAGCTGAATTTCACCTTTTCGTTCGTTGTGGGCACCCAGCAGAATTATTCTAGATTACGACAAAATGCAAGTAAGTGAGGAATTAACGAAGACAATAGCGTAGTTAGAGATTTTTAGCAAAAAGACAAATCTTCATAGCCCACATGAACTCTGTCCAAGTGGGGCAGCCATATTTTCTTGACAGCGATTACCTCATAATTTATTTGAACAACTTCCCAAAGTGTGTAACAAAGTTTGCAACTAGAGAAACGTGCATCGGAATAACATTTCCGGCCCGTTAAAAAAATAATTGCGTACTAACAACTTCGTTCATGCAAGTAACAGGTTCCATTTTACTCGTAACAGCGGAGCAAAGAAAACTGTAGATTCAGTATGTGTTTCATAGAGAACCAACATTTTTAAAGTCACATTTTGAGCAAAAATCATTTTGATCGTGTCAGATAAAAAAAGGGGGGGGGGGGGCTGTCGAGAAAATTGAGACGCCCCGTCTCAAGTTTTGCAAGAGAGATATTCTGAAACCACCCTCATCAGTGTGATGGGCTGCAGTCACACGATTTCGATCCTATTATCCCTCGTTTGCCATTGCCTTCAAACAGTATGGATGCCGAGTTTTCCAACTTATCACCGGGTACAACGACTATAGGCTGTTCACGGTAAAGTGGGCGCTTTTTAAGGCCCTTCTGAATTTATCCTTTCACCCAGTTTCCATCTTCCTGATACTTTTTATTATAAACATTGCAATGTGACCAATAAACACAGTGTATACATTCACAACCCTCAAAACGTAATACCTGAGGCTGTAATAAGATATATTTATTAGTGGTTAACGACTGTTTCAATGGGTAATGTAGCAAAACTCTAATAAGCCCGTTTGTCACTGGACTAGCAGGCATTTGTGTGGCATTCTGTTCAGAAATTAATGTGCTGTTTCTGGTCTCAGTGTGTAGAGTATTAGTAATAAGAGGCTGCACCTCCCCACGGTCAAAGTCGTGCACACTCAGGTGAAGGTTTCTTACTCCTTCTACAACCTGAGTTAGCTGATAAACCTTATCAGCTACTCAGGCAAGCTTATCTGCAGTCGCTTTCTCGACTTGCCCTAGTTCGTTCTCAACATGAGTGTTTTGAGGTGAATTTTTCCACAACTATCTGATCTAGTGCTTTCAAGTCAGTTGTGGCAGCTGGTCGCGCTTCTGGCGGGTTCATTCGCTGCTCTACTTCCCTAAACTGTACATTACAAGTCATTTTTACTTTCTCTTACTCTTCCCTTGTTTCTGTCACTACCTTGTGTACAGTGTTCACCTCTGAAGTCAGCTGTTGCAGGTTAGCTGCTTCATCATCTCTTAACAGCGAAACCTGTGAATGTACCGTTTCCGTTAGCTGTGACTTAACCTCACCTACCTGCGTTTGCATAACTTCAGTCAGTTTTGTTTGTGACTCTTACTGTATTTAAACCTCACTAAGCTGTGTCTGTACTGACTCAATTAGTCGTGATTGCGACTCGGTTAGTTTTATTTGCGTTTCAGTCATCTGTGCCTGCATCAGCGCAGCGAGTTGCTGTAACAGTGACGTTTGTGAAACATTAGCTGCTGTTGCCTCTTGTTCGGATAACTGATTAGGCTGTGATGCATTACCGTCAGTGTTTGCATTTCCAGCTGACTGGGGTGCGGTAGTGTACTTGTCAGTTATTTAAGTTGTATCTCCCATTTAAAACACAGTGTGATCTAGGTGCCTGTAATTGATTGGTGCAGTTTCTCTTAATCTGTAGGGCGTACGCTCACTCCTGCGCAATTGGTGAGTTATTTGGGCACTTCTAACCTTTTACTAACTTAACCTCGCTTACTGTAGCTTCAGCGTGTCGAAGGCCCTCTCGTTATGCGCCAGTTTAATTCTGTAACATGTGATACGTAATCTAGGCCACTACTCGAGCGCTAGTATTTCTCTGGCAAATCGTTTGGCTTCAGTAATTCTGTAACATAGTGCAATGCAGCATAATATAACCACCTCGTTGAGATAGGCAGATGTTATGGTCCACATGACAAAATATTAAATTGTGTATAACGTTGGCAATATTTGTGATTAAGTTAGCAAGTGAAAAGAATACTGTCCCAAAGAAATATATTGGCTCGACTATACTCTGTTCAGGACCCAGTGTGTAGAATGCGTATGAACTCACCTTTGCCAACCCCACTCTCGTTACAGGCAAACAATTATTTGCCACATCAGCTGTGAAACTTATTCTTCATAACTATACACATAGCAGGACACTTGTTTAATCATTTTGAATTGAAGATATGTAGATGAGGGATAGGATAAAACGTGCATACTCAGAAAAGGTGTCCGACGTGTCAAATCCAGTTAAAAATTATTTATTGATAAATATTCAAAATTGTTCAAATTAAAAAGATCTGTTTGTTTTAAGCTGTAAGAAATAATTAAAATAATGAAATATCCCTGAATGGCAATGAGCAAAGAAAAATACTAGTGTTCCAATTAAGCTGCCGTTAGGAAGTGGTCATGGTTAACGTGCATTTTTAAATACCCTTGCGAGACACGTATTAACAGTCTGACTTAGGCACTTTAAATATACATAATCCTCCCAAAATAAAATAACTAGAATTTAATTCAGACAAATGTAACTTGGCTGTCTCAATCGGGAAAAAAACACTTGACTTCTCTCTCAGGTAAAAATTGTGGATAAAGTGTGCTGAAGTTAATATAGGCGCCTTGCCAACATGGCGTCGTGAATGCAGCGAAGTCTAAAATGAATCAAATTTAAAAACTTGATGAAAAATAGTTCTTGCAGTGAAATACCAGGTTATAGGCGCAGGCAGGACGATGTATCTCGTAGAAGGAACGGCGGTAGGGATTGCAGGTCTGGGTGCGGAGCAACTTTACGTGGCTCGCCGCGCCGGCTCACGAACGTCACAAGTCTAGCTAGCTACCTTAAATTCCTAAACAGCTGCTTAAATAAAACTATGCTGAGTGCTTACTCTCTTAACTCGACGCAAATAATAATTGCAGCAAGCCGTAAGAGCTGGAACACCCTAACTTCTAATTTATATACCTCCGCTACGTTCAACTGTAGGACAAGCGTCCTAGCCTTACGTCTTACACAGTTGAAGGTAGGGGCGCAGAGAGAGCGAACTTTCAAACTACCCGCGCGGCCTAACCCTATGCTGAGCTCACCAACCAATGGGAGTACAGGTTTTGAACCTGATAACTAATCGCAAGGCTTCCTTGCTAACGAACTGATATGACACACTCCAAACGGCCTAAATCCCTGTTCCGTAGAGTTACGGGTCTCATAGATGTTAATAGGAAAATACAAAAGATATTCCCTGAAACATTCACAATAAAGGTGAGACTAAAAAAACGCAAAATATTAGTTATTAATTAAAATATAGAGAAACGAAAATCCAGCTATCTATTTCAATCAAACATTAATTATTGCCATTCGTACATCTAAGTTTAAATATTCTAACCATATAAAAATTAAAAATTAAAACAATAAAAATTACGAGAATGAAACATGTGTGAAACATATGAATGGCACGAATTAGGCTACTGCTTCGAAATAAGTAGAGAAGTTCGTGAGAAGCTAAAAATTCTGTTTATTGAATGCTTTTCCGGTTTAGGCACGGCCCGGTGGTATTCACATATTCGCTTAAAATTGTGTTATTGCGACTAATACAGAAAACGTGCATGTTTCTACAAAGTCTGATGCTTTTTTAAGATTAATAGTTTTAACTGCGCCGTAAATACTGGAATTCCACATTATCTTGGCGTGTTGTTATAAAAGTTATTTTATATATATGAAGTATTAATGTGTAATATTATTTCCAATAAAAAACTTACTATAATACATTCACGGATACTTCACACTTTTCTGAAGCCCAGCTAAAGTTCTACTTCCAGGATATTCCTCCGCCTCGTGCAAACTAAGCTTAACTAAGTCTAGAAAATTACACCAAAAGGACAAAGCTCCGAATTCGTTCGCACTCAGTTGTAATGATATTTTATTACTAGGCGCTACCAACACACTTCTTTTTAATTACTTTTGTTCATATTTATAATAACTTGAATACTATAATTTATAAATAAAATACAGGTAAAACTTCAATTGACGAAAAATAAGGTACTTTCATGTTAAGAGAGGTATAAATCGCTTGTGATACATGTCACATTTAAGAAATAACTAAAAACGTTATATACAGGATGGTTTGATTCAAAAAGTGTTAAGAAACCGCAAATGGACTACATTTTATTCTTGTTAAAGTAATATCATCTTTGCGTCAAATGGGGATGTGTTAAGTTAGATGAGCGCAGCTTTTATCTGGTTTAATTTGCATTTGTTTACATTTGTTTGGAAGCAAAAGTGGAAGAACGTTTTTCGTCATTTCGCTCATTTATACAAACATATTTACGTCCATATAACAGTCAGAAATACATTTATATAATTTAAGCGCACTGAGATGTTTTTGTGGACCAGTTAAAAAGGTACTTGTAAGGATATTTAATGAAAAGCGATTGCGTAGTAAACGGGGAAAGTTAATTATAACTGGCCGAGGGCGAAATTTTTTAATTCTATAAAGAAATTTTAATAGGCGAGGTATTTTATTCACCCCTAAGGTGATATATACCCCAAGTTCCTGGTTTAGTGTTAAGTCACAGCACATAAGTATGAATAAATTAGACACCATAATTTGTTAACATTGTTCAATAGTCAAACTTTCCCCCCTATATTTTGCAGTATTAGTTGGTTTCATGACATGATATTGATGATAATTCGATAAAAATGAAACATTTATTACACAAGTAATAGTCGTAGTGTTCTTTAGCAAAAAAGTGAAAATATGAGACTTTTAATTTAAAACATTAATTTGTACAAATTTTAAAATTTATTATAACACTTATTTTTGAACCAAAAATTGCAATTTATTTTAAATTTGATCCTTGGTTCGCGCACGGTAAGAAATTAATGCATAATCATTTTAACCTTTAATTCTATCTAAAAAGTTAAAAATTGAAAACGAACGATTCGCATGGCAAATTTCTGACAAATATTATTCACAACGTTCTAATAACATGAGCAGTTATTTTGAGCCGTAGACTAAAGTACCAGTTATATTTAATTATGAGATTTATACGAAAAATGGACTACGTAAACTTACAATTCCTTTAACTCGCTTTGTTCATTTTTGAAACGTCTTTCATAATCATACTTTTTGCGAGCTATTATTTCATACAGAAACGACAAATAAATACAACATGCAAAAAAATTAGAAAATAACGTTAACATCTGGAGTGCCCTTAACCTCTTTTAATAACAACTAATAAAATCCAAAACACATTAAAAAATATTAGTTTGATGCTGCACTGCTGCCCACCAATGAAACAGTCCCAAAAACAGGTACTCTGTCCTTGATCAAGCCGGAGGACCTATGAACAAAAACTAAAGACATACCTATTGATACTTTTCATATACCTTGATGTGATTGTTATAGGCCTAAATTAGAAAAAAAAAAAACATTCAAGCAGTTCTGCTGTTGTTTGAATTTAAATTTTGCTCACTTTTAATTAAAGGTTATTTTGAACTTTCTTAAGCTAGTCATGTACAGGAACGACACTGTTTGAAGTGGTTATAATGTTTATAGCATTTCTCCCTGTAAAAATTTTTACTCAACATTTAATAAATAGCTTACTTTCAGAATACCATCGAACCGTTCTCATCTATAAAATGGTGTACGTATTCTTCATAAATGTTTCTTAAATTAAAAATGCAAACTAAGCTAATATTGCGCAAATTTAAGATATGCCGATATTAAAATCAAGGGACATATTGATTTCCCTGAGCCTACCTACACATAATGAGGACATTTTTCTAGTTATTAAAATATTTATAATGACTGGTTTACTCACATCATGTAATAGAACCGTTCTCTCATCGTCGGCTATTTTTCAGCTAGTTAAGTTTATAATAATAATAATAATAATAATTTCGTAATTTGGTTAGAAATTTTGTTGTGAAATATTGTACTAAGCGTAGTCACTTTTGTTTGTTTCATTAATAAAACATCACTACGTATTTGCGATTATATATTAGTGAAGAATACGTGTTTTTAAATAACGCAATAATTTAACTGTTCCATCATTGCCTCGATTCGTAAACAAAATAATTCATTTTTTAAAAAGAATTTAACGTTTAATTAGTAATGATGAGAAATAAAATGGCCACTCACAACTCTTGAAAAAGGTTCTCAAAGATTTTTTTTGTGTCGCAAGACGCCATGCAGACATCGCGTTTCACAGACCACTTCCGCAATAACGCGAGTAAATAGCTGTTTTCGTTTGATCTCGGTCGCTCCATCCCTGTCTTGCCTCCCCTCCCTTTCCCCCTCAGCATCCTTAAACCATCACACTCTATCTGGCCGCGATAACCACGTGGTTACGACGTTACCCCCTCCCTTCACGCGCTGGATCTGCCCCTCCCCTCATCTTCCCGCCCCGCCGCGCACGCCGAGAGGCTGGCATAATAAGCAAGGGGCTGCGCGCTGGCCCCTCCCACCGCGGGGGAGTGACGTCACGGCGCATGCGCGGTGAGTCGCGGCGCCCGGCGTCCGGCCATGCCCCGGCGCTCTCAGTCAGGGGGGGATACTCGAGCACGCACCGACGCCGACGTCGCGACGCGAGCACACTCTCCTCTGTCTCTGCTCGCCGTCGCACGTGATCGCACGCAGCGTCCGCCAGGCGCCAGCACAGCATCCTGCGTCGCCCGCGAACGCGGTCCGCGCCCGCCTCTGCGACGTCGAGCGTCTTCCGGCGTCCGGCTCACCCCCCTCCGAGCAGAAGTTTTCAGTGGTGGTCTCGTCCACCACGGTGCGGCGTTAAACATACGGCCTCAAGGTAACCAGCCCACGGCCTCATCTAAACTTTTCTATGTCACGCTGTAGAATTTTTGCTTAGTCGTTCTATAGAAACTGCTGCTGCCATAGTAATCTTGACGAAGCTAGTAACTGAGTTGAAGAAACTATTCAAATTCTGTGTAAATTGTACTCATAAATTAAAAAAGAAAATAGTATGCCAAAATTAATCGACGGGCCTACCGTGTTTATGCATAAAAATGTATTGTGCGGGAAAATCTGATAAAAATTTTGTAAATTTTTTATGTAAATTAATGTTGAACCGTGTATTATACAGAAATTAAGAAGCTAAACTGTCAAGATTAAAACATTTTCCTGTCCTGTAGCTCGCTTTTCCCACATTAACATTTTGTATAAATATTCCCCGAGTGTATAAATTATGGTTTGTTTCTTTTATTTTAAACACGAATAAACCACTCTACATTTTAAAGTTTAGTACTTCTAAGTGATATATAAACAGTTAAAATTTATGCAATAAAGTATTATTAACCCATCAGTATTTTATTTTTTCATTCCGATTGTCAACATGCGAAGTTTTATTAGCATTCATAAAAATACTCAGCGATAAATCATTACTTCTGTGATCTGCACAGGTTTAGAATTTTGGAAAGTCTAAAAGCACCACATGTCAAATTTTTCGAAAAAGGATCTCATCACATATTAAGAAAAGGCATAAATAGTAAAGAAAATATATTCATACTGAAACCTTTTTCTTCTTCAAATCCACTAGATGCATTAGCTCTAAATATTACGTTTTTCTTCAAAACTATGTAAAATTTCCTCACTGTTTAATACCGAAATTCTTTACTACCATGAAACTAAACTATGTTAATATATTCGCTACTCACACCTTCAGAAGAGAAATTGTACAATTATTTCAGATAAAAATGATTTTAATGATTTTAATAATACTTAATAATAAATTTAAAGTTGTAAATATTAAGTTAAAATGTGCGACATTAATAGCATGGCAAGTTTATAGTAAATAAACATTAACAGAGTGTAAATGTTTCAACTGAAGTACTGTACGCTTTATTACTACGTATTTAATAATGGCGTCCGTATTTATGAATATTTCTACACTTATCTGAAGAAGAATAACATAACACAAACACAGAACAAATAAAACTTGTAGTTACTTATAATTTGAAAATAAATTTCTCAACAATTCTGAAGCAAAAAAGAAGTTTAGAAATCAGGAAATTGTTTTAAAAGATAATGTGTTATACGTTTTATTTGCGAATTTTGCTATACCTATAAGGAGTGCATAAATCTATACCAAATGAGTGCGTATAAACTGTTGTGAAACATACTGAAAAAGATTAAAACATCTAATAAATTAAATGGGCCACACCAAGACAATATATGTAACAAATCTTATAAATCTGCAGCATAAATTAAAACAATTAACCGTTTTTACAAAAAAGCTGTTAATAATTTGTTTGGGCTTATCCTAAAACTTTTGTGTCTTTTTAATATAAGAAAGCATAACGAAAGCACTTAAATAAATTAAAACATCGCTTGCATTCATTATTATATTAGGAATATTGGTTTCATTTTTCTCCGAAGTTTTCAAGGCAACATTTTGGGATGTTATTCAACGGTTTTGAAGGCCATGAGCACAAAGTAGCCGTAACTTCCTACGTAAACCAGAAGAGCGATTCTCAGTCATTGGTAAAATAATAACATGAGATCTGCGCGCAATGCTTATACAATTACTTGCCCGAAGAAGGCCATCATCATATAACGAGGCATATCCTTTCCCATAACAATCATGATGACTCTAGTCTGTCGTCGATAACCTACAAAATATTTTCTACAGGCACGATATTTTTGGTAAAACATGTTGTTTTTTTAACACAGCGATTATTATTAATGCTCAACATGGTGCAAAAAACGTCATTTTTAGAAAAGCGAATATTTTTTTATATTAATTTTGGAAGTTCCGTGGTTTATGTGCAAAATAATTAACAGTGCTGGAAATAAGCATTCACGAATAACATCATTAAAAAAGAGCGTGACTATGTACGAATTCTGCATGCTGTCAATTTGTTGACATTTCACAGGGATGCAAACTTCTGGTTATACTTAAAACAATAAATAAATTCTGAGTATATACGTTTTTTTTACGTCATCTAGGAAAATGTTACTTGCTAACGAGTCACATATTATGAAGTAGTAGTTCAAGTTTCATGTTATTGCTATCATTATTAATTATTGATATGGATTTTTAAAAAATAATCATTGCATTACTATGTGAGTAAAGCTAACTTCGTATTATCTTTACAGTACATACTTTCAGCTACAAGCAGAAAGTAAATTAATGCAAATTAAACACTTCTACAAAAATCTAACTGCCGTCATTTTATTTTTGATAGAATTGATTTTTGAAAGTGCGAATAACCAAAATTAAAATGAAAAACTTCAAAAGCGGTAAGGCGTTGAAAGTTATTATTTTTTTAAGTAATGATATAGACACATGTTATAGAGTTTTATAAAAAATACTGAACTGTAATAAGTAAATTATGTTTCATTTTAACTGAAGAAATACGCATTCGAAAATAAAGGAGTAAATTCACAGGACACATTTGTTACATGCCCGACATAGCATTTTAATAGGTAGTGATCAGAAAATGAAACAGCCCCAAAATTTAGCTTGGATATTTATTTTATTAGTAAAGTGTTACTTAACCGTTTTTTAAAATCCTTTTCACGTTATTTTTTTTCCCCAACTGCTCGCTGATGTGATATTTCGCGTAAGTGTTGTCAGGTGGCATGAACAGCATGTTTTAAATATCACTAAAAACAAAAATCACAAAAAAAGTTGTATAGTATTACGCATGAAAATAATTATTTATATATGTATGAAAACAGGAAGTGTTGTGCTTACTATTGCACGCTATTTATAAAAAAAAAAAAAGTATTTCCAGCATAACTTGCGTTTTGAAGAAATCGCCACTTTTTTATTCCAGAAAATTTTCGGCCTAACTTGAGTTTAAAAAAAAAAAACTTATCGCAAGTAAGAACTACTGATGTTTATAGAGAATTTAAAATGTTAGGCCCCGTCTGACAAAAATACGAAATACTATGCATTCATACTGTTTTAAAACAAAGGCTCAAACACCAGATTTATAGGGCCTATGTTTTTTACGAATACGTTAACAGTATATAAAAATAAATAAACTTTATAGTTTCGTAATTTTAAGTGATTGTGTTTTCACAAATTAAGTTTCGTAGTCTAAAAGCTGTTAGTTAAACAAGTTGCAATAGAAAAGTATTAATTTTTCTCACGTATGTGGCATAGTTCAACATTTTTAAGCAGTTTAATGTTTCATTCATTTATCCTGGGTCTGTATTTATTAAATACAATAAACAGCGTTAGAGGGTGAGTAGGAATAATAATGTGTCACGTTTACTGTATTAGGGACAAGGGAAACTTTGTACACATATTGGCAACCCATACACTCAAGGACATTCAAGAGTTACAAATTGCCTATTACATTTCTACCATATTATATATATATATATATATATATATATATATATATTTGGTTCGTTTTGATAAGAAATGGTAGTATCAAAAAAAGCATGACAATAGTGGAATATTATCTATTTAACTAAGTCAATATGTCTAGCTCCAGCTCAAAATATTTTTCAATGTCATCAGAATGTCAGTAAAATATGTTTTTGGAAATTTATGTGGTTCGCCCAAATTTCGGTTTGAAATTTTAAGATGAAATTAAAAATATTACAGCCATAAGTTAATAGTTTACTGCAGGTAAACCTAGAAATTGCAAAATGCCACTACTGCGTCTTCGAGCAAAACTTTAGCGGAACCCAAACTTTGTGAATTTGTACGAATCAAGATTTTAAGTTAAGTTTTTCATATTTTCACTTTAAAAAACACAATAAATGTAGTTTTTCAAATAATTTGGTATTTTTATCAAGTTGTCGTTGATATGTCACGAAACAATAAAATATCCTCAGAAAAAAATTGTTCTTTTATTGTCTTTAGGTTTTCTGTATTACAGAATGTTATGATATAAGTTATGATTCTTTCCTACCTTGAAGGAGCTATAGGGGCGTCGCACATAATAACTCAGGTGAAGCATAACAGTATAATAATTCAGATGGAGCACAGAAGTATAAGATGGCGTGTGGTTTTACGATTTCATAACTAATTTTATCAATCACGGCCCGTTTCCTGGATAAATATGTGTGGGTGTGATCAGACCGGCCGCTCACCTAAGGCTTGATCACAATTCGCAACAAGATACACAGCAAACGCACTTGGAGGAGATAGAATTACAAAAACTTTTAACCCGAACATGAATATTTTTGTGATGACAGCAAAATAATTTTATCTATAGAATGTTTAATATCTATTACAATTTGTTTTTACCTTATGCAGTTATTATTAATAAGTTCTAAGGTAACTACATAATAATTTTGTTCTTACAGAATACATTTCGCAAAATGCATTAAAAATATTTTGTTGCGAGAAAATAAAAGTTTTTCCAATGTTCTTGGAAGTTTTACAGCCAACTCGGTACAAACAAGAGCTACGCAGCTTGCCTCGGCTTTCAAAATTCTTATACGATTAAACGCAAACACGTTTTAGTCACAACACTTAATTAATCCATCAAGAACACAGCTTGAAAAAAATGCGTTCAGACAAGCTAAGCTGCCCCTTCCTGGAAGGAGTAACTAAGGAGCTTTCAGACTTCAAGTCTTCGAGTACGATTGCTGGTAACGTTACGAATGTGTCATTGTAAGTATAAACTACATAATGTTCGTTATTGAACTGTCCTTGCTTACCCTTTCAGCAGCAAAGTGGGGACGTTAGTTAACCCTATAAAACAAACTCGCAAATGACATAACTTATTCGTGATTAGTAGTGTATAATCCATTCACAATTACTTCACACTTTTCTGAAGCCCTGCTAAAGTTCTACTTCCAGGATATTCCTCAACCTCACTGTTTTTATTCATGTTTATCATATATGAAACATTACAGTTTATAAATAAAATGTCGGTAAAACTTCGATCAAACGAAAAATAATGTATTTTTATGTTAACACAGGTATAAAACGCTTGTGATTACATTGCGTATGTAGGAAATAACTAAACACATCATACATGGGGTGACTCATCCAAGGTTGGGTTCAAAAAGTGTTCAGAAACCACAACTAGACCATTAATGGACAACTATAACTTACTTATCTTCTAGTTGGCAAGTTGTCTTGTGCTCTACACTCTAAATTCGAATCAGTGGAAACCCACTGATTCGTAGTGAAAATGACTCTACTTAGAATCAGTGAAAAACCAACCATTTATTGTTTCAGTGGAAAAATTACACTGATTGAACGAGTGGCGTGGAACAATTTCACTCATTCTAAGTGGAGCCATTTTCACTGTGAATAACAATAAGTGAACCGCTATCCTTACGGAATAAATACGTAGACTGCAATAAATGATTAAACTAGTAATAAGCGCAAAGATACACCGCAAGTTTAACAAACATTCCGGTTATAGTAAAGGATACGAATAAGAGACCTAGATAAAGTGTGGAAAATTGTTCAACTCCTGCAAAGTAACATTTCAAAAGGAAAAATATAGTAGGGAAACGTTCATATAAAAAACTCGAATTTGGGGGCAAAAAGGTGGTAAAATATATAGAGATAACATGAATACAAATAAAATGATAGTTGATGAACTAATGAGAATTGTTATAAGTTACTGAGAGCAGTGTACCATTAGAATATTTTATGACTTCATTACGGACTGTAGTTGAGGAAGAATTCTTGTACAAAGGATGGGCTGCACTGTAAAAAACGCTTTCTTTGCTGCGACACTTAATTTGTTGCCGCAAAGAAAAAATTGTTTGAATATGAACCACTGCAAAGCAGCTTCATTCACAAACATAATTTCTGTTTGATATATATAGCAATGACTATGATAACCTTGCATTGTCGTTAGAGTAGTTCAGCAGATCCTTTTTTTAGTAATGTCAGTTACAATGTAAAGACTATTTGTGCTCTGACAAACAAACGTAATTTCTAAATAAGAGAGGCGTAACAAATATTTCAAAATAATACAAAAAAAAAACCTAATGCAGCTCCAAGATACCAACCCACACAACTAGCGCTATTAACCTGACGCCCTGCACCACACGACCACTTTGTCTTTTGTAATCGGAATACTTATGTTAGGTATGTTTTTTTGCGGCAGTAACATAGGCCAGAGTACAATGCTACCTCTTGGGGGAAGAATTGAGATTAGTGTTGTGGAGAATCACCCAACTTCATTACACGTCTGCAGGAGGAGTATAAATTTGCTCAGCTGCATTTTCGTAACTGCAGAATGTACTTATTTGTTTATGAAAGTTTGCGTTGGGAGACCAGTCATGTACTGAAAATTACAATGCACGACAGAAAGCCTTTAAAATGTTACCTTCGGTACAAAGTAATATTTATTTACTGCGAACAAAGGCAGCTCAAATAATGTTTCTTTCTTTGTTATAAAGAAAGGTAATACTGCCATAACACAAATACGTATAAAGACAACATTTATTAGCAGCAAACTCACGTTTCATGTGATCTTCTCTTAAAATTAAAGCTAAATTTTGTTGCCGTAAACAAATCAGCCTCAAAGAAAAGGTTTTCTTTGTCGTACAGAAAATTATGTATAGATTTTTTTTAGAGTGTGGGATTTATATCACTTGAGGAAATTAGGACATAAATGAATGCTGAAAATATTTATTTTCTTACTACACACTTCTGCAGAAACTATTAAGTGCGGTTCACTTATATAGTCAGTCATCTTTGAAGTCCTTAATTCGTTGACTTCAACCCAAAGCAATAAGATGAAGGAAGAAGTCCAAGCAAAAAAAAAAAAAACATAAATATACTCTATTGTAATTGATGACTGAGAGTTCTATTTTTACAGACAATAAATGAGAATATATAATCTGCTCATGATGGCTTCAGAGAGAGAGTGTGTAATTCCTGATTTTCGTGACCTGATGGTTGCACCAAAGTCACAACGGGGACAAAAAAAAAGGGGATTTTTAAATTTCTAATTACAGTAAGTTATTGACAAACTTTGTGTTTTCTTAAACGTGCTTTCAGGGGCTGATGCCATGTTTCGCGATTCTCTGTACAGCCACTCGCCGCACTGAAAATGCGTGCTGTAATATTTTATTAACCAACCATACGTTTAATTGTAATAATAAAAGTAGTTTGTACTTAGTACGAGAGTTTTATTGGTGGTTAAAAAAGCACAATTTTTGCAATCGGGACCAAACATTTTGCTAATTTTTAAAAATAAATTTTCTCCTCAAAACACTTGCCAAGTCGTATGTCAACAATACGATTTGCAGTGGCCCCAAAAAATTGTTACTTCAATGCAGTTACAGCAAGGAGAGAATGAACCGACTCCTGTGGCAAACTGCAGCCTTTTGACAGCATAGGTAAAGTGGCATACCCCTAAATTAATAAATTTCCGATAAATTTTAATAAATTAAATTATCACAGACAATGAAAAAAAAATTAAATTCTGGTTGAAATAAGCCATAGGCTATTCATTATAAAGTGAGTACTTTCGAAAGCCCTCTCATTTGGAATACTAGTCTATAAGTATATTTTATTTTTGCTTTAGACAGTAATTTCCGAGCGTGGTGGAATAGATACACTGTGTTTATTACGTACATGGCAATGTTTATTTACAGAAGTGGCTAAACAATAAAAAATGATTGAAAGTAAAAATTAACTAGGACCTCAAAAGTGCTCACTTTACAGTGAACAGCATATAAAAGAAATCTCCATTCTTTCAGAAAATCTAATTACAGTAGGCTAAAGCTGAAGCACAATTTTTTTCGTAGTAATTATAGTTAGTTAGAAGTTTTTATTAATTAACATTCCTTTATTTCGCAACCCAAGAAATGTTACGAAATGTCACGGGTTTACTTACAGATTGGCGTGATTAATGTATTTTTCGCCATAAGACAACATGAATATCGAAAGATGTGATCTGAAAAATACTGCAGGTAAAGAATAACGCGGCATGTTGCCTGAAATAGTTATAGTGAATTTAATGTGAAATTACTCAAGATAAAAACGTTGTGCTAGAAATTCGAAAAATGTTCGCTGATAGGCGACCTATAACATTATTACTATAACGTATTACTGTGTTCACGCACCAGTGAAATATTTTGATAAATCAGTCTTGTGGACATCAGCGGCAAGACCGCTATTTCGTCGTATTACAACTCCTGGGAGACGTCTTGACGTTTGTCGGACCACAGATCGTCGCAACACTGTTTGAAAGATTTTTAAGGTTAGCCCATAAATCACACTTTGAAAAATGATTTTGGAGATAGTGAAAATTTTAGGCTACGGGTGATTAATTATATCTTGTGGACTCATCGCCAGTACTTTTTTTTTTTAAATTTTAATTGCTTTGTGGGCTTTAACTGAGTATTTTATGATCCCAATGCAATCCACTGAGATAATTTAGCTCTGTAACAGCAGACAGATGTTTTGTTCACTAAATGCCTGTACTATATAAGCTGAAGGAGCAAGATCAACGATCTCGCAGGTTCATGGCTATACACATGTGTCAGTAACACAAAGAATTCATAACGACACTGAAATTCGCTTCCTTCCCCGAAGAAAAACTCTACTCAGTTACTCTAGTCGCAACTTCACGTCTTTTTCCCGGACAGAAAAATTACCTCCAACGTGAGCGAAATGGCTGCGATCTAAGACAACGATCACATGAAGAACGCGAAAGATGTTTCATTAAGCATATAATATTTATTCTAATCCTGACATGGTAGTCCTTCGGTGGGGTCTTATTCCATTCCAAAATGTTCTCGTTTATAATATTCCAAAGCTATTGAAAGGCGAGGTAAAACCTTAAAAAACTTAAAATGATCTACCTAGCCAACATGAAACAATTTTATTTGCCCGTAAATCAGCTCAAACGCTGGTGTTATCATTATAATATGCATCAAAACTAATAAAGATCTGCTTTATGAACAACAATACCAAAACTTACAATGGAATGCTTCCATGATGTGAGTAGGCCGTATAGAAATACAGATAACAAAAATAGTTCAGCTTTGATTTTGTATGAGTGTAAGAGTAAACAAATTATGTTACATTTACTCCAAAGAATATTCAGAAGAATGAAAATCTAAGTGTAACGGCAAAATTAATAAAATAAAAAAAAAAAACTACAATGATTTCCGTTAGGAACTTGAAAGTAATAAATTTCTCTTTGAAGTGTGAAGAGGCATTCCACCTCGGAAAAATCTGTGAAGTCCATTTTTAATTGAGTAGGATAATCATTTATAAGCAAGCGTCTTTTATTTCATGAAATTAAACCTAGTCCAGCTCGGGTTTTATTAAATATTCAGATTGGTTATGAAAGCGTTAAATTTACTTGACCCACAGGCGAAAATTAAAAAAAAAAATCTGGTTTATTATTAATAAACTGTGGGAGTCACCACCGTATAGTTGTGGCAAGGACGCTATTGCCTAATACACAGAAAAACATTTTCGAGAAATAATTTATGCAAAAATATATTTCAACAGCCCACGAAGACGTTGAAAGCCTGCGAGCATTAAATTTGTTATTGGACCTTTGTCCTTGTGATAACCGACTTACAGTCGTAGTAAAAAAAAAAAAGATGAACCAAAATGGCGGTTGGGTTTATCTAAAATGGATGGCATAGTTTCACTTGGTAATTTAAAACTTGGTTCAAACCACTTCCTGGTATGATGGAAGAAAGTTGTGGCACTTCATAAAAGTGTGTTTAATCCAGTTGCTAGGGCCGCCTATTTTCACGAAAATATCTTTCCTTTGGCCGTTGGCCGCTTGTGATTTGTGTGAAGGCAGTCTGTTACAATGAGTGAGCAAATCAGAATTAAGTTACGTCGATAGCGACCGTTCGTAATTAGCGGGCAGAAAGATAAGACGCGTAACAATTCAAATGAGCCACTCACGAAAGTGGTTCTGGACCAACGTGTTTTGGAACACAACTTGTCCTGAAATATTTTCGCTAAAAACATGTGCCCCTAGTACTTACATGTAAACCTACCCATAGGCCGTTCACGGTAAACTGAGCACTTTTGAAAAACCCTGCTTAATATCTTCTTGTAGTGCACGTTGTATATTCTTACGCCTTATGTAAAAATACGATTGACATGGGCCTTATCACTTTATTCATGCGTCGGTCAACTGAAACTGTGAAATTATTAGAACACAAAATATTTTACAAATCTGCTCATTTTCACACTTCGATGCATTAAAAAAAAAGACAGAAAGCGAAATAAATAATTTATGTGAACACAAATGGTTTCCTGACACTTTTTATTCGACGTTAAGATATGGAACTACTTTCCATCCATCGTTACAATTTTTTGCTAGGCGCCTGTCACTCAGTGCGCCCGTTAAAATATATGCATGCATGGGCAGTGGAAATTTTCTAAGGTTGATTTCAAAAGTGCTCACTTTATCGTGAACAGCCTTTATTAAGATAACTAGAGCGGGAACTAGTTCCACGTGTGGAGAAAATCGGCTTATCTGCGTTCTAGCCAAAACATAATGCAAGGAAGAAGTTGTAACTTCAACATTTTATTGCATTACGTTCAATTGAGCGTTTTTACAAACATGTAACAAATTCGTTAGGCTATATGACACATTAATGTTGATCTTTTTCGTAAAATTATTCTAATTAACTGTGCTGCATAAAATCTTAAATTCACGCTCTGTTTCAGTGAAAGAAACTTGTTTGGTAGCCGCAGGGATAATAAATGTTAAAGGCCTCATCTTGCATTGCTTGGCGGAGGTTGAGAGAGCAATCTAAAGACAACTAAGTCGTACGACTTACGCATTATTTTCGTGTTCGCAACTGTTCACGTTAAAATGGACACTTTTCAAAGCCCTGCTTAAGATATACTTCTATGCACGTTTCGTATTCTTCCACTTTATATGAAATTAACGTTGTCATGGACCTCAACACTTTATTCATGCGTCGGTCAAGTGAAACTGTGAAATTATTAGGAAAGTAAACATTTTATAAATCTGATAATTTTTACACACTGATGTGTTAAAAAAAAACAGAGAGCGAAATAAATAATTTGAATTATCAGAAATGGTTGCCTAACACTTTTTATTCAATGTTAAGATATGGAACTACATTCAATCTATCGTTACCAACCTTACTGGGCGCATGTCACTCATTGAGCCCGTTGAAGTATAAGTGCTTACTTTATCGTGAACAGCATTTAACAGATGTACTATCGAAATACTTTCCACTTACGTGTGCGCTAACGTTGCGGCCACACGCACGTCTTCAAAATGAATAATTTTTTACCGTTTCGTTCATGCTTGACGCCGCCAAAACGGGGGTTCGAAAAAAAAATTGGTATGCATTGTTGCCAACTATGAACGCTGGCAGGAACCAAATACAGTACAGTTCCATACAAAGCACACATTTTAGTGAAATAAGATATTGAAAGATTCTTATTTGTAACTGCTGGGAGAAGGGATCTTGTACCGCGAATTTATTGTCGTGGGTAACTAGCCGTATAGCGAAGTGCAATATAACGCAGGTCTTGCGATATAATTGCAAAATTGTGTAAAATGGTTCTTTGATTTCTTTGACATATATTCGCCATTTTTTAAACGTAAATGTTGCCACGACGATATTGAACATTCTAGAAAGTAAACTTCTTAGGGCTGCAATATTAATAATATTATGAATTCGGAAGTTTGTATGTTTGTTACTCAATCACGTCGTAACGGCTCGACGGATTTGGATTAAATTTGGTACAGGAGTAGATTATATTGTCGATTATCACATGAAGAGTTTCTTAGGGAATATATAAAATATGCCACAAACCGATTGAGTAGGCGCTGGTTATTGGTCGGTTTTATATATTTTGCAGGTTGGTGGAGCCACGGGTAACAGCTAATAAAAGTATTTATTTGTGGCTAATGGTTTTTTTTTTTTTTTGGGAGCGCCTTAAAGCCCCCACTTAACTTCCGCTTGCACTGCGTCAGTACGAAAAGAACACACACTTTACACGAGGACTGTCGAGTGCTTTCTAAACGTCACGCACACTGCTGACACCATTTCAAAGTACTCCGGAACGGCTTTTTCAAAGCGCTTTATCTCAAAATAAACGCGCCGCATCCATACAGAACCACACAAGGGCTCTGCACTGAACCTTCCTGCAGACTTTCCGTCAGTAAAATAATAGGCTCACAGCTGAAAGTCCCGTAGGTACACGCAGTGCGACGAGAACACTGGGCGCCAGTCGAGAGCCTTGCGCTAAGAGGCGATGGCGCACTTGATTTGCGTGACAATGTCGTCCTTATCTCTCCGCGCTTCTCAGCCTCGAGAGCGGGGGGGGGGGGGGGAAAGCGCTATGCAGGTGGGGGCCTTAATAGTGGGATGGACCCCCGCTCTTAATAACTGCTCGCGTTACCATGAACAGCGGGAGGCTCTGTGTTCAAATCCCGGGCAATGCATTTGAGTTATTTAAGTTCGGTTATAAGCTAGTCTATAAGCCGTCCCTTGCTAAGTTTTCCAGCATTAAACCGGGGGGACGTTAAAAATCCCTTTACAATTACAATTTACCGTGAACAGCCATTAAAGAAAGGCTGTTCACGATAAAGTGAGCACTTTTGAAATCAACCTTCGAAAAAAGTCACTACCCCTGCCTACATTTTTTTTAACGGGCGCACTGAGTGACGTGCGCCTAGTAAAGTTGGCAATGATGGACGGAAAATAGTTCCATATATTAACGTTAAAAAAAAATAGTGTTAGGTAACCATTTGTACAAACTGAAATTATTTATTTTCCTCTCTCCTTTTTTTTAATGCGCCTAATTATAAGAATGAACATATTTTAACATATTTACTTTTGTAATAATTCCGCAGTTTCACTTGAACGAAGCATGAATAACGCGATGAGGCCCATAGCAATGTTAATCTTACATAAGACGGAGGAATACACAACGTGCGTACAAGTAGATTTCAAGCAGGGCTTTCAAAAGTGCTAGTTTTACCGTGAACAGCCTATAGGAACAACGCACATTATTATTGGGTAGAGAAATACTAGCATGGAGGGGGCGGAACTCGTATTTCCTTAGTGATGTTTGGCGCTGGCATACCCTGAGTGGCGGGCTAAGCACCACTCTGCGGGGGGGGGGGGGGACGCGCAATGGGGCCTGCCCCCCGTGATCGTCTCGAACTCGAATGCAGCGTGTTGACCACAGCAGCGTCGTCTCCCCCGGGGATCACAAGCAGGGATCAGTGTTACCAGACGGGGAAAATGAAATTCTGGTATCATCCATTAAATTCTGGTACTCTAATAAAAATAATTATCCCCTTCACCTCAGCTTAGTTATTGTAACTTCGAAGCATAATTTTCAAGCAACAGTTAAAAAAAATGTATTTGAGATTTTGAACTGTTGATGGTCATATTATATATATATATATATATATATATATATATACATACTTATTATTATATTTTTAGGACACCTAGAGACTAATTACCTGTACTCATTTCGCAAAAAGAAAATTTTGATGCACTTTAACCATATTTCCCAGAAACTGAAAAATACGCAAGTAATTTTTAAGAGTGTTTTTGACAATTCGGTTTGATTTAACGCTACAGATGTCTACAAAGTACAAGTACAATATAACATTAAATACAATTCAGCAGTTGTGAAGTACAAGTTCAATAATTGAAATTAACTTATACTTTCGTTTTATCAGTGAAGTTTAGAAAATTTTTACGACCAAAAAAAATTTGGTATAGTCTACCTATATGCGTATAGGCTGTTCACGGTAAAATGAGCACTTTTGAAAGTCCTGCTTCGGATCTACTTGTATGCACGTTGTGTGCTCTTTCGCCTTATGTAAAATTTAAATTGCCATGAGCGTCATGACTTTATTCATGCGTGGGTCAAGTGAAACTGTGAAATTATTAGAAAAGTTAATATTGTACAAATTTACTCATTTTTGCACTTCGATGCATTAAAAACACAGACAGCGAGAGAAGTAATTTAAGTTATCACATGTGGTTACCTAACACTTTTTACTCAACGTTAATATATTGAACTACTTTCCCATCCATCTTTACCAACTTTACTGGGCGTATGTCACTAAGTGCGCTCGTTAAGATATATGCAGGTAGGGGCAGTGACATTTTTCTAAGGCTGATTTCAAAAGTGCTCACTTTATCGTGAACAGCATTCACCAGAATGAGAGAAGTCTTGACACCTGGTACCAAGAGAGAAAATCTGGTACAAAAACCCACAATTCTGGTACGTGTCTGGCATCACTGGGCGGGCTGTATGACGACCCCGCCGAGTGCGGTGCCCGCCCGCAAGGCAGCGACGCTCGCTCGTCAAATCAATGGGCGGGTTGTTGCGGGAGGTTTGCGCCGCACGGGGTTGGGGGGGGGGAGACATGGTTAATACAATTATGCCGCGGGCGGGCTGCCACGCCAAGCCGGCAGGATGTGGGCCATTACACCCGACCACGCTGGGGTGCGCGACGACGGCCCTAGCTAGGGTGCGAGCACCACCTGCCTGCTCCAGGGGTCGTCGACTACGTTGCGAGTTCCCGCCGACGTCGTGCAGTCGCAGCTCTCATACACTATGGTCCACTCACAATTACTAGAGACACGCGAAATTCGTGTTATGATTTGGCATCAGTCTGAACTTCACAGTACTGTGTGCACCAGAGTGGGTGTCGTTTGTCCATTGGCTGCTGCATATATGTGAAGACACGCCCTCTCTGACTGAACTACACGTGATCGGGACACACGATTGTGGAGTGTTCCTTTATTGGTGCAGAGTCACCCAGGGTGTGTCACGTAAAGTATGGTCCTGTGACAAACGTATTGCAAAGGTACACGTGCTTCAAGTTGAACATGCCCCCAAATAATAACGCGAATTTTGCAGGCCTCTGGCCATTTGTAACTGCATGCAGGGCACCGAACGGCGATAGGTTAATCAGTTGCAATAAAATGCTCACTCGAAGAGTAGTTTAGTGCGGTAACTGCAGTCTGTGCAGAGGCCGTATGTCTCAAAACACGGCTTAAGAACTTTCCAACCCGATTCCGTCACCAAATGTAAGATGTTCGCCCGTGCACGTCGTGACACAAATGAGATTACTATCACACATGAGCGGAAACTAGTTGCAATCAGTGCCCAACCTTCATATCCACCTGGGTCACAGACGTACTGGCTGCTCGAAGCTAACGTATTCAATAGTCCGGGAAGCATTGGAGCTGTTTCGTTCATGTGCCTAGCTGTGCCTAGTTGAACCAGCCGTCCCTAGTGGCTTGCATTCCATTGTAGTCTGTGCAAAGTAATATGACCGATTCGGAAGAGGAAATACATTAGTATAGGTTGTTCACTGTAAATTGAGCACTTTTTATCTTATTGCACCCTCAGGTATTAAATTTTGAGGGTGGGGAAATGTATACACTGTGTTTATTGGTCACATTGCAATGTTTTTATTAAAACGCAGCAGGAACATGGAAATCGGATGAAAAGAAAAATTTAGAAGGGCCTTAAAAAGTGCTCACTTTACAATGAACAGCCTATAAAGGCCGGCACGGCTCTGCATCAGCCGGAATATATGTGCGTATAGGCAGTTCACGGCAAGTGAGCACTTTTAAGGCCCTAGTTACTTTTTCCTATCACCCATTTTTTATTCTTACACCACTTTTTAAAATAAATATTACAATGTAACTAATAAACACAGCGTATATATTCCACCGGACTCAAAAGTTAACGTCTAAGGCTACAATAAAATATATTTATTGACTGTTATTCCAGATGTGAGGGCTTCAAAAAGTTCTCACTTTACAATGAATAGCCGATAGGACTGTTCCTCGTATTTTCTGTGGCAATGGTAGGTCGGAGAATAAAGCGCTAGATTTCTGAGCCAGCTCTTCGGGTTCTAATTTCGGTCGTGTGATCAAATTTTTTTATATACACTAAACTGCGTAATATAATTCTATTTAAGGTTAGCATAGTGGAAATCGTAATTATTGTACAATATAAGCCTACGAAAAAGTTTCCACACACACACACACACGCCTTTCTTTCTTTGGGACGTTGGTAGAAAATTCACATTCGTAACAACTGCTAACGTTCATGTGGATTGTGCGGCCACGGTGGTGTATTGCTCACACTAAACCTCATCCACCTAGGCGAGCCGGGTTCGATTCCCGGCGGGGGCGCTCTCAATGGAAATCGTGCCGGACGATGACGCTGGTCGGCGGAGGACTCAATAGTAGATCCTAGGTAAATCTTAAAAAGTGCTTAACACATTTGAGGGCTGCACACATTTACTGGTAATCAAGAAAAATTAGAAGTAAGTCACCTCTATCTAGGGGTAGTGAAATTTCGCGAAAAGATTACAAGACAAGTTACATTTCGAAACATCATAGGATCGTTTACGTATATTGATTGGCTGAATTACTTTTTGCCACACGTTAGCCGTCTGCACGCGAATCACGTAGGAGCCGTGCCGATGTTGCCGAATTTTGAGTGGCCCGGTCAAATACGAAAACACTCTCTCAAGCAGGCAGCAACCAATGGAAATATAGACAAACTGTTGTTGGGTACTTATAGTATTGAAGTCTAACGTGTATTCATATTTTTTTTTCGCGAAAAATCACTATCTCTACCTATATCCGCTACTGCAATAACACTGGTTCTGTTGGTGTCTGTGTTAAGAACTCACCATCGTCCTATTTGTCCATACCACACAGAACACTACCCTGTACTTTACAGCGTTCATTATTGGCCGGTCATCAACCAATGGAAAGCCGAGCTGATAGTGACCCAATCAAATGTCGTTTATCGTATAAAGAGGTTTACAATAAAGCATGTCCCTTTGTATGGCTATAAAAAAAAAGAGATTCTGTCGTTAGCAATATCATTGCTACTGCGCTGTGGTGTTCTTGTGAGATCATGTTAAACACTATCCGAACAAAGACTGCACATCCATGTGAGTTTAGTTCTGAACAACAAAGACATTTTCAAAATACCTTTGCTCGAGCTACACTCTTGCATAGTCTACAAAGTGCTACCGTGACGCGAACAGCCTATAACAAATTCTACAGAAGGTTGTCCGAAATGAGCCGACCTCCAGTGGCGCAGTCCGTTGGTGCGCCGCAGATCTGGGGTACGGGAGGCTCTGGTTTCGAATCCCAGGTGAGGCACGGGTGTTTGTTTAAGTTAGGTTATAAGTTAGTTCGTAAGCCGTCACCTGATAAGCCTACATGTATAACACCGTGGGATGTTATTAAGCCCTTTACAATACAATACAATTTTACGAAATGAATATTCCTCTACGCAGGTGATTGTGAGATTAGTAAATGAAAATCAACTCGAGAACACGGGTCCACAGGAAACGCGACGTTTGAGAAAAGGTTTCAGTGAAATGTCGCATGATGTAAACTAAGATCGTGTCCGAAGCTACAAATTCATTAATTTGAAATTTGTCATTTCGTAAGTTTAAATTCGGACGTTGTTGACAGTCACTTGTTTAGCACTCGCGGCAACGCATTTTTACATTAACCGTGAAAAATATTTTTACCTAAATTTAATGCTTAAAACGGGAGTAATATTTCTACAATTATCATTTGAATGCTGTGAATACGTTAATAAATAAGAAAACGATAAATTATGCAATAACGACTTTTAAAAAAACTTTTATTGCCAAATATATCAACAAAGCACAACACTCACTTACTTTTAAAACATGCCAGTGTATTTTATGAACTGTTATTTCTTTTAAAACCCTTTTTATTTGCGCATTCGCGCATGTGTTTCGAAGGTAGAAACCAACACGGCGCTGATTGTGTCATTTTGTATTTTTGCTAACATCCGCTAGATGGTAACAAAATACGAAATACCAAATTACCAAATACGTCACCAATTTGGTATACAAAATCGGGTTACGTAATCATCTTATCAACAAAATCTGCCATTTCGGACACGGCCCAAGTGTAGCTCTGACCAGCCCATCAAACAAACAAACAGCGAGGAGTTGTGCGTCATTCAGAGCGCACCGCGTCCATTCAATCACCGACAGGCGAGGCGACCGCTAACAATTTAGCTTCGTACACAGCAACAGTCGTTCATTGGATGCGCCATTGTCAACACGCGCTCTTTATGCCTTTCATCCTTCAAGCAACTCATGAAGGGACTTAAACTGATGGGCGGGGAAGTGTGAATGCTAACATCAAGGAAATGCACTGCATTGTCCTTGATCGGAGACGGGAAATACTCGTCAGAAAACTGCTCCTAATGCAGTCGGTCGGAGCTGAACTCTCAGCGACCTCACTACGAGTCAGGTATGCTACTACTTACATAACCAACCTTTCGAGGACAATATTACGCATTTGATTCTTATTTCTCCACCAAACAATTTTTCATTTGCATCACATCCATACACATATTACAATTTAAAAAACAGCCCCTTTAGGAAAGTTACTCCTGAATTTTCTCATTAGAAATAAATTATAAAGTGTTGATATTTTGGTGCATAGACGCGACCATTAGGTGGAGTGTTGGACCAACGAATGCCCTAAATGTCTTCATTTTATAGTGAAGGCACCGCGCTGACTATGGTATCATACACTCCGGTGTAAAACCCGCAAGTGTGATGGAAACTTGATTGGGAGCACGGGACAATGTGCAGGCGCCGCCGGAGGTTCTCTCTTAGTTGACCAGTTTGCTGAGGTCGGAATCGTGTCAACAGTGGTTGAAATCCGGCAAGCCGGAGGAGATCTTGAGTGTTCCTCGCCCACTGATGGGTCGACGCAGTGAGTGGACAGACAGTATTGCCACATGACGGGAAATTTCAGTAGTTGGCAGGGAAAAAAGATAAGAAACGTGAAATAGCGGGGAATGTTCTAATTTATAATACGTGTTTCAATGTACATACATACAAATTTTTATAATTCTTTCAAAAGTCTCTAATCTACTCCCAGGACATAATAGAAGGATCGTTATTTTTATTACAAATTTATTTATTGTCCCCATTATGTATTTAACTGCTAAATCATATATATATATATATATATATATATATATATATATATATATATATATATATATATATATATATATATATACACATATAGTGATTTGGGAATAGAGTGGAGTAATTCAGCATTGCAAAACTAACGGTAAACGACATGGGTCGTATACTTACCTCGCAGTTGTGATGAAAACGGGAATTTTGGGAGTGAAGCGGGAATTGTTGGCCAGGTCTGCAGAGATTCGTACTCGGATGATCCGGCGACACCGCACCTCGGTTGGAGCACGGGTGGATCGTAGTGCGAGCGAGGGCCTCAGTGACGATGTGGGAGGACGCTAAAGAGGCGCTGTTGCACCCGGATTGGGGTTCGTGTCTGGTCAGCCGTGACGTTAACTGGAGAAGCCTGCGCTGTCGGGCAGACTGTACTCCGCCAGGAAGATGATCAGGTATAAGCTGTTCAAGGTGAAATGAGCTCTTTTGAAAGCCCGGCTCAAAATCTACTCGCAAGCACGTTGTGTATTATTCCGCCTTATGTAAAATTATCATTGTCATTGGCCTCATCGCTTTATTCATACGTCGGTCAAGTGAAACTGTGAAATTATTAGAAAAGTAGATATTTTATAAATCTGCTGATTTATACACATCTGATGCATAAAAAAACCGAAATAAATAATTTAAATTATCACAAATAGTTACCTAACACTTTTTATTCGACGTTAATATATGGAATTACTTTCCATCTATCGTTACCAATTTTACCGGGCGCATGTCACTCAGTGCGTCCGATGAAGTATATGCAGGCAGGGGCAATGACTTTTTTCGAAGGTTGATTTCAAAAATGCTCACTTTATCGTGAACAGCCTTTAATGATGTGAAGTTATCTGTCTTGGGAGCCGTGTTACATAACGAGATGTTTTGATTTACAGATTACAATAATGCAATTGCACTTTTTAGCTTATAAATGTTCTACTGGTTTAACTGTTAAAGTTTATATAATTTCTGTTCATTAAGTATTTTTCCTTTCATTATTTCCAGTCAGGTATATGACACGTGCTATTTTTTTTTTAAATAGTTGCGTAGCACGAATAATAAACATTAGTACTTAACAAATTCCGTGTAGTTTGCTCAAATATCGATGCAGTCAATAAAAACAATCGTTAGTGTGCTGAAGAATATGCAGATGAATTTGGGGTGCGTTTCAAGAGAGAATAACGTGGAGTTCGTAGATGACTTAACTACGATGCGCACAGTGGCTTTTATTCCACAGACGCAAGGCAAGAAATGTTTACTCTATACATATTGGAAATGTTTGACCCTTTATGGTTTTCGCCTTAACGTTAAACACATTTAATTATGAGTTTCCCTTTTTCCGATTCGATAAACAGAGTTTTCGTAACTCCCGTGCTGAACACGCGTAGTGCTGCTATCTAGCATTTATTTCCACAAACGGGAGCGACCAGCGATGAATCGAACTCGCAAGCAACTACACGCTACCGCGTTCCTTCGGCAGGGTAAGCAGTCGTTCTGTTTGCGTCCTCCAGTCCTACATTTTTCCTTGGAAAGTGGATGAAAGTGTTCGTGAAAACGGGAATTTTCTTATAATTTGTAATGTGCTCACTAAATAATATTCAGTTTAATTATTATTGCATTCATTTCATTCCCGTTTTTTATAACTAATGTTAGGTATTATAACACGGTAAATACACGTGGAGGGTAAGCAAAGTTGGAAGTTGCATTTGTCAGTAGAAATTGCTTACCCTGTAAAAAAAAAAAAATTCACTACACGCCGCTGGATGCGCAGTATGTAGCAAGATCAAACTTCTGGTTCAATTGGTGATCACAAGTAAACAACTTGAAATAGCAGAGTATGAATGTCGGCATCAAGCGGGAAAGTGCAGCTACGCCCTCGTGCATGCTTGGCTCTTACTTAGGAGCACAAAGTGTTCCACGATCGGTTCACGGGAAATCGATGGCGACATAAATTTTACACTGTTGCAGTTGCAGGAAATGAAAAAAAAAAACAACTTACCCTACATTTGTTCCGCAGGGCTAGAGTTCCCCTCATACGGGGTGGCGACCCAGATTCAATACAACCCACTCCAAGTACGAGACGAAACTAACAGCAACACCGAGGAGTGCAGAACTAACAACATGGGAGGATTTCTTGGCGTAGGATATCCAGATATTCGCTACAGAGCAAATATTTTATTTACAAACTAGATGACCCGTGTGACTTTGTTCGCATAACATTTAGGACTGCGGCCCCACTTGATATGTATCTATACACTGCGGCCTCACTATTGGATTCTCTAGCCACTGAGCAACTGCGGCCCCACTATTGGGTTCTCAAGCCACTGAGCAACTGCGGTCCCACTATTGGGTTCTCAAGCCACTGAGCAACTGCGGCCCCACTATTGGGTTCTCAAGCCACTGAGCAACTGCGGCCCCACTATTGGGTTCTCTAGCCACTGAGCAACTGCGGCCCCACTATTGGGTTCTCTAGCCACTGAGCAACTGCGGCCCCACTATTGGGTTCTCTAGCCACTGAGCAACTGCGGCCCCACTATTGGGTTCTCTAGCCACTGAGCAACTGCGGCCCCACTATTGGGTTCTCTATCCGCTGAACTACTGCGGCTCTTGGGAAGGAATGGAAGACAGTCCATAGATAAAAAAGGAAGGAGAAATGACAGAACTTTTTATTTTAATAATGTTTTTTATGCAGTAATTTACAATAAGAATTTCCATGAAGGAATTATATAAAATTACAATTTTTTTTTACGGAAATGAGATATTTTTCCGGAATAAAAAGTAGCATATGCCACTCTCCGACCCTCCAACTACATCTGTACAAAACATCACGTTGATCTGTTGCTCCATTTTGACGTGAAAGAAGGACAAACGAGCACACAAACACACTTTCCCATTTATATAGTAGTAAGGATGAAACTCTGTTCCTTGCAGTGGTTGCTAGGATCACAGTTCTTCGTGAAACTATGTTTATCAGCAACACAAATTATTTAGATTTTGGGAATAATACAAATATTTTCCTTGACGTTTAGTTGAAATGGTGTAATTGGTCTACCATCATTATTTAATTCAACTTAAGCGAGAGACGAGAGGTAAATTTCAATGCAATTGTAACTTATCGAGCAACTGATTGATGATCGGCTCAGAAAGACCAAAAAATATCTCCCTGTGCAAAAAAAATTAGCAAATAAAACAAAGAATAGACCTTAGAAATGATACGCTTACGCAAGTAGGTATACTTTAACGCAAGTAGGTATACTTTAACGCAGCTAAGACGTGCGGGACTGGCGGTAAACATGCAGTTAACGTTATTATTCCTGCCCTTCGGTGCGTAAGGAAAACAGGAAATTAAATTTAAAAAATATGTATTCAATGTCACTAACTTTAAAAGTTAAAATTTCATATGACGACCTTATGCCATGGAACTTCTTTTCCAAAACCGGTACAAAGTTTATGTGAAGCAACTGTACCGGGAATCCGTAAATATATATGCAGCTAAGAAGCGAAAACATATATTTGAAAGGTTGATTTAAAAAAAAACCGTAAACTTGGCATAGACCTACCAACATTACCACAAATATGGCAGGTGCCTAGTGTGGGGACAGGCAGGAAGAAAATAATTTTAGGCGTTTTTCAGCAATGTTCCACAATACCACTTTCAAGCAAAAAAAAAAAAAAAAACGCTTTGGTCGCTCTTAGCTAAGGATCAAATTTCTACAAAAAGTTTTTTTTTTTTTTGTGAAACGCTTTAAAAAAAAATGAATTAAGATTTATAAACTCAAAGTTACTCTGTCAGTTTCGTTTGCAGTCACCGTAAGTTTATATGTGACAACAAAGTTTTGTTCACGACAATATAATTTAGCAGGGTAAAGGCTGTTCACAATAAAGTGAGCATCTTTAAAATCAACCTCAGAAAAAATCGTTTTTCCTGCCTGCATATATTTTAACGGGCGCACTGATTGACATGCGCCCAGTAAAGTTGGTAACGATGGAGGGGAAAGTAGTTCCAAATCTTAACGTCGAATTAAAATGACTGGGTAACCATTTGTAATAACTTAAATTATTTCCATCGCTTTCTGTTTTTTTAATGCGTCGAAGAGTAAAAATTAGCAGATTTTTTAAATGTTTACTTTTCTGATGATTTTACAGTTTCACTGGACCGACGTATGGATAAAGTGATTATGCCATTGCCAGTGTTAATTTGACATAAGGCGGATGAACACACAACGTGCTTACAAGTAAATCTTAAGCAGGGCTTTCAAAAGTGCTCATTTTATCGCGAACTAATTATCAGCAAAACATTCTGTGCTGCTGCCGCATTATTTTTTTTTTTGCGTAGAAGAAACTTATGCCATTTTTAACCGCACCATATCGCCTTCATCCTGTCCCTCACCTGAATTAGTATTCTTCCGCGATGAATTCATACCGAAACGGAAGTGAATTATTTCTCGATACGTTCTCCCGCCCTCCACCCCCTTCAACCCTGCCGCGTCTCTTCGTTCCGATGGTAGATGACTTCCCCCAGCGCACGTACGTAAGGAACTTTATTCCGAAGCCACCCCCTCGACAACAATTCGCAACCCCTCCCCCAGCCACCCCAGCCAAGGGCTCACAGCCGCCGTAATGAAATAATTCCACCCCCTGCGGGCGTCGCCACGAAAATTCTAATTTTCCAGATTCCAGCCAATTTGCCAGGCGACGCCGCCGCCGAGCAAATGGAATCACGCGGCGCCGCGAGCCGTCCGCGCGTCATTCGCTTCACCAGCGTGGCGTCCCGCTCTTCTTGGGCGCCTCCCGCCGGCGAGTGCCAACCTGCGAAAAATTAAAGCCGTTCCGCCGAGAAAGGAAACATATACCTCGAGGAACGAAACTTTCGCGTCCGTCAAGTTTACCACAAGCATTGTTATTAAATACATTTACTTACCTCTTCGCCGTTTCCTTGCAGAATGAAACCTATACCTACACTAAAGACGCGATACACCGATCTCGCTGGCTGCGCACAACAAGCCTCAGCGTACCTACATTGGATTGCTTTTTTTCCAACACAACTAACGCTTGTTCACGATAAAGTGAGCACTTTTGAAATTAACCTTGGAAAAAAGTCACTGGCTCTGCCTGCTTATATTTCAATGGGCGCACTGAGTGACATTTGCGCAGTAAAGTTGGTAACGAAGGATTGAAAGTAGTTCCATATATTAAAGTCGAATAAAAAGTGTAAGGTAACCATTTGTGATAGTTTAAATGATTTCTTTCCCTTTCTGCTGATTTAACTCATAGAAGTGTGAAAATTTGCAGATTTTAAAAATATTCACTTTCCTAATAATTTTACAATTACACGTGGCCGACGCATGAATAAAGTGCTGAGGCCCGTGACAGAAGTAATTTTACATAAGGCGGAAGAATATACAACGTGCATACAAGTAGATATTAAGCAGGGCTTTCAAAAGTGCTCATTTTACCGTGAACAGCCTGTAGCAAAAACAGCGTGGATTATATTTGAGGCAATAATACTGTTTAGTAAACAAACAAGTGCTTTGAGCCGCTGTTATACTTGCTCTAACCAATTTGTATTGCAGCGTGATTCAATTCAGATTGGTGAAAGTATTTTATTGATGTTAACAGTGCTTGTAATAAAAAAAAATTAAGATATAGTGTTGACCATGTGATTTTGACAGTCGTGTTAGTTTGGGGTAGGTTAATGTTGGGTACTTGCGCAGACGACGATCGGTCTGCCTCATCTTTAGTCCATGATGCAATCGGAGATAATAATCAAGTTCCTTTCATCGTGAAAGCTATTTTCCCTATTACGATTTCAACGATGGCATTTCTTCGGGCGCTGTTACGATCACTATCGGGAATACGTAAATGTGATCGAATTAATAGTTACGAACAAGCACTGTGTTGGTCGACTATGCTTTCAAATGTCGTTCTATGTTTCAGTCAAACGTTTAACGCCCTCCGCCTCAAAAGCCCAAAGTCTGGCGTCTGTACAAGACTTAACCTCTATGCCAACTATCAAAAAACTAACCAAGCAATTTCAATTAAAGGTTTTAAAATATAGCTATAACAGGGTGGAAAAGGTACAGGTTAACAGTGTTCCTAAGTACAGCAATGCCTGAATGTTGTTAATAATGTATCCTTGCGAGTTCAAAGTTTGAAAATAAACTATACAGTACGTAGTTATCAACATCACGCCCTCTTAAGACTTACGTCTTGATTCAAGTGACGTATTCTGCAAAAGTATACACATAAAATGAATGGTTGTAGTTATTAATGCTTTTATAGAAGACAGTTCTGTGCGTGTGCTTAAGAATGGAATGGCTCCTCTAGGAACTCCGCGTCCGCGGTCAAGAAGCGAGAGAGCGATACGGGCGACACTAACACGCACGCCTAGCGCCTCATCGCTCCTACGCGCAAGGCGTGCAGTGTTTCCGTCCTAACGCTTTACTGTGTAAACTAGATATGTAACAGTGGGGTTTTATTACACGAGATGAAAGCCCACAGATTAAACTACGCCCGTAGCTTTGTATTTTTCTCTTGCCGCTTAATGAAACTGCATTGGCAAGTTTTAAAAATGCAATATTTGAACATTTTCACGAATTTTTTTTCTCCCAAGAATACACTTAATATGACAGAAAAAGTGGACATATATAATTGTATTTTATCTTTTCTGACAAAAAATCGTATTCGCAGAAGATTTATGTACCGAGATACGCGTATTCGCGCAAACAATTATTTCATAAAAATAAGTATGGGTCCATCCCACTCTTTAACATTTCTAGTTATATCATATGAGTGCGTGCATACACAACAACAATAACAACAAAGAAATTACAAATTTGATCAGTGCTCGGCCATTGGCCATAACTGAACCCTATTGTATTTTTTAAATTAAAATTAATTAATGTACTTCCTATATATACCAATATTCATTTCTCTTACCAGGTAGTAGCCGGAAGGGGGATCGTTGGATATATTTTTAATCCCCCCCTCCCCCACACTAATCCCAATTAAAAGTCGTGAACTCTGTTACATAATCAGTTAAATTCAATTAAAATTTTGTTTTATTTGGGGGATGGGGTTAAATTTTAAAGGAAGTTATTTAATCATTTATTACTAATTTAATTCTATCTAACTTTTATGAAAATAATTTTTTTAAGAGACAAGAAAAAATTCTAATGGGTCCTAAACTCTGATGTGAATTCAGGAAGGCGGCTATTCGTCCATGCACCGGTGATTTTTTTTTCGAAACTTGCGTCCATACACAATACAGTTTCCAAATATGAAAATGTGGAAAGGATGAACATTATGTCTCATATGTTACGCAATTCAGGAAGCGTATTATTCAACGGTCGTTTAACTGTAGCCATTCCGCAATATGATTACACAAGGTCAGGATTAACCGCAATAAAGGGGCCACGGTGGTGTAGTGGTTAGACGACTCGCCTCCCACCTAGCCGAATCGGGCTTGAATCCCGCCGGGGTTCGCTCCCGGATTTTCGCATGTGGGAATCGTGTCGGACGATTTCTCGTGGCACTCCCCCCCCCCCCCCCCCCCAATCACTCCGCGGCTATTCATTCCGGCACTGATCCATACCATGGAGGTAATAGTCTATGGAGTGGAAGCCGAGGCACGAAAGTGAAGCCGATAATGAAAGACAAGGACAGGGCTAGCAGTGGCAAAAAGGTGCATGTATTGCACTGCTTACTATGTAACTTTTGCCACTTATAATATGGCGGCTGACGTAAAAAATCGGTCTGCGCGTGCGCAGTTGAAAGAAGTCGGACAAGGCATCGGCTTCACTTGATAAACGCGGAGAAGATAGGCTGTTGCCACTCCATCATCTATTACCTCCATGATCCATACTCGCCTCGCTTCGCCCTCGTCAGCTCTCAAAACCTCGATGCCGAAGAGCCGCCCAAATCTCTTCGCTCAGGATTGGCTGGGAAATGGACGACACAAGTGTGTCGCGAACGTTGCGCGGTGACAGAAATGACAGTCGAGGGACAGCGCGAGCGGAAAGCCACGCTGCACATCGCAAAGCCGCAAAAGACCCGGAGCCCGCCGACAGCTGGAATTGTCGTTTCGGGTTCACTTCGCCGGCCGGCAAATCAAAATGTTTTGATTAGCCTGCGACGTTGATTACACGACGGGTCGCCCCCCCCCCCCCCGGCTGATGATCTCCGCGCGACGCGGGCACTGCCCTTCGTAAGCGAATTCATTACCGGCGCGGTATCCAGGCAGACAGTCGCGGAAGTACCGAAATTGCCCGGGCGTTAATTCGACTGCGCGGCATTTAAGTCGACCGCATGGATTCTCGTCGCGGGATTTCCCCGACTGCGCGCGATAATTACCTTTGCAACAGGACAAACACAGTGGAGAGGGGAAGTAACAAGGAAAAAAAAATCCCCAGTGTTGGTAGGGCTGGCGTAGAGCGGGAGGGATTTCGCAGTTTTAATCAGCGGGAACGAAAACAGCCTTTATGCATACCGGATGATGCTGATGGGTTTATAGAAGGGGAGGGGGACGGAAAAGTGGTGACTGGGGAAAGGAAAGGGGTGAAAAGGGGATAATAAAGACAGCGAGTGTGTCGTTCCTTCAATCAAACGTAATTTGCAAGTGGCTGAGCGGTCGAAAATCCTTCTATCCGCACCCTTTCCACCAAGCATGAGTACCGGAAAGTGATGATGGGAGGGAGGGAGGGAGGAAATAATCTATAGCGTGCTCACGGTTAATTGTGAAATATTTTGAAAACTCTGCTCAAGATCTACTTTTCCTCCTCATGTTGTATCCTTCCGCCATATGTAAAATGTACATTACCATGTGCCTAGTGATTTTATTCAGGCCGTGTCCGAAATGAAAAATTCGTTCTTTGTTATGTTTCATTTGGTAAGGTTCTATTCGGACGTTGCCGACAGTCAATTGTTTAGCACTCGTGGCCCCGCGCTTTTACATTAGCAGTGAAAATTATTGTTATCTAAATTAATGCTTAAAACTGATGTGATAGTTCTATAATCATCACTGGAATGGTGCGAATATGTTAGTAAATAATAAAATATTGATTTATGCAATAACTATTTTTAAAAAAAATTTGTTACGAAATATATAAACAAAGCACGACACTTACTTACTTTTTGAAACATATCTAGGGTATTTTAACAACACTTAACTTATTTGTTTTTAAAAACGTTTTAATTACGCATTTGAGTATATATTTCGAAGATCAAAACCAACATGGCCCCTATTTTGTCATTTTGTATTTTTGCTAACATCCACTAGATACAAAATACCAAATACCAAATTATTAAATACGTCACCATTTTTGTATACAAAATCTGGTCACGTGAACATTTTGTCAACAAAGTCTTGGGAAATTGTTACGAACCTAAATGTGTTTATAATGCCGGATTGAGTACTTCTACTATGTACACTGAGAAAAAGGTTTTGTTGAGTCGAACAAGATTTGTTTGGTACAACCAAATTATTTGTTTGTATAGAGGCAATGAAATATTTTGTCGCTGAAACCAAATTATTTTGTTGTTCTGATTTGGTTGCCCCAAACTGTAACATTTGGTTGGTGCAACTAAAAATTTGCTTGGCTATACGTGCGTTAAACAGTTTGGGCCGATATAAAAAGCTCTTACAAGTTCGCCCGAGTTTCGAAACTAGATAAATTGCGGCCGAGCGCTACGCCTTAGCAAACTCAGCTAACGACAATTTACGATGTACGAAAGTTTTTAAAAGCGATACATTTCAAATATTGGACAATGTGTACAAACAAATATTTCAAGTTATACATCTTTACTTGTCAGTTTCTTGTTGTATTGTTTTATTAATATGTTTATACGATTGTTAAGCATCAATATATGCACTTACAAACACGGTTACTATCCTAATTGTCACAAAAAATCGCTGTACAAACAAACACTCGAGCTGTATTTTCAAACGAAGGCAGTAACATGAGTGGCTAAACAAATATATAGTTGAAACAACAGAATTTTTAGTTGACAGTCTAGTATTTTTTTTTGCCCAACACAGAGATTTTGTTTATTCAATAATAAATTTTATTAGACGAACGAAAGCAATTTTGTTGCTTTTCAAATTTTGTTTGCTCAACAACATATTTTGTTAGGGCAACTAAATTTATATTTGGCCCTATACAAACAAATGTTTTGTTCGATTTTCTCTGAGTGTATGAAGCATAAAAAAAAGACGAACAAGATACACCACAAGTTTAAATTTTACACTCGGAATAAAACGTCGATACTAGAAACCGCTTCTCGTAATATGCTGCCTACTTAACTGGCAACCTGCAAGACAGTGCGATTTTTTGTTTCAAAGGTTTGATTTAAAAGGGCCCACTTCACCGCGAACTGCCAGTGTCAATCTGCGATCGCGGGCAAGGTCACTTCCACAACAGGTTGGGAAGATCGTTGCTAAAAACTTGGCAAGAAGAACATTTTCGCCACTAGGTAAGCGCTAACGTGGGCAATGCACCAGATTTGCTCTATTTTCTACTTTAAGAAACAGGATAATTTTAATAATCATAAATAAAATAAAAATATATCTTTGTAAGTAAGTAAAATTTAAGTAAAATTGTAATTAAGAGTTGCCTTTCGGAACACTGCGCACCTAGCGGCAGAAATTTTCCTTATGCCGAACTCCCCCATAAGAAATCTCGCTTTGTTCACAATCTGAGTAAATAAAACAGGCTGTTCACGATAAAGTGAGCACCTTAGAAATCAACCTTAGTAAAAGTCACCATCCCTAAACTTTATATATCTTAACGGCTGAACTGAGTGATGTGAGTCCAGTAAAGTTAGTAACGATGAATGGAAAGTAGTTCCATATCTTCTCGTCGAATAAAAAGTGTCAGGCACCCATATGTGATGACTTAAATTATTTCTTTCAATTTTTTTTTTAATGCATCGAAGTGTAAAAATGAACACATTTTCAAAAACATTAGCTTCTGTAATAATTCCACAGCTGCACTTGACCGACTCATGAATATAGTGGCGAGTCCCACGGCAATGTAAATTTTGCATAAAGCGGAACAATACGCAATGTGCATGCAAGTGAATCGTAAGCAGGGCTTTCAAAAGTGCTCATTTTACCGCGAACAGCTCATAGCCATGTTCAGTGAGCGACGTGTTGTCTGCCACCTTTCTTTCTGTTCCGCATGCCGCTCGCCGATCTCAAATTTTGATTTGGGTGCGCGAGTGTCGGCGAGTTATAAAGTGCTTAATCCGCGGAGGGCTTATCGATGAAGCCGGACCAGTAATTGCTGCGCCATTGCGTGGAAGGGAACAATTGTTGCGGGGGGGGGGGAGGTGGGGGGGGGGGAAGGGTCAGTGACATGTCGCGCTGCGACCAACCCCCTTCATCCCCTACAACAGTCCGCGTCCGAGCGTGTTGCTCTCTCGCCAGCCGATCCGCGTGCGTGTCCTTATTTACTTATCAACTTCGCCAGCCGACAATACACGACGAAAGAATTATTTTGGACATGGACTAAAGATGAGGTAGACCGATCTCGCTGGCTGCGCACAACCAATCTCCGTGTCCCAACATTCAACTGCTTTTCTGCCAACACGTCTAGCGAAAACGGCATGTTTTGGTTTTTAGGTTAGAAAACGGATTTGTAAACAAATATTTTTAGACTTTTTATACTTCATCTTAACAATTTGTAGTGCAGGTTGATTACATTCATATTGGCAAAAATGTTATATTCATATAATATTGCTTGTCATTTAAAACTTTAGATATAAACAAACTCATCACTGTTCACCATGTAATTTTGACAGTTGTGTTCCTTTGGGGTAGGTCAATGTTGGGTATATGCACAGAAGACGAATAAGCGGTCTACGTCATCTTTAGTCTATGATTTTGGACGCTACAACGTTTTTTCTCTTCAAGAAGGGTCAACCAGTGGCGGGCTCCAGCCATTTGCAAAAGGAAAAGGGGGCACCTTTTGCCATGCACAATATTTGATGTATTTAATTTGTGTGTGTCTATTGTGTATACAGGACGATTTACGAGGAGTTACCGTCTCTCACAGGGTCTAATCCTTAAGTCACTTGGAGAGAATTGTGTCGCATAAACGCGGGTCCTAGTCGCAATATTTTAAGAGTAACAAGATGGAGATTTTTGGACATTCGCCATTGCGATGCAGATGTCTGTCACGGAAAAACAGGACTGTTCACGAAAAAATACTTAAAAAGACAAACAACCTACGGACGAGAAAATAAATATATGTATACAACACAGGAAAATTCCAAGAGGGAATAGAGCCAAAAAAACAGAACAGAAACTAATTACGTAATTTTGTGTGGTTCGTAAGCATGCGGCCAAGTGTATGGAAGTAGACGGAAACATTTTTTAACATTTTTTGTAAGCTTCTTAGACGCAATTGTGTTGCTAAACTGCAAACAATGGGGTCTGATAATACGTCACTGCATTTACTTCTGAAAGGGTTATTATTTTATTCGTCATTTTTCAAATGTTTCGAATTACTCTGTAAATTTTGGGAATATTGCCCACATGTATATGACATATTGTGCTCCCAATGATGTAAGGATTAAGCCCTGTGAGTGGCGGTAACTCCTCGTTAAACGTAAGATTAGGCTTCGTACTTTATGTACATTTACTACAAATGTAAGTCAATAACAGTGTTAAATAGTAATGGTTTACTGTTACGGTATTATTATAGGCTGCTCACGGTAAACTGAGCACTTTTGAACGCCCTGCTTAATTTATACTTGTATTAACGTTGTGTATTCTTTCGCCGTACGTAAAATTAACATTAATATAGGCGTCATCGCTATATTCATGCGTCAGTCAAGTGAAACAATGAAATTATTTAAAAAGTAAATATTAAAAAAATCTGCTAATATTTGCACTTCGAAGCATTAAAGAAACACTTTTTATTCGACGTTAATATTTGGAAATACTTTCTCTTCCATTTTTACCAACTTTACTGGGCGCGTGTCACTCAGTGCGCCCGTCAAATATGTACGCAGGTAGGAGCAGTGACTTTTTTCTAAGGTTGAGTTCAAAGGTGCTCACTTTATCGTGAACAGCCTTTACTTGCCGGATTTGGGCGACTTTTTGACAGCAGAGTGTTTTATGAATGCATTTTCAAGTCCAGGCCTTCTTATTTCAAAGTCACGGCCATAGAGTACTTAAAAATACAGAGGCGGTATATAGTGGGTGAAATGTGAAATACCAGTTACACACGCCAGTAAAGTGAATGTCGTGCACCATTCAGCTCCCGGAGACTAACTTGCCAGACTGCAGCCCAAGAAATGGGAAATATTCCAAGACGTACACAGGGCCCGCGGTGGTGCAGTGGTTAAACTACTCACCTCCCACCTAGGAGAACTGACTTCCATTCCCAGCGGGGTGGCTCCGCGGATTCTCGCACGTGCCGGACGATACCGCTGGTCGCCGGGTTTTCTCAGAGATCTTCCTCGTTTTCCCCCACCCCTTCAATCCGGCGACGCTCCATACTCACTACTGTTCACCCTCATCGGCTCTCAAGACGTCGATGTTGAGAGCCGTGCAAATCTCTCCACTCCCCATTTGTTCTCTGTAGACATATATTCCATGTCTCGGCGTCTCTGGCGTTATAGTTAAGGACATCCGAATTTCACGAAGATATTTCAGTACTAGTTGTACTTCATAGCACTTTAGCTCAGATTGGATAATCTAGGAGCTACACGTCGTAATGCCTGCCCGCGAAACACACACGTACAGTATCGGAGTAACCTAATTCTGATTGGCCACTCAGGTGAGGAAATAATTTGTCATAAATACTCACGCTTCTAATAAGCAAAAGAAAACTGCTGGTATACCCGTAGGGTATTGAAATCTGGTGTGTGCGGAAATGTTTTCGCGCAATTCGGGTGTCTCCAGCCATAGTTCACGGCTGTGGGCAGAAGTTGGCGGTGGACCTCTGTCGACGTGAACCGCGCATCTCACGCACGTTAACAAGTAGGCGTAAACAGGCTGCGGCAGTCGAGACTTCCCTGGCGGAGCAGCCTGTCTGTTCGCTGCAAGCCCTGCTCTCCATGCAGCACCGGGTTATTTCCAACTGAAGATGACAGGATTTCCTGATTATAGTCGGCTCCGAACCACTTGCCGCTCGAATTAAGAGCAATGTCGCGGGTTCATCTCGTTCCGCCGGAAGCGGAGCCCTGCGAAATTCGCCTTATTTGAAGATGGAACGAACTTCGAATGCGTGCGTTGCTTTCGTCGTTGGACGCCCTGGGCGAATATCAACCAATCGGAAATAACTAACGTGAAGACGGCCCAGTTACGTTCAACAAATGGGAAATGTATCCTCGGTTTTGCCGAAGCCATAATAACAAATACTAACTAAGTTGTACAAATGAACAAATGTACAAATTAAACTAATTCCATGGGCTACCGCGAAACATATTTGTCATCACCAAATAACAAGCCATACATATATGAAACAAATTGTTAAATACAAAGAAATGTTTACATATTTTAAACTTTTTATTTTCTGTATTAACTGTTGTTTGGTGATTACATATACTGTATGTTGTCACACTGTAGCCCATGGCATTAATTTTCTTTGTAATTGTTTTCGTTGTAATTATAGCTAAAGCAAAATAGAAAAAAAATTCGAATTTGACATCAAATTATTCTAAAAATAAAAAAGTGTGAAAAATTTTAATCGAGGAAAATGTCAAGACATATAATGTGTACAAGTTGAACAATGTTTGGTACAAAGATACAATAATTATTTTTTGGATCCAACACACTTAAGACCTATAACTACTTCCCCTCCGCAAGTACCAACTTTACTGAGAGCTTACCAGTCAATGTGCCCGTTAAAATATATGCAGGTAGGGGCAGTGACATTTTTCATAGGTTGATCTCAAAAGAGGTTAGAATATCATGAATAACCTATGCGCAGCTGGCAAGCGCACTCTGATTTCATAGTCGCTACTCGTAGACCTTGACTAGGGAGAGAGGGGGCGGGGAGGGATTGAAAGCACGTCAGTATAAAGGCTATTCACGGTAAAGTGAGCACTTTTGAAATCCCTCTCATTTGGAATAATAGTTGGTAAATATATTTTATTTTAGCCCTAGACGATAACTTTCGAGTGTGGTGGACTCTACACACTGCGATTATTATTTACATGGCGATACTAATCATAATTTGTGATTAAAGGATAAAAAAATGGCTGAAATAAAAATGTAACTAGTGTATCAAAAGTGCTCACTTTACCGTGAACAACCTGTACATAAGTTAACAGAGATGAAATGGCGTGGCGCTCCCATTGATGTGGGCTTACAGTTCGTTCACGGTTACTTCCAACTTTTCTGAAGCCTTGCGAAAGTTCTACTTACGAGATATTCTTCCGCCTCAACAAACAACGCTTAACCGAATCCAGATAATTGACACCAAAGAGACAACGCGCCGCATTCGTGCGCACTCAGTGTGGTGATATTTTGCATAAGAACTATTTTTTTTACTAGGTATTTCCAAAAAAATTGTTTTTTTTTTTTCACTGCTTTACTCGTTTTAATTATAAATTTAGCATTAAAATTTATGGACAAAATATAAATACAATTTCAGTTTAACCAAAATTGTGTTATTTTACGTCAACACAAGTACAAAACACATGTGATACGTGACATGTTTAGGAAACAACCAAACACTTCGCACATGGGGTCATTTTTCAAAGGTTTGATCCAAAAAGGTGTAAAGAAAATGCGGATAGACTATATATAGCTAGGGCCAGCTATTTTCCGCGAAACAATTTACGCTCTGGCTAGACTTCAATAAACTACGCAAACACTCGCATTTTTCCTTTGGCTATCGGCCGCCTGTTTTCGTGTGAAGACAGTCTGTCACACGAGTGAGCCAATCAGAATTGTGTTTCTTCGGTACAGACCATCCGTGAATAGCGGGTAGAAAGATAAGAGACGTAACAATTCAAATGATCCAATCGCGAAGGTGGTTCTGAACTGAAGTGCTTTCGAACACAATTTGTCCTGGAATCTTTTCGCGAAAAACAGGCACCCCTGACTACAGCTATTATCTGATTGGCTGTGCACGATCCTAGAACGAGCCGTGAGTCTGAAGTTTCACTGCGCTCTAAATTCGAATTAGAGGAAGACCGCTGATTCGTAGTTACATCCAACTACTCGAAATCATTGAAAATGGGTCCAATCAGAATCTGTGGAAAAACCACTGGTTGTTTCTGTGAAAATAATTTTGCAGATTGAATAAGTGACAACCGACTCGGCTCGGCGAATTTTATATTGTTTTTATTGCATTTAGCGAAATCATTACAAGGAATAAAGATATTTACTATAGTCGCTGTATGTATTGTGCATTTTAAAAATGTATAATAAAAAATTGCGGTATCCAGGTATAGAACTTACATTGTCATACTTCAAGGTCGTTTTTATACCAATAGCGCTACCAGGACAATGTTGGTTTCAAATAGGAAAATGTATGTATTATTTCTTTATCGAAAATATATAGCTTTGAATGGTATGTACTTTCTTTATTTTCGTGTATATTTTATTTGTTTACATTAGGATTGTAAAAACAAATAGTACTCATGAATGGAAACGGTTCACGTTGAGTGCAATTTAAACTTCAAAACCGAGAGCTATAACGATTACGTGAAAAAGAAATGTAAGACGTAAAAACTGACTGAAAGACTGAATGTTCATGTTGCCTCGTAAAAAAAAGCATTATAAAAGATTCAACTAACATTTAAAAATATTTTGATTGGTTTTATTGGTTTATGCGTTTTTATTCCATTTGATACACGTTTTTAATGTCATTTGATACACGTTATTTATATAACCCATCAGCCAAAATATAAATTACTGAAACACTGTCAATGAAAATGTTGATGAATCAGTGGAAAATGTCACTGAATCAATAAGTGAAGGAAAACCAGCATTTTTTAAAACTAATTCATCAGTTAAACTGAATCAAGTGGGTGATGAACAAGTTAGGTGATGATAACCTATTTAAACAGTGAAATATAATTTGTTTCAGATTTGGAAGGTGCGTTTTACGAATGATTCTCTATTGACTCTATTGACTGGTTGCCAGGCACTGGACGGTAGAGCTAGTGATTTTTCAAGAAAAAATATAAGTATACGGTAGATTTGAATACCATAAGCCCTAGACAGCAGTTTGTCTATGTCATTGGTTTGGTATCTGCTTGAGAAGGCGTTTTCATATTCAACCGGGCCACTCAGAATTCGGCAACATCGGCTGGATTCGTGTGCAGACAGTAAACACTTGTCGAAAAGTAATTCGGCCAATCAAGACGTAGGCTATTCACGGTACAATGAGCACTTTTGAAAACGCCCTGCTTAAGATCTACTTGTATTCACGTTGCGTATTCTTCCGCCTTATGTAATATTAACACTGGCAAAGGCCTCATCACTTTATCGATGCGTCAGTTCAGTCGAACTTTGAAGTTAAGAAAAGTAAATATTTTACAAACATGCTCATTTTTACACTTCGATACACAAAAAAAAAAAAAAACACAGAAAGCGGAAGAAAAAATTTAAGATTTAAGTTATCACAAATGTTCACCTTTTTTATTCGACGTTAAGATATGGAACTACTTTCCATCCATCGTTACCAACTTTACTGTGTGCATGTTACTCAGCGCGCCCGTTAGAATATGTGCATGCAGGAGCAATGCCTTTTTGCCAAGGTTGATTTCAAAAGTGTTCACTTTATCGTGAACAGCCTTTAGGTAAACGACGCTGCGGTGTTTTGAAAAAACACATAACTTGTGTTGGAAATTTTTCGCGAAATTTCGCTACCCCTGCTGATCGGCGAACGGCAACGTCGCTGACGAGTGGCTCCATTGTTCTGGCGTGTGTGTTGCTGGGGTTGGCGGCAGCTGCAGCTCTGTATTGCCCTAGTATTCTGTGTCCTGCAGCGTGTGTTGGTGCAGGAGTGGCGGCCTGCCCATCGATAGGCGCTGGCTAGCGAGAGGAAGAAGATGGTCAAGAGTAATCTGTCCTAGTTGGCCCTAAGTGCCGCTAAACTCGCTTCTCTCCAACTATCCCGCTCATTATGACACGCGCTCATTAGGCCCCTCGGCCCGCGCACGCGTCCCAGCCCGGAATTCTTCTCTCGCCGGGGTCAACACTTCTTGCTTGCACTACGAGTTCAACTACACGCTCTTCGCCGTCAACTGAGCACTTTTCAAATAAACCTTGGAAAAAAGTCACTCTCCCTGCCTACATATATTTTAACGGGCGTAGGTACTGAGTGACATGCGCCCTGTGAAGTTGGTAATGAAAGATGGAAAATAGTTCCATAACTTAACGTTGAATAAAAAGTGTTAGGTAACCATCCTATATAATGAGACGATCTCTGTCTGTCTGTCTGTCTTAATTACTTCCAAGTCCCTTGAAACTCAACAGAAGTTCTTCAAATTTTGCTGAGCGAATCCTCAGGGTCAAATACAGGTCAAGTTCGAATTTCAGCAAGATCAGATTACGCAATCATTACATTTTACCCTAAAAACTCATTTTTAATTACTTTTTCCTGTATGAAAGTTTTGTATCTATGCATAGGGATTATTGCATAGTGATATGAAGGTAATGGAATATCATTTTTGTTTACCTTAAATGTCTCGCTTCAATGTTGAGTTAATTTCCAAGCGGGGCCACAGTGGCTCAGTGGATAGAGCGATTCCAAGTGGGCCCACAGTGGCCCACTTGGAATCGCTTATTCATTTCGCTTTCTATTTATTTGTTTATTTATTTATTTTTTAATGCACCGAAGTGAACAGATTTCTAACAGTGATGAGGCAAATGACAATGTTTATTTTACATAAGGCGAAGTATTACACAACGTGCATACAAGTAGATCTTAAGCAGGGCGTTTTCAAATGTGCTCATTTCATTGTGAACAGCCTATACACGCTGTTCACCATCTACTGAGCACTTTTGGAAGCTCTGCTACTTTCCCTCTCACAACTCATATTCTTCCACTACATGGAACGTTTCATTTTATTTTTGCCTCATCCAAGCGGAAAACAAGGAATTTTTAGGAAATGAAATATGTCAATAATATACAAATTCGTACTTACATGTGTGTAAAAAAAAATAAAATAATAATAATAATAATAATCCAACCGTTTTCAATAACCATAAATTTACATATCGCACTCTCTTAACGCCAGGTCCTAGAACTGTTTTTATTAATTCACAGAAGAAAGTTTAATGTTGTGCCAGCAGTATTAATGTTATTACAACAGTCATTTTTTTTGTTACGTGTGAACCGTCAGTAACTAATGTTGCTGTTAATGTAATGTACTGTTAAGATATTAATCTTAATGTGACATTTAAGTACTTTTGTAACATTTTCTCCTTACAGTTCTGTAAACATTTAAATATGGTGTTTGTACTGCCGCAAAACAAATCTTATTTTGAATTTGTGTTAACATTTGTGTTAAAAATTTTCTTGTAAATCCTTTGTTTCTAAAAAGAAACTTTATGCTGTAAAATAAATTAAGTACAATTATTTTTGTCATAAAAAATATTCCCAACAAAAAAACATAACAACCAGCAGGTGAATCGAACCCGCGTCTTGAGTGCTTGACGTCCTACCAACTGCTCCATCTTAACATACCTGACTGTGTTTTATATTGTGGGCATTCAATACAAAAACGACGGCAAACTGCAGCTCCCGTTTGTTAGTTACGTTGAAATACTTTATGCTCTATAAATATATGCATATTTTATACACGTAAATAAAGTGCTCTTCAAGGCCTGAGGGCTGGTCTAAGCAGTATTTAGATGTCATACTATACTTTAAAAATTATTTATAGTAGTTTTATTTTACGAGAGTATCGGTGTTCACTACTATACGCCATTTTACAACAAGTTAGTATAAAATAGTGTTGGTTGGACATTTATTTAATGTCGCAATAACACAAAATATTGTTACAAGAATGCATGGGGGGTGTATCTGAATTCGTGAGGGATAGAGGCCTTAATAAAACTAAAAGAACTATGTTTGATTGTAATTTATTCGCACCGCTACTATTTAAAGCATTAATCTATCTATCTCTACTTTGACTCTTTTAATTTCTCTATGAGTGCAATATTTAAAGTATATTTATGCTCTAATTAACGTCCTTCTTAATGCCTCTGTTTGGTTATAGTCAATTAACACCTACTCATCATTTCTAATATCTTTCACTCATGCATCTAGTGCGATAGTCCAGCCTGCCAGCCGCATTCTTCATTGCTTGGTACTCGCAGTCCGAGATTTCCCTTCCGTTGATCACTTATCTAGCTCGTCGTCTTCGCTGATACTCAGTCTCTCATCCATTCAACAACTACAACTCAACTGTCGGCCCATAGGCACCCTACTTATTCTCTGCTGGCCTTCACCTGGAATGTTCGACGCACCCCGAGTCACGCTTGGATAAACTAGGGCAACAAACGACTAGAAAATTCCTCAGATAACCGCAGAAACGTAATACAACCAAGGTCAGCAGCGCGCGCCGCAAAAGGATTACCATGTCGGCTCGCTTTTTGGTAATAGATACGTGGTTCATGGTTTATCGCGTGACTGTAATTCAAAACATTCTATTGACTTGCCGCCGCTATCATATAACTGCTATCCTTCACTTCCATTCGCTCGCGCGGGATGCGAAGCAGCGAGCGCGTAACAATATGTTGGTCTTCCTGTTATTTTTAGCGTAATACAACTTTTGGTTGCGGCAACATTACTTAGCGTCATTTTTAACATTGCCTCTTTAAAAGTGTATTAGCATTATAGTAATATAAGACGTAAATGATAAACGTTATTAACTTTGTCTCAACACTATTTTATTTTACTATTACATAAACGTTTAATGTAATACACTGATAGAATTCTTTTTGTTACAATACCATTATACTTCTTCTGTTTTGTCTGCCATTTTAATTGGGAGACTCTTGAGTTCTGTGTATTGTAATGTACATGTAGTTATGAGAAGTAATTTTTTTAAAGGTTCATTTCAAGAGGGCTTATTTTACCGTGAACACCCTTTACTTGACTCTCACAATGCGGTCCATTTGACTTGTCAGCACATCACCTCGGTTACTGTCAAGTAGGCCTACGCCACGCGCCTATATAGAATGTTTCCGATTAATCGAGCACTTTGGGTAGCCCTACTTAAGAAATACTTTTTGACGTGAATACGTATTTAAATTTGCAACCATAGTGGGAGTCAGTTCAGACAATGTGATGATAACAAGATAGGGGAATACAGTTTGGCATTGCAACTCCGACTCTATCGTCTACATTCAAAATTCAATTACACCACTCGATTGCCAAAGGATCAAATAATATGTTACGTTGAGTGAGGACTGCGAAGCAGAGTGCGCCGCCGGGAGGGGGGTTGCAATTTTGAGTTCGTTTCTCCGCGTCTCATAACTTCCGCAGAGTATAACTTCTAACTAGGAGAAGCTACGACGCTCGTTTAAGTTTCAATCGACAGCGCTCATCAAGATCAATCGACTGCGTGTATAAAAACATTTGTGTGGCATGGTTATGGTGAAATTGTATGCGTTTAATGTAAAAAGTTAAGAAAACTTAACACAATTTCGGCCTATACTCGTCAAAAAGCCAAGTCGAAATACATAAATCGTATACTGTTTGAAAAGAGCATCTCAAAAGCAATCCAGTGATACCCATGAAACCCCATATGATCGAGTGAAGCGGTGCCGGGAACGTAAAATAAACATCAAGGCGTCCGAGCGCGTTAACGTAGACGTATTCACGCAAAACAAACGGCCGTGTCCCCAACACAGCCACACCCAATTTTTTTCTTCTCATTTTTTATCTTTCTACCATGTATATATTTAACATTCGGATGGGCCTCATCATTTTATTCATGCGTCGCCCAAGTGAAATCGTAGAATTTTTTAGAAATATAGATGTGTTGTCATTATCAAATTCTTATGCCTAGTTCACATGTCCACCGATCACGCAGAACAGACGGAGCGGAAGACTAGAACAGCCAATCAGAAGCCGTCCTCGGTGTCTGCGCGAGTCGCGCAGAAAAGTTGAGCTCACGCCGATATTTTCTGCTCGCGGAAAGAGCAGACTTAGCCGATAATACCCAGAAGTCAGCTGGTTCACGTATGTTAAGCTACTAATGTCTTCAATAATCGGCGTGTTTTGATGTAAATGTATAGGATAGAGTAATGTAGGCATTTATAATGAAATACTTGAATATAAACGTTAAATTTAATCAGAATTTGTATTAAATAAACGTGGTTTGAAAATGAATCGAAAGATACCACTAAAGTGTAAAATATTTTTGTATATGTGAAAATAAAATTAGAATATCTTGAAAACCATTTAGTAAATAAATCGCACTATAATGGAATTAATAAACAAGAGTAGAATGACGATAGCATCTAGTTTGTTATCTGTAATTAGTTTTAGAATCTTGGCGTTAAAAATTACGAATTCAACAGCAAAACGTCTACGCTGAAAATCTTCGTACATGAGAATAACCATCGGAATAACCATCTACTCTCTGTTCTGTGTGTTCGGCGTACATGTGAACCAGGCATTATTCTAAATAGTACAATACAGGAAGCACTCACTCACTTCACTAGCCAAGTCTCAAGAGCTATTTATATTTAATCGTTGCTAACTTAACTGGCAGCCTATATGCGCTATAGCATGTGTGTATAGATAAGATCACTAATTTTTTTTTTTTCAGAGTTCGATTTCAAAAGTGCTCGCTTTACCGTGAACAGCCTTATACACACTTACACATACGCATATACACATATAAACATACACACATACGTATGTATATATATATACATACATATATATATATACATACATACATACGTAAAGTACAAACATTCATGTTTCAGTTCCTGTGTACCGTAGTATGCCTTGCAGATGAGGCATTTTTTTAAATGGCCTATTAACTTAAAAATCTCTTAATATTTTTTGTCCTTATCGGGAACGGTACGAAACCATTGCCAACACACCTAGCGATTTTCTGTGACCGTTAATATTGCCTATTATTGACACGCTCCAGATATTTCTAAGATCATTATATATATATATATATAGATATATATATAATTCCTGATCATAAGAAGATGAAAATTAGTCGACCTTATTTTTTTTAGTCTAAAGTCACACAGGCGTGATGGTGTTGTTTTATACTAATTTGAAATATGACACAATCATGTCTACAGGCAGGATCGTAAAGCTCCCCCCCCCCCCCCCCCGCCCACAGAAATGACATCATCATGTGTATTTTCATAGACCGCGACATTTTCGATTTCCACACACACACACCCACACACACACACACACACACACACACACACACACACACACACACACACACACACACACACACACACACACACACGGTCTGTGCAAGAAATAGTTCTTCCCTAAACAAAACTACGAGCAGTATGGACGCCATTCTTCATTGACAGAACAGTCCTTAACATGTAGAGGTAGTTGAAAGTTTTTGTGGAAGACTCACATTTTCGCTGGCAAATATAAATTTTGTTGTATTCGTTTACCTCCTTGTGTGTAGGTTTTCTTCACTTTTAGCCTAAATAATTAATTAATAAATCCCCGTGTATATAATCCTTACTATAATAAATAAGTAAGTAGCCTAATAGTATTTGGTTCAATGGTGCCAACTGAATGTAAACGTGTATTTAATTCAAACATTTATACAGTACTCAGCTATTATTGTCATAACAAAATAATTAAATTGCTCCAACTAAATATTTAGCTGGCTTAAGAAATCCAGATTTGCTATTGATCAGAATTTATGAGGTGAATAAGGTATTATTTGGTACCGTCAACTACACTTCATGTAACACACTACGACACCTAACAACTTTCACCTTGAAAACCTGTTTTCTCGATGGCCGTGCTGATGTCGGGATGTGTTAAATATGGCGCATCCGTCATGGTAATACTGTGCGTCCCTGACGGGGCAACTCACTCAATTGTATTATTGATCGCTACTCGTTAACGCGCCCCTATGTCTGTCAGCGATGTGAAAGTTTTGAGGAGAGAGAGAGACTATCATCACAAGAAGATGGCATCTCATGTTCGCTTCCAGCATGCTTTGTTTGGTGCAAGGCTGGGATAGTATCCTGGGATAGGAATGTTGATATCGGAAACAACTATCGATATGGTTTATATTGATTATTTATAAAAGTATCGCTTTATGAAACGATACATCGTAAGAAAAAAATCGATTTTCGGTACTTCGGAACCTGATATATAATGAATTAAAGGACTTGAAAAATGTTAAATTTGCTTTGAGGATGCGACGCACTGCAGAAAGATGTGGTGACAGTTTTTGGAGCATGTTGCCAAAGTAAAAATAGTAATGTTTTAATTAAATTTTTGTATTCAAAACAGAGATTATTAAAAGAGCATTTAAAAAATATGTATTTCTGATACCTGGAACAAGATATATCTTCATTTCGATATATCTATTTTTTGTTTCAATATCCATATCCTGAGACAAAAGCAAGGATCAGACATACTGTGCCATAGTGCTGCTGCGTATATATGCCAATTGAATGAGGTGGCACAGTGGTACACAACTAGATTCACATTCGAGTACCCGATCAGACCATCCTGATCTCGGTTTCCCGTTGCTTCTCCGAATTCACTCGAGGCTGATCCTGACCGATTCCTTCCCACTTTCTTCTTATCTTAGCAACTTGCTGAGTCTGTAATGACCTCGCTGTCGACAAGACGCTGAGCCCGACCTACAGTACATTACGCCGGTGTATCCTTGGAGAGTGTTGCATACGTCTGGTTCAATAAGGAGGGCGCATGAGAAACCATTTTTCGCCCAGATTATCCCCAACTTGTCCAAGTGTTAGATGTCATTGGCAGGGAAAGAAGGACGAAACGAGAGCAGTGCACTGTCCTTATGAATGTTGGCAATTTCGACCTAAAATACAAGCTTCTTTCGACTTCTTAGCGGGTTGTGGGATATCAGGGGAGCCTCCCACGTCGTGGATGAATGAAAATAGTGGGAGAGGAGGAATTAGTATCTTTAAAACAATTTTTAAATCAACATTTAAATTTATCTTTTATCATACTTGTGTAGATTTGTGTTGAGTGGTTGTTGGCATGACAAACGATATTTTATTTGTAATTGGGTTACAGTAAATTTTAAAGTGAGCATCCTACCGAAATACGTATGTTTGGAAACAGAAATTCAGTCGACATTTGCTATACCTAGTCTATTCACGGTTTCTTTACACTATTTCAATCTAACCTTTGAAAAATCACCCCACGTATGAGGTGCTTGGTTGTTTCCTAAATATGTCCTTATCCCAAGCGCTTTAAACATCTGTTAACATAAAAGTAACCTATTTTTGGTTCAATTTAAGTTTTACCAATATTTTATTTATAAATTATAACATTTCATTTAAAATAAATATTTATAGAAAACATGTGTGTTAGTAAAGCCTAGTAAGAAATTGTTCTCATTAAAAATATTATTACAACTGAGAGCGCAGGAATTTGGTGCTGTGTCCTATGGTGTAATTCCTTAGACTTATTTAAGCTTATTTTGCACGAGGCGAAGCAATATCCCGAAAGTTGAACTTTAGCAGAGCTTTAGAAAATTGTGAAATAACCGTGAATGGATTATACTTTTCAGGTAGGGGCAGCGACTTTTTTCTAAAGTTGATTTCAAAAGTGCTCACTTGATCGTGAACAGCCATTATTTAGATCTTAACGGGGAAAGAAAATTTCGTTATGCACTGTGAGAAACTAGTTGCAACGACTAGCTGATATTTATAAAACGTTGATGCACCATTAGCCTTTTCAAGATGCACTGTTGGCATGTTCAAAGACAACTGAATTAACTCATCTCAGTTTTAATGGATGTTTGACATATCGCTTGAAAAGTGCAGCTCGGATGGCGGAAGCGTTTGCCCAGCGAGCGTGCAAGCTGAATCAAGCCCCAGCAACTCTAATAGCGGTTATCCCGCTCGCCTTCCACCAAGGCAATCCGGGTTCAATACCCGGCTGGGTCACTCCGAATTTTCGCACGTGGTAATCGTGCCGGACGATGCCGTTAGTTAGCGGGTTTTCTCGGGGATCTCCCGTTTCCCCCGCCCTTTGGTTCCGGTGCTGCTCCATACTCACCTCAATCACCCTCATCGGCTCTCAAGACCTCGCTGTTAAGCGCCATCCAAATATCTTCACTTTACTCGAATAGGGAAAACGAATCTTACCGGAGATACCCGAAGTCGAGATTCTGTGGTCGTACAACATCGCATCAAGAAATATTGTGTATGTAAACAAAATATTTACAACTTGCGCATAGCATAGAGATATAATAAACGATTATGTAGTTTATATCTCTAGATATTGTAAAAACACGTGATTTTGTTACATATGTTCGATTTAGTGGTGGTCGCACATGTGTCGTGTTCCACGTGCATTTTCGTGCATATCAGCAGGAAACTGTTCATAAAATATTGTTTCATCTTCGTAACGATTATTATTATTCCTAAAAATGCATTTTTGGTAGAAAAAAAACTGCGGATATATAGACTGACGCTATTAACTCATTCAGACTCTGTGTACACAATTGTGTACTTTACGCACGTGTAGGTAATTTTGGGTCTGTACTGCACTCTGCGAAGCTCAATGACCAATGAGCCTACATGTGGGTAATTGATTCGCAAACTGTCTTACTGGTGTATGTAATAAATGATTCATACAGGTTAGCTCTAGCCCAACATATAGCCTACAGCCCATTGGCTGTGACAATGAAGCAAGTGAGTGAAGAGACTTGGGCGGCTCTTAACAGCGAGGTCTTGAGAGCCGATGAGGGTGATTGAGGTGGAGTATGGCGCAGCGCCGGAATGAAAGGGCGGGGGGAAACGGTAGATCCCCGAGAAAACGGCACGATTCCCACTTGCGAAAATCCGGTTACCCGGCCGGGGATTGAGCCCGGTTCGCCTTGGTGGGAGGCGGGGTGGCGGGCTAACCGCTAGGCCATCGCGGCCCCCGACGAAACAAGTGTTGGTCGACTTAAGTGCAGCACTCATCATAACATTTTTGTTAGCAACAACTGAAACCGTCAATTTAAAAAAGTTATCCTGAAAGGATTAATAATTTTGCCGAAAGGAAACAAAAATCATAATAAAAAAAATACTCTGTGTTGTAACTTTGTCAGTGCTATAGAAAGAGACTTCGGCAACAAACGAATAAGATAAAGGTGTTTACACAATTGAAAACTAAAGCAGTCAGAAGTAGGATTTGGCAGTGAGCAGTAGGCTAATAAAAATTAAGTATTCAGTAGAAACGCATATTTAAAATGTGTATTTGAAATTAAAATGGAAAAAGGCATTTATTTAGTAGTATTTTTGTTTTTCAAAATTTTTTAGTACCAACCAAGTCGCTACAAATCGCTGTCATGTAGTAGGCCTATACTAAATATTTGTGAAGTTATAGCGCACTCTCAAATTTTACTGCTTATTGCTTTAGTTTTGTGTAAACCGTAGACTAAAATATGATGTAGACCGATGTAGCTTCGTACACTCAATTTCCATGTACAAACATTGAACCGCTTTTCTCCCTCTGCGTCTAGCAAAATCGGTGTGGATTGGATCTGAGGTTAGGGCACTGATTAGTAAACAAGTGTTTTGAGATGTATCCATACTTCCTCTAATCAATTTGTAATGCAGTCTGATCAAACTCATGACAGTATTTTATTAATGTATACGTGCTTGTCATTTAAAAAATAAGATATAACTAGATACACCCGAATTTCGCGGAAATATTTCATGACCAGCTGTACTTCACAACGCTTTAGCTCAGATCCACTTTCGTGATTGGATGGTTTTCGTGTTACGCGTGTTATGTCTGCGCGCGCCAATCACTGACGTACAGTAATGAAGTTACCCAATTCTGATTAGCCAGCAGAGTAGGATAATGTCTTCTCACAAGGACACGCCACCATCGAGGAAAATAAAACTGCTGGTACAGAAGTGAGGTTTTGAAATGTAGCACGTGCGGAAATCGTTTCGCGAGATTTGGGTGTCCCTAGATATAACTAGGGACCTGCAAAGTTCGCGTTATTTTTGGACATCAAACTAAAGTTCACAGTACTGTCTTTATTCGAGCCAGCGTCGTTTCTCCATTGGCTGCTGCCTAGATGCGAAGTCACTCCATTTCCGAGTGAACTGCGCGTGATTTGGGCACACGATTGTGAAGTGGTCATTTATTGGCGTAGAGTTACCCAGGCCGTGTCAAATAAAGAATGGTCCTGTGAGAAACGTATTGCAAAGGTAGAAGTGATTCTTAAGTTTAAAATGTCCTCAAATAGTAACGCGAATTTCGCAGATATAAACAAACATGTCCATTAGTGTTGACCAAGTGACTTTGACAGTTGAGTTGCCTTGCGGTAGGTCAGCGTTGTGCACATGTGCAGAAGACGAATACGCGGTCTGCATCATCTTTAGTCTGTGGTGTAAACCCCATAAGGTTGTCTCGTTGTACCGTTGAGATGCAACTCTGACGTTGTGTGGTCATTGTGCTGAACGACGCGCCTCCCTCATTGGACGGCGTGGTGCGCGCGCAGCAGGTTACCCCCCTCCCCCCTTCGCTCCCTGGCGCAGTCGCGCATGCTCAGTAGTCACGTCGTGCCTCTGGGGCGACGTGTCAAGAGACCGCCTGCCGCTGTGTATGGACAAACCAGGGGGTGTGCATCGAATAGGGTCGACTGGACCATTAATTCCGGGACATCATTCACCGACAACATTATAAACGAAAAATTCTTTTGGAAGAGTGATTGTTTTTATTTGTTCATAATAAATGGTACAGGGTTAGATAACATATAAATAATATATTTGCTAATATAACCTAATATTTAATTAAAATTTTAATAACACAAAAGTTAAGTTGTAAGCGATGACGGTAAACGATTGAAAAAAAATGGCCAGCTCAAAATTTTACGTCTCATTTTATTAATTGATAACTTTAGTAGGATTTGGTTCTAATAATTAGGAAATACTGCATATAATACTGTTCTGCTATTAAAATTTTTGATTGGGTATATTTCTATGTAGAATGTGGCGTGAAAGTGTTTCAACATACATACAAGTCAAGTGTGTGTGAGGTAATCAATTAAGGTACAAAACCACTTTTACAGACGCACAATCCAAACAAAGCTTCGTATCACAGTCGGTTAGGTGCCTGCTACTCCTTAGATAAATGGCTGGATCGAGTTCCCGTGCCCCAGGATGTTTTGACGTTTCTAGAAGTGATGGTACTATGTATGGCAACAGCACAACACCAACGTTTCTAGCAGGCAACGAGAGAAACATTGTCCTAATCGACTGCTACGCTTCCTAGCGGATGGTACCAGAAACAAGCTGCCTGGTGGTGTAGCCAACCTGTAAATCTCAAATTCGTTATTACGATGTCGCCTGCCTTCGACGCTCCCATTTGGCGGTTCTTTGTTTAACATTGCAGTGTCTACTCTTGACATATCTTGCTTAATTAGGGTTTACAATGAAATAATAATGCGTTAAAAATTATGCAGTAAACGCTGATCTGGCATCCGGAAACACGTCTTCAGTATTAGCAGTTTCCAATTAATCTTTTAATTCTTAATTTCAGCCCATGGAAAAAGGCGACAAGTCTGCCATGTTTACTTTTGTTCCTCACCTAACCTCGTATATCACAACCACATTTACGCAGATCACACATCAAGACTGACATTTATATCGGAGAAGCTTATTTTTGTGAACAAATATAATCGTAAACATGTACACACACAAACACACGCACTTTTTAGAATATTTTTTTACACTTAAAATTTCTGTAGATAACAGTTTCCTGCCAACAACACCGATTGCTTTGTTCTGATTGATCGTCGCCTCAACAGTTTCATTTAAGATATTAAACATAACTATTTCTTTTAACGCTTAAGTAAATCCCAATAACGCACAAAAACCTGCTGAGTATCATTGGAAACCAATACATATCATAACACTTATTCGTTTCTTCTGCACACGTCTTAACGCATAATTTAACCTCTAATTTTTATACTGTAAACCCAGTCCTACTTTACGGGATAGAGGTCGCCGTGGCACGAATGCATAGGTGATGTGGTGGTCGTTATACTGGGTTAAAGAGAGCATAGTTAAAGCAGTTCAAAAAGGGTAGTTTATGAAGGGAAGTCGGGAGACAATTAACTTAACAAAACTAAGTAATTGTAGATGACCTTTACTGAGACAAATATTGTAATTATTACAGCGTGATGTGGCTAGTGGGGTTAGGATGTTTGGGGTAGGTGTCAAGGACATCTGTTAAGGGGCTCCGGGCTCGCTCTCTCACCCCAAGTAAGACACTTACCCTCCCCAATCGCCGCTCGGAGACCGTCGTTCAGGGAGGACAGACGCCGACTGACACACCGGCCCTTAGCCGCTGTGTACACCACACTTCCCCTTCACACCCACCTTCTCCGATATCCTTGATTCCTATTGGCTCTCTCCCTTGTAACCCGTGCGGGGGTTACTGCTGTTAGGTTTGATGAAATCGCCGCAACCCCACTGTGTCAGCCAGACCTAGATATTCTACGTACTTGTAGTGATTCTTGCATTTTCAGTCGTTGTGTTACAGTCCCCGTTGTTTGTGAAGATTTTTTAATTACAGTCGTTGGCCGTATTCCTGCCTTACCCGGCCTCGTCTGTGTTGTAATTACAGTCTTTGCGTTTCGCCTTCCGGCTCGCTTCTTGTGTTTAATTACAGTCTTTGGCCGTATTCCTGCCTTACCCGGCCTCGCTTCTTGTGTTGTAATTACAGTCTTTGGCCGTATTCCTGCCTTACCCGGCCTCGCTTCTTGTGTTGTAATTACAGTCTTTGGCCGTATTCCTGCCTTACCCGGCCTCGCTTCTTGTGTTGTAATTACAGTCTTTGGCCGTATTCCTGCCTTACCCGGCCTCGCTTCTTGTGTTGTAATTACAGTCTTTGGCCGTATTCCTGCCTTACCCGGCCTCGCTTCTTGTGTTGTAATTACAGTCGTTTGGCCGTATTCCTGCCTTACCCGGCCTCGCTTCTTGTGTTGTAATTACAGTCTTTGGCCGTATTCCTGCCTTACCCGGCCTCGCTTCTTGTGTTGTAATTACAGTCCTTTGCCGTATTTTCCTGCCTTACCCGCCTCGCTCTTGGTTGTAATTACAGTCTGGCCGATTCCTGCCTTACCCGGCCTCGCTTCTTGTGTTGTAATTACAGTCTTTGGCCGTATTCCTGCCTTACCCGGCCTCGCTTCTTGTGTTGTAATTACAGTCTTTGGCCGTATTCCTGCCTTACCCGGCCTCGCTTCTTGTGTTGTAATTACAGTCTTTGGCCGTATTCCTGCCTTACCCGGCCTCGCTTCTTGTGTTGTAATTACAGTCTTTGGCCGTATTCCTGCCTTACCCGGCCTCGCTTCTTGTGTTGTAATTACAGTCTTTGGCCGTATTCCTGCCTTACCCGGCCTCGCTTCTTGTGTTGTAATTACAGTCTTTGGCCGTATTCCTGCCTTACCCGGCCTCGCTTCTTGTGTTGTAATTACAGTCTTTGGCCGTATTCCTGCCTTACCCGGCCTCGCTTCTTGTGTTGTAATTACAGTCTTTGGCCGTATTCCTGCCTTACCCGGCCTCGCTTCTTGTGTTGTAATTACAGTCTTTGGCCGTATTCCTGCCTTACCCGGCCTCGCTTCTTGTGTTGTAATTACAGTCTTTGGCCGTATTCCTGCCTTACCCGGCCTCGCTTCTTGTGTTGTAATTACAGTCTTTGGCCGTATTCCTGCCTTACCCGGCCTCGCTTCTTGTGTTGTAATTACAGTCTTTGGCCGTATTCCTGCCTTACCCGGCCTCGCTTCTTGTGTTGTAATTACAGTCTTTGGCCGTATTCCTGCCTTACCCGGCCTCGCTTCTTGTGTTGTAATTACAGTCTTTGGCCGTATTCCTGCCTTACCCGGCCTCGCTTCTTGTGTTGTAATTACAGTCTTTGGCCGTATTCCTGCCTTACCCGGCCTCGCTTCTGTGTTGTAATTACAGTCTTTGGCCGTATTCCTGCCTTACCCGGCCTCGCTTCTTGTGTTGTAATTACAGTCTTTGGCCGTATTCCTGCCTTACCCGGCCTCGCTTCTTGTGTTGTAATTACAGTCTTTGGCCGTATTCCTGCCTTACCCGGCCTCGCTTCTTGTGTTGTAATTACAGTCTTTGGCCGTATTCCTGCCTTACCCGGCCTCGCTTCTTGTGTTGTAATTACAGTCTTTGGCCGTATTCCTGCCTTACCCGGCCTCGCTTCTTGTGTTGTAATTACAGTCTTTGGCCGTATTCCTGCCTTACCCGGCCTCGCTTCTTGTGTTGTAATTACAGTCTTTGGCCGTATTCCTGCCTTACCCGGCCTCGCTTCTTGTGTTGTAATTACAGTCTTTGGCCGTATTCCTGCCTTACCCGGCCTCGCTTCTTGTGTTGTAATTACAGTCTTTGGCCGTATTCCTGCCTTACCCGGCCTCGCTTCTTGTGTTGTAATTACAGTCTTTGGCCGTATTCCTGCCTTACCCGGCCTCGCTTCTTGTGTTGTAATTACAGTCTTTGGCCGTATTCCTGCCTTACCCGGCCTCGCTTCTTGTGTTGTAATTACAGTCTTTGGCCGTATTCCTGCCTTACCCGGCCTCGCTTCTTGTGTTGTAATTACAGTCTTTGGCCGTATTCCTGCCTTACCCGGCCTCGCTTCTTGTGTTGTAATTACAGTCTTTGGCCGTATTCCTGCCTTACCCGGCCTCGCTTCTTGTGTTGTAATTACAGTCTTTGGCCGTATTCCTGCCTTACCCGGCCTCGCTTCTTGTGTTGTAATTACAGTCTTTGGCCGTATTCCTGCCTTACCCGGCCTCGCTTCTTGTGTTGTAATTACAGTCTTTGGCCGTATTCCTGCCTTACCCGGCCTCGCTTCTTGTGTTGTAATTACAGTCTTTGGCCGTATTCCTGCCTTACCCGGCCTCGCTTCTTGTGTTGTAATTACAGTCTTGGCCGTATTCCTGCCTTACCCGGCCTCGCTTCTTGTGTTGTAATTACAGTCTTTGGCCGTATTCCTGCCTTACCCGGCCTCGCTTCTTGTGTTGTAATTACAGTCTTGGCCGTATTCCTGCCTTACCCGGCCTCGCTTCTTGTGTTGTAATTACAGTCTTTGGCCGTATTCCTGCCTTACCCGGGCCTCGCTTCTTGTGTTGTAATTACAGTCTTTGGCCGTATCCTGCCTTACCCGGCCTCGCTTCTTGTGTTGTAATTACAGTCTTTGGCCGTATTCCTGCCTTACCCGGCCTCGCTTCTTGTGTTGTAATTACAGTCTTTGGCCGTATTCCTGCCTTACCCGGCCTCGCTTCTTGTGTTGTAATTACAGTCTTTGGCCGTATTCCTGCCTTACCCGGCCTCGCTTCTTGTGTTGTAATTACAGTCTTTGGCCGTATTCCTGCCTTACCCGCCTCGCTTCTTGTGTTGTAATTACAGTCTTTGGCCGTATTCCTGCCTTACCCGGCCTCGCTTCTTGTGTTGTAATTACAGTCTTTGGCCGTATTCCTGCCTTACCCGGCCTCGCTTCTTGTGTTGTAATTACAGTCTTTGGCCGTATTCCTGCCTTACCCGGCCTCGCTTCTTGTGTTGTAATTACAGTCTTTGGCCGTATTCCTGCCTTACCCGCCTCGCTTCTTGTGTTGTAATTACAGTCTTTGGCCGTATTCCTGCCTTACCCGGCCTCGCTTCTTGTGTTGTAATTACAGTCTTTGGCCGTATTCCTGCCTTACCCGGCCTCGCTTCTTGTGTTGTAATTACAGTCTTTGGCCGTATTCCTGCCTTACCCGGCCTCGCTTCTTGTGTTGTAATTACAGTCTTTGGCCGTATTCCTGCCTTACCCGCCTCGCTTCTTGTGTTGTAATTACAGTCTTTGGCCGTATTCCTGCCTTACCCGGCCTCGCTTCTTGTGTTGTAATTACAGTCTTTGGCCGTATTCCTGCCTTACCCGGCCTCGCTTCTTGTGTTGTAATTACAGTCTTTGGCCGTATTCCTGCCTTACCCGGCCTCGCTTCTTGTGTTGTAATTACAGTCTTTGGCCGTATTCCTGCCTTACCCGCCTCGCTTCTTGTGTTGTAAATTACAGTCTTTGGCCGTATTCCTGCCTTACCCGGCCTCGCTTCTGTGTTGTAATTACAGTCTTTGCCGTATTCCTGCCTTACCCGGCCTCGCTTCTTGTGTTGTAATTACAGTCTTTGGCCGTATTCCTGCCTTACCCGGCCTCGCTTCTTGTGTTGTAATTACAGTCTTTGGCCGTATTCCTGCCTTACCCGGCCTCGCTTCTTGTGTTGTAATTACAGTCTTTGGCCGTATTCCTGCCTTACCCGGCCTCGCTTCTTGTGTTGTAATTACAGTCTTGGCCGTATTCCTGCCTTACCCGGCCTCGCTTCTTGTGTTGTAATTACAGTCTTTGGCCGTATTCCTGCCTTACCCGGCCTCGCTTCTTGTGTTGTAATTACAGTCTTTGGCCGTATTCCTGCCTTACCCGGCCTCGCTTCTTGTGTTGTAATTACAGTCTTTGGCCGTATTCCTGCCTTACCCGGCCTCGCTTCTGTGTTGTAATTACAGTCTTTGGCCGTATTCCTGCCTTACCCGGCCTCGCTTCTTGTGTTGTAATTACAGTCTTTGGCCGTATTCCTGCCTTACCCGGCCTCGCTTCTTGTGTTGTAATTACAGTCTTTGGCCGTATTCCTGCCTTACCCGCCTCGCTTCTTGTGTTGTAATTACAGTCTTTGGCCGTATTCCTGCCTTACCCGCCTCGCTTCTTGTGTTGTAATTACAGTCTTTGGCCGTATTCCTGCCTTACCCGGCCTCGCTTCTTGTGTTGTAATTACAGTCTTTGGCCGTATTCCTGCCTTACCCGCCTCGCTTCTTGTGTTGTAATTACAGTCTTTGGCCGTATTCCTGCCTTACCCGCCTCGCTTCTTGTGTTGTAATTACAGTCTTTGGCCGTATTCCTGCCTTACCCGGCCTCGCTTCTTGTGTTGTAATTACAGTCTTTGGCCGTATTCCTGCCTTACCCGGCCTCGCTTCTTGTGTTGTAATTACAGTCTTTGGCCGTATTCCTGCCTTCCGGCCTCGCTTCTTGTGTTGTAATTAAAAGTCTTGGCCGTATTCCTGCCTTACCCGGCCTCGCTTCTTGTGTTGTAATTACAGTCTTTGGCCGTATTCCTGCCTTACCCGGCCTCGCTTCTTGTGTTGTAATTACAGTCTTTGGCCGTATTCCTGCCTTACCCGGCCTCCGCTTCTTGTGTTGTAATTACAGTCTTTGGCCGTATCCTGCCTTACCCGCCTCGCTTCTTGTGTTGTAATTACAGTCTTTGGCCGTATTCCTGCCTTACCCGGCCTCGCTTCTTGTGTTGTAATTACAGTCTTTGGCCGTATTCCTGCCTTACCCGCCTCGCTTCTTGTGTTGTAATTACAGTCTTTGGCCGTATTCCTGCCTTACCCGGCCTCGCTTCTTGTGTTGTAATTACAGTCTTTGGCCGTATTCCTGCCTTACCCGGCCTCGCTTCTTGTGTTGTAATTACAGTCTTTGGCCGTATTCCTGCCTTACCCGGCCTCGCTTCTTGTGTTGTAATTACAGTCTTGGCCGTATTCCTGCCTTACCCCGGCCTCGCTTCTTGTGTTGTAATTACAGTCTTTGGCCGTATTCCTGCCTTACCCGCCTCGCTTCTTGTGTTGTAATTACAGTCTTTGGCCGTATTCCTGCCTTACCCGGCCTCGCTTCTTGTGTTGTAATTACAGTCTTTGGCCGTATTCCTGCCTTACCCGGCCTCGCTTCTTGTGTTGTAATTACAGTCTTTGGCCGTATTCCTGCCTTACCCGGCCTCGCTTCTTGTGTTGTAATACAGTCTTTGGCCGTATTCCTGCCTTACCCGGCCTCGCTTCTTGTGTTGTAATTACAGTCTTTGGCCGTATTCCTGCCTTACCGGCCTCGCTTCTTGTGTTGTAATTACAGTCTTTGGCCGTATTCCTGCCTTACCCGGCCTCGCTTCTTGTGTTGTAATTACAGTCTTTGGCCGTATTCCTGCCTTACCCGGCCTCGCTTCTTGTGTTGTAATTACAGTCTTTGGCCGTATTCCTGCCTTACCCGGCCTCGCTTCTTGTGTTGTAATTACAGTCTTGGCCGTATTCCTGCCTTACCCGGCCTCGCTTCTTGTGTTGTAATTACAGTCTTTGGCCGTATTCCTGCCTTACCCGGCCTCGCTTCTTGTGTTGTAATTACAGTCTTTGGCCGTATTCCTGCCTTACCCGGCCTCGCTTCTTGTGTTGTAATTACAGTCGTTGGCCGTATTCCTGCCTTACCCGGCCTCGCTTCTTGTGTTGTAATTACAGTCGTTGGCCGTATTCCTGCCTTACCCGGCCTCGCTTCTTGTGTTGTAATTACAGTCTTTGGCCGTATTCCTGCCTTACCCGGCCTCGCTTCTTGTGTTGTAATTACAGTCTTTGGCCGTATTCCTGCCTTACCCGGCCTCGCTTCTTGTGTTGTAATTACAGTCTTTGGCCGTATTCCTGCCTTACCCGGCCTCGCTTCTTGTGTTGTAATTACAGTCTTTGGCCGTATTCCTGCCTTACCCGGCCTCGCTTCTTGTGTTGTAATTACAGTCTTTGGCCGTATTCCTGCCTTACCCGGCCTCGCTTCTTGTGTTGTAATTACAGTCTTTGGCCGTATTCCTGCCTTACCCGGCCTCGCTTCTTGTGTTGTAATTACAGTCTTTGGCCGTATTCCTGCCTTACCCGGCCTCGCTTCTTGTGTTGCAATTGTAACAGGGTGTAAACTGCGAACTCCAACAGCAATATTGCCGAAAGTCGTTCACCATTCAGCTCCTGGGGACTAACTTGCCGGGGGACACGGTGACTTAGCGGTTAGCCTGCTCGCCTCCAACCATGGCGTTCCGGGTTCAACGCCAGGCCGGGCCACTCCGAATTTTCACATGTGGAAATCGTGCTAGACGATGCCGTTGGTCGGTGGTTTTTTTTGGGGATCTCCCGTTTCCCCCGCACCTTCATTTTGGCGCTGCTCCAAACTCACCTCAATCACCCCCTTCGGCTCTCAAGACCTCGATATTAAGAGCCTTCCAACTCTCTTCTTCATAACTAATTTACCAGGCTGTACGCCCCAGATCAGTAGGCGATATTCCACGACGTGCAATAGTCAATCATACTTATAGCCTGTTTCCATAACTTCGCGCAACCAATGAGCAATCGAGTTCGCATATTTCATACACCATTTGGCTTCTGTATACTTACCTGCCCTGTGGTCGCAGCTACTGTGCTTGCGCTTGTGAAAACGATCCACTTATTCAGTCTGGTTATTTTTAATTGCATTAACACTTAGTAAACTAGTATTCTAGGTTAATTAAGATATAATAAGGCTATTTCTACTTGGAGTCGGGAAGAACAATGTTTAGAGTTTGGCAAAGGGAAAATTTTCTCCTAAGCGCTAGTGTCGCATGTGTACCAGATTTTCTCTATTTTCTACGTTTAAAAAAAAGGATAATTGCAATAATTATAAATCGAATAAAAATAACTTCGTAACCAAGTGATACCTTTCTCTTATATTATTCACTTAGCTTAACATTTTGGAACACTGCAAATCTAAAGGCGGAAATTGTCCGCTACGCCAAACTCTCCCATAAGAAATCTCGTTTTGATCCTAACCTGAGTAGAATAAACCTTAGCTGAGGTAATTTAAACTACAAGAACTCACATTCACCTGCTTGTTGATTTTCCAACCTTTATGTGTAAGGGGACGCAACCTCTTTTGTGGACTTGTCTACGGGCCGCAAGTAAATATCACAATGACCTCAAATACATAGATTGAAGAATAATGCATTTCCAGCCAACACTTACTAATAGCATGTACTGTATAATGCAGGTGTGTCCAACCCGCCGCCTGAAACAAGAATAACTCCTGTAACATGACGTTTAGTTTAGAAACACAGAATATTGTTATATTCATTTCATACATTAATAACATAAATAAGCCCGCAGGTAGGGATATCGAAAAAATATCGATATATCGAAATGACGATGTTATATCACCGATATAAATCGCCGAATTTTAAACGATATTTTATAAAAAATATTATTTTATTCCAGGTATCGGGAAAAAAATTCTTATTGCGCTTTTAATAATCTTTGTTTTGAATACAAAAATTGAAATAAAACTTATTATATTTTCTTTGGCAACATGCACCAAAAACTGGAGCCACATCTTTCTGTAATACCTCGTGTCCTCAAAATGTAGGTAATATTCCAAGGACTTTTACGTTTAAGTCCTTTAATATATAAAATTATCAATATACGATGTACCGAAAATCGATACTTTTCTTTCGATATATCGTTTTGTTTACAAATAACCAATATAAATAATATCGACTTTTTTCCCCGATATCAACATCCCTGACGGCGGTCCGCTGGTTGAAACCCCTTGTTTACGTGGTCCTGTTGAGGCCGATTCAATTTAAAGTTAGTTGACATGTTACTTGTGGCGTTGACTCGGTGTTGTCTTTTTGTTCAGGTATAGTTCGCGCAGTAGTGTATTGAGTATTCATATCTTATTAAGAGCGAAGTAAATTTAAACTTTCCATTCGAGAAGGTCGTGGAGGGAGAATGGGGCCATAGTGCCCGCCCAAGGTGAGCAGTAGCAACTCCGTTTCCAAAAATTGGGCTATTTCTCTGCCAATACGACACTAAAAAACCACGTCGATAGGATGTGAGTTTAGAACATTTTTGTAAACAAATGCTTTGAGGTGTTTGTACACTTTCTACAGCCGATTTTTTATTGCAATTAGGTTGAATTCAAATTGGGAAAAACAATTTTAATCACACAGAAGGGCTTGTCTGTTGAAATTTCAGACGTATAAAATTCACATTCATCAGTGTTGACAATGTTTCTTTGACAATAAATTGTTTTGATGTAGGGTATGTCAAGGTTGGTTGGTTATATGTGCATGCGATGATTATCTGACTACCTCATCTTTCGTCTATGGAGAAGTTGACCCAACTTCGACATAATCCTAAAAATAACGTAGCGTGGTGACAGCCAATCAGATTTGAGAGGACGATTATTTTATTTTGTTTTATGTATTCAGTTTTTATTACCAATGGGCTGGGCTGTATATTAGGCATGGTGTTACAAATGACTGAGCTTAAAATAAACAAATAACAAATCAAAGCTAGTGTATATATATATATATATATAAATTAGACTCAGTTTTGTATTTTTACACAGTAAGTTACAGTTTGCGCCTCATACATAAAGTAATAAAGCTGCTAGTCATGTTGTTCACTTACGTGTTCTTTATCGTAGTGACGTCACCAGCTAGCACAGAAGAAGTTGTAAGGCCTTGAAGTTTCGGTGGTAACGTCAATGGCCACGAAAAAAAAATTGTGTGTGGGGCTGTGTTGGGGACACGGCCGTTTATTTTACGTCCCCGGCACTGCTTCACTCGATCATATGGGGTTTAATGGGAACACTGGATTACCTTTGGATGATATTTCCAACCGTATACGGTTTATGTATTTCGACTTGGCTTTTTTGACGAGTATAGGTCGACATTGTGTTAAGTTTTCTTAATTTTTTACATTAAACTCATACAAATTCACCGTAACCACGCCAAAAAAATTATTTTATACACACGATCGATTGCTCTTGACTAGAGCTGTCGATTGAAACCTAAACGAGCGTCATAGCTTCTCCTAGTCAAAAGTTATGCTACACGGAAGTTACAAGACGCGGCGAAATGAACTCAAAATTGAAGCGCCCCCCCCCCACCCCCCTCGTGATATGCTCTCCAGTCCTCACTCAACGTAACATATTCTTTGATCCATTGGCAATAGAGTGGTGTAGTTAAATTTTGAATGTAGATGATAGATTCGGAGCTGCAATGCCAAACTGTATCCCCTGATTTTGTTATCATCGGATTTTCTGGTTTGCCTCCCACTATAATCGCAAATTTAAAGACGTATTCACGTTAACAAAAGCACGGATTGGATACGAAGTTATCATGTGAGTTCGTCTGTTTCTCTCCTGTGCAGGGGCGGCTGTTGTGAAAAGGAAGGAGGGTAGTTGTGACACGAGGAGACATTGTGAGCAGCGGTGGTGTGAAATGGGATTACTGCCGGGCAGTTAGCTTGGCGGGCGAGCGCCTTCCTGCTCACGGGGTGCCGGCTTCGAACACCGCTCCCTGCCAGAACGCGCGCGTGTTCCAGGGGTTGGTCGTACGCGGGGGATAGGTCCGCGTGTTTGTCGGGCCGTTGCGTCAGCGCCGGACGGACAGGCTGACAGACGGGTTGCGCCGCGAAAAGGGGTAGTGGCGTGTGTGAGTGTGTGTGTGTGTGTGTGTACGTTCCCTCACACGCCGTTGGTCGCTGTACGCTCGCCGACACGAGTTACGAGCCATCAGGGGGCCTAATCTCGAGATCGTTCGAGTGCAGTTAGTATACGAGACGTCTCGCACAGTCCGCAACGTATACGAGACAATTGTTATAAGCTCCAAACCCTGGAACACTCATACGTTTTCAGTGTGCGAGGGGAGAGCCAGGCAAGCGTATACGAGTGGCGTTTTGTCATGTTGGTGAACCTGCGGCGAGACGGGAACAAATATTAGCGAAACTCAGCCAATCAGAAGCGTCATTTGTATCGCGTGCGTTTATTTACATTGTACGCGGTTGGCTTCGCGTTACGGGGACGAACAATGCCGATTCCACACGAAGCTTTCTTCGCCACTGTAACAAGAAATTTGTCATTTCTGTGGCAGTTAAGGTTATCTACGCAACTATGACCTATTCTTTCAAACATTAAAAAATAGCATCAGGCGTCTGTAACATTTGGCAACACTATAAATACACTTAATTTAATAGAAACTGATTTTTTTGCTTTTGTCTTTTGAATACAAATATAAAAGTTATACCACAATTTTCAAGTGAGAGTTGTAGGTAAACTGCTAATTTTTTGATTCGGGTTCAACCATTGCTTATGCACAAAATATTTTAACTTTTTTAATATCATTTTTATACACGGTAGAACACCCACATAACCAAATTTTAAAGACAGTTTCACTATCTCTTTTTATTTTAAACAGAAAGTACAAAAAACCAACTTGGAAAATAAACGGAGAGGTTCTGTGAAATTTACGGAAAGTTCGTTTCTGAAAATCAATGTGTACGTAATTTTACGGAAAGTTTTCGGACACTTCTGAATACATTTTTACTAGCACTTTTCCGTAAAATGAAGGAAATTGTTTTTTTTTTTTTTACAGTGCAGGGATTGGTCAGTAAAATTCTTACCTGTGGAAATTACATACATTTTAATTAAGGGAACACAGTTGTGTATCATACATTGCCATAACGTTTACATTGCATTATAAATAATGAAATGTGAATGTATATGTTAAGTTGCCCATCGTTTGGAGAGTATTAGCAGCTGCATGACTCGTGTTTGAGTAAGAGCAACTGTGAAGTCCGTAGATACTTTTAGTGTAATAATCTTAACCTGTTGCCACGTAGTTCAACTTCTTCCAATTCTTCTATTGCCATTACATTCATCCATTCTGCGGCCATAATAAATGCAATATGCGACTTATGTTATTTAGGTTACTTATCACATGCTACACTTTCAATTACTTACCAAATGAGTATCTAGGCTACTGCCTGTTATAGGCTAACCTAAGTACTTATACTTGACTGTGGTCTATACTAACAACAAGTTTGTGCAATAACAAAAACATATGTTATTTACAGAGTTTTATATACAAGACTGACTAAATTATAACTTGTGACGTCTAACCACCCAACTAATAGGTACTGAACAATAATGAACGTCAGTAGTAGGCCTATGTAAATTACACTTTTACTCATAACCTCATTTGCACTCTCAACACACATTTTACTTCTTGTCCGTTAAACAAGTTGTTAATTTGCATACGATTATACATTCGGCACAAAATAGATGATGTGTAAATTGAATTCACACAGCGTCAACAGTCATCTTATGTCTAATATCTTGTTTGTTTTGATGCACTGCTAGTCTACGACTCCACATCTCGCACGGCGATGATCGAGAGAGTGGCCACTCGCACGGTCGAGACGTATACGATGGTTCTCGTATCGTTCGATCTTACCGTTTTCTAAAATCGTGCGAGTTACGGCCGCAATTCGAAGATTTCGTATACGAGTGGAGTTCGAGCTTAGGCCCCCCCAGGAGGCTCCGCTGATGTACGGCGAGCGAGTAGCCGAGACCTTCTGCGAACCCGGGTGTAATAGCAGCCGGAGGAGAAGTGGCTCGGTCGGTACCGTAGAAACTCTCTTTTTTTAGATACGAAACAGAATTTCCAATAAATATCGAAGTTTTGCATAATATCAGTGGGGAAGAACAATTGAAAAGCTCCAAACACGAAAAAGTTATAAAGAAGAACACAAGATCTGAAATGAATGCAAGACGAATTGAAGGAAATTTGGAGGAAAAAGTAAAAGAAGAAGGAGGAAGTGAATAAAAATAAGAGAAAGATGAAGAGGAAAGAAAATGGGGAGGAGAACAGATAAGGAAAGTAGAAGAACAACAGAAGAGAGAAAAAGAGGAGCAGAAGCAGCAAGAAAGAGAAGAAGAAAGATAAGGTCTGAAACGGATGAAAGGAGAACGGAAGGAACTGCGGAGAAGAAAATCTAAATGAGGGAAAGATGTGATTTGTGATAATATGTTGGTTGATGTTTGTGTATGTGTATTTGTAAAAAAAAAAAAAAAAGGAGGGGCGTCCGTAGGGGCGGAGCTCCATCCCTCATCCGCCAGGAAACGAAGGCCTGAGTGTCCAGAAGGGGTACTTCGATGTCCTGGACGATGCTTAGGTTGAAGCAGAACGGTGGGCGAGGGGAAAAAGACAAAGAACAAAATATAATAATAACGCGAATTTTGCATGTCTCCAATTATAAGTAAAAGTCGAACTTAACAAACAATATCGTACTTTCATGTTAATAAAAATGTAAAACGCTTGTATAGGATGTTCACGGTAAAATGAACGCTTTTGGAAGCTCTCTTTAAGATCTATTTGTATGCTCGTTGTGTATTATTATGCCTTATGTAAAATTAACATTGCCATGAGTCTCATAACTTTATTCGTGCGACGGTCAAGTTAAATTGGGAAATCATTCTAAAAGTAAATATTTTACAAATCTGCTTATTTATACACTTCGATGCATTAAGAAAAAACTGAAAGCGAAAGAAATAATTTAAGTTATTACAAATGGCTACCTAACACATTTTATTCGACGTTGGGATACTACTTCCCATCCATCGTTACCAACTTTACTGTGCGCATTTCACTCAGTGTACCCGTTAAAATATATGCAGTTAGGCGCAGTGACTTTCTTTGTATGGTTGGTTTCAAAAGTGCTCACTTTATCGCGAACAGCCTTTAGGAGGTGTAGTGTAAATCAAGGTATTCTGAGCTACACGCACGTGATGACAAGTGGCAGTGAAATTTCGCGAAAAAATTTCAAGACACGTTACATTTCAAAACACCGTAGGTCGTTTATGTATCCTGATTGGCTGAATTTATTTTTGACACGTGATTGCTGTCTGCACACGAATCATGTAGGAGCCGTGGCGATGTCGGCGAATTCTGCGTGGCTTGGTCAGATATGAAAACGCCTTCTCAAGCAGACAGCAGCCAATAGCAATAGACAAACTGCTGTTGGGTATTTACAGTATTGAAGTCTACCGCGCACTCATATTTTACCGCGAAAAATCACTAGCTCTAGTGATGACCCTTGGCAGAGGTACCTGCCCCGTGCCAAGTGAGGATTTGAGGGGGGTGGGAGGTTGATGGTGTTTGCAGGGGGGGGGGGGGAGGGGTTGTGAAACAGGCGCACCTCCGCCCCAGCAAGGGTGGCTTCCACGCAGGCGCGCACCCACACGCGCGGCACATCAAAGAGAAGGGCGAAGCGATCACCTGCCCGGGAAGGGTTCGGTGTGGAGGGTTGCGTTCAAGGGAAGGTGCGGGGCCAGAGGGGAGGCGATTCCAGCGGTGGCAAATCGAATCACCGCAGCTGATCATCGGCGCAAGTAAATAGCGCGGGCCCGGGGCCCGAATTAAACGAATTGATTACATACACGGGGGAGGGGGTTGGGGGCGGGATTTGGCGCACAGGGAAGGGATACAGTTACACCGGTGCAAGCTCCGATATGACAACTTCATTTGGACCGCGATCGGCAACGCGGACCTCTGAAACAATTTTGTAGTTCCCCCCCCCCCCCTCGGTCTTTCATCCCCTCTGGGGCGAGCGAGAGAGGATGGGTGGGGGAAAAAAAAAAGAAAAGTAATTAGATATCGGTAAATATGACGCCATAACCTCGCGCATAATTTGCTTGCTGCGTGGGCCTGATTGGATTGCGTCCTACCAAATTAAAATATTAATTCGCAGTGCGGGAACGAAAGCCCGCCGTGATGAACGAACTGTATCGTCAGTTCGTACGGGAACGTGAAAACCGGACGTATTTGTGCACAGCTGTTACAGAACCAAAGCAAGTGAACGAATCTTCTCCTCCATATCCCGGCCCAGAGCACCAACTGTTGGCAAATAAGCGAGAACTGCTTGTTACTAAATATAATCTGCACTTCAATCACTGCTCACGTGTGAGCACTGGTAAACTGGCCGCATTCAAAACTTATTAAATAATGGCGTGAGCGATTTGCCTTACTCGGTAAAGACTATGGGACTCATTTATTCTCTCTCTCTCTCTCTCTCTCTCTCTCTCTCTCTCTCTCTCTTTCATTTCGACTGTTTTTCTTTTCAGATAGTTGCAGTGGTGGTCAAACACACAAATTAAATTTCGAGAAAAGGAAATATTATGGGTGGTAGTAAAAGAAATATTTTTCTTGAACAAACTGAATTAAAATTTGACGTTCTTTGCTGTAAAATATAGTATGTACTGTTTGGTAGTTACGTTATCTGCCACATGTCCATCAACGAAAGTGGTTTTGTTCACTTCTGGATAATATGTTTTTCGATTACCGACAAACGTCTATAATCATGCCTTCATTTCCTTTAAATATAACTGTAGAATTTTTTTTTTTTTTTTGTAATTTGTTCTGTAGCTATTAATTAATAATTTCGTTTTTATTTTACATTGTATAATACCTGTTTTTGTTTACTGCATTTGAACCATTATATTGTCTGTTTTCCTGCTCTTTTTATTTTCCATGAGCTACAATTGCTTTAATTTATTCACTATGCTAAAAAAAAAAAAAGTCGTATGCTTGGTAATTTCGCAGGCAATTAAACCTGAACGACGTTTTAACACAAACGAATGGACACAGCGTCGCAGCGAATCAAACATGTATAGGCCTATATAGGCTGTTCACTATAAAGTGTGCACTTTTGAAAGCCTTATTTAAGATCTACTGTACGCACGTTGTGTGTTCTTCCGTCTTATGTAACTTGAACATCGCTAGGGCCTCATCATTTTATTCATGCATCGATCAAGTGAAACTGTGAAATTATTAGAAAAGTAAACATTTTGTAAATTTGCTCATTGTTACACTTCGATGCATTAAAAAAAAAAAAACTTTAAACGAAAGAAATAATGTAAGTTCTCACCAATGGTTTCCTAACACTTTATTCGGCCATAAGAATATTGCGGTTTTGCAGGTATTATATTTATATATGGTTGCAGATTACTTGGTTGTGTTGACTGTTACAATTAATTATATATATTCATATTTCCAAATTAAGCTTTATTTCTGATTTAACTACCTCCCCTCCATCGTTACCAACTTCACTGGACGCATGCCACTCGGTGCGCCCGTTAAAATATATGCACGCAGGGGCAGTAACTTTTTCTTAGGTTGATTTCAAAAGTGCTCACTTAATCGTGAACAGCCTTTACTTACATAAACGTAAAGAAACGACCAAGCAGCTGCGCTCAGGTCGAAGGAAGTCGAAACAGTCAAGTTACAGCGCAGCCACGGAACAGATAAATACAGAGACGAAATTGCGCTGCGGTTCCTTTCATGTGGGCGTACCCATTCCCTGATAGGCTGCGCGAGGATCCGAGGAGGACGGGTCTCTTGTCTGACTGGCCGCCGTGTGTTGTGGAAGGTTCCCCATTCACTGAACAACCGGACGGCAAATAATTTATATATATGCTGTCCACTATAAAGTGAGCACTTTTGAAAGCCCTCACATTTGGAATAATAGTCAATAAATATATTTTATTTTAGCCTTAGATATTAACTTTCGAGTGCGGTGGAATATACACACTGTGGTTATTACTTATATTGTGAATATTCGTTTAAAAGTGTGGATAAAGGATAAAAAAAATGGCCGAAAGGAAAAAGTAACTAGGGCCTCGAAAGTTCTCACTTTACCGTGAACAGCCTATACCAGGCTGTGATTGGCGAACTGCGTTCCAACATTCTGCTGGACAGTGAGCCCATTTTGCTAGAGCGTGCGGTTTGCGTTAGTGAAGAGATTTTGACGTCTCTTAACAGCGAGGTTTTGAGAGCCGATGAAGGTGATTGAGGTGGGTATGTAGCAGCGCCGGTATGAAGGGGCGGGGGAAATGGAAGATCCCCGAGAAAACCCGCCAACCAACGTCATCGTCCGGCACGATTCCCACCTGCGAAAATCTGGGAGTGACCCGGCCGGGGATTGAACCCGGATCGCATCGGTGGGAGTTCACGTTACACGCGTCTGGTTCGCTTCTGTATAGTTAAGTAATCTGTGACACAGTAACGAGGAACGCCTACTTACTTTACGCTCACCACGGATCGCCTGATGTAGAATGCCAACTTAAACATGGTCCACCAACCACGACAACTCTTCAACTAAAGTGCTAAAATGTACGGAAAATTGTTTAGCAATTTATTAAAATCTATTTTAACATAAACTTTAATATTCATACTATTTCACTGTACACGGCAAATTTTTTTTAACATTTTTCAAACAATTCCTTTGGAAACTAACTGACAAAATGTTTTTTTTTATAATACTGCACGTAAATTATTGTGTGTTTACAACACTGATATATTGTATAAAATACACTGTTGCGAACTTGGTTATTCTAATACATATATATCATTAAAAAACATATTGGTAATTAATTTCTACAAAAAACTACTGTATCTTACTGTATCGTAAATTAAATTAATTCTTAAGAAAATAATATTGTCTTAATCATTTATAAATAACATACAATCATCGTAGATTAGTAAAAACAACATAAAGTATGGAACAAACCGTATTATCAAGATTTAGAATTAATTGGGTGTTTCATATGAATGGACATTTCAATGGTTCATTTAGTAGGGTTACCAGGGGTCCTCTTTTACCCGGGCATGTCCTCTTTTTGAGGCCTTGTAAATTGTCCGGCCGGAATCGAAATGTCCTTTTTTCCAATAAAAGTGAAAGACAGTGAAGTTTTGCTTCTTTGGGTTTTTTTATATCGTTAAACATTTAGCAACAGTGCCATTGAACTTCCTGTAGAAGTGCAAACGTTTTGGACTATATATATATATATATATATATATATATATATATATATATATATACACACACACACACACATATGTTGTCTTTATCAACGCTCCTATCATTTTCCCTAGCTGTTATTTTTACGTGTCTTAGTTTAGGAGTGCATTATCTATTTAAAATTTCATAATTATTTGCGATAAAATAGATACCTATAAGAACAAATAAAATTGCTAAACAAATAAACTCTAAATATATCACGTGAACTGTGCGAGAGTAATTAACTGTCAATTAAAAAAACGTGTGTCCAGTGCTTATGTGCAACTGTGTTTTGTGTGAATACGTATTACATGTCCGCAAAATGTTCTGCAGTGCCTACAAACTAAATTAAATCGACTTTCAAATTCGGAGTGAACATGATTATCACTTTATCTGGTGGCAAGAAATTATTTTGCTTTTCTTAAAAAGCTATATGGAACCGATTTTTGGATATAACTTTGCGACATTGTAATATACAACCGGCCTGCGACATGGTATATCTCCATTGTAAAATTGCGTGTCCGCTTTGTTAGTGTCGTTTTCTAGCAAGTGTCCTCTATTTCTAACGCCAGTTACCTGAACGTGTCCTCTTCTTGAGTACCGCGTATATGGCAACCCCAGCATCGAGCAAGTATCGTGGAGCACTCCGGAACTAAACGCGGACCACAGTTCGAGAAGCACTGGCCTACAGCTTCGTGTGAAGTTCCTCACGAGGACGCACCACACACAGCTCTGGACGTCCGCTTTTGGTCCCTTTTCAGTCGACCAGTGCGCGCGTCTGATACTTGCCGTCGACTGAACACCTCGACCGTTCCCGTAAAAAAGACGAGCATCGGGTAAACATTTGCCGACACATTGACAAAAATTACTTATAAAACCAACTGGAAGAAAAAAAACGCTAAATTACAACATAATAATCTACATAATTAACACATCTGAACACTTTACAAATTTTAAAAGAAATAGTTTTGTTTCATTAATTTTTTTTTTGGGGTCAGAATGGCAAGAATACTTCAAATATACAGGGCTATAAAGATACTGTACGAAAGGTAATATTTTTAATATATAAGCAGTCTGCCGTCTTTAATACCTCTAAGTACCTTGAAACTCAACAGAAGTTCTTCAAATTTTGCAGAGCGAATCCTGAGGGTAAAATACAGGTCAAGTTCGAATTTCAGCAACATCAGATTACCCAATCATTACCTTTTACTAGGCTTATCATACGTCCGGGATTAGCCCGGACTGTCCGGGATTCAAGCATGTATCCGGGGAAGAGTCTGGGATTAACGAATGTCCGGGATTTTCGGATATCTGAGACCGGGCGGCCGGGAAAGTTCGCTCTGTTTTGATTTAGCGGTTGGCAACACCTTGCATGCAGCGATGCTAAGGTAAACCGTCGAAACAAAGCAGAAGACAGTGAGACAGTTGACTTTGGCAAGCGCTCGTTCACAAGCCGTTGTTTACTTCGTTCGTTTTAAGAAGATTAAAACTTTAGTTGTATCTATAACGAGGTGAATTGTCAGTTAGTTTGCTGGAAATGGGCCCGAAAAGAAAGTGTTCGTTTAATGAAAAACTTCCAAGTGAGTATAAATTTCTCAAATCATGTAAAAACAACAGGGCTCGAGTACAGTGTCTGACACGTAATTCAGAATTTTCTGTAGAATACAGAGAACGACTTGACAAAAAAATATTTTTTTACGTTATTTACCAAAAAACAACAACTTCCAAAAATGTCCGGAATTGGAGTCTAGAAATTATGGTAAGCCTACTTTTTACCATAAAGACTAATTTTTCAATTACTTTTTTCCTATGAAAGTTTTGTATTAATGCATAGAGAATATTGCATAGAGATATAAAGGTAATAGAATATAATTTTTGTTTACTTTAAATGTCTCGCTTCAATTCTATGTTGAGTTAATTAAGTGGGGCCTTAGTGGCTCAGTGGATAGAACTATGCTAAGTGGGGCCGCAGTGGCTTAGTGGATAGAACTATATCAAGGGAGGCCACAGTGGCCAAGTGAATAGATATATATCAAATGGGGCCTTAGTAGCTCAGTGGATAGAGAGATTCAAGTGGAGCCTTAGTGGCTCAGTGGATAGAACTACGTATATCGAGTGGGTTGCAGTGGCCAAGTGGATAGATATATATCAAGTGGGACCTCAGTCGCTTCAATGTTGAGTTATTTTCAAATCATTTCATTATTACCTACACATATATATGCAATATTTCTTCAGTTTTTATATGATAACCAAATTTGTTAACATGGTAACTGTTCTAGCCCCGTGATAGGTCACGGACACCCCTAGTTTTTAATAAGTGTTGTGTTTAAATAAAACATTAAATATTTATTTGTTTTATAAACGCAGGTATTTTGTAACGGCGGTTCACGATAAAGTGAGCACTTTTGAAATCAACCCTAGAAAAAAGTCACTGCCCCTACCTGGGTATATTTTAACGGGCGCACTGAGTGACATACGCCCAGTAAAGTTGGTAATAATGGAGAGAAAGTAGTTCCATATCTTAACGTCAAATAAAAAGTGTTTGGTAACCATTTGTGATAAGTTAAATTATTTCTTTCGCTTTCTGTTTTTTTTTTCAATGCATCGAAGTGTAAAAATTAGCATATTTGAAAAATATTAACATATCTAATTATTCACAATTTCACTTGACCGACGCATGAATAAAGTAATGAGGCCCATGTAAATGTTAAATTTACGTAAGACAGAAGAATACACAACGTTTATACAAGTAGATCTTAAGCAGGGCTTTCAAAAGTGCTCATTGTACAGTGAACAGCCTATATATATATATATATATATATATATATATATATATATATATATATATATATATATATAATAGTCCTGTAGACCATTCGGTACGTATTGGTTAATCGGCTTAGTGATTAGATATTTATTTCATTTGCTTCTCCGAAATAGTTCGTTCCTTTTATTCTATTCGAGGAGTAATGCACGTGGTGTATATATTGTTGCATATTATTTGGTTGTGTTGACCATTACAATTAATTTAATATAATTTCCAAATGGAGCTTTATTATCTGATTTAAACCAAGTGCAGCGTAATATCTGGTTATATTATTCATTTGTTGACATAGAGATCATTTATAGGTTATATTTAATTGGTTATTAGAGAGTAAAACGTATTGTAAATTTATTACCTAGAGAGTAGGAAGCACTGCACGTTGTAAATCACGTGAACGAAAGAAAAGTATCCTGGTTGGCTCTCGTCTCGCGCCCATTGCTGGTTGGAGGAGAAATGTGGCGTGGTCAGACGACAGCCAGTCAGAGAGCAGGTAACAATAGAAATTACGACGAAGTTCTACGTCAAATGTTTTTCTTTAACGGAACTAATACCACCACCGTAAAAAAAAAAAAAAAAAAAAAAAAGGACGTGTGCGTGATGAAGAATATTACAATTTTTTAATAGGAATAAGTAAAAGATTTAAATGATATAATTGTTGCGATAGGCTTTGAAAACTAGCGAAGATGAATTAATAATTGGTATAGTTTGATTGAGAAGATGTACGAGGAAATGAAAAAAAAATGGTGAGCAACGTTACGGATTTCTAATTTCATAGAGAGGGAGGGGGAGAGAGAGAGAGAGAGAGAGAGAGAGCGAGAGATATGGAGTCGTTAAGTTGTCATTTAAAAACTGTCCAGTATTTTTGAGCGGTGTCTGGTAACAAATAGCATTTAACACCTTAACATATTATCCCGAATATACTTGTTCACGTCTGAACTGTTCCAGGACAGATGAAGTCATGGTGTTTGCTGTACAAGGCAAGTAATTAGCACCTATACAGACAGCACCTTTCCAAGCGAGCAATGCTATTGGTTGCTGTTCATCAGCAAACTATTTTATGAGGGGTTAAGATATGTTTCATGGCAGAATACCAGTATCCGTTTTCAGTTTCCGTCTCTGTGTAAAGTATTTAAAAGTGGAAAAATATTGCTATTACGAGTGCTTCGCGATCATTTTCAGGTATTTAACTTCTGGTACAGGCAACTGATCAAAGCAAAGAAATATTCAGGTAACCTTTGTTTTTATCAACTCACTATAAAATTACTCGCTATAAGTCCTGTGAGGTGAGTCGACGAATGAATGATTGCATTTGTTGAGTGCAGGCGAGCGGGCATTCAATGCGCGCAACTACCTGACCCGCAGCGTTGTCATGCTTCTAGGCCGCGGACATACAAAATACTTGCTGCCAGACGACGCCCCTAAGCGTGTACTACGAAAATAAACCTCGAAAAAAAATTTCCTTCCCGAAAATGCGCGATTCATTTTGGGACAAGCTAGAATCCAAAACACGGACTTTTTTTTTTATAACTTTAGCTATTGGTCCACGCTGTGTTTGACATCCCCTTCAGAACGGTGTCCAATTGTCGCCTTCCACTCTGACAGTAGACAACCAATGTGCAGTTGATATCGTCGTATTTGTACATAAGACTGTAGGGTCTAGTCTGCACGTCATTGAACTCGCGAATTTTTCAGGTCTGCCTATATGTTTAGGGACACACCGTCTGGCGTTCTCCAAGTAAAGATGATATCGGTATGGGAAAATTAGTGCCTTGAATTAACTTCGCACTAATAAAGTAATTTTGTAAAATTGTGGACAATGTATTTAGGACATTTAATTTTTGTTGGTTTTAAAGTCACAAAAGTAATAATTACTTTATCAGTAACGTGTTTATGTTACCAACAGTTTCACAGTTCTGCTTTGTTCGAAAAATGAACATAGAAATAGGGTCCACATATGACGGAAGGACACAAATGTGCAGAAATGTAGAACGTAAACAGGACTTCCCGAAATGCTGAAGTGGCCGCGGTGGTGCAGTGGTTAGACTACTCGCCTCCAACCAAGGTGAACCGGGTTCGATTTCCAGCGGGATCGCTCCCGGATATTCGCGCATGGGAATCGTGTCGGGCGATGCCGCTGGTCGGCGGGTTTTCTCGGGGATCTCCCGTTTCCCCCACCCTTGCATTACTGCGCCGCTCCATACTCACCTCGCTTCATCCTCGTCGGCTCTCAAGACCTCGATGATAAGAGCGGCCCGAATCTCCCCACTATCTCCACTCCAAAGTGCGGAATTAACCACGGTCGGCCTAAAAAATGATTTATTTATAAATATAGGGCTAAGCTATGAAAATATTTTTAATTTATGTGTTTTATTTTGTGTGAGAAGTGGCAGTGAAGTAAGGAGGATGACGTAGGCGTTGTGTATGTGTTGCAGATATCGGGCCACCGGGGCATGTTCTGCTACCACTGCCCGCCATCCCTGCACCCCTCCAGCGCCACCAGGCTGCCGTCGCTGGACTACCCCTTCACGCCGACGCACCCCTGTGAGTACACGTGCCTTCTACCTACCACCACAATTCCTCCTACAATCATCTAAGTTGACTGAATGCGCGAGGGCTAGGGACGGGTGTTTTTCGCGGAAAGATTTCAAGACCAGTTGTACTCCAAAACATGTCAGTTTATATGCATTTTTCGTGGTTGGGTGATTTTAAATGACTTGTGCCTCTAGTATCTGTCAGCGCATTATGGACGTTCAGTGTCGAAGCACTTTAGTACGATTGTCCCAGTCAAGTAGGAACATGTATTTTGACGTAGACACGTGGCCAATTACTAGAGCCGCGAGTATTTCGCGAATTCATTCGGAGGCGAGGTAGACTCCAAACATTTGTTCTTTTCTCCTGCAGTCCTTATTGGACGACAGTTGTTTAGACACGCCCCGTTTAACTGCGAGCCAGTAATAAGCCGGAAGTTGTATTGTGAGTGAGTGTTTAACAGTGCTGTACAGAGGCATCGCTTGATCACAGCAACCAATAAGCAAACGATAATTTCTTGAGTGTATAGAGAGCTGTTCAGCGTAGCTTGCTGAAAACTTAATCCGAAAAATACTCGGGGCTCTACCAATAACCATAGGAAGTTGTTGTTGTAGACGTAGGATATTGAAATCTAGCATGACCATAGATATTTTCACGGAAAACACCTGTTCCTAGCGAGGGCTGTTCCGAGAGTTTTTCCGCTGGGAACACTATTCGGACACAGAGTAGATCAGCACACAGAGGCGAAACGGCGTGCAGGTACCCATTCTCCGATTGGCTGCGCGAAGCTCTGGGTGGCCGGCCGGCTGGCAAGTAGGTTGCCAGGCGCTGATTGGCGAATGGCGTTCTGCCATTTGTCTGGTCAGTGACGCCATTTTGCTGGCATGTGCAGCTGGCGTTCTCAGTATAAGCGGCTGCACTTACACGTTTGTGGTTCGGAGTCCCAGTCAGAAAGGTTTTGGGTGTGGGTTTCCTTTTCGAAATAGAGACTCACGCCTAAGCACAAGCTTCTCAAACACATATTGATAGGCAGAGAAGTGCAATACTCGCGTTATTATTTAACACATTCAGACGTAGTGTACACAATTGTGTACATTACGCACGTGTAGGTAATTTTTGTCGGTACTGCACACCGTGAAGCTCAGCGACCAATGATCTTACCTATGGGTAAATGATTCGCAAACAGTTTTACTGTACCAGGGCATAACTGGTCCATATAACTGTAGGCGGACATAAAGCCAGCAGCTCATTGGTTGTGACAACGAAAAAAGTGCTGTGTTGAATTAAGTACAGCACAGATCATAAAGTTTTTGTTTGCAACTTCTGAAACCCTAAATTAAAGTAGAGTTTGACCAACTTCAGCCATTGGCCAAAACTATGTCTGGCATGTCTCTGAGAACTCTTGAGCCAATGATATAACTTCCGCTGTGGAGTGGCCATTCTCTTTTGAAGAGGTAAAGCAGGTATGTGGCTTTGATTACAATGCAGCAGCCAATGAAACCAAAAAACTGTGGTCACGTGTTTATAAGGCAGTGAAATGTATCATGTCACCGAAAGATAACGCGAATTTTGCAGGTCTCTGTTAATAGGCCATGTGTAAAACAATGGATGTGGAAGCATTCACTTCCTAATCTGTGCTTAACTTCCTTCCTCCTACTTGTCCCTGGGGTACTGGAAAAGCCCAGACGTTGCAATGTGCGAGGTCTGTGCTGTATGGAGGATGAGGACTTCCCACTAATTTCCTTCATAGCTTCCACAGCCTGTCGAACCACATGTGCCCTAGAATTTCCCTGAATGAAAACAAACCCAGTCAATTATGAAGTAGTTCAGATCTTGTTTTGCGAACTGCACTCCTCAAATGAACCTGCAAATTATTGTCTTGTTTTTAAAGGTATCGGTATATATAGAAACATGAAAATTTCGGGAGTTGATCTTGATCTGAGGACAAGCTAGACTTCAAACACTTGTAAGTTTTAGTTCCTTTTACAACTGACTCATAGTTTTTTTAGACACGTCGATGAGAACTCTGGGTCAATGGAAAACCTGCATAAAAAGAAACACAGAATCATGTACTACCTCGTTATCGATAAAACTGGCTATTCATTAAGGTGTCGGTCAATGAAAGAACAGCTGACGTTTTAGCGTACAAAGGACTGCGGATTCTAACCTATATGTGATTTAAATCACGCATTTTTCCTGCCTCTAGGTATATCCTCACCCGCTGTTACAATACAAACAGCAGTTCAACTTTTATAGCAAGAAAAATAAAAAGAACTGCACGCTGGCTTTACTCGCGTTTCAAAGCACGCCGTAAGTTAACTTCAGGGTCGACATAATCTCAGAATTGCTTTCATAGAATCGGTGCTACGTTACTTAGTCCACAATCTTTCGGAACAGACCTCGTAGCTGAATATTTTATTTATATTTATTATAGTAATGTATAGTGAAATGTTTCGTGTAGTGCTCGCGATAACTCTTTGCCGTGCCTGTTTTCTAGTTCGCAACATCATCTACTAAAGATCATAATCTTGCAACTGGATGCAATGAGTGCCTCTCAGTTTTCTCGTCAATGATCGCTGTTTAGGTTCAGCATACCTCGTATACAGAATGGCTATTCATCCTCATTGCGTGCACTTTGAGCACGCACCAGCAATGCCCTGTGATATTTCACCAGCCGCCAATGAATTCTTCATAATTTCACTGGCAATAGTGAATTCATAAAAATTTCATGAATCTTTTAGTTTTGTACAGAGGGGCACGTGCATCGATACAGAAAACGATATCCAGTGACCTGCAAAATTCACGTTATTATTTGAAGAAAGATTTAACTTCAAACATTGTGATTTCGTGTTGCTTTTGTGATTGGACTACAGTTTGTTTGGACGCGCCCTGGATGTCTTTAAGCAATAGGAGACGAGCTAACGAGAGGCTGGCCCAATCATGTCCAACCAAGTCGAAAGGGAAAACGTGTGTCCTCACTACTGCAGAAGCCAATAAGCAAGTGGCGCTGACTTCAATATGTATAGAACGGTGGATTTTAGCGCGCTTCCAGAAAATAGCGCGAAATTTGCCTGTCTCTAACGGTAGAAAATTTTACTGCAACCTTACAAGGCAACGTTTCTACTTACGGCGTGCGGCATGTTTCAGATGATTGGGTCGCCTGGATTTCAAATATCGAGTAGTATTTTTTTACGACTGTTGCAGAGCCGAGATGCTCAAATGGTTATTGATTTTCTTGCACTGCCACAGTACAGAAACGCGCGTTTGAAGAAATTACACACAGATGTAAATGTTCGCTGCACACTCAGCTGCACGGAATTTTGTTCGCAAGTTGCTACAGTGCTATTGATAACTTATTTCCATACAGTTTATTAGTAAAGGCTGTTCACGATAAAGTGAGCACTTTTGAAATGAACCTTAGACAAAAGGTCACTGCCCCATGCCTGCACATAGCTTGTTTTAACAGTCGCACAGTAAAGTTGGTAACGATGGATTGAAAGTAGTACCATAACTTAATGTAGAATAAAAAGAGTTAGGTAACAATTTCTGATAACTTACATTATTTCTTTCGCTTCCTGTTTTTTTTTTAATGCATCGAAGTGAAAAAATGAGCAGATTTGTAAATTTCCAATTATTTCATAGTTTCACTTGACCGACGCATGAACAAAGTGACGAGGCCCATGATAATTTTAATCTTACACAAGGCGGAAGAATACACAAAGTGCGTGCAAGTAGATCTTAAGCAGGGCTTTCAAAAGTGTTCGTTTTACCGTAAATAAGCACAAGAATTTTTTTCTTTCGTACAGTTCAGATATTTCTAGTTGGACTCAGTGGATGAAGCCTTCTTCGCCCCGATAAGGAGAGTATCTTGTATCACAGCCTTAAAAATGTGTTACAACGCAGCCTTAACCAAGTCATTAGTTTTTTTATTTTTTATAAATTGCAAAACACGGTACTTTATGTCCAAAATTATTCCAATAAAATTTGTATTTTAACTTACCGAATAGAGGTTTTGAGAATAGCAGCTATTTATAAAATTTCGGCGTAGCAGCACTTGCAATAGCTAACAGCATTACCCACAGAAACAACGATACTATATTGATACTTCTTTCTGATAGGTAGAATACAGGTCATAATTATAGGCCTACATTTTGTGTACCATTCCAATCGGTTAAAAAACAAATACAGTATATAACTTCAGCATGACATTAAACGTCTGCGGGAGGACTATAAATCTGTTCATCTGCAAATGTTGTAATTGCAGAATATATATATTGGTTTGTTAACTTTAGTGTTGGGACAACGTTTGTGTTACGACAACTTCAATGTACCAAAAAAATCCTTTAAAGCGTTACCTTTGGTACAAAGTAATATTTCTTTATTGTCAACAAAAGCAGCTCAAATAATGTTTATTTCTTTCCTCTAAAGAAATTTATTATTGCCACAAAACAAAATCGGTATAAAGAAAACATTTATTAGCAGCAAACGTATATTTATGTAACTTTCTCTTTGAATTAGAGCTACATTGTCTTGCTGTAAACAAACCTTTGACGTGGGCATACCCATTCTCTGATTCCCTGTGCGAGGCTCTGAACACGCTTCTTGTTTCTGATTGGCTAGCGCGTACTGGTTGGCTGGGGTTGCCGCCGACTGGCGAACTTCGCTCCGACATGTCGCTGTGGAGTTCGCATCGTACGTGGCTACTTCGCCTCACTGAGAGAAGAGCCAACAAAACATTTGTTTATATAGGGCCAAAAATATATTTAGTTGCCTCAACAAAATATTTTGTTAAGTAAAGTAAACTTGAAAAGCAACAAAATTAATTTTGTTCATATTACAAAATGTACGCTTGAAAAAAAAAAAAAAAAAAAAAAAACTCTGTGTTGAGCTAATAGTGATTAGACTATCAACAAAATATTTACACTGCTGACAAATTCTCCGCTGGAATCTGAAGAATGAACCGACCAGCTTATTCCACTGACATGAACTGCATAAATAACGTGTGGTTCTTGCTCTGACGAGCGATTTTGAACCGTGCACAACCACCATTGACCATTCAGGCCATATAAACAGCAGCAGGGAATGCTTAATTATCTTGTTTTTTTTTGGCATGCCTATTCGGATACAATGGTGCCTCAGGAATCGTGGAGGTATTACACGTTATTGACGTTTGTCAATGCATCTGAGAAGACCTTTGTTTTGATATTGAAAATTATGGGATTCCTTTGTTTACGTTGTGGTAATTTAGTGATAAATTGGGAACTGCGTGGAGAATAATAATGCGGAAATGTGTAGAGAAGAGACAGGTATGTGTCTAACCCAGAATGCGTGTAGGATAATGTGTGTTTGACCTTTTTGCCTTGAGAACTTACTCTCCAACGGCGTACTGGTCATCTGAGGAACTATGCAAGGGCATTTGCATGCACTGGCATTCACAACACATAAAACTTTCAAATTCCTTAAGAAGCACTTCATTTATGTTATTACCTCTGTAAAAGAAAATCTGGTAGGCGTGGTGCAGCATTACCAATAAAATAAATCAAAATGTTAATAATTATCTTTAATTCAAAGCAGAGAAATACAAAATTAAAAATCAAAATAAAACTGTTTAGTTGTGTATTGAAAATTCAATCAATTAATCAAAAAGTCTGTTCTGCAATTAATTTAAACATATTAAAATGTTACCATCATTCGAAAACAAGAATTACTTAAATTGAAAAATAAAATAATAATTAATGTCTTTCAGCTGCTTTCAAAATAATTTGGTAAACTGTAGATTTATTAAACTGTGTTCAGATTAATAGTGTCAGCAGTTTGAGGCCCCAAGAACCCTGGACACCTCAAATAATTCAATTTCCAAACAAATACATAAAAACCACGTCTATTTAAAAATTAATATGATAAAAGGAAAGAGGCATAGAGTATTATAAGCATGGTCAATGAAGCTGAAAAAATGCTTCCAAAATCTCCATTAGATGTCACAAGGTTAACACTACACTACCAAATAGAAAGATAAATATGTTCGTAATGATTTTAATATTGCATGATATTTTTCATTTATTTTCTTTTCTTTTCTTTACACATACCCAAAATGGCCAGAACAATATTCCATTTCCAAATTTTTGAGCAAACAATAATTTTATAATAATATTTATATAACAATATTTTGTCCCACACGGACTCTTTAAATATATTTTTCCAAATTTTTAAGCAAACGAATAGTTTACAATAATATTTCAATTATGTCTATAAAATATCTTGTCACACACGGACTCTTTAAATATATTTTTGTCTTTAGTTTTTTCTCACAAAAATTTATTAAAAACATTTACAAAGATTACCCATATAGTATAACCCAAGTGTTGAACCAAAATGATTCCACAATTTAAATTCACGTAAAATTAATAAAAAGGTAAATATGATTCGTACTGTATTTCCAATCATGACTGGCCCTATCCATGAAATTTACAGCCACGTAAAATCTTATCTTTGGCTTAGTACAACATTTATATCTCCCTGGCCACCTGAGATCTACCATGGCCATTCACAGGCAGTTTTAAGGTAACTTTCTATTACTTCAAATACACCAGTCACTATTCAAAAATTTAAATCCACCACTATTTTCAAATTAATAAAGAGAAAAATCTCTGGCTTTTACGCCCTGGCATAGGCCAGTTAATCCTCCCAAACAGCCCGTTTCCAAAACGGTGGGCGAAACAAGACTATGAATGAGACTATTCGATCAGCCCAAAAATAGCAGAGAACTGACGGCATACAAAGTATCATTCCTGGGAAAGTTTAAAAATTATTTACGACATGGAAAAAAAATTAAGGTTCATCCTCTCATGTTTCTAATTAGAAGAATGGAAGCGATTCCTATTATGTTGTTGCAGAAAGTACTTATCCTGCTCATATTTTCCAAAAATTATCCTGACTTCAAATTATATTGAGAGCGTCAAAGTGACGTTCCTGCATATCCTTAAAGGCTTTACATTTTTATTTTTTCCGAAATTACCTGACCTGTTATCTGGGGAGACTTCCCGCAACCAAACGTCTGACCCCGATAACAGGTTTTAGCACTGCTTATATGCAGAAATAAAGCATTGCCTCACTATGGGGGTTGGTACAATCATCCACCCATAGCGAGCCAGTATCGAAAATAAACAGTCACTCTATCTCTCCCCATCGGGGTACCCAGAAATCAACAACATTAAAGAATAGTCCAGTGCATTTTCTATGACGTCACGTCCGTACATTTGAAATTTGGCCATTCAAAAGTGCGCGGGCCGGGCACGTGTCTTCCGCCGCGCGTCGAAGAAGGAACACTGCTGACATCTGGTGGAAGCCGACGTCAACTCCCGCCAGGCACCCCGCGCTTCGCCAATTTACAGCGAAAGCTCGGGGGTATTGACGCAGTTGGAGTATGTCCGATCAAGAATTTTTATTTGTGCTGTAATTATGCTCCTACGAGCCGAAATTCCATCAACGTGAACATCCGTCAACATAATTGTAAGGGTTCATGAGTAACAAAGTACGTTTTTCAGCGTATTTTGTCCATTTTTCCTGGAATTCATTTCAGCACGCGTCGTCCGGTCAATACTTTTCCATGGCGGGTGGGTGAAAACGGTCTTACGTAGAGAATTGGGCCAGGGCGGAGAGACACTGTACGCGTACTTGTAAGCGTACTTGTCTCAAGTTCAAGTGCCTCTTAAACAAGTTCTACGTAGTGAGCTACATTATACCATAGCATTACACATTCTGATCACTATCCCACATATCTGTCTTAAGTTCGTAATCTCTTCAAAAATTATAGCGAAGTCTCAGAGTTCTCCAACGAATTTAAGTTCCAATCAAAATAAAAACTAGTTCTTCATGCCTTATTTAAGATGAAATCAATGTAAGTTCAAAAGTTGCTGCTCCGGTAACTAGCTCTAGTCGGTTAGCGTATGACTACTGGCCTGAATTAATAAGTAACATCTGTGCTGTAGCTTAAACTTCCAAAAATCAGATTAACTGCCAAAAACATTTTGGGAGCCATAATAAATCTGCCAAAGACGCAACCAAACACAAGTTTATAGGTCCGAAAATTAGGTGGCGTCACCATAATCTGAAGTCACGCTGACGCTACCAGCATGGCGTCCTGGCGTCGGTCTCAGCTCTCCTCGTAGACAGCGCCCACTAATAAAATTAACTAACGCAGCTAGGCTTTCGCCTCTTCTTCACTTGCCATGCTGGCCTGTATATTATACTCACTTCAGGGTACAAAAACACTGTTCTAATTTATGATGATGCCGGGGATTTCGCCCATGAAATCCCCGCTCTCAAAACCACGTCTCTGGATCGTTAGATCCATATCCAGAAGCCCCTGACTTCTGGCGTACCCTTTATAAAGTCTTATCAATAGAACTCAGCTACTTCCGGTCCATTACGTCACAAAAATAGCTTACCACCAAATATAAGTACAACGGTAAATAAAGGAAAACAAACAGTATTGAAAATAAAAATAATAAATACTGAAATGTGAGAAACTCTGAAAACATTAAGTCACATACTTAAATTTAGCAACTAAAATACTCAGAATAATATCCTGGCTTGCCATAGAGTAACCTACATTAACATACAAACACTGAAAATAATGGTGGGTTCTGACTTAATCGCCCATTGAAAAATAATAAAATCAAATATGTAACATTGCAGAATTATTCCAATTAAAATTAATAAGTGTTTAAACATAGCCAAAAATATGTAGGTGTCATACAGTACAATCAGTGACGGCTGCTGAGGTAGGGCTGCGGAGAGCAGCCCTCCTAATAAAATCTCAGAACGCATACCTCTACTTATCTGCTACTCAGTAAATAATACTGCGGACGAATACGGAGGTTATTTCGCAGCAAATGTTTTTGAGATGGACGAGTCTCTTGTCACGAGAGAAATGTTTTTGGAAATTTCGAGTGGTGGGGCGGCAGATTCTTCGCCCCGAAGTGGGTAGAGCCAGTAGAGAGAGATGGCCATAACAAATGACTAGGGGCGTTACGGGAGGGAGGGAAGACTTCAGGGGCTCGGCCATTTTCAGCCAATCGCATGCTGTAAATCGGAGAGAGCTGGGCGTGCCCCTACTCAAACAAAAAAATTATTTCCTGGAACTTGACAAAGCTACCAAAACTACATGTTTTGTAAGCACACTTTCGCGCTCCACTCTTTTGCAGTTGTTAAACACATTTCTTAACAGTGCTTGATGAGTTATGAGCATCGGTCAGAAGCAGGGTTGAATTATTGTTAATGTCGTGTTGTGTAAACTTGTAAATAATTGTTAATTCGGCGAGTAACATTTTAAACCTTATTACGACAAAGATTTTCAATTACGAAGATTAACTGGAGTTACAGAATCTGGGACCAGCAAGGCCACAGTTAAATATAATTCAACAGCAAAGCCAAGGTAGTAAATGGTTCGTATACGAGAAAATTCGACGTAAGTACATACAATTTCGCAGACTGGCTATGCGGGTGTGAAGTTGGAAATGTGTTGTTTCGTTTATTTTTATTTTTTGCTAATGAAATCGAATGATCTTGCGTGGACTGTCAATGGGGTAAAAGATTTAAAACATTTGGGAGACAAAGTTAAAAGACATAAATCATGTTCGCAACATATAAAAAATGCCATAAAATGTTCATTGCTTGGTAAGTTCATTGCCAGTTAAATAGCGCGTACAGGTTGACGAATATATTTTTTTACAAATATATATGTTAAGATATGCCACTTTCAGCCTCTAATTTAAATTTGACATGAATTTTGTAAGTATTGTAGGCTATGTAAATTAGTATTCGGTTTTAAAAATATTTGTTTTAGTATATTTGAGTTATTATCATCATTAGTAAGGTATAATTGGTATTATTATGTTATCTCTCGTCTCGTGTAATGTACCACATCACGTAGGTACTGGTTGGAAGGCATATAACCTAAACAGACTTAAAATAAATACATATCAGTGGTAGTGATTAGATCTGAACCAGCGGCCACAGTATATTGACCATTACAAATTGAGCGATGACACATTTTTCTTCAAACAACCACACTTATTTTTTGTATTTAGCTACATAAGCTACACTTACTTAAGCCTATCATACGCAATATATTTATGACTGTGCCTATTCAAAAAATATTTGTAATGATATGGGTTAGGATCGCTACAGCCCTCCCAGTTTCAGAAGTCACCAGCCGCCACTGAGTACAATACAACACACGTGTTAATTTGCATACTAGCTGTGTGACATGTAAATGAGCGTATATGGATCTATCACAGAGTTGTTTTTAAGATTATGCCTTTTGTTAGTTTCATACTGGGGGACTGTAAACGAGTATTTTTTTTTTCCATTTAATATGGCATCAGGGGTCCAACATAGAACGTAAACTACTTTCATTCAATATAACATTCTGAATTCTGATGTATGCTAAACTTTTGTAAGCAACATAGTTGAATCAGTTGTTTACATGGATTTGTTTGGTCACTCATTTGGTTTCTCTTGTTTCAAATGTAGCTTGAGAGTTTATTTGTATTTTTGTGGCAATTCGAATTGTAACAGTGTTTGCTAGTGCTTTTATTGATGCATAAAAAGGGTACAAACGTCCAAATAAATCAGGTTCAACAAGAAACTATAAAGTGAAGCTGTAAAACTTGACATATATATTTGTGCATGTTGTCCAGTATTCGAAATGTTTTTATTTAAAATATTTCCATATTTAATAAGTAAACACTCCCGCTGAGTTTTCTAGCGCACATAGCTCTAGGTTCGATGCTTGGTTAGGTTTACGATTTTTGTTTAACATTAACGGAAACTGTTTAATTCACGTAGAGCAAAAAAAAAAAATCTTTAGTTGCACATGAGGACACAACAAAATAGTCTGGTTTCAACAACAAAATATTTCACTGCCCCTATACGAACAATTAATTTGATTGTGCCGAAAAAAATAATCTTTATTTCGGTGCAAGTTCGCTGTGATGTTTACACTGTAAAATCTAAACTGTTAAAACTGCTGTAAATCAGCGAAATTGACCGTAGACTTGTTGAGACTGCACTACTTGAGTCAGTAAAATTCTACTGATCATTTTGGTGGTTGGTATTCACTTATTAGACTGCGATTTCTACTGCCATAAGCGGTAAAATGAGCACTTTCGAAAACCGACTTATGATCTCTACTTGTATGCAAGCTGTATATTCTTCCGCCTTATGTAAAAATAACATTGTCGTGGGCTTCATCACTTGATTCATGCGTCGGTCAAGTGAAACTGTGAAATTATTAGAAAAGTAAATATTTTACAAATCTGCTCACTTTTACACTTTGATGCGTAAAAAAAAAAAAAAAAAAAAAAAACCCAGAAAGCGAAAGTTATAAATTAAACTATCAGAAATGGTCATCTAACAGTTTTTGATTCGATGTTAAGAAACAGAACTACTTCCCAATCCATCGTTACCAACTTTACTAGGCGCATGTCACTGAGGACGCCCCCCTTTGAAATATATGCGGGTAGGAGCAGTGACTTTTTTTCCAAGGTTGATTTCAAAAGTGCTCAATTTATCGCGAACAGCAGTTAAGAACTCGTTAACGGAGGATTCAGTAATAAAAAGTCACACTGATTTGTGGAGTTGGAGAAGCTACACAATATTAATATGGAGAGGAAGCGAAGTGAGGTGGTGCAGAGGTTAGACTACTCGCCTCCCACCTAGGCTAACCTGGTTCGATTTCCAGTGGGGTCGCTCCTGGATTTTACGCATGTGGGAATCATGCCGGACGATGTCGCTGGTCGGCGAGGTTTTCTCGGGGATGCCTTGCATTCCGGCATTGATATAGGCTGTTCGCGGTAAGATGAGCACTTTTGAAAGCCCTGCTTAAGATCTACTTGTACGCACATTGTATATTTCTCGCGTTATGTAAAATTAAAATTGCCATGGGCCTCATCATTTTATTTATGCGTCGGTCAGCCGAAACTGTAGAATTATTAGAAAAGTAAATGTGTTTGCAAATCTGATAATTTTTACACTTCGATGCGTTAAAAAAACAGGAACGGAAAAAAAATAATTTCAGTTATCACAAAGAGTTACCGTAACACTTTTAATTCGATGATAATGTATAGAACATATATTCAACATATGGCCTAAAATTAATTCTACGGGCGGTACACATCTTTGAAGTTATAGTAGAATAAAATGTTTATTACAGTAGCACTGAAATACAACTCTGTCTGGAATCTTCCCCTCCCTTTACTAGTCGCAAAAAGGTTTTATTGGGTACTCTGCGTGTCCCACCTGCCATGTATTTGTAAGTATTATTTTGGGAAAAAAACCACGTGTTACTCGAAAACGGCGAGGTTTATGGCATTTACAAAAGGTGACATTTTTGCTTATTGGCACATCCTTTAAATCCCGAATATGCTACCGCGACATGAATGCTAGTTCGAAATATGGATAGTAACAGTTATTATTTACATGAAATAATTTGATGGCATCGACAAGTTTTGTGGTGTCTTTGTTCAGTTAAACCCCAGACAATCGGTGTTCCATCTCCAATAGTTGCGATAAACAAGTGTTCCCGGTCCAACTTCAAAGATGTGTACCACTCTTAGTTTCTACTTTAGACCACAGGTTCTATATATGTTTACAACTTGTTTTTTCGTGATTAACCTGTAGCCCAAGTTTGTTGGTCGAATTTTAGCCTTGGACGTTAACTTCTGAGGGCGGTGGAATATACACACTATGTTAATTACTTACATGGCGAAATTTATTTGAAAAGGTGGTTAAAATGATTTTTTAAAAATTGCTGAAAGGAAAAAATGACTTGGGCCTCAAAAATGCTTGCTTTATCGTGAACAGTATATATATATATATATATATATATATATATATATATATATTACAAAGTGCTTGCTGTAAGGACTTACCCGACGTTTCCGAATTATCACGGCATACATAGTATTTTTATTCCAGTTTTTTTTACATTTAATATTGTTTTCTTTTGCTTCCTCTTAGGCGTGTTGTCAGGTAAATACAGTTACTCTTTATCTTCACAAGATGGCAGCACTGACCCTGTGGTTGACTTTACCGTTTGCATCGTGGTTACCTTAGAAGATTACTCTGGCGGGAAATAAATATTAAACTGCAAGAAACACTTTATTTTTTATGAAATAATTACATAACATAAAATGGTCACCTTCTTTGTCAGGGTATGATTAGAAATTGATTCTCGTTTGAACTTGTGTGCAGAAAATGAGTTTTGGCAGGGCAGCACCATTCGCGTCAATCTCGTTTATAAAGACAGCTTATAGGCCGGGCTATGTTTTAAGATAGTCACTGTCACAGAAAACTTAAAGTTACTAGCGCATCAACAGAATTTCTATAGTGAGGGCACAAAGTTACGGAACAAGGACCCATAACAACCAAGTGCGCCTCATTGTTTTCGGGTTTCGTCACTCTCGTCCAGTGCAAGGATCATACAAGCAGAGAGTTGTAACTCAAGGGTATGACGAGAGATCCTTATCCGATTCATTAGCTTGCCGAAGCTAGCTGAAGTAGGTTATATCGTACTGCCAACTATAGAATACAGAGTAAAAGACGCATTTTTACCATATGTTGGTGGTACTGCAGAGGCCTCGCTAGCTATTATTATTATTATGATTTTTTTTAAATATTGTGGTTGACCTATGTTTCCTGGGCACTATTATTGACGTGCCTCTTAATTCACGGTCATGTCACAAATACATTTGAATGAATATAAACTGTAACCGTGGAGGTGAAATGCTATATTACAACCAGTTTTATGCGTATATTCACGACACCAATAAAAAGGCGTGGACGGCGCTTATGCAAGCAGTATGTGCTACCAACATAAAAAATAAAATATGTAAATCAGTCATGAGTTTATACAATGTCTAATAAGAGAAACTGCAAAATTGGTGTGTGTATATATATATATATATATATATATATATATATATATATATATATATATATATATATAGTTGCAAGATTGTAGAACCTCGATTTCGGACAGACTTCGGGTACCTTCGGTAAGGTTCGGTTTTCCTTACTCGAGTTACGAAGGCCTGTCCCAGTAACGCGAAGGACACTGCCATCGCCTGCGACCTTCTGCTTCTGTAGAGGCTGAGCCATCGTCGGTGCTGACGGCACGAAGCTTACTAAGAGTTGTTGAGGGGGGAGGGGCAGATGGTTGGCCCCAAGAGACCCTGAGGGAGCTTATTACGAACCCCCCCCTCCTCCCTCCACCTCCAACTACCGCTCCTTCGGGGCCTCAGACATCATGAGGCCACATTAAAACATGTTAACCCCCCTCCACCCTTCCTTCACTCACCCCGCCCCCTCCCCCGGCCCACAGATAGTGGGGATTATAGTCGTGATGTCATCGCCCGGCCGTTATTGAGTTAGGCCCGTGTTGGCCCGCATCTGCCGCCTCCGTCTGGCGCGGAGCCGTCCGCCATGTCGCCAATCATCAGCTTAGACACGCGAGTTTCATAGCAGCCTACACTCGTTGGTGCTGCCGCGTGTAATATGTCGAGGCAGCAGATAGGATTACAGAAAAATCGGAATTTATCATATTTCTGAGATCATTGTAAGTTCTCGCTAGTGACCTGTGCTAGGTAAATGGCGCCTAAGGGAACATTTTGTCTAATGGGCTACTGACTGGGGCCTATTGGGGCCTGAACTATTGGCATCTACCTTCTTTCGAATATGTAAAGGCAGCCGGGCGCTCCAATGTTAAATACTTGCAAAGTGAACGGTATTTTGTTTGCCTTGTTGGCGAGGGGGGTGGGGGGGAGGGTTTACCTGCACGGAATTTCTTTTACAGGGGGCCACTGTGGTTGAACGATTAGCACGCTCGCCTCCCAACAAGGTGAATCGGGTTCAATTCCCGGCCGGGTCACCGGATTTTTGTCAAGTGGGAATAGTGCCGGACGATGCCGTTGGTCGGCGGGTTTTCTAGGGGATCTCCCATTTCCCCCCACCCACTCATTCTGGCGCTGCTCCATACTCACTTCAATCACCCTCATCGGCTCTCAAGACCTCGCTGTTAAGAGCCGCCCAAATCTCTTCACTCTTCACTCATTCCTTTACAGTGCAGAGATCAACAGCTTTCGACTCTTGCAGAAAGGACCACGTGTTTTTCAAAGGCTATGGTGTTTTATTGTACAAGCAACCTACTTTGCAATATCCCGTTTCAAGGCGTCTTAAAAAAAATTTAGCAAGGAAAAAGTCTATAACCCATTCCCCATTACCGCAAAGACCCGGAATTTCTTTTTCTAACTTCGTTAAAAACCGTACTTAAAAACCCGCTAGTTAGTATTGCTTCACATGCAACTGTTTCTTTGAGTAAAGCTTTCAACAGTAGTTTCTTCACTACATTCATTACGTAATATCACTCAGATATCACTTTGCCCTCTACGTAAGGGTATTATTTATTTGTTTTTAGCTTTCCAAAAAGTTTCGTAACAGACGAAACACTTTACAGTAGAAGATTTGATAGGCCATTTAATTAGTTTTATTTACGGGACTCTGTTTATATATAACGCTGTTCAGTAATTGACAGGAAACTTTTTTCTCGATCTGGTTAAGCTATCTCAATACGTGTAGGTAGGCGCTGGTGACTTCAATCACCTGATAACATTTCACACTATTTTTTTTTTTTAAACAAATAATATCATAATTCACACTTTCTGTATACACTTTTATGTTGAATAATATCTTCATGTACATTATTGTGCGGTGTCCATCTTGTACAGATTACGGCCACTGCAGGGAATTGAATGCCTTCGAGAGTCGTACAGTGACACCATAAAAAATGAACCAAATCACACAAGGTTGCCAACAAAAAAAGGAAAATAAGTAAAGAAATGAATGTTTATAGAGTTATAAAAAAACACTAGAGCAAAATATGGGTGGAACAGACGTTCCCAGTTTTCTCAAGCAGAGTATGATTCGGAAATTCGTGAGCATAACATTTGTGCTTCCCAACATGAACCCAAAACTCGTTTATTTACTACGCTGTTCAAACGTTATTTCATACAGATGTGAGCTTAGTAAAAGTTTAACAACTGCCGTTTTAAGGATAAAGCGAGGTTAATATGGAGCACCGCTGGAATGCAAGGGCGTGATAAACGGGAGATACCGGAGAAAACCCGCCGACCAGCGGGATGGCCCGGCACGATTCTCTCATACGATAATCCGTGAGTAACCCAGCTGGGAGTCAAGCCTGGTTCAACTTGGCGGGAGGCGAGCGATCTAACCGCCTACGCCAAACGTGGTCCTGTTAGACGTTGGAAAATAATAGTAATTAATTGGCACGACAGCACAATTTGGCTACCTACACGGGACCAGTGGTTTAGAAAACAGGAGACGGGGGATTGCGGAGGAAATAGAAGAAACATATGCGTCCAATGAACGTAGAGGCAGACCCAAGTGATACGAGACTTTATCTTATAAGTCTATTGCCAGTTTCTTCATACATTCTGAATCAAACCTTTGAGAAATCACTCCGTGAATGACATGTTTAGTTTTTTTTCTTCTAAATACGTCACGTATCACAATCATTTTATACTTGTGTTAACGTAAAAGTGCCTTATTTTTGGTTAAACTGAACCTTTACTGTTTCGACATGAAACTTACAAATTTAAGGTTTTATTAACTGTAACGAACGCCACGCCCGTCGCCATCTTGTACTGATGCCTCGCCGCTCCTAGCGGCCACCAGGAGAACTGAAGTCGTGGTGCTCTGTAGGCACCAAGTTCAAAAACAACACGTGCTGATGTTTCGTATAAACACTATAGTCCGCGTCACTATTCGGACTCAAGCCCTCACAACACTTTGAACAGGCTATTTACAATTATTTACAGTCTCAACATTTACTTATATTTGTTCCATAATTTAAAAAACAGGGAGATGATAGGTGTATTGGTAATGGCTAGTAAGAAATAGTTCTTACGCAAAATAATTATCACACTCAGCACGCTCGAATGCGGCGCGTTGTTCCTTTGGCGTAATTTTCTAGACTAAGTCGAGCTTCGTTAGCGTTAGGCGGAGGAATACCTTTTAAGTAGAACTTTAGCAGGGCTTCAGAAAAGTTTGAAGTAACCGTGAATGGACTGTGGGTGGTATGCTCCTACGAAGTAGGCAACATACCTGGCACATAACAGTACAACACTCTGAACTATAGACAGTAGAAATTGCTCCACATCAGCGAATTTGGCCACACATCTGTTGAAATTGCTTCACTTGAATCAGTAAAATCCTACCGATAAATTTGGTTTCTGTTGTTCGCTGATTGAACAGTTATTTGTGCTAATTCCTAGTGAAGTGCACTGGCCTTGGAACAAAACCGTCAGTGCATTCGACTGACTCTCCAAGAGATAACAACTCGTTAACTGAACATTCAGTAAAATAATTCTACTGGTTGAAATCACTGATTCAGATTTTTGGGGTGCAGAGCTGAGCCAGGCCAGGCACGTAATTTCGATGGGGGGGGGGGGGGGGAATTCCCACTGTGCACTCACCAGTGGCGTAGTGTCAGATTGACTGAGTAACGTCTATTGGTGCTCGTTCTTCTTCAAACTAGTAAAAAATGGGGTTCGAAAATGTCCCTCCCCCAAGAATTGTAAAATGTTAAGACGTAAAAGAGCTTTCACGATTAAGCATTCATATGTGTTACTATAAGAACACATGGAAGGAGGGTTGTTTACACGATACTATTGCAAAGAATTTGGCTGATACTATGTTGATATGAAACCATTACAATTCATCACAGACAGCAAATGTAATATATTCGCAGCATTTCCTCATTTTGAAAAATGACCCCATTCCCATGTATGACGTGTTTGGTTATTTCCTTAACATATCATGTATTAGAAGCGTTTTATACCTGTGTTAACATAAAATGTTCTTAATTTTCGTTATATTTAACTTTTTGTAATATTTTTATTATTAAATTATAATGTGTTAGCTATAATTAATATAAATAAAAACGAGAAGAAGAAGGAGCGTTGGTGATGCCTTGCAAGAAATAATTCTCATGCAAAATATTCTTAGATGTACCACGCATGATTGCGGTCCGGTTTTCCTTTAGTGAAATTTTCTAGACTCAAGTCTGTGTACCACAATAAAATTTTTCGTACAAACTTCGACGGAAGTTTCCAAGAGGCCTGCTATCCGAGCATGCAGGCTAGCAGTTATGAATGGTTCTTTAGAATAACCCATTCAACGATACACGTTGCCGCACAAGTAAAGAAGAGTGCATATTTTTACCATTTTACTTCTGCAACTGTGGTTCACGAATAATCTTCACTCAAGACTCCAGAACTACGCAGTTATTCACAGAGCATAAGAGTTGTGTTGATACAAATGCAACTTTTGTGAAATGAACACGAATGTTTACCATAATTTTCACACAATGCTGTTTTAAAATCAGTAAACATTTTCGTAGTTTTTTTATTCACTATTTATTCGTTTTTACAGTTGTACGTTCTTTCTCAAAACAAAATAAAGAAAATGACCTCTACCACCTTTGCTCTGACTGGCTAAAATTTCTATCTTGTAGGAAACCTTCCATCGAAAATCGCACACGGCCAATTACTAGGGATAGGAAAAATTCGCCAATTCAATGACCTGCAGGTTAGACTCCACAATCATGTGTATACTCGGGCCTCACATGTTTGTTCATTGGCTGCTGCCCCATAGAGTAGGCAGTGTTACTTCACATCTGTCGGTATCGCATTCGCTACTTGTTTCCTTACAAATCTGCTATTTGCTCAGAGCAGTCCAGGACGTGTCTAAAAAACTGCGATCCAATTACAAAGTCAACTTCAGTGTACGTCTATATTGTCCTGAAATGAACTCGCGAAATGTTTCTATCACTACTAATTATGAAAACGTCCATGGAGACGGCCAGCATATGGCCAAATCTTCCATAGAACCATCCATACAAGCAGTCATGCTGGCGTGCATGCAATCGTCCAAGGTATCTTCCATCGTGGCATACAGACTCTGGCTAAGCTTCGTTTGCACGAGGCTGAGGAACAGGCTGATAGTAGAACTTCAGCAGAGTTTCACAAAATTTGGAAGTGGCTATGAATGATGCCGGTATACGCTTTCCCCGGCTTGAGACGCAAATAAATGCGATACTTTCGTTATTACTGGCTGTTCACGGTAAAATGAGTACTTTTGAAAGCCCTGCTTAAGTTCTACTTGTGTACATGTTATGTATTCTTCCGCTCTATGTAAAATTAACACCGCCATGGGCCTTATCACTGCGTTGGTCAAGTGAAACTTAAAAATTAGAAAAATAAATATTTTACAAATCTGCTTGTTTTACACTACAGTGAGTAAAAAATATATAAAGTGAAAGAAATAATTTAAGTTGTCACAAATGGTTACCTAACACTTTTCATTTTAGGTTAAGATACGGATAGAGACATCCGAATTTCGCAGAAAGATTACCGCGCATGCTAGATTTCAATAATCTACGGGCATAACAGTAGTTTCCTTTTGCTTATTGGCAGCGTGTGTTTGTGACAAGACATGTTCTCACATGATTGGCCAATCAGAATCAGGTTACTCCGATACTGTACGTCTGTGTTTCGCGGGCAGGCACCTAAGAAGCGTAGCACTTAGATCATCCTGCCAAGAAAGTGGATCTAATCTAAAGTGTTATGAACTACAACTGGTTGTGAAATATTTTCCGCGAAATTCGGGTGTCCCTAGATAAGGAACTACTTTCCATACATCGTTACCAACTTTACTGGACGAATGTCGCTCAGTGCGCCCATTAAACTGTACGCAGGCAGGGGTAAGTAACTTTCCTGAGGTTGATTTCAAAAGCGCTCACTTTATCGTGAACAGCCTATACCTGACTACACTGGCGTCTTGCGCGTCTAAACAGCTGCAAGAAGGTCTGGTCTACGCAGCTTGTTCTCTACCTCGCTCCCGAGCGACACGCCACAGTGATAACAGGACCAAACGCCGAACTATGCTGGCGTCCAGAGCAGAGGTCTGACCGGTTCTCAACATCCAAGTCTTGAGTGACGATGAGGGTGAAGCGAGATGATCACAGAAGCACTACCGGAATGCAAGGGGTGAGGCATGGAAGATGGAAGATCCCCGAGAAACCCCCCCCCCCCCCTCGCCAATCGGGGAGCGACTCCACCGCGAATAGAACCCGTTTCGCTTTGGTTGTAGGTCAGGGCTCTAGCCGCTGATTCGCCGTGGCCCCCAATGAAGAAAGGAAAGAGTAGACTCGGGTGCTGGCGTTTTGTGTGGTAGAAGGTTGAAGGACCAGAGCTAGTGATTTTTCGCGAAAAAAAAAATATGAAAAAAATGAGTACACGGTAGATTTCAATACTGTAAGCACCAAACAGCAGTTTGCCTAATGCCATTGGTTGCTGTCTGCTCGAGAAGGCGTTTTCATATTTGACAGGCCCACTCAGAATTCGGCAACATCGGCAAGGCTCCTTCGCGATTCGTAGGGGTAGTGAAACTTCGCGAAAAGTTTCCAAGACAAGTGATATTTTCAAAATACTGCAGAATTCCCCCCTAGGAAATTGTTCGTAAATTTACCATAGAAATTGTTCTTAAATTTACCATAGAAATTGTTCGTAAATTTACCATGCCAGTGTATATGCTTAGTGAGAAAGCAGGGATGACAATGTTTTCCCCTATACATTCATCGTAGCGTTCCTACATTTGCTCAGGAAACAGTCAGATGCATAGGGAAGTTCCCAACCTTTTAAAGCAGCGCTGCTAAACATTCCTATATCTGCAGCTTGATGTGCGGCATTCTTGCGACATAGTGTATGGGTTAAAAACTTCCATTACAGTTTAGGAAGTTTACCAAAAAAATTTTTTTACAGTGTACAGTTTGCACGCGAATCACGTAGGAGCCGTGCCGATGTTGCCGAATTCTGAGTGGGCCTGTCAAATATGAAATCGCCTTCTCGAGCAGACAGCAACCAACGGCATTAGACAAACTGCTTGTAACATTGAAATCTACCGTGCTCTCGTGTTATTTCGCGAAACATCACTGGCTCCAGTGATTCGCGAGCAGGCAATTAACACATGTCAGAAAGCAATTGAGCAAATCAAGATAGGTAAACGACCCTGCAGTGTTTTGAAACGTAACTTGTCTTGAAAATTTCTCGCGAAGTTTCATTACGCCTAGTGAAGGACACTCAAAGTCTGGGAAGTCTGGGAACCCACATAACAAGGGGCACCTGTTTTTCGCGAAAATACTTCAGGACAAGTTGCATTCCAACACACTTGATTTCAGAACCTTTATTTTATTTTTATTTTTTTTTGTGATTGGACTATTTGAATTGTTACGCGTCTAATCTATCTGCCCGCAAATCACGGACGGTCAGTATCGGAGAAACTCAGTTCTGATTGGCTCACTCATTTAAAAGGACTGTCTTCACACGAAGGCAAACGACCAGTAGTCAAATGAAGACTGCGTCTGTGAACATAGGATGTTGTAGTCTAGCCTTCGCGTGAATCTTTTCACGAGAAATCGGCGGCCCTACACATACAGGCAATTCACGGTAAAATGAGCACTTATATGAAAGCCCTGCTTAAGATCTGTTTGTATGTACGTTGTGTATGCTTCCGCCTTACATAAGATTAACATTGTCATGAGCCTCACCACTTTATTCATGCGTCGGTCAAGTGAAACTGTGAAATTATTGGAACAGTAAATATTTTACAAATCTACTAATTTTTACATTTTGAAGCATGAAAATAAACAGGAAGCGAAAAAACCTAACAATGTTTTATTCGACGTTAATATATGGAACTGTTTTCAATCTTTCGTTGCCAACTTTACTGGGCAAATGCCACTCAGTGCGCCTATTAAAATAGGCGCAGGCAGGGGCAGTGACTTTTATCTAAAGTTAACTTCATAAGTGCTCGCTTTATCGTGAATAAGCTTTAACTGCAGTGGTCGCCATCAAGGGTGGTCCAACACGGGCGGGGTGCTGATGTACCGAGGACGATACACACAGTTTAGACCTTGGGACCGCGGAGTTTGAGAAGGGATGTGAGGGGGGGGGGGGTGTAACAGAGAGCGGGGCAAAGCAGAGCGCCAGGAACATCGCGGGCGTGAGCAGCAGCTGCGGAAAGTAAACAGTAATTATGTAATTGAGTTCGTTACTCGGCTGCGGCCATGATGTAGGGGCGCGCGCTTGCATCTGCGCTCTACACTCGGCCGCTCGCCGACAAACAAGGACCCTTCCTGCCTGCCTGAGGCCCTTACGCGCTCCGGCCGAGACACTGCTCGCTCACTCAGTTACGTCACACGGCAGTTTATTCACCGTTTCTTCACAGTCTTCGAATCAAACCTATGGAAATCCACCCCGTGCACAACGCGGTTGGCGATTTCCCAAATCTGCCATGCATAGGGCCACCAATTTTTCCGCGAAAATATTTACCCGGAGGCTAAGACGTCAATATCCTACGCGCACACTTGTAGCCTTCCTCTGGTTACTGGCCGCTTGTCATTGTGTGAAGCGTGTCTGTTACGTGAGTGAGCCAATCTAAATTAAGTTTCTCCACTACTGGCCGTCCGTTATTTGCGTGCAGTCGGATAGGACACGCAACAATTCAAATGATCCAATCACTAGAGTGGTTCTGAACTAAGTGTTTCGAACACAATTTGTCCTGAAATTATTTTCTCGAAAAACAGGTGCCTCTAGTCAAATATCACAAGCGTTTTTTTACTTTTCTTGATATAAAAATACTTAATTTTTATTTAATTGAACTACTACTTAAATTTTACCTATAAATAATAATATGTTATTAATAATTAATACGAATGAAACCAGGGATAAAATAGGTGTGTTTGTAATGCCTAGTACTAGAGAGTTCTTATGCAAGTTATTATTACACTGAGTACGCACGAATGCAGCGCGCTGTTATCTTGGTGTAATTTCCTAGACTCAGTTAAGCTTTGTTTGCACGAGGCGGAGGAAAATACTGCAAGTATAACTTAAGCAGTGCTTCAGAAATTTTGAAGTAACCGTGAATGGACTATACAGGACATTCTTTCGCAGCACGCGGTAGCCAATCGAACACAAGCCCTGTTCCTAGAGCCACGCACAGCCAATCAGCGAGTCGGTGCGCCCACACGAAAGAAACCGCTACATTTCGCTTATATATGCTGACCTATTCTATTCTGTTCCTACTCTCTGTCACAGATACAGTTGCAGGAACCGCCTAGACTGTTAACCTTTTGTAGACTATGCTAGAGTGTAGCTCGAGCAAAGCTAATTTGAAAATTTCTTTATCGTTCAGAACTAAACTCGCATGGATGTGCAGTCTTTGTTCAGCTAGTGTTTAACATGACCTCACAAAAACACAACAGCGCAGTAACAATGATAATGATAACGATATAATTTTTTTTTAAAACTACACAGAGCGACATGATTGAATGTAAATCCTTTTATACGATAAACGACATTTGATTGGGTCAATACCAGCTCGGCTCTCTATTGGTTGATAACCGACCAATAATGAATGCTGTAATGTACAAGGTAGGGTTCGGTGTGGTATGGACCAATAGGACGATGGTGAGTTTTAACACAGACACCAACAGATCCGATGTTCCTGCAGTATGCAGTAATGGAAATAGGTGACTTACTTCTAGTTTGCCTCAATTTCCAGTAATTGTGTGCAGACCTCAATGTGTTGAAATAGGAGCAGCCATATGATGGGTTGTAGGTACCATCGAAATATTATTAAGGATAGTAGTTCTAATAGGACTGTTTGTCGAATTCCTGTCTGTGATTGTAATTGCTACAAAAATAGGATATGGTTGCTACAGCAGAGCACTGCGTTCCTACTACAAGAAAAGACAGTAGGTCTACCTATAACAGAACAACTTCAACAATATTTAGATTATTTCCACAGCAACCAGGATTGTGATAACCTAACAGAATAATCTGTTGCTAGTGCTAAACAGTTCTGTCATCGGGTTTGATGGTTGTAGCAACAGAGTATTCCGTTAGGTTATTACAATACTTGTTGTTGTGAGGACAATACAAATGTTGTTGAAGTTATTGTGTTGGAGGTACTATCAGTTTTGTAGTAGGAACGCAGTGCTCTGCTGTAAGAACCAGATGTACAGTGTACTCTAAATCCGAAATTGTGTGAATTTAATTGTTTAAATCAGTTAAGAGCACCTGACTTATTCAACAGACACTTCAGTCAATTTAGCTGATCAATGTGTGAAAAAATTCAACTTTTCCTTCTCTTATTGACTTAGTAACTTTTACACTGATTCATCGACCATTTCATTCCCTGTTTTTCAATTGATTTGTTTTTAGAGTGATGGATCAGTTAACAATATTAATTGTAGTGACCCACAATAATTTAAGACCAAATCGTAATCTCAAATCCATCAAAAATTAAAATAAAAAAAACAGGAAAAAAGAAGGCTCTTTACTAGAAAAGGTTTTAAAATATAGCAGAGAAAAAATATTAAGAAATATTAAAGAAATATACCAAGCAAAAATCATATGATAACAAGTTATTAATTTAAGCACAAATAAGTGTATGGCCAGCACATTCCATAATTAAATTCCTCGAATTCTTACGACTCTAGTGCTCAGCACCCTTACACTTTACCGCAGGTACGGAAATACAATAAATACTTGTCGCACATTTATCACTCATGCATCCTCTGCGAAGCGAGACGTCTTGAGTGCCAGGTTGTCCGGTGGATGATCCATCGAATGGGTAGAGGAGTTGTAGCACAAAATATTAAAACACATCCATCACGTCAAACAGCTGGAATCAGAATGCCGAGAGTTCGGAGGGGAAAGGAGGCCAAGGCAGTGAATGGGAAGGAGAAAGGAGGGAAGACACCCAAGCGACACCGCGAGCACAACGCAGTCCATGAGCTAGCGGCAAGACGGAGCACTAGGCGGCGGGCAATTCAAAGACCGTCGCAACGCTCCTCCCCGAATCTTGCTACGTCCAACCTCAAAGTCACAATACCCAAAACACACGCCGAAGAAACATTTGAGTTAGCAGAAAGACGTTCACTAAAGAAGAGAAGAAACTGAAGATGAAGAGAGAAGTGCTTCACAAACAGATACACAGCAGGCTGCAGATTCAGGTTACAGTTACAGCAACACATAAACAAACACCTCTTCATCTCCTGCAGATTCTACATGACGAAGTAGTTCCATCCCCGGGGATGACTTCCAAAAGGGGTAGCTAGGTGTCAACAGCGCCAAATGGGATTCTTCTCGAGAGGCAGTCAACAGGAGAGAGGGGTTGAACACAGCATCGAATAACTCCAGGAGGCAACTCTCCAGCCAAACGACTTCCTTCGGAAACACTGCTGCAGCTCGGAACATCACTCGAGCCCGAGGAGGGGGGGGGGGGGTAGGCAGAAAAAATTAAGGTAAGATTAGAAAAGGGCAAAACAATCTAACTAAACGAGAGAGAGCAGGTAAAGGGTAACATAGCTCTTACCACAGTAAACAAACAACACAACTGGTACAACACAAACTAATAGCTACTTGCATCACGTTCTTACAATATAGGGTTTCAAGTGTGCCACGTGAAATTTGGGGTATATATGGCCAGGCTGCAAAGAAACCAACTACCCTGTGTTAACACCCAGAAACTTGTAGATCCGAAAGTGATCCACAAGTTTTGGTATAAATTTACATCTAATATCATTTGAAAGACCTGTGAGGGTGAAGTTCCTGCATAGTATGGTGTCACCGACAGAAAACTTCGCGGGAGTCCTCAGCTGATCAAGGCGGGAATTAATAGCCTTTTTGGCCTCCCCAAACGATGATCATCATCACCAAACAACTTGTCGCGCTCAGTATCAGTGAGAGGGGAAGGAAATGGAGGGAGACCTCAAAGGTTAAGCAAGGGGTGGCAAAGATAACGCCCAAGAAAGGGTAAGACAGGAGAAACACCAGTGTAACCATGAGGTGAACTATTAAAACCTACATTGACAAACTCTAAGTCCTGGTCCCAGGTGGTGTGGTCACTATTATGAAAGATCGTGAGGCAGGCCTTCAGGTTCTTACTAAACCTTTCCACCTTGTATACTTTCGGGAAGTAAGGGCTGGAGGTGAAATGTTTGACAGCACACTTAAAACACATGTCCCGAAACACACTGTAAGTAAAATATCTCGCATTGTCCATGAGAATTTCGGCAGGTGTACTAAAGATTTCCAAACTTGCTGACGGGCCTTGACAATAGTGGTAGCCTTCATGTTACGCAAAGGTAACAGAATAACAAATTTCATAAAAGTGTCTGGAAGAATCAAGATACAGGTGTTCCCTCTTCTAGAATGTACAAGGGGTCCAAAGACATTTAAATGGACTGTGTTCCAGGGAGCCTCGGGAAGCTGGACTACGGCCAGGGAGGCCAAGGCAGTGAAGGGGAAGGAGAAAGTAGGGGGAACACCAGAGCGACACCGCGAGTACAGCGCGCTCCATGAGATAGCGGCAAAATGGAGCACTAGGCGGCCGGCTATTCAAAGAACATCGGATTATTAGATGAAGTAACGATACATAAACTATTGAAACCCATAATATAATTTTTCTTAAATGTGTTTTTATTTTGTATTTTATAATACCTTATCAAGAGACAACATGAATATTCGGATTTTCGTTGTGTTTATCATCTTTCATTTAATATACACATAATCATCATAGCGTTCGATTTGAAGATTTAAAGTGCATTAGATGTGGTGAAGTGAGTGCATTAACGCATACGTTTGGTTATTACAATCCTAATATTACCAGTCAAACTAAAAACGAAAGGAAAGGGCATCCAGTTTAAATCTACATATTTTCGATTAAGACGTATAATACGTATTTTCCCCCCATACGCTCAACAATCGCTCGGTGGTTTGATTGTACATAATTCGCCGCACACGACTGTCACTTATTCAATCAGAGAAATTGTTTCACTGAAATACCTGTGATTTACACCGATTACAAGTGGGGTCTTTTTCACTGATTCTAGTAGTTGAATTTCACTGGCGATCAGTGGTTTCCCACTGATTCAAATTTAGAGTGTAGGTAATACAATCACAGAAACGAATTCAAAAAACATTTCTGTCGGTATTACTATTGTTGCAAGAATGCCTGAGGGGTGTATCTGAGTTCATGAAGGATGAAAGTTTTAATAAAAATAAAAGAACTATTTTTAATAATTATATTTATTCTCAACGTTGCAAAGAGTTAAACATCTGTTATTTACCACACCTATTAACACTAATTATTTTTGTTGAGTGTAATATTTAACTACCATGTCCATTTCAATTAAAGTATTCATCACAACTCTTGCTGCTGTCCTTTAAACTGCTCCAATTCTTTCCACACGTTTAGTTAAAAATGTATATTTCCATCGTCCCGAACGTCTTTTCACTCACACATCCATTCGACAATCCCGCAGATCAGTCCCACTCTTCACTGCACACAAGCTCACCGAAACACTCTCGCAGATCGCTGTAGATGTCCCTCGCCACTCCGGAATCGCCTAACTATCGTTTAAGGTTGCATGAAACGCCAAACTCTCGGCTCTTAATCACTCCCCCTCAGAGGACCCCACGTGGTATTTATACTTGCGGTAGATGCCATCTAGAATATTCTCGGCAATCCAAGTTGTTCTGATAAAGGTAATGGTGATCACATTCCTGCATGATAAATGGAGATATAAGAGCTTCTCAGGGTTAGCGAGGCACGAGCTTCGATAAGTGTATCGGTGTGTGGCGTCGTCCTTTATGATAAGCCGCTCACTTCATCTAACATTACAAATTTGACCTCCAGCTCTCAGGACCTTCCTACGCGAAATAAATAAAAGGCAGCAGACAGAATTATCGTGTCGGCTTGCTTTCTGTAACAGATACGTGGCCAATGGCCTATCGCTCGCCTGTTCATACAAAACAATCATTTGACTTGCTGCCACTACTATCATAAAACTTATGTCCTTTACTTCCACTCGCTCACGCGGACCACATTATTGTACTTATTCAAAATCCTGTAAGAGCCTTCTCGATGTTCCTGTAGTTTCGGGCAGTACTCATTTCTCCTCTCTGGGTTTTACAGCTACACAAGTAGTCCTTCTTGAATTGCCTCTCCCGACATTCTCCTGTAATACTGTATCTTCATCCTGTCACTATTTATTGTGAGCTACTATCGAGCAAAATCATGAATGCCAACAAGTCTGTTACATAATTCGTTGTCATAAACAGGGGCTGCAACTTCCTCTTCTGTCTGTCGGCCAAACAGCAGACCACTAGGAAGGTGTAGCTCTCTTCCAAACCGTATGCTTGATAGTGTTAACTTTGCGGACTTGTAAACTGCTAAGCGGTAAGCAAGGAAGAAACAATGGCAACTTGAACCTCAGTCCTTTTGGTTGTCTGCCACAAAGATCGACAGACACTGCTCAAGGGTGTGGTAAAGCCCCTCGACCATTCCATCTGAGTGAGGGTGTAAGGCTGCAGTCCTTGTACTTTTACCCCCAGAATTTTTGTTAACTCCTGGAAGATCGCAGCTTCAAAGTTTCTTCCCTGATCAAGATGGAGTTCTAGTGGCACCCCAAACCTCGTGAAGACATGCTCTATGAGTACATTCGCCACAGTATGTGCTTCTTGGTTTGGGAGGGGAATTACCTCAGGCCATTTTGTAAAGTAATCTTGGGCCATCTGGAGATACATATTGCCTCTCTCTGTGAGTGGCAAGGGTCCCAGAATATCCACTGCCATCTTCTTCAGTGGGGCTCCGACATTCTATTTCTGGAAGTGACAGTGTCCCTTGATCCTTGTAGCCTTCCTCGAAATGTAGGTGTTGCACAATCGGAATCACTTTTCAACATCCTCCCGACAATGAAGCCAGTAGAATCTCAGTCTAATTCTATCGAGGATCTTCTTAACTCCAAAGTGTACACTGGCTGCTGCATTATGCAGTTATTTTAAGACTTCAGGGACCCTGCAATCTGGAACGACCAACTGTAAACATGTGTGTTTTCCATGACTACTTCCCCAGTTTCTGTGAAGTACACTATCATTCAGTATGGGGGTATTCCATTGTTCCCAGTATGCTTTGACTGCTCCGCTCAGGATAGATATCTCTTCCCATTTTGACCAACAGCCAGCTTCTTTTCCCTTTAATAATGGCTGCAAATTGGGATTATTTAGCTGATCTTTCCTAATACTTGTATCAGTACAGGTAGGGGATCCATCACCAGATAAAGAACTTTGAATTCTTGTTCTACATACCTTCGGCGATTCACCACTCTTTTCTTCCTGGCATTCGCAATGACGACAAAATGGCTCATATGATCTCCTAGACAGTGCTTCTGTATTGTTGTGAAGGCATCCAGATATGTACTGTATTTCAAAGTTATATTCTTAAAGATGCTGTATTCACCAGGCTATTTGACCTTCTGGATTCTTGAAATTTATTGGCCAGCGTAATGAAGCATGGTCGGTCCTTATAATAAAAGGTACGCCATAAAGGTAGGGGTGGCATTGTTAAATTGCCTTCTCCATTGCCAGAAGCTCCTTGCATGTAACACAGTAATTACTCTCAGGTTTATGCAATACCTTACTGAAGTATTATAGTGGTCTTTCCTTGCCATTCTGAAACTGAGATAACACAGCTCCAATGCCTACATCACTAGCATCAGTGTCCAGAATGAACATGCCCGCACTTTTCGGGAAACCCAGGATTGGTGGTGATATCAGAATTTCATTTAGCTTACTAAAAGCATCTTCAAATTCGGTGGACCTATAGAATTTCCGTTTTGCCTCTTATTCATATAGTGGCTTAGCGATCGTGGCAAACTCAACTACACATCGACAGTAATAGAAACACAATCCCAGAAAACTCCGAACTTCAGTTTGGTCAGTTGCTGTAGGCCAATTTATTATTACTTTGGTCTTCTCGGTGTCTGTTTAGATTCCATGCGCTGGCTCTATGTGTCCCAAGAAAATTATTTTCTTTTGAAATAACTGGTACTTCTCAGGAACTAGTTTCAAGTTGGCTGTACCGACTTTCTGGACTACAGAGTCTAGGCATGATAGGTACTCTTCAAATGTCGTTCATGTGAAAATATAGTCATCTATATACAATTTCACAGATATCTAAATGCAGAACTTTTCCATGTGACATTCAAAGGTTGCAGGGGCAATACATAGCTGAAAAGGCATACATTTAAACTGCCAGATTCCTTTCCCTTGGACACAAAATGCACTCTTCTCTTGGTCACCTGGAGCCACCTCACACTGCCAGTACCCTCTCTTCACATCCAAAGTAGAAAACCGTTTTGAACCTGCTAGGTTGTTTAATGTGCCATCAATCCTTGGAAACAGGTAAGAGTCTTTCTTGGTCACATTTTTAAGCTGGCGATAATCTACACAAAACCTCAGAGAGCCATCTTTCTTCTTAATAAGTATTGCACCCGTGGTGCAATGGTTAGACTACTCGCCTGTCGCCTAGGCGAACAGGTTCGTTTCCTGGTGAGGTCGCTCCCGTATTTTCTCATGCGGGGGGTCGTTCCGAACGATGTCGCTGGTCGGCGGGTTTTCTAGGGGATATCCCTCTTCTCCCGCGCTTGCACTTCGGTGCTGCTCCATTCTCGCCTCACTTCAGTCTCATCGGCTCTCAAGACCTCGGTATTAAGAGCCGCCCTATACTCTCCACTCGTGAAGGCTGCAACACGTGTGTGTATCGAAGATTACGGCCAATGGTGCATTAAAGCAGTACGTTTACCCGATTTTCATTATAACTTGTTTTTCACCATATTAATTTTTAACTACTTCTTGCACTGTTAAATATTCACTACCTTTATTATTCTGTGAGCAGTGATGGAGGATGAGACGTAAGATATTCTTTCTTATCTTCCATCAGTGCCTCCGATAGTAGTAATAGTAGTGAATATCTATCAATGCAAGGTGTTCGAAATTATTCTTTATGTGTTGTCGTGCCAAAAATTTTGAAAAATTGTCTGGAAAACAACTTTTGACCAAAATTAAGGTAAATACACGGCTTTCGTGCACCATTCCCCTTAAAATATTTAAACGGTAAGTCGTGTAAAAATTTGCAGCACCCGAGGTAGACGACGTAAATCTGTGGCGTCGCCAAAGTGTCGCCCTGAGGAAGACGTTCTGGACGAAGCACGCAGCCGGCGAGGTCCAATATTTCCCGTGCTCACGCACTAGACGAGGCACTTGGGCGCCTCGCCGCGTAATTCGTTTACGAAATCAGCCGCCCCGTAATGCGCCATACTGATGCGGTTACGGCGTCATTTATCACCGTCCTTGGTTTTTTTTTTCACTCTCACTCTCTCTCTCTCTCTCTCTCTTTCTCTATCTCTCTTTCTCCTCTCGCGAATCGCGGAGGCCGTATGAATAATGAATCGCACTCGGACGAACACTCTTCCGGACACCAGGTGTCGCAGCCGTCTTGCCCTAATTGTGTTATCTGCCGTCAGAACCACCCTGCCAACCCTTCCCCCACTTCTCCCGGGTGCTACTGTTCGTCCAGGGTATGTCGGCCGTAGACGTAATATGCGCTGACCACGAGCTCAAGAAGCGAGGGAGCGATACGGGCGACACTAGCACGCACGCCTAGCGCCTCGTCGCTCCTACACGCAAAGCGTGCAGTGTTTCCGTCGTAAAGCATTAGTGTGTAAATTCGATCTGTAACATTGTAACTTTATTACACGCGATGAAAGTTCACAGTCTTGCCGCTTAAAGACACTGCATAGGGAAGCTTTAAAAATGCTATATCTGACCACTTTAACGATTTCTATTGCCATTAATACACTTAATATGATAAAAGTAAAAATATAGAGACATAGTTAATAGTTTTTTTTATATACTTTCAGGCAAAACTTCGTATTTCCGGAACTTTTGTTTGCCGAGATTCGCGTTTACGCGCAAACACGATTTCACAGAAAACGTTTCAGTACATAGGACCCTTAAAGTGGCTGCCTAAGTAGGCCACCGAACGGTGTGCAGAGCTCCAGCAGAAAACATTTGATTAAAAAACCGCCCAACGTGTCTGCCTGAGGTCTGCTTACGAATAACATTTAAGACACGTTACGCGTCTGTATACGTTCATCAGTTCCTCCATTTCTCTCTAAAGCATGTTTTTCTGATAGTGAAAATGACTCAGATCGGTGTTATCGCGGTCATTTTTAGATATGAAAATTCCGATACAAAACATTTTAAAAAGGAATAGGGACATGTATCAAACCTTAATTTTTTTTTATTGCGTCATAAAACGGTAGGGTCTCCGCTGAAAGTCTCACAGAGGCGCGTTATCTACAAGACTGCACGCTAGTTCAGTACTTTGCGCGTAGGGGCGATGAGAGAGTTGATGCGCATGTCTCGGTCGCCCCTAGCGCTCCCACGCTTTTAGCGCTCAGACGTGTAAAATTCCTTCAACCAGTACATAGCTGCGCGTCCAAGTTCAAGAAGCGAGGGAGCGATACGGGCGACACTAACACGCACGCCTAGTGTCTCATCGCTCCTACGCGCAAGGCGTCCAGTGTTTCCGTCGTGACGCTGTACTGTGCAAATTAGATCTGCAACAGTGGGACTTTATTTTACAAGCCGTGAAAGCCCACAGATTAAACTACGCCTGTGCGTTTGCACTTTTCTCTTGCCGCTTAAGGAAACTGCATAGACAAGCTTAAAACATGTGATATTTGACCGTTTTCACGATTTTTTTCCCATCAATATATTTCATATGTTAAAAGTAAAAACATAGAGGCATGGATGATAGTGTTTTTTTATACCTTTTCTGACAAAAATTCGTGTTTGCAGAACATTTGTTTACCGAGATACGCGTATTCGCGCAAACAGGTATTTCACATAAAATGCGGGGGGCCATCCCACGCACAATATTCGGAACCACTATATAAAAACTAAGCTAGTCAAGGCGTTGGGAACATCTTAACAGTTATTCAGAAATCAGACTTATTTTTCTTTCACTATTAGTTTCACATCCATAACCGTAATCAAATAATACCTCATTTTAACAATATCAATCCCACCTGGCAAAATACAGGTAAAATTGAAACCATACAAATTATTTAAAAAAATGTTAATTAGCCTTGATATTTTTGTCTAGTCATAACTTTTCACTGTGAAGATTTGCAATAAAAATTGAATATGGAATGGATACTACCCGCTTAAGGGCTTTGCCTAGTGTGGGGATGACGGAACAAACGGATTACGTTTTACATGTTGAACGATTTGTTAGGAGTGCCTTGGTCAACTTTCGCGATATCGGTTTCAACAAAAACACTTTGGGCCCTTCGTAGAAAAATATAGCCATGTTGCAAGAGTGAAGTGAAGATATTTCGGCGCCTCTTTAACAGCGAGGTCTTGAGAGGTGTTGAGGGTGGTCGAGGTGAGCATGGAGCAGCACGGGAATGGGCAAGGGCGAGGGAAACGGGAGATCCCCGAGAAAACCAGCCGACCAGCGGCATCGTCCGTCACGATTCCCACACGCGAAAAATCCGGGGGGTGACCCGGCCGGGGATTGAGCCCGGTTCGCCTAGGTGGGAGGCGAGCAGGCTAACCGCTTAGCCACCGTGGCCCCTGATACAATAGAGCTAGTAGGAAAAATAATCGGGTACTGTAAACAAGTTCACTTCCGAACTATTGTCAGTTTAACATTCGCCGATGTGTTGTGTTTGCCGTAACAATCATATCATTCTAATCATATTTAAAACATTCAGTTAAGTTAAAATCCAATTTCTTTGTTTGGAATTGGCGACTGCACAGTTATAGGCGGTTCGCGGTAAAATGAGCACTTTTGAAAGCCCTGCCGAAGATCTATTTGTATACACGCTGTGTATTCCTCCGCCGTATGTAAAAATAATATTGCTATGGGACTAATCGTTTTATTCATCCGTCGGTCAGATGAAACTGTGAAATTATTAAGAAAGAACATACTTCACAAACCAGCTCATTTTTACACTTCAATGCATTAAAAAAACCGAAAGCGAAAGAAATAATTTTAAGTTATCACAAATGGTTACCTAACACTTTTTATTCAACGTTAAGATACGGAACTACTTTCCGTCCATCGTTACCAACTTTACTGGGCGAAAGTCACTCAATGCGCCCATTAAAATATATACATACAGGGCCAGTGATATTTTTCTAATGTTTATTTCGAAGTGCCCACTTTATCGTGAACAGCCTTTAAAAAATTTTAAGGGGGTAGTTTATAATTTTGTTTTCATTTAAACTAATTACATATAGCAAATTAATTATCCTCTCTGAAAAATTATCGTACAAATCAAGTATTTTTTTGCTCTAGTTCTTATACATGCTTTATTTAACTATAACAGATACCGCACAGTATACCAACACAAAATATGAACTTGATAACTATAACTAGTTATTTTTCGCAGAAAAAATATGAGTACACGGAAGACTTCAATACTATAATTCTTTAACTGTACACGTCATAAAGGAAAGTATTGTTGGAATAAGAGCAAGAGGTGTCAAAATTATTCATGTTATTTACTTCGTAAACAAAGTTATAATATGTGGAAAGTAAAGCTTAACTGGGAATTTTGTCGTAAAATCAAACTAGTGTGTTAAAAAGTACCCAACAGCAATTTGTACATTGCCATTGGTCTCTGTCTGCTTGAGAAGGCGTTTTCTATATTTGACCGTGCCAATCAGATTTCGCCAACATCGACACGCCTCCCACGTGATACGCGTGCAGAGAGCTGGAACGTGGTAAAAAATTAATTCAGTCAATCAACGCTACAGTGTTTTGAAATGTACTGTATCTTCAAATCTTTTTTCTCGAAATTCCCCAACCCCTATCTCTGGACGTATTCGGGAACTCCTGTATCTGATACAGAACGTATCAGATAGTCTACTTCGTATCAGATATAGGCCGTTCACGGTAAAGTGACCGCTTTTGAAGCCGTAGTTACTGTTTTCTTTCAACCAATTTGTATCCTTCCACCACTTTTTGATGTAAACCCTGCCATGCGAGTAATAAACACAGTGTATACATTCACCATACCAAAAACCTAAAGTCCGAGGCCCCAATGAAATGTATTTATTGGTTATTATGTCTGATTGAACAGCTTCAAAAAGTGCTCACTTTACCGTGAACGGTCATTACAACCCTGCATCAGTACCGTAAACCGAAGTTACTCTGCCCCTTCTGGGTAAAGATTGCACAGCTCAAAATATTTGTTGATGTGTCATTTTGGTAGAGGGTTGCAAACATTTTACCCGTAACATTATTGCTTAGCATCCCGTGCGAGCGAGTAGAAGTGAAGGACAACAGTTATACGATAGCAGCGGCAGCAAGTAAATTATTATATTGAATGAATAGGCAAGCGATAGGTCGGTGGCCGCTTATTTGTTACAGAAAGCGAACAGACACGGTAAGTAATTTTGCGGTGTACGTTGCTGACCCTAGTTGTATTGATTTCTACGTTTATCAGAAGAATGTTCTGGATTACTACCTCGTTCTCTCAGCGTTGACTCAGGATGCATCGAACATTCCATATGATCAGAGCGAACGCTTTATAAATGTGACAGGTCTCCGAGTCGAGTAGTTGATGAGTGAATGAGTGGATGAGTTCCGAGCGATAGAAGACGAGCGGTGAGAGAAGTGAGAAGCAGGAGGGAAATCTGCAACTGCGAGTATCAAGCAATGAAGGGTGGGGCTGGACTAGATGCGTGAGTAAAAGACATTATAAATTATGGCAACAGATAGACTGGACATGTATTAATGATGAGTATGAGCTTATTGAATGTAACCAATCAGAAGCCATTAAGAAGGACATTGTTTAGAGTTGAAATAGACATTGGATATTGCACTCATCGTTAAATAAAAATGTAATATTGGAGACAGATAATTAACTGCAGTAAATAAAACGCTGTGTGAATAAATTAGGAATCGAATTTAGTTATTTTATTTTTAGTAATACCTCCATATCTCACGAACTCAGATACGCCCCACAGGCGTCCATGAAACAATATCTAGCTACAATCCTCTGTTCCTTTGCCAAATTTTACCATAACGGAAATTTTGAGTGGTGTAAAGTTCCTCCCGGTTCGCGGTATCCGATTGGAACAGGTACAGAAAATAGCTGTAAAGACACATCACTATATATGTATCTCATATTTGGTTAACTTGTACTTTTTCCAAATATTTTATATATAACTTATAATATGTAATTGATAGATCCCCGAGTACTTCGCGGATTGAGTTAGAGGCAAGCTAGGCTGGACAGCCCTCTATAACTCGAGGCATTATCATCTGCTTATTGGTTGCTGAGATCAAGTGAGGCTTCTGTACAGGACTGTTCAACACTCATTCACACTACTGCTTCCTGCTTATTACTGGCTCACAGTTAAACGGGGCGTGTCTAAACAACTGTCGTCCAATAAGAACTGCACGTGAAAAGAACAAGTGTTTGGAGTCTACCTCGCCTCCGAATGAATTCGCGAAATACTCGTGGCTCTAGATGACTAATTAACACGTCTAGGCCTGCACACATTTACTGCCAATTAAGACAAATTATAAGTGAGTCACCTATATCCACTACTGTAAGAACATCGGTCCTGTCGGTGTCTGTGTTAGAACTCACCATCGTTCCTATAGGTCCATACCACACCGAACACTACCCTGTACTTTACAGCGTTCATTATTGGCCGGTCATCAACCAATGGAGAGCCAAGCTGATATTGACCCAGTAAAATGTCCTTTATCGTATAAAAGTATTTACAATAAATCATGTCCCTTTGTGTGGCTATATCAAATAAGAAATTATATCGTTAGCAATATCATTGTTACTGGGCTGTGATTTTCTTGTGAGATCATGTTAACCACTAGCCGAACAAAGACTGCATCCATGCGAGTTTTGTTCTGAACAACAAAGAAATGTTCAAATTACCTTTGCTCGAGCTACACTCGAGCATAGTCTACAAAGTGTTAATATGAAAACAAAAAACATAAAAGGTAGGTACGCTGGTAATGCCTAATAAGAATCAGTTCTCATGCAGAATATATTAAACTTAGTACGCACCAATGCGGTTCGTTGTCTCTTTGGTGTAATTTTGGTTAAGACTTATTTTCAATGGACGGAGGAACATTTTGGAAGTAAAACTTTAGGATGGCTAGCGGCACCTGTTTCTCGCGAAAATATTTCAGGACAAGTTGTGTTCCATAACACTTTAGTTCAGAACCACTTTCGTGATCGGATCAATTGAACTGTTACGCGTCTAATATTTCTGCCGGCCAATCACAGAAGGTCAGTAATCGAACAGACTGTCTTCACACAAAGACAGGCGGCCAGTAGTCGAAGGAAAGATGCAAGTGTGTACCACGTCGAATATAAGTAGGGGTAGGAAAATTTCGCGAGTTCAATGACATGTATGCTAGACTCCACAATCCTTTGTATAGTCGAACCTCAGATGCTTGTTAATTGGTTGTTGCCCCAGTGTTACAGCACGTTTCACAGTACGGGATTCACTTCTTGTTCCCTTGCAAGTCGGCTGTTGGCGCGGAGTCGTCCAGGGCGTGTCCAAGAAACTCTGACCCGATTGCAAAGGTGACTTCAGTGTACACACGTTTGAAATCTAGCTTGTCCTGAAATGAAGTCGCGAATTTTTCCTATCCCTAGATATAAGTCTAGCCAGAGAGTAAATCTTTTCGCGAAAAACAGGTGGTTTTGAGTATGGGTTCAGAAAAGTTGGATTCAAAGCTGACCACGGACCGGAGATCACACCAAATTTCTCTGAACGACCGTGCAACATACACAACACACTCGTTTTCTCGAAAGGACAAATTCCTCGATGTAGGTTTTTTTTTTTTTTTCCTCGATTTACCGAAACGTTGATAGCAAGCCGGCGTGCGCAAAACTTCCATGTCAAAAAAATAAAATCTCTCTGTATTCAACTCAGGATCAAAAAGTATTCCATAATTACATACTTGATTGCTTCCCGCTAGCCAAGTTTTTAAATTTCCTGTTTTTTAATTGCCGGCTGTGGAACTTTTTTTTTGTTTGCGCAGCGGGTTCTGTTTAAAAAATAACACAAAATATTATAACTTAATTCGTTCATTAAAAGGCGGAACCTAAAATTCTATTTCTCGTTTGTGGCAGGGTGGTAAAAAAAGGGTGAACTGGGGAATTGGAAAAAAAAAGGGGGAGGGGGGTAGGTGCCTGCACAGAGTTTATTTTTAAATGGTCCAGAAGAGTGAGTGCGTGATGGCTGGTAGATAGGGAGGAGGGGAGGAGAGCCTGGTGCAGAAGGGGGTGATAGGAACACGCAAAATATCGGCTGCACGAAAAAAAAAAAAAACTCACTGGCGGGACCGGGGTAGAAAAAAACAGAGTGTGCGGCAAATCCCGGCGCCGGGAAATTAATTTCCTCGTCATGAAAAATTAACCGTCTGGGGTTTTTGAAAAAAAATCCGCCACTGGCTTCCGACCGTTCCCTCAAACACCGGTAATTAAAACGTGTCTATCTGCAATTAGTGACGCTACGTGCCGCTCCACCACTTCGCAGGGCGTCTGGCGCCAAGACGCCGCGTGCGCAGAGGAGATGCGCAATCCCCGAGGTGAAGGGGAAGGATCTCAAATGGTTCAAACCATAGACTAAATATAAGGTAGACCGCTTTCCCGTCTTCTGCGTATGTACTCAAAACTGACATACCCCAAAAGAACACAACTGTCAAATTCACGTGGTGAGTGAGTGAAGAGATTTGGGCGGCTCTTAGCAGCGTGGTCTTAAGAGCTGATGAAGGTGATTGATGTGAGTATGAAGCAGCGCCGGAATGAAAGGGTGGAGAAACGGGAGATCCCCGAAAAAAACCAGACGACCAACGGCATCGTCCGGCACGATTCCCACATGCGAAAGTCCGGTTACCCGGCCGGGGATTGAACCAGAATCGCCTTGGTGGGAGGCAAGTAGGCTAACCGCTCAGCCACCACGGTTCCTAAAGTCACGTGGTCAACTGTGATGAAAATGTTTGTTTATGTCTTAATTTTTAATGACAAAACACTATTACACCTTTATGAATAAAATTCTTTTTCCAATTTGAATTAAATCAAACTGACTTACAAATTGGTTACATAAAAGTACAACAACATGTCAAAACATTTGTTTACAATTTAGTTTCCTAACCTAACATCAAAACTATGCCGTTTTCGCAAGACGTGTTGGCAGAAAAGCAATTCAATTTTGGGACACGGAGATTGGTTGTGTGCGCAGCGAGCAGGATCGGTCTACCTCATCTTTAGTCTATGGTTCGAACTCCGCTACCTGAGCTCAATATCCCCTCATAAATCCTCCCTAAGAACAGAAACTATTTGTTCATGTTTATTGGTATGCACATATCTTCTTTATCACGAGTGCTACATATTTTGAACTATTGTCTTTCGGGAAATTCCCCTCTTATACAATAGGTCTTACGAACGAGTAAACTTTTTTTGACAGCTCCGAAGTCAGTCCTGTTGACATCTGTTTCCATGGATACGGCGGTGTCTCACCCCCCCCCCCCTCCCCGCGCAAATAGTAATTTAATTTAATTTATTTAAGTTCGTTCATATATCGGGATGCACCAAAACACATTTCACAAAATATGCAAGAGCTAGAATAAACAACAAACTACTACAAATACACCAAATTCGGATTATGAATGATAGTACAAAATAAACTGGAAATGATAATGAAACTACAACAGTAGGACTACTACACAACACAAATTATTAAATAATTCTTAGAGACAGCAACTGCAAAAGGAACAACATGTTTTAGGATATTACTTAGAATGATATTAAACACGAAAAAATATTTCATTGTAGTTATTATTTCTGAAGGGATTCATTTTTAAATATTCATTGTAATATTTACTTGAAAGACAGTTCGGTTTAAATGCTACCTTTTGTTTTTAGATTCACAGCAACGCTTTTTTTAATTGTTTGATATACTGTAGTTCACAATGCACACTTACAATCTTAATCAGAATTAGTGGTTTCAATCAGTAGAATTATTTTACTGAATCTCATTTAAAGAGCTGTTACCTACTGACGGATCTGTGGAACACGCTGTTGCGGGCACGGGACTCGAACCCACACACTTGATGACGGAGCACTGTCCTGGCGTACTTGCGTTGAGGGGGGGGGGGGGTGGCTAGGGAGAAGCAAGGGTGGCGATGGGTCCCTGTATGTCGGCCAGTCGCCCGATATAAAAGGCAGCCGGGGCCTGACGACACCCCTCAATTCTTCGACCCACTCTGCTGGTACCACTTGGAGAACACATCGGCGCCAGAGGTCGGCGCGAGCTACTTGATGGCAGCCCTGCAAGGGGGGGGGGGGAGCCGACTTACTGACGTCTTGGAGAGACGTGACCAGATCAGCCAATCACGCCACGACAACACAACACCACGAGGCGGAGGAGCTCCGGTCCGGTGTCGTTAATTACCAGTGGTAAGGAGATATTCAGTTCTGGGTGCAGGATACATCCGGAAAGGATATTACGCGCAGCGAACCCTAGAGGTCGCCTGTTAAGAACCTTAATGTTTGCTAACCTAATGGTAGCTTGAAAGAGTCGAGTTTTGTTTATTATTTATTGTGTTGAGATATTTCAATCTGGTAATCATTCAGTATTGTTTGTTAGAGTGTTTGTGATCATTTACTGTGTGAGGAGTAATAAAATAATTAGTAGTTGTGTCATTGAACCATGTAGAGTTATTCCGCCAGAGAACAGTAATGTTAGAGGGTTAGCCTCAGAGAGTTGCTAAGATTGTGTTTGACAGTAGCAAAGTGACAGTAGACATCGCAAGTAGGAACGTTACAATGCTGAGGTTTTACCGCCAGAGCAGTGAAGTTCGCTATGAATCAGCAGAAATCACGTGTTAATTAATTAACATCAGCAACTAAGATGATGAGTAGAATTTTCCTGTTTCGAGCAAAGCTGTTTCGCCCGATCTGCAGTAATTTTTTTCTGTTTCGGAGCAATTCAAAATGTTTCGGTTTTAAAGTGTAAATAGAGGCCCTTCCACGCAAATCAAAAGTTCACTTCGAATTCTCTTCGAATTTACTGAATTCGATTCCTTGAATGCTGTGTAATGTCACTCGAACGTCGTAATCGCTGGAATTTTGTCTTACAATCCATTGAAAAACTCAAATTCCTTCAAATATTTTCGTTTAGATCATGTTCTCTGTTTTCTTGAATACAATTTTTCAACTAACATTCCGAATTATTAAAACAGTATAAATATAAAGTGGTGTGTTTTAATACAGCAATTTATACGCATTCTAGCAGCAAAGACATGTGCATACATTTCTTTCACACAATGTAAATATATAATCTAAAAAAATGTTCTCTTTTTTTTTTAATAGTAGTGCATTGTGTGGAGAGGTTTGAACAAAAATGGTAAACTTAATTATAATTTTTTAAACTAAAATATTTGCTAAATATTATCAAATTGTCACTTTAATTTTTATTGACTACATCTGCTTGTGTGAAAAGCCTTTCAAAACGATTAAATAATGATTCAATGCGTATTGAAATCAATCCATTGAAGTGCATATGACAATTTTCTTTATTAGATAAGTTGAATTCAATGAAATACTTGATCGTCTTAAACGGCCTTAGGGTTCATAATCAGTGTAATGGACGCGGAAGTGAGGATGTGAACGTCGAGGAACTTACTTCACCGATGTTCTCCGGGGACAGAGACGTAATTACACGAGATGAGAAACATTCACGAGCCACAGAGGCGGGGGAATGAACCCACGACCTCCTGAACTCTATTCAGTCGCTCTAATCCATTCGCGTGTTACGTCACACTTTTCTCAAACCCTGCTAAAGTTCGACTTCCACGATATTCCTCCGCTCCGATCAAGCTGAGCTTAACTAAGGGCAAAGCGCCGAATTCGTGCGCGCTCAGTTGTAATAATATAGTACATAAGAACTATTTCTTACTAGGCGCTACCAACACACACATTTTCTCAGTGTTGTTATTTATATTATTTTTTAATGAAATATTATAATCTCTAAGCAAAATACAAGGAAAAATACCCAATTTGACGGAAAATAAGATACTTTTATGTTAACAGAGGTATAGAACGCTTGTGATACATACTAAATATAGGACATAACTAAACACGTTATACATGGGGTGATTTGTCAGAAGTTTGATTCAAAAAGTGTGAAGAAACCACGCATAGTCTATACCAGACACACCCAGTAGCTGATCGTGTGATAAGATATTCATTGCCAGCAACATATGATACCGGCGAAAATATTTCGCAACTAGGCGTAGTAAAAAAAAAAAAAAAAATTCTTTATCACAGATCTAGTTTCGTGATTGGATAATTTTAGTTATTCCGAGTATTTTGAATATTCCCGTCAAACATGGACGTTCAGTATCGGAATAACCGGATTTTTATCGATCCAAAAATGTCTTCACTCAAAGACGCACGGCTAATAACCACACAGTAAATTCTTTTGGTTTTTAATTTTTTTTTTTAACTACTGGTCACGATTATTTTTATAACACTGTAATAAATACTGTGTGGGGGAAAACGTGGAGAGAGATATAGTTTACTTATGCCCCACGTTTGAGTATTAGCCCCTGTAAGAAACCGGGTGAACCCTGCTATGGTTTTCTAGTCAAAGGTAATGTATACAGGCAGAACTGCATAATTAAAGTGCAACGACCTGGGAGAAATCCATAGAAGCGACATTAACATCAAACATTAGCCAACGGGCAGTTATTTTGTATACCGCAAACCATCGTCGAAGTTGCTGGTATTCCACGCAAACAGAATTTCAATTACCTGGATAGCCCTGCTCACAATCAGGTTCTGTGCAGCCTCCTGCATAGCTATACGACACTACAAAACACCCCAGAAGACGTAGGAGCCAACAAGATAGCAACCAGTCGCAATAGACAAGCTGCTGTTGGGTACATAGTATTGAAGTCTACATTGTACTCATAATTTTTCGCAAAGAATCACTAGCTCTAGTTAGCAGTAATAGATAGGAACATTTAATCAATTAAATATTGGTGCTTCGTTACCGATATTACCCGTGAGTCACAGAAAATTCCGCATTTTAAAGAACCTGTATGCTCAACTCCATGGCCATATGTATTTTCGAGTGAAGAGATTTGGGGTGGCTCTCAACATCGAGGTCTTGAGAATCGATGAGGGTGAAGCGAGGCGATTATGGAACAACACATGAATGCACGGGCGGGGGGGGGGGGGGCGCAGGAGGTCCCCGAGAAAACCTACCGACCAGCGGCATCTCCCGCACGATTTCCACATGCGAAAATCCGGAACCATCTCGCCGGGAGCCGAACCCGGTTTGCCTTGGTGGGAAGCGAGTAGCCTAACCATCACACCACCGCGGCCCTTGTGTATTTTCTAGCCTAAACTTTCTGTTCACTGGGCGCTGCTTCCAGTGTGGTTGTATAGGCTATTCGCGATAAAGTGAGCACTTTTTAAGGTCCAACTAATTTTTTTCATTTCAGTCAATTCTTACCTTTCCGCCACTTTTTAATGTAAACATTGCCATGTGACTAAATACTATAGCCACCTGTTTTTCGGGGAAATATTTCAAGACGACACAGACTCCAAAACACTATAGCTCAGATCCACTTTTCTGATTGGCTGAATTTAATGTATGTGCCTGCCAGCGATTCACGGACACTCAGTGTTGGAGTTACCAACTGCTGAGTGGCCCAGTCAGGTAAGTAATGTCTCCCAACAAAGACACGTGGTTAATAACCAAACGAAAACTGCACGTATGCCATAGGACATTGGAGTCTAGCCTTCGCGTGAATATTTTAGCGAAATACAGATAACTGAGACCCCGAGCAATTCACAAGTTCAATGACCTGTAGGCTAGACTTCGCAGTCTTATATATACTGTCATACAGATATAAACTGTTTATTGGTTTATTGTTGTGGTAGTAAAAGGCGGTGGTTGGGCGCACAATCTATTGCATGTTTGTTTTTGGCTAATATATCTCCAGGAGGTGTCAAACAACACGCTGACCAATTACAAAAGTAACGTGAACTTACATGTGTGTGAATTCCAACTTGTCTAGAAATGAACCCACGAGATTCTCAGGTCTCTACTAATATCATAGTTAGGACGACCTGTTTTTCGCGAATAGGTTCCACGACTAGTTGTACTCCAAAACATGTTAGTTCACAACAAATATCGCGGGTGGATGGCTTTGACCCCGCACGCGTCTTCTTAAGTGTATGCCAGCCAATCACGGACGTTCAGTTACAGGGCAACTTAATCCTGATTGGCCCAGTCTAGCAGGAAGTATCTTCCCACACAGACATGCAGCCAATAGCCAAAGGAAATTTTGCAAACTTGTACGTAAGATGATGAAATTTAACTTGAGCATAAATATTTTCGCGTAAAACCGGCGGCCCTATACATAGTTAGAGACGTGCAAAATTCGCGTTATTATTTAAGGACAGACTGAACTCCATGTCACTGCGCGTTTGACCAACTTCAGCAATTGGTCCAAACTATGTCTGACATGCCTCCGAGAACTCTTGAGCCAGTGATATAACTTCAGCTGTGGAGTGGCCACTTTCTTTTGAGGAGGTCAAGCAGATTTGTGAAGTTGATTACACTGCAGCAGCCAATGAAACCACGAACTGTGGTCACGTGCTTATAAGGCGGTGGAGTCTATCATGTCACCGAAAGCTAACGCGGATTTTGCAGGTCTCTATACATAGTGTATACATACATTTCACCAATTTGAAAAGCTTACGACTGAGGCTGTAATCAATTATATTTATTATAGTCCGCTCACGGTTGCTGCCAAATTTTCTGAAGCCCTGCTTAAATTCTGCTTTTAGGATAGGCCTTTTCCTTCACTTCATGCAAACAGAGCTTAAATAATTCTAGCAAATCAAACCTAGAGGACAGTGCACCGCGTTCGTGCCCACTCAATGTAGTAATGTTTTCCGTAAGAACTATTTTTTACTAGGCATTGCCAACACATTTATTTTCTCCCTGCTTTCATTAATATTAGTTATAAATTAAATAACATCATTTACAGACAAAATATAAGTAGAGACCTGCAAAATTCGCGTTATTATTTGGGGACACGTTAATCTCCAAACACATGCACGTTTGCAATAAGTTTGTCAGTGCACTATACTATATTTGACACGCCCTGAGTAACTGCGCCAGTAAATGAAAACTTCACAATTGTGTAGTCCAATCACGTGCAATCCAGTCAAAATGGGAGTGATTTTACATATATATATATATATATATATATATATATATATATATATATATATATATATATATATATATACCGCAGCCAATGGGGAACCAACGCCGGCTCGAGTATATACATCACAGTGAAGTTTAGCCTGATGCCAAATAATAACGCGAATTTCGCATGGCCCTAAATGTAAGTAAAAGTTCAATTTAACCAAAAATAAGGTATTTTTATGTCAACACAAGTAGGCCCTATGAAACGCTTACGATGTATGACATATTTAGGAAACAACCAAGGTGATTTTTCAAAAGTTTGATTCAAAAAGTGTGAAGAAACCGCGAATGGACTATAATTAGGGTTAGGAAAATTACATCAGTTCATTTCAGGACGAGGTAGAAGTCCAGCACGTGTACACTGAAGTTGAGTTTGCAATTGGATCGTAGTTTATTATACACGCCCCGGACGACTCTGAGCCAATAGCAGACTTGTGAGGGAACAAGTAGCGAATCCCGTGCTACCAGGTGTGGAGTAACACAGGCCACTCTCTGGGGCAGCTGCTTTTGAACAAACAGCCGAGGCTCGATTATACACGCAGGATTGTGGAGTCTAGCCTACAGGTCATTGAACTCCCGAAATTTTCCTATCGCTAACTATAGTGCTTAATGTCAGTTGTGAGGTCCTTTCACTTTACCGTGAATAGTCTGTAGCCAGTTTTACCTCAGACCAGGTGACGCGGGATGCGGTTCTTGATCCCTTGAAAGTCTGTTATTGGCTCAGCGTTCACACTGCCGTGTCTAATAAACGGTGATCCGATTGTATACATAACAGGAATACACATGTGTTTGGAGTCTAGTCTGGCCTAAAATTAATTCGCGAAATGTTCCGTTCCCTAGGAAAAGGACATCGGGGTGATGGGTAGTTGGCCGGGAGACAGGAAGAAACTGCTAGGACACTAGGTCCTGCCGCAGTTTCGTCCACGCACTAGGTGATGCGGTGCTCCCCGTCTGAGAAGGCCGCCTAAAATCACGGTGTGCTGGGATATCAACCTCAAGATTTATAGAAATATTAACCAATTTAAAATCTTTTGACAAACTTACTAATACCGTAAATTGCATTGGCAAATATAGGTTTATTGTAGTATAACTGGAGGCTTGCGAAATTTGCGTTATTTGGTAGCAGCAGACTAGACTTCAAGATGCTGTACGCTCGTCTCATTTCTGCCATTGGCCGAAAACTCGTGTGGCACGTCCCAAGGTCGCTTTTAGCCAATAGTAAAGGCTCAAAGGTTGAACAACCAATCTCCAGTAGAGAGGTCACTCATTTTAATGACGCCTTATATATAAGAGACACCCGAATTTCGCGAAAATATTTCCGCACGTCGTAGATTCCAATACGCTATGGGCATACCAGCAGTTATCTATTGTTTATTTGCGGCGTATATATGTGACAAGACATTTTCTCACTTGGCAAGCTAGCCAACCAGAATTAGGTTACTCCTACACTGTACGTCTGTGATTCGCGGGCAGATATCTAAGACGCGTAGCGCCTAGATCATCCATTCACGAAAGTGGATCTGAATTAAAGTGTTATGAAATACAACTGGCCGTGAAATCTTTTCGAGAAATTCGGATGTCCCTACTTATAGTTGCCAGTAGCAAATTAAATCACGAATTGCGCTCAGATAGGCATAGGGCAGTGAAGTATAGTACGATACCAGATAATAACGTGAATTTGGCCCAACTCGAAATATAACGTCATAAAAAACAATTATTTCTATTTACTTGCCTGTTAAGCGCGAGATCTGCACGTGTACAACAACAATAAGTCAGCAATTGTGGAATAACTGCAGAAATAAGATATTGCGTTTAGAATGCGCCATTATATTAATAAATAATGTGTTGTGTTGTGAGAGATTTGGGATGCTCTTAACAAGGAGGTCTTGAGAGCCGATGAGGGTGAAGCGAGAAGAGAATGGATTAGCGCCGACTGCAATGGCTGGGGAAACGGGAGATTCCCGAGATAAACCCACTGACCAGTGGCATCATCCGGCACGATTCCCACTTGCGAGACTCCGGTAGTGACCCAGCCGGGGTTTGAACCCGGCTCGCATTGGTGGAAGGCGATAATAAACAATGGAGGAAGCAAAGTCTGAGTTACGATTTGGAACAAAAAGGCAATTTTTTAAGTGACTTCAACGACCAGCCAAGTTATAAACAGTCAGGCATTTAGTAAAATTCATGGGATATCCCAAATTAATTATTACTCTCATAATTAACCATTTATAATTTCATTATTGCATAACAATTAATATAATTATATAATGATTAATAATTTAATGGAGCATGCAAACTTTGTTGCATGTAACTCATCATTATTAGCTTTTCACACTTTGATCACAGATATATCACTTAATATGTACTGTACATTTAGCTCTCCGCATAAAGTAAAATTTGTAGTAGCCAGTTAACTAGGTAAAAATATTTACTGAAACTTACAATTGTATGATTACGGCATGGCAATTTTAACAGTTTGTGGGGGGGGGGGCAGTTAGAAAATTAAATTTAACATTTGTGTGAATTTATTTGAATAGTTTTAATAATTTATCAATCTGTAAGTAATTCTGTTGAAATCTGAGACTAAGGATTCTTTTATATAAAATATATACGCTAACCTATACACTTATCTGTATTACTTTTCATGAAGCAGTAAGTTACGAATTGAAGCTTCCTGTTATTAATTACAAGTCAAGTAAATAGTACGAACTTAACCGCTAGTAATCTGTTGAAATAAAAATTAGAAAATATTTATATGAACATTCTTTGCGAACGAGCAAATAATATTATTGCATTTGATGTTTACCGGAATACATAAACAAGTAAATAAATAAATCACAGAGTGATCAAGTAAATACGAGGACAGCTTATCTTCACGCTAATACACACACGAAAGCTGCTTCACTGCGCACTGAATATTAAAATCTATCCTTCTTTCCGATAAAAAAAAAAAAAAAAAAAAAAAAAAAAGAGTTTATTTTGAGGGTTAAAAATTGCAAGTGGTTAAAAGAGAGATAAAAGCAGTCCTGTTTCAGCATCGCATGGATTCGTACGTCAGGTTTTTTTAAGTTACGCAAAATAAGACAAAAATGTTGCCCCGTATTTTTATATAGATAGTTGCACAGATTTCACATAGCACGTGTGAAACGATCTTGAATGGAGTACACTAACACGTTTGAAATGATAGCTAGCCATGACCAATTCATATTGGAATCAACGTGGACTAAAAACGAATTAGCATAGTTTTTAAACTTGCACTGACACGTAACAAGAACGAGAGTAAATATGAATTACTGAACATTTCTTATGCTCAACTCCTACCGACCATAAATACAGTCGTAGTTACGAAATTGGCCTCGCATTTCGTACAGGTCGTGTTCGATTCCTCGTTAGGCCATTCTGATTCTCGTTTCTCGGCGGTTTCCCCTGAATCACTCAATCACTCGAGGTGAATGTCGGGATTGCTTCTTGTCCGATTTCTTTCCAGTTTATGACGCTCCGAGCCAAAGATTCCGTCCCAAATTATGACTCGCTGTCAGCGTGAGGTTAAGGAGCTTCCCTGGCTACATCCTGCTATAGGCTGTTCATGGTAAAGTGAGCAATTTGGGAAGCCTTCTCATTTGGTTTTAATAGCCAACAAATATATTTAATTTTAGCCTTAGACGTTAACATTAAGGGGGGGGGGAGTGGAATACACACATTGTGTTTATTACTTACATGGCAATATTTTTTTTTAAAAGGTGGTTAAAGGATAAAGACTAGCCGAAAGGAATAAGTAACTAGAGCCTCAAAAGTGCTCACTTTACCGTGAACGGCCTGTATAAGGAAGCATCACGACGGAGATAGAAAACAGCATAAACAAGCTTAGTGTGTTTGTCCGTTCCCTCAAAATTTCAGAATATTAAGCGGTGACTTAATGATTTCAATACAGCAATCAGTTAAAAAATAAAGGCTGTCCACGATAAAGTGAGCACTTTCGAAATTAACCTTAGGAAAATATCACTACTCCTGACTGCATATATGTTAACGGGCGCACTGAGTGACATGCGCCAGATGAAGTAGGTAACGATCGATGGAAAGTAGTTCCATATCTTAACGTCGAATATACAGTGTTAGGTAAGCATTTGTGATAATTTAAATTATTTATTATACTTTCGGTTCTTTTAACGCCTCAGTGTGTAAAAATTAGCAGATATATAAAATGCTTACTTTTCTAAAAATTTCACAGTTTCACTTGACCGACGCATGAATAAAGTGATGAGGCCCATGGCAATGTTAATTTTACATCATGTGGAAGAATACACAACGTGTATACAAGTAGATCTTAAGGAGGGCTTCCAAAAGTGCTCATTTTGCCGTAAACAACCTATAATACAGTTTTATTCGCTATAGTTTGAAACACTGTTTTACAGAAGAATGAATGTCCTAAAAACAGAGTGCTACTTACAGTGATTTTTTTGCAGATTTTAACACTTTTGAACGACCACATCTATGTTTCAATAACCAAATTTAGTAATTGACAAAAAAATATCGACTTTCATTTCTTTATTGAAAATATTTTTTTTTTCATTAAAATATTGCTTAAAAAAAAAAAAAAAAAGAAGTAGAATAGGCACAGCTTGCAATGAGACCTACATGAAAACCATGGACGCCGCTTAACGGTCTCAGGCAAAGTGTCAAATGTAATGTACGTTGCACTGCACACTGTGCACAGTAAATGTCCAAAGAGAAAGTCCCTTGCGTGTGGTAGGCGTCATCATAGACTACAATTGAGGTAGAGTGGTTATTCGTCTTTCACGCATGTACCCAGCGTTGGCCTAACCAAAAAGAACACAACTATGGCCAACAGTGATGAACGGATTTGCTTGTATCTTAATTTTTTTAATGACAAGAACTCTTATATTAATAAAACCATGTTACCAATTTGAAATTAATCAAACTACATTCCGAATTGATGAGAGGAAGTGTAAAATCACCTCGAAAGCACTTGTTTACTGAAAAGTATTCTTTTGCCAAGTCGTGTTGGAAGAAAAGCAGTTCAATGTTGGGACATGGAGGCTGGTTGTGCGCAGCCAGCGAGATCGCTCTACCTTTTATCTGTAGTTCATGGGCGTCATTCGTTGTCCAGACTATATTCCGGACCTCATAAACAGCAGCTGTCAGTTACATCGTGCAAAAACACGTTGCTATCAGTTCCAACATATGAAGGAGCGTTTTACAGACTCTGGTATAGTTCCGAACAAAAACAGTTTTCTTTGCAACGCCCAAAAATATTTATCTTCGACTGAAGGGGTTTCAGATATTTAATATTTTTTCTATCAGTAAATATTTATTATTATTAATATTATCTAATATTATTTCTAACACGAAATCGGTGGGCCGTGATCACAAACAATCCAGTGTTTCTCCATCCCACTACGTTAGGCTCGCATTTTACGCCCCAGTGCAGTTAATAAGGCGGAGTGTGTTGTCTCCAGGTCAGAAACAGTGGCGTGTGGTGAACTGTTGCAAGGTAAGCTGGCGTTAGCTATGTTCACTGCCCTGTTACTCGCTCGATTACATTTGCACAATTAAGAAGGTGGAATGTGTTGTCTCCAGCTCAGAGACAGTGGCGTGTGGTGAACTGTTGCAAGGTAAGCTGGAGTTAGCTATGTTCACTACCCTGTTACTCGCTCGTTTACATTTGCACAATTACAAATTAATTCGGCGGCTGACGCCACAGAAGACGTGTAATGGGTGGGTATAGACCCAGAAATTTCACGAAAACATTTAAAACATTGTAGACTATGCTCGATTGCTTTGCAACAAATATGATAATTTCTTTGCTGTTCAAAACAAAACTCGTATGGATGTGCAGTCTTTGTTCGGCTAGTGTTTAACATGACCTCACAAGAACACCACAGCGCCGTAACAATGATATTTGCTAACGATAGAATTTCTTTTTTATAGCTCCCCAAAGGAACATGACTGATTGTAAATCCTTTTATACGATAAACGACATTTGATTGGGGTAATACCAGCTCGGATCTCCAGTTGCTGATGACCGGCCAATAATGAACGCTTTAAAGTACAGGGTAGTGCACGGTGTGGTATGGACCGGTAGGTAGGCCCACCTGTTTTTCGCGAACAGATTCCACAACTTGTTATACTCCAAAACACGTTAGTTTAGAGCCATTATCGTAGTTTGATCATTTTAACTCGCACACGTCTTAGGTGCCTGCCAGCCAATCACGAACGTCCAATGTCGGCGTTGAATTTTTTTTCTGATTGGTCCAGTCGATTAGAAAATATCTTCTGACACAGCCACGTAGCCAGTAGCCACGTAAGAATTTGAACTCTCGTCTGTGGCTAAATCTTTTCGAGAAAAACAGAGGGCCATACCAATAGGACGTTGGTGAATTATTAACACACACACGCCAACAGAACAGGTATTCTTGCAGTAGTGGATATACGTGACTCACTTCTGATTTGTCTTAAGCGCCCGTAAATGTGTGCAAACCTCTATGTGTTAAAGACAAGCTAGTCTTCAACACATTTACACCTGAATTAATTTTTAATTGGTCCGCAGTTTGATATACACTTCCTGGACGAATTTGAACCAAAAAATAGCATGCAGGAAATAGAAGACCGAATCCCTTGATACCTGGTCTGGTGTTAAACTGGAGCAACAGCTAATGAACAACTAACTGAGGTTCGAGTATACAAAGTATTGTGGAGTCTAGCTTGTTGTAAAGTGTATCCGCGAAATTTACGGGTTTATTATTATGGACACCCAAATTTCGCGAAAAGATTTCAGCACAGGATTGATTTAAAACACCCTTCGGACGTACCAGCAGTTTTCTTTTGCTTATTTGGGACGTATCTTTCTGAGAAGGCATTTTCATACCCAACTGGCCAATCAGAATTAGATAACTCCAATACTTTACGTCTGTGACTCGCACGCAGACACCTAAGAGGTGTACCACGGAAACCATCCAATAACAAAAGTGGATCTGAGCTAAAGTGCTATGAATTCGCGTTATTATTTGGGGACAAGATGAACTTTAAACACGTGTACCTTTGCAATACGTTTGTCATTGGATCATACTTAATCTGACACGCCCTAGGTAACTCTGCGCCAATGAATGAACACTTCACAACTATGTGCCCCAATCACGTGCAGTTCAATCAGAAGGGCGTGGCTTCACATCTATGCAGCAGCCAATGGAGAAACGACGGCGGCTCCAGTACAGACAGCACTGTGACGTTTAGCCTCGTGCCGAATAATAACGCGAATTTTTCATGTCTCTAGTTATGAAATACAACTGGTCGTGACATATTTTCAGGAGAATCGGGCGTCCCTGTCTATTAGTAATGGGTCCCTTGACTGCTCGTCGTGAGTGGAATAAATACATTCAGTTTCCCATAGGCTCCACACTGGTCAATGGTTCCCGCTCCGTGCGCCGTGAATGTACAGAAGTGAGCAAGCACCAGATTACCTTTGTTGCGGTGCCTTATGGTCAACCACACAAAGTATGAATTAGGGGATGCGTATCTCAGAGGTAGAACACAATATTGTTTCACTACGTCAATGTATTTAAAATCATAATTAAACCTGTTACATTATAAACATAAAACACCTTACATATTACACTAAACCTTATATTGCGCCGGGTGAGCGTGTTACTTTAAGTTTATATATATAATCTGATTGTCCTTCTTTCGACTGCTGGACCGCCGTTACCTTCTCCGTTGCCGAAGGCTGATTGCTAACGCGACTACGGCTTCCGAAACTCCATCTGCTGGTCCATCTTGTCCCGCCGTCTGCTTGAGGTGTTAAGACCCGAGGTCGACTCTTCTCCGGCCTTAAATATCAGGTTTGTTTACTACATACTCAGTTTGTTTGCAAACTGCTGCTGCGGCTCGCGTTCTGTTTGTCGCGGCGGCGCTCCGCTTCTCTTCCGTGACCTCGCTCTCTTTAGGGGTGTGCTGGTGTGTTCACGCAGGTGCCAAAGTAAAGGCTTGCCCACGTCGCAATACCTTGCAACAGTTCACCACACGCCACTGTCCACAGCTGTGTTTACGTCACGAGTTCGATCCGGAGAGGAATTCTACTCGACACGGAGCGATACCTCAGAGACCGAAGCGATGTAGCGGTTCCTTTTTACGAGGGTCTACCTATCCTCTGATTGGCCGTGCGAGAACTCCGGGAACGGGCCTCGCGTCTGATTGGCTGTTGCATGCTGCGAAAGTTTCCATATTATTGGCCGTGCTGCTGGTTGACGAGTGGGTTACCAGGCGCTGATTAGCGGACGACGTTCCGAATTTTGTTCTGGGTAGTGACGCCGTTTTGCTGGCGTGCGCGGCTGGAGTTAGCGATATAGGCGGTTGTGTTTCACATCTTTGGCCTCTAGGGACTCGCCTGCCAGGCTCTCAAACTGCATTGCAGAATGTTTTAGATACAGATTTTCTTTTATGAAACTATAAAACGGGCCTCCAGTGTGTGGAAATTCTAAAAGAACACACACTTCAGACTACGCCTGTCGATTACTTCTAAGAATTCACTCACATTACAAATGTCATTTCAGAGCACGTAATATAAATATGTATAGAAACCTGCGTGTATTTTTCTGGGGCGAACGAATATTTGGCTCTTCTCAGGGTGCTCCCATGCCACGAAGATGAATTATGAACACGAAGGGCTGCCTTGGACCTCAACGATCGTAGAGCCGCGACCTGCATCATCGCTAACTGGTTGTCGCCAGTGTCGATTCTGCGATCGAGTTTTCACCTATGGTCAAAATGCTCGTCGGCATAAGAGAACGCTCTGTAGGAAGAGTATTTTTCGCGCGATGAAGCAATACAACAATGATCACATTCAGTTTATGCAAGGTGATACAGTGAGGGAACACATCGAGATCTTCAATGGTTCGTCTACTGGGAGCCAGCAGTGATGCCGTCAATACTTCCTGCTACATCAATGGGCACTGTTTCCGCAGACGATTATGACGAGACAGTTAATGCTAAGGACGCAATGATTGAGTACGCATGTGTGGTATGTACGCTAGCAAGGCGTGTGTATCAAGTCGACGAACTTAAAAATAAACGGTCGTCGGCTTTAATTACTGATGGGTATACACCTAACAGTGTTGACAGTGAAGATGATGATGATGATTCCCTCGATGCACTGACACACTCCTCCAACACATTTGCTGCAACAAGCGACATGAAGGCACAAGACGCCGAGAATACTGGCTATCTATTTCCCGAAGACCCGAATGAACTTGTTGATAGACCCAAGATGACAGTACAGCAGAAGCACTCGGAACCATACACAGCAAATTCACAAGGCAGATTGGAACGTGCAGGAGCGTTTCTAGCTTATATAAGATTTTTTTAAACTATTTTACTTGTATCCCTCCGCGGATAATCTATACAGACTGAGTCCTACAGACTGACTCTTCCTCCTCCCCACGCTGGGTCGTATGTACGTACATATGTAAGCATTTCGCCTCGGAAACAATTATGTCATTATGTCCGGGTCATACTACCAGTTTTTTTAGTGCGTTATCAGTCTCGCCTGCAAATTGGAATATTTCGGGCTCTCTGTGTGTGTGTGTAGATGTAGGTGTGTGTTTTTTTTGGCGTATGAAGAAGTGGAGAATGTGCCATTTTTTCCCCTTCAGGTTTTAGTTTCCCGACATTACAAAATAGGTTTCGTTTCACCGGAATTAATTAAAAAAAAACGTTGAAATTTGATTTATTTATACGAAAGAGGCGTCAGAGACCGACTCCCGCATGTGATGTCCCGATGCCTTCATGCGATTGGTCAGCTGCAATCACGTGGTAACTCGATGATTGATTGGTCGGTGTCTGAGCAATGTATTAATGGTTTAATACGATTGGTTCAAAGTCTATATGACGTCGTAGGGCTTGCGTACTCGTATATTATAAGCAGCGAGTGAAGAGATTTGGGCGGATCTTAACAGCAAGATCTTGAGAGCTGATGAGGGTGATTGAGGTGATTATGGAGCGGCGCCGGAATGAAAGGGCGGGGGAAACGGGAGATCCCCGAGAAAACCCGCCGACTAACGGCATCGCCCGGCACGATTCCCACTTGCGAACATCCGGTGACCCGGCCGGGGATATATTATAAGCAGTAGCGATGTCAGCTGAGAGGCTTAGCTTGATAACAGCAGCTGCATCTATGTCTTATTCTGCATCTGCGATGTCCTCGGGCACTCCAGAGATATTGGTAGCTACGTAATTCCTATAGCAGCATCACCATCGACCTCTTCGTCTGGGTCACCTACAGCAGCTCCATCGGCATCGCGACCTAAGCTGACTGTGTCAAGACTTGTACCCATGCACTGTGATGAAGTCTTTGCGAATAGCAGCAATGTTAGACGACACGAAAAGCATCATTGTAAGATGAACCCGTCCTTCATGGCATATCGGTGTGAGAAGTGTCTTTGTTTCTTTGCCCGTGCTGACAATCTAAACCAATGCACTAGAAACTATCACAAATTTGTACACGAAATCTGTTTTAACAATTTTATTACGCAACAAAACTCTCATATAATATTCCACAAAAATCAAGATCAAAAAACCAGTCCTCAGCCTTAAAAAAGTTTTTAAATACACAATCTTAAAGAGCACCTTAATTTAAGCGTAACACTTCAGCGTTCATAATAATGACAATATTCCAACCATATTTATAGAGAATGCCAGGATACAGTTAAATAATACAGATGACTGGTTGCTGGGATTCAACGTATTGTACACATGTCCGACAGTTTTGTTTTCTTATTGGCTGTCACACATGTATGAAGCTTCTACCCAATTTCACTGGACCAATGATGAGTATGATACTATAAGGCAGAAAGTTTGTGATGGCCATGTAGTGTTAGTTACAGGCGCTGCCGCTTTGGAGCGCTGGAGGTACGGGTGATTGCATTGTAGGGGCTACGCGCGTGGTTTGAACAGTAAAGGATACACCATAGGAGCCGGAAATACTCATCATGGGCTGTACAAATAAAGAATGGGGTAAGGTCTTTTTCCCCCCTGCAATAATTATGGTATAAATAGACCTTTCAGTCGATTGGTCGTTAGAGACTCGGCTGTTGCGGACTTGAACGGGACTACAGCATGAGATAAGTAAATATGCACAGAAAGTAGGGCCCTTATGGCCATGGGTTTTGTAATCCGTAGCTTTTTTAGAGGTATTTTTCTATTTTTTTAAATGACTGGAATTCTGTGGTAGTTTTAAAAAACTTACAAAAATACTGAAAAAATGTAAAATATTTAAAACTAAGGTGTTTGTGTTCTTTGTTTTTAAAGTTTACGCTTTGTTACGTAATATCATGTAAATTAAAGTTTGAGAAAATACTAAAATGTTGTGTAGCCAAAGTTTGAGACAAAAGATGTCGTATGGTAAAACTAGTATTAAAATACAAAATTTTCCACCAATGATGTTTTAAAAACTTTTAAAAGGGTTAACAGTTTTAGCTTTACCAAAAATGTTAAGGAAATATATCTACTGTGTAAAGTAAAAGAATACCAAAGAAGCATTATCCAGTCAATGCAATTTTTAAGGCGGTTCATTAATTGTAATTGTTTTACAAGCCTGTATAAAGTATCAGAATATGACAGGAAGGCTACCATTGTAATCTCTAGTCCTGAGACTGTAACGTCAGAAAGCCTTTAGGTTTTGAGTTATTTTTAAAGAAAGTATTGTACTGTGCAGTAGAAGCTTGTATGGTAGTACGATGGCATGTATGGTGTAAGTTTTCACAAAACTCAAATATGTAAATGGTGTTTTGCATTGCATGTAAAAATATGCAGTCTTGAAATTTTGATCTCAAATACAAATGAATTTTCTCACAACTCACGTGCGTGTGTGTGTTGTTAGTAAAAGGTCAAGACATTCCTAAAGCCAATTTCTGCCTTAAGGAAATTCTCTGCCGTTGGAACGACTTTTGGGTAGTGTTGTCTTTTGGGAAAAGAGTCCTTGCGTCGTCCTACGATGAATGGCGCAGCCAGGGTCACTAAGGGAAATTCCATCATGGCGGCTGTCGGCCCCCTGCTCCTGTGCTCCGTGATCTTATCTCAGCTTCGGCATTTTCCTTCTACTGTCTTGTTTACATGATTACTAAAAGTGTTTGAAATCAGAGATTTATAAGTGTATTTGTTAAGTGAACTGTCAAAAATATGCCATGCAGATGCACTGTATTACAGTGTATTACTGCGCTCATTTTTAACGACCTAATTGTAAGTTGTTTACAACATATCAATAGTGTTTGCATTCTCAGCACTTTACTTTTTTTTTTTTAATTTCCACTTCCTATTTCTAAATTCTGAAATACGTTATTATTTTATGCAAGGCGTAACTGCATTCATGTAAAGGGAAGGTAATTAAGAGTGGATATGGTACCAGTATATGCCAGGGTCGTTATTAATATGGCTGTATTTTGCTGTCTCAGAAGAAATGAAATGTGCATTTTTAAAATATGTTAAATTCTCCCAATAAAAAATTTTTGTACGTAATTTTTTTACCACAAAGTTTCCTTACAATTTATTTTCGGCATTGCAGTGGTGTCGATGTTATTTTATTATAATTAAACAAATATTATAACAAAAACCTGATTTAAACATAATATTAAAATAACACGCGTGAAACTGGATAGATAACATTTTCGCAACAATACGTATAAATTTAACAATGCCATGCAATTGAGAACAGCGTTATCTTTTTTACGTGTCTTTCGCGCATTCATTACATTCAGGAATCAACATGATGTTAAATGAAAACTAAGAAACTTATCACGGTCTAGCTAAAATATTCTGAGAATATGGTCTTTTCTCTATGTGTTCCACACAATAAACCCAACTTATCTCTTGAAACAAAAAATTCATCGCTTTTCCAAATTTTTACCCTAATAATTGTCTTGAAAATTTGCAGCCTACTGCTTACTTAATATTTTTTTTAGAAGAGACTAGTCACGCTTCAGCAAAGATATTTGGCATGACCGTCAAAGAGTCAATAAATAACACAATTTTATTTTTTCAAAGGATCCCGCCTATTAGTGTGTGCGCCGTAACGAGTTAGGTTAAAAACTTTTTCTGCGCGCGTGCTCGGCTGTAGGAAACAAGTGCGGCCATCACGCCGCGCCGCTAGATGCCAGCACTGTCGCTCTTTGCATGTGCGGGCGGCTGCGTTGTGTCCTGCATTCTCCTTCTAGCGCATGTGGCGATGGTCGCTGAGTGACGTGATGGCTTCGCACCCCCCTACCAAGTGACTTGCCACGTCACAGGCAGCACGTATCGAGAACACCCTCCCACCCTTGCATTCCCTTCATATAACAACCCCCCCCCCCCCACCCCAAACCCTTCATGGCCTGTGCGACTGTTAATGTCGTTACCAGCTCAGTCCCTCTTCAACCCTTTGGGGCGCCCTGCCTTGATACGTAATCCGGCCTCCTTCCCCCCTCCCCGACGTTTCCTAGCCCGCATCGCCGGACTCCCTCGCTGCTTGTGCATTCAAAACACCCCCCCCCCCCCTCACCCCACCCCCCGGCACACATTCGCAGCGACATCCAGAAACCCCCACAAACACTGCGCTCGCTGGCCCACGCCTTGTACAGGTACGAGGGTCATTGCTACGCCACTGTCGCGCTGTGACACCGCGTCATACCCGGGATCGTCTCACAACCAATCTAACATTTGGTGGGTCCCCAAATCCCGCTACGCCATCGTGAGCTCCCTCACAGTTCTGTGAGCCCTCCGGCATGCATGCTAGTAGTTAAGACGGTTGGAGAATGGGGAGCGTCTCAGGGCAAGCCCTATACGCGTTAGGTCGGGTTTATTATGTTAAAATGGGTGCATGCATCTCGGCCACAGCAGGGTTGTCCGGTGCCATGGCCGCAATTGTAGCCGTGGACACACCCCGAAAGAATAAATGGTCTAGATTGAAGAGCATAGCAAACCAGGAAAAGCGGAGAGGACCGTGGAAAATCTGTGCGACTGTCGCGGAGGATAAAATAATTTCCTTTAACTGGATTAGGGCTGGAGAAAGTTGGGTAAGTTGTTAGTTAGCGAAGATACACTTCTGCGAATTTGGTGCAGGGTGATGTGAAATGAGGTCGCAGTTGGTGTGTAACCAGGGTCGCGCTATACGGCCCTGGTGGTGGGGGACAGAACTGAGCCACCCACCCGACAGATGCGCGCCACCTCTCTGTAACACAGGAAAGAGTGTTAGTGTGTTACAGAAGAAAAAAACTTATAACTTGGGGTAGTATTGCTATCACTTTGTCTGTGACCTCGCGTGCAGCTGAGTGTAGTGATTTGCATATTTAATAGGAAGGGTGAGTGAGTGTAAGCGTGGGTGCACCACTCGGCAACCCTCACCATCTACTGCAGAGAGCACACTACGCCACAACCAATCCAACATGTAGTTTTTTTTTCTCCCTATATATTCACTTTCGCAAACAAATGGAAAAGAACTGCCAGATTAAAATATTATAAATAACATTACAATCGTAAGTTCCGTTGTAAATTTTTCAAGCATTTACATTTGTGCGCGATGTCTTACTAACGTACATTTCGTCCCCTCGCACCATGCTGATGCTTATCAATGAAATTTCCCCAAATCGATTCCACATTAACGAGAAAAAATCTTTTTGCGAACGCGAATCTCAGGGAACGATGTTCTTGCGAACTATCTCGGCTGGGACTTTGCCCTGTCGTCAGAGGTTAACAAGCCACCCTCTGAGAAAGTGGAATATTCAGTCGTGTGATTCGCTAAATTTTACCCCGGGCATCAAAGATGTTTCTCACCGTTCTATTAGTTTTAAAGCACAAAAGTTAGAGATTCTCATACGGAGCAAGTTAAATAAACGAAGTCTATAATATTTCCAGCCACGTCCCTTTACCACGCCAGGAAAAGCTGATCACGAATCACAATATTTTAACACAATTTATAACGATTTTGTTTCGTTAGGAAATAAGCAGTGCGAGTCCTTCTTAAGTAGGGCAGAGTTGTGTGACATATTTCAATGTTTTAATCGAAGAACATTTATCTCTTTCTGGCATTGTGGCCTAACACGATGGGCATTGCAAAGGAAGTGGATTTAATTATGCACATTGTAGAGGACAAAAAAACGGCATCCAGTAAGGGGAGTCGCTTGCGCGATGGATAGAAATAATTCGTAGTTTACGTTATAGTCCGTAGTAGCATTAACATCTGCTGCTAATGACATCAAACACACACACAATTTTTTATTCCTCCCGACACATGACACATCGTTATAGGCTGTTGACGGTAAACTGATCACTTTTGAAAGCCCTGCTTCAGATCTACTTATATGCACGTCGTGTATTCTTCCGCGTTATGTAAAATTAACACCGCCATGGGCCTCATCACTTTATTCATGCGTCGGCCAAGTATAACTATGGAATTATTAGAAAAGCAAATATTTTACAACTGTGCGAATTTTAAAACTTGAATGCATTAGAAAAATTACAGCAAGCAAAGGAAATAATTTAAGTTATCAATCACAAATGGTTACTTTACTCTTTTAATTCGACATTAAGACGTGGAACTACTTTCTCTCCATCGTTCCCAACTTTACTAAGCGTATGTTACTGAAGCGCACCCGTTAAAAAAAAAATGTATAGGTAGGGACAGTGACTTTTTTCTAAGGTTGATTTCAAAAGTGCTCACTTTATCTTGAAGAGCCTTTATACTGATACCTACACTGCCGGCCATAGCTTGCATTCGTTTGCAACGTGATCGCTATCGTGGACGTGGTGACTGAACGACGGGTCAATAAAATGGTGACGCAGTTTCTCTAATTAAGCGTTTCACGTTTAACTTACGTACAAAACTGGACGAATAAAACACATTTTCAAGTGGTAGGCATGCTGTGCCCCGTCCTGTATAACGGGCGAGTTGTTGGCGAACAATCATGTAAAATTACTGCCGAACTATTTTCGTGAGTGAAAATGGAAAACTATGTGGTAAATTATACGCTCAGTACCATAGTATTTTGAAAAAAACACCCCATGTACGGCGTGTATAATTGTTTCGTAAATACACCAGTAGAAGACTATTGCAGATATTGTGTAACTCAATAATTTAACTAACAATCAAACCAGTTTCACGCTAAATTCAAGCAAATTTCTAATTCCCCGTCAAATTCTTCAAAGCGCAACTCAAAATCAATCATATTTGGGGTCAAAATCAAAATCATTTTTCAACTTCTGTTCACTCTTTGTGTGTGGTTCTTTAAAGACTAATTTTCAAGCTAATTTGATCATATTTTTAGTGAAATTCCAAGAAATTTCATACTTTTCTTGTGATATTATTTGTAAATATTTTGCCTTTTTGGCCTAAATTTAGCCTCATACGCCATGGAAATGGACCACTGATCAAAGAGTGAACAAAGTATGTTATCAAAAAAAAAGTGCGCTTGATTGAGAACACAGATTTGGGTCGAATAATCTTGTTTTTGGGGGTGAAATTGAAGAGATGAATCACGTGTGAAGAAGAGATTAAAAAATTGTTGCTTGAAAGTGAGAAATTTTCCTGAATTTTAGTTAAGTTATTGAGTTGCGCTAATATCTGCAATATTCTTATACTTACACCATGTGTCACGAATATTTTGTACTTATGTTAACACAAAAGTATCGTATTTTCAATTAAATTGAACTATGTAATTAGGCTATATTTTTACTAATTAATTACAATGTTTTATTTGTAATTTAATAAGAACAAAACCAGAGAGGAACCAGGTGTTTTGGTAGTGCCTAGTAAGCAGTAGTTATTACCCAGAAATCATTAAGCTGATAGTGCATGAGCACGGTGCGTTGTCGCTTTGGTGCAACTTCCTAGACTTGGTTAACCTTTGTTTGCATGAGGCGAAATAATATCCTGGAAGAAGAACTTCGGCAGGGCTTCAGAAAAGTTGGAAGTTACCGTGAATGAACTATACGCGGATTCTGCGAATTCTTAAGGCAGCAGGGGGCCACGGTGGCTGAGCGGTTAGCCTGCTCGCCTCCCACCAAGGCGATCCGTGTTCAATTCCCGGCCGGTTCACTCCGGATTCTCGCATGTGAGAATCGTGCCGGACGATGCCGTTGGTCAGCGGGATTCATCCGGGATCTCCTGTTTCCCCCGCCCCTTCATTTTGGCGCTGCTCCATACTCGCCTCGATCGCCATCATCTTCTCTAAAGACCTCGATGTTAACAGCCGCCCAAATCTCTCCACTCCCCTTAAGGCAGCAGTCTACACCTCTCAGCTCTTTACATTCTCGGGCCACACTGTTCATTCTTGGCTGCTATAGGCTGTTCACGGTAAAGTGAGCACTTTTTAAGGCCCTCCCAACAGGCATTAACCACTAATAAATATATCTTATTGCAGCCTCAGGCATTAAATTGTGAGTGTGGTGAAATGTATACACTGTGTTTATTGGTACATTGCAACGTTTATATATAAAAAAAAGCACTAGGAATATAAAAATTGGATGAAAGTAAAAATTTAGAAGAGCCTTAAAAAGTGCTCACTTAACCGTGAACAGCCTATACCATGACATGAGGCTTCTTTTTTTTTTTCTGCTCATACTGCACGTGATACGGCCATGACTTCTTTTCGTTTCTTATTGGCTGAAAAGCCGTCCAGGGCGGGTCCAAACAACGGGTCCAATCATTAAAAGAGTAACCCACGAAGTCAACTTGTCACCGAAAGAATTCGCAAAATCCCATGCACCTGTAACTATTATCTAGTTCCATTTCGCTCGTTGGTCTCAACTGTGGCGTAAACATGGTTTTTGTTTTTGTTTCCGCAGATACCAGCTACTCGTACCACCCGGCCATCCATGACGACACGTTCGTTAGACGTAAGCAGAGGCGCAACCGGACAACGTTCACGCTGCAACAGGTAAGGTCGGCGTATTTTTAATGAACGTTTATGATGTCATTTGTGACAGCGCCCGACTCTCTGGCGTCACAACGTGAACAAATATTTATACACTGTTCACGGTCAAATGAGCACGTTTGTGAGCACTGCTTGAGATCTACTTGTATACACTTCGTCTCTTCTTCTTTTCGTGAAAAATTAACATTGACATGGGCCTCGTCACTATATTCATACGTCGGCCAAGTGAAACTGTGGAATTATCAGAAAAGTAAATATTTTGCAAATATGTTCATATTTATACTTCAATGCATTAAGAAACAGAAAGCAAACGAAATAATTTAAGGTATGACAAACGGTTACCTAACAATTTTTATTAGATGTTAAGATCTTGAATTACTTTCCAACCTTCGTTACCAACTTTACTGGGCTCACGCCACTCAGTGCTCCCGTTGAAATATACACAGGCAGGGGCAGTGGCGTTTTTCTAAGGTTGATTTCAGAAGGGTTCTCAGTTTATTGTAAACAGCCTTTACCACACAGGTAGGGGCACCTGTCTTTCGCGAAAAGATTTCAGGACAAGCTATGTTCCAAACACTTTAGTTCTGAACCACTCTAGTGATTGGGTCATTTGAATTGTGGCGCGTCTTATCCGACTGGCCGCGAATCACGGACGATCAGCATAGGAGAAACTGCTTCTGATTGGCTCACTCATGTAGCAGGCTCTCTTCAGACAATGTCAAGCGGTCAAAGGAAGACTGCAAGGGTGGGCATAGGATATTTAAGTCTAGCCTCCGCGTAAATATTTTCGCGGAAAACAGGTGGCCCTGCAGACAGGTCGCAGCAATTTTATTTTTGACAGAATTATTTATTTAGTATCCTTGTCACAAGTCTTGTGCACGGGCGCGGCCTTAATTCCAAGCTGAAAGTGAGTGAGCGAAGAGATTTGAATAGTTCTTAATATCGAGGTCTTGAGAGCCGATGATGGTGATTGAGGTGAGTATGAAGCAGTGCCTTAATGAAACGGTGGGGGAAAGGGAGATCCCGAGAAAACCCGCTGACCAACGGCATCGTCTGGCACGATTCCCACCTGAGAAAATCCGGATTAAATCCGGATCGCCTTGGTGGGAGGCGAGCAGGCTAACCGCTCAGCCACCGTGGCCCCTCCAAGCTTAAACATGCAAATGTGGTACCGTGCCCGAATAAACAGTATGGGTAGCGAAATTTCGCGAAAAAAAACTACAAGACAAGCTACATTTCGAAACACCGTAGCGTCGTTTACTTATGTTGATTGGCTGAATTACTTTTTTGTCACGTGTTAGCCGTCTGCACGCGAATCACGTAGTAGCCATAGCGATGTTGCCGAATTCTGAGTGGGCCCCGTCAAACACGAAAACGCCTTCTCGAGCAGACAGCAACCAATGGCAATCGACAAACTGCTGTTGGGTGCTTGTAGTATTGAAGTCTACCGTGTAAAGGCCGTTCAAAATAAAGTGAGCACTTTTGAAATCCACCTTAGAAAAAAGTCACTGCTTTTACCTGCATGTATTTTAACAGGCGAACTGAGTGACGTGCGCCTAGTTAAGACGGTAACGATAGAGGGGAATTAGTTCCATAGCTTTACGTCGAATAAAAAGTATTAGGCAACCATTTCTGTTATTTTTAATTATTTCATACACTTTATGATTGTTTTATGGCATCTAAATGTGCAAATTAGCAGATTTGTAAAATATTTACATTTCTAATAATTTCACATTTTCGCTTTACCGACGCATTAATAAAGTAGTGAGGCAAATGGCAATGCTAATTTTTCATAAGGCGGAGGAATTCACAACGCACATACAAGTAGATCTTAAGCAGGGCTTTCAAAAGTGCTCAGTTTAACGTGAACAGCCTTTACTCATGTTATCCCCCGAAAAATCACTAGCTCTAGTAAACAGCAACAAATAATTAATCCTGTATCACAGTCCGTAGGTATTTAAATTTGTATTCCAGTTGGAGTAGAGTTCATACTCGAAATACTACTTTATTTGAACGGACAGGTGGATACTAAGTACTTTTTCATACTTAAAGTTGTGAAAATAATTAGTTTTGAAGTTAAAGTAACGCCTTTAATGGACGACACGCAACGATGCGTATGGCTCTCATTGTTCGTTCTCCGTCATAACGCTTTCTAATCCCTTTACCGCAGGCAGCACTCGTACCCAAGCATTTAATCGCAGTAGCTTGAATTATTCACGTTTGCTGCATCGCTTGACACGTTTTCTGAAGCCGTTATCCAACACTGGCATTGGTAACAAACAAGAAACTACCTAACAAATGAAAACGAACTGGGCAGGGAGAAACCACAACAAATGGCAAATTCAATGAAAAATAAATTAAGAAAATTTAATGACCCGGTCAATTAAGGGCTTTTGCCTATTGTGCCTACAACCACAAAGTTTAAACGGGGAATCAATGTTAAAGAAATTGCTTTATCAATGAATCAGTCATAAAGATAACGCTTTTAAACAAAAAAAAAAAAATATTCAGTGCCACTCTCTCAGAGAATACTGCCATGATACGAAAGCTAGAAAAAAATAAATAAATTTATATATTTTTTTTTGTTGTATCTAAATTTTTATGTTAAATTTTATTTTAAAAAAATATTTAAAAATGAATACGCGAGATTTTCCGGTCCTCAGCTTTGAACAGTCCTGTACGAAGGCCTCACTTGATCGCAGCGACTAATAAGTAGACACCTGCAAAACTTGCGTTGAACTTTAAACGCATGTACCTTTGCAATAAGTTTCTCATTGGACTTTACTTCATTGGTCACGCCTTTGGTAACTCTGCGCCAATAAATGGGCACTTAACAGTTACGTGCCTCGATCTTGTGCAGTTCGGTCAGAAAGGGCGTGACTTCACATCTGTGAAGCGGCCAGTGGAGAAATGACACTGGCTCCGTTATACACAGTACTGTGAAGTTCAGCCTGATGCCAAATAACCACACTTGAATTTGGCATGTCTCTACTAATAAGCAGACAATATTTTTTCCGAGTGTATAGAGGATTGCGGAAGTACAGATTACTGCCAAAGCTATACGCGAAGTACTCGCGGCTCTTTGCATTATGCATCGCAGCATTTTTGAACGCTCACTGGGAACAAAGCATCCATAGTTTTTTTTTTCTACGGGAAGCCTGGATTTTTAGTACTTCGCAAAGTTCGTACGTTTTTGTCAGTTCAGTTTCGTTCTGCCATTACCTGTCTCCGTTTGCGTGAATTGGTGCATCAGTGTCGGTTTTAAAATATTAATTTTGTGTGAAGATACTACCGTTAAAAATTGTATAACCTTCCTGACAACTGAATGGTGGAGGGGGAGGAGGTACTAACGCTCTAGCGTAAAGACAGTATTCACAACAAAGTGTTGCCCGGGATTAGAAAACGTAACTTATCTCAAGTGAGTAACCAACTATAGGATATTCAAGATAAAATAAGCACTTTTGAAAGCCCTGCTTAATATGTACTTGTTTGCACGTGTGTGTATTATTCCGCCGTATGTAAGATTAACATTGCCATGGGCCTCATCACTTTATTCATGCCTCGGTCAAGTGAAACTGTGAAATTATTGGAAAAGTTAATGTTTTAAAACCTGCTAATTTTTGCACTTAGATGCATTTAAAAAAACAGGAAGCGAAATAAATATTTTTAATTAACAGAAATGCTTACGTAACACTCTTTATTCGACGTTAAGATATGGAACTACTTCACATCTATCGTTACCAACCTTACTGTACACAAGCCACTCAGGGCGCCCGTTATATATACAAAGGTAGAGGCAGTGACTTTTTTGTAAGGTTGATTTCAAAAGTGCTCACTTTATCGTGAACAGCCTTAAATTCACAGTGGGCAGCAAATGCAGCCTGAATGTTTGGTGAAATAACCACTGGCAATTTCTATTGCCGAATCTCCCATTCATTATACGGACACTATGTGAGATATTATTTTTTTTTTTTTTTCCTGGGCATTAGCCAAACGTTTTATTTCGCCAAGAAACTTTCGATGCTCCACTAGCGACCAAACCTACTAAATGGGTCTAAATCACTAGAAGTGACCTTCGGACAAAGCTATTCAGGGCTAGGATTTCGAACAAACCATAGGCGAGTGTGCGCTTTTTGATGAAAATTTAAATTTGTTAGCCCCGAACTTCACCAATAAACCAACCAGGGCGTGCTCGTGAGATCAGTGAGATCAAATTTTAATTACCTATTGTCCAAATCAGACACTGACTTGGTTTCCTTGATAAACGTCGCTTTAACTTGAAATTTTTTGCAATACGTTACAAATGATTAGATAATTGGGAATGTTATTGTGCAGCACTGGGACTGCACTGCGTTGGTCAAATGCGTGCTTATTTTTTCATGTTTTTAATGGATTTCGCTGGTGATGTGCTATTTTTTGTAGCCGGAGCAGGGTCGTGAATTATTGAGCAGCAGTGGAAGTCGTGTTGGTATGACCCTGCACCTCACGTTGATTGCTAAACGTTGCGACCCGCGGCTCAGAGGTCGCCGCTGCGTCAAGAGTCCTGGGGGCTGCTGTCGGGAACTAAAAACGCATGTGATTGAAATGACTGCGATACACATTTTTTTTTTTTTATATTTGTTTTATCTCGTATTCCGTGTGTGATCGCATCATACACTGCGTGTGTCCTCTGTGCCACTTCGACCCCCTTCCAAACCCCTCCGCCATCCGTTCCCTATGCCAAACTGGTAATACAGTAAAAACCCGAGGGGGGAGGGGATAAAAAATATATCGCAGCGCCCATGAGGGTGGGAGAAAAAAGCGCAGCCACCCATTATGCCTACCAATACAATAACAACAAGGATTTATTATTAAATTCTGTTTGGCGTCGCCTGGCCAAATCACAATCCACGTAGGCCCGGGCAGATGATCAAGGATGACGGTGGCATGGGGTGGGAAGGTGTGTTCAGAGTTACATTTTTTCGTGACATGAAAAAAAAATCCCCTCTTTTCCCCCTCGGCTTTGAACGAGGGAGGTTTTTAGTGCGCGGGCCGCACATAAATATCCGAAGTCCAGCCGCTTGGTTGCCGGGGAGTTGTGTTCTCGAAGACATTCACATTGTGTCACCGTACGCCTAGCCGCGTGTTCGTTCGACAATCGCTTGAATACAGCGTTCTTTCTTGTTTTCGTCATTAGTCCACAATATTCGCTTTCAGTTCCCACTGCGTGTATTGAAACCAGGTCTTGTTTTCGTCATTAGTCCACAATATTCGCTTTCAGTTCCCACTGCGTGTATTGAAACCAGGTCTTGTTTTCGTCATTATTCCACAATATTCGCTTTCAGTTCCCACTGCGTGTATTGAAACCAGGTCTTGTTTTCGTCATTAGTCCACAATATTCGCTTTCAGTTCCCACTGCGTCTAGTGGAACCAGGTCTTGTTTTCGTCATTATTCCACAATATTCGCTTTCAGTTCCCACTGCGTGTATTGAAACCAGGTCTTGTTTTCGTCATTAGTCCACAATATTCGCTTTCAGTTCCCACTGCGTCTAGTGGAACCAGGTCTTGTTTTCGTCATAGGTCCACAATATTCGCTTTCAGTTCCCACTGCGTGTATTGAAACCAGGTCTTGTTTTCGTCATTAGTCCACAATATTCGCTTTCAGTTCCCACTGCGTGTATTGAAACCAGGTCTTGTTTTCGTCATTAGTCCACAATATTCGCTTTCAGTTCCCACTGCGTGTATTGAAACCAGGTCTTGTTTTCGTCATTATTCCACAATATTCGCTTTCAGTTCCCACTGCGTGTATTGAAACCAGGTCTTGTTTTCGTCATTAGTCCACAATATTCGCTTTCAGTTCCCACTGCGTGTATTGAAACCAGGTCTTGTTTTCGTCATTATTCCACAATATTCGCTTTCAGTTCCCACTGCGTGTATTGAAACCAGGTCTTGTTTTCGGCATAGGTCCACAATATTCGCTTTCAGTTCCCACTGCGTGTATTGAAACCAGGTCTTGTTTTCGTCATTATTCCACAATATTCGCTTTCAGTTCCCACTGCGTGTATTGAAACCAGGTCTTGTTTTCGTCATTAGTCCACAATATTCGCTTTCAGTTCCCACTGCGTGTATTGAAACCAGGTCTTGTTTTCGTCATTATTCCACAATATTCGCTTTCAGTTCCCACTGCGTGTATTGAAACCAGGTCTTGTTTTCGTCATTAGTCCACAATATTCGCTTTCAGTTCCCACTACGTGTATTGAAACCAGGTATTGTTTTCGTCATTAGTCCACAATATTCGCTTTCAGTTCCCACTGCGTGTACTGAAACAAGGTCTTGTTTGGAGAGTATCTTTCTTCGGGTTGATTCCAAATTTTTGTCACTGTTTTTGATAGACCTGTTTTAGTGAATTAATTTGCATCGATACGGTGTTAACTTATTGCGTGGAACCAATGAGAGGAGCTTCACACAATTCCCGAATTCATTTTATACTTATTTATCATGATCTGATCTCTGATTAGCTGAACCAAATGCTGACTCCACCTTGACTAACACCCCAGATGATTCAATTTTTTTTTTTTTAAGAAATTTGTATTTCAGGACACGTATCCGTCAGTAAACAAGTGACAGTATTTCGAGTAACATGAAAAGAGGAATGTTTCATTAACTGCTGCGGCCAACAACATAAAATACAAACAACATTTTCATTGACTCGGACGTATAAACAAACATTACACTGATAACTACTTGTACAGTTCCAAACTAAAAACTTGCTCGTTGCAACACCTAGAATTACGTAATTATTTTCCCGTGACTAAAAAGGTTAAACTCGAGATGTAAGGAACGCCATAGTTAATACCATATATATGATATTATCTTCATACTGTTCACATTTCCAAACACAAACCAATTTTATTCTTTTTAAAACATCTGTTCTTTGTGCATTAACCTCAAGATGGCCTTGTGCAACATGTAGGCAAATTGGATTTTTAAAATTGAATGTAGCATTTTAAAGTAAGCATTTTTGTGTTTTAACTAGTTCGATAGAAAAGTGAGCTAAGTAACCCGTAGTCCTATAACTGCAACAAAACGATTACGGTTTTTGTTTCTCGATTGGCCACAAAATACACTCAAATATTTCAGTTCATACCGTATTAAGAGTGAAGATAGTTAATTAGACAAGAATTTCGAAACGATGTGATTTTGGTACGATCTGGCCCTTTTTGCAAGTTACACATGTGTATACCGTTAATAAACTTTAAACGTAAGGCAGTAAAATGTAATTGCGTAAACAACGAATGGTCCTCTACAAGTCAGCATATTCTTGTTGTGTTTTAACCTCTGACCATCTGGCAAGCTATTACCTACTATAAAAATTATTATTAGGAGAAATTCGCGGATGTGCAAGTTTGCTTTTGCTATTGTAGCATAGTTTACTTGGTGCACCCTCACTGCACCCTGTGACAGAGAAACCGATAAAAATGAACATTGAGCCTACTGTAGAGTTAAGTTGTTTTCTTAAAAAGGTTGTAGCCACATATCAAATGTTACAAACTCGAGTAAACAGATGATCGTGTATAGGCTGTATACTGTAAAGTGAGCACGTTTGAGGCCCCAGTTACTAGTTTCCTATCAGCCATTTTGTATTCATCCAGCACTTTTTAAAATATATACTGCCATATAGGTAATAAACACAGTGCATGCATTTCACCAGACTCGAAAGTTAAGGTCTAAGGCTACAATAAAATATATTTATTGGCTATTATTCCGAATGACAGGGCTTAAAAAATTGCGCACATTACCGTGAATAGACTACAGTCTTTTGTACTGCAGTCTGAAGTCGTTATTTGTCCAAACTAAAAATAAAATTTAGGTGATAGTAGACGCTAGTTATTTTCCTCCTTATTACTCAAGTATCATTGAGATGTATGATAAATTACTTCAAGCAGAAGAGTTATGTTTAAGTTTGCATTAGTGGCAGGATATCCTGTAGGCGCATACATAAATAATACCCATATAAAAACCCCACTCAAAACCCCAAGTGCCGATACAATCTCAGGTACAATATAGATTTTTTTTTTAGAACTTTACAAATCTCACAAATTACAAAATTACTCAACTGGTATTAATCTGGCACCAAGTTTAAGTTCGTCACAGTCCCATCAACAGTAAAACCCTAGAAAGTCTCACTGACATCTTGAATAGCCTATATAAGGCTTGGGCCGCCTTTCCTGTCTCAGGTAGGGACGAGCATGCTGGAGCGTCTTAAGGCCCGACTACGATCGCGTTGACGCTACAATAACGCGTTACAACAAGTTATGAATCCGTGAATTGCATACGCTCTGGCTGCAATTGACATTAAACGTTGCCACAACGTTAAACGTAAAACGCAACGCGGTACAAGAGGGCCAACTTACAAGTCTTTGCGTGTTGCGTTTTACGCCCCAGCCAATCGGAATCCAAGACGTCACAAACAAGTGAAAACAAATGTTACAGACGATTGGAAACAGATAGCACCACTATCGCCGTACGTATTTAATTTGTTAATTTTATATGAAAAATGCATTAAAAAATAATTGAGTGTAACTATTAAGTCTGGGGAATCTCTTTTTTTTTTTTTACAAAAGGTACTTTTTAAATTTCAAACAGAAGCAAAAATATTTTTATAGATAGGTACGCCTACATTCCTTTCATTTTTATTCCTGCTAGCGTCGGTTAGACGTGGCAGTTTTCTTATGGCAACGTTTAGCGTTTAACGTTTTGCGTCAAGTTGATTGTAGACGAGTCTTTAGTCGAATGTTGCCAATCAGCCGGTGACGTAGTCGATGTGACGTCAGCGTAGAGACAAGCAGGTCACGTGAGCAAAAGAAGCCCAGGGGAAAGGCCAAACTTCGAGACTCGAGCAGTGTAAAGTAGCACACGTGTTTGTTTTCAGCATAGCTGCCCACCAAGCTGGCCCAACACTACGTGAAGGGAATACAGGCGACGAGCTGCTGTCACAAATAAGTATACTTAAAATGGTGGAAACTGCCGTATCAAGTAACTAAAGCAAGTTAAATAAGCATGCTGTCGACGTACTGAGGAGTACATTTCCAATCATTTTTTTTAAATTATATTATTATATGACGACACATTGGAGCCACATCACTAATTATTTTTTTCTTGTTTTCAACCGTTTTCTCTTCCCTATCCTAAAACGAATGGTTCCTTTCTGTGTTCCTCGAGTCATTTTCGATGCTTCTATTCCAAGAAAAATAAGTCATCCTCGTAGCGCTGCCTGCTATTTTATAGAAACGAACCTGTAAGTAAGCAAGATTGCTGTAACGATTCTTCAAGGAGACTTCCTTGAAAGAAGAGCATGATTATCCGTAGTTGACGTTCCTCTTTAAAAAAATCCGTATTGCAGGGCCACCGTGTAAAAAGCAGTTCGCGGACTCGTTTCAAGGTCAAACGTCGTAAACCATAATTTTGAGACACGGCCTTTGAAATCGATCTTGAAAATAATCTCTGTCCATAAATGTAGATATGTTTACACAAACGCATGGTGGCATATTTACAGCGATAGAGTAGCGACTTATTAAAATTGCTATGTTTAAAATATATTATAATACTTATGTATGTATGTAATACATTAAGCGTGATAACTGACGTGTTTCTACCATGTTCATTTTGCTAACAATTTTTATACTTCAATTTCTCGACTTACATTTAGTACTCATTAGATCCACGTTAATGTAAACACACAGTGCCCGTATGCTATGCGGGCCATCATTTATTTATATGCCGTAGCATTGGTTAATTTAATGGGGTCCACTTGATACGTAAACAAGTGCCCTAACTTAAGTTTGTACTTTACTCGCTTAGTTATTTAAAACTGGACTCGAATGGAGCCCCTCCAAGTATCTAACCTATAGGCTCAGTTCAATACTGGACTCTCCGTGGATATGCAGGAGAAATTTAAAATCAAGCCAAATTGAACTTATGATACAAAAATGCTTAAAATGTACACATTTCACTGTCAAATATAAAACTGGGAAAGAACCTTCTAAAGACCTCAAATTAAATATCAAACGATAACGCAATGAGTTGTATTAAAATAGGTACATTATTTCATAAGAACACGTTAACTGCACCTCGCACAGAAAATTTTCAGAAACGGAACTTTATGAGGAACTAAAAGAGATGAAATTTACAAATCACACAATAAAAATCAAGAATATAAAAGAAGGGTATACGCGAATTTCAATACGTGTCATCACACAGATTCCCCCAAATTTAATGATTGCTCATGTTACCAGAGTGGGCGAATTCGAACTAAGAGCTCGTAAGACGAAATAATTAAAAAGTCTGATAATTTTTCTAGGGCGAATCTGAAAGTTAATTGCAGGGTGAGTTCCTAGGATTATCTTATCCCTGACTTTTCGTTAAAATATTTAATCAAACTTAGCTTAAAGAATGGATAGCTAAAGTAAGTAACGCCCTGCCTAACTTGCTACACCTACACTTGGAAATATCCCAAAATTCAGGGGATGATTCTACCTTCATCAGGGAAGGGCGCGCCACAGTTAATTCATCGAGGCGTCACACTAGCGGACCGTCCACCTCTAGACCCCGTTCGCTGAACGAAAGGCAATTAAATACGTTTGACCCATCTCAAGTATACTCTGTTTCATATAACTTCAATAAAGTTTGATAGACGTTGTGACCAACCTACACAGCATGTAAACAGTAAACTCCCCCATTTCCAAAGTACTGTGCCAGCTGTATCAGCAAGTATGCGTGTTATTATGAAGAAGCGTTCAATAGGAAGAGAAGATTGCTATGCGGAAAACTAGATAAAGCACTGAGGAAAAGACTTAGCAAGTGTTTAGTATGGAGCGTGGCACTGTGGGGCTAGAAGAGTTTGAGATGTGGATGTGGAGGAGAATGGAGAGGATAAGCTGGGTGGAAAGAATGAGTAATGAAGAAATACTGGAAACAGTTGATGATAGGAGAAAGCTGCTGAAAGTCATAAGAGAAAGGAAGAAGAACTGGATGGGACACTCGTTGAGACGGGAGTGCTTGCTAACAGACGCTATGGAAGGAATAGTTTGTGGAAAAAGATTGAAAGGAAGGATAAGCTACAAGTTGATAGATGACATCAAGGGAAGCGGAGAGTATGTGGACCTGAAGAGGTTGGCAGAAGACAGGAGAGCATGGAGAGATACCACGTGAAAACCTGCCTCTGGGCAGAACAGAGATGATGATGATGATGATGATGTTATTATGTTGGCGCTCTTGGCGATGATTGTAAAAGAAAAGAGTACTCGGCATTAAAAATTATAATGTGGAAAATTAATGATGATTACAACATTTGTGGTTAAAATTACACTCACAGGCTGATACGCAATTTTTCTGAGTTATAGGCCAAGGGTTTAAAAAATATTATGGTAGAGCATGCGAACATCACGGTTATGTGAAAGGTCTCCACCAATCTCCGTTGAGGCTGTTGTCTATGGTCACAACCCGCCCAGTGAAAAGCTGTTGTTGCCATTGTCTCTCTTCCGTCATCATTTATCAATATGCTATAATTCCTTGCTGGTGATATCGGAATAGTATATATGCAGTTAATTAATTATTTACGTATTTCATTAAGTGTAGTTCGTTGTAGGTGCCTTTTCCGAACAGTCTTCTCAGAGAAATGAATTATCGACACGCGTCTGTCGCTTTGTAAAATGGTTTGTTGTGTGCTGTGGTCCGCTATTTTGTGTGACCATCGCGAAGCGCGAGCGAAAAATTACTGTCGTTGTGAAGAGTGAATTTGTTAGTTTCAAGAAATAGTTCAACTGTTTTGTTAATTGCATAAGTCAGCAAATAAATTATTTAGTATACGTAGCCAACACGTGATTAATCAACCAAAGTTCGACACGTGTTTAGAAATTACGAAGTGAACAGTAAGTACGTGTGTTTTGTAAATAATGTTTTCTTAAATGTTTGGAAAATTTGAAATTTATTTGGAATTTTATTTGATTGAAACACTAACGATTTTTACGTAGAAGTTAAATTTGCCTAACATGTTTACAGTGAGCGTTTCGCACATCGGTATTAAATGTGACGTATTAATTACGTTTTGTTCTTGCGGGAGGTTTTCAAATGTACGTGACCTCAATAAGCGCCCTTATAGTGTAGTTCGTTATATAAAAAATGCAAACTGTTGAGCATTTCTCGCATCGGTACGCAGAACGACACATTTATCGCATTTAGTTCTTTCGATGAAGTTAAAACTTTTGAGTTATAGTAAATTGACTGCTATTTCCGTACGAACAAAATTTCCCAACGCATCATCAAAACAATGCAAGTTCCAAGCGCCACTCTCTTATAAGAAGAACCACGAAAAAATCGTCTCCTGAAAGACGTAAAACTATAGTTCCCCGCCCCACCAAAAAAATAAAACAGAACCCTAACTAGTATATTATGTGATCATAACAAAAATAAAACAGTTGGAAATGGCAACCAGCTATAGTAGCCTAATTACTGGACAGAAGTTCTAAGTCTTTCACTGCTTGACATTAGATTCGTAGTTTGTTTACAAAGATCGGTTTCTTCACCGACAGAACAACTGTGGCGGAGGGATACATCGTGGCCGCACTTCTTTTCGAGAACTGTCAAAATATTATTTGAAGTCATATGAAACAGACTATATCCTCGAGGACCCCTCGTCTTAGGAAGGGCTTTCACCCTCGCCTAGACGACACAAGGGCCCGCGGTGGTGTAGTGGTTAGACTTCTCGACTCCCATCTAGACGAACCGGGCTCGATTCCTGGTGGGGCGTCGCTTCCGGATTTACACATGTGGGAATCGTGCCGGTCTATGCCGCTGGTCGGCGGGCTTTCTCGGGGAAAACATTTTTTGCAGAAATCCTCGAGTCGATACTGCCGGAAAAATTCTACACTGCGACAATTTCCCTTCACTCTGGAGATCTCATACATTCGTGTAACCAATTTTATGCTCCTCGCTTGCCGAGCTTTGGAAATCCACGAACACCGTCTATAAACTGCGACCATGGGTTAGATTTGTTCATGAAACAAATGTATTAGCGATTTTTTCAATAATAACTATTCGTATATTTATGCAACAAATGTCATTTGAACTACAGTTTTCATTGTCAGGGGTTTAAAATTATTAGATTTTACAACCAGCATAATCTTATCTCCTTCCTCCATTCGAATTATTTTTTTAACAAACAACACAGCACGTGGATTAATAGTGACAACTGCTTGTCCATCATCAGCCATGACTCCAAGATTAAAACACTTGTACGCCAGTATGTGGGCCGGTTCAAAGTTCCCCATCATTTTTATGTTCGAGTAATATGCATATCTAGTCTGCCACACCAGAACTACTTGAAGTACGGTTGACCCATCTAGAGTAGTCTTTTGTTCAAGACCAAAATTACACTTTAATTGCACCAAAATCATAGTCTCATTAAGTTCAAAGATATTTGTGGTATAGTACTCATATTTATCTATACCCTCAAATAATACGACAGGTCTGATAACACACCGCTCAACTGTAAAACATACAAGACCGGGCTTGATGTAGCAGCCAGTGCACAGCACGCTGTCAAAGTGGGGTAGTACATTCCACAGAACCACAGGGAAGACTGTGCGCTGATGCCTAGCTGTTTACAGTACCGCTCATAAATGCCATTCATGTGCAACTAGTCCACGACCGTGGATATGGTGACTGAACGGATTAACATTATATATTAGGTTCGTTGTTGTAGGTGAACGTAGTAATTCCTACATTACAGAATGTAGTGGGCCGTTAACAACCATTCATCTGTACCACGCCAGTTCACATCTCTGTAGACAAATGGAGACAGGACATGGCGGAAGCAATAAGCAACTACCCTTTAAATGTTCCGCCCTTCACAGACATAACCTATTTCGCATCCAGCTTGTAGCAACGGATTATTTTGCTACGTAATTTCGCTAAGTGTTGGAAGTTTCAATTCTTACATGCGATGGAAGGATACATAACACACAAGAAAAAAACAAACTAGTCGTGTTTTTAAAAGTGTAAAATCATCTGTGAAACAACTATGCGTAGGCTCGAAATGCCTCTTTCTACGGGGAGCTAATCCAGGAGGGTTAATAGGTATTAAACACCCCTCACTCAATTACAATGTCATATATTTGACTTATAAGCTGCTATAACAATTGTTGCAGGTCATTATTAATACTGTATATGAAACTATATTTCGTTATCATGTAAATGATTGATTCTGCTTAAAAGACTGGACTGTCAATAATCAAGACTCTCACGCCAGCTACACACGATTCACTTTCTTGTACAAGAAGGTGTACACCTTCAAGTCAACTTTCATCGTGTGACTTGCGAACTTGTATGCTAGTGATGTGCATGCAAAGGCTTTCATGCCAACTAGAATCGTGTAGAGACGGTCCTATCTTTTGTTCACCTTCTTGTGCAAGTCGTTTGTTGACATTTGCGCCTTATACGTTTACGTAGTTCCCGTACATTTGTTTATGCTGATATTGTTAGTTTGAGAGTAGAAAATAGATTTTAATTCTTTATTAGTGATTTGTTTGGGTTGTAATGTCTTTTTGTGCTGTGGTAAGCATGAGTGGCATGCTCCAACATTCGCGTACTACCACTGTGTGGTGTACAGTATGTGCATGGGACTTGAATACAAGAGGGTGTTTACCATACTGTTCAGCTTTCAGTGATCATCTTCTTGTTCTCAATATATATATATATATATATATATATATATATATATATATATATATATATATATATATACACATATGTCTGTATCAGGCTTTAGGATACGTCACTGCGCTTTCTGACTTAATACATGAACAGTTCCCAGCTGTTTCATGGTAGGGAAATTTTCCAGTTATTTCCCCTCACATTTATTTATTTTTTGTTTTGTTTGAGTTACTCATCAAGTTTACCTATTCCATTTTGCTCGTCGTCGTCAACAGAAGAGCTATGTTTAAAGCTGGGGTCTTGTGTCCTGCATACTTACTGTCTTTGCTGTATTGTACAGTTTGTGTAATCTACTCGGTAGGGGCAGGACGATTTTGCGTTTTAAATGACTTGTATGGTAGAATACACTGTCCTATGTATCTTCGACCCTCGGATTTCTGTACAATGGCTGCTACCAGAGTGAGCTACCAGTTTGACCTCGTACCAGGTGACACGGAACTCGGTGATTGTTTCATTGCATGTCTTAGAGTCCACATGGGCGTGTATAGTAAATAGTAAACGATCATTCGATTGCAATCACAGCAGATATGTACATTGTGTTTTGGAGTCTAGCTTGTCCTAAAATGATACTCGCGAAATTTTTCAGTGCCTACTTAAGACCATTTTACACGATGAAAATTTCCTAGGAAGAATCCATGCAAGCTTGCATGACCGCTGGTATGGATGTTTATATTGAAGATTTAGCAGACTGCTGGCCGTTTTCATAGACGTTTGTGCAATTTTCGGCGGAAGGTTTCCTACAAGGTTGAAATGTTAGCCAATCAGAGAGACTGTTGTATAGCGTGGAAAAACTATGTAAATGTTTTTTATTTAGAAATAGCTATATGACCATTAAAGAATAATAAAAAGTAAATAAAAAACAGCGAAAATTTTTACTAACGCTCTGACAGAAATAGCGAAAATTATTGCAAACATTCGTGTTTATTTAACATTGTAATTCCAGTTATCATAATAAAACACTTAGGCTCTTTGCATAAACGGATACTTATTCGTTAGTGAGGTCTGTTCCTGAGCCACAGTCCGGTAAAGGCTGTTCAAGATAAAGTGAGCAGTTTTGAAATTAACCTTTGAAAAAAATCACTGCCCCCTGCCTGCATATATTTTAAGGGGCGCACTAAGTGATATTCGCCCAGTATAGATGATAACGATGGAGGGAAAGTAGTTCCATATATTAACGCCGGATATGAAGTCTTGTAATCGGTTTAAATTATTTCTTTCCCTTTCTCTTTTTTTTTAAATGCATCGAAGTGTAAAAATTGGCAGATGTTTTAAAATATTTACTTTCTTAATAATACCGCAGTTTACTTGATCGACGTATGAATAATGTGATGAAGCTATGTCAATAATAATTTTACATAAGGCGGAAGAATACACAACGTGCATGCAGGTAGATCGTAAGCAGGGCTTTCAGAGGTGCTCATTTTACCGTGAACAGCCTTTACCTGTGTGTAAGCAAGTATTGTGTGGCAGTTTATTCCATAGAACCTTCCATGCCTGCTTGGATTCAGGCTTGGATAGCAGGTCTCGTAGGAACGAACATTGTTTGGTGGCACACTGACTTCATTGATATGTATTTTCTCTTGTATAATAAAAACAATTAATCAACTGCAGTGTTTGCGCGTGTTCCACAGCTGGAGGAGCTGGAGAGCGCCTTTGCGCAGACGCACTACCCTGACGTCTTCACGCGGGAAGACCTTGCCATGAAGATCAACCTGACGGAGGCCAGGGTCCAGGTAAGAGCCCGAGCGGTGCTTCTTTTGCTTGCATGCCTATTCTCGCGCGAGTTATTAATCGGCCAAGTGATCTGCGCATCGAGTGAGGGGTGGGACCCGAGCGCTCTACGTGGCTGTTGGGAGGGGGTAACGAACTCCGAGTGGGGGGAAACTATGACCGAGCGCGTGTTTATCTGCCCGCGTGAATGTACGGAACACCAACGCACCATAAATATCGAGCGCATACCCAGGAATCTGACTCAAACTACCTGGAAATATTAATGTGGAGAGATTACCGCCATATTGGATTTACGTATATCCCTACATAACTTAACTTCCAGGGTTAATGTTTGAAAATTCAGCTTGTCAAGGTACAGGGAACATCTTAGGAATTATTTCGAAATTCGGTTTTTTTTTCTCCCGTTTTTCGTTTCACACGTACAACCATAATCAAGCGTTCCCCTCACTGTTTGATCATTTTTATCCCACATGGAGATAACTGAAATCCTTACAAACTTCATCATTTCTGTCAGGTAGTCCTCTGTGCTATGTCAAGCTTTCATTTTTATTGTCCAGTTATAAAATTTGATTACAGAAATTTGTAAAAAAAAAAGAAATTTTTCCGAAATTTCGTGATTCGAATCTATGGCGATCGGCTTCACTGGCCAACTGCAGCCAAGCGCTTTATTCCCTTCCAGAAGGTGAGAGGGTTTGAGAAAGAGGGAAGGGAGGAGAAGTGTGACCTCGTGTAGTGGACCAATTTGATTTACGAAATTCAATTATTGCAAGTATTGTTCAACATGCGTTATACCCGTGTGGAGCGTGCTTCTCGCAATCAGTGAACAAGATGCTATGTGTTTGCTGATGTCAGCACTCAAAAGTGAGAGGCGCTGCTGAAACTTCAACAAATCAGATATATCAACGCCCAAAACACCTGCTATTGGTTTCTTTTTATGCAGGCCAACAGTTTCAGTCATAAATACCCTACACTTCATAGTTTATACGAATTCACCAATTATTGCTATTCATGTTTAGTCGTACAGTTGCACTGAAAATTGCGTGCCGTTGTATACAAAATGGGGGGGGGGGGGGGGACGTATTACCGATCATAAAGTGACAATTGTTGGAATGGGCAGGTGCAACAACACAACGAAAAATAGCAGCCCTGGCATTTCTAAGACGTGTGTATGAATGACAATAATTGTTTTGAAGTCAGGTGCATAATATCGTACACATGTGAAAACAATACATCAAAATCACCATCGATTATTTCGTATACTACCTTATATTCAGTAGGGGTTTACTTTACGGAAGTATCGCATGATTCCACAGTATTTTCCTATGTATTGATTTATGCTTTGTATCATGTAAAGTTTAAGTTTTAATTTAAGTCTTGCGTGATCCTAAACTTTTGATGAGTACTGCATTACAGGGAAATCCTAAACAGCTTACAGTGTTGAAAATATTTGAATTTTAAAAAATATTTCTTTGGAAGTTATAGTTACAAAGATTTCTTTTGTAATACTACAAGTAAAGTATATAAAAAAGATACAATATTTTACATACCGTATTACATAAATGCTTGTAAAACCTACAAAAAAATGTTACTGCGTATATGCATAAAATTAAATATCAATCATTATTATTTCTACGCAGAAGTCATAACCCACCAACATAGTCTCCTGTCGTTAATCCAAAACCTGGGCTGTACGACACATCTCGTGCAGACGAACCAATATCTTCAAGGTAAGCATATTCTTGTAGCCAGTTTGTTCAAATCTCCTTTGAATTTCTCCAGTAATACTGTCTAGTGCTTCGAAGTACACGTTCCTGTGCACCTCTTCTGGGGATGCAAACTGGTAGTCTGGCACAGCGTAATTTGACTGTTGAAGTCTTTTTGGAGTCTTTTTACTTCTTGGTAAAGTTGGAAAAACAAGTTCATATTCTACGACCTTCGAATCCGCCTCAGACCATAGATGGCTGAAACCACCTTCATTCCTTTTTTTCCCTCAAACTCTTCAAGACAACATTTATTGCCTCACTAGCACCTGCTACAGTAATTGTTTTCTTTTCCAACACAGCACTAAGACATTCAGTCTCATAAAACAACTCCAGGCATATTCGGAAGCCTAGGCACACTTCTCCTTTATAAAACTGATCGTATAAACCCCGTGCTTTAATTGCAACATCTTCGTTACTTTCTGCGAGAGACTGCAAAAACAGAAGAATCGCCGGATAAGAGTTGATCACACTGGTAATATATTTTACTCTGACTGTCCAACGTGTGGGGCATAATGCTTTGCGATCATGGGTTTATTTTAGATCTAAATCTGCAGCTAAACCAGCAAACTTCTTTTTCTTTTGGATAACCTTTATAACAATATTACCAATTTCCTGCACCCACTGCATGCAGTCTCTCAGTAGAGAGATATATTTTTAACACAGTCCTGAATAGCAAGATTTAGTGAGTAATTCGCACAATGGTAATATTGTGTCTTTGGCTGTTTTTGTTGTTGTTATTATTGCCTGCATTTCTTTGAAAGCACCAGACATGATCCCCCCCCCCCCCATAATAACATTGTCCTCTGAGATCTTGAAATGACAACTTGAGACGACAAATAACATCTTCAATGACAGCAAACAGTCTTTCTCCTGTGATATCGGATGTTTCTATATAAACCTAGAAATTCCTTGTGCCTCGATAATTTGCGAGTTTACCGTTCGTATGCAGATTGACACCTGTTCCTTGCAGCTTTCGTCTCTAGTTTCATCTACTATAATACTAAACTCCTTCCTGTTTCTAATTTCATTCAATAATCCTCTCGAGATTGAGTGTGCCATATCATTTATTACTTAATTCTGAATGATTTTTTTAAATTGTTGCTCACTCAGTGTTTTGTTTAGCTGGTTTACAACTGGTGTCTGTTGTAACAAAATTAATTTCTCTGTTGATTCATTATGCATGAAACTATTTTCGGCCTGCAAAAACTTTTCAACTGCTTTCTGCCAACGAGCGAAACTATTGTATATAAGATTAGACTTGTTTTGAGGATCGTGTTGTACAAGTTTATTATGTAGTGCTTCGACACAAGTGAAACATAAACAGCGTTTTTTGAAGGATTGTAGTCAAGCCAAAGGTAGACACTAAACCACTTATACTGGACATGACGAAGGCCTCCTTCTTCTTCTTCTTTATTTGGTGGAATGTGATCTGGCTGATGAGGCTTGTCATTTGTTATGTCGTCGTTGTCATGCTGCAAACTGGCTGCGAATATGTCTTCAGGATTGTTACCTATAATGAATTCAGTGTTTTTAGTTATTTGTCTCAGGTTTACCTATTTCAGTACAAATAATATTGTTAGTTTTTTTTTTGTTATTTATAAAAAAATATTATGTAAATTTAGGGACAGCTACTTTCGAGATCATCAAATCTTTCAACTTTTAATGAAATTGTAGTCATTTCGCAGTAATAGAAGAATTTTAGTAAAATTAAGTCCAGTATTAACACAAAATGAAGACTTCACACAGGACTTTCTTAGTCTTATAATTAAAATATTATAACTTTGTTTGACTTAAAAATTCTGTTTTTTTTTCACAAAAAAATTAACACCATCAATTATTTAACTAACATTTTAATTTTTATTAAAGTTTTTGAATCCAGAAATGATTGCATATGCAGTCTGACGAACCACAGTCGACAAACATTCAAGTGGCATTATTTTCGCAAAATTTGTGACAAAAACACATGTATTATTTATAAACATTTAAAAAACTATAAAATACAGGGAAAATATTTAATTTCATAATCAAAAACAGTATTATTGTACATTTAAATTGTATAAAACACTGTATTTGTCCCTGTCAATTACAACTTCGAGCATGTAGATACCCCTGTATTATCATGCCAAAATTTATATTCATAACCTATGTATATTGGAAATAATTATTCTATTTTTTATGCCTGTATGTTTGTTCCAACATCATGCTCAAACTGCTTCATCGTTTTCATAAAAGTTTCACTAGAAAGATCTTAATATTAAACAATGGGATATGTGTCAATCACTCTACTGCATCAACAGGGATATAAGCATAAGCAGTGGAAACAAAATGCATTGAACATAACGTATAATAATTAGATTTTCATTTTATATTATACGACCAAATATATAATACTTAGTTTCTGATAGTGCAGAAGTAAATAATATAATGCAGTTTCCTAAAGCATCGCATCGCCATTGTCATATGGTCATGAGTAATAGATGACGCACATTGGTTTTCGTATATAGCTCATGTTACTAAACAATTGCTTAATTTTAAATAAACTGGGATATTTAATTTGCACTGACATTTATACATTGCGTTCTTTACCGTAGGCAGTAAGCACCACACAAATTTTTTCAGTGAAAAGTTAAAATATCTGGTGGGGATAAATTTACTTGTGTCATTAGGCGTGTAACATTTCTTAACTGATATTCGTAAGCCGACGCCACTTTCACTCGTGACATAGTTTTTAAATAAGCAGTTATTTCCTGAATAATAGCACGCGGTTTGGTGGCCTAGCCAGGTGGAACCCTTGTTAAGCATAAGCATGTGTTAATAATAGTAATTCTTGTTAACAGTATTCTTTATCCAGGGTTACTTAAACTTGAAACCAGTTGGATAATGCGATACGATGACGATTTTTGCAAGCACTTTACATGGAAGGTACGATTTTCGAATTTACGCAGCGGGACCATTACAGTAAAATTGGAAAATTTACGTAATTAAAAAGCGTGGTAGGGGAGGGGATTAATGCACCATTTAAATTTGTGCCTGAAAACTACAAGCTGTTACAAGGAATAATTGTCATAGTATTAATAACCTACGACCTTCCTAATGTGCTCTAAGAAAAGAAAGGAACTATGTATTATAAAACAAAGGAAACATACGTGCAGGTGCGATGTAATCATACTGTGACGTTTATGGGATGGAACATGCTTTTGTGCCACTATTTCAACGATATTGCAGTCTTCGCCGGAAAGAAATATTAAATATGTGTTGTAATAATCTCATTCTGTAAAGAAGAAAAAAAGATGAAAGTATCTCATCGATAAAAACTAAGTTTGTATAATGTCGAAGATAAAAAATTTCGAGAAGACTTGAACAGTTCTCCTTGTCATATAAAAGCCTTTCACAAAAAACAAATTTCAAATACCAAGTCTGCCATGTGGTTGACCTCGACTCTCATGTCTACCTACACTCTCACGCCAAGTTTTTAGTGTTGCGTGTAGGGTAAGTTTTTAACTTACCTTCATCATCACTGATTCCTTCACTTTCGGCGAGAGCCGTATTTGCTTGTTGGAACCCGGAGAAAAAAAAGCTTTTAATCGATTGCTGACCAACCAATTCACTTTTTTCGCGGCAGGATGAAACGTGTCGATTCCAGTTCACGGTATTAACGGCGTCTCTTTTAACCACAATCTGTGCATGTCACAACAGGTATTCTCACCAACCAGAGAAGGTCACGTTCACAGCCAGGAATTCATACGTGAAGACTGATGGCTCGGTCTTATAGTTACCAAATGAGTTGTGGCACGCGCACACTGGCACTCTGGCAGTCCGGGCTTGGAGCTGGAGAGGTGGAAGGACAAGCAGTCATCACAACACAATCCTTCCACCCCCACCCCCGCCCCTCAATCTCCTCCCCAGCGATAGCCATATACTCCTCCACCCCCTCTACAAAACTCACCCCACACAAACAACCCTGAAGTCGTGAGACAGGTATGTGTGAACTGTACTCCTTACCCTTTCTCATTACAGTGACTACCGGATGTCAACATTGCCCTCGCAAGATCCGCCAGGGGTCAGGCCACGCCTCGCATTTCAGACATCTATTCTCGGTCGCCTCGTGTGGACACACTCGGTTACGCCGCGCCAGTCAGATCGTGTCGTCTGCGTATCATTCTGTTCTGCCAACAAGCGAAATGAGATTCAAATAATTAGTGCAATATGAAAATTAATTTGCAGACCTGGTAACAGAGGATTCGGCGCTGTTTTTATCGCCCGTTGTTATATGGATCAGAGCTGTGAAGGGCGCCTCAGTAGAAATATCTTCCGATTTCAATAGAAAATATGTTAATAAAAGAGTTTGAAATTAGCTTGGCCTTAAATGATTCAGTATATTTCTAGAGGAAGTTAAAATAAACACATATGTTTTACTGATTTTTAACTTGGCCTCCCCCCCCCCCCCGACTGCCAGCAGGGAGGGCCATGGCCCCCTGCCCCCCCACCCTCTTGCTGCGCCACTGTACCCGGTTGCACCAACCTCTTCCCCGATCCGAGATCGAATGATCCTAGTTCCGAACCACTATTCAGTTTGATCTTGGCTTCAATGTAAAAGTGTTGCACCAACGAAATTTCGTGATTCTGGAACTCCGATTCGTCGATCTTGGTTCCAAAGTGAGAGCTCGAGATTAAGTATGAGACAAATTTTGCTATTTGTTCGTAATATATGACGTCATGGAAATAAGCGTATTATTCATCATAGATAGAACTAGATATGCGATGTTTTATCTGTTTTGAGTGAATTATTAATGTAGTACGAATTTTTCTGAATAATATTCAAGTGCGTATAATGTTGTTTTCATTTCCCAAGAAAACAATCGAACATAGTTCTATCTGCTGGTGTATTTTCAAACTACATTTGTCGACTAGCTGCTGATCTCGGATCGAGACAATTTCGGCAGTTCGAAATGAACTTCATCTCGATCACCAGTCCAGCTCTGAACTCGAATGGTGCAACAGTTTTCTGTGCCAATCTTTGATATGATCTCGGATCGAGTTTCAAACCACGATGGTGCAACCGGACACTAGTAGTGTCCCAGGGTTGTTGAGCCAGGAGGGTGGTGGAAGCAAGGATTGTGGAGGAAGGAAGGGGGGATGGAGGTGACAGAAATCAATGGAACACTTCCATGCACCCTGTGGTGGTACGAGAGGCAGCCTGCAACCATGTCGGTGGAGGAGAGAGCGTGTGGATTGTGGCGACGGAGATGTACACTAGGTCCAGGGAGGCTGGGGAATAACTCGCCGTTCACGAGGATTTACCTCCATCAGGCGCGACTGCAAGGGGCTGAGGCCAGTGGGGGGGGGGGGGAGACTCCCCCATCCACAGGATTGTGCAGCCCTGTCCGAGTTCCCCCCCCCCCCCAAACGTGTGACTGATGTGCTGGACAATGCTGCTGGTCGGCGGGTTTTTCTCGGGATCTCCCGTTTCCCAAAACGCCCTTGCTTTCCGGCGTTGCTCCATACCCACCTTGTTTCACCCATGTCGGCTCTCAAGACCTGGGATGTTAAAAGCAGCCCGAATCTCTACACCCCACGCTCCGCTGCTTCGCATACACTCTCACGCTGCACGATGACACTCGATCCGTTAGTGCACACATGCATGGTTCAGAAACGCAACAAATGAAATAAAACTGTAGGTGATGTCGTACATGGAGATGAGTTATAGGCATATACATATTGAAGTGTTTATTGATATTTATACTGGCCTAAACGTACCTTACAAAACAGAGAAATGGTGTGTTTGGTTAAGTGTTATCCTTGTATCAGATTGGATTAAATGGTTTCAAGTGTACTTTATGAGCGTTTTTTACACACAGAGAAAAGCAACATTCAAAAAAGGATAATTTTACTAAGTCCGTGACGTTAAAAGTAAGGATATGCGATACTTCGTGTAAGATTTCACTATAAACTATGGAACAAATAAAAAGGAGTTGTTCATTATGCTTGTAGAGTTTGCATAATTGAATCCGATTTGAAATGTGTAGGGAAGGTGCACTGAAAAGAATATCTTGTGGCGGCCACGACATGTTTTTTTTTAAGTGTGACCAAACCTGCTGGTCCGTGCGAGCGAGATCGCGCCTGGCGACCGCAAGGTGATGATAACGTAAGATAAATGCTACTTACTTTGCTTGTATGTGGCTATAATTGTTAGTTGTGGGATTCAGTAAGATACTCAGAAAGGGGATTGGAAAACGACTAAAAAATAATTCGTCAAACCGCAGAAAGTAAGTAAATTGAGACAAGTTTATCAGTAAAGGGATTAGTAGAGGGGCGGCAGTAAGAATGGGGATACATTGACAGTAAAGTGATGAAGGGTTGATAGGAAGGGGTTGACGGGAAAGAAGTATATGATTGGAGATGTGGAGAAGTGGGTACAAATACCGTGGATAAATTTAAAAACGTGACAAGGGGAAGAATGCGGAGTGGTTAAAGCGCATACTACTAACATCCGGCAAATGCAAGTAAATAGTGAAACAGAGTAAATGATGTCTGATGCCTGAGTAGTTTGTTGAAAAGGGATGAATGAGGTGGCTGAGAAGGTGGTAGGCGGGGAGGTGTGATATAAAGCCATTGACTTTTTGGTGGGGATAGAGCTTTGCATAAAATTTAGTTTTTAATGCATGAGGTGGTGGGGGTTAGTCGACCACTGGTCGGCGGGTTTTCTCGGGGATCTCCCGTTTCTCCCAACCTTGCGTTCCGGGGCTGCTTAATACCTCACTTCGCACTCATCGGCTTTCAAGACTGCCCAATGTATATATATATATATATATATATATATATATATATATATATATATATATATATATATATATATATATATATAACGAAAAGTGGATTCGAAAACTAACTTGTTTGGCACCTTTTACTCAATGCATGTATTAATAGTGAGCATAAAAACCAACACCTTAAGGAATCTATTTGCTGACCTAATATTGAGGTATATCTGGCAAATACCGTTCGGTGGCAAGTGATTCCTACAAAACGTTTCGATATCGATTATAACATTTACAATCCACACGTAAAATAATTTTTATAATCTAAGCACATTTGTTTGGCGTGGAATATTTCAACAAAATATTATGAATTCACTAAATTTTTTTTAAAAATTAATTTTCATTGGAGAGCTGAAACCATGGTCACTTCGTTGTTGTTGTTGTTGAGAGATTTGGGCAGATGTTAACAGCGAGGCGTTGAGAGCCGGTGAGGGTGAAATAAGGTGACAATGGAGCAACGCCAGAACGCAAGGGCGGGGGAAACGGAAGATCCCCGAGAAAACCCGCCGACCAGTGGCATCGTCCGGCACGATTCCCAGTAGCGAAAATCCGGGAGTGAACCGGCCGGGGATTGAACCCGGTTCTCCTCGGCGGGACGGTCACATCTTGGTCGGAGAGGGACGCCCACGCATTATGACGGCCGGCGCGGAAGGGGGGTGGGGGGGGGGGGGGATGTCGAAGACAGCGTGGCGGTAATCGCGTAATGCGGTGGGCGGCGGGCTGTAATGCCATCAGACGACAGGAAACAACTTAGCGGCGAAGGACGTGCCTGCCCCCAGGTCCCCGGGGACACACACAGTCCCGCGCTACAACTTTTCCTTCGGCCTCCTGGACCCACTCCACTCCCCGCTTCGCGTTCCGCGACCACCAAAAGCCACGCGAATTTGCCGCACACAAAATTAACTACAGGCTATTCACAGTAAAATGAGCACTTTTAAAAGCCCTGCTTACGATCAATTTGTATTCAAGTAGTGTATTATTCCGCCTTACCTAAAATTAACATTGTCATGGGCTTCATCACTTTATTCATACGTCGGTAAAGTAAAACTTAGGGAATAAATATTTCACAAAATGACAAATTTGTACACTTCGTAACATTAAAAAAAATCAGAACGAGAAAAAAATAATTTAAGTTATCACAAATGGTTACCTAACACTTTTTATCCGACGTTAGAATATTGGAACTACTTTCTCTCCATCGTTACCAACTTTACTGTGCGAAAGTGACTCGGTGCGCTCGTTAAAATGTTTACTGGCAGGGGCTGCGACTTATTTTTCAAAGGATCATTTCAAAACTGTTCATTTTACCGTGAATAGCCTATAGGTACCTGCCATTAAGGCTATTCCAGAGGTTCTGCAAAATCGCAAAATTTGAATATTGCGCAAGTCCTGAGAGTTGAATAGGCCTACTTGTATGCTAAATGTAAAATACAAACACAAATCACAAATTGTCATTTTTTCTATGTTTTAATTGATCTTTATTAGTTCCGTCTGCACCAAAACAAAATATAAAAAGTATTTTACCATAAATCGCAAGAAAATTTAAATAACCTTACAGTATATCAGGGAATGTGAAGTAAAAATTTAATGACATAACTTACAGTAGTTTTCTAAATAAAAAACATTGAGTTCAATCGAAAAACTAGTGTAGATTCAACTTGTACTCAGGTACAAATTAAAGCATTACGTCAATTGATATTAAAGTCTTATTTTCGCCTTAGGAGCCGAGAAGCGCGAGATCGATAAGGGCTACACTGCCTCACGCATCAAGTGCCCCATCGCCTCTAAGCATAAGGCTATGAAATGGCGTGCAGAATTCTCGTCGCACTGCGGGTACCTATGCGACTTTCAGGGGTGGCCAAATTATTTTATTGGTGGAAAGTCTGTAGGAAGGTTCAACATAGAACCCTCGAGTAGTCTTGTATGTATCTGACGCGTATGTTTTGAGCTACAGAGCATTGATAAAGCCGTTTCTAACCGTTTTGGACTGCTCTGAAATGTTGTTTCTAACGCGCGTGACATTTTCAAAGAATTCGGCAGCGCCTCGTCTGAAGTGTACGTGTTCATTTCGTAGATCAACCTATTTGACGCACGTTTAATAGTTTTTTGAAAGAAAAAAAAACGTGTATTTATAGTACTATGAAATGCAGTCAAAGCACACCAGGTAGACGCGAGCCTTGAAGGCTGTTCGCGATAGTGATCACTTTTGAAATCAATCTTAGAAAAAAGTCACTGCTCTTAGCTGAATAGGTAAGTATGTACATTTTAAAGTTCGCACTGAGTGACACGGGCACAGTAAGGTTGGTACCGATGGAGGAAAAATAGTTCCATATCTTAACGTCGAATAAAAAGTGTTAGGAAATCACATGTGACAACTTGAATGGTTAATTGTCCTGCTAACACACTATCAACAGCCATTTTCATTTTTCCTTCCTCCCACTTTCCTTGCTTTTTTTTTCGTCGCCATTCTTCCAAAAATGCCCTGAAAAAAATAGCGCGTATATTATTATGAACCCGCAAAAGTAATTAAATGTGTTTCCCTGTCCGGTACTGGGAACTGTCTCCGCGTCCAATCTACAGAAAATGGCTGCTGCAAACAATCAAGATACACAACACCAATAATACTGCATAGCTATGAGCCTTGCGAACCTAACCAGCGCATTACACTTTTTCTTAACTCACCTTAACAGGTAGCGAAGTGGCCGGAAAATTAGCACAGGTTGGTTGCTCAAAACTGTCAGAACTCTATTCGCGCAACAGCACACGAACTCGCCAAACAACCACCACGAACACTTTAACACATACTGCAATGAAGCGAGTCTACAGATCGGTAAGTGTACGCCCGTGCTATCTGCTGGGCGAACTAAGAACTAGCTACTGTCCGGTACTCGGGCAATCTCCGCTATATACACGGCCTTCCAACTGCCTCGTGTCACAATCAACCGCGGCTTTGCTGGTCTGACTGGCGGGCTGTCTGAGTTGCGCCGGGACGTGCAGGGCGTCCTGACCTCTGGGCTATGTGTTATTTGCGGTCTGGTGAGGGAAACTTCCTCAGCCCGCGGAGAGATACAACTGCTGCAACCGTCTGGGTGGTATAAGGGCCCGAGCACACCCCCCGCTCTGAGCTTCGGCAATGATTAGAAATGGCGTGTCACAATCGGCGTGTGTGTGTGTGCGTCAAACAGCGGGCTATAGAAAACCCCTGGATTGTGTCTGACGGGTGTGCCGGCCTTGAAGTGATCCTCGCCGTCCGTGTGAGGAAATCGAAGAGACCGGAGAGGGAAGGGAAGTTAAAATAACTGGAAACAGCAGCCCGTCTTGGAATCCCTACGGGCGCGTGACGTCACCTGGCTTGGACAAACACGCGCCAGTGGAAAGATCACTTAACGCATTCGCCTTCACACGAAATGCCAATGGCAGGACAAGAAATTAACGCCACCCCCCCCCCCCCCCCTCTCCGCGCATAAAAAAAAAATTAGAACCCCAGTGATGAGAAGCGGTGGCGGTTGAAAACGAAAGAAGCGACATTCGTCACGAGGTGGCAAAGGCTGTTCACAATACAGTGAGCACTTTTGAAATAAACCCTAGAAAAATGCTACTGCTCTTGCCTGCACATATTTTAACGCGCTCACTGAGTGACATGCGCCCAGTAATGTTGGTAACGATGAATGGAAAGTAGTTCCATAACTTAACGTCGAATAAAAAGCGTCACGTAACCATATGTGATAACAAAACTATTCCTTTTTTTTTTTTTTTTGTAACGAAGTGTAAAAATGAGAAAATTCGAAAAATGTTTACTTTTGAAACAATTTAGAATTTTCACTTGACCGACGCATGAATAAAGTGATAAGGCCCACGGTAACGTTAGTTTTTCATAAGGCAGAAGAAGACACAACGTGCACACAAGTAGATCTTCAGCAGGGCTTTCAAAAATGCTCATTTTACCGGGAACAGCCTATAGCAGGTGTTAACAATACAAATGCCTGTTGTAGATAATCGTCAACATGTTGTACAGAAAGCGTATTATTATTATCAGACCGGTAGGCCTATTATAGTCTGCGAAGCTCAAGCCGTGTCCGAATTGGCAGATTTTGTTGACAAAACGATCACGTCACCCGATTTTGTATTCAAAAATGGTGGCGTATTTGGTAATTTGGTATTTCGTATTTTGTATCTAACGGATGTAAATAAAAATTATAATAATCAGCGCCATGTTTGTTTTTACTTTAAAAACACATGCGCGAATGCGTAACTAAAATGACTTTTAAAACAAATTACTGTACATAAAATACACTAGACATGTTTTAAAAAGAAAATAATTTATGTGCTTTGTGTGTGTGTGTGTGTGTGTGTGTGTGTGTGTGTGTATGTATATATATATATATATATATATATATATATATATATATAGAAAATAGTAAATCATGCAATAACGACATTATAATTTTTTCGGTATATATGTATGTGTGTGTGTGTATATATACACACACATATATATATATATATATACACACACATACATATATACCGAAAAAATTATAATGTCGTTATTGCATGATTTACTATTTTCTTTTTTATTAAAGTATTCGCAGCATCCAGTGATGATTGCAGAAATATTACGCCTTTTTAAAGCCTTAAATTTAGATTAAAATATTTTGCACTGTTAATGTAATAATGTGTTGTCGCGATTGCTAAAGGCCGTTCACGATAAAGTGAGCACTTTTGAAATCAACCTCAGAAAAAAGTCGCTGCCCCGGCCTGCACATATTTTAACGAGCGCACTGAGTGACATGCCCCTAGTAAAGTTGGTGACGATGGAGGGGAAAGTAGTTCCATATCTTAAAGTCGAATAAATAGTGTTAGGAAACAATTTGTAATAACTTAAATTATTTTTCGCTTTTTGTTTTTTCTTTGTAAAGAGTCTAAGTGTTAAAACAAACGGATTTGTAAAATATTTACTCTCTTAACAATTTCTCATTTTCATTTGAGTGACGCATGAATAATGTGATGAGGCCCATGACAGAGTGAAATTTCCATAAGGCGGCAAAATGCACAACGTACATATAAGTAGATCTTAAGCAGGGCTTTCAAAAGTGCTCATTTTACCGCGAACAGCCTATAAACAAATGACGGTCGACAACGTCCGCATTGATACCTACCAGATTACGAATGTACAAAATAACGAAATAACTAAATTTGTCCATTCGGACACGGCCTCAGTATCAAATGAACTTCCCTGGGGTAAACTGATTTGTAAACCGATACGATTGTTCTACATTATGACCGGTCCATATCAATGATTACCAACCCCAATGAGTACAGCGTATTGGTTGTGATAACGAAATAAGTTCTTTGCCAGCTTAAATACTGGACGTATCAAAAAATGTATAATTTTCCACTCTAGGAATTATAAATTAACGTGAGAATTATAGGGCTAAACGTCACCAGGACCTTTGTGGAAGGTTCTTCCGGTAGGTTCCGAACTCAGTCCCGACAGAAAGCGCCTGTACAAATCGGAAACAACAAACGTTTACACATTCAGACCCAATTACACAATTCTCCGTCAGTATGACGAAGGCGCGTAAGCGACAAAAGTAGAATTTTACAGGAGCTCACTTCAAAGAAAAAAATTGTGCAAATGGAATGCTCTGCTGCAATAACGAATAATTATATCCCCTAATAAACATATTCATTCAACGACGGTACATATTGTGCACATTTCGAAATTAACGCAATCATGGTAAAATGGCGTTTTAATGAAGATACGCCCCCGTTAGATATTTGCCCTAGATTTCACGTTACTTGCGTCCTACGCTATGCAGTTAATATTTTTGTGAATGTTGTTAGTTTGTTATAAAATTGCTGGGGAAGGCAAGACAGGAACCAGTAAATAATCCAAATATGTACTACATGTAATACTATATTTCATAACAAACTACAGAACCATAAAAAATAATAGGGAATATCATACAAGTAGTAGGGAAATGTTCCTTCACGGACAACGGCATCTGGCATCGGAGCCGGAGCCGCCTGGCCGTCATTTTGTTACGTCACCCGTTCGCCATCATTTTCCTCTTTTTTCCCTCAAAATTTCCCTTTTTTCCCTCAAAATCGACCAAAATACTCTAAAATGTCCCCCTTTCCCCTAAAAATTTCCCTTTTATCCATAAGAAATTCCCATTTTTCCCGGAGCAGGTGAGAGAGATCAATGACCCCAGGGTTAGGGATCAGTGACCCAGAGTCAGACAGGAGACTGGGATCAGTGACCCAAGGACCAGAAGAGCAGGACCTTTGAACTTTGACGCAAAAAATCCAACACATTCCAAATATTCCGAAAAAATTCACAAAAATAGCAAAAAAAATTGTATAACAATTATTAAAAATAATTATTAAAATCTATTTAAAAATACTTAGATTTACCAGAGGTCACCCCTAGCCCATACTCATTACGCCATCTTGATAGGCGATCACCATCTTGGTAGGCTACCACCATCATGGATACATCACCCATCTGCCATATCAGAAGCCAATGAATATGACCTTGAGAACTCGAGAAAAATGCATGAAAGTCAGCAAGCACAATACATTACAGACTAATATCGTCATATTAGATGTAGACTACCTCAGCCTTAACCCCATGCATGTGACGTTTCAGTGCTTGCACGTGATTGGATAGCTGCAATCACGTGACAACTTGGTGATTAGCTGGTCTGTAGTTGGCTGATTGGTGTTCCCAATACGATTGATTCAACATCAATATGACATCATAGGTCTTGCATACTAGTATATAAGCAACAGGGAGGCCAACTGAGAATCTTAGTTTGACATTAAATCCCATGAAAGGTGCATCGTCTTGGCTAGTTTGTGCTTCTTCGCATCAAAGTCTTATTCTGCATCTGTGATGTCTTCGGGTACTCCAGAGCTAATGGTAGATACGGCAGTGCAATCGACTACTTTAGGCATGACACCGAAAGCACCAACGACTTCTTCGGGTGGGTCACCTACAGCAGTGCAGCCATCAGCATCGCGACCCAAGATAACAGTGTCAAAACTTCGATGCATGTAGGGTGATGAAGCCTATGCGACTAGCAGCAATGTTAGATGACACGAAAAGCATCAATGCAAGATGAACCCACTCCTCATGGCATATAAGTGTGAGTGGTGCCTTCGCCTGTTTGCTCGTACTAACAAACTAGACCACCATATTTTTTCTACAATGACAATGTAAACATGTCATCGCTGCCTTGTGCAGTAAGCGAGGATGGTGCTGACAATTCGCTTTCGATATCGGATCGATCGTGTCGCTACTGTGGTAAGACATACAGTAAAAGCTGCCATGCGCTTAGGCATGAGAACAGTGGCAAATGTACGAAGAAGACACAATGGCCTCATTTGACTAGCAGCTGTTACAAATATGGACGTAAGTTCATGTGTTATGGAGTAAAATATGTTCCAGACAATGTACGACTTGAAATACACGAGCATCAGTGAAAACAATATTATGAATAATATAACAAACATGCTAAATAGTGTAAAACTCGTGTCCGGGAACCTGTTCATGTTCTAAGCAAACCTAATGCCAATGGATTTCTTCTGAAGAAATCTGCATTCAGGGGCATTTTGAAAGATTGCATTGCTCCGAATCTGACAGTTTCGTCAAAAGATGTTTGTTCATTCCTGGCAAGTATGAAACAGAATTTAATAAACCAACCTACAGAAGAGATTGAAAAACATGGGCCTCTAAAATATAATCTATGGCAAGAATGCAATCATACGAAACCGGAGGCATTGGACGAAGGTATCAACAAGAGGGCATTCAAGACTTCTAATGTACCTGTATATAATGTACACAACATCGAAAAGAGTGTTGAAGGTAATATACAAAAGGTATATCGTGAGGAAGAAGAAATGATGATGAAGGGTTTGGGCTGGACACTCGATTCGGTAAATCATCTGAACCTAAGAACGAGTGCATACCAACCTCTTACGAACTAATGCGATTTCCTCCTCTTGTCTTTGAAAAAATCATCGCAAAGAAATGTCTGTAAGTAACATTTTGTAAATAAAAAATATATTTTTTAATGCATTGTATTTTATTTTATAAAAAACCCTTATGCTTTAAGTAAAAAAATTATTTCAAACTAAAAAATACTTGCATTTAAGAATAAAACAAATAAACAATTAAATATGATAGTTTACGTGCTTTGCAGGAATAGTCAATGTCACCACCCGGTACAGGCCGATTGCAGGTGGCATAATCGATACTACCTATGTGTTTAGAATAGAATCCAATGTGGAGGGAGTCGAACTAAAGAGAGTCATTGTTAGAGCGAAGACGATTAATTAGAGCAACCTATACTTTAAACACATACACAAATATGGCTGTCACCTGGGCATATGTAGGTGATGTAAACATATGAAATTTAATATGGCTGTCGCACGAATATGAGACAAACTATAAAACAAATAACAATAAAAAACATGGAGGACTGCATCGAGCAAGATGGCTACCTCCCAACATGGCAGCCTCCAGTAACATATGATGTACAAAAAAAATATGGCAGTCGAACGAAGTGAGAGAGACAGTAACTTATAAACAAAGACAGTTTCCTCCAGTAGCATGAAAACAAATGAACAAAAAACTCAAGATGGCTGAATGAGTATAGGTGGGAGGAGTGGAAGCGAGGGAGTCAGTCTGCTGGTGATCGAATGAGTGCAACTAATGGAAATGTAAGTTTTTTTTAAATTTTATAAGTTTTTAATTAATGTTTTAATAATTTTTAATAATTAAGTTTAAAAATAATTTTTCGTAACTTTTTGGAATTTGTCGTAAATTTTAATTTTTTATTCTTTATTTTATTGTATTTTCTAGGTCATTCAAGGTAATGGGGTCAAGTTCGAGGTAATCGGCATCTAATATGGTGGTAGTAGTCTGTAATGTATTATTCCTGTTGACTATGTATTTTTCCCCAAGTTTTTCATTTTCAAGGTCAGTCAAGGTCATGGGGTTAAAGTCGATGTAGTCTGCATCTACCATAGCGGTATTAGTCTGCAATGTATTATGCTTACTGACTTAAATGCATTTTTCTCGAGTTTTGGTTTTCAAGGTCATTCAAAGTCATGGTCATTGGCTTCCAATATGGCAGGTGGGTGATGCATACCAAGATGGTGGTAGCCTACCAAGATGGTGGTCGCCTACCAAGATGACGTAATGAGTATTAGCTAGGGGTGACCTCTGGTAGATTTAAGAAATATTTAAAAATACTTTTTAAATAAGTTTTAATAATAATTTTTAATAATTTTGTAATGATTTTTAGTACCGGTAATAATTTTTTTGCGATTTTTTGTGAATTTTTTCAGAATATTTGGAATGTTTTAGATTTTTGGGTCAAAGGTCATAAGTCCTGCTCTCCTGACCCTGGGTCACTGATCTCTCTCGCCTGCTCGGGGAAAAATGGGAGTTTTTTTTAGAGAAAAAAGGGAAATTTTTAGGGAAAAGGGAAATTTTTAGGGTATTTTGGTAGATTTTGAGGAGAAAAGGGAAATGTTGAAGGAAAAAGGGAAAAAATATGTCGGATGGGTGACGTAACAACATGGCGGCCGGGTGGCTCCGGCTCCATTGCCCTATGCCATTGCCCGTGAAGGAACATATCCCTACTACTCATACAAAATTCCTAATTTCTCACTCACAATAATTAAAAAAGAATTTCCAGCTTGGCTTTAAAATAAATATTTTAAATTAATAATAATGGAAATACATACAACAATGTAAAAAATATGCCCTCCTTACATAATGAATTTTAAAAATTATGTTTATGTTCCTGGGTTAGGCCGTAAAACTTTCGAACTACTATCTTATCCATGAAAATAAAAGAAAATCCAATTAAAATATAATGTAATAAAAATAAGTATTTAAACATTAAGTAATTTTATACAGCCGTGGGAGATCGCTGAATAATTGTTGGCTTTTACTCTCACTGATAACAGGAGTTTGTCCTTTACATGAAGCCTGCAAGTCACTGTATTTCTCTGCTAATATTTTTTAGGCAAATGCAATAAGTGGACGCACGGCTGTCTGTAACGCATCCAGGGTATTTTTCTCTTATGCGTGTACTGTAACGTCCTGTTTGTTCACCTTGAAGTCACTAACATACGTCCAATCCTCCTTAATTCTCGAATCGAATGACTGCACAGATTGGATTACGAATGTATTCCGCAAAAAGTTTGTAGTCGGAGAAATCCTTATTTATTATTTTGACGTTGTATGACATGGCATGACAAGCCAAACGGAATATCGGAAGTAACTGACAGGAATTAAAATTTCGCCTGCACGAGAGAGAGAGAGAGAGAGAGAGAGAGAGAGAGAAAGAGAACGTGAGAGCTGTTGAGATATTACTATGAGCAGAATCGCCTTCACTTCGGCCATGGATTGACTCAAAGAAACACAGTCTGATGGTGCGTAAATTTGTGGAATTGGTTAGGATGTATAACAGGATGGCATTTTTGTTTTGGCCTCTACAGCCATCAGCAGAGAATTGCATTTCCACTATCCCTTTCGTATTGAGTAATTTCAGGTATAGGCTGTTCACGGTAAAGTGAGCACTTTTGACGTTCTAGTTACTTTTTCCTTGCAGCCATTTCTTATCCTTTAACTACCTCTTAAAATAAATATTGCCTTGTAAGTAATAAACACAGTGTTTACATTCCACAGCACGTCTAAGGCTAAAATAAGATATATTTACAAACTATTATTCCAAATGAGAGAGCTTTCAAAAGTTCTCACTTCACCGTGAATAGCCTGCAATTTCCTACACATACGGAGATTTCACAGGATCAAATCTTACTAATAGCTTCATGCCATGTGAAACAGTGGCACTCTTTGTTCTCAATGTTATACACAGTTAAGTTATATGCAGATAGACAGCGACGGTAAAACAAGATTTTTTTTTTTTTTTTTTTTTTCTTTCAAAAATCGGTTGTCCCCGACCTCTACCCATCCGGAATTGACATCTTGTATGGCTCGTTCGCCTGCCCGCACACTTGTAAAATACAGTCCATGCATGGCTGCTTCCAACTTTTCCGAAGCGCTGCTCAGTTACAAGTTGAGGATATACATCCGCCTCGTGCAAACAAAGGCTAACTAGGTCCAGCAAACTGTCGAAGGGACAACGCACCGCATCCGTGCGCACTCAGTTTTGCGTGAGAGCAATTTATTACTAGGCATTACCAGCACACTTAATTTCTCTCTGTTTTTATTTAAACTATTTACGAACGAAATATTATAATATATAACTTAAGTGAAATTCAAATTAACAAAATTAAATATTTTCATGTTTACAGAAGTATAAAACACTTCCGATACATGACGTAGATATATAGGATTCAACCAAACACGTCAGGCATGGGATGATTTTCTAAACGTTTGATTTAAAAATTTGCCAAGATACAGTAGAGTATAGGCTGTTCATGGTAAAGTGAGCACTTTTGACGCCCTAGTTACTTTTTCCTTTCAGCCATTACTATCCTTTAACTTTTTTTTTTGCCATGTAAGATATAAAAACCGTGTGTGTATTCCACCGCACTCAAGAATTAACGTCCAAAGCTAAAATAAAATACATTTTTTGACTATTGTTACAAATGAGAGGGTTTTCAAAAGTACTCACTTTAATGTGAATAGTCTATACTTCAGTATACAGAGGTGAAATAGCCGCTTATTCCGCAAACTCCAGCCGTGCAAGCCATCAAAATGACGTCAAATCCAATCACCGAATCGGCACGCTTGCATCAAAGAAACAACCACGCCATTCCGTATCTGTTTACTTATCTACTCTGTGGTTCAGCCAAGAGCAGTCGTCTGTCATAATTACACCCTATTTGCTTTCACGTTCTAAAAGAAATTCTCCGATTGGTCCGGGACAAAATTCTCCCTTTTTAACAAAGCTAGTCGGCGCAAATACATGCTCAGTCACTTGTCTCGCAACACTCGTGAATATCACATCTAAAATTAAGTATTAGTCACTCTCCGAACCTCCTCATACTTAAAACGCAGTCTGATAAGTCGAATACCACTCACCGTTTATACATATCTCTCAACACCCATAACTTTCAATTTTCAATTTTCATTTTCAAATTATTATTTATTCCCACTACAACTACACTAACCAACAAATATCTATAAAGACACTGCTCTCCGCCTCGCTACAGGCATGATGAGAAAACTAAGTATTTAGATTTGTCAATTCACTTCGTTTGCAACATTATTCGATAATTTTAACTTCATTTGGATGTAAAATCACCGCGATTTCTTTCCTACCATTCCAGCCTCAGGGTCCGGAGACGGTTTCAAAGGCCTGCGAATTTTCCAAATTCCGGACAGAATCAATTTTCACTTCCGTGTGGGAGTTTGCTACTCCCGCTCTTCCACCCTCCTCGCGCAGGCAAGGGGAGAGGGAGATAAACATTTCAACACCTAGCACTCCCGAACACCTCGGCGAACTGAACTGTTGCAGGAGAGATGCTGCAGTGCGTCTCTAACACAGTGCTTTAGAGAGGTGTACCCGGGGAGGGAAACTTCCCCGGTCAGCAGTGAGAAAGTGTCATGGCGCGACGGCCTGGGCGGTGAAGGACCCTCACGAGGGCCCCGGACCACCCCCGCTCTCAGCTTCGGCAATGATAGAAAAGGCCGCGGACTGAAGTGTTTGTAGGGACCCGAAAATTTCGCCGGTTCAGTTATAGACAAGTTGGAATTCGCACACATTGTACGTTCATGTTACGTTTGTAATTGCTCTACGTGTTGTTTGACACCTGTTGGAGATAAATGAGCCAATAACAAACATGCAGTAAATTGAGCGCCCAACCATCGCCTTTTACTACCACAACAATCAACCAATAAACAGTTGATATATGTATGAGAGTAAATAAGACTGAAGTCTAGCCTGCGGGTCATTGAACTCGCGAATTTCTCGGGTCTATAGGTATTTGTAATGAATATGGACAGGAAAATTTCGCGTTTTAAACTACTTGCAGACTAGACTCTACAGTACTGTGTATTTTCGAGTAACAGCTTTGCCATCAATCGCTGCTGCCCCAGGTTGTAGTCACTTTTACCTTGGACTAGGTGCGGTACGGGATTCGATGTTTGACTCATTGCAGACCTCTTATTGGACTCAAGAGTCCCCCTGGGCGTGTCTAATAAACTGTGATCCAATTGCAAACCCAACAGAAATACACATGCGTATGAAGTCTAGCTTGTGCTAGAATGAATTCGCGAAATTTTTCGGTTCTTAGTAATGAAGCGAATTATTTACATTTGCTATGAAATAATCGCCACAATTTTCTGTGCGATTCGCAAAGACTTCCCTCTTATATTTTTTTTTCGACACTCGGTGTAACTTCAGTCCATTTGCCATGTCCGCCATCTTGAACAACAGTGTTTACTCGGTGTGTTTTCACTCCGAAACAAAACAAAACAAAACAAATATATTTCAAAGCTGCAAGCATATTAAATCTTGTGTGCACAAAGAATGTTTTGATTGAGTATTATATAACATTAAAGGATGTAGCTGATAATTCAAATTAATAAGGCCGTGTCACAATTTCAAGAATACTTAGGGTCACCTTTTTTTGGCGAAAAGATTCCACTACGAGTTGTACTCCGAAACAAGTTATTTTAGATTAGAACAAATATCGTGGTTGGATGATTTTAACACGCACGCGTCTTAGGTTCCTGCCAGCCAATCACGGACGACCAATGTAGGCGTTGCTATCTTCTGATTGGTCTAGTCGATTAGAAAATGTCTGCTGACACAGACACGTAGCCAATAGACACGTAAGAATTTGAAATCTAGTATTTGTATAAATCTTTTCACGAAAAACAGGTGGCCCCAAGAATACCCTTCCGGGAGAGCACTCTTTCGCGCAACCTGGCGAGAGCACTGCTTCGCGCTCTTTCACGCTCTCGCTCTGTGGAACTAAGACAACCACTCTCGCGTTTCTCTCTGACGTCACGTAGGCAGCTGATGCCAAAAGGCGCGAAATCATAATAAGCTAAAATCACGGTCATAAATATTGCAAATAATGTAGACTATATAGACCCTGTGTTCAAAATAATTCACAAATAAATACGGCACTACCAGAATAATAGCACATAAAATACTATTATTTTTATTTGATATATTACTGACCTATTGCAGCAAAAAGACATAAAATACGAGACTTGGTCAGAAATCCTTATATAAATTTTTGTAAATACGTATTACGTAAATTATTTCGTTGTCTAAAACAGTTGAAATATTCACTTACAGCTAAAATGTGACGTTGTTTTGGCCCAGAAAGCTACTATAACCTTATTAAAACACGGAAATAATGTAAACAAATATGGCGCGTGGTCAGAGAGTGCGAGAGAGCGCCAGCGAGTACACAACTTCGTGCTTTTTCCTGTGCTCCCGCTCTTTCGTGGTCTCGCCGAAGGATTGAGACGACCAGAGAGTGCTCTCTCTCTCTGACGTTATAATGACGTAGTTGCGAGAGTGAGAGCATTAGAGAGCGCTCTGTGGGCCGATTACGACACGGCCTAAGTTTGGATGTGAAAACTACAGGCTGCAAACCGTCTAAGCAGACTTTGACTTAATTACTGGCGTTGTCAACGAAGTTGTAACACTACGAAACATTTGTGAACCAACGTATTTTCGAAGACAATGAGTTCTGATCCTTTTATTGGATGATGGATTTTTGACGCAGAATGGCACTTGACAGACCAATCATTAGAAGTGTCACAGTGCCAGAGTGTCACAATCCTCATTGGCTCGGAGAACTGGGAAAGTAGCTTTATACACACGCAACAACTATCGATGAACACAATTTTCTGACATGAGCTAAGTATACAGGAACACAGTAAACAGTCACAGTCAACCATCTAGAGTAAATAAAGTAGTACTACCTAATACAGAGTTGACACTCAATGCTATTGATTTTTCATGCCCCCCGCCCCAAAAATTGTACAAGAAAACGCGATCTCAAACATAGAAACGAATCCATCGCTATTTTGAAATGAAATGCAGTTCTGCGCAGAGTTATGGACCATGCTACTCTTCATAATTAGTTTTAAACACAACACACAATAGTTTACGTGCATTTAACTTATATAATAATGAAAATTGTTTGAAAATTAACTGGCTAAAAATATGTTAATTTTATCTTTCGTAGTTATTTATTTTGTGTAATGAATTTACTTAATACATCACTTGATGAGGTTCCACAAAATTAACTTCACATAATCGTGCGCTTTGCAGGAAGATTAGAGTGTGTATGTATAATCATACTCTTTTCCGACTAATGTAGAATGTGGCATGGGTCTGTTTATAACAATAAAAAATTATATTGAAGCATATTACGTCAAACAACGCAACTGAGAAAACCGGAACAACATCAGCCTTCCTAAAGCCTGATCTACAATGAATTTGGTCGCAATAGTCGTAGTGATGTTCTCAATGACGTCACAGTAATAGTCCAATGCAGTACGAAAAGTGTTAAAAAATACTTCGTGCAGCACTGCAGCACTATTTGACCGAATAATTCCACAATATTCCGCAATATCTGACAAAAAGTGTACTACAATAATACGGAGGAAGTTGAATGGTTTATTATTGGTTAAGACACTGCTCCAGATTCCACTGTTAACTGGTTACGCCATTAAAACACTCCGGGCAGTGTTTGAAAACGTTACTCCGAGAGTAGAGTAATGTAACAGCGAGTAACAACTGATGAAAGTAAACGTGGTTTTAGAACGAACATGATGCAAAAAGGATGCTGTGTATATAAATATGTACTGACCAAGCAGCCAACGTAAATTCCAAAACATAATTATCATATCACTTTCCCCAAATTCTTTCTTTTCCAAAAAATTAGTTATAAACATAAACAGCTTTACTTACCATAAGTAAATCATAAATATGAAACAGGACTTTTCGCGAAAAAATACTAGTAGGCTTACATGGTAGACTTCAATACTATAAGCATCCAACAGCAGTTTGCCTGTTGCCATTTGTTGCTGTCTCCTTGGGTAGGAGTTTTCATATTTGACCAAGCCACTCAGAAATCTGTAACATCGGCACGGCTCCTACGTGAATCGTGTGCAGACAGTTAACATGTGGAAAAAAGTAATTCAACCAATCAAGAGAGGTAAACGACCCTACAATGTTTTGGAGTATAGCTTGTCTTGAAATCTTTTCGCAAAAATTCATTATCTCTGATCATAAACATCACGTCCAAAAATGCAAATTTCATACAAGTTAATTTTAAAATAAAAATACTAATTTTATCACATGTCATTTGTAATTTTTCCGCGTGTATTTGTAACCCGAATGCCCGTATTTCCTTTCAGTTTATTTCATTCTAATATAAACTTCCCGCCAGTTTCAATTTATCCTTCATTGCTCGCTGAAATATTGCGTGTAAATATTTTACTCTGGTAAGACGCTCAGAGCAATATTACTCTGCACTGTTGGGTCACTGCCAAGGGTAAGTGAAACATTTACTCGAAATGTTTTGAGGCAGTCAAAGAAATAATGTTTACTCGCAGAGTAACGTTTTGGAGCGCCGCCCCGAGGACTACTTATGCCCGAGTCGAGCTCGGCCAACGGTGGTATGACCATTTCCGTGTCCGTGGGGACAAAAATCTCGCGTGTATGATGGCATTGCTCTGCGGATTTTTATTATGATATTATATGGACACTATGAAACCCCAGTTGTGATTCTCGAGAGCAAACAATCAACCGCTTAACACATTCAGACCAGGTGTACACAATTGTGTACATTAGGCACGTGTGGGTAATTTTGGGTCTGTACTGCTCGCTGCGAAGCTCAATTATCAATGGTCTTTCATGTGGGTAATTGATTCGCAAACCGTTTTACTGGTCTAAGTCATAATCGGTTCATATTACTGTAGCTGAACATTATAGCCTACAGCTCATTGGCTGTGACATCGAAACATGTGGCGTGTCAATGTAAGTGCAGGTTTAACGGCCCGGCATAACCCTCCATACTCCCACACTGCAACTATACTCGGATGAGTAAGATAGTTCACGGCATTTTCTCCTCTACTGTATTAGTGCCTTGTGCCTTCTGTCTTGGTCTCACACGGCTTCAATGTCAGTACAGCACGAATCAAAAAAGTTTTTGTTTCCAACCCCTGAAACGGTAAATTAAAGTAAGTCTGAAATGGTGAATCTAGATTTAATCCCGTGCCGCGACACCGGATTTTCGCATGTGGGAATCGTGCCAGACGTAGGTGTTAACATATCCCGAGTATACTCGTTCACGTGTGACATGTTGCAGAATAAGTAGAATCATAGTCGGTGTTGTACACGTCCAGAAGACTGCACAAATGCTAACATTGCCTTTCCGTGAACAATACTATTGCTTACTGCTGACTAGGGCCACCTGTCTCTTGCGAAAAGATTCACGCGAAGGCTAGACTCCAATGTCCTATGGCATACGTGCATTTTCAATTTGGTTATTGGCCACTTGTCTTTGTCGGGAGACAGTTCCTTGCCTAACTGGGCCAATCGGAATTAGGAAACTCCAACACTGAGTGTCCGTGATTCACTGGCAGGCACCTGCAACGCCTGACAGTTAAACTCGGCCAATCAGAAAAGTAGATCTGAGCTCTAGTGTTTTGGAATACAAGTTGTCCTGAAATATTTTCGCGAAAAACAGGTTGCTCTACTGTTGTTTACTGTGTAATTGATATACTGAAACCCTTTCCATAAGTTCCAAGATGACAGGTATTTGTAAGGAATTCGCAAGTAATTCAAAAACAGGAAATTTCTTCTTTTGCAACACCTGAATGAAAAATTAATGTTTACGTTGGGGATTAAATTTTGTTATATTTATAAAAATGAACATGACTGACTGTACACCGTGTTGCACACGACAAGTCACTGTAAGAGACACAACTCACGTGAACATTAGACGACGGCCAGCCAGTAATGGGACTTGTAAGTATGGTAAGCATGTCCGGTGTAATTTGGACCATTAGGACGTTAGTGAGTGAAATGCAGTAACCAATAGAACTGGTGCTCCCAGCGAGGTGTGACGAACTGTTGCAAGGTAAGCTGTGTGTTGCTCTGTGTATACGTAATCGTTTGCTATTTTACATAACGTCACACAGCGTGTGTTTAATGGGTGCCTCGCCGCTCTCTCGTAAGTGGCCGCAATACGTTGCGTTTCTCCCGGCTCCGCTCTGGTTAGTTACTGGTTCCTGCTGCGTGCGCCGAGTGTGTGCAGCACTGTGCAAACACCAGATTAAAGGCTGTTTACGATAAAGTGAGTACTATATAAATGAACATTAGAAAAATATCACTGCGCCTGCATACATATATTTTAATGGGCGCACAGAGTGACATTCGCCCAGTAAAGTTGGTAACGATGGATGGAAAGTAGTTCCATATCTTAACGTCGAATGAAAAGTGTTACGTAACCAATTGAGGTAATTTAATTTTTTTTTTTTTTTTTTTTTTTTATTGCGTCGAAGTGTAAAAATGGGCAGATTTGTAAAGTGTTACTTTCTTAATAATTTCACACTTTCATTTTACCGACGCATGAATAAAGTGATGAGGCCCATGGCAATGTTGATTTTAGAAAATACGGACGAATCCACAACGTGTATTCAAGTAGATATTTAGCAGGGATTTCAAATGTGCTCATTTTACCGTGAACAGCGTATACCTTGCAAAACTTCATCACACGCCACTGGGTGTTCCTGTAGTCCGACGGATGCAGTAGAAGATGCGATGCACTTATCCCTGAGCTCGTGTCCCCTCCGGGCAGTTTCTCCAACTGCTCCCCCCACCTTCTCCCCTCATCCACGTGGCGCTAGGCTCGCGACGGCGCCATTGGGCCGCGCGCGGGCGCCACGCGTCGCCTGGCAACGGCGCCACGCGGCGCGCTCATTGGCCGGCTGGCTCGCGTCACCAGGGAGGGAGTTCCACTCGGACACACCGCGTGGCGATAAACTGCATCAAGTGTCTCGCAGAGCTGGGGGGGGGGGGGGGGGAGTGGGGATAAAGAATTCTTACAAAGTGCGTTCGTGGCGCGCGCCGCCGCGCCGCTCCACGCCGAACGAAGACAAAGAGAGAGAGAGAGAGAGAGAGAGAGAGAGAGAGAGAGAGAGAGAGAGAGAGCTCGCGAAAAAAACAAAGCGTTACCAAAATACCCCTAGAGTGAAAACTGGGTAGAGCGATCACGCTGGCTGCGCGAAACCAACCTCCTTGCCCCAAAATTGAATTGCTTCTGTGCCAATATCACAAACGACGTGGATAGGGTATGATATTAGTACACAGTTTATGTAGACAAGTGCTTTGAAATATTTCCGTACTTCCGCCAAACAATTTGTAACGCAGTTTGATTACATTCAAATGGGTGAAAGTACATCATTCATATAAAAGCGCTTGTCTATAATTGTATATAAGTAGAAATGATGGCTTATCGCGCGGAAAGTTGACTATTTGCTAGGATTCAAAGTGCTGTACACACGTCCGACTGTTTTCACTCCTTATCGGCTGCCATGCATGTTTGAAGCTACTACCTCATTTCACTAGGCCAATGAGGATTCTGATTCTGTAAGGGCGAACGTTCCTGATTGGCCTGCTGACAACTTAGCCGAGTCAAAACCTTGTTCTTCCAACCGTGAAATAATACGCTAGTTATAGTGTTACAGAAGATACGTTGGCTCAAAAAATGTTCGCGATTTTCAACCATCTCTATCTATAAGCAACTGAGTTCATTGCCGCTTACATTTGCATTGCTTTTTGGGGCAGGTCAACGCCGGGTACATGCACGGAAGATGACTAATCAGTCTGCCATATCTCGAGTCCTTGCAAATATCTTGCTACACAAATATCTGCAACTCCTGTCTTAGAGCATGGGAGAGAAGTACGACATGCGACAGCAGCGCTACTAGTGGCTTGGTGTGATCGGCTGGTTTTCTACCGCCACGAAATTCTAAACCTGGCCTGTGTGTATTCTGCTAAATGCGAAGCAAGTGCTTAGGTCTACGACTAGGGATAGGAACATTTCGCGAGTTCATTTCAGGACAAGATAGACTTCAAACACGCGTACAGTGTAGTGTACTTTGTAATTGGATCGCATTTTATTAGACACGCCCTTAACGACTCTGAGCCAATAGCAGTATTGCAAGGAAACAAGTAGCGAGTGCCATACTGCCAGGTGTGAAGTAACACTCGCTACTCTATGGGGCAGCAGCCAATGAACAAACATCTGATGTTCCAGTATACACATGGCAGTGGAGTCTAGCCTAAAGGTTATATATATATATATATATATATATATATATATATATATTATATATATATATATATATATATATATATATATATATATGAGTGGCATGGTTCTATGCATAAATATGCTCATTTCAGAGTTTACAGTGTTCTTAAGTGTTCTTACACTTCACATTGTGATGCTAAATTTTGGTTGCGAAAATACGAAGTTCGAAAATGGTGTGTGCACATTCAATCAATTTTGCGTAACTGTTCAAGACCATGCTTCTTGAAAGTTTTGCCCAGGTCACTCCTACACATATGAACCGTTTGCATCTGTAAAACATTACTAGAAAATGAATTAGTACAGAACAATGGCAATAACAATGTTTTTATATACATGAAATGAAACGATCAAATACTTTGTAACTCCCCCACTACATGTTAAATAAAACTGCTAAAATTTATGTTTGCAATTGCTACTTTCAAAGTTATATACTAAAAAATATTTGCAAGAAAATAACATTTTTTACTGTTTTTTATAATTAGACAGGTAGACTTTTCTGAAGGAAAAAAAAAAACAGAACAATTGAGCCAACAAAAAATTAAATTACTATTAAAATATCACTCATTTAGGTAACAAAATTTCCATGACTTGCTCTGTTGACCCACGCAGCTATGGGCGATGTTGGCCTTCTCTCTAAACCGCTAGGAGCGGTAATATAGCATGTCACGCCATTTTCTAGTTGGCGTAGTAAGATGTTTGGTGCGACTGCCTACCAGACAGGTGCACAGCATCCGACCCCTCCGACACCCGACATTCTCTCTTTCTTTCCCCGGGGCCGCAGTGGTGCAGTGTCAAGACTAGCCACCTCTCACCTAGGTGAACCAGGTTCGGTTCCCAGGGCAGGGTCACTCCCAGGTTTTCGCACTTGGGAATCGTGCCGGATGATGCCGTTGGTCGGCGCGTTTTCTCGGGGGTCTCTCTTTTGCCCCGCCCTTGCATTCCGGTGCTGCCTTAGACACTCCTCATTTCACCCTCACCTGCTCTCAAGACCAAATTAGTGACGGGGCAAACAGATTATTTTGTAACATCGATCAATCGATTCTTCATATTTACCTAAATCGATTAATCGATGAGTAATTGATTATTAATCGATTATTCAACGAAAGTATTTAGTTTGTTACATTTTGTACAGTTTTGGATGCAAAGTTCAACACGAACGAACACGCAATACGAACATTCGCACATATGTTGTTGAATGTTTACTGTTATACAAAAATAATAAATAATATTCATGGCAAATACGCTGTAGTAGCGCCATGACACTTTTATTCACAAATCCGCGTATAAGAAAATTCACCGGTGCATCCACCGATGTACACCGGACATTCGAAAATTATTCTTTCGCTTGAGTCCGGTTGAACCGATTGATTAACCAGTTCAACCGGCATGAAAATTCGGTGGATCTGGTGGATATGCACCAAAATATCAACCGATGAATTTGCAAATGCTTTCTCTGAAAAATTAAAATTTAACACACCCACAACTCGTAATTTTTAAGCATTTCAAAATTTACCAAAATAATTCGAATGTCGAGTTTTACAAATGGGTAATGAAAACTTCAAAATTTTTGTGAATTGGTATTAGTATGTGTCTGAAAGCAGACGGAAACAGTGATAAAAATCAACCGGATTTTCGAAAAATGCCTCAACCGGTGTACACCGGTGTATCAACCACTGGTGGATTCATCGATGAATTTTCGAAAATGTGGCATTATAATTTCAAAAAACATTAGACAAATATTTAAATAGGGAAGTAAATTAAACATGTTTATGTAAAAAAAAATTAAGTTACTGTTTTGTGTCTTGACCAAATATCTCCACTTTCCCCAAAACGCACTGCCGTTAAGCTACAATGGGTATTGGGTTGCATAGCTACTGAGAATTAAGTGTTATGGGTAGGGATTAACGAATTTCGCGAAAAGATTTCCGCCCATGCTAAATTACAATACCCTACGAGCGTACCAGCAGTTTCCTTTTGTTTATTGGCGGCGTGTGTCTGTGAGAAACATTTTCTTAGTTGACTGGCCAATAAGAATTAAGTTACTCCGATACAGTACGTCTCTGATTACGGGACAGACATTTAACACGCCTAACAACTAGATCACCCAATCACAAAAGTGGATATGAGCTAAAGTGTTTTGAAATACAACAGGTCGTGAAATCTTTTCGTGAAATTCGTGTGCCCCTAGTAATGGGGCACCTGTTTTTCCCGAAAAGATTTCAGGACTAGTTGTGTTCCAACGCACTTGAGTTCAGAACCTATTTGGTGATTGGATCATTTCAATTTTAACGCGTCTTATCTGTTTACCGACGAATCACGGATGGTCAGTATTAGAGAAACTTAATTCTGATTGGCTCACTCATGTAACACACTATCTTTACACAAAGACAAGCGGCGAATAGCCAAACGAAGACCGCCAGTGTGCACATAGGATATTGAAGTCTAGCCTCCGCGCAAGTCTTTTCGCGAAAAACATGTGGCGCTAGTGATAAAGAATATCTTATTGTGTCGAGACTTTCACACATGGCAGTTGGCCAACCATGTAAGTCAACGAACGTAATAATTACTGTGAAAGAAAGATAACGGCATAGAGTATTTCTCTTCCGTTTATCTCACAGTTAAAAATGCCAGTCACTGCCAGTGTTTGAAATGCGCCCTTAACCATTAGAGAATGAAAACAGCAATTTTTACACTTTGTATCAATTACTTTAAACGTTTAATAATTTAAAAATTCGTCCCAAAATTGTTGCTTGTGCGGTTTCGTTATTTCATCATTTCAAAAACTTTAATTTCAGAATAATTTTTATAAAAACTTATCAGTAAAATTGAAAAACACCTTTCGTGAATATTTTTAAAAAGCACATGTAGACAGACAGAAGAAGAAGAAGAAGAAGAAGAAAAGGCAACATATTTTCCAAAACACTGTTGTATCCTATTCCTTTGACGGTCGGATGACGTAATTTTGACTCTACTTGGAACTTTGCAAACCAATAATTAAGTTACAATTCTCATTGGCCCAGAAAGATTGGAAAGTAGCTTCATACACAGTAATTACAGACCCTATCATTTCGCACGTTATAATTCAGTACCAAGGTAGACGTCGTACAAGTAGGCCATGCATTGGCTTCCAATGTTCAATTAGACCACCAATTGTGGCAGAACTCAAAAGCAATAGCAAACACTGAGCACTCTGGTACCTCCATCCTGTGTGGCGGGCTCAAACAGGAGAATGCTTTCTGTCTGTGGCAGCAGCCAATGAAAAATTGGGTTTTGTTGTGTTGGGGACACGGCCGTTTGTTTTGCGTGAATACGTCTACGTTGACACGCTCGGACGCCTTGATGTTTATTTTACATTCCCGGCACTACATCACTCGATCATATGGGGCTTTATAGGCATCACTGGATTGCTTTTGAGGTGCTCTTTCCAACCGTTTACGATTTCTCTATTTCGACTTGACTTTTTGACGAGTATAGGCTGAAATTATGTTACGTTTTCTTAATTTTTTACATTAAACGTATACAAATTCACCATAACTACGCCACACAATTTTTTGATACGCTAAATCGATTGATATTAACGAGAGCTGTCGATTGAAACTCAAACGAGCGTCGTAGCTTCTCCTAGTCAAAAGTTATACTATGCGGAAGTTATGAGACGTGGCGAAACGAACTCAAAATTGTGGCGCCCTTCTCCCCTCTCCCCCCTTGTGCGATGCTTTGCAGTCTTCACTCAACGTAACATATTCATATTCTTTGATCCTTTGGTAATGGAAGTGGTGTAATTGAATTTTGAATGTATACGACAGATTCGGAGCTGCAATGCCAAACTGTATCACCCGATTTTGTTATCATTGGATTCTAGATTGCCTCCCACTATGGTTGTAAATTTAAAGACGAATTCACGTCAAAAATGTGTTCTGCTCGAGCGTGTAAAGGTCTGTCTTAAAACGCGAAATGGTAGGGTCTGCAAAATTATTTTATTTAGGTATTATTTAGCGACATGCTAGATCTCATTAACCCACAAGAACGTGAGCGAAATTCGTGATTTCATTGGCTGCTGTGTAATATCGTTGTGGGTCATTGATCACTCCACTGTTAAATTTTTATTATTGGCTAAAAGAGCCATATGGACATGCCACTGAGGTTCTGAGCCGATAGCAGAATACGGGCGATCGAAAAGCGTTTTGCGGTTCAGCGTGCAGCCAGAAACTAACGCTAATATCGCAGGTCGCTATTTGTAACGAAGGAAATACTGCTGACGTGAGCAAAGTAGGTTTGAACCTAGGGAACAGTCAACTTTTACCCCGCAAGAAACCATCCCCGCTGTAAGCATGAGTTAAAAAAAAAGACAGCGGTGGAAAAATAAGCTAACTTTTCGGGTTCAAAAAAATAGACCGGTGGGAAAACATAATCAAAAACTACCCTCGTACTTCAGATAGGAATACAAAGGATGTGCGAGGGGGTAAAAAAAAAAAAATTTACCACGGCGACCACGAACCGCAGAACAGAGAGAGAGAGAGAGGCGGCAACGCTAGCGATGAAGGCCGTCGGAGAGAGAGAGAGAGAGAGAGAGTGAGAGAGAGGGGAGGAAGGAGGGACGAAGTGAAAGTAAACCCAATTACGAATCTGCTCTTGTCTTGAATCGAATCGAGCAGTGGGTCGTGTGATGTCGGGGGAGGCACAAAGCACTCCGACCGCCCCAGGAGCACACTGCCTGCCTGACTTGCCCCAAAGTCTCGGCGCCGGGGCAAATGGAGTTAGGACAACGGGGGCGCCGCGCAGAGCGTAATCAAATACCTCGTGCCCCACCCACCCCCTTGGCCCTCGCGCCGGGCTCCTTCCGCAGCTGACTTGGGCGATCAGATGGGGGAGGCAATTAGGGCACCTGACCTACCCCCTCCCTCCGTAAGGGAACCGCCTCGTTAAAGGGCCCACGAGACCCCTCATGGGACGTTCGCTATGAGCGCGAGTCCACGCGATCGCCATGCGCCCACGAAGCCGCTAAAAAAAAGAGTAGGCCTAGTTGCCTCACCATGCACCGCTCAGTAGCGATGTCGATACGGGGAAAAATATCGATATTATTTATATTGGTTGTTTGTAACAGTATCGTTTTACGAAACGCTATTATAAAGAAAAATATCGAATTTCGGTTCATCAGAATCCGATATTAGTGACTTGAAAAATGTAAAATTGCTTGAAATATTACATATCAAGGACACGAGGCATTGCAGAAAGATAAGGCACATGTTTTTGGAGCAATTTGCCAAAGTTAACATAGTAATTTTTAAATTCAATTTTTGTGTTAAAAATACTGCTTATTAAAAAAGCATTAAACAATATTTCATTTCCTATACTTGTAAAAATATACTGATTTGGATAATATATAGTTGAAATATAGCAACCATTTATATCGATATCTCGTTGATATAATATCGTCATTTCGATATGTCGATATTTTTTCTGCACAAATTTTTCGTACAGAATAGCTAAAGACTGTTCGCGGTAAAGTGAGCACCTTTGAAATCAACGTATTAAAAATATCACTGCTCTTTGCTGCATGTTTCAATGCACCCCGTAAAGTTAGTAACACGGACGAAAAGTAGTTCCATGTATTAACGGTTAATCAAAGGTGTTGTGTAAACATTTGTGAAAACAGAAATTATTTCTTCTGCTTTCAATTTTTTTTACGCATTTAAGTACACCCTGTATACAAACTAACAGGATTCTATAATATTTACTTTCTAACGATTCCACAGCTTCGCTTGACAGACGCATGAATAAAGTAGCCAGGCCCTTGCCAATGCTAAGGCTCCAATATGGCGGGATAAAACACGATGTTCATAAACGTAGATGTTAAGCAGTGCTTTCATATGTGCTCAGTTTACCGTGAACAGCGTATAGGTAAGGAGACCTGTTTTTTCGCGAAAAGATTTCAGGACAACCTGTCTGCCAACGTACTTTAGTTTAGAACCGCTTTGGTGATTGGGCCGTTCGAATTGTTGCGCGTCCTGTCAGCCCACGAATCACGGACGGCCAGTATAGGAGGAACTTAATTATGATTGGTTAACTCGTGTAGCAGACTGTCTTCCTACGAAGACACGCAGAAAATGTAGTCTGCAAATGTGCACGTAGGACATTGAAATCTAGCTTCCGCGTAAATCGTTTCGCGGAAAACAGATTGTTCTTCCAATGTGTATACTTATCTATAGCGCGAAACGATTCAACGAAACGGGTAATCCGGCGCTGATCAGCCGCGCGATGGAAACGGTTCCAGGTTGGAGCCCCAATCCTGGTCGGTTTGTTGCACATAGAAGAACCTTCCTCATTGGTCGCGCCACCGTCTGGACAGCTCCAAGCGCTGATTGGCCAACGACGTGCCACCATCTTGCTGGCCGGCAACGCCAAGCGTTTCCTTGAGAAATCTTTTATAATCACTTTAAACATTTTCTTATACAGAGTGTTCGGAAACACTTTGCCCGAATTCCGAACCCAGCTGCTTTGGACCAATAGCAACCAAAATATCTATACACTTATATCTGGAAACGTATTTTTATATGAAATAATTTTGTTCAAAGTTGCGCATGGAGAAAGCGCTGATCACGCTTGTAGGATGAGTTGCATAGAAAATGGGTGGACGATGTTGCATGTGTATTAACACATCTAGGTCTGCACACATTTACTGGCAATTAAGACAAATTAGAAGTGAGTCACCTATATCCACTACTGTAAGAACATCGGTCCTGTCGGTGTCTGTGTTAGAACTCACCATCGTTCCTATAGGTCCATACCACACCGAACACTACCCTGTACTTTACAGCGTTCATTATTGGCCGGTCATCAACCAATGGAGAGCCGAGCTGATAGTGACCCGATCAAAGGCCGTTTATCGTATAAAAGGATTTACAATCGATCATGTCCCTGCTTGTGGCTATAAAAAAAATAAATTCTATCGATAGCAATATAATTGTTACTGCGCTGTGGTGTTCTTGTGGGGTCATGTCAAACGCTAGCCGAACAAAGACTGCACATCCATGCGAGTTTTGTTCAGAACAAGAAAGAAACTTTCAAACTAACCTTGCTCGAGCTACACTCAAGCACAGTCTACTAATGGTTAATTCAGTGTCTCGTGCCTACAACATATGCAACTAGCTTCGCACGCATGATCACATCGCCTTGTTCTGCAGGTGTTTTGCAAGCTGCAACTTTGAACGTAATTATTTGATATCAAAAATACGTCTGCGGATCACGGCTTTTGTGTTACTATTGGTAGGGGTAGCGTAATTTCGTGAAAATATTTCAAGACACGTTACATTTCAAAACACTGTAGGGTCGTTTACATATCCTGATTAACTAAATTACTTCCTGACACTTGCTAGCTGTCTGCACACGAATCGCATACGAGCCCTGCCGATGTTGGCGAATTCTGAGTGGCCCGGTCAAATATGAAAAAGCCTTCTCAAGCAGACAGGAACTAATGACAAGAGACAAACTGCTGTTGGGCACTTATAGTATTGAAGCCTACCGTATACTCGTATAATTGGTCGTGAAAAATCACTAGCTCTAACTATTGGTCCAAAAAAAAAAAATATGTCTGGAGTTTGGGCACTGAATTTCCAAACATCATGTATAGTTCATTCGTGGCCATTGCCAGCTTTTGCTACGCCCTGCTCAAATTCTACTTGCAAACTATTCCTCCGACTCGAGCAAGCGGAGCTTAGCCAAGTCTAGAAAATTACACCAAATAATAAAAGGGAAAACATACCGTATTGGTGCGTGTTCAGTCTAGTAATGCTTAGCATGAAAACTATTACTTGCTAGTCATTACCAATACACCTTTTTCTTTTAGTTTTATTTATAATCAATTATAACTTATATATAAAAGTTCAATTTAACCAAATTAATATTGTGTTATGTTAACAGACGTATAAAACGCTTTACTACAACCTAATTTCCGTTTTTATCTTTTACTAATACGTTGCTACCAATAATTTACCACGTATTTTAGATTTGTACATGCGAACCAAAGACACTAGAATACTAGTAGCAGGATGCTGTATCATAACTGCTGAGTTACTCTACACTAATATGGTTTTATGCATAATTTTTGTATACATGAGCTCCTCCTTACGTATCTTTACATTCCATCGCGTGATGGAGTGTCCATTTGTCATTATTTCATAATTGTACTTTGAAGTATAGTTCTAAAAAAAATGACATATTTTGTTCGTTTTATGTTTTCCTTAAAAATTATATAAATTATACAAACTAAACGTATTAAATGCAGTCATAAGTTTCACATGTGTCATTGGACTTGCGCCTATCGGACACGTGCTCCAAATATCTTAACTACGATCAATATTTCAAAAAGGCTGAGTTAATTCCGTGCGGTTCAGTCAAACAGGAGACTATACTCCGACCGGGGTAGCAGTCGCTGCTTGAGTGTTTATAGAACTGTCAAGTCTAGCGCGGTGATGTTTTAAAACGCAAAATGGTATTTTTTTTTCAGTAAAGAAGTTTCTTTTTATGCAAGTATATTAAAGCGATTATGCATTTATTTTATTTCGCGTAATTTCTCTACCTCTATACACTGTAAAAAATTATAATATAATTGTAAAGATTATTTTTGAACGCTACGATTAGAATAGAGTAAATATTTACTATATAGTATTGTGGGAAGTGTAAAACTAATTCTTGTTGAATTTTAAAGAAGCAAATATTGCTGACTTCAAGTTTATTTCAAACACGTATATTCGCAAACAGTGTTGCACGTCACATTAAATAATTAGCTGTAAAAATATTCAATATTTTACTTGTAGTGCTATGTGAAAAAATTTCGGCAAATAGTTTGCAAAGAATATTTTGTAAAGCGTAAGAAAATGTTTCTCTCTTCAGTTAATTATCTTTTCCCCTCTTAGATCTGGATTATTACTGCCGATATGAAATCTAATCTTAGCTGCAAGATGACTCCAATTACCTACTATCACAAACAAAATTAGTGGAAAGCACGGAAGAGTTACTTGTTAGAAGAATAACATTCACAGTCGGTGTAAATCACCAATAGGCTTGCGAAAAGTGCGATCATTATAATATAATAATATAATATAATGAATATTATTCATTATATTCCACACCCCTCCCCCCCAGTAGTGCGGGTTTTATTGCAAGGCTTTCTGCAGTTGCCGGCGAATCGCTCGTCATTAGATCGCAGAGGGGGTGAGGCACAGTAAGTATATATAATCCATTCACGGTTACTTCAGCCTTTTCTGAAGCCCTGCTAGAGTTCTACTGCCAGGATATTCCTCCGCCTCAAGCAAACAAAGCTAACCAAGTCTATAAAATCACACCTATGTTGTCGCTGTTTTTGTTCATATTCATTGTAAATGAAATTCTATATGTAAAAGTTCAATTTTACCGAAAATAAGGAACTTTAATGTTAACAGAAGTATAAAGAGCTTCTGATTCATGAAATATTTTGGAAAAATGTTTGAAGAAACCGCGTATAGACTCTACCTTATTCTAGTCAGCACGGCGTATTCCCTCAAGAGCCAGTAAACTCCCTCCTTGCTCTGTCCTCCCACAGTAAAAAAATTTGAAGTACTGATTGGCGTTGCCCATCACGGATCCCTGCCTTGTCTCGCGGCCAACCCCCTATATACCCCCCGACCCACCCCACCTAAACCTCACACACACGCACACACGCAACCTCAAACAACGAGAACGAACTTCACAGCGAACGGCAGTCTCCCAAGAGGCTATCGTTTTCTTATCTCGCGTCACATTAAGGTCACTTTCCACTTTTCAGCCCTTGAAGGAGCGGCGCAGGGGAGCATGATTGGGCGATGGTGGAGAAGGGGAGGGGTGGGTAGGTCTGGCAGAGGTTCCGACCTATGTCAGGGGGAAGAGGGGGTGAGCCACGTCCCCCGGGAGCCCGGGCGGGGGGGGGGGAGGAGCAAACTAATATCCCACCGCCAGACCTGCCACCGGCAATAAGTTTTGAAAATGAAGCATCGGGCGGGGTTCTCCCTGAGACGTTTTCACTCACGTGACAATTTACCGGAGAGGGGAGGGATCCCCCCTTCCTCCACCGACCAATACCCATCGCACGTGGTCCGCCCTCCTGTAAGGGGTGTCTGCAGTGACGCAACCCCACGTCTGCGAGGGATTTTCTATTCCTCTGGAAGCAGTCACGATTTATTTTATTGGATCTCTAAGCGAACAACATGTGTCTGCAGAGTCGTCGTCTAGGTATCATTTCTTACGCGGTGGCATACTAATAAGATACACGCACATTTTTCAAATATCGCATTTGCATGATTGTAAATCCCTTTGTTCCTATGCGGCTTCTCTTAAGGTCAACGAGTTATGTTGGTAATTCAATTTAAAAACATTTGTTGTGAGTGTATATATGTTCAGAATTTCAACGTTTTTTATTTTATCAATCAGTCATTTTTACACCTTGGTATTAGTGGCTACAATCAATAAACGTAATTAAAATGAGCATAATTTCGGAGGGAGAAGTACAATATATATTGCTGTTTTCTGATTTAACATTACGAATCAATCTCAGTTTGGTTTATCAAACTCCTTTACCTACCCCATTACACTAATATCCACAAGAAGCGCAAATTGTAGATAAAAATAATTTTAACCATTTGTGAAGTATGCACGTATATAAACGGGATTACGTTTTTAAGGATTTTTTTTTTTTTTGCTCTTGAAGACAAAACTAACAATTTTATATGTTTACTGTTTCTCTAGACTTTTTTGGAATCTAAGCGAAATATTAAAAATTGTTAATATTTAAGTTCGTAAGAGTAAAATTGCTCTTTTAAATAATTTCTCAAATGGACACGGTGGATTATAAAACTTGTTAGCTCTGTCGCTACACGTTTATTGGCACACAGACAACGCGCGACTTCATTGGCTGACGTTCAGCCAGTAATCAGCGTTGCAGAGTACAGTAGGCGTGTCCCGTGTAGACAGAACCAGTAGGACGATGGTAAGTGGAAATACAATTAACACAGGTGATATTGCTGTAGTGGAGAATATAGGGAGCTCACTTCAACCTCGTATTTAGTGGCATTATTTCTGTGCCATCCTAAAGGGTTAAATAATATTTGACAGCTATACCGGAAGCTGGACTATAGCCAATGCTCTCTTGAACTGTATTGAATCTCTACTCAATAATCGCTAGGCTGTTATGAGTACCGCGAACAACAGCCTGGATTGTAGTCAGAAAACTCTATGTTCGAACAGTGAAACACGCATGGACCTTAATTTAAGTTAGACTATCTGAGTTTGTAACTTAGTCCCGGTTTGTCCCAAAGCACTTTATACATAGAACGTTACAAACCATAAATAACTAATTTGAAACTTCAGAAGGTGCTTACTTTTTTTAACAATAATGGCCCATAGTTTCTACAAATATTAGTGTAATTATATGAAAAACAAATAATAATACGTAATCAGTAGGGATAGGAAAAATTCGCGAGTTCAATGACCCGTAGGCTAGACTCCACAGTCATGTGTATACTCGAGCCTCAGATGTTTGTTCATTGGCTGCTGCCCCATAGAGTAGCCAGTGTTACTCCTCACCTGGCAGTATGGCACCCGCTACTTGTTTCCTCGCAAGTCTGCTATTGGCTCAGAGGGCGTGTCTAATAAACTGCTATCCAATTACAAAATCAACTTCAGTGCACACATGTTTGACGTCTATCTTGTCCTGAAAGGAACTCGCGAAATGTTCCTATCCCTAGTAAGCAGCAAAATCACAAATGTATCACATTGTGATCATGCAGAAGGTCGTGACATATTCAATACAGTTAAACTCCTATGTCTGCCTTGGGTATAATGCATTATGAGGAAGAACTTTATATAAAATTCGTAAACGTATTTAACCCATTCAGTATAGAATTAATTTACGGGATCAAGAGTTGCAATTGTACAATATTTTGATGAGCGCTACTTGTGCCAAGCGTTCTTCTCTGGACCAGTGAGCAACCTACTGCTGGTTCATTACTGTCAGCATTGGCCATTCACAAATGAGGGCTGCAGAAACTTCAACAAAGAAGATTTCTTACACTGGAGACGCTCGAAACACGGCCATCTGATTCCTTGTTGCGTGTACACTGCCGACCATCCTTCATGTGCAACATGTCCCCTAACATGGCCACGGGGACTGAAAGGGCTAAGGATAATACTAGCTAGTTTTATTTACAAGTTCGTGTACACTTTTCTCTAAGTAATTATCTGATATAAGCAACTTTAAAAATACTGATATTAGCCCTCTCTTTTAAGTATGTTTCTGTCAGACACAGATTTTCACAGCTACTTTGCATTTGAGCGCTTTTTAAATCGATCTTTGGAAAAATCACTGTCCGTAACGGCACTAATATAATAACTTAAGCACTTATCAAAACGCTCCCAGTGCATATGGCAGTGACGAAGGAAAAATAGTTCGATGTTTAACGCTCTAGTAAATATGTGTCTTTTAAATTTGCAGATACTAATTAAATTTCGTTGAAGTCTCTGTTTGCTGTAAACAGTAACGTAATAGTAATGTTTACATTTGTAAAAATTATACGGTTTAACCCAATTAACACATGAATAAAGTGAATGGTTCCTGACATGGTTAATAGTTAGGACATGATGCCAGCACAGCGTGCGGTAAACGATTTATTACCAGGGACATGAAAAATTAGCGTCATTATATGTCATTGGTCTAAAATTCACTGTAAGGTATACAGTCGAGCCGGCATCGTTTCTCCAATGACAGTATCATACATGTAAAGTCACTCCATTTGTGAGTGAACTGCACGTGATTGGGGCAAACAGTTGTGAAGTGTAGGCTACATTTATTGGAGCAGAGTTGTCCAGGGCGTGTCAATTAATGCGTGTTCCAATGACAACCGCAGTGCAAGGTAACATCTGTTTTATGATTAAAATGTCCTCAAAAAATAACGCAAATTTGGCAGGTCTCTATTTATTAATAATTTCCAAGGTTTAAAATATTATACACCTACCTTAATTTCTTTCTTTAATTTAGGTAAGCAAGCAGAAAAAAAATAATTAAAAATCTGTCCTTCGAAAGACATTTTTCGACGAAATAAAAAAGTTGAACTATAAAATACGTTACTAATCACGATGAACTCACAAATACTAGTCGTAAGCATGGTTAGTGCTACACATGTACGTAAAGCTGGCCACGCCTCTTAGCATAGCGGGCCATTAGCAAAAACATTCCTCGATACAGCGGGCGAGTTATGAGTGGGCAAGCAAACTATACACGTGGTGTAAGCCAATGAATTGTTCGCGTCTTCAAGGGCACATATAGATACATCCATGTTTACGTTCCTACAGTTGCTCAGGAAAGGGTCAAATGCGTAGGGAAGTTCCCAACTTTGTATAATAGCGGTGCTAAACATTCCCATGTGTTCAGCCTGACTTGTAGTATTATTTCCATATACGGTTCAGGTTAAAAACTTCCATTGCAGGTTTGGAAGTTTACCAGAATTTTTTTCCAGCGTATAAAGCCAGTTGATGATTCCAATGCATAACGAAGGCAATGTCGAAAGTATTAATTTTACGGACATCTGGAGGAAGGATACAAATGTAGGGCACAAGAAGGGCACAATGAATCGTGAACAGCCTACACTCTAAAATCGAAACAGTAAGAACTGCTCCATATAGGTGAATTTGACTGCAGATCTGTTGAAACTGCTCCACTTGAATCCTTCAAATACTTCTGGTCATTTTAGTTGCTATTATTCACTGATTAGGCGGTGATATAAGCTGATACCTAGTGAATCACACTGGCCTGGTAGTGAAACTTCAGTGCAGTCCACTGATTCGCCAGAAGGTAACAACTCATTGACTGAAGATTCAGTAAAATAATTCTACTGGTTGAATTCACTGATTCATAGAGCGTAGGCCTATAACTCGAATTACGTTGCTACTGTAATAGATTTAAAATTATTACTATTATACTTACTCGGAAACGTAGGCAAATTTCATTTTTCACTGTTTGGCTACTGGTTAGGTACGTTAACACTTTGTAGGCTATGCTCGAGTGTAGCTCGAGCAATGCTAATTTCAAAATTTCCTTGTTCTTCAGAAAAAAACTCGCATGGAAGTGCAATCTTTGTTCGGCTAGTTTTTAACTTGACGTCACAATAAAACCACATCACAGTAACATTGATATTGCTAATGATATAATTTATTTTTTACAGCCCCATAAAGGTACATGATTGATTGTAAATCTTTTTATACCGTAAACTACATTTTATTGGGTCAATATCAGCTCGGCTCGCCATTGGTTGATGACCGGCCAATAATGAACGCTGTAAAGTACTGGGTAGTGTCCAGTGTGGTATGGACCAATAGGACGATAGTGATTTCTAACACAGACACCAACAGAACCGGTGCTCTTGTAGTAGTGGACATAGGTGACTCACTTCTAATTTGTCTTAATTGCCAGATAATGTATGCAGTACTCAATCTGTTAATTCAGAGCCAACGGAAATAAATGGTACAATTCCCAAAAATTGACAGTTTCGAAACTGTTTGACCGATGCACATACATAGAAGATAAGATATTTTACTACCTTAAAATTATTCTATGTGCGCTCCATTTGTAGCTATGTGTATGTCCATGCACTCGACCTCCAGCAACGTATTCTGAAGCTTTGTTGGCTCTATTGTCTCCAATGGCAGCAGCGATCCTCTGAAGAAAGTTCTCCAGATCTCGGATCTATACAGCGTAGACAGTGTTTCTCACATATCTCCGGAAGTAAAAGTGTAGAGGGGTATGGTCAGGGCTTCTACATCACGTGGTTTGTCTTCGAATGTCCTCAGTCTGAGGAAACACGTACAGCTCTAGCATGTAGCGCACATAAATGTTGCCTGTGAGTGTTTTTCCACCGAACACGAAAGACCCAACAACTCGACCCTTCATCAACTCTCACCAGACGTTCAGTTTGGAAGTATCGAGAATAGGCTCGTGTTTCGCTTTAGGTTGCTACGATCCCAGAATTCTGCAGTTATGACAAGTAAGACACCCACGAATGCAAAATGCGGACTCGTCACTGTAACGCCATCCAATTCGCGTGAAGCAGCGAATGAAAAACGTTCGGGTTGACCTTCCGGCTCGATTCCATGCCTCAACTGAGAATTGTGATCGTGAAATATTTAAACGTTTATGAAGAACATTTTGCGTGGTAGTCTTTGGAATACCAGGCTCCAAACTGCGATGGGCCGTTGACATGTCAGGGCTGCGCACGCGAGACAACATGAGATGTTCCACTTTGTCTTCGGAAGTTCTTGACCGTCCTTGTGTTTTTTTGTTTCTGCACGCTACCCGGGTACCTTCGCCTGAAATTACGTTGAAGACTCACTGCAGATGTCAACTCTGCGAACCAGATAACGTACCGTGCACTGGCAAAAAGGTTTTGTTGGATCAAACCAAGTTTGTTTTGGCACAACCAAATTCATTGTTTGTACGGGGGCAATGTAATATTTTGTTCTTCTTATTTGGTTACCCCAATCTAAGATTTGTTTTGGTGCAACTAAAAAAATGTTTAGCTCTACGTAGGTATATAAAAAAAAGTTACTGTTAATATAAGAAAACCTCATTCCGACCGAGATTCGAACCTAGACAGAGTGCTACGCCCTCGCAACCTCAGCTAAACAGACTACTTGTGAAGACAGGATGTTTTTAGATAAGCTGCATACAGTTAAAATACTGGACAACGTGCGCAAATATATATTTCAAGTTCTAAACTGTTGCAGTTTAGTTTCCTGTTGGACTTGTTTTATTAGTAAGTTTATAATATTATTACATTCTAAATTCGAATCAGTGGAAAATCACTGATTCGCAGTGAAAATGGCTTTACTTAGAATCAGTGGGATTTTTCACATCACTAAATCAGAGTAATTTTTCCACTGAAACAATCAGTGTTTTTTTTTTTTTTTTTTTTTTTTCACTGATTCTAATTGGAGCCATTTCTCCTGCGAATCAATGGTTTTTCACGGATTCGAATTTAGAGTGTAAGCATCAATAAATGCACTAACAAGCATTGTTTCTATCCTAAGTGTCATAAAAAAAATACTAACAAACTCTCGAGCTAAATTTTCGAACGAAGGCACTCAATTCAGTGGCCAAAAAAATATATGCAGTTGATTCAACTAAATATTTTGTCGAGAGTCTAATTTTTTTAGTCCTAACATAGAGGTTTTGTTTTGTTAAGTGTGAATTTTGTTAAATGAAGAATATTAATTTGGTTACTTGTAAAGTTTGGTTTACTCAACATTATACACTGACAGACATAAGTATTGTTACAAAGGGTGTCTGCGTTACGAGGTGGTACAGATATGCAAATAACATCATAAAAATATGCAATACATTAAATAAGTTAATTTGACAAAGTCATGGTATATTTAAGAAATAAAAAATTACTTCTAATTCCTGAAAGTTTACAAACGAAAATGAAAAGTTTTATCTTTACTTCAACTGTAAATAACTAGGCAAAAGTATTCGAACAATGTCATTTTAAAAGATTTCGTACTTAATTATTTGTCCTTTTCTTGCGACAACTGCAGCAAGTCTTTTGGCAACTTCTGAGCTTATGCTGTTCCATTCTTTCATAATCATTTCCTTTAGCTGTGCTTCGGATGTTATGTGATGTTTCCTCACTCTGGTTTCAAGTTCATTCCATAAGTTTTCAATTGGATTGCAGTCTGGGGATTGTGAAGGGGTTATTAATGCATAAGTAGAGACGCGCCAAATTCGCGTTATCTTTCAGTGACATGATAGAATCCACTGCTGTATAAACAAGTGACCACATTGTGTGGTTTCATTGGCCGCTGCACTGTAATCAACGTCACGTATCTGCTTGATCCCCTCAAAAGAGATTGGCTACTCCAAAGCTGAGCACATATTATTCGTTCAAGCGTTCTCTGAGGAGTGTCAAACATATTTTTGGCCAATGGCTGAAGTTGGTCAAACGCACAGTAACTTGGTGTTCAGTCTGTCCTTAATTAAACCGCGAATTTTGCAAGTCTCTGTGCATGAGGTGTATTCCATAGAACCATTCTCCTTCTTCTTCTTCTTCTCTTCATAGTAGGCTTATAGCCTGTTCCATCCACAAGTTAAGAGTCCTTCCATCTCTTTTACGGTCTTCCAGGCAATCTCTTTCCATCCACTGGTACATTACCTCTTGCCACACGCACAAATTTGTCCTATGCCATGCGGGATACCCGTTGATTTCATTCCACTCCCCATCTTTCTACCCAATCCCCTATTGCTTGGATATTCAACTGTCTTCTAATATATTCCCTTCTGATCTTGTCTTCCCTGGATTTGTGTACAATTTCCCTCAAAATATTAATTTCATTTGTCTCTAAGATTCGTTTAGTTTTTGAGGTATCCGCCCTTATCTCAGCAGCGAAAGTCGATATTGGGCAAATTACTGCTTTATAGACACTTTTCTTAGTGTCCTTATTTAAGTACTTATTATTCCATATGATGCTGTCCATGCAACCCGCTATTCTCGCTGCTTTATTGGCCTGATGTGCAACTTCATTCTGCAGTGATCCCCAACTTGTTATCTCAACACCTAAATATTTTATTGCCATCACCTGTTCAATCATTTTTCTCTCTAGTTCTAACTTAGAACTTAAGGGGAAATTTCTTATTGTCATTGACACTTTTTTTGTTAAAGATATTTTTATATTGTACTTTTGGCAACCAAGATAGAATCTATATAATAATCTTTGCAAATCATCTTTGGAATACGCCATCAAATCAGCATCATCAGCATAACATAAAATATTAAGATCTTTATCTCCCATTCACTATTCATCTTTAGTTCTAATGTCTTTTATAATTTCATCAAGTATTAAATTAAATAACAGTGGACTTAAGACGGACTCCTCTTCTGATTGGTATTTTCTCCGATAGTTTTCTATTCACTTTTATTCTGTCAAAATTACCACTAAAAATGTCCCTAGTAAGTAAAATCAATCCATTTGGTACGTTATTCTCTTCTAAAGTATGTAAAACATCTTTAAGTTCCAGCCTATTAAAAGCCTTTTCGAGGTCGATAAAACATAAAACTTGAGGTTTATTGTATTCAATAGCTTTTTCTATTACCTGTCTAATTATAAAAATAGCATCCGTACAAGATCTGCCAAGCCGAAATCCTTGTTGTTCATCTTGGAGACAAATTATTTCAGATAACATTAGTTGGATTAATCTTGGTGTAATTTTCAATATAGTATTAAGTACATTTATTGGTCTATAATTTTCTGGTTTGTGTTTTTCTCCCTTCTTAAACACTGGAATACTAGTTTTCCAGTCCTCTGGGACTTCAGATTTTTAAAATATTTGTGTAATAAATTTTGCTGTTTCTAATACAAGTTTTTCTCCACCATATTGTATCATTTCGGTGGTTATACCACCCTCTCCTGGAGATTTCCTATTCTTAAGTTTCTGAATAATAGTTAGAATTTCTTCTTCAGTGACCTCTAATATTATTTTGGGAGCATTAATGTCAATTTTATAAACATAATCATTTTCTGTGTTGTAGAGATCTGTGAGGTATTTGACCCATTTACTTTCTTCGATTTTATTTGACGTTATAAATATTTTACTTCCATTCGTTGATTCTTTATTGTTCTCCATATTTGCCGTTGCATACCATAAAAGCCTCTCTCTAAATTACACGTATAGGCTTCCCAATATTGTTCTTTAATGATTATAATCTTTGCATTAACATTATTTCTAATAACTTTGTAATTCTCCTAGTCATCTGCGTTTTTTTGTTCTCAAGTAGTTTCAAAGCTGTGATTTTTTTTTTTTTTAATTTGTGCCTTTCTTTTTCGATGACCCTGGATTTCGTACATTATTCTTATTATTTACCAACGTACGTCTAGTGTCTGAACTGTGCGTTGTAAATTTCTGTTTAAATGAAAATGCATAATTTTTTTGTTCTTTCGCGAATAATTAATAGCATGATAGTTCATAATCAATCATGTTGCTGGGCTGATAAACTATAATTTTAGCCCAATGTCGCTAAAAAGTAAGTTCATTGTATTTTATTTTATGCTGTTGAAAAAATCGACATTCATTCAAAAGTGTGTTAAACTTCTTTTGTTTCACATCACTTACGGAATCGCTGACAATACTATGGTGAAAAGAAGGAACCACAACAATGAATTACAAGTTTGTTCGACTGGTACTCATTACTTCGAAAACAAAACAAGCCAAGGGAAATCACTCGTACTTCTTCGATTTATTCATTTGTTTTGAGGCCTATGAAAATACTTCAAGAACACTAATAAATAATTAGCTTACTTAGTAAACGCGTAATTTTTGCAAGGAATAGTTTTGCCCTTGCTGAGAATTTGTTTTATTATGATTAGGGGTGTACATCTGTAGTAATTTAGCTATTAATGCTCATGTAAAATTTTAATTTCATAGAAGTTACTCTTGCAGCAAAAGTATTTCTGTAAGTAGTTTTGGACGACATATTGAGATCCAGGAGCAAGTAGGCGTTGTGCTTTACTCCCCCACGTGTCCGTTTGTGGCGTTGTAAATACAAAGCAAAAAAGTATGTATACGTTTCTAGTTGAAAACCGCCAGAGGATTGTAGGCACGCCGCATATTTAATTCATCCGCGTTGCGATAACAACAAACAGCGCGCTGAAAGGGAAGGAAAAGAGGTGCTTGTCGCAGTTTCTAATTGGGGATTTAATTCGTGAGCGGGTCGCGAGTGTCGTTGTCGACGATGTTGTGTCAACCTATGGAGTGGGAGGGGTGTTTTCGGGTGGGATGGCTGAGTGGCGAGGCGGAATGAGGGTTGTGTCCCCCCACACCCCTCGACAATCAGCTCGACACAATTGGGGGTTGGAGGAGGACGAAGGAATACTTCCGTCCCCTTTTACGAGATAGAGAGGGGCAGGCGCCTTCCTGACGTGCACAGCCTTCACAATGCCCCGGGAGTGTCTGATGATGGAAGGGGGGAAGGGGGCGATAGGAGGCTGCGTGTGTATATACAACAAAAAAAAAAAAAAAAAAAGTGACAAACAGCGAGCGAACGCGAAACGAAGCTGAAGGAAACGCAATTACTGAGAGAGGAGCCACCCCTTCTCCACGCACACAGATTCACAAACGGAGCCCGAGTACAGCAGAAGTGAGGACGGACCCCGTCCTAACAACGTCTTTCTGCTCAGGAGCCACTTGAATTACGACTCCCCCAATTAGGAAAACACAATAAGAAAGAGCGAGACGCGACTAGGGACCAAAGCGAAGCTCCTCCCCCCCCCCCCCCCCCCACCAACTGTTTACTGCTGACATCTAACGGCAGTCGCACGCAGTTTTCTCGAGCGGTGATACGGCGGACAGGGAGAAATTAATTTTTAATTAGGACGTAGCAGTGCCCCCCCCCCTCCTTGCTCGGCGAGTGTCTGTCGTCCTTTGATGGCGGAGAAACAGCGGAGTCGGTTATTACAAGGTCCGCGCACTCATTAGAGCACGACGCCTCACAGCCTCGCACGTGGGCGACAGGAGTCAAAGGTATTCTCCCGGTGACAGGCCTCGTGTCAAACTTACCAGGAGAATTACCCAGACTTTGCCTGTCCTCTTCTCAGGTCCTTGCAGAGAATGAGTCGCCGTGAGCTGAGTTTCACTCCTGCTGGCATTGAGCCCTTGCTGACATTTACTTTAATTGGGCCTGCAGTTCATCGAGACGTCGCGTCAGTGGAGTTGACGTCTCGCTCAGATTTATTTCAGTAGTCATTAATTGCTCGGTCATTTCGGGATGTGTTAGTACTGTACGATGTTCTGCGTGGTGTTATGAAGTGACATTAGGCCTTAGCTGGTCGGCCTGCCTGATCGCACCTTCAAACATTGAACCAGGACACGAGCGTGATTGTAATAACACCTTGCGAAAAACACTTGCAGAAAACCCCTCCACCGGCCAGTAAACGAGGCCGAAAATATTAAACAACGCCCCCGATATTGGCCAACGTAACACTGGGAGCAACGTATTTTGCCATTGGAGTTGCGCACCAAGAAGACATGTAGAGATGGGTTTGTCCAGCCGTCGACTTCCGCCATCTTAATCTGCCTCCGAAATCATAAACAAGGCGGGGACTCTCCAATTAGATTTTATTCACAATATGGCTGGTTAAATCTTTATGATTTAATATAAACTAATACTTCAATATATTTGTATAGCTCCCCCCACGCATACTTCCCAGAATCAGCTCCCGGCAACATGAATAAGGTGGGGACTTTACAATTAGATTGTATAGAGACCTGCAAAATTCGCGTTATAATTTATGGACAGACTGAACGGCAAGTTACTGTGCGTTTGGGCAACTTCACCCGTTGGTCAAACATTTGTCTGTCACGCCTCAGACAACTCTTGAGCCAATAATATAAGTTCAGTGGTGGAGCGGCAAATCTGTTTTGAAGAGATCGAGCAGATAAGTGACGTTCAGTACTGTGCAGCAGCCAATGAAACCACGAACTGTGATCACTTGTTTATAAGGCAGCGGAGTCCACAATTTCACCGCTAGATATCGCGAATTTTGTACGTCTCTATAAGATTGAAATAGTAGTGGCGTGCGGTAATACAACTTAATATAATTAATTAGCATCTTGGTATTCCATTTAAGCTAGGCCCATTTCAGGTATGAATTGACTTAGAAGCTAGTACGTAACATTGGCTATACTGAACATAATGGAACGAGATATGATCAGTTCTGAACGCATTATGACTGCGAATTCCTGAAGAGGAGGTGGTCCTAACGTTGCTACCAGCACAACAATTGGCGGGAGAATGTAATGACCTATTATGGGGTCACCAAAACGCACGAGAACTGCGGTATCAAAAAAAATATGTGACATACGTACTATTCGGTCGAGTAGGTCTATCCTTTGGCTATTGGCTGGGTGTCTGTATGAGAAGGTCTATCCTTTGGCTATTGGCTGGGTGTCTGTATGAGAAGACATTTCCTACTCGACCGGGCCCATTCAGAATTAAGTTACGCTGACACTGTACGTGCGTGATTGGCCGGCATGCCCTTAAGACGTGTGCGGGTTTAAACCACCCAACTGCGATATTGGTTCTGAACTGGCGTGTTTTAGAGTACAAGTCGTGGAATATTTTCGCGAAAAAGGCAGCACTATTTATTATTTAGCGGACGTTGGCGACTCGTAAATAAGAGCAGTGCACACGAAGCCAACGATTTACAGTAGAAAAACTCGGCATAATGGTAAATTATAGTCTATTCACGGTTTGTTCACATTTTTTGAATCAAAATTTTGAAAAAAAGACTCCATGTATGACGTGTTTGGTTGATTCATAAACATGTCGTGTGAATCATGAATCATAAGCGTTTCATTCGTGTGTTAACACTACAGTATCTCATTTCTAGTTAAATTCCACTTTTACCTTAAAGACAGAGAGAATATAGGTGTGTTGGTAATGCCTAGTAAAAAATATTTTGGGACAGGGTTAATTCGCGTTTTGAACGACCATTGTGCTAGACTTCACCGTCATTTGTATTGTTACAATTTCTCTCTCTAGAAATTAAGTGGGCTATACCAAGTTCGTTAAGGGATGGAGGTCTTGTTCAAATAAAATAATTATTATTTCCTTATTTTAATTACAATAACTACAGCAAAATTCTTTGAGCTCAAATTCTCACAATAAATTGAAATCACTTACTGCTCACAATTGACACCAATTAATAGAATTTATAATTACGACAAAGAAATCAATGGAATTAAATAATTAAAGATCAGCCCCAATAGAAAGTGTATCAACCTATTCAAATATTATATAAAATGTACGTCCAAACTGACAGTTCGAATATTTACAATAAAATCCGTATTACACTTCCATTCAGTCCATGTCCCGCCAGTCGCAATGTTCTAGAGTCCTCCAAGCGCCCTCACGCACAGTAGGCTTCACTCAGCGGTTTCACACCCTTTCGTCCATTCAAGCCACTAACACCTCACCACTCGCCGTCGTCCCGCAATCTCCAGTCGTCATTCCACACTCTACTTCGCCCGCGCACACTCGCCAGGCGGCCTCCATCAAAAACTACCGGCCGCTGGGCTGCGGTAGTATATATAGGTCTTAGGACGCCACCTAGAATCTTCCCCACCTCGCGTGATGCTTCGCGGAGGGCTGAGGTGCCAGCCAGTCTCACCAGAACATTCTTGCGTCGTCGCTAAACGTATCGGAAACTCTAGCAGGCGAGAGGAGGTCTGTGACGTCAGCAAGTCTCGCCGCTGTGGAATTCACGGGATTCCCAGAGGGGAGTCAGACAGCCACGAGCGCATCGTTCCAGGAAGAGGGGATTGCGAGGTGGGTTTCCGATTACGGCGCGGGGCAGCTGAGTTGGCGCCAGCTGCAGCACGTAACAGTATTTTCGAGTCTCACATTTCTGTTCATTGGCTGCTACCCCAGTGTGTATAGACTGTTCACGGTAAAACGAGCACTTTTAAAAGCCGTGCTTTAGATATACTTGAATGCACATTTTGTATTCTTCCGCGATACTAATTAAGGCTCGCCCAAGCCATACAAAAAGCGTTCGTCAAATTCTGTGCTGAAATCGTCAAAAAAGCACTTCCTGAACCCAGAATTCGCTTCAGCAGGTATTTCCTAAACATGAGCGAGTGAGTGAAGAGATTTGGGCGGCTTTTAACAGCGAGGTCTTGAGAGCCGACGAGGGTGATTGAAGTCAATATAGAGCGCCGCCGGAATTGGGGGGGGGGGGAGCTCCCCGAGTAAACCCGCCGACCAACGACATCGTCCAGCACGATACCCACATTGCGAAAATCTGGTGACCCGGCCGGGGATTGAACCCGGTTCGTCTTGGTGGGAGGCGAGCGTGCTAATCGCTTTTTTTAAAAATAAAAATAGATTTATTATCACACACGATATACAGATGCGTTTAACCTTAACCTATTATATACAGTACACATACAACCCACAATATAAACAATAACAAAATACTCAATAAAATATCTACCCAATTCTTACATAGGGGCACAAAATGATATGAACATTTGGTGAATTGGTTTTACTGACAAAGTCGATGAACACATAAAAAATTATTTAACGTGAGAGGCAGCGCACGGCGTACACCCCGACACGTGACACTGACTTATAACACTACCACCTATCGACGATTACTACTGGAACATTAAATTGTACACTTGTAAGGACCGAGGGATGGGCAGCGCACGGCGTACACCCAACCTCGGTAATATACACGCACTTCCTGTAGGCGTGAACGTCAGAATGAAAATAAAAAATTGCCGTACCACTGACGCAATGTGCCACGCCGCGCCATGTTCCACCTATCTTGACGAAGATGCTGGACAAAGTCTTGAACTGTCACCGGTTTCGAATGGTCCACCAAAAAACCGATCGAATGAAATACAAATCAGGCCGCAGCTCTTCGTCGAACTTAGGGGAAGGTGAAGAAATCGCAATGAAGCATGCGCGTGTCGCTGACATCTCCACGTTCATCGCGAATTATTTTTCGTACTCGTACGCGACACCACTGCCAGATGGGAGCTGCATAAACACAGGAAATTACCGTATGAAGGGCCGTGTCGGTGTTGCCACACAGCGGGTATGTAGGGTCAGCTGTCAGGTGAATGCTGTATTTGCGCTGCTGAGTTGCCACGATATTATTGTAGAAGCCGAATGCTGCAGCTCGAAGATCCGAGGAAAGGTTAGGATCGGCAAGTATTTTCCATGGGCGCCTCCAGCGGATGGTTGGGGTGCGATTCACAACAGATGGTATGACAGCCGACGTTTTGGAAGCCCGAATGTACAAATATCTCGCTGATGTAACTGACCCTTCCGGTAAGTGTTCTACTAGAGTTGCGAGTGCTTCCTTTGCCTGGCGGTATTGAAGTGGCATGCGTCTAACTTCAGACCACATCATTTTCTGTAATGCTGCGTAAATGTCCTCTGGGCGCAAAATGGTTGCAATTGCTGAAGACTGATATAAGGCCTCACACTTCAAAACGTGATTAATTATACTCGTGCCTCCGTCTTGCAAGGAAAGATAAAGTTGCGGCCCCTTTCCTGAACAAGTTCTAGGCACAACGTAGATTAGTGAATGCAGTGGCATCGATGATTCAAACGTGACCGAAGATTACTCGAGGACGACGGATGTTCCGAACGACCTTCGACAAGTCACACGCGGAAAAATGTCGTCAAAGTTCGGCCAGTGAATCACACGAGGACTGTGTGAGATACGAACATCCAGGGCCTGTGGCAAACCGGATGATCCAAGGTTACAACGGCCCAACTCACACATCCGTCAAAGCGCGTCAGTTTATTGCCCACGCAAAAAAAAAAAAAAATGAGACTACCACGAAGTATTTAGTTGGTATTCGAAGCGTATAACTATTTTGTGGTCAATACAAAATTCTTTGATAGCCACCACAAAACCAGATTTTAGTGGCCACTGAGTTTAGTGCTGACAACTTCAAAATTGTGTGTTAGCCACAAATATATTTAGCAAAGAGAATACTACAAAAAAAAACACTTATTTGACCGCCGCAATACATATGAGCATTAATTAAAGCCCTGTTTAGGATTTGTGTATTTTTTTCATTACATAGGGTCTATATTTATGCCTTATATATGTAAAATTAACATCGTCCTTGACCATCTCACTTAATTAATGGATCATCTAAGCAAAACCTAAATTTTTTTTCAGAAAGTAAACGAGTTATTTGTATGCAAAGATTATTACTATTATGCGTATGAGGAAAGATACGCTGACTTTAGTAGCCGTAAGTTAAAAATATTAAACTATCAATATGTCAAGTTGTAAAACTATTTTCTTAATGCGGTACCAACTTAACTAAGAGATTGCACGCCGGTGCGTGCTGTAACATATACTCAGTTAAGAGCAGTGATTTTTTTTTTCAACTGTTGATTTCAATCAAAAGTGCCAATTTTACCGTGAACAGCCTTCATCGTCCCACACCCTCCCTATTCCACCGATCTGATCAACTGCGACTTTTTTCCCCCCTGGTGCCGCTGTGACTGAGCGATTAGCGCACTTTGCCTCCTACCGAGGCGAACCGGTTTCAATCCCCGGTCGGGTCACCGGATTTTCGCAAATGGGAATCGTGCCGGACGATGCCGTTGGTCGGCGGGTTTTCTTGGGGATCTCCCGTTCCCCCCACTCCTTCATTCCGGCGCCGCTCCATATTCACTTCAACCACCCTCATCGGCTCTCAAGACCTCGCTGTTAAGAGCCGCTCACTCACTCACTCACTCACTCACTCAATTTTTGTTCCTTCTTCCCTGGAAAGGAAATAAAACTGAAAAAGGGGGGGGGGAGATTTGCCACATCAGACGAGAGTCAAGAGAGGGCGGTAACTGTGCTGAAGAGCCTGAAGAAGGATGATTCCCAGATGATGTGCCGGCAAGAGAAAGACGGCTGACATGGTTACACCACCTCCCAGCGAGGCTGTCTCGAAGGGTTGTGGCCATATAAAATGTCAGTGTATATACCATTTCGTGAGGTAATTTTTTTTTTCAAACTGGGCCTTACTACAATCAACAAAAACAACCCCCCAGGACATTCTAATGCAAGCACTGCAGTGTCACAGAATAAATATACGGAGAGAAAGCTGCAAGGCGGTTCGTTTGACGTGGTCGTACCCACGGCCTGATTGTCTGCCAGAGATTCTGGGAACAGGCCTCATGTCCGACTGGCTATTGCCCCCCTCCCCCCTGCTAAATCCTCCCGTCTTAATATTCTTAGACATTTATTGCTAGTAACAGCTAGAAAGAAAGACAAATATTTGAGTTTCTAGATAATGCATTATTGTAGTACAGCGATGTGAGAACCATAAAAATTGAGCGCAGTTATCAACCTCCTTCCATAATACCGAGCGGGTTGTAATCCCATCTGTGCATTTAAAATTTAACTGCCCAAAATTTTTACGAAAGGCCTAGTCTCATTTTCCGATTTTAATGGCGTGCTTTGGCATTCACTGATGTGCCTATTTACTAAACATGATTTTTACTGCAAGGTAAGCTAATGTTTTTTTCTTTGTAAAATTCCTGAACACAGTAGTGAGTATTGCTATTCTGCCACAATCCCCTCATCATTATGTGTATCAGCCGCATGCTATAACTCTCAGCCTGAGAGGCATAGAGAAAAAATTGTTTTATTATGTAGCCTAGTTAGTGTTATGTGGCAAAACCCAAGAATTCTAGTTATGTATTTTGCTGGCGTCCACGGCTGGAATTCTCGGAATAAGGGGCTGTTTCAAACATCCGTGTTCTTGAGTACTCAAGTGGCCGGGCCGTGCCGACAGAAGGTCCAGTGTCGAGTGTGGTAACCAGTCCGTGCCAAGAATGACTAGCTTTTGGCCATGTCTACATTCGGCCGTTCCTGAGGACGCGGACGTGTCCGAAACTCGGCGTCAAGTGACGTCACATTGTCGCGGTCCGAATACGGTCTACAAATGCGTTGTCCGAAGTGACCTTTCAGAATCTGTCACCAAATAACACTAAATTCGACATATTATTTGTTGTTGTGTAGTGATGTTTAAATTTGCTGTATTATTGTTTATTGTAGTTTATGAAATGGTTGATTTGAATATTTATTTATAATTAACGCCTTAACGATGTTATTTTTTAATAAGTTCGCCAATTGGCATTCAAATTTAATTTTTAAACTTACGTTTTAAAAGTTTTAGCTTACAAATCAAATTGTTCAGACCGAACGAAGACATCCCTAACTATTTATTACCATTTAATCATATTTGTTTTGAGAAAGCCCACCTTGCACATCCATTGTTTACATTAATAACGTAAACATTCCACGAATGCGTGCGAAAGTATTTGAAGTCTTCTTATTTCTCCATCAGCTTAGGACACAACTTCGGACAAAAGTTCAGTTTTCCGATTGCTTCAACTTGTGACACAGGTTGACTTGGGACACGGCAGCTCGTGACAGAGCCATGACGTCAGAGGGTCACGTGCACCAATCTGCGCATCCTTGTCCTAAGAAACAGTTTGGGACAGCGCAAATGTAGACAGGCCTTTATCGACACTACGGCAAAGCCGCTTCCACGTCACAATTTTGGAGGGTACTCGCCAAACGGCTGTACCCGACCTCCGGATGGACTACAACAGCTACACGCCGATGAGTCCCCCCAATCGACAAGGATCGAGATACGCGAAATCAGCGCGGAGGTACATTCAGCTGACACCCCAGTCGACGAGCTCCAAGCTCCGAACTGATTCTCGGATGCCCAGCCAGCTCACTTTCCACATCCACCTGGGAACCTCACACCCGGGGGACACGTAATAAATTTAACAGCTATAGTCTGTTCACGGTAAAATGAGCACTTTTGAAAGCCCTGCTTGAGATCTACTTGAATGTACTTTGTTAGGGGTAGTGAAATTTCGCGAAATGATTTCAGGACACGTTACATTTCAGTACACTGTAGGGTCGTTTACATATCCTGATCTGCTAAATTACTTTTTGACACGTGTAAGCTTTCTGCACACGAATCACGTAGGAGCAGTGCCGATTTTGCCGAATTATGTGTGGCCCGGTCAAATATATTAACGCCTTCTCAAGCAGACAGTAACCAATGACAATTACCAAACCGCTGTTGGATACTTGTAGTATCGAAGTCTACCGCGTACTAATATTTTTTTCGCGAAAAATCACTGGTTCTATACAGGATGTATTCTTCCGTCTTATGTCAAATTATCATTGCCGTGGGCCTCTTCACTTTATGCATGCGTCGGACAAGTGAAACTGTGGCATTTTTACGCGGACAACTCTAAATTCGAATCAGTGAGGAACCACTTATTGATTACGTGTCAAAATATTACTGATTGAATTAGTAAAGTGAAACAATTTCACTGATTGAATAAGTGATGGCCAACTGCAGCGGCGAATTTAATATAGTTTTTATTGAATTTAGCAAAAAAAAAAAAAAAAAAAAAAAAAACGAGAAATAAACATATTTACGTTAATTTACTATTTATATTGAGCAATTTACCGTAATTTAAAAATAGCAAAAAAAAAAAAAAAAAAAAAAGTTCCCTTGGAGGTGACCGGGATTGAATTCAAACACTCTTATCAACTGAGCTATCAAGTCACATTGATACAGAAGAGTAATATATGTGTCTTATATTGGTCATCTGAAGCGTGTAGTTTTAAATTGCACGTTCTTACTTTTCGTTTTCTGTTTAATTGGTACTGTTAGGATTGTTAAAACGAAAAGTACATATGAGTGCATACTCTTCTGCACATTATATGCAGTTTAAACCTCCACAGTGCTGTGATGATTACATGAAAACGGAATGAAAGACTGAATGTTCATGTTACCACATAAAATGGTGTTTTGAAAGACGAAACTCATATTAGAAAGTATTTTGTATTGGTTTGATTAGTTTATGCGTTTTTATTTCACTTGATGCGTTGTTTAACGGCCATTTTTACACGCTGTTTAACTGGCACTGTACATCGGTCAAAAAACAAATCACTGATAAACAGTGAAAAATATGACTGATGAATCACTGGAAAATGTCAGTGAATAATTAAGTGAAGGAAAACTGGTATTCTTCACTGATTCTTCAGGTAAATTCACCGAAGTGACGGTTGAATCAGACAGGTAATGTTAACTGATTGAAACAGTGAAATTCTCTCTGATGCAGATTTAGAGTGTACAGTACAGACAGCGCTAACGATTCCTCTTGAAGACTGCTGTACAAAATGGCCTTTCCCCTGGATTGTGTTTGTGTGAGCCAGGTGACGTCACTCGCCCGTGAGTACCGCGAGACGATGCGCGGCCAGCTGCTCGTCCCTTCCCACTCCGAACACAGATCGCCGGGTCGACCTCGTTGATCTCCCATGCACGGACGAGGAGGATCGCCTTAAGACGGATCGCCCCGGGCATGACTGACAGATATCAAGCAAAAGGTTTCCCACAGCCCACTGTTCGACAAACGCCCAACTATGACGCTGGTTGCAGATGTCACAAATAATAAACTTTTTGATGCGTTTCGTACTCAACACGTGCTTCGTAGTGTTTATGACCCGTACTGTCTACAGGATCGGACAGACAAAATAGTTAATAGGGGATGGTTTAACTCTAGATGGAGAGACAGATCTGAAATAACCCTTTCTGAACTACTTTAATTTATCGTTTCAGGGGTTGCAAACAAAAACTTTTATCATTCGCGCTGCACTTACATTGGTACAAGACTTGTATCGATGTCACAGCCAAATGTGGTGTACGCCATATGTTCAGCTACAGTAATATGAACCAATTATGACCTAAACCAGTAAGAAGGTTTGCGAATCAATTACCCACATGAAAGACCACTGGTAATTGAGCTTCGCAGTGTGCAGTACACACAAAAAATGACCCACATGTGCGTATTGTACACAATTGTGTAAACTGGGTCTGAATGGGTTAAGACACAATGAACCGTCTCTTCATTACACTATTAGATTCAAATCAACTTGTAGGGAAATAAAACAAGCTAGAGACGCTACAGTTTTAACAACTCTGAACTATGCTTCCCACGCCATACTCTGAACAACTGGCTAGAAGCTGTAATAATCAAGATTCTACTTTAAAATAACTCTCGTTAAGCGAGTCTTTGTAATCTCTCCTAACTCGACGGTCCCCTCTGCGCCTACTCAGTCTTTGCTTGCCACTTATTAAGTTGGCGCAGTCGATGCGCTTGGACTCGAACGATGCGGGCCACGCCGACCTCGTAGCGTCGTCGTGATGCCCTTAGTTGACGTCGACCGCAGCTCTCGGTGACCTGCACGTAGTCCCTGGACGGTATGGCAGGAGGGAGAAATGCGTGCGAGCCCCTTATATATCATGGGGTGTCCCTGGTCACTATTCTTCTTGCCACCCTGTTTCCCAAACAACTCCACGCCTGCCCCGACGCTCGACTGCCCCTGGACGCTGCTCTGGCCGGCTCTCTCGGCGTTCCAGCCTCGTTCACAACAGTAGTAACAGAGGACAGAAGCACGGTTTACAGATCAGCTACTGACAGGGAAGAACCCTGGACAATGTGCCTTTCGGTGTAGAGCACTGGCCAAGGAAGACCTGCCTGTGAGTCACCTACGCAGTTCTGTAATGTTCAACAGCAACCTCCGCCAGCACACGTGCTGATGCAAACAGCGTGGCATGGCTGGCGCCAAGTCGTCCCAGCAGTGCAGTGTGGAGTCTCCTCAGGCATGTTTACTCGCTATAGAGTCTCCGGTCCTGCACTCAGGGCGGAGTGAGTGGAGCGACGCCCCGGGCAGACGTGTTTCCCGCTCTGTAATTGGCGCCAGGCTGCGCAGTTAGGCACGTACGGCAGCCCGGGGGCGCCCTCATGCCCGCCCCAAACGAGGCATCGTCACCGCGCATCTCGTCGACGCCACCCTCTCTCCCACCCTCCAGGACCAGCCGTAATGAGAGGAGGCCCTCTGGTCGCGAGGACAACTCCCCAGCTTCTTCGACAACCACTTCAGGCAAGCGTTTTTTATTCATGTCATATCGTATTAGTTGCGAGTCTTTTAACACGTTGTAGACTATGCCCGAGTGTAGCTCGAACAAAGCTAATTTGAAACTTCCTTTGTTTTTCAGAACAAAACTCGCATGGATGTACGGTCTTTACACGGCTAGTGTTTAACATGACCTAACAAGAACACGACAGTGCAGTAACAATGATATTGCTAACGATAGAATTTATTTTTTTATAGCTAGGGATAGGAAAATTTCGCTAATTCCTTTCAGGACAAGATAGACGTCAAACACGTGTACACTGAAGGCACCTTTGCAATTGGATCACAGTTTATTAGAAACGCCCAGGACGACTCTGAACCAATAGCATACTTGCAAAGAAACAAGTAGCGAACCCCCATATTGCCAGATGTGAGGTAACACTAGATACCCTGTGGGGTAGCAGCCAATGAACAAACATCTGAAGCTTGATTAAACACAGGACTATGGAGTCTAGCCTACAAGTCAAGGAACTCGCGAAATTTTCCTATCCCTATTTATAGCCATTCGAAGGAACATGATTGCTTGTAAATCATTTTGTACGATAAAGGACATTTGATTGGTTTAATATCAGCTCGTCTCTCCACTGGTTGATGACCGGCCATTTACGAACGCTGTAAAGTACAGGGTGGGGGTCCGGTGTGGTATGGACCAATAGAGCGATGGTGAGTTCTATCACAGACACCAACAGAACCGGTGGTCTTGCATTATTGGCTATAGGTGACTCACTTCTCATTTGTCTTAAGTGCCAGTAAATGTGTGCAGACCTCAACGTGTTAAACACTTTCCACTCTTTATACTTTAAATTCCTTATTACTAGATACCTGCAAAATTCACATTATTTAAGGACAGACTAAACTCCAGTCCTTGACCAAAAATATATTTGACAATCGTCGGAGAACTCTTGAACCATTAATATATGCTCAACTTTCCAGTGGCCAATCTTTTTTGAGGGGATCAAGCAAGACACGAAACGTCGATTACAGTGCAGCGGCCAATGAAACCACAAACTGTCGTCACTTGTTTATACGGCAGTGGTTTCTATCATGTCACTGAAAGATAACGCGAATTTGGCACTTCTCTACTTATTACAGTTTCGTCCTGTTGGTAATATTAGTAGGGTGATTAAAAAAGAAAGCCAACAATAGCTCTAATTGACAAATATTATTCCACAGGCAGATATGCTAATACAGAGTAATATGACACCGGAACACGTTACTTTCTAACATAGTCACTATGCTGGTGTAAATATTTGTACCAACGGTACAAGGGGGCCGCAGTGGTGTAGTGGTCAGATTGCTAGCCTCCTACAAATGCGAGGCGGGATTCTGCTCCTGGGATGTCGCATGTGGGAATCGTCCCGGACGATGCTGTTGGTCAGCGGGTTTTCTCGCGGATCTCCCGTTTCCCCAGCCTTTACATTCCGGCGCTGCTCCATACTCACCTCGTTTCACCCTCGTCGGCTCTCAAGACCTTGACGTTAAGAGCCGCCCACTCCACTCCAATGGTACACCAAGGCATCGATGGCATTGAAGAAGTATGCGTCCAGTTCCTGGAGCCACGTAAGGTCGAATTGTTGGATTTCCGTATATGTTGTGACTCGCCAACCGCCCAGGTGTGCCAGGTAGGGGGATGTACGGAGGATGGACCAGTACCTTCCACCGGAGGTGCCGTAACAGTTCACGCATACCCATTGCTGAGTGTAGTCGGTCGTTGTCGGACAGCAACGCGACTCCTGCTGCGAGGAGTCCAGGTCATTTTCTGCGAATTGCCTCTCAAAACCGCCTGTTTGTGTAACAACTGGCAGCATTCACTGTCGTCCCATGGCAAGGAAATCAATCGAAAGTACGCCTCCGTGGTCCCAAAAGACCGTCGCAATAACTTTCTTCACGGATGAAGCTGTTATAATTTTCTTGGAAGGTGGGGACAATGTGTTTTTCCAGAAAATGGATGCTTGCTTCGTTTCTGGTATCACTTGATGCACCTAAGTTTTATCTCCTGTAACAATACGTTGCAGGAAACCGCATCGCGTGCATGAGAGATAACACCATCATAATGGCTTTGTGACCTTCTGCACTGAAAAGAACGGTTTTGTAGTGACCAACATAATTTTATTGGTGGTCACAAAAGTTCTTTAGTCAATGTAGACATCTCAAAATATTTTCTTCACTCCAGTATTTATGGCAACTACAAAATGACGTTTGTAGTCATCAACAATTAAGAGCCAAAGTAAATATCGCTTGTAGTGGGACCCGACCCACTGGACCTCTCATTTCCGAGCTCAGTGTGTTATCGTTGCGCCACCTTGCTTAACGTACATGTGTCCTCTTGAACATGTAGATAAAACAAGTTTAATATGTGGCATACACGACAAGGCCTGCTCGTTTAACCTCATGGAAAGTTAATTTCTGGAAACATTTACGTGTAGAATCTACTTATTTAGAAGAAAGGAATTATATAAACGATGCCCCTAAGGATATCTAGCCAGTTCGAATAAGCCAGCCAGAACGCATGCGCAGAAATTAATGAATATAGTTTTGCTGTCGCAGTAATATTTTAATACTTTGGATGACGTTAATGCTATTGCTGCCAGCTAAAGGTATTGCTGGCAGCCAGTAAATTTACTGTTAATAAATAAATGTGTTATTATTGGTACTTGACAGTCTATGGTGCCTAATATCAATTAGGCACCATAATCTTTTTTTTTTTTTTTTTTTTTTTTTTACCAGGGACAAAATTTCGCCTTGGAAAGCATCAACCAAACAGTTTTTGTAACCAACAACAAATATTTTCTTTCATTGCGTTAGTTGCCTTGGCACGCAGTGTGAAGACGTTTTTTTCGGTAGGCCTGTTGCTCACGAACAATATTGTGTACAATGCCCACTGAGATGTCGAGTTCCTTAGCAATATTGCTAAGTAGAATGTGACGATCGTCCTGAATCAAGCCTCCAATACGGCACACGTTATCATGTGCGGTGGCCGTGCTTGGCCGACACGGGTCCATTCCGTAAAAACGCCACAATGTTGGGAGCATTTCATTATCCAGAATGTTACAATAGGCCCCTGTGTTCATGCTGCCACGGACAAACACCAGCGGTCCTACGCCGAAGGCCGTGAAACACAAGTCAACTGACGTACTGAATTACGCATCTTCACGGGTGCCCAATTACTTTTTGGTAGATAGTGTATCATCTTTATGTGCAACACGTAGGTAATTCTTTACTATGTGCATGGTAGCGTTAAGCTGACTCATTTCGTAACCGAGAGGTTACGTACTCACTCTAAGAAATGATTCGGGAATTTACCATACCAGTGTACACGTTTAGTGAGAAAGCGGGAACGGAAATTTTTTTCCCCTATAGATTGATTGTAGCGTTCCTACATTTGCTCAAGAAACAGTCAGATGCGTAGGGAAGTTCCCAACTTTGTACAGTAGAGACGCTAAACATTTCTGTGTCTGCAAATTGACGTGTGGTATTATTTCCATACACTGCATACATCAAAAACTTCCGTTACCGTTTAGGAAGTTTACCTGAAAAATTTTTTTACAGTGCGTGCGCGTATCGTTAAGCATAACTTCTCGCCCATGATTATTATACGTCAAGGGCGTGTTTTCGTCACGCATGGTTTGTTTGCCTGAAATTCTGGTAGGAGGTCGTGCCGCGATTACATTCGTATTAATTATATAAATTAAATATTCCACATGGAAGCAAATACTTCCAATAAACTATCTAGAGTTTGTCTTTTGGTGTTAAATTCGCTTGTTATGACATCCGGAAATTTTGTCGACAAACAAACACACATACACACACACTTTAAACTATATATATATATATATAGTGAGTTTAAAGAATCACTGCCTGGAACACGATCATTTTGCAGAGAATAAATTTTTAACCTGAGTATACTCGTTCTCATATCGGACATGCTGCAGGATAAGTGAAATCATAGCCGTAGCTGCAAAAGTCTAGACACCGCATCTCCCTGCTGGGCAATGCTATGAGGTTGCTGTTGACACACAGCATATTTTATGATTGTTTGCTTCTCGCACCATGTATCTATTGAAACCCTTTCCATAAATTCTTAATTACGTTTCGCGCTATAAATTTCCTTTTTTTGTGCAACACCTGAACTGAAAAATTAATGTGTATGTTAACGCCATGCTTCACCATGCATAGGCGTATAGATAATTAAATGCTAAATTCGGACGAAATTCTCTCAAGTCGTTTTTTTTTTTGTGGTAGAATTTCCACTAAAGATTTTTTTTATAGAGATTGAACGCATCTAAATTTGCAAACCTTCCAAATCTTAAGCTTTTAATTCTAAATGCTCATTTTATTATTTATAAAATTTTGACATTTTATAAATAATTAAAAAGTGAATTTAAATTTCGAAAATTACTATTTGAACTGTTTACAAATGTAGATTTGTTCAATCTCTAGCGAAAAATATTTAACGGAAAATACGACCACAAGAAACGACTGAGAGATTTTTGTCCGAATTTAGCATATAATTCCCTATACGCCTATGAATGGTGAAGCCTGTCCTTAAGGGTTAGAACGCCAACTAGACGAACGCATACCTGCCCATGTATTCGCATAGGCCCTATCCGCTTTTCAGCCGAACAGAGTATAGCAAAAGGATAAACACAAGAAGAAAATTCGCAGACCCGAATATGTTTTGTGTTATTATCGACGTGGTTTTTCAACAGTGGAGGAGGCATTGTTAGTTGTCAGTTCGTGGCAAGTCTCTACAAAACAAGCCTGTTGTTAAACAACGCCATAAAAACAACGTGTGCAAATTCGCCGAGATTTATCGGAGCAGTCATTCCCTGGACACCCCTGCGAAAGCCCGCCCTTGGTCCCAAGGGGTTGCGTCCGTAAAAAAAAAAAAAACCTCCCGGGCTTAATAGAGGGCCCACATCCCTCAGCTCCACCCACAGCTACACCCTCCATTTTTTCAATCGCAATTTAATATCAAATAATGTCAATAATTTTTCAGCCCGGCTCCTTGGCGTGCGTAGCCAGGGGGTTGATGGGGGTTTAGAGGGCTGGATCAATGAGGGGCGGGGTTGGGGAGGGTAGTTTATAAGCTGGTTATCCGCAACACTGAAACATCGACTGCATCAGCGGTTGAGGAGGAGAAAAGGGGGCGGGGGCGGGAGATGGGGATTGGAAACTACCCCTCGCATGCGGCTTCTTAAAAACCACTTAGAAGGCTAGCGGGTAAGACAAGTCCGGGATGTGGGATCCTTCAGGGGGTGCACGTGAAGGGAGGTTCGTGTCTAGGGTTCTAACGATCCGAGAGGGATGAGGTCGCTGTCAGACATCTAACGTCAACATCAACGAGACTCGGCGCGTTGTAGGCTGCGTACAGATTATAGACTAAATGTGAGGTTGACAGCTTATTCGTCTTCTGCGCATGTGCCCAACATTGACCTACCTCAAATTAACACAACTGTCCAAGTCACATGGTCAACAGACATGAACAGGTTTGTTTATGTCTTAATTTTTAAATGACAACCACTATTATCTGAATAAAATATTCTTACCAACTTTAATTTAATCAAACTGCATTCCAAATTGGTTATGGGCGTAATTTAACTTAAAGGTTATAAAAAACGGTTACAATTAGGTAACACGTTACACAAGTAAGACGTTCCATTGTTTATACCGTTATTTTTGGAACGTCTTGGATTGCCTCGACGCCTGACTACTGTGCATTCGTAAAAGTTATTTTCGGAACGTCTAGCTTTGTCAACTTTTATTCCTAACCTAACCTCGTATATCAAAACTGTATTTAAACATATTGACTATCAGAGAATCATATTTTTGTGAACGAATGCAATCGTAAACATGTGCACACATACGCCTTTTAGTATTATTTATACTTACATTATTATAAATAAGTTTCCCGCCAACACAGACTGCTCTGTTCTGATTGGTCGCAGCCGCACAAATTTCACTTACGTTTCGGTTGGCAACTGTGAGTATGCGCATGAGTAAAAGTTCCTTTTTTGGATCGTCTTGGTTGCAACAGTGCGCATGCACGAACGTCATTTCTTGGAATGCCAAGCCTTGGAACACTGAACAACGTAATCGTTATACTCCATAACATCGGGACAGGCGATGAATGATTTCCAGTAACCTGTTACAAAAATAACATGATCCTGGTACGTGTTGCTTGTTTGGAACTGGAGAGACGGAACACTTTACACGAAAGTAACTGTTTGGCCCCTTCCCTAACATACATTTCAAAGCATCTGTTTAAAAATCAGTTTTCTAACCTAAAAATCAAACCACGACGTTTTCTCTGTGTTGGCAGAAAACCAGTACAATGTTGGGGTACGGAGACTGGTTGTGCGCAGCCAGCGAGTTCGGTCTACCTATAATCTTTAGTCTATGTTCCAGATGCGAGTTCGTGAAGGCGAGCAGTCGAAAAGGTCGCGAGACCAATATAAAATCACCGCAAAGAGCTGTTCCACAAAATTAAGGCTTGGCTACAATCGCGTTGACGCTACAGTAACGCGTTACAGTAATTCATGAATCTGCGGAGAGTTAAAGACACTGGTTACAATCGACGTAAAACTTTGCCGCGACGCCAAACGTCTAACGCAACGCGTTAAATGTTGACCAACATTCCAGTCTTTGCGTTTATCGCTTAGCGCCAGCCAATCAGAATTCAAGACATCACAAACAAGTGAAAACACATCGTACAGACGATTGGCAACAGATGGCACCACTATCGTCGTAAGTTTTTATTCTATTAACGTTATACGAAATCAATGTACACATAACCCAAAACATTTTTTACAAATAATTGAGTTTAACTGTTATGTCTGCTGCGCAATACTGTTATTTAACAAAAGGGTTTTTTAAATTACAAACACACACACATGCATACATACACACATATATATATATATATATATATATATATACACACACACACACACCTACATTACTCTTTTATTTTTATTCCACTTAACGTCGATTGTAGACATGCCAGTTTTACTATGGTGACGTTTAGCGAGTGAGTGAAGAGATTTAGGCAGCCCTTAACAGCGCGGTCTTGAGAGCCGATGAGGGTGATTGAAATGAATGAAGGGGCGGGGGAAACAGGAGATCCCCGAGAAAACCCGCCGACCAACGGCAACGTCCGACACGATTCCCACTTGCGAAAATCCCGTGGCCCGGCCGGGGATTGAACTCGGTTCGCCTTGATGGGAGGCGAGCGTGCTAATAGCTCAGCCACCTCGGTCCCTGCGACGATTAGCGTTTACCGTTTCGCGCCAAATTGATTGTGGACGAGCCTTTACCTGGAAACCTCGTGATCGGGCCGTTAGTGCGACAGGCATAGAGTTGCTCGTCCCAGGGCGTAGTGGGAAGGATGGAACTTTAAATGCGAATTAACGGAAAACCACTGATTCACAGTCAGATGTGACTACTCCAATCAGTGAAAATGGGTCCACTTGGAATCATTGGAAAATCACTGGATGTTGCAGTGAAACAATGTCACTGGTTGAATAAGTGACAACAAACTGCGTGCTGCGAATTAAATATTGTTAGCCTAATAATTACGGGAGACAAACATATTTCCTATAATCACTGATCATATTGTGCAATTTGACGTAACAAATAAAAGTAGTGTCCAGGAATTAATTCTTATTCCAGAGTACCTCGGCTCCAGATCGTTACCTCACCAATAGAGCTACCAAAACAATGTTTATGTTTAGTAGGAAAACAAATGTACTACACTTGTTTGTCGAAAATTTGTATGCCTTTTCTTTTCGTTTCTAGGTCGATTGTAAATGTTAGGATTGGTAACACAAATAGTACGGCTGAATGCACTCACTGCATCACTTTTACTGCAGTTTAAACCACTACGATAAGTACGTGAAAACTAAATGAAAGACAAAAATGCAATGACAAATTTTCCTGTTACCTGTAAAATGGTATTATAAAAGTCGAAACTCACATTTAAAAAAAAAATTATTCTCTACGGGTATTAGTTAATTTTTTTGATACCCCATTTGAAACACATCATTTAACTGATCCATCAGTCAGAAAACAAATGACTGAAAAACAGCAAATTAAATGGTTAATGAATCAGTGGAAAAGTCAGTGAATCAATAAGTGAAGGAAAAATTGCACCTATTCACAAATTTCTGAGTTAAATTGATGAAGTGATTGTTGAATGAGTAGGGGTAGTGAAATTTCGCGAAAAGATTTCAAGACACGTTACATTTAAAAACACTGTAAGGTCGTTTACGTACCCTGATCGACTGAATTACTTTTTGACACGTGATAGCTGTCTGAACACGAATCACGTAGGAGCCGTGCCGAAGATGATTTAGAGTTCTGAGTGGCCTGGACAGATATGAAAACGCCTTCTCAAGCAGACAGCAACCAATGGCAAAATACAAACTGCTGTTGGACACTTATAGTATTGAAGTTTACCGTGTACTCATATTTGTTCGCGAAAAATCACTAACTCTACCGATGAGGGTGATTGATGTATGGAGCAGAGCCGGAATGGGGGGAACGGGAGATCCCCGAGAAAACCCGCCTACCAGCGGCATTTTCCGGCACGATTCCCACATGCGAGTGACCCGGGCGGGGATCGAACCCAGTTTACCTTGGTGGAAGGAAAGCTAGATGCAAGGGAGTCGGTGCTCGTTTCTGTGCAGGTCTGTTATTGGCTAAAGAGTTCACCTGGGCGTGTCTAATAAACTGTGATACAATTGCAAACATAACATATGAAAGTGTGTATAAGTTTGGAGCCTAGCTTGTCCTAAAATGATATCGCGAAATTTTCCATTCCGTATACTTAGGCTGTGTTCGATTTCAGTGCTATGATCCCTTGATCACTTACTTTTACCTCTTCTCGTGTAACGAGCCCTTTCTCTCTTCATGAGAAATATTCATTAGTGAATTCAGACACTCGTGTCCGTTTCCACCTCGAGTTTTATTCTGTCGAATTTCACTCTATACGAGTGTCACTTGTCTCTGTGACGTTATCATGTATTTTCGGCGGCCGTAAGTTGTAAACACAAACACATTAAATGTTTGAAAGAGTTATGCATCGGAAAACGATCTAGGGCTCGAGAAGGGCAAGTGGCTCGTGTCCTAAGCTGAAGGGGACATTTTAGGGTCCATAATGTGCCCTTGCTGTGAACTAGGATAGCGATGATGTGACGTTCCAACAAGGCTCCTCTTTCCAAGGACACTAACCCAAATATGGATCCTCAGCAGGTGAATTCGAACGGGTAGATGTCAGTAGCCCTAAAGTCAGTGGCCTAAAGTCACTAGACCTAAAAATGTTTTAAGACTAGTGACTTTAGGGCAACCTGGGCGCTCCCAATTCGAACAAGTCCTTAGTGTTCTATTGCCCGCGTTTCTTTAGCCGTGAGTTCCAAATGAGGACTCCAAAATACACTGAGAAAAAAGTTCTGTTGAATCAAACGAGATTTGTTTGGTGCAACCAAATTATTTGTTTGTATAGGGGCAGTGAAATATTTTGTTGCTGAAACCAAATTATTTTGTTGTTCTCATTTGGTTGCCCCAAACTGTATGATTTGGTTGGTGCAACTGAAGATTTGTTTGGCTACACGCACATTAAACAGTTTGGACCGATATAAAAAAATCCTACAACTTTGATCGAGTTTCGAACCTAGATCACCTGCATCCGAGCGCTACGCCTTAGTAACATCAGCTAACGTGACAACTGATGTCGACTGAAAGCTTTCAAATAGATATATTGCAAATATTGGGCAACGTATTGAAACACATATTTCAAGTTTTACAGCTTTGCTTGTCAGTTTCTTGTTGCATTGTTTTATTAATGCGTTTATGCGATTGTTAGACATCAATAGATGCATTAACAAACACAGTTACTATACTAATTGAATCAGGAATTTGCAAAAGGTCACATGTCCCAAAGTCAACATTTAGAGTAAAACACAACAAACTGGTTTGCAGGTTTCTGTATACTTAGAGTATATGTTTATATTTTTTGATACACACGTAAATATATCGTAAATTATATTACATTGCAATAATTGTGTTACATTGTAAAATAATTGTCGTGCAATTTTCTGAAAATGCTGGACTTGAGTCCATTTGAAAATAAAACCCCAAACTATCACTGTCTTCATTTCTATAAACGCAACAAACAGTCTATTGTACGTACTGCACGCAAGGTATACATGACTTCACTTGTTAACAATGAATTATTACTGTTCTTCAGACTATAACACATCATGGGTGTTTATTCTAACTGGCCAACGGAGCACTTTTTCATACAATTCTATAGCTCCCTCACTTACTGTAATGCACTGCCTACATTTTGCAAATATCGAGGAGTTTTCCATTCTTGATTGGAACATGTTCTTCTGGATATGCTCTTCTTGTAGGTAGTGTAGGGATGTCATTGATGTATGGGAGGCATAGGTATAAAGTATGCTGAATAAGGCCATCAATATGTTCACTCACACTTACAGTACCTTTTGCATCTGATTTGTAGATACATCCATAGTATTTGGAAACAGCGATGTGCTCCTTTCTGTCCCTTGGTACTTCCCTTTTTGACGTTTTTAAAGATGTAGTTGTTCTCTTAAAGCACGAAGGCCACCATCCCTTGAAATCTAATATATCATTTGCGTCAACCATTTTCACTACAAAGTTGTTTTTGGAGGATGAGCTAACAATGACTACATACTCTTTAGGAGTATAAATTCTGTCGATTTTTTTAATAGCTCATTTAGCAACTGCGAAATTCCTGTCACATGGCAGGTAGGAATGACCACGAGGTGGAAAGTACTAGTGGATTTTCTGTAATCTGCCTGTATCAGTTAAAGCCAACATCAATGGTATTACTGTTTTATTTTGGTTTTGACCTGGGCACCCGTCAGAGAATACACGTAGTTCTTTAACATGTGACCCTATGTACGGGTCAACATAATCGAGGATAAATTAATAAACCTCGTTTGGTCCTTTTTGTGCTTGGCCTTCATGATAAACATAAAATACCGACTTTCCCGTTCTCAAATCGTGAATGTTGCATACATAAACCCACAGCTGCCGCAGATAAAATATTTCCTTCACAGGGTTATGTGGAAGTGGCAGGTTTTGCATGTAATCAATAAGAATCCCTGCAATACTGTCATCTTTTGCACACATTTCCGTAGCAATTTTCATTCGTTTGTGGAATTTTCGTGCTTTCCTCACATTTACTAGTTCTTAGGTCTCAGAAACACTCTTAGTAACATGATTCAGTGTTGGCTTCTTTAGTGTTGCTGACAGCTGTTCACATTTCAACACATATCTACTTGTGGTTGTCCAGATGAAAGGGAAAAGTTGTCTCTGAAATACTTTGCATAGTACTTGTAAGAGACTTTAGAATTCGGATTCTGTTCTTTAAACCTACCGTACACTTTGGTAACATTAAGCCTAGCATCTAAATAGGATACTTCTCTACAGGAGTAATGAGACTGGTGTACTGGAAAATACTCAATATGTTCGTGAACTTATTGTAGCTCTTCACCTGACATTTCTCTTCCATTCCCATGTCTCCCACGTTTATCTATTGGGCTTTTACTTTGTGAAAGTAATGTACTGTACATAGACGACGTACACGTTTTGTCGTTATACCATGTAAGGCGACAAAAGCATCACGGCAATCTTTGATCCTTTCAGTATGACATACCACATTATAAATAAATGAACTTGCCTTAGTTGAGCCAACGCCACTTCTGGGTCGCCTTCGGTGTACAGGAATTGCCTGGATTAATCCTTGGAGGTAAATATCTTGCTCGTCCTTCGTGTCAAAGCCATTTATTGTTTGAATCAGATCAATTTGCTGATACTCAGTAAAGTATCGAAAACACTGTTTCTTGCATCTGTAACAAAGACATGTCTGCAATAACATAAATCTCTTAAGTTATTTTCGCACAGGTTATGCTGCATACGATAGACATTTCAACATTGTACCTCATGTGTCATAACTTTGTTACATGTAAAATATAGGTGTTACAGTGCATACAAGTTTATGAAAATACTTACTGACATTGAGATCCCGTTTGTCTGGCACTGATGTGCTTTCCTGAATAGTTTGTATGAGATAAACCCTTTACTTTAGTTCGTTTAATCTTATTTCGCTCATAGCTATCGTCATTTCTTACAGCTTTTCGTTTCTTAGTAGAGCTACTATCCATTTTGACTGTATGTGTCGGATTACGAACGCAAAAGAAACTCAATCTAAACAAATGGCAATATCATAAAACCAGTGTTGCCAACAACTGTTCCTAAAACCTCTCCATGAGCATCATAGGCATGCAACGTAAAATATATCACACCCATGGAGGTTTAAATCCATGGATTAAACAATGGTAACAGAATTTGAAACCTGCTGCACTTGATGCAACAATAGGTATACTAAATCGCCTGAAATCATGACAGTCGAATGTTTCTCAATGAGCTAAATGCCCCCCGCTCTAGGCATCACACAGATTTTTTTTAGGGCAGCTGCCACTTTATAGAATAAGGCCTCCAGGACGGACCCTCGCAATTAACTTCACAGGAGCGCAACATTTTCTTTTGCAAAAGGTATCAAGTCCAGGACGTAGGACATTTTGCAAATTCCGTAAATATTCATACCGCTATTAAACGTGTTAAACACATTGGACTTTGGACATTTTGGCGCAGAACAAATAGCCGTACTGTCGTAGATCATGTACATGGTCATAACTCAATTTCGCTAAAAATTGGACTTCGTACATTTTGCAAATTCCTGATTCAATTGTAACTAAGAATACAAACAAACTCTCGAGCTGTATTTTAGAACGAAGGCAATCAAATGAGTGGACGAAAAGTTGTCCGACAAAATATTTAGTTGGCAGCATAATTTATTTTTGGCCCAACACAGAGATTTTGTATATTCAGACATGTATTTTGTTAGGCCAACAAAAGTACATTTGTTGCTTTTCAAATTTTGTTTGCTCAACAATATATTTTGTTGGGGCAACTAAATATATATTTGGCCCTATACAAACAAATATTTTGTCGGATTTTCTCTCAGTGTGCTACACTGTGAGTGCGGGCAGGGTAGGCTAGGGAGAGAGAAACATGTGGTTGACGGCGTGGCCCGGGCGGGTAACTTGCTCACTTGCATGTGGACACAGCCTGGGGTTGGGAAAAGGGGGGGGGGGGGAGGTTGTTGTTGGCCGGGTGGCTGTGTGTAATAGCCAGCGGCGCGCAAGGGAGGGTCTGAGCCGCGACAACCCCTTGAGCACAAGCGGCGGCCGATGGCGCGTGTAACGAGGGCAGTGAGGGGTGAAATGCGGACCGACCACCCTCCCGCAGCACCCTCGAGCCACCACCAACCCCCCCACGAGGGTTGGAAGTGGGGAGGTGCTACTGCTGATCCCCCGTGTTCCTCCGTATGTCGTCATAGCTCGCCTCTCTCCGCCCGACCAGCGCTGCTTCTCACTCCTTTCCAAACAGTCTGGAATTCCACAAAATGCGTGGGATTTCTGTTTGGCGTGTGGGTTTTTCTGTGGAATGAATGAGCGACTGTGTGGATTTTGTGTGGGATAGCCACCTCCGACTGACGTCTTATAAAAACGTCATTTTGTTGCGAAATTTACGCAAAGTACTTTTCAATATTAATTGCATCGGCCAGCACCGCCATTAACAACTCTTTATGTAAATAGGTTAGTCTGTCGTGTAGTTATACCCCATACCCCCAAGTAGACAGTAGGAAAAATTCGTTCCCAATGTGTTATTTTCGGCTTGTATGTATGCTTCTGAACAATAAACACAGCCCGCACACACGTCTAGAAGGGACTATGACGACTGCTAGGGGAATTGCAATAAGTATAGTTTTTGCGGTTTCTTCACACTTTTTGAATCAAACGTTTGAAAAATCACACCACATATACGACGTGCTTGGTTCTTTCTTAAATATGCCGTACATCACCAGCCACTGTGCGGCGCCATTTCTGAGCAATGTAGTCAGTTGGCTACTACGATCCCACTACAGAACGCTTCTTTAATTTAGGTGATTGACGGAAAATGTTAAGTTTTCGCGGAAGATTGTATTTTTTAACACCCATTTTTGATTTTATAGAGTAGGGCGGTTGCTGCGTGCCGCCTGGAAACATGGCCATTGAAATCGTGAGCTAACGAGCGATGTTATCCGCTTGACTCGTGTTAACATGAAAGTACCTTTTTTTATTGAAGTAACCTTTTGTAATGTTCGTATGTAGGAATCGTGCTGGACGATGCCGTAGGTCCGCGGGTTTTTTCGGGTACCTCCCCTTTCCCCCGCTCTTGCATTCCGACACTGCTCCATACTCGTCTCGTTTGGCCCTCATCGGCTCGCAAGACCTCGATGTTAAGAACCCGCACAAATATCTCCACTATCCGTTAGTAAGGAGTGGAACTGAAAATGTATTATAAAATAATCCCCGCCGCATCTGGACTGGATCGAACACACGACCGTCCGAACGCGAGTCAGACACGTTGACTGTGTAACCATAGTCGGATAAACAGTTTACGCGAGCTGGTGTGCGGCCCGCTTGCTAAAGCACGTCGCTTTGGCAAGTTCATGACTCGTATCTAAGTTAGTGAAATTCATCTTGTTATAAACTGACTTGTTGGTCAATACATACCTGAAAGGGGCTATGGGCGTAGCTATATAAGTCATTAGGCAGAGTACAGCAGTATAAGATGGGGGTTATCGAACATAAGAAATATACAATAACTATTTACGTAGCTATTAGTTGTGGGTGCTTAAATGGAACACCGAGATGTTAATGAAATATATCAGAATTATTCACCGCACGCCACTACTGTTACAATCTAATTGGAAAGTCCTCACCTTGTTCATGTTTCCGGAGGCTGGTTATGGGAGGCGGTTAACGACGGCCGGACATACCCATCTCCATGTATTCTTAGTCTGCTGCCCCGATGACAAAAGACGCCGCTCCCAGTGTTACGTTGAACTATATCGGGCACGTTGTTTAATGTATTCGGCCCCGTTTACTGGCCGGTGAAGGGAGTTTCTGCAACTGCCTTTCGTAAGGTGTTACTGCAATCGCGCTCGTGCCCTGGTTCAATGTTTGAAGGCATGATCGGGCAGGAGGCCGTCCACCGAAGGCCTGATCACTTCATAAAAACCAGCTTAAAAGTTACAATAATAAGCAACTTCGGTGTTACCACTGTTTGAACAAATGACAAACATTTTTGTTAGTTTCTGGAAGTACAAGTTGTAAGTGCCCAGGTCATAAACAATACAGTCCGGTTATTTTTACCGCCGTTCTTTTGCATCCGTTCAATATTGTAACTAATTTATTTTAAAAAATCTAATTTTTTAATATGCAGGATTGAATAGAACCAGCTATCATTATTATAGCATGCCCATTTCTGGAGCGTACATCACATTAATTATGGCCCATTTACGGTTATTCCAAACTTTTCTGAAACCATGCTAAAGTTCTACTTCCAGGATATTCCTCCGCCTCCTGCAAACAAAGCTTAACCGAGTCAATAAAATTACACCAGTGACAATGCACCGCATTCGTGCGCACTCAGTTTAATAATATTTTGCATAAGAACTATTTCTCACTATGTATTACCAACACACCTATTTTGTCCTTGTTTTTATTCATATAAACTCTAAATTAAATATTATAATTTATAGATAAAATATAAGTAAAAGTTTAATTTATCCGAAAATGAGGCCCTTTTATGTTAACACAATTATATAACTTATGTGATACATGACATATTTGGGAACGTCATACGTGGGATGATTTATGATGATTGGTTTGATTCAGAAAGCGTGAAGACACCACGAATATACTACATTTTAAAAACGAAGCCTTACGTCGAGCTTTCTCACTTTTCGAACAGGGTTCATCTGCTACCGCCTCGATGCACTCAAGCACGACAAATTTAAAACTGGCGTTCTGAAAAGTTGCCGTGAAATTCGATTGGACGTTTAGCGGATGAAAATCCCCCCCCCCCCCTTCCCCCTCCTCTCTAAGACCTCGAACCCATCTTTTCATAACAAATTGGCTTAGGGGTAAAAACCTCATAATCCCTGGTTAAATACCCTCCTGTTTGCAGAGGGTAATCATCCCCATTACGGCCGGGTAACAACAGTCTGTCGTCAGGAGGTAAGGCCGAGGTTCGAGAATCAAGCCATCGTGTTTGCCCAGGGGTCTGTCCGTAAAGGGTGATGGGGTCGGGCAGGGGAGCTGGGCGGAAGAGGCAGGACTGCGTATAGCTCGTCTTGTCACTGGAGTTAAGGGCTAATATTTAACCACGGTCCCGGGGTCTGCCACAATGTAACATGTAATATTCCAACCCCAATATTTGCCGACCTTGTTGGCTTTCAGAGAGGATTAAATACAGAGAGGAAAAATAAATACAGTTCCCGTAATACGTTATGCGGAATAAAGGAACAGATTTTTCCAAGCAAAACAGATTTCTTTGTTTGCGGTGGGATCAAAAGCGGAAATAAAATAGTCTGAAAGAATAGAGCCGTTTTATGCACTTACCTCCTTTTGTTCGTTGCTTCTTGCAAGACTTGCCGCATGCGGAAGAAGCTTCCTGTGGCTGAGTGGGAGAGTCTTTGGGGCGTCCCGCGGCATTAGAAGAGAGAGAGAGTAGGTAGGATTCACTTCTCGGGCAAATAAAACACGACAAAAACAGTCACGTCATCCTCGGCTTTGTTTTCATTCCACAAACAACCGCCAGAAAAAGAAAGCACGTTCCGAAATTACATAATACAACGTAACAGTACTTCATTTGGCGACTTCAGACAGAAACCCAGTTAGTCTACATCAAAGAAGGAAAATTACTGTAATTTAAGCCCATTTCTGCATCTTCAGTAAGTAAGCTGCGGTGTGCATATGCATTATTATTTTCGCACCAACAGAAATACACTATTATCTCGCAGATGTACTTATAACTCTTGAACTGTGTTTAAGCGTTATAAACTTCCTAACGTTAATGGAATTGAACAATAAATTGAAACATTCACAAATTGAAAAAAAATTATTTTATTTAAATTATTTTATAAACATACATGAAAAAAAAAACATGTACTATAAAATATATAAACAGAACTCTTATTGCAATAATACGTATCATTTTAGTGGAAAATCAGAATGAAATACCGTGTGCGCTTATTAAGCGCGTCAGCACAAAAGTTATGTGAAAAACATCAGTTTGAATTTTTTGTTACCCAGAAAACAAAAGTTTGTTTTGTAGTGACTTCATTATCTCATTGTTAAATGATATAAAAGTATACGTGCATTTAACTGATCGCTCATTATTCACTTCATTCCCCGTCAGGCCTACTGCCAAGTATTACAAGGCAGCGGGTTTTAATGTATACTTACAATATTGATACTTCCGCAGGTTAAAGACGCGAAGACATTAACTCATTAAAGTTAATACTCCGCCTTGTTCTACTAAGTGGGGGGAAAAAAAAAAGTATCGGCGATTAAAATCAGTGCATAACGCAAGGAAATATGTGCCGATACGAAAATACAAAGTAATAAAATTATATGATTTTGTGACGTAATATCTGAGAGTATAGAGTTGTGACGATGATATTTCAAGAGGTAAGAATGCTAACTAATAAAGAAAAACCTGGAATATCAATGTTTTGGTAACTGACAAGCTTCGTGCGATGTCCAGAGGTCAACCGAAAACCATAACTAGAGATGTGCAAAATTCGCGACTTCTTTCGGTGAGAGGATAGATTCCACTGCCTTATATACAAGTGAGCACATTCCGCGGTTTCATTGGCCACTGCACTTTAATGAACGTTACTTACACGCTAGATTTCCTTCAAAGAGATTGGTCACTCCACCACTGCACTAGTATTACTGGCTCAAGAGTTCCCCGAGGCGTGCCAAACTGAAGTTGGTGTCCCGGCCAATGACTCAAGTTGGTCAAACGCACAGTGACTTGCAGTTGAGTCTGGCCTTAAATGATAACGCGAATTTTGCAAGTCTCTAACCATGACATTACGGCATAGCATGCATAATGACGCTCTTGTGTCAGAAAACCAGTGCAGTTATTACAGCCACCACTTTACAAATGTTTGTACAGCATACTCCCAACCAGAAAACAATTATACTTGCGCCTTCTGCGTCATAATTACACGCTACCAACTGCTCGGCAAGGTTGCAGCTGAGCAATATAGCCAGCAGCTGCCCAAAGAAATATGTTTCTCATAATATATCCTGATCTCAATACCTAGACTAAGCCTATTAATGAAACGGTGCGAGATAGAAAAAGGGGATAAACCCACCTCAAGCATAGATTAGTTAAGTATACGGAGACCAAATGGTGTGTCGGTTCATTAAATTTTGTCGTGTAGTCTATTCGCAATATCTTCACACTTTTTGAATCAAACCTTTGAAAAATCACCCCATTTATGACGTGCTTTCTCGTTTTCTTAAATACATTTTGTCTAACAATCGTTTTATACTTTGATAACACAATAGTGACTTATTTTTGGTTAAATTGAAATTTTAGTTGTAGTTTATCTATAAATTATAATATTTCATTTATAAATACTATGATTAAAAACATGTAGAACATATGTATGTTGGTAATTAGTAACTAATAAGAAATAGTTCTTATGCAAAATATAATTACACTGAGTGCGCATGAATGTGGTGCGCTGCCCCTTTTGGTGTAATTTTCTATCTAGATTCGAATATGATTGGTTTACAGGAGGCGGAGGAATATCCTGGAAGTAGATAAAGTAATTTTTCGGTCTGGCATAATAAAATACAGACTGTAATCAGTCTATTCTGGTTTCAGAAATACTGTGAAGTAGTTCTGTGAGTAACAATAAGGTTAAAGACAAATAAATAAACACGAGATGACAAGTATACAATCACCCTTAGAAGAATTTGTAGCAATATTTTTAATGCCTCAAGGCCATAAGTAAGGGACACCCGAATTTCGCGAAAATATTTCCGCACATTCTAAATTTCAATACCCTACGGATTCGTTTCAGGACGAGCTATAATTCAAAATACGTGCGTTTACATAACTTTAGCCATTGGTCCGCACGGTGTATGACACCTCCTGGAGAACGCTTGCCCAATAGTAGCTTTCCACTGTGACAGCAGACAACCAATGTGAAGTTAATATCCGCATATTTGTACGTACGACTGTAGAGTCTAGCTTGGAGGTAACTGAACTCGCGAATTTTTCATGTCTCTGCCTACGGGCGTACCAGCACTTTTATTTTGATTATTGATCGCGTGTGTTCGTAAGAAAACATCTCCTTACTTTACTGGTCGATCAGAATTAGAGGACTCCTATACCGTAATTTCTGCGATTCGCGGGCAGTCACGTAAAACGCGGAACACTTAAATCATCCAATTACACAAGTGGATTTGAGCTAAAGTGTTATGAATTACAACTGGTCGTGAAATCTCTTCGCGAGATTCGGGTGTCCCTAGCCATAAGTAATTATTATGACGGGCGTTCTCGAGACTGTGATTACGATAGGCATTCACGGGAAGCTGAGTTTCTTGCAAATCAGACCTGAAACAGCGAGCAGCGATGAAGTGGCGATCTTGAGGTGAACGCGGAGCAACGCGGGGATGCAAGGACGGGGGGAAATGGGAGATGCCCGAGAAAACCACGCCGACCAGCGGCTTCATCCAGTACGATTACCACGTGCGAAAAAATCCGAGAGCGACCCCACCGGGAATCGAGCTCGGTTCATCGTGGTGGAAGGCGAGTAGCCTAATCATTAATACCACTGCGGCCCCAAGTGTGTAGGAAAACCCTACAAATGTTATTTGTAACATTTGCGCTATTTTTTAATGTTTTGAATAGGATAAAATAAAAAAATTAGCTGCTGTAGATAATTGTTTTTTATTTTTCCTGGAAAAAAAATCATATTCCCACAATTTAATAAGGGGGATATGCGTAGGCCTATACACGAAAACACTAATTTTACAGGAAATATTTCATTAGGGAGTTCCCTTAAGAGGCTGTATCACCCCTTTTTACAGAAATTATTTATTTTAGTGTTATAACTTAGGAGCCAGAGTCTTTACTGAAAATATTTTTATTATATAAGAATTACATTTTATGGGCCTGTGAACATTTTTGTACCTGATTGTTAATATTGTTCTCCCTGGTTTTCATTAAAAGGTGATAATGAATTAATATATGTATAAATGTGTTAGTAGTTCACATATTACGTTTCCGTAATGGGGTCACGGTGGCTGAGCGGTTAGCCTGCTCGCCTCCCACCAAGGCGATCCGCGTTCAATCCTCGGCCGGGTCACTCCGGATTTCGGCATGTGGGATTCGTGCCGGACGATGCCGCTGATCGGCGTGGTTTTCACGGGGATCTCCCGTTTCCCCCGCCATTTCATTCCAGCGCTGCTGCATACTAACCTCGATCACCCTCATCGGCTCTCAAGATCTCGATGTTAAGAGTCGTCCAGATCTCTTCGCTCACTCACATCTGTAACGATGGGTAAGGTAATTAGCTAAGTTTCTGTTTTCGCATTTTCCAATAAATCCTTCTATATTAGAATCAGGGTGACATGGATTCTTAGCACGTCGAAACCTATGTCCGAGCTTCACTCGGGCAAAGAAAATCTGGAAATATCTCTATCCCTGATGACGAGACTTACGCGGATATAGTTTCATTGTTTTCTTTGTTTTTACCATTACTTCAGTAGAACATTTCCTCTCGACAACAGGCAATGCTGTGAATACAATACTACTTTATGTATGCGGTTACGGAAATGAACACGATGGACTGTATATAATGTCAAGTATAAAATAACATTTCTTTTGGAACACGGTGAACTCGGCACTCCATTGGCAGACACCAGGCCAATAAGAAATGTTACGTAGTACACAAATGCTGTGCAGTGAAGTTTTGACCAGTAGGATAGCGATCTGTGGAAAAAATAAATAAAATAGAGACCGGCAGAAATTACAATGCGTGGCTAGCTTCTAGCGTGTCTCGAATGCGTGCAAATGTGTGGAGACTTCAAAGTGTTAAGTACTGTGCGACGACGGGAGTGTGGGGTTGGCGGCGTGCCTGGGCAAGTAGCGTCGTCGGCAGGGCGGCGACGACATCACAAGGCCGTAACCGAGTGCTGCTCCGTCGTCGACAACGACCCAGCAGACGTCATTAGCCGCGGTGTCGAGGGCGTCCCCGCGCCTGGTGTAACGAGCGTACCTGTGGAGCCGGCCGCCGACGACGTAGCCCGTCCTCGGCAGTGCGCGACGACGCTCCTCCACGACGATGGCTGATGAGGCCGCTGACACCACGCGCCGCTGCTTTCGACATCGTCATAATGTCATGCGCTTGTCGTGTGGCCTCGCCGGCGATACGCGGTACAATCGCTAAGCGACATCGTTTCTTTTCTGGAATGTGTTGTAACGCCGGAAAGTAAAGTGAGCATCTCTGAACACAAACTTTTTCGTTGCTTTCAATAAAAAAAGTCAACCATTTAAAGTACGCGTAATTTTTCTTATACAGGTGTTGCAAGATAGGAAATTTGTTGATTGAAAAGTGCTTACTCATTTCTTATAAAAACTAACACTTAATAACTTATGATAATATTTTCAGCAGGTCCACAGCACAATGAGCAAACAATTATAAAATAGCAACAGCAGCCAATAGCATAGCCCTGGGAAATATGCTATCTATTCTAGTGCGACCTTCTGAACTTGTACAGCATGTACCATAATTTCACATGTTTTGCAACACGTCACAGTTGACCGAGCATACTCCGGTTAAATTTTTCTTGGGTTGAGAATGGTATTAAGAAATATTACTTAGTGGCACGTGCTGAAAGACATTTCTTAATTTACTCTGTTGACATTTGCGAAAGAGGAAAGAACGACGGTCAGGAATATTACCTGATGGTTGTTGAATAAATAAAACAGTTGCAAGAGATCTCTTAATTAGTCTTAGAATAGTAATCACGCCATGTGTTTTACCAAAGGGGAAGGCATCGAAAATACATAACTCTTTAGAGAGAAGCTCGGTGTGTATTATATTTCGTAAAATATTGATGTTTGAAATAATATTTAGAAAGAGGCCAATGAGAAAGTCTCCGTTGTGACGGCTCTGCCTACCAAGCCTACAGCCACACAGTCTAAATGGGGAATCAATGTTGAAGAAATTCCTTCTCAGTGCATTACTTTCATGTCCATTGTAGACAACTGTCTACATGTTGCACAGGAAGGTCGTATTTGACCGGCACTGTACTCTGCAAGGCTCAGTGGCCAATCATCTTCCCTGTAACTTATTTGTAAACCGGGCTATAGTCTATTTGCGGTTTCTTCGTCCTTTTTGAATCAAATCTTTAAAAAAATTTTCCCATGTATGACGTGTTTAGTTATTTCCAACGTATGCCATATATCACAAGAGTTTTATACTAGTGTTCATAAAAGTTAACTTTTCTTTCAGTTAAATTGAAATGTTATTCATATTTTATCTATAAATTATAATGTTTCATTTATAAATAATTTGAATAAAAACAATGAGAAAATAGGTATGTAGTATAAATGTGAAGCCACTCCCTTTCTGACTGAACTGCACGTGTTTGGCCTAGACAAATGTGAAGTGTCAATTTATTGGCGCAGAGATACCCAGGGCGTGTCAAATAAATTATGGTCCAATGACAAACGTATTTCAAAGGTGCATGTGTTTGAAGTTTTATGTGTCCCCAAATAATAACGCGAATTTTGCAGGTCTCTATTTGTTGGCAGGAGCACCTGTTTTTCGCGAAAAGATTTTACGACAAGTTGTGTTCCAAAACACTTCAGTTGAGAACCACTTTCGTGATTGGATTATTTGAACTGTTACGCGTCTTATCTTTCTGCGAGCCAATCACAGACGGTCAGTAATCGAAGGAACTTAATTCTGATTGACTCACTCATGTAACAGACTGTCTTCTCACAAAGACAGACGGCCAATACCCGAAGGAAAAATGCAAGTGCGCACGTAGGATATTGGAGTCTAGCCAGAGCGTAAATCTTTTCGCGAAAAACAGGTGGCCCTATTTAAAGATAACTGTTACAAACAACGATATATTCAATGTGTCTTTCTCAGAAAATACTGCCACGCTAAGAAATTAAAAAAAATAACTACTTAAATACTTAATCGGTGCGCTATAAATGACAAGTCTTTTCAGCGCTCGCGCACCGCATACTTGAGGATACAGAAATGAAACAACCACATATATCGCAGCCGTGCACGCCAGTACAATGACGTCACTGGCCCGTATCTTGTCGGAATATCGTTTGCCAATCAGCATTCGGTAGCTTACTTGCCAGCAGGCAGCCCAGCCAATAGGACGTCGTCCGCGACACGCCGTAGCCAGTGATAGTCGAGGCTCGTTCCAAAGTCTCGCGTCACCAATTAGCGAATACGTACGTGCACACCAACGGAATCGCGACTCATATTTCGCGCATTCCGCTTCTGTATCCTAGCGCATTCTGCGACTCGAGCTCAAGCCGTTCAGCTGTGCTTCACGTGAGCCGTAGTGCTGGGCAATATGGCGATTTATCGAACACGAAATATTATTATTTTTTATATTGGAACTGCGATATGGTCCAACAATATTCAGCAATACATCGCAAATCACTATTTCAGTGATGTGCGAGATAGCGATTTTGTTATATTAACGATCCTGCTATGTTCAGGTACCGCTTTATTGGCAAATTTTTCAGCATTGCTATTTTCACTGTATTTAACAATATTTGTGCTTTTGATTTCAAAAAGTTTCAATAGTAATGATATTGTGGCACATTCTTTCTTATATAATAAGGTAGACGATCTCTGTCTGTCTGTCCGTCTTTAATACCTCTCAGTCCCTTGAAACTCAACAGAAGTCCTTCAAATTTCGCAGAGCGAATCCCCAGGGTCAAATAGGGATCAAGTTCGAATTTCAACAAGATCATATTACCTTTTACCCTAAACACTCATTTTTTAATTACTTTTTTTCTATGACAGTTTTGTATTAATGCATAGAATGCATAGAGATTATTGCATACAGATATGAAGGTAATTGAATAATATCATTTTTGTTTACTCTAAATGTCTCGCTTCAATGTTGAGTTAAATAAGTGGGGCCACAGTGGTGAAGTTGTTAGAGCGATTCCAAGTAGTGCCTTAGTGGCTCAGTGGATAGAGCGAATCCAAGTGGTGCCGCAGTGGCTTATTGGTTAGGACTATATCAAGTGGGGCTGCAGTGGCCCAGTGGATATATACATATATATATCAAATGGGGCCGCAGTGGTCAAGTGGTTAGAGCGATTCCAAGTGGGGCCTTAGTGACTCAGTGGCTAGAGCGAATCCAAGTGGTGCCGCAGTGGCTTATTGGTTAGGACTATATCAAGTGGGGCTGCAGTGGCCCAGTGGATATATACATATATATATCAAATGGGGCCGCAGTGGTCAAGTGGTTAGAGCGATTCCAAGTGGGGCCTTAGTGACTCAGTGGCTAGAGCGAATCCAAGTGGTGCCGCAGTGGCTTAGTGGATAGAACTATATCAAGTGGGGCTGCAGTGGCCCAGTGAATATATATTATATATCTCAAATGGGGCCTCAGTCGCAAAGTGGCTAGAGCGATTCCAAGTGGTGCCGCAGTGGCTTAGTGGATAGAACTATATACAATGTTGAGTTAATTTCCCATTTTTTTCAGCCTTTGTTTGATAAAAACTTGTAACATCGTAACTATTCTAGGCACGTGACCATACTGAAAACACGGTCAAGGGCTACTAACTAGTTTAATATAAGAGGTTATTGTAATTTAGCGAAGAATCAAAACAGGTAGTCGTAACTCGATATTTGTAATGTAAGTAAGAGCAGTATTTTCGATAAAGGCTGTTCACGGTAAATTGAACACCTTGGAAAGCCCTGCTTATGATCTACTTGTATGCACGGCGTGTATTCTTGCACCACGTGTAAAATTAGCATAGCCGTGGTTCTGAACTTTGTTCATCCACCGGTCATGTTGTGCTCTATCACAAAGTTTTTTTTAGCTGAAATAAGAAAATATATAGAAAGGCCAATGAAAAGATTTATTAATTTCATACAGGTATGAGGCTAGAATAATCAAATTTTCCTTTCAAAACAGATAATACAATTACATCTATCACTCTAATAACATTCGATTGTATTTCAATCAATTATGGCTGTTTTTAGTAGGGCCTGAAAATTCTGTATACAAATTATTCCAGCAACTATGTTCAACAGCCTCAGTACGAAGATGATTATTGGGTGGTGAAATTTTGCAAAAAAAATTTCAAGACACGTTATATTTCAAAACACTGTAGGGTAGTTTATCTATCTTGATTGGCTGAATTACTTTTTGACACCTGTTAACTGTCTGCACACGAATCACGTAGGAGATGTGCCGATGTTGCCGAATTCTGAATGGCCTCGGAAAATTGAAAACTCCTTCACAAGCAGACATCAACCAATGGCAATAGACAAACTGCTGTTGGGGTAGTATTGAAATTTTCCATATAGTCAAATTTTTTTGGCGAAAAATCACTATCTCTACTCATTGGTCAATACCACACCGGACACTACACTGTATTTTACAGCGTTCATTATTGGCCGTTCATCAACCAATGGAGAGACGAGCTGATATTGGCCCACTCAAATGTCGTTTATCGTATAAAAGTATCTACAATTCATGTCCCTTTGAGTGGCTATAAAATAAATTCTATCGTTAGCAAATCATAGTTACTGCACTGTGGTGTTCTTGTGATGTCGTGTTTAACACTAGCCGAACAAAGACTGCACATCCATGCGTGTTCTGTTCGAGCTACACTGAAGCATAGTTTACAAAGTGTTTTTTTTAACCATAAACAAACTATTTTATTATTACCTGTATTTGCGATTTCGATGTTTGCGACACCAGTCTGAGCGACATATGCGATGCAGATAATTGAAACTTCAATAAATCTGATGTCTGCGATACATTGCGATCGATTTTGAATAATTTCTGGAATCCGTATATTGCGCCGATTACGATGCGGTCAGCATTATTCGAAATGATATTGAAACGTGGATACTGCACGGCCCTAGTGGGCAGGTTCCCCAGCAATGGCGGTTGCCAAGGACCTTCAGGGCTTAGCTGGTCTGCAGTTGAATGGTACGCCGACGTCCTTCATCCGCTGACGGATGTCCCAACGTGTGTGCCTACAATCACGTTTATATTCATGTATTTATTTATAAATATGTATGGTACATTGAACTATTCTATACATTTACATCAATACACGTCGATTATCCAAGACATTAGTGATATAAAATGCATGTAAATGTATAAAATAGTTCAATGCACAGTACATATTTATAAATAAATACATGAATATAAACGTTATTTTGTTTTATAATCTTGGTGGTGTCATGAATTCGACACCAAAATGGCTACACAGAAAATGTGCTTACATGTGAACAACCATCGGTTTTGTTTGCTCTATCTGTTTGAAATGATCGGCGTAAATGTGAACCAGGCCTTACGGAGACATCGCTGCTACTAAACACAGCCGTCTGGAGAGCACAGCACGTAGTCCGCGGCATCGGCTCGTGACGTCACGGGGTCTCCTGGGGTCAACAAGTGCTATTTTCAGCACCAACACTTAGCGCACGGTCAGCGTGAACTGACGCGTATAGGCTCGTCGTTGATTGTTCTTTCAGACCCCAGCAGCGGTGGATGAACTACTGGACAGCGGGAATTTTAACGGCACTAGATGCATCGTTCCTCGTGGCCGAATATGGTTCTGACGGTCTGTTATTACTTTCTTGTTTCGCGGTCGTGTTCATTACAGAATAACTCCGGGTAGTTTATGCACCCTGCCGCTAGTCGCGAAGGGGCCGCGGTGGCTGAGCGGTTAGCCTGCTCGCCTCTCACCAAGGCGAACCGGGTTCATTCCCCGGCCGGGTCACTCCTGGATTCTCGCGTGTGGTAATCGTGCTGGACGATGCCGCTGGCAGGCGGTTTTTCTCGGTCGTCTACCTTTTCCCCTGCCTTTATATTCCGGCATTGCTCCAAATTCACCCCAATCACCCTCATCGGCTCTCAAGACCTCGCTGTTAAGAGCCGCCCAAATATCTTCACTCACTGGTCGCGGAGTCAAGGCAGCAAGCTTGTACAGCGCTGGTTAGAGTCCTGCCAAGAACGTAGTGGATGTAACAATACGCCGTACCCATCAGAAGCCATTCCTCCCATTTCACCTTTAGTAGCTGTCGCAGAGGGAATAAACTGAACTGGTTTTTCTTCTCATAGATATGAATACCTAAACCACGTGGCGTCGACTAAGGCTAGCACGCTGTTTACTAAAATAGGGACTTTGAAAAGTTCGTACACTATTTGGACTAACTTGTAATAAAAATACAATGCAAACAAGTCACATAAAATTGTTTTTTTTTTTCTTTTCAGGAAAGCACGATTTGTTGTAAAACCTAGCGGGAGCGAACGGCACGTCGTTTTGGAACGTATGGTTATGTCAGCTCTTGTAGAAATTCTTGAGCCAATATTCAGTCTACCCAATCTTTAGTTTACGGCAGCTACACGCAAAATTAGAACCATTTTTTTTTTTTACAATGAGGTAGCAAAGATAAACCTTTAACATATTATTCCGAGTATACTCGGTCAAGTCTGACGTGTTTTCCAAACATGTAAACACATTGTCGATGCTGTACAATGTCAGAAGATAGCACCGATATAGACAGCGTCTTTCCCAGGGCAATGCTGTTGGTTGCTCCTGACACATTCGCTATGTTATATTTGTATGCTTATTGTAGATCTGCTGGAAACCCTTAATGTTGGTTTTTATGAGAAATCAGAAAGTTCTTTTCACTCCATACATTTCCTCTTTTGCAACACCTGCACTGAAAAACTACTGTGTACGTTAAGTGGTTAAAGAGCATTTCATAGCCGTTTCATTCCTATTGTAGACAATTGGCTACGTGTTGCAGAGGAAGGTTATATTTTGTCGGTGCTGTACACTACGAAGCTCAGTGTCCAATGATCTTCCCTGTGAGTAACTGGTTCGTAATCTGTGCTACAGTTCTACGTTATGACTGGTTCATATCACTGACCAATGAACACCAAGTATACAGCTTATAAGTAACGATTAGAGAGCCGGAAATTTCGCGGATTCTATCGGCAACTTAAGCTAGACTCCACAGTTCTTCGTGTACTGGTGCTTCAGTTAGTTGCTCATTGGTTGTTGCTCCAGTTCAACCACTAACCAGGTGAGAACGGGATTAGATACTTGTTTTCCTTGAATACTCGTTATTGGTCGAAAGTCTTACAGGGTGTGTCTAAAAAAAAAAAATGGAGCCCAGTAGAAGCAGAATTTCCAGTATATATGTTTTTGAAATTTAACTTGTGCTCAAATGACTGCGTGAAATTTCCGGGTTACTAGTTCTGATTACGAAACAAATTCTTTGTCAGTTTAAGTACACCACTGATAAAAATGTCTTATTTACAACATGAGATACACAGATGTGGGAATGAAAGGGACAGATGTTATAGCTGCACCCTATGGCGGCTTGAAACTGCTGCTCAGAATTTGCTCACCACAGTGCCACGAAGATCACTATAATCTTAGTGCCTTGTTGGTTTCGCCATTTCCGCGAATTGCGATTTTTTGTAAACCTCTAACTTCATCTTATACTTCCAACAGGATATTGCAAATTATTATTATCTTTAGTAATAGAAACTTCAACTGCAAATTGCAGCCAGTATTTCAGCGTCGGTGATACGTAGAGACCTGCAAAATTCGCGTTGTTATTTTGTATCAAGCTAAACTTCACAGTACTATATGCACTCGACCCAGCGTCGTTTCTCCATTGGCTGCTGCATGAATGTGAAGCCACTCCCTTTCTAACTGGACTGCACGTGTTTGGACTAGAAAATGTGAAGTGATAATTTATTGGTACAGAGATACCTAGGGCGTGTCAAATAAAGTATGGTCCAATGACAAACGTATTTCAAAGGTACATGTGTTTGAAGTTTGACATGTCCCCAAATAATAACGTGAGTTTCGCATGTCTCTAGTGATACGCAATCCAGTGAGTTAAATTATTATTGCGGACCCTGCCCTACACATAGACTAAATATGAGGTTGTGTATATGTTTCAGAGGAGAGATAGAAAAATGTATTATTACGTTCGTGGATATCGTATTTTGGCACTAAACCATAAGGTTCGCTATTTTCGTGGGGATACTGCTAGTTGAAAAAAATGGCCGTGATTGGAACATTTGAATGAAATAAGTGCTGTTATCATATTTTTAAGTTTAATGGAAATAATGTTGTGAGATTTCTGTAAATATTTAAATGTACTGTATCCATTCGCAGCTATGTAGGCTGTATGTACAGTCCATTTAAATACTTTTAGATAAGGACACCTGACTCTCGCGAAAAGATATCCACTTGGGCAAGTCTTCAGTATCTTTCCTGCACTCCTGTGGTTTCTCGTCGACAGCACGTCATTGTAGGAAGATGTTTCGTTACTTGGCCGGGCCAATCAGATTTAGGTTACTCCGGTATTGAAAGCATGCTATTCGCTGACGTACACCTAAGAGAGGTATAGACTGTTCACGGTAAAATGAACACTTTTGAAAGCCCTGCTTAAGCTCTACTTGTATGCATGTTGTGTACTCCTCCATCTTATGTAAAATTAACATTGTCGTGGGCCTCATCACTTTATTCATGCGTTGGTCAAATTTAGTTGTGAAATTATTAAGGACGTAAATGCTTTACATATCTGCTCATTTTTACAATTCGATGAATTAAAGAAACTGAAAACGAAAAGTTTTCACAAATGGTTACCTAACACTTTTTATTCGACTTTTAAATATGGAATTACTTTCCCACCATCGTTACCAACTTTACTAGTCGAATGTCACTCAGTGCGACCATTAAAATATAGTATGAAGGCTCCACTGCCCTTGCTTGCATATATTTCTTAGGTTCATTTCTGAAGTGCTCACTTTATCGTGAACAGCCTTCGGCAAGTCAAGCTATCGAAAGTGGATATGGACTGAAGCGTTTTGAACTACAAATAGAAAGACTCTCTTTCCACGAATATCGGATGTCCTTATTTATAGATGTGCAGTTTTCCTTACAGGTTGTTCTCGAACGTGCAGAACGATCGCTAGTTTATGAATAGTCGTTAAGTTCCCACAGAGCAAAGCACACGGACGGTAATTAATGTCTTGTCGTTTCCTCTCGCTGCAGGTGTGGTTCCAGAACAGGCGGGCCAAGTGGAGGAAGGCGGAGAGACTGAAGGAGGAGCAGAGGAAGAGAGAAGATCAGGACAGGGGCAAGAGGGACGCCGACTGCAGCAAACCCGCCGACCCAGACAAGGTATGTCACACAAGTCCGCTCGCCATTCGCTCACCAAAACATATGACCTTCATGTCACCGGCGTAACGTGTTTGTGACCGGCCGAGACATTTGCTTAACAACTAAGTTCGTGAAAGATGGAGGTTTTAAGAAATAAAATAACTAAATTTTAATCCTCTAATTTGGTTACAACTGTATAAAAAGACATACAGCTTTATTTTACAAACTACATTAGTATATCCCTATTTATAACACTTATTATTAGAGACTGAAACATTTCACAAGTTAATTTTAGCCCGCGTTCAGTCATTGTGTTCACGAACATGGTGGACATGTTGCACGTGAAATATATTTATGGTCAGACTGTACACAGAGGAGGACTTAGCACCCAATGTTTGCAGAGTCTTCTATACGGGTAATGTGATTTGTGATAGTTACCACAGTTCTAGGTTATGAATGGCTGTTGGTAACGTCTTTCAGCACGCAGTACGGTTTTTATTGGTTGCAAAATGTGCAACACACACACACATGTACAACACACAACAAAATATTACACGATTGCAACACTTAGGCTCGGAAATTAATTTGTGACCGAACGGGTTAGGACCAGCTAGACTTCAAACACATTTCTGTCATGTTTGCAATAGGATCATAGTTTATTAAGACATGTCTAAGTGAACTCTGAGCCACTAACAGACCTTTAGTGAAACAATTGCCGAATCCCGTGCCAACTGGCCTGAGGTAAATCTAGCTACACTTTGGGGAAGCAGCCAATGTACGGAGAGTTGTGGCTCGAAAATACACAGTGCAGTGGAATCTAGCCTACAAGTAGTATAAAACGCGAAATTTTCCTGCCCTTACTTATTCCTCTTGTTGAAGGACCGGGCGGTGAGCGGCAACCTGCCCCGGTTATGCCGTGGAGATGCACTAGGGTTATGGATAGAACCATGGTCGGACCCTCACGCTGGGTATCTGAGGTCGAGGGTCTCAGGACCTTCTGGTAGATCGGTTACCGATGTGCTTGAATATCAGGTTGGGGCATTGGATCTGGTCAATGCAGTCATGAATTATAATCACCTGCGATGAGAGTGCGTGATCCCTCTCCCCCGCCCATTGGGAGGCCATGGTGGCGGCAGAGCCTAAGTCACGTAAAATAACAATGCCAGAGTTTGCAATGAGACCTTGTAAGGCACGGAGAAGCATAAACGAAACTAACATACAACTCTCTTGAGGAAGTTATCATCTAACAGAATTGGTTGTCTAGCTTGTGCCTGTCAGTACACCTCCAATGTTAAGAAAAATTCTTCTCGACCAGTACTTCCTCCTCGTGGGATATCTACGTGGTAAGGAATGTTCACGATAAAGTGAGAACTTTTGAAATCAACCTTAAAAAATGTCACTAACCCCTATCTGCATATAGTTTAACGGGAGCACTGAGTCACATACGCCCAGTAAAGTTGGTAAAGATGGATGGGAAGTAGTTCCGTATCTAAAGTCGAATAAAAATTATTAGATACCCATTTCTGATAACTTAAATTATTTATTTCGCTTTTTTTAAATTGTGAATCGAAGAATAAAAATTAGCAGATTTGTAAAATATTTACTATTCTAATAATTTCACAGTTTCACTTGACCGACGCATGAATAATGTTATGAGGCCCATGACAATGTTAATTGTACATGCAAGTAGATCTTAAGCAGGGATTTCAAAAGTGCTCATTTTACCGTGAATAGCCTATATACCGGCAACATGCAACATCCTCTCTAGGTAGGTTAAAGAGAGACACGAATAATATTCGTGTGATAACTAGGGCCTTCTGTTTATAGCGACGAACAGATTTAAGCGTAAGCTAAGACAGGCCTAGATGTCTTACGAGCACACACTTACACATTCCTTTCGTTTATTGGTCGCGTTTTTTTTGTGAGTATACATTTCCCTACCTGACTGGGCCAATTAGAACAAAGTTACTCCTGTACTGAACGTCGTGGATTTGCGGCCTGAGACGCGAGGCAATTAAAATCGCCCAATCACGAGAGTGGAGCTGGACCGAAGTGCTAGGGAGTAATAACGAGTCGGGGAATATTTTCGCGTTAAGCAGATACCGCTAGTAGTACTCTTTGAATCAAACATTCGAAAACTCACCCCATGTATGACGAGACTGGTAGTTTTCCAAATACGTCACGTATACTTAGGGATAGGAAAAAGTCGCGAGTTCAATGACCTGTAGACTAGACTCCACAGTCATGTGTATACTCGAGACTCAGATGTTTGTTCATTGGCTGCTGCGCCATGGTGTAGACAGTTTTACTTCACACCTGGCAGTATGGCACTCGCTACTTGTTTCCCTGCAAGTCTGCTATTGGCTCACAGTCGTCCAGAGCTTGGCTAATAAACTGCGATCCAATTACAAAGTACACTACAGTGTACGCGTGTTTGACGTCTATCTTGTCCTGAATGAACTCGCCAAATGTTCCTATCCCTACGTATAGGTAAACAAGCGTTTTATACTGCTATTAACAAAAGAGTATCTTATTTTTGGTGAAATTAGTTTTTTACTTACACTTTATTTACAAATTACCTCATTTCATTTATAATTAATATGAATAACTACAGGAGTAAAATAGGTGTATTGGTAATACCTAAAAAGTATAAACCTGCAAAATTCGGGTTTTTTTTTCTGCAGTATGCTAAACTCCAAGGAGTTATGCGTGCTACTGACGTCCCTCAACGGCTGAGAGTATTTGTGGCGCGACGTGAAAGACTCTTTTAACCAATAGTAACAGTTCAACGTCAGAGTGACCAATCGCCTGTAACACAGTTACACAGGCACACGACCTCGTGTAGAAGCCATCAGCCAACGAAATCACGGGTCGTGCTAAGAAACTTACAGAGCAATGACGTCTAACCTGTACCAAAATAATCACGCGAATTATGCAGGTCTCTACTAATAAGTAGGGCTACTTGTTTTTCACGAAATGATTTACGGGGAGGCTGGACTTCAATATCCTATGTGCACACTTCCGGTTTTCGTTTGGCTATTCGCCGCTTGTCTTTGTGTGAAGATAGTCTGTTACATGAGGGAGCCAATCAGAATTAAGTTTCTCTAATACTGACCATACGAGATTCATCGGTAGACAGATTAGACGCGTAAAAATTTGAAATGATTCAATCACTAAAGAGGTTCTAAATTATAGTGCGTTGGAACACAACTTGTCCTGAAATCTTTTCGCGCAAAAACAGGTAGAGAACTGAAAATTCGCGAGTTCAATGACCTGCAGGGTAGACTGTATATTCGTATGTACAAATATGCCTATATCAACTGCACATTGGTTGTCTGCAGTCACAGTGGAAGGGCGACTATTGGGCCAGTGTTCTCCATCATGAGTAGAGACCTGAAAAATCCGCGAGTTCAATGACCCGTAGGCTAGACTCTACAGTCTTATGTACAAATGTACCGACATTAATTACACATCGGTTGTCTGCTGTCACAGTGGAAGGCGACGATTGGACCAGCATTCGCCAGGAGGTATCAAACATCGTGTGGGCCAATGGCTAAACCTATATAAAGACACGTGTTTTTAATTCCAGCTTGTCTTAAAATGAATCCGTGAATTCTTCAGATCTCTATCCATGAGGCGTCAAACACCGCGTGGACCAATGTATAAAGTAGTATAAACACACGTGATTTGAATCCCAGCTTGTCCTGAAAGGAAACCGCTAATTATTCAGGCCTCTACTAATAAGACATAGTTCGCAAGCAAAATATTATTAAACTGAGTATGCACAAATACTGTACGTTGTTGTTCTGGTGTACTAATTATCTAGCTTTGTTTGCATCAGGTGGAGGAATAGCCTAAAAGTATAACTTCAGCGGGGCTTCACATAAGTTGAAACTAACCGTGAATGGATTATAACACAGAGACGTGCAAAATTCAGGTTATTACTTGGTAACATGCTGAACTTCACTGCCGTATACCCACCTTAGTACAATCCGTTATTTCATTGGCTACTGGTCAATATAGGCTGTTCACGGTAAAATAAGCTCTTTTGAAAGCCCTCGTTGAGATATACTTGTACGAACGTTAAGCCTTCTTCCGTCTTATGTAAAATTAACATTCCCACGTGCAGCAGCATTTTACTTATGCGTCGGTCAAGTGAAAATGTAAAATTATTAGGAAAGTAGATATTTTAATTCTCTGCTAATTTTTTCACTTCTATACATTAAAAAAGCAGAAAGTGAATGAAATAATGTAAGTTATCACAAATGTTTACCTAACAGTTTTAATTCGACATTAAGATATGCAACTATTTTCCATCCATCGTTACCAACTTTACCAGGCACATGTCACTCAGTGCGTCCGTCAAACTATATGCAGTTAGGTGCTGTGACCTTTTTTAAGGTTGATTTCAAAAGGAGCCACGGTGGCTGAGCGTTTAGCCTTCTCGCCTCCCACCACGGCGATCCGGGTTCAATCACAGCCCTGGTCACTTCGAATTGTTACATGTGGGAATCGTGCCTGACGATGCCGTTTCTCAGCGGGTTTTCTCGGGGATCTCTCGTTCCCCCCGCCCCTTCATCACGGTGCTGCTCTATACTCATCTCAATGACCCTCATCGGCTCTCAAGACATCGATGTTAAGAGCCGTCCAAATCTCTTCACTCACTTGATTTCGAAAGTGCTCACTGTATAGTGAACAGGTTTTGTGCGGTTTTACTTGCCTGTGTGAATGGAGATTGGTTGCTCAGTCGTTGAGCCTTTACTGTTGGCTAGAAGCGACCGTGAGAAGTGCCACACAAAGGTGTCGGTCAATGGCGGAAGTCAATTGCGCATACAGCATCTTGGAGTTTAGTCTGGTGCTACGAAATATCGCGAATTTCGCCGCAGCTCTCTAGTAATAACAGTAATATAAAAGCATGTCTGGCCTGAAGAGTGGATACGGGGCAGAGTGATGATGCTATCTGCGCAAAACCAGCATCCGTGTGCCACCATCGAATTGCTTTTTTTTTTTTTTTTTTTTTTTTTTTTTTTTAATGTAGCAAATACGACGATAATAAATTAACTACGTGTCGTCTGGGATATGGGGGTTAGAAAACCAATGCTTAAGATATTTGTGTACGTTCACTATTATATTTGTAGTGCGGTTTGATTAAATTCAAATAGTTAAATTTTATATATAAAAAATGGGCCTGGCTTTTAAAATTTAAGATATATACAAACACGTTCGTCACTGTTGACCGTCTGACTTTGACAGTTTATTGGTGTGGGGTAGTTCAAAAGTGGGTGAAGGCTGTTCACGATAAAGTCGGCACTTTTGAAATGAACCTTAGAAAAAAGTCACTGTCCCTGCCTGCATATATTTTAAGGGGCGTACTGAGTGGCATGTTAGGTGACCATTTGTGATAGTTTAAATTATTTCTTTCGGCTTCTGTTGTTTTTTTTTAATGCATCGACCAGTAAACGTCGGCAGATTTGTAAAATATTCACTTATCTAATAATTTCACAGTTTCTCTTGACCGACGGATGAATAAAGTGATAGGGCCTATGACTATGTTAAGTTTAGATAGGGCGGATGAATATACAACGTGCATACAAATAGCTCTATAGCCGGTTTTACAAAAGCGCTCATTTTACCGTGAATAGCCTATACATGCGCTGATGACGAAAAATCGGCATACCTCATCTTTAGTGTATCGGTTGCGCAGCGTAGTGGAGACTGGCAAGTGAAAAGCCGTGGGAGGGGAAATTTGCTGGTTAGCCACGCCCCTCGTGTATCACGCACCAATCTCAGTTGGCACGACTGGGGCTGTTTGCTCATGCGCTACTGTACCTGACACACATTCTGGAAGCAAGAGGATTGATTCGAGCTACTGCATGAAGGGGGTGATGTTGGACATTTAATACGTAATTGGGTAAACAGTCAAATACGAATTACTCACGTTTATGCGATAGTAAAGACTATTGATATAAATTCAGATAATTTATATTTTTTTCGTTGTATCAACTATACGATGCTAACGCCAAAAATTTAATTTATTGTAATTTCACATAAACTCTGCCCTCACCTTTTCACGAATAGAAAGGGGGAAATAAGGACACTTATTTTTAGTTAAATTATTTTAGTTGAACATATCGTTTTGAAATCAGCAGGCTTTTATTTACCATCACCAGTGCATCACAATCTTACCTGCAATCCTTTGCAATTAAAGGCAAGGCCATGATATTTATTCTTAATATTAGCCTCCTGATATGCCGAATGATTAATTTAAAATCCTCATTACCCTCGCTGTGTGAAAGGAACAGAGGCTATTCTTATCAGTTTCCAGGAGGTAGGTATATTCTTTGAAAAAGAGAAAATGCTGATATCCCCTTCCTGGCTATGTTTCTGTGTATTAGTGATTCTGAAGTGTGTGTGTGTTTCTTCCCTTAGCAACTATTAAAAGTAAAACTTTTGTGCCAATAAATTTCTCGAAACGTAATAGCGTAACATAGTTGAGTACGTAACCATTTCAGACCCACTTTAATTTACGCTTTCAGGCGTTACAAATAAAATAAATGTATGATGCGTGCTGTACTTAAGTAAGCACAGCACTTGTTTCGGTGTCACCGCCAATGAACTGTAGGCTATATGTTCGACTATAGTTATATAAACCAATTATGTATTAGCCCAGTAAGACGGTTTGCGAATCATTTACCAGCAGGTAAGATCATTGGCCATTGAGCTTCGTCGTGTGCAGTTCAGACGACAAATTGCCTACCCGTGCGTAGCGTAGACAATTGCGTGCACCGAGTCTGAATGGGTTCAGCACACAGAGGTGAAATAGTGGCGCGTGTTGCGAACTAGGACCGCACACGCCGGCAAAATTGTCTCACTGGCCGACAATATGGCGGAAACGTCGTTCACCGATCAACTTCCGGAGGTCGACTGGCCAGATGTCAGCCCGACCAATAGAGGATATCACATAACGTGCAGAAGCCAGTCAGACACAAGGCACGTTTCCACAACTTCCAGCAGCCATCGAGCGACCGACTTTGTTTACTTCAAAGGGTCCGTTTTGCTTCTCTACTTCTTTATTTATTCTGTTGTATAGTCAGAGACGTGCGAATTTCGCGCTATTATTAGAGACCCGGGATTTTTGCGGGTTCATTTCCAGACAAGTTAGAATTCAACACGTGTACGCTCGTGTTACGTTCGTAATTGGTCGACGTGTTGTTTGACACCTCCCGGAGATAAATGAGCCAATAACAAACCTGCAATAAATTGTGCGCCCAACCACCGCCTTTCACTACCACAGCAATCAACCGATATGCAGTTGATAACTGGATTGAGAGTATACAAGACTGTGAAGTCTAGCCTGCAGGCCATTGAACTCGCGAATATCTCGGGGGGGTCTCTAGTTATTATTGATCAACATGCTAGACTTCACTATCCTATGGCTACCTGAGCGCAACCAGTGAACCTTTACTATTGGCTGAGAGCGTCATTGGGATGTGGCATACAGGTTGCCGGCCAGTGACAGAAGACACACGAGCATACAAATTCTTGTAGTTTATAGTCTGCAGTCAAGAAACAACGCGAATTTTGCAGGTCTGTACGTATAGTCCATTCACCGTTAGTAGCCTGTCAACATTTCTGAAACCCTACTTAAATTCTACTTCCAGGGTATTCCTACGCCGCATACAAAACAAAGCTTAACCAAGTCTATAAAATTACACCAAAGTGACTACACACTGAATTCATCCGCACAACTTGTGATAATATTTTGCATAAGGACTATTTCTTTCTAAACATTGCCAACACACCTGTTTTCTAACTGTTTTTGTTCATATTAGTTGTAAATTAAATATTATAATTTATAGATAAAATGCAGGAAAAAAGTTATACTAGCCAAAATTAAGGCATTTTTATGTCAACAGAAGTATAAAAAAGTGGGATTTTGTGTTGGGGACACGGCCGTTTGTTTTGCGTGAATACGTCTACGTTGACGCGCTCGGACACCTTGATGTTTTTTACGTTTCTGGCACCGCTTCACTCGATCGTGTAGGGTTTTATGGATATCACTGGATTGCTTTTGAGAAGCTCATAACAACCGCATACGATTTCTGTATTTCGATTGGCTTTTTGACGAGTATAGACCGACATTGTGTTAAGATTTCCTAATTTTTTTACATTAAACTTATACATTTTCACCATAACCACGCCACTCAAAGGTTTTTATACACGCAATCGGTTTATCTTGACGAGAGCTTTCGATTGAAACTCAAACGAGCCTCTTAACTTCTCCTAGTCAAAAGTTACACTACGCGGAAGTTATGAGACGCGGCGAAACGAACTCAAAATTGCGCCCCCCCCCTCCCCCTCCATGCCAACCTCCTCTGCGTGCGATGCTTTGCAGTCCTCAATCAACGTAACTTATTACATTGTGAATGTAGACGATAGATTCGGAGCTGCAATGCCAAACTGTATCCCCCGATTTTGTTATCACCGGATCTTCTGGATTACCTTCCACTATGGTTGCAAATTCAAAGGCGTATTCACGTCAAAAGTGTGACGAAACCGCGAATAGACTATAGCACGTTGCTCATTCACCCGCATTCCACCGTTGTTCCACCCTTAGCATTTATCTCGCCTCGTCCATTCTTACGAGTTACCGGAACGTTAAGTAGGGAAGCCGGCTACAGTTAATACTAATCTCCTTTCAACATTCATGTTGATTCCCCCTGAACCCGAGCACGTATTGAGGATTTACATGTACGTTTGACATAATGAGTAGGTACATCCGAATTTGGCGAAAATATTTCACGACCAGTTGTATTTCATAACACTTAAATTCAGATCCACTTTCTTGACAGGATGATCTAGGTGCTACGCGTCTTAGGTGCCTGCCCGCGAATCACAGACGTACAGTATCGGAGAAACCTAATTCTGATTGGCCAGTCAAGCGAGGAAATTTCTTGTCAGAAAGACACGCTGCCAATAACCGAAAGAAAACTGCTGGTATACCCTTAGATTATTGAAATCTAGCATGTGCGGAAATCTTGCCGCGAAATTCGGGTGTCTCTAATAATGAGTATAGTTTTTTTAGCAACTGTTTCATGATGAATATTCGAAATTAATCGGTGTAGTAAGGAAGTCGTCACCAGGTAATTAATGTGATTACTACAGACCTGCATAATTCGCGTGATTATTTTGGTACAAGTTAGACGTCATTGCCCTATAAGTTTCTGAGCACGGCCCGTTATTTCGTTGGCTGATGGCTTCTTCACGAGGTCGTGTGCCTGTGTAACTGTGTTACAGGCGATTGGTCACTCTGACGTTGAACTGTTACTATTGGTTAAAAGAGTCTTTCACGTCGCGCCACAAATACTCTCAGCCGTTGAGGGACGTCAGTAGCACGCATAACTCCTTGGAGTTTAGCATACTGCAGAAAAATAACGCGAATTTTGCAGGTCTCTAGTGATTACTGTAAATAAGTTTAATTGCTGGAGCCATAGCTGTAAAGTTTTTTTTTATAGACGTGCGCTATGAAGCCAATATGACAATATAGGTTGTGCACGGTAAAATGAGCACTTTTGAAAGCCTTGCTTAACTTCTACTTACATGCACGATGTGTATTCTTAAGCCTTATATAAAATTATAACATTGCCATGGGCCTCATCACTTTATTCATGTGCCGGTCAAGTGAAACTGCGAAGTTATTAGAAAAGTAAACATTTTATAAATATACTAATTTTTACACACCGAAACGTTAAAAAGAATAGAAAAAGTAAGACATAATTTAAATGATCAGAAATGGTTACCTAGCCCTTTCTATTCGACGTTAAGATATGGAACTACTTCCTCTCCATCGTTACCAACTATACCGGGCGCGTGTCTGTCAGGACGCCCGTTAAAATATATGCAGGTAGGTGCAGTGATTTTTTTCTAAGATGGATTGCAAAAGTGCTCACTTTATCGTGAACAGACTTTACTCTCCTTCATGTGCTCCATTTTCTTTCTCGTGCACGTGTGGCGAAACGGAACGTACGTGCTTGTGCATCTCGAGCGGGTTATGTGCCGGGAACGTATCGGACCTCACTTCCTCTTAGCCAAGAACAAACATCGGCTGAGGTACTTGTAGCAACAGACGCCACGGAAAATAAGCATATACTGCTTCCGTTACTCTACGTCTTCAGTTCGTTCATGAATTTGGATTCTAAGGGCCTTATTCATAGTCGTTTTTAGATCGGACTACGGCAAGATCATCCTCCGACCAATTTTTTTCGTATTCAGAGAGCTGCATTATTGCTAGTCCGAGGATAATCTTGCTTTTCTGCGGACTAACATTTAGTCCGGACCTACCGTACCACTAACGACGTATTAAAGTCGAAAAGAAACATGGCGAACTTAAAACAAGATATGTTTGCTAATATTACATGCAAGTGAAAGCTAGATAAAGTTTACGAACACAAAAAAAAAAAATACGTTTAAGGTTGACTCTTTCAATCCGTGGAAGCAAAAATATGCCAATGTAATGAATAGAATTTTCCTTGAATAAAATTTAAAACAAATGTAATCATAACACATCGATGTTAAGCTATTGCAAGGCCTTCGGGATTTGTGTGTCAACAAGACCTTCAGAATTTGTGTGTCAACAAGACCTTCAGAATTTGTGTGTCAACAAGCCCTTCAGAATTTGTGTGTCAACAAGACCTTCAGAATTTGTGTGTCAACAAGACATTCAGAATTTGTGTGTCAACAAGACCTTCAGAATTTGTGTGTCAACAAGACCTTCAGAATTTGTGTGTCAACAAGACCTTCAGAATTTGTGTGTCAACAAGGCCTTCAGAATTTGTGTGTCAAAAAGACCTTCAGAATTTGTGTGTCAACAAGACCTTCAGAATTTGTGTGTCAACAAGACCTTCAGAATTTGTGTGTCAACAAGACCTTCAGAATTTGTGTGTCAACAAGGCCTTCAGAATTTCTCTGTCATTCAAATACCTTCTCCGCAAACAGATTCTTAACAGACGTGATACTAACAATTTCAAACAGAATTTTATTACAAATAGTACCTCCAGTGTATATATATCGAAAAACATTTCTTCATGTGTTGTCAGTAAATCAATGGTAACATTATGGCTTGATGTGCACAAGAGCGTAAGATCGAATTTGTCTGGCCAAAAATTAATTTTAACTGTTTTGTAAGGTAGAATACTAGCAGCCCGCCATCGCTTCGCTCAGGTTTTATGGAGTTATTGAAATACATACCTATGTACGTGACTACCAGTGACTATCTGCGAGTAATCGTGACTATCTGTGACTACCCGTGACTATCTGCGACTACCTGCGACATTTTCTGATAACATTGTTTCAATTTATCTTTAATGGTTTTGGTATAGCATGCTTAGAAAGCAGCCAAGTAGTTCATTTTTCTCCGACTTGGTTTACAAATTTTCAAGTTTCTCAAGGATTCTTTAAAAATTAAACTTATCCTATGTCCATCTAGAAGAATGTAGCTTTCTAATAGTAAAATATTTATAAGAATCGGCCTCGTAGTTTTGGTATAGAATGCTTAGAAAGCAGCCAAGTACCTAGCTCGTTTTTCTTCGACTTGGTTCAAAAAATTTGAAATTTCCCAAGGAATTTTTTAAAAATTTAACATAGCTTATGTCCATCTGGAAGAATGTAACTTCTTAATAGTGGAACAATTATAAGAATCTGTCCTGTAGTTTTGTTAGCACATGCGTAGAAAGCAGCCAAATAGCTCATTTTTCTCCGACTTGGTTCACAAATTTTGATATTTCTCAAGGAATTTTATTTTTTTTAAAATAAAACATAGCCCATAACCATCTGGAAGAATGTAGCTTCCTAAGAGTGAAAGAATTTTAAGAATCGGCCTTGTAGTTTCCGAGATTAGCTATTACTACGGATAGGAAAATTTTGCGAGTTCAATGACATGTATGCTAAACTCCACAATCCTTTCTACAGTCGAACCTCAGATGTTTGTTCATTGGCTGTTGGCCCAGTCTTACCCCACATTTGACAGTACAAGATTCGCATCTTGTTCCCTTGCAAGTCGGCTATTGGCGCGGGGTCGTCCAAGGCGTGTATAATAAATTCTTATCCAATTGCAAAGGTGACTTCAATGTACACGCGTTTGAAATCTATCTTATGCTGAAATGAAGTCGCGAATTTGTCCTATCCCTAGCGATTACGCATAAACAAATAAACAAACAAACTCGCATTACTTCTTTATTATGTTAGTATAGATATTTGTTTTGTTATTAGCACTAAAATACAATTTATCATCAATTTAAAGGCTGTATTTGCGTAAAAAAAAAAAAGTACACAGTCTGTAATACCAGTGCATAGGCGTGTTCAATTCAATTGTATGTTGTACGAAAAATTATGAAATCAACATGGAATAATAAGAGTAAACCCATCGGAAGATATATTAACTTTACCGTGGCCAATCCTGCGGTATTATAATCCTACACGATCAAGAGTCAGATATTTAAAATTATTTGAAAGTAATTTTTTTTTTTGCAACTACGGAAAACATTTTTAAGGAAATAATTTCTTTCGTTTACATACTTGCCGTCCCAGATGAGATTTTTCTTTCGTAGCAAAGCTTTTGTTTGAGACGAGAATCTGCAGTGCGCATACGAAGGGCACTTGGCAACTGTGTACTTAGATGATCCCTCGACTAAAGTTAGACCTACTCTAGTAGGGATCTATTAATACTATATAGTCAGTCCACCATTAGTGCGGATTAAGCTTGGACCAACTCTGAGGAAGATGGTCTCTGGATCATCCTCGGACTAAGGTCTGGCTATAATTAGGGCCCCAAGTATTTGTCTCCAGAGGTAGATATCGCTAGTCTATTTCTTAAACTCACCTGTTTCTCCACGTGTCTTTGCTACTCACTGAGTACAACAGTGTGCCGTGTTCAAGAAAGTTGTGACAGAAATATGTTGCAGTAATCACGTCATCGGTGACGTATTGTGAAGAGGTGCATTTCTGGAAAAGGAAAGGGGGCATATTTTTTAAGGAATTACTTTTCGAAAGAATTTTTTCCCTGTCTAAAATTAGTACGTTTTCCGAAGGGGCGCTTCTCTGCTTTTCCGCTGAGAAAACATATAAAAGGGTTTCTTTCTGAAGGGATTCTTTTCCATCTCTCTCAGCAGTTTTTGGAATGTATTTAAAGGAAGGTGACCCCCCCCCCCCCCCATCAGCTCGTATTTCTCGTACACACTCGCGCAAGAAGAATTTATACTTATTACGCGAGTAACTGTATTTTAGTCTAGTACGAGCGAATCTCGAGAGTAAATCCTGGACGTCAAAGAAAGTGGAATTAATTTCCAACGTTACTTCTTTAAAACTAAGATACGCACATACATCGTTGGAAAGTTCTTAACGAATATTAAGTCACGGAGCTGATTTCCGAGGAAAAAGAAACACATTTTTCTTCGCTTGTATTTCTATTATTCATGACGTGCACGCATACTGGGTGTTACGAAATCGAGGCAAGTAAAATTTCGCAGAAAAAATGGCTCCGTCTTCGTCGGTTCCGTTGCACAGTTCGGCCAGGCCCTGCCGACCTGCCGAATAAATCAAGAGGATCCATGTTTAGCTCGCGTCTTAGACACTCCAATTGTGTTTTCGCATAGTGGATGCTTCAACTCGCGACTTGAGAACTCTCTTCCAAAAAAAAAAAACACATCTATCCTCTCCCGCATTACCATACTGCCCCGGCCTTCCACTTTTTGGATTATTTGGATACACGTGACGCCAGCTCCCATTCCCCCTTGCCCCCCCTCTTCCCCTTTGCAACCCTAGCTGCTCCTACTTTTTTTTTTTTTTATGATTTATGAAAACCGAATTTCTAAGTTAGAAGAGAATTTATATTCGCATGCGGAGCAGCTCAGAGCACGGCCATAAAAGTTATGTCTTGCGATGACGAGCAGCGCCGTATTCGTACCAATAAAAGGAGAAGTAATGTCACTTAGGAAGGATGGAGAGGGACAGGAGGAAGGACGAGAATAAAGCGGAAACGTCGACTACACAGTCCGAGCGCAGTCGAGATGCGAGCTCGCGCTGACCTGGGTCGTTATTGTTTTACACGAGGGGGTGCGCGGCCTTACAGCCGTGACGACATCCCTTGTGAATTGTAAACTCGTATCGGGAACGATCTTTAAAAAATTTACAATTCAAATTCATTAACGAGGTGTTGACGTAAACGGCCCATTTTTTTTATTTATTTTCATTATTTTCTTTTATCCGAATTTTCGTTCGAGTGTGATAGTTTACAGCCTGTCGTGTTTCTTTCGAACATCTTTCTTGAGATGTTAAAAACATGTAATAAATTTAGCAGCAACGTATAGCACTGCCACTAACCTGGCGCGTTCTATAACAGAAACCTGCCTCGTAAATAAAAAAAACAGCATATCTTCTAAAACAGTAGTTTGTTTATTTGTCCTGTTGGTTATTTGGGACTACAAGAGTTTCTTGGTGCGGCCTTAGCAATACGAAATGATTTTTATTGTCGCGTTTCAGACAGGTGCGGAAGTGCAGTAAGGCGAGACAGCAACTAAATATTGTAATGAATTGTTTTCTGTCTTCGTTTAACCATACGTAGAACTAGTGATTTTTCGCGAAAAAAAAAAAATGAGAACACGGTAGACTTCAACACTATAAGCACTCAACAGCAATTAGTCTACTGCTATTGGTCGCTGTCTGCTTGAGAAGGCGTTTTCATATTTGACCGGGCCACTCAGAATTCGGCTCCTACGTGACTCGTATGCAGGCAGTTAACACGTGTCAAAAATTAATTCAGCCAATCAAGATACGTAAACGACCCTACAGTGCTTTGAAGTCTAACTTGCACTGAAATATTTTCGCGAAATTTCATTACCCCTATGCATACGTAAAGTTATAAATTTCAAGTGGTGTCATCAACGTATTTGTTCTTGCATGAAAGAGTGAAACAGCTATTTGTAAGAAATATACGTGGTTAAAAAATCCTTTAACTAAACTGTCACTAGTTCGCAAGAAACAGTTTCGTAGGTAAGTATTTGTCAATATGTCATGCTTTTTGGTAAGTGTCAGCGAACATATTTATAAACAGGATTTGTTAAATGCCTGCTAAATATTTCAATACACTTATTCTAACAAAATATAAAAAAGTTTGAAATAACAAAATAATTTCATACTGGAGAAATTTTAGTCTTACGATATTTGACGGTAGTGATATAGAGCTAAGGAGATGTTTGTATGCAGTTTTGAATGATCTTTAGGTATACTTGTGTGTTGCTCTGTTTCGCAGCGGAAGTAATTTGTACAGAGTTGCCTGTACGCAACCATAAACAGTTAATTCAGCTTTCATATACAATATGGAATACGAACAGTTACAATTTAACTTATTCGAAAGGGCTCGCCAATATTTCGCACCGATACACGTCGTGTTGTTATTTTTCCTGACGGCTGAAAGATGGGACGGTCTGGACAGACTGATGAAGTGTACACTTGTATAGTCCCAAACATTAAATAAATAATAATTTCCTTTATCAACTTTTATGCAAACAAGCTAGTCAGAAACTTAATATGATGGTTAGGGATGGGAAAAATCCATACGAAAAATCACTTAAAAACATTACACAGGCTAACTCCCGCTGTTTTCCACATAGTAAAAACTGAATTTTATTATTGGAGCAGAAGATAAATAATTTTTAGAAATGTACTGATAAGAAAGAAAATATTTAATTTTCTCCATCATTAACTGCATAAAGCTCGCAATATGTGATTTGGAAATATTTTCGAAGATATTTAAACAACTTTATTAGGAATACAGTGAGAGTACTAATATGTATCTTCTCTCAAGACCTCTTTGTTAAAGAGTCTCCCCCCCCCCCCCCCCAATACGCTCAACTCAAGTAAAGGTTGTTCACGATAAAGTGAGCACCTTTGAAATCAACCTAAGAAAAAGTTACTGCTCCTACCTCCATGCGTTTTAACAGGCTCACTGAGTAACATGCGCCCAATAAATTTGGTAACGATAAACGGAAAATAGTTCCAATACTTAAAGTCGAATAAAAAGTGTTAGGTGCCCATTTGTGATAACTTAAATTATTACGTCCGCTTTCTGTTTTTCTTAATGCATCCAAGTGAAAGGATGGGCAGATTTGTAAACTATTTGCTCTTCTAATAATTTCGCAGTTTCACTTGACCGACACATGAATAAGGTGAGGAGGCCCATGGCAATGTTAATAAGGTGTAAGAATACACTATGTGAATACAAGTTCATCAAAAGCAGGGCTTTCAAAAGTGCTCATTTTACCGTGAACAGCGTACCATAATATGTACTTAGTCTTATACCGACTGTATGAGAGTTTCGGTGGCAATAGTTAAAAAAAGTTATCTCCCAAGATTACTGATCGAGGACATCGTCGTTTTATGTCCATATATTTGAACAGAGAAAGGAGGAATTTTAAAGAACCGCGGATTGTAACTAACGTAGGAATACTGGAGTAACTACAAAATATTTCACTGCTAAACTATTATCATTAATTGTAGCGTAATGGTGTTGGTTACTACAAAACGGAAATATATTTCGCCGGATGTGTATGGCTTATATAGGTTGCCATAACAGTAAAGTAAACCTATTTCCCAATTTAGATTTGCATTATTAAATACGCGGAAAATATTTTTTTAACACTTGCTTCTCGTGTTAATAGCTATTTTGTTTTCTCGGTTTACATTTATTTGCTCGTTTTCAATTAATAAAAAATGTGTACTAATAACTGCAAGTCATACCTGAATGAGAAGCAATGCTGACATACCTTGAGTTCAAGGTGAAAAATGTTATGTTCGGAGAGACTATATGGCTCACACTTTCACGCCTTCTATCGTCAAAACTCCTTTTAAATATTTTCATCTCATTTGAAAATAGCACTCTGTTAGCAGGAAGAAGGGGTGGGAGTTATTGTGATAACATATTTTTTAAAAGAATTTTGGGTTAATTACAAGGCTTTTGATCAAGAAACATGACCTGCTGGTGTAACAATGAGGCAGGTTATATTTGATCACAAGTACGCTTTACTCCAATTATGAGTGTAAAAAGTTAATTGTGCCGAGTGTTGAAGGATTCTACTGGTTATTTGTAAGCCTAGATTTACTGAGTTGGCTTGTTAAATACAAATATTAAAATTTTTTAATCCCCATTAAATTTTATTCAATGGAATTATTGTGAAATACACAAATGACGGAAAGAAAATTACCAAAGTCTATTCACGATAAAGTGAGCACTTTAGAAACCAAATTTAGAAGAAAATCGCTATCCATACCTGTATATATTTAAACGGGCGAACTGAGTGGCATGCGCCCAGTAAAGTTGGTATCGATGAATGGAAAGTAGTTCCATATCTTAACATCGAATAAAAAGTGTCAGGTAACCATTTGTGATAACTTAAGATATTTCTTTCACTTTCTGTTTTTTTTTTTATGCATTGAAGTGTAAAAATGAGCAGATTTACAAAACATTTTTTGTAATAATTTCACAGTTGCACTTGACCAACGCATGAACAAAGTGACGAGATCCATGCCAATGTTCATTTTGCATAAGGTGGAAGAATACACAATGTGCATAAAAGTAGCTCTCAAGCAGATCTTTCAAATATGCTCATTTAACCGCGAACAGCCTATAGCACAATCAGTCCGCGTGTCCACGCTCGAGGAGGTGTTGCACGCGAAGGAGACTCATGACCGGTACTGTACCCTCAGATGAATTGGTTGGTATTGTGCTCCACAATACACCATACATATAGTTTGGGGCGTAGCTAATACGCTAATATTAACTGGTAGGCAAGTCGTGTATAAGACAATGATCTAATCCATGTTGTAACACAATAACCTTCATACAGTATTCCAATTAAGTATGTGACTTTAATTGACGCGGGGCGCTACTGAATGATAATAACTTTATGATTAATCGGCTAGCAATTACGCCTTCCTGACTCAAGCTAATAAGGACAGTCGCCACCTTAATCTTGAGGACGGAGGCTGTATCTGGCTTGTTCGGATCACGACGCGCGACACACCCAAGGCTGCGAGCTCCTCGCTGCCCGACGTCCCGACGTGGAAGCTCCTTCCGACGTCTTCGGCCGCTGTCGTGGCCCGTGTTTCGAACATCTTCCTTGTGGGTAAATGGATTTGTGAATGTTCCTGTACTTCTCGTCTGTGAATCGTTAATGCTGATATAGGCTGTTCACGGTAAAATGCCCACTTTTGAAAGCCCGGCTTAAGATCAACTTGTATGCACGTTGTGTATTCTTCCACCTTACGTAAAATTAACACTGCCAGCAATGGACCTCGTCACTTTATTCATGTGTTGTTCAAGTGAAACAGTGAAATTATTAGAAAAGTAAACATTTTACAAATTTTACAAACACTGAGGTGTTAAAAAATTCAGAAAAATTTAAAAATAATTAAAATTATCACAAATGGTTGCCTAACACTTTTTTCGACGTTGACATATGGAACTACTTTCAGTCCATCGTTAAAAACTTCATCGCGCGCATGTCGCTCAGTGCGCCCGTTAAAATATATGCAGGTAGGGGCAGTGACTTAAGACTGTTTAAATGCCTTTTTTTTTGTATTTATATAATAGTTTACAATTTTGTAATATTACAATAAAAATGTCAAACAAATGCGAAATCAATTTAGAAATAGCCTCAGCCGAATTTGTTAATTGAATTATAAGCATTAAAACTTGAAACCTTGTGCCTAACAAATATCAAAACATGTTACGAGCACAGTGTTTGGATTCAGTTGAAGTGTTTGTTGAAGTTTTAGAAGCACCACGAAGCAATTTCTTTGAAGTTTGGCCATTTGTTCGCCTGCGATTAAGGCATAACTTCTGGCCATTTTGAATTTAAATATTAATTGAGTAACTTAAAATAAAATTTCCGCCGAACCACATGAGAAATATCCGTTGAATTTCTTAATCTTATTGTAACGACGATAGCAATTAATTTAAACTGTATCCAAACATCCTATTGCAAAACATACTAATTATAAATTCCTATGACTAGAGAACTGAAAAATTCGCGGATTCATTTTGGGACAAGCTAGAGTTCAAAACACGTGTGTTTATATAACATTAGCCAACACCTCATGGAGAACGCTGGCCCAATCGTCGCCTTCCACTGTGACAGCAGACAGTCAATGTGCAGTTGGCATCGGCATATTTGCACATAAGGCTGTGGAGTTTAGCCTGCAGGTCATTGAACTCGCGAATTTCTCATGTCTACCTGTAACTTATGCATTTAGTTTTTTTATTTGATTTTACATTCTTTTTCTTCTGATTTTACCGTACTAATATTTGATGTAATACCAGAGAATTATCAAATACTCTGAAGATATAGCAAGTAATTGTTGTCGCTTGGACGTGTTTAAGTACTCCGGGAGACAGCGCAACGGTGTCCGGGACAAGTGGCTCGCACTTGCGCCCTTCTTCCACTGTGACGTGAGCAGCCAGTTGCTCCGCGTATCGGCGGGGACGGGGTTGGGGGGCCGTCTCCAGTTTCGCAGCTCGTAAAACAAACACTTGCAGTGAAATAACAATGAGCTACACCAGTCGCGCCTTGCCCGCGCATTCCTCGCGATCCTGCATCCGGAGAACGCTTCGGAAAAGCGCCACGTCGGGCGACGAGCCGTGGCCCATGAAATATTAATGGCCGAGTTTTGGAACGCGCCCTGCGACGCGGAAACCGTCCGCACTTTCTGTTTATTTGTTTGCGATGCACCGCGCGTTTTATCTGAACTCCCGGGCGTGGGCGTGAGCCATTTGTCCGTAGCTTCGCAACGGAACTGCGCTCGCACACACACACACACACACACACGCACATTGAAAACATGACCCGATTTCCAGATTCATTTCATTCGTATCACAGTCTAATCCGCCTACTTCTTGTCTTATTTGTAGAACCCCCGAGTGATTCGCGGATTGATGCGGCATCAGGCTAGACTTTACAGTACGCACTCGTTTACTCATTGGTTTCTGCGATCAAGTGAGACCCTTGTGCAGCACTGTTCAACGTTCGCTAACACTACTACATCCTGCCCATCACTGGCTTTCAGTTGAACTGGGCGTGTTTCAAGAACTGCCGTCTAATCACAATCGCATGAGATAGTAACAAGTGATTGAAGTCTACCTTGCCACCGGACGGATCCGCGAAATACTCGTCGCTATACTTATTTGCCGTACAAAAATATTGCATCTCTATTGTGAGGTCTGCACACATTTACTGGCAGTTAAGACAAATTATAAGTGAGTCACCTATATCCACTACTGCAAGAACGCCGGTTCTGTTGGTGTCATTATTGGCCGGTCATCAACCAATATTTATACCCTTATTTTTTTTTTGTATTGTCACGGGGCTAGAACAGTTCCCATGTTACAAATTTTGGTTATCATACAAAGACTGAAAACAATATTTCACGCGCGCGCTCGCGCGCACCCACTCACACACACACACACACACACACACACACACACACACACACACACACACACACACACACACACACACACATATATATACATATATATATATATATGTGTGTGTGTACATATATATATATATATATATATATACATATATATATATATATATATCCACTTGGCCACTGTGGCCTCACTTGATATAGTTTTATCCACTAAGCCACTGCGGCCCCACTTAACATAGTTATATCCACTGAGCCACTAAGGCCCCACTTGGAATCGCTCTATCCACTGAGCCACTGAGGCCCCACTTAATTAACTGAACATTGAAGCGAGGCATTTAAAGTAAACAAAAATTATTTTTCATTACCTTCATATCTCTATGCAATATTCTCTGTGCATTAATACAAAACTTTTCATAGGGAAAGAGAAATTAAAAAATGAGTTTTCAGGGTAAAAAGGTAATGATTGAGCAATCTGATGTTGCTGAAATTCGAACTTGGCCTGTATTTTACCCTGAGGATTTGCTCTGCTAAATTTGAAGAACTTCTGTTGAGATTCAAGGTACTTAGAGGTATTAAAGATGGACAGACTGAGGTCGTCTACTTATTATGTAGGATATAGCGTGGAAGCCTATAATCCTTGTGACGTAGCTCAAGCTCGCAGTTATAGTCCAACACTATTACTTCCGTTTCTAATGCCCTGCTTGAGTTCCACTCTCGGAATATTCCTACACTTCGTAGAAACAAGGCTGAAAGTCTATTTAATTACATGGGACAACGTACTGCAATCGTGCAGTTAACCAATATTTTACACGCGAACTATTTGCCACTAGGCATTACCAACACACCTATTTTCTCTTTGGTTTTATTCGTATTAATAATAAATTATATATTATAATTTACCGGTAAAATATAGGTTGAAGTTAAATTTAACGAAAAAAAAAAAGATACATTTATGTAAACAGGAGTATAGAACGTTCGCGATGCATGGCATATTTAGCAAACAAAAAAGTAAAGATGCTGCGAACAGGCTATATCTGGCGCGCAGTGTAAAGACTGCTCTCGGTCATGCGACCACCTTCGGAACCTACCTTTCGAGAAAAATCACTAAAGATTGTTCACAATAAAGTGAGCACTTTTGAAATGAACATTAGAAAAAATTCACTGCCCCTGCCTGCATACACTATATATTAATGGGCGCACTGAGTGACAGTCACCTAGTAAAGTTGGTAATGATATATGAAAAGTAGTTCCATATCTTAACTTCGAATAAAAAGTCTTAGGTAACCGTTTGCGATAAATTTAATCATTTTTCTGCTTTATGTTTTTTAATGCGTCGAAGTGTAAAAATTAGCAGATTTGTAAAATATTTACTTATAGTCCATTCCCCATTGAAAGCAACTTTCTCGGAGCCGTGCTAAATATCTACTTGCAGGCCCGTTTCGTATCCTTCCGCCAAATGTAAACAAAAATTGCCATGTGACTGCCATAGCATCTGTCAAAATCAATGTTTGCATTCCATTGTGTGTGTACATATGTTCGTATACTTTCGCTACACCTAAAAATAAACATTGAAATGTGACTTCTACTGTTATACCTGTCAAATGTGTTGTTTACTGTTTACAGCTTTTCAAAGAATTCTGTCATATTCCAAAAACCATTCCGTATGAATATTCACAGTTTACGCCTCTAGCATGATTTAGGTCAGCTTTATGACGTTTTAAAAATGCCTTAATTGACGACAGTTCTTACGGTTATTTTACATTAACATATCTGTTTTCCATATTTGTTTTCCACGACATAGCTCAATACATGTAATACACATTTGTATTTTGCCGTGATGTTACAACTGCGAGGTAAAGGGCTGTACTAATTATCCTTTTGTTATTGATATATGTTGGGTCATTTCTTTAAAAGGACGGCCTCGGTTTGAATAAATATTAAAACAAAGGAACAACCAGTCAAACGAAAAAGGCACATTAAATTCAAGCACGCTAATTTTTGTCATACAAACTTTAAAAGATAGCGGTTAACATGCATACAAATAAGCTTACGATAACTTTTATTCCGCTCATATTTCTATGTATTGCTACTTACTGTTTATTATGTTTATTGAAATTTATCGGGCTGGGCTTAGAATTTTTCTTCTCGGATTATGGCAAATTACGTTTCACGACTGTGTTTCAAACCCCTTAGGGCAAAGGAACAACGTTGTGATAAATAAACAAATTAACTTCGTCATAAAAACAGTTCACAGTTAAAATGTATAAATAGTGCTAATCAAATATTTCTAATCACGCACTCACAGGGCCAGAGTATCGACCACGATGCAAAAGGCCCGCCATTTCACAGACGCATTGATTAACGAGACACACGTCACAGTATATTTATTACTGCCGTGGAAACACAGATTTATCACAACAACGTAACTTGCCTAGGTAGGTTTATAAAACACAACGTCTAAAAACGTGATGTGGTAATTTGAAGTATTTTTCGGAGTAAGAATCATTTACGTTTCGTTTCGCAAAAAGCAACAAGCCATGTTATGACTCGCCACGTCTGCCATATACACTAGGTAACTACCTCGCCATCATATCTAAATATATTAAAATAAGTATTCAAACATTAAAATATATTTTCAGTTGTAAATTACAAATTAAAAAACCATTATTTTGCTGTAATTAGTATGAAATATGCTACAATTGATAACATGTTTAATATTGCTGCTTACTAATGAAGTGAAATTTCCCGAGTGTGAAAGAGACGAAGAAAGAGAGAGAGAGAGAGAGAGAGAGCGCGCGACAAGCCTCGCCCAGCAGACAGTTTTTCAGTTTCTTTCTCGCTCGATAAAACAGTGTATCATTACGGCCTACTCACAATATTTTCCGCTGTTATTTTAAACTGTAAAAATGAGATATGTTGCCATCGGGGATAACTAAATATTTAAATATTTCAATACGCACTGTTCCATTTACAAATAGTATACTAAAAAACTAGGTTAAAATAATATTTTAACTGTGAACTATTTCTTACCAGTCGTTGCCAAAACGTCGCTGCACTCACTGTTGTTAATTAATATTTAAAAAAAGAAATAAATATTACAAGTTATAGAAGATATTAAGGTAAAGGTTCATTTATTCAATAATACGGTACTATAAAGTTAACCACAGTGTTATATATTTGTGGAATACAGGTTATTGAAAAAAAACAGGTTGACATGTTATGCCTAGAGTGTTTTTTCAAAGGTTGATTTTCATAAGTCGCTTCCAATCGGGAATGGACTATATAGACAGTTCCGCTTGATCAACGCAAGAACAAAGTGAGGAGGCCCATAACAACGTTAAGTTTACATAAAACGGAAGAATACACAACGGGCATACAAGTCGATCATAAGCAGGGCTTTCAAAAGTGCTCAATTTACCGTGAACCGCCTATGCCCATAACTACTACTGGCACGTATGCTGCTCCTAGTTAAGTTGGTAGCGAATGAATGAAAATAGTTTTTAAAACTTGACGTGTTATTGTGACTGTGATGTTTTAAATGTATGGCCAATGAAGTTACAAAGTTAATCTTTCCTGTTTTTTTTATTATCAAATTAGAGTATAAGATTGCGTATTAGCAACACATTTTTATTCGTAACGTTCTCACGGTTCCGCTTGGACGGAGGATGAATAAGTGATCATGCTTATAGCAATGGCAATATATTTACATATGACGGAAGGATACACATGGGCAGGAAAGTAAATCATAAGCAGGGATTTTAGAAGTACTCAGTTGACCGTGAACAACCTACACGTTATGACGTTCGGATAGACACATCATGCGACCTCAAATTAAGCTACAAGCAGCCGAACTCGGGTACACTGGCGCACTGCTGTTTAGCCAGAGACAATCAGGCTGAGGCGCGTGCGAATGGGGGGGGGGGGGGGTTGCATTTCCGGGCCTGTGTCCCGCGGGTCCCGGGTGTGTGTGTGTGTGTGTGACGAGAGTAAACGCGGGTTCGCTCGACGACGGCCTACCACGGCCCCGGGCCGCGCAGGGGGACCGGCACATAAATCCGTCGGCCCGCCGCCTGATTTGTGGCTCCGGGCAGGTGCGTCTCGCGCTACACCCGTCTGCCGGAACACACCCTCCGCAGAAGGGGCGTTAATTCCAGAGCGACGTCGCCCCAACCCCCTTTGCGCGCGGCCCGCTTATCGCGTGATGATAATTGGTATTTATCGCCGGCGCACAAATCTCCCCGGGCAGGCAAGAACCGCGGCTACCCGCTCTTGCTAATGCGATAACTTATACGGGAGTAGGCAGGGCGCCGGGGAGGTTGGTCGAGGCTATAGTCGCGCCTGCGTGGGGGGGGGGGGGGGTTGTTATTTATGTGTATCGGCGTCGCACCTGATGCCTCGTCCGTCATGCCAACCCTCCAGGCCCTCTCTCTTATCACCCACGTCCTCGGACACGCTCCGAAACTCTGTCCACCCTTAGGGAGGGAGGCGAAAACTTTTCTCTCGCTGCTACAGGGCGGCAGTTTAATATATAGCTCGTACTTACAAACAAAAATTTTCCCTCGTTTTCCCGTCCGGAACTTGACTGCCGCCTCCTCGCGCAAAGTGAGTCTGTTTTGCAGACGGTTACGCCTACCTGCGTATATTTCCCGTGATGTTTGAGGCCGAGAAGCGCAGAAGCAATAAGGATGACACTGCCACAAGCATCAAGTGCTCCACCGCCGCTAAGCACAAGGCGTGCAGTGTTCTCGTCGTGCTGCGTGTACCTATGGGACTTTCAGCGGTGGCCGTATTATTTGATTGGTGGAAAGTCTAGGAAGGTTCAACGCAGGGCCCTTGAGTAGTTTTGTATGGATCTGAAGCCGTATATTTTGAGACAGAGCAGTTCGAAAATAGCGGTTTTTTTTTTTTTAATTATGAAATGGGGTTTGTAATGTGCGTCAACAGCCCTCGATTGATGTGTGTGTGTGTTCTTTTCCTAGATAAGCACACCGGACGCAGGTTCAATAGTTTCTTAGAAAAAAGAGTATTCCAAACTCTCTACAAAGTTGAGTGAAGAGATTTGGACGGCTCTTAACAACGAGGTCTTGAGAACCACGAGGATGATTGAGGTGAGTATGGAGCAGCGCCGGAATGAAAGGGTGGAGGAAACGGGATACCCCGAGAAAACCCGCGCCGACCGACGGCATCATCCGGCACGATTCCCACATGCGAAAATCCGGTGATCCGGCCTGGCGTTGAAACCGGTTCGCCTTAGTGGTAGGCGAGCGGGCGAACAGCTCGGCCACCGTGTTCCCCACGCTGCAACGTTGTTCAAGGAGCAGGTAGACGGGAACCTTAATATTTCACGCGTGTCGAGGCCTCGAGAGTGCAAGATAGCTGCAGTGCCACCGAGGACGTCACTACGCCTGTGCTTTTTCTCTTCTAAATGTTAAGATTGCTTAGAAATTAAAGTGAAATGTGCGGTGTTCTAAACAAAGTTATTTTTCGACACTTAGAGAGTATAATTTCCGAGCACCCATCGCATTCAACTATAGGGGCGATATAGGCTGATCATGGTTAAGTGAGCAGTTTTATTTCAGTCATTTTTTTTATCCTTTAACCACGTTTTTAAATAAATATTGCCACGTAAGAAATCAACACAGTGTGTAGATTCTACCGCACTCGGAAGTTAACGCCTAAGGTTAAAATAAAATATATTTATTGACTATTATTCCAACTGAAAAGAGGCTTTCAAAAGTGCTCACTTTATAGTGAATAGCCTATACGTGCGTAGTCCTCACATATAAACATTAAACGAAATATTAGTTTATTTTCTTCAGATTATTGACTTATTTTACTCTAGAAAACCAGTTAAATCTATGTCCTCCATAGTGAATCCTGGGTACTATCACGATTATGGAGTAATTGTAACACGTACACTGAGAGAAGAGAGATAATCAGAGTGATGGGTACATGAATAACACAAATAAACTGACTTAACATTTGCTTTCACTTACCCTTTGGATAAAAGATGCACTGATTAATATATTCGTTTATGTGAAAAAAAAAATCCTTCCAGGGCAATGGAAAAACGACACCCATACTTAAAAATGTGTTTATTGTAATGGTATATATAATATTTAAAAATTCAGTTAGCATTTTAGATTGCGAGCTGGTCAAGCATAATGCACAAGATACAAAATTTAAAAAGGGTTATATTTAGAGTTATATCTGGATTTCACACATTATAATACAATTGCATTTACTGTGACGCGCTGGGGGATATTTTGTTAGATGACTGCCACATATTCAATTTAGTATAAATGTCCATTCTGCAAGCTCGTCTTCTGTCCAGTCGTTGCCGTACACTGGCCGTCATTACGGAGATGGGGTCGTGCACGATGGCGCTGCGTCCAGGGAAGCATCTTCTCATCTCGTGGCTGGCTGCAGACAGCTTTACCGGGTCAAATTTGCTTTTATTAACGATTATGTAACATAAACATGCCCTGGTTATCTCCCGCCTCGTGGCGAAACTGCCGGGAGCTTGTTTTGTTGCCACAGGCCCGTGTAGGTGTGCCCTTGAGGCTAGCGACGTATTGGCGTTCTTAGGGCGCGGGCGTCTGCAGATTGTCCTGAGCACTGCGGTGTCTACCTACGGTGCGTTCAGAGAGTATGTTCGTTTCAAGGCAGGTTCACGCTAGTGGCCTCCATAACATTATGTGAATTTAAGTACCGTACACAATTTTCAGAACCAAAACGAACCTAAGACTCCACAGCCCTAGTATATTCAAGCCTCAACTGTTTTGTTCATTGGATACCGGCCCTGTATGTGGCCAATTTTACTCCAGACCAGACGGTACGGGAATCGGTGTCGGCATTCTTTCAGGTCTGTTATTGGCCTAAGAGTTCGCCTGGGCGTGTCTAATAAATTGTGATCCAATGGCTAGGGATAGGAAAAAGTCGCGAGTTCAATGACCTGTAGGCTAGACTCCACAGTCATGTGTATACTCGAGACTCAGATGTTTGTTCGCTGGCTTCTGCCCCATGGTGTAGACAGTGCTACTTCACACCTGGCAGTATGGCACTCGCTACTTGTTTCCCTGCAAGTCTGCTATTGGCTCATAGTCGTCCAGAGCTTGTCTAATAAACTGCGATCCAGTTACAAAGTAGACTACAGTGTACACGTGTTTGACGTCTATCTTGTCCTGAAACGAACTCGCGAAATTTTCCTATCCCTACCAATTGCAAACATAACATAAACTTACATGTATTTGAAAGCTGGCTCGTCCCAAAAGGGAATTTGCGTAATTTTCCAGCCACAACAAATGACATAAGCAAAACATACGTGCGTGTGTATGAAACCTGTACTGTTTAAAAATACGTAATAACTAGAGACCTAAAAAATTCGTGGAATCATCTCGGGACAAGCTAGAGTTCAAAACACATGCGTTTATATAACGTTAGCCATTGGTCCGTAAGGTGTTTGACACCTCCTGGAGAACGGTGGCCCAATCGTTGCCTTCCGGTACGTCAGTACAACCAATGTGCAGCTGATATCGGCATATTTGCACATAAGACTGTGCAATCTAGCCTACAGGTCATTGAACTCGCGAATCCTTCAGGTCTCTAGTAATAACGCGGATTTTGCAGGTGCCTAGCTACAGTCTAGTCACGGTTTCTTCAGACTTTTTGAATAAAACTTTTGAAAGATCACCCCAAGTATAAGGGGCTTGGTTGTTTTCCTAAGTGTGTCATATGGCACAAGTGATTTATACTTGTGTTAACACAAAAAAAAAAAACACCTCGTTATTTATAAATTTGAACTCATACTTATATTTGATCTACGACTTATAATATTTCGTTCATAATTAATATGAATTAATAACAGGGAGAAAACAGATTTGTTGGTAACACTTATTAAGAAATTGTTCTAATGTAAAATATCACTATACAGAATGCGCCCGAAAACGGTGCGCTGTCTCTTTGGTGTAATTTCCCAGACTCTGTTAAGTTTTATTTGCACGTGGCGAAGGAATGTCCGGGAAATATAATTTTAGCAGAGTTCAGATAAGGTTGTAAGTAATCGTGAATAGGCTATATTGTGAATACAGTGTAGTGTAGATGTAAGTGTGGTGTTGAGCGAGGAGGTTGTGAAGTGTGTGTGTGTGTGTGTGTGGCAGGCAGAGGAGGCGGGGTCGGGCAGCAGCCCCGAGGAGGCGGAGCTGGAGGCGGGCGTGCCGCCGCCGCTGGGGGCGGCGCGCGACACCAGCAGCACCCCCGTCAGCTGCCCCGCCACCACGGACACCGAGCCGGACCCCGACCAGGAGTCCGAGCCGGCCGACGGACATGTACTCGGACTACGCGCGCCCTACAGCCCCAGGTCAGTCACACCACCACGTTTCCACAGCTTCTGCGAGGATTCATTTTTAAATCCCAAACGTGAGCCGATATTGTAAAATCCTCTGGCCATTCTGTTACAATTTTTTTTAAAAATGTAATCTAATAATTTTTTCAACATAAAAACTGTGTAATTTTAACTAATTAATTGAGTGAAGAGATTTGGGCGGCTCTTCACAGCGAGGTCTTGAGAACCGATGAGTGTCAGCGGAGAAATAATATACACCAAAGAAATATATTTATTTATATGTTATATTTTTCATTCCGTCAAGCCCTTTCTGTGGTAACAGAACAATAATACTTTGGATAATGTCATAATCAAACTCAGTCAGAATAGGCTGGAAACATAGATTGTTATTACTAATCGCAGTAAAAGTGGGATATTAAACAATCCTGTAGGATAGTCCGAATTTATCGTGCATGTGATACACCTAACGCCATTCGCTAGTTAAAAGGTCTTTCAGCATACGTTCTGCAACAATCTGCTTTGATCTACTTCAAATAGTTTTTTTCTTAAATCGAACATATATATCTATTTTTTTGCATTTATCGTTATGATCCCGTTTGTTTGTAGTTGTAAGGCGATTATTTACGTGTTTCATAGTCTTACGGCTTGTGTTTCATAGAAATGCAATTGGGAAAATAAATAAGAACTGCTCGCGCCATCACGATATCCGTGTTTGTACTCGGCCATGTTATCCAGTTGTAAGTAACTCAAGAACGGCCAACATTTATAAACGTGTGAACGTATACTTAGGGATAGGAAAATTTCGCGAGTTCAATTACCTGTAGGCTAGACTTCACAATTTTTTTAATACTCGAGCCTCAGCTGTTATTCATTGGTAGCTGCCCCAGACAGTGTGTTACTTCACACCTCGTAGTACGGGTCTAACTACATTTTTCCATTACAAGTCTGCTATTGACTCAGAGACGTCCAGGGAGTGTCTAATAAATAGGGATAGGAAAATTCCGCGAGTTCCATGACTCGTAGGCTAGACTCCACAATCCTGTTCAATACTCGAGCCTCAGCTGTTTGTTCATTGGTACCTGCCCCAGGCAGTAGCCTGTGTTACTCCGCAACTCGTAGTACGGGATTCGCTACTTGTTCCCTTACAAGTCTGCTATTGGACCAGAGACGTCCTGGGAGTGTCTAATAAACTACGATCCAATTGCAAACTCAACTCCAGTGTACACGTGTTGGGCTTCTACCCCGTCCTGAAATGAACTCGCAAAATTTTCCTATCCCTACGTATTCTTATACGTTCGTGAGAGAAGCAGGTGCTTAGTAAGTGCAAATCTAACTGCTATACTTCGAACAGCAAGACATAGCAGCCTGACAAAGACGAGTGTCTGATAGTCGTGTTGAGGTAGGTAATTGTGGTCCGCGACTAACCGATTCGTCGGCTCCACTTTCACCCAACTGAAGGACGCCACAGCTCGCCTGGCAGAGAGAGTTGCTCTAGGTTTATAACTTGAAACACAACCTGCCCAACGTCGTCGGGGGCGTAGCTCAGATGGTAGAGCGCTCGCTTAGCATGCGAGAAGCACCGGGATCGATACCCGGCGCCTCCACAGAGGAAACCTTTTGCTTATTCAAGAACCTTTTTTTGTGAATAAAATTTTCTTTCCCCTGAATGTTCACAAAGATCGTACAACACGCGCAATTATCATCGTTCGCAATGCACCGATCTTATTCGTTAGCTTGGCGGTGGCAGGCTGGTTGTGACTTACCTTCAACAGATTCTTGACTTTGATAACAACACACAAATTTGAAAGCGTAATTTTTTTTTCGACCTGTGCCTGACGTTTACAGCAGTTATGCTCATTAAAGTGTCAGTAAATTCCAGAAAATAGCTATCGTACTTGGTAACAATGTTTGGCGGAAATAAGTATGTGTGTTTAAACCCCAAAATAAACTGTAGCTACGAAAATGCTGTCATTGTTTCTTAACCATCAGACACTGAACTCCGCTATCCTACAGTTTAAGAAGACATTAAAGGAGGTTTGGTCCCTGTGATTCGTGATAGATAACGCACGAGAGGGCAACTGGATGCGTTATTCATAATTCCGAGTACGCAAGTATAGGCTATTCACGGTAAAATGAGCACTATTGAAAGTCCAGCTTAAGATCTACTTCTATGCACGCTGTGTCTTCTTCCGCCTTATGTGAAAATAACATTGCCACGGGCCTCGGCTATTTATTCATGCGTCGCTTAAGACAAACTGTAAAATTATTAGGAAAGTAGATGTTTTAAAAATCTGCTCATTTTTACACTTCTGAGCGTTAAAAAAGCGGAAAAAGAAATAAATAATTTAAGTTATCACAAATGGTCACCTAACAATTTTTATTCGACGTTAAGATATGGAACTACTTTCCATCCTTCGTTACCAACTTTACTGGGCGCATGTCAGTCGGTGCGCCCGTTAAAATATATGCAGGCAGGGCCAGTGACTTTTTTCTAAGGCTGATTTCAAGAGTGCTCACTTTATCGTGAACAGGCTTTAAGTCACTAACTCCCGTAATAATCAGACAGCCTTATTTTCCGTTAGCCTTTCTGGCATAAGCGTAGAATCTGTTGGGTTCATAGGGATCGCACATCCTCTGGCGTTGTAATGACCCTTACTGGAATTACGATAACCCCCATGGAATCCCAGATCATACACGGAAACTCCTTCTATGCTGTACCTTTCGTAACATCTGTTAGAAAAGCAGCTGTGTTGAGTTTATTTTTTTTTACTTGTACTCCGATATCGCAAGTATTTTAAGGTACCTATGTATATGGGATGAGGCAAGCATCACAAGACATTGCAGGCAATGAGGAGTACAGTGCTATGGGAAGCTGAAGCATTTCCCTCGCTGTCAACGTAATCATGGTGGACACACCACACACCGGTTTTTATTAGTTCAAATTAACACTAATGTCCCTTAAATCTGTTTTCGCAAGGATAATATGATATTTGATTATATTTCCATGTTCACTTTAAAATTATAATTTGAGTTCGTTAGAGTTAAGTAAAATTTGTGTCGAAGGCAAGATTTCATTATTATTTTTTTTTGTTTAGAATTGCAGTATTTTAAAAATTAACTTATAACACGTAACTTAATCGCAATATAGTTGTTTTAAGACTGTATAATGTTCAATCGGTGGCAATGAATTGTTAAATACTCCTAAGACTGACTGTTTAGTAAACGCAAGGCCTTTGAGATGTTTGTATACATACTTTAATCAATTTGTAATGCAGTTTGATCATATTAAAATTGGTGAAAATACTTTATCCATATAAAAGTAATTGTCTTGTGAAAATTAAAACATAAACAACTACGCTCATCACTGTTGACCATGCGACTTTGACAGTTGTGCTCCTTTGGGGTTGTTCAAATTTCGGGAACATGCGCAGAAAAAAAATTAGTCTATCTCATCTTTAGTCTACAGCCCAGACATCTCAGAGCGTTAAGTTGGTACTGGTACAGTTTCATACGAAAGTTTCACTCACTGCAACGCCTAAGATTATATTAGCTCATATGCCTGAAAGAGCTGATGCTGTCAAGGTGCGGCGGGAGGTTGATGAAGGATGGTTCTTGTGTGCCGCAGCATGTCGGCGCCCGGGTCGCCGCCCCCGGCCGCCGCCGGCGCCACCCCCGTCACCTCGTCGTCGTCGTCGTCGACGCCGTCCTCGCTGGTGGCGGAGCCAGCCACCCCCCTGCGCCCCCCGCAGAGCCACGGCGCAGTCCCCGCGCCCTTCTCTCACCCGCTCTTCCCTAGCTTCTCTGAGACGTGAGTACACACTCCTATCTCCTTCGCTTCTCGCTACAGACCTCAACTATATGCAGATTCATTTTTTTTTTTTAGACAAGCTAGATTTGAAAACACGTGTTTTATGTAACTTTAGACATTGGTCCAGACGGTGTTTGACACCGCCTGGAGCACGCTGGCCCAATCTTCGCCTTCCACCGTGACAGCACACAACCAATGTGCACTTAATATCAGCATATGTGTATATAAGACTGTAGAGTATAGACTGCAGGTCATTGAACTCGCGAATTTTTCAGGTCTCTACTTATCGCTCTCTACTATAGGCTGTTCGCGGTAAAGTGAGCACTTCTGAGGCCCTGGGTACTTTTTCCTTCCAGCCATGTTTTATTCTTTAAAATAAAATATATATTTTGACCATTTTTCCAAACTAGAGTGCTTTCAAAAGTGCTCACTTTACTGTGGACAGGCTATACACGCTCTTCACCCTCAACTGAGCATTTTCCAACATTCTGTATAACCAGCGCCGTGCTTAGTTGGGCGGGGGGGGGCAGGAACTCTCCCCCCCCCCCCCACGCGAATCGCTGAAGTGGGCGAAATCCTCTACAAGGATGTGTATGGTAAACTAAATACGTGTGGGAAGAGGTATTTGCAAGCACTAGTTTGTTTGCCCAGTTTAGACAGTTTTTGTTCAAAGATAGGTTTAAAATAAAGTTTATCTAGTATTGAAGAATGTTCAGATAGGTTCAAAATAAAGTTTATCTACTACTGAAGAATGTTTAGAATTTTTTTTATTGGGGAGGAGGGGCCCATTTTATATTTTCACCCCCCCCCCCCCCCCAACCACTTTTTAGGGCTGTGCACGGCCCTGTGCATAACATCTATGTACTTGTGTGCGCCTCGTCACTTTGTTCATACGTCAGTCATGTGAAGCTGTGGAAGTATTACAAAAGCAAGGTTTTTTTTTTTTTGCAAATGTGCTAATTCTTACACTTATACGAATTAAGAATTAAAAAAAAAAAGCAAAATATGTAATCGAATTGCTTACAAACCTTTACCGAACAGTTTTAATTCAACTTTGAGGAACGGAACTATTTTCTCTCCGTCGTTACCAACTTTCCTGGGTTCTTGCGAGATAGTGTGCATGTTAAAATGTACGCAGGTAGGAGCAATGACATTTTTCGAAGGTTGATTTCAAAAGTGCTCAGTTAATCGTGAACAGCCTATACAGTTGGTTAACACCATGGAGGTATTAGTATATGGAGTGGAAGCCGAGACACGAAAGTGAAGCCGATAATGAAAGACACGGACAGAGCTAGTAGTGGCAAAAAGGTGCATGTTTTACATTACTTACCATGTAACTTTTGCCACGCATAATATGGCGGCTGACGTAAACAATCGTTCTGCGCGTGCGCAGTTGAAAGAAGCAGACAAGGCATCGGCTTCACTTGATAAACGTGGAGAAGATAGGCTGTTGCCACTCCGTCGTCTATTACCTCCATGGTTAGCACAGTCTGTGACCGTGCTCTTCTATTTTATAGCGGCGACATTATCCGTGCGGCCATTTTAGAGCTGTGCGATATCCATATTTCGCTTTCGTTTCGGAACATGTTCACCATATCGGTATCGGTGCGGTTATATCTGTCCCAGAGAGTACTGAAGAACGATGGCGATTTAACGCAAAAAAAATCGCTTATCGATACTGATATCGCAAATATATCGAGATATATTTCTATACAATGTTGTACCATATCGCAGCTGGGATATTAAGAAATGTGCTTTCATGATCCATGTATTGCCATGTAGCACAACCCTATGTTCTATACCACGCCTCGACCACACAATCCAACCGCAGAATCCAACATGATTCACGTATGCGCACGGCCACATTCTCCCACAAGTGCTGATACTCTGGTACTTAGCCCTAAGTGTGTGGTTCGGCCGGAGTACTATCCAAACCCCAGGCGTCTCTCCAAGACACGACCGGAGCATCAACGCAGTTCAACACCAGACCGTTTTCAGGGAAGAGGAAGGGAGCCCTCTAGATCTCCTCCAGCAGAGTTAACCGCCACTGGAAGTACCGTGTGGTCAACATTTCTCGTCTTCACACACGGCAGCTTACATGTAGTAGCCAGCCCAGCCACCTAACGCAACACATGTCGCATGGCTAGTGCTAGTCATTTCTCGCGAGAAAAAAAAAATGAGTACACAGTAGACTTCAGTAGCACAAGTATCCAACAGCAGTTTCTATTGCCATTGGTTGATGTCTACTTGAGAAGGCGTTTTCGTATTTGACTGGGCCACTCAGAATTCGGCAACATCGGCATGGCATACGTGATTCGTGTGCAGACAGCTAACACGTGTCAAAAAGTAATTCATCCACTCAAGATAGGTAAACTACATCACATTGTTTTGAAATATAATTTATCTTGAAATCTTTTCGCGAAATTTCACTAGCCCTGTATAGTTGCCGCGTATTGTTCTGCAAAATTTCAAACTGGGTTGTGCATAGCACAGTAAGGCAGCCTCTGTTGTCGGTTTGAACATTTATTCAACCAATCAGTAATATTTACTCTATTAAAACTAATGGTGAGACGTTTTAGTGTAACAAAAATATGGAACATCCTATGCTACAAATGGAGGTGGTTTATTTTATTAGTCAAACAGTCACACATTAAAAATCTTCATTCAACCGAAATCTGTATTTTAACCTGATGTAGTTTATGATATTTAAAATGAAATGATTTTTAAACCCCTTGCTTTAACCAGTTCAGTCACGCATTAATTGTTTTGCCATAGTGTTGCAGTCATGAAATATTTTTATCTACCCTGTACTTTGTATTTAACGTAGTTTTTGCATCCAGTCAACAAGCTGCTGTATCCTCGAAGACGCTGTTGTCAGCCATTCGTAGGGGCATGTAAAATTCGCGTTATTATTTGGAACCAGGCTAAACTCCACAGTACTGTATACACTCGAGCCGGCGTCGTTTCTCCGTTGGCTGCTTCATAGCTGCGAAGCCACGCCCTTCCTGACTGAACTGTATGTGATTGGAGCACACAGTTTATGAAGCGTCCCTTTATAGGCGCAGAAGCTACCCAGGGCGTGTCAGATAAAGTATGGTCCAATGAAGAACATTTTGCAAAGGTACACGGGTTTGAAGTTTAGCTTGTCCTCAAATAATAACGCGAATTTTGCAGGTCTCTAGCCATTCGTTAACGGGAGGTGAAGAAACTTTCGCAAATCAGATTACATGTTGGGGTGACTCTCAAAGCATTCGCTACTGATTCTACTCTGTGTACAGCACTAGCGATAAACATCCTTAATTCGCAACATGACCACAATTGTTGACACGGTAACAATAGGTTAAGAGTGTACGCCTGCGGTTAAGCTCCAAGTTTTATTTCTATACCTCATTCACTTTTTATGAAGAAACACCTCAAATATGTCCTAATAGTTAACATGGCACAACCTATGTAACTATACAACCTCGTATTTATTCTGTGGCAGCGAGTGTTTTTTTTTTTTCTATATTATTATTGAGAGATGGCTTTTGTACACTGCCGAACTTATAATTATACGTAACAATATTTTGCTGAATACACGAGGTCGTTAAAGCATCTATTTCAAATTCTAGACACCTTATTGTTGTAAATGTCCGTTTAATTTAGGAAGTTATTTTTTCTATTCAAGACTACTAATTCTATTTCGTTCAAATTGTCGTCCTCTTTTAGTTTTAAGTGTGAGCCTTTACAATAAATAACCAGTATTATAACATTACGAATTACCTAAATTATTTATAGAAATGAATGATATTTTTTTATTCTTAAACGTTTATAAACATTTCGTATAAACTTATTGAAACATTTCTGTCCAAGTAAAAAATAAGATTAGGAATATGTTTAAAATGTAAGTTTGTATAAATACAACACAAATATTTCGCAATAAATTTCGTAAACATTTTAAAAAGAGTAAAAATGACGTATTTACAGTTCCATCTCAATCGCTTATGTATATTCAGAAAACGAAAATGCCGATTGAGATTATTCTGAATCTTAGCCATAAACAGTGTTTAATGATATTACGCGTGGAACATGATTTTAGCTTTCTTGTATAGAATTTAAACATTAAGTGATTCTTTAATTCAAAACCGCAATACGCACAGTGTACATGGCGTGTGCATCACTCTTTGAAGATCACCTACACATGGCACAATTTATATTCTTTGCATTTTATATCGAAGTCTCTTTTCCCAGGTCGCTTTCCTCACTAGTAGAGGCCAGCTATTTTATAAATCTAAGAGGAAATGGCAGCAAAGTTTGCCTAACTGAGGAACATTTATAGGAGTGTTGAGTTTCCTGATATTATTTAAAAATACTGAATAGCATATATATATTTAAAATGTTTAACATTTCCTAAATTGTGGGAGACATTTCGAACAAGACAGTAGCCACATATTCCCAGCACTTCTGCGGTAGCTAAAACATTTTTGACTGTGCGTTTCTGTGCGGGTGAAAAATCGTCGACTATCCATTTCTTATTTGGCTAGGCTACAGACATGGCCATTGTTTAGTTCTACGTGTATAGTGCAACACCAGAATTTGTTCTCTCTAGGGATGCCGTTCAAATCCCAAGTCCGACAAGTTGAAACGGTTGTGTGTAACACCCTGGGATTTAAAAAAAAAAACACTGAAAAGTGGTTCTCAGAATTATTTTTCATCGCTGATAACTCGTTTTTTTATTACTTGACAAGTGGCTGTCAGTTTTTTGTTACCGAATAGCGGTGACACACTGCAGCGTTAAGTCACAGCAAAAGAAACTTAGGACGTATCGTAAATTGTGTCTGCTAATATTCGGGATAATAATTAATTCAAATGTTAATTCAAGTCAGTTCAAGTGTTGCCGTTTATGTCCCAGCCAGGCGGGACTCGGATCAACGACCTGTGACATTTTTATTTGCTAACCACGTGGTAACTCAAACGGGGGTAGCGCAGTTTGGACAGCCCTGCGACTGTATGCATTGCAGCCGGCAAGTTTCCGGAAGTAATTGGTGTATAATTATATTTGCTCGCGACCACACGCTTCTACTTTGTAAATGATCATTAATATCACCCAGCAACCCGAGCGCTGTTTATCGATTTCAACTAGCAAAAAGTACTGCATGAATACGAGTACAGTTCGGACCAAAATTATCCTAGATCATTCAAAAACTAATGTTCCATTTGTTCGCAGAAGCAGTTACTTTTATCGAGAAATAATTTGACAGTACTCTATGAAAGTTTCAATGTTCTATTCATAATCCTAATTGCATCCTAATTTATTATTGGCTGGAGTGCGACTGACAACTCATTTCTGTTGCTGAGTGAGTCAGTCAGATTTCAGTTACTCAACCAAACGTAAAAAAAAAAAAATGACCTTTCAGTAAATTGGAGCCAGAGAACTTTGGAGTACTTAACCGCGTAAACGTATTACGAAAAATCAGAGCATCTAGCAAAATTTAACTTCTGGAAATAACTTTGGTTCTCTTGAAAGAAAAGTTATAGTCCATTCACGATAAAGTCATAATTTTCTGAAGCCCTGCTGAAGTTCTACTTCCAGGATACTCCTCCGCCTCGTGCAAACAAAGATTAACCGAGTCTAGAAAATCACACCAAAGGGACAACGTACCGCATTCGTATGCAATGAGCGAAAACATATTTTGCGTAAGAACTCTTTCTTACTATGCATTACCGGCATAACGATTTCTTACCAAGCATTACCAATATTTATATTTTCTCACTGTTTTCATTCATATTAATTGTAAATGAAATACTATAATTTATAGAAAAAATGTAAATAAAATTTCAATTAAACCATTACTTGCGATACATTGCATATTTAGGAAAAAACCAAGCACATCATGTATGGGGTGACTTTTCAATGGTTCGATTCAAAAAGTGCGAAGAAACTGCGAATAGACTATGGACACTTCACCGCTGTGCAGGCTTGCTAAAGGCCGTTCACGATAAAGTGAGCACTTTTAAAATCAACCTTACAAAAAAAGTCACTGCTCCTACCTGCATATATTTTAACGGGCACACTTAGTGACATGCGCCCAGTAAAGTTGGTAACGATGGATGAGAAGAGGTTCCGTATCATAACGTCGAATAAAAAGTGTTACGTAACCATTTCTGCTAACTTAAATTATTGATTCCACTTTCTGTTTTTTTTTTTTTATCCATTGAAATTTTAAAACGAGCAGATTTGTTAAATATTTACTTTTCTAATAATTTCATAGTTTCACTTGACCGACGCATGAATAAAGTGGCGAGGCCCGTGACAATGTTAATTTTTCATAAGGCAAAAGAATACGCAACGTGCATACAAGTAGATCTTAAGTAGGGCTTTCGAAAGTGTTCATTTGAATGTGAATAGGCTATAACGCCGTGAATATTCCTGCGGAGGCGAAAAAAATACGGCGAAGATAAACCAGCCAGCCTGACTGCAGCGGGACAAAACGAAACCTTGACACCGAATTAACTCTCCTCAGACGCGGTTGTCACATCTCAACTAGGAGGCCCAAATCTGGCAACGCCGCTCCCGACATACCACCCAATAACTCGGTTATGAATGCCCAATAAAAAGTGTTAGCAACGACTTTATCCAGTTGACCCTATTCATTATGTAAATTATGTCCATTTTGTTTGACCCTTTAACATGCGGCATTCTCGAGTCGGACGCCAACAAGACTCCATGCCGGAGTCAGGGACAAATTTGATTGGCTGTGGCTCGATGCTAGTTTCTGAGTCATGATAGCGACACATTCGAGTTCTTGGACAGCGAATGGCGCAAATGTGGAGGGTAATAGTTCGCTCTTCGAAACAGAATTCTTCGTTGCCGAAATACGTTCTTCACTACCGCAAGAACAACTGCTTCGGGCAGCATTATTTTTCGAATTGGAAACGATACCCATAAAAAATTTAGATAAATGAGGAAAAAAAAAAAAAAACTTATTATTCATTATTAGAGACCCGAGAAATTCGCGAGTCCAATGACCTGTAGGCTAGACTTCACAGTCTATACTCTCATACAGAAATCAACTGTATATTGGTTTGTTTGATGTGGTAGAAAAAGGCGGTGGTTGGGCGCACAATTTACTCTGTGTTTGTTGTTGGCTCATGTATCTCCAGGAGGTGTCAAACAACATGTCGACCAATTACAAAAGTAACATTAACGTGCAAGTGAGGGAATTCCAACTTGTCTGGAAATGAACCCGCGAAATTATCGAGTCTCTATTCATTATATGTAGGGATAGGAAAAATTAGCGAGTTCGATGACCTGCAGGCTAGACTGCACAGTCATGTGTATACTCGAGCCTCAGATGTTTGTTCATTGGCTGCTACCCCAGAGAGTAGGCAATGTTACTCCACGCCTGACAGTATGACAATCGCTACTTGTTTCCTCGCAAGTCTGCTATTGGCTCAGGGTCATCAAGGGCGTGTCTAATAAACTGTGATCCAATTACAAAGTCAACTTCAGTGTACACGTGTTTGATGTCTATATTGTCCTGAAATGAACTCGTGAAAAGTTCCTATCCCTAATTACATGATTATAGCTTTAAAAAAAAAAAAAAGTGAACTAAAGAAACTACACTGACGTAAACACAAAGAAATATATATAAAAACAACGTTTGGGAAACTTTCAGAAATATTTGTAATGAATCTGGAATAAAAAGTAAGAATTTGTCTTTCCGACTTCCCGTGGCACAGTCGGTTGGTGCGTCGCCGATCTGAGGAGCGGGAGGTTCTGGGTTCGAGTCCTACCTAATGCATGGACGTTAGTTTAGGTTAGGCCATAAGTTAGTTTGTAAGCCGTCCCCTGATACGTCATTAGACATAACACCAGAGGACGTTAGTATGCCTTTTCTCATCCAATAATTTGACTACACGCAAAATGTACGCTGCACCGTTCTGAATTAAGAAATTGTCATTTTTGATTTATCCTACTTTAAACGACATGGATACTCTTCACAAAATATAACATGACTCCTGGTCTGGTTTTGCCATTAATATACAAACTAATCATATAGTAAACAAGAAAAGATAATTTCTTTAAACTCCTTGTTACATTCAGTGCAGTGCTTATGTAATTATGTATCTGATGAAAATAATTTTTTCTAATGGCTTTGTCATCAATAATTTAAGAATTCGGTGTTCTCTCCTTTACTCATTTGCCCTATCTCAGTAATAACAATTAGGCACTTAGTGATTAGGCTACACTTTGAGAATTCAGTTAATACGCTACTTTAAACTGGTAAATGTTCTGATAGCGCATAGGGTGGTGAAGTAGACTAAGAGTAATTGAAAATCACATTTAAATAATTAAAATTAGTTCCCTGAATTCAGAGCGATTTCAGTGATCCCACTGGTAGAGGCTGTTGACGGTGAAGTGAGCAATTTTGAAAACCTCATTTGGAATAATAGTCAATTAATGTATTTTATTTCAGCCGTTGAGGTTAACTTCCTAGTGGAGTGGAATATACACCCTGTGTTTATTACTTACGTGGTGATATTTATTTAAAAATGTTGTCGAAGGACAGATAAAGGCTGAAAGGAAAAAGTAATAGGGACTCAAAAGAGCTCACTTTACCATGAACAGCCTGTATCAAAAACCCGTTGTGCGTACCAATTTGTTCGTATTTGAGCTGTGCAGTGCGCACGTGTTTTTAGTGTCTTCCTTCGCGGTCTCATCTTCTCGGCGGGAGGGCGGATGTATAGGCAGGGTGCAGGGAGCGGGGTGGGTGAGGGGGGAGTCAACTGCGATTGGTGAGTGTTGGCCGACCCAGAACGATTCCCAATCAAGAGCTGATTGAAGAGACCTCGAATCGGCGCGGCACCCGGCGCCAGCCTCGTTCATCCACCCGCGTGCCTCGCTGGATGAATGCAGCCTCATAGGCCGTTCACGGTAAAGTGAGCACTTTTTGAAGCTGTTTCAACAGACGTAATAACCAATAAATACATTTCATTGTGGCCTCGGACTTTTGGTTCTGGGCATGGTGAATGTATACACTGTGTTTATTACTCACATGGCAGGGTTTTCATTAACAAGTGGTGAAAGAATATCAATTGGTTGAAAGAAAAAAGTAACTAGGGCTTCAAAAGTGCTCACTTTATCGTGAACGGCCTATACGGAGGATGACGGCCTTGTTCCTTTGTTCATTCGTTTGTTTTATTGCATCCAATTGATCTATCTTTCAGTATAGTTTGTTCACGGTGAAACGAGCACTTTCGAAAGCCCTGCTTTAGGGGAATGGCTAGAGACACCAGAATTTCGCGAAAAGATTTCACGACCAGTTGTATTTCATAACACTTTAGATCAGATCCACTTTCTTGACAGGATGATATAGGTGCTAATCGTCTTAGATATCTGCCCGCGAATCACAGACGAACAGTGTAGGAGTAACCTAATTCTGGTTGGCTAGCCAAGTGAGGAAGTGCAGTCTAGGGAAACTGAGTGTATTCCGATAACTCACTAGCGAGCAGCACGTGGCCCATTACACACGCGTCCTGTGGCGTCAGCTGCCGAGCTAAGTTTTACTGGCGGGAGTGTAAACCAACAAGCAACTGTGTACAGCACACAGCTAAAGGCTGTGTGCTGTACACTTTAGAAATTAATCTTAGAAAAAAAATCACTGCTCCTACCTGCATATATTTTAACAGGCGCAATGAGTAACATGTGTCCAGTAAAGTTGGTAACGATGGAGGGGAAAGTAATTCCATATATTAACGTCGAACAGAAGTCTTAGGTAACCATTTGTGAATACTTATATTATTTATCTCGCTTTCTGTATTTTCTAAAGCATCAAAGTGAAAAAATGAGCAAATTTGTACAATAGTTATTTTCCTAATAATGTTACAGTTTCACTTGACCGACGCATGAATAACGTGATAAGGCCCATATCAATGCTAATTTTACATAAGGCGGAAGAACACACAACATCTATACAAGTATTTTACCGTGAACAGCATATAACGGCAGCTTACCTTGCAACAGTTCTCCACACGCCACTGCTTCCTCCATGCTTATTTAAAATCAGCATCGCCGTGGACCTGATCACTTTATTCATGCGTCAGTAAAGAGAAACAGTAAAATTATCATAAAAATTATACAAATTTTATAATCCACGCATATATTCATATGGATTTTAAAAATCAGAACTAAATAAAATCATCGTAGTAGTGACTAATTTTTAAGGGTACACTTTTAATTCGACGTTGCAGCATTGCAATACTTCTCCTCCGTTACCAACTTTACTAGACGCATGTCACTACGTGTTCCCGTTAAAAATACACGCAGGTAGGGACAGTGAGATTTTTCTAAGGTTGATTTCGAAAGCGGTCCCTTTATAGTGAACAGCCTTTACATAGATATTGGGCGAGTCATGCAAATCTCATAATACCGGATGTTTGGACACTCAATGCCCAAACAAAATCCCTTTGCGCGTATATACGGAAGGTATTTTTATATGATTAATTGTATTCAAAGTTCCGGCGCACAACGCCTGTAGAACAAGGCCATGTGATCATGCGTGTAGGGTAAGCTGCGTACGTGCGGCATTAAATTATTACATACGCAGCGTAGTGCGCCTATGTACTTCCTATGCGACTTATCATACACGCATGATAGCACAGCCTCGTCTTCCAGGCGTTGTACACCACACCATTTTTAACACGATTGGTATTTGATATCAAAATACCTCTCCGGATATAAGTGTATATGGCTTTCGTGCTGCTATTGGGCCACAGAAACTACGTCTGGAGGTCGGACGCTGAGTTTCCCAACGCCAGTGAAGCTTCTGAATGCTGGCAATAGGCTTTTTTCCAAGAAACCGGAAGCGTCTACAATCGCCGTAGAAACAATCAGTTGCTGCGTGCAAACGATAAATGTGTGGAACGAATACGCGAAACGCTTGTGTGGGACCATACACACCCACACCTCACACTCCGCGTGTCAGATTGGTAATCCCACGTTCAGACGATCATAGAGTGCTTCATGAGATGTTAAGGTCAAGAGCACACAAGGCTCAATTAGGGCAGTAGTTGAAATCTGGTGACGGCATGCAGTACGTCAGCATTTCGCAGCACAGACGATCGACCACGTTGACAATAATGCTGACTCCATAAAAAAAAAAAAACATATTTAACTCACACGGTGACATATTATACCGCTTATGAAGTTCGTAGGCATACTGTGCTCATTTGGGATACCAAAATCCACATGTTGTTAGAGAACACATTCGCGATAGTCTGAGAGTGAAAAATTTGTGGTGTACAGCGGAACTTGCTTGCAACCGCCACTTCCTTCTTTCGAAAATAAACAATCAATAAGTAGAGGCCTGAAAAATTCGAGAGTTCAACTACCTGCAGGCTAGACTCTGCAGTCTTATGTACAAATATGCTGATATTGACTGAAAATTGGTTTTCTGCTGTCACTGTGGAAGGCGGCGATTGGGCCAGCGTTCTCCAGGATGTGTCAAACGCTGTGTGGACCGATGGTTAAAGTTACACAAACACACGTGTTTTAAATTCCAGCTAGTCTCAAAATGAATCCGCGAATTCTTCAGGTCTATATCAATAAGACTACGTACATAGAGACGCTGGAACTGTGTATTGTGTCAGAGACTTGAACACCTACAACTGAACATCTTTCTTCAACAAGACGGTGCCCAGTACAGCTGTTGACTACAAGTATGCGCCTACGCACATAGAGACGCTGGAACTGTGTATTGTGTCAGAGACTTGAACACCTACAACTGAACATCTTTCTTCAACAAGACGGTGCCCAGTACAGCTGTTGACTACAAGTATGCGCGTACGTTCATCTACAGACGTTTCCGTGAAGATCGATCTGCACTAGCAGCTCAATAACTTGGCCTCCACGTTCGCCAGACATAACAACATTAAGAATTTGATGTGATATTGTGTCAGTAAGAGCGTTTCACGCAGCCTAGTGGCCAGACTTGGTAACCTGAGTGTAACAGAGATGCGGTAGCGGTTATTTCAAATTACGCGGTGCTCAGAACACGGGAAGAGTCAGATCTTCAACTGGATATTCTATACGCTGCAAACGTTACCCATGTCAGAGTTCACTGAGGTCATTATGAAACTTCCATAGTTCTTCTATGATCTGTTGCAAACCACATGCGGCTAGCGTAATGTAATTTCCCGTCGAGGATATAGGCTGTTCACGGTAAACAGAGCACTTTTGGAAGCCCTGCATAAGATCTACTTGTATGCACGTTGCGTATTCCTCTGCCTTATGTACAATTAACATCGCAATGGGCCTCATCACTTTATTCATGCGCCAGTGAAGTGAAACTGGGAAATTATTGGGAAAGTAAATATCTTAGAAATCTGCTTCATTTTTACCCTTCGAAGCATAAAAAAAAAAAAAAATTAAAAAAGCGAAAGAAATAATTTAAGTTATCAAAAATGGTAACCTAACACTTTGTATTCGACTTTAAGATATGGAAATACTTTCCATCCATCCTTACAAACTTCACAGGGCGCATATCATTCAGTGCGCCAGTTAAAATATATGCAGGTAAGAGCAGGACTTTCTTGTAAGGTTGATTTCAAAAGTGCTCACTTTTTCGCGAACAGCCTTTTGAGTCCTTATACGTACACGTCGGTCCTACCGTAGGACGAACACATTTCATATCTAGACCTATACGTTTCCGTATCTGCTAGGCTATAGGAACGTAAATTCTCATGACGTGTGCCAGCCAAGTTTACGAACGTACGGTGAAGAGTCCTTTTGTCCGTCCCTTGCGTCATGAGCAACGGACACGACCCCGATACGTGGCTGACAAAGGAGCGACGGCGGCGCAAATTTGATAACGCCGGCGAGTCGCTAGTTAAGGAATATTTCATAAATTAATTACGTCGCTATCTTCCCCGTCCTTCGTTTCCAACGCCTCACACTCCTTCGCGGGGCCCTTTTGACAAATTAAGGAAGTTGGGAAATGGAGAAATGTAATTTTTGCGAATTATTTCCTCAATTTTTTTTTTTTTTTATTTACGCCCGCTCGCTTCCCCGCATTACCCCTCCCCCTCCCACATGAACCCATCCTTTATAGCCGCGCGCTGCTCCCTTCCCGACAGAAAGGAGTGGCACAAACGCCCGCGTCCAAGAATATAAATTAAATTTCGTCCAATGGCGCCGATGCTGGAAATTCGCCCGGTGCAAGGCCTTAGTACGAGAACTCGCCAAGTTCACTTCCCCCGAGGAGGTAACTACCCTTTCAACAGCGGGGAAACTACACTACCCTTACTATACCTACTTATTATTAAACTCTTCAAGCATTATCGCATACACTATGAAGTTCAGTTTTGCTCACGACTTTAAACGGGTGTATGTGAAAATTACATGTTTTTTCCCTTTTGGATATAGGTGGAAGCCATATATATATATATATTTAAATATGTCAGAAATTCTCAGTAGTTGGCATGATTTTCAAATACCATCATCTGCGGTTACTTGAAACATTGGAGCAACATAGAACATTTTAAAGGTATTCCGGTTTGCACATGTGGCAGGCATGTATAAAGTTGAATATTACACAGTGGCAGTAACAGACTTTTTGAAACTGCACAATTTTCTCTATAGTGCAACGTAAACGAAAATTCCTGTAAAATATCCTAAGCTATCCCAAGTTGCCCCAATTGACGGCATTTGGTAAACAAACGTATTTTACGTTATTGCATATTAACCTCACCCCCTCCTCGCATCGTACCCATTGGCCATTCAGGGAAGGGAGCGGACCTTAGAAGCTATTCTAGTCTAACTTAAAATACTCGAACAGGGAAGTAAAACCTAAAAATCATTGAAATAACACAACGTAAGCAGTACTTTTCACCAGGAAATCATATCTTAAAAGAGTGCACCTAGTGATCGCTACACCGAATATTAATCACCAACTGGTATATTTGTCGTGTATCGTAGCCATATCTAGTTACCATCCACTCAATTTCCTCCTAACCCTGAACTACGCAGACACTACCTCTGTTGACTTGTGTTTGTGTGAGCGTTAGTGATAAGTTAAACTTAAACACTTATAACTAATGACACAACTGCTTAAATTCTCGTATAGTCTGGAAAAATGTTACGTGCCTCGGATTTCCTAATGGCAATTTATATGGCTCGCTTATGAAGATCTACGCAACGTTTATGTAGTTTTAAAATGTTTCCAGCGGCGTTATTGAGCACAAGAATAATTATGTCAGCATTGGTGGGTAGTAGGAAATACCGCGTAGTCCGACGACAGTAAATTTAACCGTTTTTTTAGCTATTTGAAAGGTATGCTAATTGTTGCGCTTTTGTACGGACGTAGAAATTGAATTGCTAAGTTCTCGGCTATACGACAAAATATTCTCGTGCCACTCCTCCACGCTGATTTTTTTTTTTTGTAGTTAGTAAGATATTAAAAAATTTAGAGACAGCTGTCAACAGTAGTCTGCATGTCATTTCAAGCATAAATTACGCACGTGCTTTGTTACAGCTGTATATGCTATGCATGTGTTCCCGGCATCCAAAACTGTTTTGTATGAGAACGCATTTGTGTATGTTGGAAAACAGATGACCATTGTAACAACAAAATACGTGTCCATTAATGACGAATTTTTTTTAAGAGCCGATGATAATCAGAGTATAGGAAGTAGATAAACTTATAATTTGGCCTTTAGGAACTCACCAGCATCAGCGATAGATTTTCATCCCCAGTGCAGACGGTCGGGATAGCACTTTGTAACCACTTGCATACCGAAACTAACAAAAATTACGTAATACTTATCCAATGTGGTATAATACTGCCTGAAAATTTTGACTTATGGCAATACACACTACGTATACTCTAAGTCAGAGTCAGTGATTTCATTCAGTATAACTATTTTACTGATTCTTTAGGTAGTAAATTGTTATCTACTCGCGAACCAGTGGAATGTCTTGAGGTTTTAGTGCCACGCCAGTGCAATTCGCTAGAAATCAGTATAAATAACAGCCCTAAAAGTGAATACCAGAGGCTGAAATGATCAGTAGAATTTTACTGAGTCACGTGGAGCGGTTTCAAGAGACCTGCAGTCAAATGCGCTGATTTGGAGCAGTTTTAATTATTTCGATTTTTAAGTGCAGTCGAAATGCATCGAATACTTATTTTCTTCCAGTAAGCTTACCCGTTCGACACTAGGGCCTACATATACGAAGGTAAATGCACTTGGACACCATACACGTGTTCGCTGTCATGATGAGTCGACGGAGATAGTTGCGCGAGATAGAAAGGGGCGGGAATGTAGGAGCCCTTGAGTTCTGGCATTCCGTCAGAGAGATTCCCCGACAATTAAACGTGTCTCGGTCCTCACCGGCAGCGACATCGTCGCCAACTGGAGACATTGTGGAGGTATCGGGCCCCAAGAATCGCTCTGGTTGGCCGAACAAACTACTTTATGAAGTCCGGACCGGAGAACTATGAAGCGCGTGCCAGCAATTGCAGAATACTTCAGTCGCAGCTCAACTCAAGATCCTGCGGCGATTATAGGACTCCACATCGGGAGATGAGAGCTCTTGGTTCTCATGGCATGGCCGCTGTCTCAGGAAACCATTGATCACACACTTCATTACCCGAGGTGGTTAGTAGTGATTCAAACAACACCATTAATTGCACTGTGGAGAAGTGGAAGAACGTATTCTGCGGAGACGTGTTGCAATAGATTATCTGGCACTGGGATGGATGTTTCATGGATCTGGCAGATGCTTGGCGAATTGTGTTTAACTAAGTGCATGTGTGTCAGCAGTAAAATTTTGCATCATTATAATGGTCTGGCTCTCTCTCTCTCTCTCTCTCTCTCTCTCTTGGTTCAGGCTTTGATGGTTTGGTTTTGCAAATCTTAAAAGCAGGAGGGCAAATAATAAAATTATTTGTATTCATGACAGAATTGTTGATATTCAAAAAAGTCCTCTGGGCAGGTGATTTACAAATTTGTATAAGGATATTCTGAGACTAATAACCACTGACGTATCAGTAAAGTCCACTAGGATTAAATTCCTTAGAGTAGGTAGATTCTGTAAACCAGTCTGAAATGTTAAAACATTGGCAGTTAATTTTTTTTAATTTTAATAAAATTTAATTCATTTTGATATTATAACTATTTTTCAGTTAAATTGCAGAGATTGCGAATTCAAACTGACAGATGTAGAGCAATGTCAAATTATTTTATGTTAAATAGAGGTGATTCTGAGTTAAAGATAGCTAGAGTAAAGCATTTTTTACAGAATTGGTTTTAACATGTAGGATTCTCTTGCCGTGTAAAAACTAATCTCTTTAAACTCCTTGTATGAAATGTTGTTAACAAAAATACGCCAACACCAAAAGCGTTGGCCTACGTCAGATATCCTAATGGTACAGAATGTTTCCACAGATGTGTTCGATAAAGTGGGCAACTTAGATACCTTGTTACAGCAACTTTTCTTAGTTCATTTTTTTCTTACCACCCCCACTTTAAACGAGAGTAGTTGATCGCTTATCGCTTTGCAGCTGTAAAGCTTTTCGGCAGCTGAGAGTTATGTGACTGCATTTCATATGGATCCTTAGATATTTAAAATCCATCCCATATTTTAGGAACTCGTGAACTTTATTTTATTCTTAGTTACTCCCTCACTGTGCTCAAGAAAAGTAAATACGTAATTATAAAAAGTTAGCGAGTTTAATTTTTCTGGCTGGTTGCACATCAAAATTCTGAATAGCATTGATGAGATGCTGTTCTTAATATCAATTTCGAGACTGCAAATAATTTTTTATCTAAAATTATTGCGCACTGTACACTTGGGAATGAACTGGAAAAAAAAAGTCGCAAAATATTCGGTAGATCGTTTCTCTCTACAACTACAGTATGACTAAAAACTAAATAAATAATAAATCTGAAAGTGATAGAGGTAACTTTAAAGTGTTCCAAAATCTCGTACTTTATCGGTATCTCAAAATCGGCACTTAGACGACTCTTCCAGCAACTCTACTTTATTCATCCCTTCATACTATGCCATTACAGCGTTACGAGACGAGAAGCCGGGGAGACTTTCAAAAGTTCAACGCAATACTTTCTTTTTTCAAAACTCGTTTTATGAATTTTTCTCCCCCTCTCCCACCTTTACTGCATTTAAACTTTTTTCCCCCCTTCCGAATTTTCTTTCCTTCATATCTACACGCCAAGGAAAAAAAAATTAAGAATTTCTGGTGGATTTCTTTACCACACCCTTTTTTTTTTGTCCCTCGCCGTACGCTGATGTTTAATTAACTTAAGCCTCTTTTCCGCGAGTTGATGGGAAATAACGTTTCCATAAATTTTTTGCACGCGCTTAAGACATGAGAAATTTCTTTTCCTCGAATACCTTAGCAACCCATTACGCTCGTAGCAAGGAAAAAGTCTTGCCACTTAGGGAAATATTATCCTTGTGAGGCAGGAATTCAATTAGCAAAACGCCATCCTCGTCTCGTGATTTTTTTAATATTTCGCCAGCTTTTACGTTTTGACAAGCCGTGAGCAGTAGGATTTTGCCATTATGCTGACGCAGTATGCTTGCCAGCCATTTTTACTTAATTAAGGCACGCGACGTCACGCGGGTTTTGTGTTTGTCTTTGTCGGGTGTCGCGGGTTTTAATTTTCCTCACGAATGCATTGGTCCCTGGCCCTGCTAAAGTTTTGTCTCGAATGCATGTAAGACTCAGCACTGGAAACTGTAGCTGTACTCAAGTAATGGCCATGTATATAGGCTGTTCACGGTCAAAGGAGCACTTTTGAAAACCCTGCTTAAGATCTACTTGTGTGCACGTTGTATCTTCTTCCACCTTATGTAAAATTAACGTTGTCATGGGCTTCGTCACTTTATTCGTGCGTAGGTCAAATGGAAGTTCGAAATTATTGCAAAAGTAAATATATAGCGAATCTTCTCATCTTAACACTTTGATACATTAGAATAAAAGAAAAGTGACAGGAATAATTTAAGTTATCACAAATAGTTACGTGACACTTTTTATTTGACGTTAAGATATGGAACTACTTTCCATCCATCGTTACCAACTTTACTGGGCGCATGCCATACAGTTTGCCCGTTAAATTACATGCATGTATTAGCAGTAACACTTTTCTAAGGTTGATTTCAAAAGTGCTCACTTTATCGTGAATAGCCTTTACCAGTCCTACGATATAATTTATTTAAAATGGCGGTTATGCAGTTGCACTTCCCTCTCCCCTTCCCCGGGTGCAGTTGCACTACCGGTGCAAGTGTACTTGTGATGAAATTGCATTTCCGGTGCAATTGCACTTAGGGTTCATGTGTAATGTAATCACATGCATAATTGCATGGGCATTTGCGCTATTGGATTTAATTTATTCAAAATGGCGGTGATGCCTTTGCAATTACACATGCATGTACCCAAAGTGCAATTGCACCAAGAATGAAATTATACCAGAAGTGCACTTGAACCAGAAGTACACTTGAGCCAGAAGTGCACTTTCACCGGAAGTTCAACTGCACCGTGGGGAGGGGGAAGTGCAATTTAATCGCCGCCATTTTGAATCAATTATATCGTAGGACTGGTACATGCCCACTACTTACTCAATAAACTGTTTTTATTTTCGTACTGTTACACTGGGGAAACAGAACTGTTGTACAAAAATCACACTTTTACCATTGAATGAAGATCATGTAGCGTAACTCTGTTTTAAAGAATGTGAAACGCATTTTGTTTGCCCCGGGTTACATGTCGGATTCACATTCGTTTCAAACCCCGTCCAATGTACGTACAAAAAAAAATCAAGTGGGAGGAGTTTAGAAACGCACTAATTCAAGTGGTTTTCCATCATCACTCGGATCTGTTCATTCTGTTTAGCCATAAAAATCGCCACCTTCCTATTATAGTGTGTGTAAATTCTCCTGTTCATAATCATAAATGCAAAACACGAGTAGAGTGAGGCCGTCATGGTTAATAATGATCCATTGAGGGGAGAGGAAGGAAAAGGAGCTTCCAATCAGACTGGGGAGCCGAAACATATCATCACCTAAGTTAAATATCTCTCTTAGCAGTCTGCCAAGATACAGCAGGGCAGGGTAGCCAACCATAGTGAACTACAACGCTGAACGGCGTGGTTGTGCTCACGCTCTGCAGTCAGTATTTTGAAAGTTGTTCTCGTGATGATTGTAGGAAGTTTTGATGCCGCCAAGTGCCCTCAACTGAATTAGTTAAATTATTCAAGAAGGATAGACGTAAAGGTATGGCACGACTTCATGGAATATTTGCTATGTTCAGAAATCAAAATTATTCCAAACATATTTGTATCGCATATTTAAAACACTGTTCGCCCTTTTCGCTTTATGATCGCATGAAAAATATTTTACGCAGCTAGGCTGTGTAGAGACCAATCGACTAATCACAAACTTCCGTATTAGAGTACGCCTACTAGAATATAATTAATCTAGGGAAATAGGAATTCTTCTTCACGCAGGGACGACAGTTAGTAATTTAAGAAAAAATATAGCAATTAGCAAAATTTTCTCAGTATGGATCAATGTCTCTAGATAGCTGCGATGGATCTCAATCATTCAGTAATCTCGGTGGGGTGTTTTCGCATGTGGGAACTGTGCCGGACGATGCCGCTAGTCGGCGGGTTTTCTTGGGGATCTCCCGTTTCCCCGCCCTTTCATTCCGACGCTGCTCCATACGTCGTTTCACCCTCATCAGCTCTCAAGACCTCGATTTTAAGAGCCTCCTAGATCTCTTCACTCACTCATTCAGCAGCACAGGCCGGAAGTGTGACGCATTCTCGCTGAACGAGTGATGCCCCCATTGTACCATCGTGGTTCGAATCTCGATCCGAGATCGGATCTAAGACCGATACAAAAAAACTGTTACACCATTCGAGTTCAGGAGCTGAACTGGATATCAAGATGAAGTTCATTTTGAACTGCCGAAATTGGTGGTTCGAAATCTCGATCCGAGATCAGCAGCCATCGTCGACAAGTTTGAAAATACGCCAACATATAGAACTACGTTCGATTGTTTTCTTGGGAAATTAAAACAACTTTATACGCACTTGAATATTATTCAGTAAAATTCGTACAACAATAATTCACTTAAAACAGATAAAACATCGCACATCTAGTTCTATCTATAGTGGAAAAATAATACGCCTACTTCCAAGACGTCATATATTACGAACCAATAGAAAAAAATTTCTCATACTTGATCTCGATCTCTCACTTTGGAACCAAAATCGACGAATCGGAGATCCAGAATCATGAAATTTCGCTGGTGCAACACTTTTATATTGGGACCAAGATCAAACAGGATCCAGGTACGGAACTAAGATCATTCGATCTCGAATTGTGGGGGGGGGGGGGGGGGTTGGGTGTGCAGATGTTGGAGCAACCGGGCATTAGAGACGTGATTATATTTTCGCCGGGTTCCGCGCGGGTTGATGGGGCTGGTTTTGAGGAGAGGTGAGGGGAAGCAGCTAGCGGCGGGACTCGTGTGGCGCGGGAGATGCACGAGGAATGGGGCGGGTGTGAGAGAGAAAAGCACACGTAGCTGCAACGAATCAATGTTTGGCAGAGGCGGCAATTATACCCTGCGCGCCCGATTAGCGGGGACAGCGAAGACCACGGTGATCGTCATTGTTGCTGTCACCGATACCCTCCCTCCCTCCCTACTATACCTCCCAGTCACAGCGACATTCCCCGCACACCCGTAGACTAAAGGATGAGGTAGACCTATCCGTTCGTCTTCCGCGCATGTGCCCAACATTCACCTACCCCAATCCTGCACAACTGTCGAAGACACATCGTCAGCACTGATGGGCGTGTTTGTTTATAACTTAAATTTAAATGACAAGCACTTTTTTTTTTATGAATAAAACTCTTTTACCAATTCTAATCTAATCAAAATGCATCACATATTGGTAACGCTGGACTCGCAGCCATCCGTTTCATCCGTCAGTCGCCCGTCCGTCCGTCAGTCACGTGATCTTCAACCCAATCTCAGGGCAACTTTTTTTTCTATTCGTCAACCCGTCAAGTATATCTCAAACTTTAACTTTCAACGGTCGGACGGATGGGCCACCGCCTTTTAATATCGTCCCTTGAACATGGTTGTCGGAAAGCAGTCACTTGTTTACTGTCTGATTACTTTTCCTTTTAAATACACAAGGCAGTGAAGTTGTTTATTTTTACGATTCACATTTGAATTGAACTGAAGATGGCTTGTATATTTTCGGAGGAAAGGCTATAATTTAGCATTCAGCAATGTTATAAAAGCTACAAAACATAACAGTTTCATTTACTAAATGTTTCAGGACCGTGGTGGCGCAGTGGCTAGAGCACCCACCTACACCCAGGCGAACCGGATTCGATTCTCGGCTGGGGCGCTCCCGGATTTTCGCACGTGGAAAACGTGTTCGGACGAAACCGCTGGTCGGCGGGTTTTCTCGCGGACATCCCGTTTCCCCCCCACTCCTCGGCTAAACGTGTATCATGAGTGGACGAATGGCGCCGTTGGAAATAACTGCAACAATCGTCTGTGCCCCCTCCGCTGGGGGGGGGGGGGAGGGGCACTTCAGGCCTAAGAAGCCTCGTCGCGCCTGCGATGAGGTGGAGGGACATGTTTCCGTGACCTTGGGGGTGGAAGCTGGAACTAGGAACAGTCCTTAGTATGGCTCTGAAAGTTGTCTCCTGTGATACCTTGAAGGATCCGGTGCAGGAGGGGAGGAGGTGTGGAGAGCCGGACGTGTTCCGGAAAACATGTAGTTGAAACTGCGGAGCTCCACGCGCCATTGATGTCCGAGATGAACATCGACCATGGCGGTGCGCGAAAGCCAACCGACAGGCTGCAGCAGAACAGATCACCGTCCAAAGGAACCGGGGGGCCGTGGAGAAGAATTATCCCGTCACCCAATTTTGTTACAAAAATTAAAAAAAAAAAAAATTCTGCATTCCTTTGTATTCAACGTAACGTACAAAACTATGCATTTACTACAGGTAAAATCTCCAGTTTCCTGTTAGATCATTTTGAAAACTGAAGTTACCCAACCACATGTGAGCGCGAATATATTATTCTTGATTTAAAAAAAAAATTGTCGCTAGTGACTAAATACGCATTTTAAACCGCAAGTAACTCTTTTACTTGCATAAATAAACAATGAATACTTTCTTGAAGACTTTTACTGCTCCGGTTATAATTTCTGAAGCTTTCAAGATTATTGTATAAAAATTAGATCATATGTTAACATGAGCGCAAAACAAGTCTCTGCTGATTGCATTCAAACTGAAACTAGTAAATCATTAATTATAAACAAGTGAATTGAATAATTCCTATACGGCTTCGGGTAAATACGTAAGTTGTTTGCCATGTATCCTTATGTCTTCCAGTGGGGGATTACATTAATCGACAGCTAACAGTCAGCAGTACTTTTGTGCAAATTCATAAAAATGGGCTTTATCGATTGATTGTATCTTATAGACTGGACGCAGCCTTGTACGTTAATATCTCATGGCTCGCTCAGTGGATTTCAATTAAATCTGACAATTATGAGTTGTCACACATTTCACCAAAAAGATAGAATTTTCGTCAAAATCTGTAACCAATAGAAAAACTGTCATTTAAAGAAGATAAATAATTCAAAATCATCTCAATTTCTAACTCAGCTGTAGTAACCGCACAAGACTTTGAACTACATGCTGAATTTTATCACGTCTGGACTTTCGCAAACTGAATTATTTTTTTCTATCAGAAGAAAACCTAAAAACGTCCCAGTGATGGCAAGTGTGATGTTTGCACAGTTTTGTGCCGAACAACATACAAATATTAACACGAAGCATATTATGCAAGCAGTGTTGCTAACCCTTCCATGCTCATTGTGGACAATTGCCTGCATGTTGCACAGTAAGGTTGTATTCAACCAGTACTTCACACTGCGAGAGTCAAGTGAACAATCGTGTTCCCTTTGGGTTAGCGATTAGTAGAGACCTGCAAAATTCGCGTTATTTTTCTGCAGTATGCTAAACTCCAAGGAGTTATGCGTACTACTGACGTCCTTTAACGGCTGAGGGTATTTGTGACACGACGTGAAATACTCTTTTAACCAATAGTAACAGTTCAAAGTCAGAGTGACCAATCTCCTGTAACACTGTTCATCTTGCTAACATTATTTTTGACTATTTTTAATCAGATAAAATAGTTTTATATTGCATGATTTTTGCAAAATGACATGTCAAAGTTAGAATTTTACTGTTTTCGTAATGTACGAATAAAATAAGCTAAATTATTTGCAAACCAGAAGATATAGTAAGGGCAACTTAAAGATTTTGTATTAAATTCATTTTAAGGCGCGGCTAGCGAAAGTTGCTGGACAAAAATTCCGGGGCAGCCACGGATCAAATATGTGCAAGAATTTCCTTATTTTCAGATTTTTTTTTTTTTAAATTGCAAACACATTTCTTGGACTTTTTTATGGACGTCGTGAAGTAGCTCTTGGCATCGACTTTCAACGTGAAATATCTCATTCTATAAGTTAGTTTTGACAATAGAACCTTAGCTAATTACCTTGCCCATCACCACGGGCATAGTAAGTATACGAACTAGTAACGCATATTTATGGAGCAATTAACTTAATTAAAAAATGGATATAATATTCCATTCTCACCTATTAATGATAACCAAGGAACATGTATCAACCCTTTCAGACCCACTTTAATGTACTGTTTTAAGTGTTGCAAACAAAAAATTCTATTATGTGTGTTGTACTTCAGTCGACACAAGACTTGTTTCGTTGTCACTGCTAATGAGCTGGAGGTTATATGTTCGGGCTACAACTATACGAATCAATTATAACGTAGACCGTAAAGACAAGACGGTTTGCAAATAATTTACTCACAGGTGAGACCATTGGTCGTCGAGCTCCGCTGTATGCGGTAGAGACTACACGTGCGTAATGTAAACATTTGTGTACACTGTTTTAGAATGGGTTAACAATCAGGTACAGAAATTTGCACAGTACCGTGAAATGTAACGCCACCGGTCGGCGGGTTTTCTCGTGGATCTCCCATCCCCCCCCCCGCTCTTGCATTCCGGTGCCGCTCCGTTCTCACCTCATTTCACCCTCTTCGGCTCTCAAGACCTCGTTGTTTAGAGCCACCCGAATCTCTCGACTCAACCCATGAAATGTAATGCTTCTATAATGAAACAATTGATTGAGAAACTGGAAGTCAGAGAGAGAGAAGACTTCTCACGAAGATCCTAGGCGAGGTACAGGAAGATGGGTAATTCCGGCGGCAGCGCAACTCTGAACTCTACCAGCACATAGAGAGGCTCTCTCTAACTGTGCCATAAAACGGAGGGTTACTTTCTATGCTCATGTGACTAGGCTGTCTCCATACAGACTGACTAACCGACCGTTCACCTTCTGGCGAAACTAGAAGATTCGTACCACTTGGCTGACAGAAACCGAGAAGGTTATAAAGGAACTGGGAATAACAGATTTTAAAAACAGGCAGACTTTGAGACATATCTTGAAAAAAGCCAGTGGATTTCAGGAAAAACCTGTAAGGAAAGGAACAGCCTGGACAGAAGAAATAAAAGAGATACATCGGGAGAAGATGCGACGATACTGGGCAAAGATCAAAGCCCAACAGCTGAACAGGCGTGGTCCTAACTAGGCCCAAGAAGAAGAAACTTGTTCAGTAACGACCCTGGCTCTTCTGTAATGACACTAAAACGAATAATGTCTGTAGAAGGGGCGATGCAGCCTCTCCCGACGGAACATGGCCGGATTTGAACCGCCGCGCGAGGGGGAAGGTTTCCGGCTCCAGCTGCGAGTGAGAGCGACTTCCGCCGAGCTAGCGGCGTTAGATGTCGCGCGGGCGGGATTGCGTTGTGGCGCGGACTGTACTGCTCTACATATCACACATATGCACCCTCCAGTGATGTAATTGAGCGCGGGCAAGCAGAGTGGGTGGACGGACGTGGAAGAGATAGAGGGGGGAGCGAGCGAAAGGACGGGCCAAAGGGAAGAGGGGCCGGGGGGAGGGTTGATTCACGGCGGCCATTAATTCCATTTTGTGCCGCCAATTTAATAGTAATGAAGCGCTGCTGAATTCCCGGCCAATTGAGCTAACTATTATTATATGATGCCCTGCCGCTACTCGAGGGGTTGTAACAGGATGGGGGAGAAGGAGGGAAGCGAAGGGAGGCCGCGCGCGTGTAATCAAACTCTCGCCCTGTTTGGGATGGAATCAAAGCCCGGGCCGGCGCTGCGGCGCGACTGCAGCGCTGCGGCCGAAGCTCTGCTGCGAACCTGCGAACCGCGCACACGTGACCCCCTCCCGCCCCCGCGAGATCACAATATCTATTACCAGCGCCACTGCGGTTCCTCCACACATCGACCACACATCTTCCTACACTTAACGAATCCTATGTTCTAGAGATGCGTTCTTACCATAGGCTAAAGATGAAGTAGACCGCTTATATGTCTTCTGCGCATGTTCCCGACCTTGACCTGCCCCAAATACAGTTGACTTTGACAGTTGTGTTCCTTCGTGTAAGGTCAACTGTACTCAGGGAGGAACAATGCGAGTTTTCTTTTAGAACAGTTTGGCATAGGGGAAATTTCCTCCGCTAGGTGCGCAGTGTTCCAAAGAGTGCGTGTTAAATTAAAACTTTAAGCTACGTGAATGATAAAAACGAAATATTTTACTTAGTTATAAAATTATTTCATATTTTATTTATGATAATCGCAATTATTTTGTTTTTAACGAAGAAAATAGAGAAAATACGATACGTTACGAAAACAGTAAAATTCCAAATTTGACATGTCATTTTGCAAAAACCATGCGATTTAAAACTATTTTATCTGATTAAAAATAGTCAAAAATAATGTTAGCAAGATAAACAGTATGTGTTACAAATACCCAATATAGTCCATTCACCGCTACTTCGAATTTTTCTGAAGCCTTTCAGGATATTCCTACGTTTCATCAAAACAAAGCTTAACCGACAATATAATCTGTTCACAATAAAATGAGCACTTGTGAAAGCACTGCTTAAAATATACTTGTATACACATTGTGTATTCCTCCGCCTTACGTAAAATTAGCATTGCCATAGACCACATCACATTATTCATGCTTCGGTCGAATGAAACTGAAATTATTACGAAAGCAAATGTCTTACAAATCTGCTTATTTTTACACATAGATGCATTAAAAAAATAAAACAGAAAGCGAAAGAAATATTCTTAATAAGTTATCACAAATTGTTACCTAACAATTTTTATTCGACGTTAAGATATGGAACTACTTCCAATCCAACGTTATCAGGTTTACATGCGGGCAGGGGGGGGGAAGGTGGCTCTTTCTAAGGATAATTTCTAAAGTGCTCACTTTATCGTGAACAGCCTTTAGGACAAGTTGCATAGGAAGGAGGCGCGCGACGCTGTGTATATGCTGTTCACGGTAAAGTGAGCACTTTCTGAAGCCCTCTCATTTTGGAATAATAGTATATATATATACTATTATATATATGTATTATATATATTATATATATATGTTTAATTGTAGCCTTAGACATTAACTTCCTAGTGCGGTGGAATATACACACTGTATTTATTACTTATATGGTAATATTTATTTTAAAAAGCGGCGGAAAGATAAAAGTTGCTAATAGGAATAAAGTAACTGGGGCCTTAAAAGTGCTCACTTTACCGTGAACAGCCTAAAATAACAGTATTGAGTCGCGCGCCTACAACGTCTGCAACTTGTCTAACACATATGATCGCTCAGTCGTGTTTTCCAGGCGTTGCACGCAGCAACTGTGAATACTATATTATTTGAATTATATACAAGTACTTTTCCGGGTATAAGTGTATAGGGGATTGTGTATTACAGTCGACTCAAATAAACTATTCCTGTAGTTAAGGCATTGAGTTTCCAAACATGCTGTATTCCCAACATGCATGAAATTCAGTTACGGTGGTCGCTGCATTCCGATTTACAACCGTCCTATTGGTTTACACAGCAGCGGGAACTCTCGCTGTACTGTACAATGTTCGTCGTAGTCCATTCGCGGTTTCTCCGCACTTTTTGGAACAAACATTTAAAACGTCACACTGTGTATGACGTGTTCGGTTGTTTCCTAAACTTGCCACGAATCACAGACGTTTTATACTTGTAACAACAGTAATGCAACTTATTTCCCGTTAGGTTGAGCTTTTTATTATATTCTATCAGTAAATTATAATATTTCAAACAGAACTAATATGAATAAAACTAGGGGAAAAATAGGTATGTTCGTAATGCCTTGTATAGATTGTTCACGGTAAATTGAGCACGTTTGAATGCCCTGCTTATAATAAACTTGTATACATTTTTTTTTTTTCGCCTTATGTTAAATTAACATTTCCGTGGACCTCATCACTTTATTCATGCTCGGTCAAGTGGAACTGTACAATCATGAAGAAATTAAATACTTTACAAATTTGCTTATTTTTACACTTCTGTGCATTAGAAAGAACAGGAAGCGAAAGAAGCAAATTTATGTCATCACAAATGGTTACCTAGCACTTTTTATTCGAAGTCAAAATATCGAACTACTATCCAGCCATTGTTACGAACTTTACGGGGCGAATGTCACTAAGTGCGCCCGTTAAAATATATGCGGGCAGGGGCAGTGACATTTTTCTAAGGTTCATTTCAAAAGTGCTCACTTTACCGCGAACAGCCTTTAAGAAATAGTTCTTGCGCAAAATAAAATACGTATCTGAGTACTCAAGATTGCGATGCGTTTACCCTCTGCTGTAATTTTCTAGACTTAGCAAATCTTTATTTACATAAGGCGGAGGAATATCCTAGTAGTATAACTCAAGCAGGGCTTTAAAAAAGTTGGTAGTAACTGGGAATGGACTATACTAAGCAGCGCGTTTGAAAGTGGTCAGCTCGCGAATAACCTATAGATTAAAATAAATTATTTTGGCTTGTAGCACAGCAGTAGTATTATTCCCTCCCCCCTCAATTTCCCCCCTCCCCTCCTTACAACGTGTTCTTTCCCGGAAATGTGGTGAGGTGAAACCAAACGATCTCTCTTCCTATGAATTTTGACGCTAATGTTTGTGAGCTACGTTCTGCAACGTTCTCCCGTACGATGGTGAAATCAACATTCGTTATAAAAAAAAAAGAACGAAAAAAATAATCCACCACAACGTCGTAGTTTTATAGGGTAAAAAAAAACTCCATTCGCTTTGTAATCTAGATAACAGAATAGCGAATTATAAGCTCTCCAGAAACATCCTTTCCTAATGGAGGAAGTCCATTCTCAAATACAATTCCCCCTCCCTCCTACCCCTCCATCGCCGTCCTTCTACCGAGTTACGAAGAGTCGATTAAAATCGCTACACAAATCATGGCCCCGTGTCTCGCCACTTTGGTGCTTCGCCCCATGTACATCTCACCCCACCAACCCCCTTGCAGCCCCTTTAGTGCCCACCGCAAAGTCCTGGTGTTAATTCAAAACCCGCCAAGTGTCCCTAATGCGCATTTTTAACCCGCCGAAAAAAAAAAAATATGTTTCCCCGCCGATGGCGGACAAAGCGATTATCTCGATTAGAAGCCACATGCACTTCCTGACGCCGACGGTCGACTCGTAAATCGCAATTATAAGAATTTCCAGCAGAAAACACGGCGTCGGTAGGTATTTTGTTTTTAATTTCCTATAGCGAGCGTCGAGTGGACGAAACAGTAACCTTGATTCATGTATCAGCTCAATTGCCTTTCTGCACGTACCCAGAACTGGACTTCACACAATGGCGGAGCGTCACATTTCTATTCCCTGTAGGGGCGCTTTTACAGTAGAGGCTGTTCACGATAAAGTGAGCACTTTTGAAATCAACCTTAGAAATAGTTGCTGCCCATGCCTGCATATACTTGAACGGGCACACTGAGTGACATACTCCTGATAACGTTGGTAATAATAGTTACATATCTTAACTTCATATAAAAAGTGTTAGGTAACCATTTGTGATATTTTTAATTACTTATTTCGGTTTCTGTTCTTTTAATGCATTTAGTGTGCAAAAATTAGCAAATTTATAAAATGTTTTTTTTATCTAATAATTTCACCGTTTCACTTGACCGACGCATGAACAAAGTGAAGAGGCACATGGCAATGTTAATTTTACATAAGGCGGTAGAATACACAAGGTGTATACAAGTAGATCTTAAGCAGGGCTTTCGAAAGTGCTCATTTTACCGTGAACAGCTTATAGGTGGCTTCTCTAGAGTCGAATACGAATCAACCAGGCTTATAGCTATATGTGTCAACAGTACTTCAGTCGACTTCTATAAGGTAGGAGCGTGATATTTTCGTGTTATTCGACTGTGATGAGATTAATGTCATCGCTATTCCAGTGTCTTCAGGACGTACCGAAACAAACCGGGGTCCAAAGACCGGGGCAGAAGAGGCGGAGCCTTAAGCAATCCAGAGTCCCAGGCTGTTGGCAAACAAAAACGGCGAAAATGCGAGACCCCCCGGCCCACGCGCCACAAAACAAAACGAAGTGGGAGAGAGTGTGGCGATGACGTCAGCGTGGGGGAAAAGGGGGGGGGGAAGGAAAGGGCGTGATACAGCGTGCTCGTTGGGAGGCGCGCGTCGTTTGAACGAGAGCAGCGCGCCTGGCGGGCGACACATGAGTTAGCGGGCGTGCGCGATGCGCCGGTGTCGGTGGAATGTTCTGGAGCTAGACGTCCTCTCGCCTTCTTCGGCGGCCACTCGGTGCCGCCCTTGTTTTTCGGAATGCGGAGGGAAGAGACGCTCGGACTTAAAGTGGCCTAACTGGCTAAGTGGCAATTTTGTGTGTAATTGCGGCTAAATGGCCGGCTCGTTTCGCCTCGTTAGCGCGTGGTATTTTGACTGGATGCGTGCCGCCGCGGGCAGCTGCCGGGTGGGCGGGCGGCCATGTCGCGCCACCGCACTGCCGCCGGCGTCGACACGCTACACGTGAGAGAGTTATATGGTCCTGCACGTTTTTTGTGAAATAGTTGTTTGGGCGAATACGCGTATCTCGGTAAATAAATGTTCTGCAAATACGACTTTTTGCCAGAAAAAAAAAAATCTCTGTTCATATTATTTTACTTTTGTCATATTTAGCGTATTCTTGGAGAAAAAATCACGAAGATGGTCTGATATCACATTTTTAAAGCATGCCTGTGCAGTTTCCTTAAGCGGCAAGAGAAAAGTACAAAAATACGGATGTAGTTTATTCTTTGGGCTTTCATCGCGTGTAGTAAAACCCCACTGTTACATATCTAATCTGCACAGTAGAGCGTCACGACGGAAACACTGCACGCCTTGCGCGTAGGGGCGATGAGTTAGTGTCGCCCGTATCGCTCCCTCGCTTCTTGACCTTGGATGCGCTTGAAATGTGTTGCAGTGCGTTGGGAAATCCGTTTCTTCGACGAAAATATTCCACGTGCGCCCAACGTGTTAATTTACGAAAAGAAAACAATCTTCAGGCGATGACGAAATGTCGCTTCCAAGGCACTGCGCATGTTAGAACCACTATCTGCAAGCCCTCCAACACAGCTAAAAAAAAAAAACAGCATTTCCAGACTGCCGTGGGTCTATGTCAAAATGTGCTGACTGGATCTACGTGAAACTAGGATACAATCCTGCATTGAACTTTGCATCAGACTTTCCACCGGTAAAATAATGTGGTCACCGCTTAAAGTCCTATAGAAAAAACGGTTTGATATAAAGCTTGCGCGCTAGTTTAGTGCTTCACGCATAGTGGAGATGCGGCACTTGATGTGCGTATCTTTTTTTTTTATAAACTACTTTATTCTAAGTGTTTCTATTCGAAAATAAAACAAAATTATAGAAATGAAACTTAGGAAAAGGTCACTGCCCCCTGCATGCATATATATTTAATGGACGCACTGCACTGAGTGACATTCGCTCAGTTAAGTTGGTAATTATAGATGAAACGTAGTTCCATATCTTAAAGTCGAATAGATAGTGTTAGGCAACCATTTATGATTACTTGAAATTTATTCTTTCACTTTCTGTTTTTTAATGCATCGAAGAGTAAAAATGCTCAGATTTGTTAAAGTATTTACTTACTTAACAATTTCACAGTTTCATTTGACCGACGCATGAATAAAGGGATGAGGCCCATAGCGATGTTAATTTTACATGAGGCGGAACAATACACGACGTGCATACAAGTAGATATTAAACACGGCTTTCAAAAGTGGTCATTTTAACGTCAATAGCTTGTACTAATATATAGTCTATTCGCTGTTTCTTCGCACTTTTTGAATCAAACCTTTCGAAAACCGCCCTATGTAGAACGGAATTGTCTGTTTCCTAGTTATGTTATATATCACAATCGTATTATACTTGTGTTAACGTAAAATAAATATAAAATTTATTTTATTTTTGGTTAAATTAAAATTTTAATTTTAGTTTACTTAAAATAATCATATATAATTTATTATTAATATTAGTAAAAACAGTGATAAAATAGGTGTGTAGGTAAAACCTAGTAAGAAATAGTTCTTATGTAAAATATTATCACGCTGAGTGCGAACGAATTGCGGTGCATTGTCCCTTTGGTGTAATTTTCTAAACTCTGTTATGCTTTGTTTGCATGAGGCGGAGGAATATCCTGGAAGTAGAACTTTAGCATGCAAAAAAGTCGGAAGTAAGTCTGCGACCGTGCGAGGCAACACCACAGATGAATGAAATTGAGGTAGACCGATTATTTGTCTTCTGAACATGTCCCCAAAACAACACAATTGCCAGAGTCACGTGGTCAACAGTGATTAACGTGTTTGTTTATATCTCGATTTCGAAAAGACAAGAATTTTTATATGACTAAAATAATTTTATCAATCTGAATTGGTTAGAGGAAGTATACAAACGTAACAAAGCACTTGTTTTCTAATCTGTGTTTTATATTAGGTCCCCTACTCTTCCTAGTTCATATAAATGACCTTCCATGTGCCTTAACCCCAGAATCTACTCAAATTTTATTTGCAGATGATACTAGCATCTTAGTCTCTGGAAACTCAGTAAATGATCTTACACAAAAAAAACGGACACAATATTTACAGAGCTAAATGCATGGTTTACTGCAAACGAATTAAATATCAACCTAGATAAAACACATCTTATGAATTTCCTCACAAAGAACAGAAAAAAAATTCATTCATATGTTAGCAGTAACAGAGACAAAATTAATGAAACTGCAGTGATTAAGTTTCTCGGCTTAAAGGTAGACTATTTACTTAACGGAAATCTCATATTACGTATATTTTACCTAAACTAAGTTCAGCATGTTTCGTCCTGCGGAGTGTTTGCAGAGGTCTTGAACAAAAATACAACCAAAATGGTATATTTAGCATATTTTCATTCCATCATGTGTTATGGTTTAACTTTTTGGAGTAATTCCACTGACAGCAAAAAAGTGTTTCACATGCAAAAGAGAGTTGTAAAATAATCAATGGCAAAAGAAAGTCAGACTCATGTAGACCTCTTTTCAAGAGCTCAGAGATCTTAACATTTGCATGTGAGTACATGTTTTCAGTACTTATACTCATATCCAAAAACAGTTATTTATTTCAGAAAAAATAAGTCCTTTCATAAGCACGACACTAGAATAAAAAAAGCACTTACACGTGGCTTCAGTTAACTTAAAACTTGTCCAGAAAGGGCCATCCTACTTTGGTAGCCAACTTTTCAATAAGTTACCACAGCACCTTAAAGAAATTTGCTTCTCAAACCGAAAACTCTTTAAAAAAAAAACAGTTGGTAAGCCTGTCACTCGCCCTGGGTTCGCTCCCCACTCGAATTAATTTTTAGCATATTTATCACATGATAATCATTAAAAACAATTACTTTTGTTTTATTATACCTATTATTTTTGTTTTATTATTCTAGGTTATTTTTCGTAATTCGTGTCTGCTGATGGTATTCGTCCAGGCACCTACCACCCACCCACCCACCACCTCTGAAGAAGACTTTAAAACAGTGGTGCCAACCTTTTTTGTACAAAGGATCGCAACTCTCAATGTGGACCTGTCCGTGGGCCCGCAAGTTTAAACATCATAACCTCAAATACATAGTTTGAAAAAAAGAAAAAATACAAATGATCTAGTTTTATTAATAAAACACACTACTTGCATTACATTCAAAATACTAATTACAGAAGATATCCACATCGAAAGGAATTAGGCTTAGAATTTAGAACTTGTTTTTACACGGATCTCTAAAATAAAATGTTAATGTGAGACTTGGCACTGCTTTTCACCAATACGTTTTCCCATGCGCAGGCATTTTCGACGAAGATGCAACACGCAGTGAACTCTCCAGATGACCATCCGTGATTTGAGATGTTGATGTGCACGCAACATGCTTCAACAAAGAGAAGACTTGCTCGCACAAATATGCGCTACCAAATTATGAAGTCGTTAAAACTGCATGTTTGTGAATTCTAGGATAAGTTTCTCGCGAGACGTATTTCTTGCAGAAATCCAACAAAGAAAAGTTGTTAAACTTATCTTTCAAGTCTGACGCACGCTGGAGATCAACACACTCCGTTTGCAGGTCCTCTGGAACGCCATCGATACTAATGGAGAATGGACGCGAATAGAGGTTGAAACTTGCAGAATTATTTTTGAAGTCTTGGAATTTGGTGTCGAATTGTTCCATAAGTTCCGATATAATTCTGGCATAATTTTTACAGTCGCAAACAGTATGCTTCTGCAGAGCTGGGAAGTGTGCAAAATTATTTTTCTTATCTGTGGTTCCAAAAAAAATGCAATTTTTCTTTAAAAGGCCTTGATGTGATCGAACATAGAATTTATCAGCTGGCCCTATGCGGCGTAAACACTCAATGGACCATGTGGATGGTTTCCAGCCAACACTTACCGATCACGTGTAACATACCACTCGCCTGATACAAGAATAACTCCTGTGAAATCGTGATTACTTTCAAAACACAAAACATAATTTTCGTACACCACTAAGCCCGCGGGCCGCATTACATGACACGGCGGGCAGCGGGTTGGACACCCCTGATTTTAAAAATGAAAATATCGTTACGACAAGTAAGTTGTCTCCTTACTTGCTGCGTGGGTTCAGGTGCAGGCGATAACAAACGCGGGTGAGTGGGTGCGGGCCCGCTACGCCGGCGACCGGGTTGGAATCTCGTTAACGGGCCTTCGCCGGGGTAGCAGCTGCTGGACGGGTAATTACCCACATGGCGCAGAGGCGAGTTGTTAACAATTACAACTGGACCGCGCGACGCGCTATCCCATCTCTCCATCCGCCGTGGCCGACGTCTGCAGGAGAGGTTCCGCAGCTCCAGCCACAGTCGACGTCGAGGCCCAAGCCTTCAACGTCTTTAACTATCGTTTGAAGCGCTTTCCATGATACTGCGATGCGTTGGGTTGCGATGAGCTGTAGCCAATCAGAATAAAGCAGCCTGCTGACGCCGGCTGCATGAAGTTCGTGCATCTGTTTACTTTGAGCACTGACGACTAAAAAATGTAGTGCTGTGTTTTGAAAACAAATACGCTTTTGGCGTAAAGCAAACTTTATGTGTATTATTTCGTAGTATTGCCTTTTTTTTTTTTTTTTTTTTTAATCTTTCTATATTTTTTTTGTTTTCGTTCCCACAGACCAATTTTTCGCATGTCTTTCGTTCAATATTCTGGCCAAAAACTTAAATTTCTTTCGTGAGAACGGCTGGCAGCATAGCACCCGCCGCCGACAAACCGTCGTATTATCGTGAAACCACAAATTGAATCGGTCGGCGATCGTCGGCGATTCAAACGCATCGCGCCCCATCGCAACGAAACGCAACGCAGTATTGTGAAAAGCGCTTAAAGCTGGATCCACAACAGTGCGATGCGATGCGTTGCGATGAACGGTAGCCAATCAAGATGAAGCAGATTCCGTCGCAGCGGTTCGGCGTCGAGTGCGTTGCGCGAAATTCTTGCGTTGGGATTGTCGGCGTCAGCCTGCGACGGAGAAGAAGAAGAAGAATAAGTGTTTGTTTACAATTTTAATGAAAACATAAATTTTTTTTTTTACAATTTGAAAACGACGATCGCGTTTACGCCGACGTTTTCGTATTTGTATTTGTCTTATTGCTGCGTGGATGTGCAAATTAGAAGACAAGGCTTCTTATATATATATATATATATATATATATATATATATATAATTACTGCTCGTTCCCGCTAGTTTTCGTCACACATCATGTTCATACTACCCTGTTTTTATCTTCTACCACTTAAAACATACATTTTAAACTTTATACGCGTGTCTTTTGTTACATTCCTAAGGTTTGAAAATGTAATTTCCACCCTCAAGCTAGATAGCAGCACTATTTCAGACGGCGTCCGTCGCCGACAGATCATCGCTTAGTTGTGAAACAGCAGCGAATTGCAACGCATCGCATCGCACTGTTGTGGATCCAGCTTAAGGCGTCCGCCTGGTTGAAGGAATTTTGCACGTCTGAGGCCTAAAAAGTGTGGGAGCGCTAGGGTGCGACCGAGACATGCGCATAGACCCTCTCATCGCCTCTACGCGCAAAGCACTGAACTGGCGTGCAGTTTGGCCCTCGATAACGCACCTCTGTGAGATTTTCAGCAGGGACCCTACCATTTTATGACGTAATAATAAAAATAAAGGTTTGATGTACGTCCCTATTCCTTTTTTTTTTATTTTTTATTTATTTAGATTTGTACGAGAATGTTCATAACTGAAAATGACCGTGAAAACACCCGTTTGAGCCATTTTCAACATCACAAAAACATGCGTTAGAGAGAACTGGAAGAACTGAAAAACTTATACAGACGCGTGATGTTTCTTAAACACTATTCATAAGCAGACCTCGCGCAGACACGTTCGACGGTTTTTTAATAAAACGTTTTCTGCTGGAACTCTGCACACTGTTCGGCGGCCTGCCCAGGCGGCCACCCCACTTTGGGTTCTGCTACAATGCGCCAATGCTAACTGCTGAAGCCGACTGTACTGGAGTGCCGATCGCCGAACTCTGCGTGCTACAATGCGCCAATGCTAACTGCTGAAGCCGACTGTACTGGAGTGCCGATCGCCGAACTTTGCGTGCTACAATGCGCCAATGCTAACTGCTGAAGCCGACTGTACTGGAGTGCCGATCGCCGCACTCTGCGTGCTACAATGCGCCAATGCTAACTGCTGAAGCCGACTGTACTGGAGTGCCGATCGCCGCACTCTGCGTGCTGCAACGGATGCTGATCTTCTTCTGACGACCATACCGTGTATTCGCGTTGAAACTTGCAGTGTTCACGTGATCCCGGCCAGTTAGCTGGGGTGTCCGGTATGCTTGACGCGCGAGCGAAGAATTAAAGGCTGTTCACGGTAACATGAGCACTTTTGAAAGCCCTGCTTAAGATCTACTTGTATGTACGCTGTGTATTTTTCCGTCTTATATAAAATTAATGTTGCTAGGGCCCCATAACTTTATCCATGGGTCGGTCAAGTGAAACTGTGAAATTATTAGAAAACATCATTTTTCAAATCTGCTCGTTTTTGCACTTCGACAGATAAAAAAAAAAACAGAAGGTGATATAAATAATTTAAGTTATCACAAATGGTTACCTACCACTTTTTATATGACGTAAATATATGGAACTACCTTCTCTCCATCGTTGCCAATTTTACTGGGTGCATGTCACTTGGTGCACCCGTAAAAATATATGCAGGTAGGAGCAGTGACTTGTTATTAAGGTTGATTTCAAAAGTGCTCACTGTACCGTAAACATCCTATACGTGCACGGACATGCAGAGGATGACGAAACTGTTAGTGTATGTGTCAAGTAGACGATTATGTAATATCAAGAACGTATGGTACGAGAGGAGAGAAGAGATTTGGGCATGTCTTAACATCGTCGTCGTGAGAGCCGATGAGGGTGAAGTGAGACGAGTATGGATCAGCGCCGGAACGCAAGGGTGGGAGAAACGGGACCAATGGCATCGTCCGGCACAATTCCCACATGTGAAAATCCTGCGAGCGACCCCTCCGGGAGTCGAACCTGGATCGCCTTGGTGGGAGGCGAGTAGTCTAACCACTGCACCACCGCGGACCCACCGTATGGTAGGATTAAATAATAATCAACACGGTTATTAATAACACACTTCGTCATGCTGTTTATTTACGCTAACGGTAACACGTGAAACGATAAACAGACAAAAAGGAACAACAAACATACTGATTATTCACGAACAGAACACCGACATTTATTGGTAGAGTTTGCGATTTTTCGCGAAAAAATATGAGTACACGTTATACTTCAATACCATAAGTACCCAGCAGCAGTTCGTCTATTTCCATTGGTTGCTGTCTGCTTAAGAAGATGTTTTCATATTTGACCTGGCCACTCAGAATTCGCCAACATCGGCACGGCTCCTACGTGATTCGTGTGCAGTCAGCTAGCACGTGTAAAAAAGCAATTCAGCCATTCAGGATACGTAAACGACCCTACAGTGTTTTGAAATGTAACGTGTCTTGAAATCTTTCCGCGGAATTTCACTACCCCTGTTTATGGGGTACACAACATAAACAAATTAATGAAGTAAAATGAAATGTTACCGTCTAAATGCATATCGCAAATGACAAAAGACAACACCAATCGCGTTCAGTAAGATGAACTGAAACTGTCGTCATTAAGGTTTATTATGAAAGTATCTTCCGTCTCCTCTGTAGTGTTATCCAGTTTCCACAGTTCACTTTCAACCTTATCGACCACATGCCGTACGCATTAGTTCCACTGATCTGCAGTCACCGCTTGTATTGCTTCTTCCAGGAGTACTTTAACGTCCGACAACTTGTATGACCTATCCTTCGCTGCAACAAAACCTTTAATTCGAGCCGAAACCAGTTCTATGGGATTCAGTTCGCAGTGATATGGGGGAATTCGCAGAACGCACTTACCCGCTCCCCTAGCCATTTCATCAACTGCATACGCATTATATGCTAACTTGTGTTGGTTAACAATTTTGAGCATTTACCTATTTAACATGCCATCTTCGAAATCAATATTCCTTGCTGTTAGCAAATCCTGTATATCCTGCGTCTTAATATTTGCATTAGGAATTCTTTCCTTCTTACGTGAGTGTTATGGCGCGTTATCAAGAACAATGACACCATTATCTTCAAGTGGAGGAAGAATACCTTAGAACCACGTCTCAAAGGAATCAGTATACATCTCCTCATGACAATCTCCACTCCTTTTGGACCCAAAAACCAACAAACCCCCTTCCACAATGCCTAACTTTCTCCTAATGTGCGTGATTATCAAGCCTTTTCCTTTGCGTGAAGGACATTTATTACTAATTGACAGTCCAGACAGAAATGCCTGTATGGATGATGTAATAGTGGCATCCACCCAGACGCTGGTTCGTGCGTGTCCTGCGTTTAACCATGTTTCATCGAGGTAGTACATTGGTCTTCCTTTCCCGCTCAGTTGTTTAATGTTACGCAAATAACGTCTCCTCCACGGAATATCATCATCCCTGTCTATCAGCATGCTGCCTCGTCCACATCTAACCTATTTGAAGTGCAGTTCCTTTAATAAATAGTAAAATGTTGTTCTCCGAGAATCAGGCAGGTCTGGCTCGTCATTCACAACAGCAAGAACTTCATCAACATTTGGAAGTTGATTACGAAAGAAAAACCCGTGTACCTTCCTCCTTGTCGCATCCCTGACGAACCCGTCAACACTTTCCGTAACCTTCCGGAGTTGCATTTCTTTCTTCGGTGACTTCAAGGTGTGCGTGGACTTATACTCACTTGATCAACTGTCGCGGGACGTACTCCAGTCGAGCGCGCTGCTTTTTTAACGACGTCATGTATATGCATACCCGGAATCAGTTCTAACTCGAGTTTATACACATTGAGAACCACGGGTCTTATTCATAGTCGTTTTTAGTCCGGACTAAGGAAAGATCATCCTCCGACCAAAATTTTTCGTATTCAGAGAGCATTATTATTGCTAGCCCGTGGATCATCTTGCTTCAGTACTGCCTAACTTTTAGTCCGGACTGAGGGTAGGACTAACGAAGTATTAAGGTCAAAAAGAAACATGGCGATCATAAAATACGACTGTTTCGTTAGTATTACATGCATGTGAAAGATAGATAAAGTTCGCGAAACATAAAAATTACGTTTATGGCCTATTCTGTCAATCTGTAAGCAGATATATTCCGACCTAATGGATGAGATGTTCCGTGAATAATAATTCAAAGAAAATGTAGCTAATAAGCTTAATAATACATCACTTTTTAGCTACCGCAATGCCTTTCTATTTCTGTGTCTATCAAATGCCTTCTCTGAAAACAGATTCTTACGAGACGTGATACTAATACACTCAAAGAAAATTTTAATACAAATCTTACATTGCGAATATAGTAAAGTATTTATTCTTAACGCAAATGTATCGGTAGCTCAATGCTAACAAAACTGCCGTACTGGAGCTCAGCGCGACCAGCGAGCCATTTGACAACGTTTTTCCCTTTCGGAGGGCCGAAACTGTGATAATATTGGGCATATACTTTCACGCAGACGCCACTCTTATATTGCATTATAATTGGAACATGTCAATAAATAAACTCCGTGCTCGTCAAATAGAAATGAATTATCGTCGTACAAATATTATACAGAGGGTTACTTCAATGAATGTATTCTTACTTGCGAAGCTGTGGTATGTGTCACATATATTCCCACTACCACGTCAATAAAGTGTACAAATACTACAGATTGTTGGCCGCATGTTGTGGAAATCTTATATATTTCAATTATCTAGGCCGCAACTTTATCTCTCCTTGCAAGACGGAGGCCTGAGTCTAATTAATCACGTTTTGAAGTGTGAGGCCTTATATCAGTCTTCAGCAATTGCAACAATTTTGCGCCCAGAGGACATTTACGCAGCATTACAGAAAATGATGTGGTCAGAAGTTAGACACATGCCACTTCAATACCGTCAGTCAAAGGAAGCACTCGCAACTCTAGTAGAACACTTACCGGAAGGGACAGTCGCATCAGCGAGATATTTGTACAGTCGGGCTTCCAAAACGTCGGCTGTCATACCATCTGTTGTGAATCGCACCCCAACCATCCGCTGGAGGCGCCCATGGAAAATACTTGCCGATCCTAACCTTTCCTCGGATCTTCGAGCTGCAGCATTCGGCTTCTACAATAATATCGTGGCAACTCAGCAGCGCAAATACAGCATTCACCTGACAGCTGACCCTACATGCCCGCTGTGTGGCAACACCGATACGGCCCTTCATACGGTAATTTCCTGTGTTTATGCAGCTCCCATCTGGCAGTGGTGTCGCGTACGAGTACGAAAAATAATTCGCAATGAACGTGGAGATGTCAGCGACACGCACATGCTTCATTGCGATTTCTTCACCTTCCCCTCAGTTCGACGAAGAGTTGCGGCCTGGTTTATACTTCATACGATCGGTTTTTCGGTGGACCATTCGAAACCGATGACAGTTAAGATTTTGTCCAGCTTCTTCGTCAAGATAGGTGGAACATGACGCGGCGTGGCACATTGCGTCAGTGGTACGGCAATTTTTAATTTTCATTCTGACGTTCACGCCTACAGGAAGTGCGTGTATATTACCGAGGTTGGGTGTACGCCGTGCTTTCTGCCCATCCCTCGGTCCTTACAAGTGTACAATTTAATGTTCCAGTAGTAATCGTCGATAGGTGGTAGTGTTATAAGTCAGTATCCCGTGTCGGGGTGTACGCCGTGCGCTGCCCCTCACGTAAAATAATTTTTTACGCGATCATCGACTTTGTCAGTAAAACCAGTTCACCAAATGTTCATATCGTTTTGTGCCCCTATGTAAGAATTGTGTAGATATTTTATTCAGTATTTTATTATTGTTTATATTGTGGGTTGAATGTTTACTGTATAATAGGTTATGGGTAAACGCCTCTGTATATCCTTTGTGATAATAAATCTATTTTTAAAAAAAAATAGCAACGTCGTGGGCTGTTATGCAGAAGAATGAAAATTTAAATCTCGTCTGGGGATTAGAAATTTAACTAGTTTATAATGATTTTTTGTAATATGTTAGTATTACAATACATATTTAACATCATTATAAAGACAGTATTGACGTAATAAAATGAAACCAGCCCATATTATCACTAAATAGGACTGTGCTATGAAAATTTAACATATCAATATGGAATAATAATATATTTGTATATTAATTGTTTCGTTCTCCATCCTTCTGTATTACCATATATGAAATCACTTTATTCATGCGTATGTCAGGTGAAACTGTGAAATTATTATAAAAGTAAACATTTTATAAATCTGCTAATTTTTACACATCTGATGCATAGGGACATGCAAAATTCACGTAATTTTTTGGCATCAAGTTATAATTAACAGTACTGTATATACTCGAGCCGGTGTCGTTTCTCCATTGGTTGCTACATATATGTTGACGTCAATCCTTTTCTGAGTAACCTGCACGTGATTGGGGCACACAGTTGTGATGTGTTCAGTTATTGGCGCGTAGTTACCCGGGACGTGTCGAGAAAAGAACGGTCCAATGATAAACGTATTGCATCGGTAAAAGAGTTGCCAGTTTAAACTGTCCTCAAATAATGGTGCGAATTTTGCAGGTATCTGCTGATGCATTAAAGGAACAGAAACAGAAATAAATAATTTAAATTATCACAAACGGTTACCTAACACTTTTTATTCGACGTTAAGTTATGGAACTACTTTCCATCTATCGTTACCAACTTTACCGACTGAATGTCACTCAGTGTGCCCGTTGGAGTATATGCAGGCATAGGCAGCAACTTTTTTCTAAGGTTGATTTCAAAAGTGCTCACTTTATCGTGAACAGCCTTTACAAGCACGAACTCTCGCTTCTTGACGAACGGACTATTATAGTTCCATTTACGTGATATAAGTGCCAGGGCGATCACTTTATTTACGCCCGCTCGTTGTTTATACGCATTTTAGATCTATAAAATACGTATTTGCCTCCTATTAGAAACGTACATTATTTTTATTACATTTATTGTTACAGTATTTAACCTTATAAACAAAATACTCGTTTTCCCGCCTTTATTTGCGTCTGCGTAGGTCGACCTTGCATTTCATTGGCTCGTCCATTGCACTCGTTTTATGTTCATCCAATTACAGGAGCCGCGGTGGTGTGGTGGCCAGCTACCCGCCTCCCACCCAAGCAAACCGGGCTCGATTCCCGGTAGGGTCGCGCCCTGGATTTTCGCACGTGGGAATCGTGCAGGGCGATACCGCTGGTCGGCGGGTTTTCTCGGAGATATCCTGTTTCTCCCCGCATCTGCATTCCATGCCCATCTGCTGTCAAGACGTCGATGTTAGTAGGCGCCCAAACCTCCCCGCTTGATTAACATCTAACCCATTACACACGAGTAAGAATTAACTAAATGTTAGTAAACTACCTATTTGTTAGCAAATAACGTTTCGTCTTATTTCATTTCATCCGTATTATGTCCGTACTAACTGCACAGGATTTGTCGTCAAAATAAAACAAAATGTGATATTACAACACGAAATTAAAGTAACAATTAATTAATTAATGCAATTTAGACGTAATTGTTAAATGAGTAAAGAAAAATACAAACTTTAACTATTTGTAGAAATAAGATATGTACTTGCGACGGACCAGTTAGTGTTGGGGGCGTGCGAAAAGCAGTCTATATGCTGTGCACGGTAAAGTGAGTACTTTTGAGGCCCTAGTTACTTTTTCCTTTCAGCCATTTTTTATTCTTTAACCACCTTTTTAAATAAATATTGCTATGTAAATAATAAACACAGTATGTATATTCCACCGCACTCGAAAGTTAACGTCTAAAACTAAAATAAAATGTATTTTTTGACTGTTAACCTTAATGAGAGGGCTTTAAAAAGTTCTCACTTTACCGTGAATAGCCTAATTCATCGTTAGTCTGTGGTGGCAATACACAGGCCAACAAAACTGCTGCAACTACAGTAGTTGATACACTTCTAGCTTCCCATGAATGTCAGTACCTGTGTAAATCCCTCAGAGAGCACAAAAATAATTAAATATTTAATTATATTTGGTAACGAATATTCACCATTTCAAAATTAGTGCAGAGCGCACAAAACCTTTTCAACCCGCTGCAATGTATAAACTGAATTCGAAGTACGGCAAGAAGTTTCTAACTGAGAACAAAGGATACCCACTTTTTAAAAAGAAAGCAGGACTGTTCTCCAGGTTTCATTCCCAGAAAATTTGCAGTCTCGTACACTGTTTTGTTGAATCAAACAAGATTAGTTTGGAGCAAACAAATTATTTTTTTTTGTATAGGGACAATGAAATATTTTGGTTGCTGAAACCATAAGTATTTTGTTAGTTCTCATTTGGTTGCCAAAAACTGTAAGATTTGGTTGGTGCGACTAAAGATTTGTTTGGCTACACTTACATTAAACAGTCTGGGCCGATGTAAAATAATGTTACAAGTTCGACCGAGTTTCGTACCTAGACCACCTGCGTCCGCGCGCTACGCCTTCCTAATCTTTTTTTCTCTTTTCTTAAATTATAAAAATAGATTTATTATCACACACGATATACAGAGGCGTTTGCCCTTAACCTATTATATACAGTACACATTCAAACCACAATATAAACAATAATAAAATACTCAATAAAATATCTACACAATTCTTACATAGGGGCACAAAACGATATGAACATTTGGTGAACTGGTTTTACTGACAAAGTCGATGAACACATAAAAAAATTATTTAACGTGAGGGGCAGCGCACGGCGTACACCCCGACACGTGACACTGACTTATAACACTACCACCTATCGACGATTACTACTGGAACATTAAATTGTACACTTGTAAGGACCGAGGGATGGGCAGCGCACGGCACTTCCTGTAGGCGTGAACGTCAGAATGAAAATAAAAAATTGCCGTACCACTGACGCAATGTGCCACGCCGCGCCATGTTCCACCTATCTTGACGAAGAAGCTGGACAAAGTCTTCAACTGTCATCGGTTTCGAATGGTCCACCAAAAAGCCGATCGCATGAAGTATAAACCAGGCCGCAGCTCTTCGTCGAACTGAGGGGAAGGTGAAGAAATCGCAATGAAGCATGTGAGTGTCGCTGACATCTCCACGTTCATCGCGAATTATTTTTCGTACTCGTACGCGACACCACTGCCAGATGGGAGCTGCATAAACACAGGAAATTACCGTATGAAGGGCCGTGTCGGTGTTGCCACACAGCGGGCATGTAGGGTCAGCTGTCAGGTGAATGCTGTATTTGCGCTGCTGAGTTGCCACGATATTATTGTAGAAGCCGAATGCTGCAGCTCGAAGATCCGAGGAAAGGTTATGATCGGCAAGTATTTTCCATGGGCGCCTCCAGGGGATGGTTGGGGTGCGATTCACAACAGATGGTATGACAGCCGACGTTTTGGAAGCCCGAATGTACAAATATCTCGCTGATGCGACTGTCCCTTCCGGTGAGTGTTTTACTAGACTCAGCTAATCCGACAACTCAGGACATCGGAAAGCTTTTAAATAGATATACTGCAAATATTGGACAACGTATGCAAACAAATATTTCAAGCTGTACTTTCGAACGAAGGCAGTCAAGAGTGGCCAAACAAATATATACACTTGATTCAACAAAATATTTAGTTGACAGTCTAATTTTTTTATGGCCCAAGACAGAGATTTTTTTTCATTAAAAGATATATTTTGTTAGACGAACGAAAATATTTTTGCTGCCTTTCAATTTTTGTTTGCTCAACAATATATTTTGTTATGGCAACTAAATATATATTTGGTCCTATACGAACAAATGTTCTGTTCGATTTTCTCTCAGTGTAGCATTACTATTTCTGCGTTAAAAGAATAATGAAACGGAAATAACATAAAACTCTAAATTATAATAATTTGCTGACATGTATAATCGCGCAAAGAGGTATTAAAAATAATTTAAAAAATAAGGACATTTAGTATGTTTTTCATTGTTATCTTCCAACAAATGAAAGCATCTTAAAATGAATTACTATTGTTGTTTCATCATTCTAAAAAGTTAAGTTGTACTTCATTTGCGCTAAATAGACACCGTTCAATCTTGTTTTCGACATATAGATCCTCAAAAAAATCTATTAAAAAGATAAAAAGATTATTTACTATAGTAAGCTGCACTGCATGCTTCGGAATAAAGATTTAACGCAGTAGATTATGGACTACTAGACGGGAAAATTCAATTATGAATGTTTAGTTACAGAACGGCGCAGACGGCGCAAATGACGTAAGCCTGCGCATTGATCCCTGTCTGGTGACACAATGTGACGTATGCGTGCCAGCTCCTTTCAGAATATATATCCCCCCTCGCCCGCCTCCCCCCCCCGGGCTAAACCAAAAAAGCATTCCAGCGGACTTGCGCATCGCGAGGTCTGACATGGCCGGCAATTGGCTCGCGACTGATGGGGCTAATCGGCTAACTGCTCCCCTCTACGGGGATAATTACCCCGGCCACTCCTGCGTCATCATTTAAATCCATTACCGTTAATTAGCCCGTAATTGAAATCTTTCCGTTTGAGGTCGCGCCGCCGCCTGCGAGGCGACCAACAGCGAAGAAAAAGCCTGGCCGAGCCGACACGCCACGAAATTGCGTTAACACAAAACGTTAAAAACGCTAAACGTCGCCATTAGAAAACTGACGTGTCTACAATCGACGTTAACAGGAATAAAAATTAAAAGAATGTAGATGTATATATACAAATATATTTGTTTGTGTTTAAAATTTAAAAATATCATTTTGGAAAAAAAAGATAGAGATTCCGCAGACTAAATATTTGGACTCAATTATTTTTTTTATGGATTTTACGTTATTCGTATATTGATTCCATATAACATTAACACAGTAAATATATGGCGATAATGGTGCTATCTGTTGCCAATCGTCTTTAACATTTCTTTTCGCTTGTTTGTGACGTCTTGAATTCTGATTGTATGGCGTAAAACGCATAAGGCAAAGACTTGAAAATTGGCCAACTTCTAGCTCGTAGCGTTTTACGTTTAGCGTCATGGCAAAGTTTAACATCAGCTGTAGCCAGAACGTATACGATTCACGGATTCATGACTTATTGGTAGGGATAGGATTGTACACAGGACTGTGGAGTCTAGCCTGTAGGCTAGACTCCACAGTCCTGTGTACAATCAAGCCTCAGATGTTTGTTCATTGGCTGCTGCCCCAGACAGTAGCCAGTGTTATCCCACACCTGGCAGTATGGCACACGCTACTTGTTTCCTTTCCAGTCTGCTATTGGCTTAGAGTCATCCAGGGCGTGTCTAATGAACTGTGATCCAATTGCAAAGGTGACTCCTGTGTACACGTGTTGGACGTCTATCTTGTCCTGAAATGAATTCGCGAAATTTTCCCATCCCTACTTATTGTAACTTGAAGTTTCAGCCACAGATTTCGGCACAGAGTAGTTACGAATACAGAGATGAACCCGCATCTGATTCCGCGAACTCCAGCCGCACACGCCAGCCACGAAACTACTTGACGTGCGTCGTATATACCGATCTGCGAAAAGAAAATGCATTAAACAAGGTGCGGAGACTACACAACGTACATTACAAACACTGTTTCCAACATAGCAAAAAAAAAACAAAAATTGTGTTTTGCTGTGTTGGGGACATGGCCATTTGTTTTGCGTGAATACGTCTACGTTGACGCACTCGGACACCTTGATATTTATTTTACGTTCCCGGCACCGCCTCACTCGATCATATGGGGTTTCATGGGTATCACTGGATTGCTTTTGAGATGTTCTTTCCAACCGTATACGATTTATGTATTTCGATTTGGCTTTTTGACGAGTATAGGCCGAAATTGTGTTCAGTTTTCTTAATTTTTTACATTAAACGCATACAATTTCACCATAACCACGCAACACAAATGTTTTTTATAAACACAATCGATTAATCTTGACGAGAGCGGTCGATTGAAACCTAAACGAGCGTCGTAGCTTCTCCTAGTCAAAGGTTATACTACGCAGAAGTTATGAGACCCGACAAAAACGAACTCAAAATTGCGGCACAACACCCTCCTTCCTCCCCGCGAGATGCTTCGCAGTTCTCACTCAACGTAACATATACTTTGATCCTTTGGCAATCGAGCGATGTAATTGAATGTTGAATATAGAAGATAGATTTGGATCTGCAATGCCAAACTGTATCCTCCGATTTTGTTATCATCGGATTTTCTGGATTGCCTCCTACTATGGTCGCAAATTTAACGACGTATTCGCATCAAAACTACCTTTTCACACTGTCTTATCGCAAAGCGTAACACTCAGAGTTAGTGTAGGGAAACATAATGAACTTTGTTACAGAGTTTGCACTAATAAAATAGCAGGGTCGCCGCTTAAAGTCCCATCTTTCCAGCGGTACAACTGGAAAGGCGCCATTTTACAACCGCTGCGTGTAGGTGCGCCATGCCGACAGATACTTGGGTCAGTGTCGCCCTTATCGCTTCCCTTTAATTCAGATCCACTTTCTTGACTGGATGATCTAGGTGCTACGCTTCTTAGATATCTGCCCGCGAAACACAGACGTACAGTATCGGAGTAACCTAATTCTGATTGGCCAGTCAGGTGAGGAAATTTCTTGTCAGAAAGACACTCTGCCAATAAGCAAAAGAAAACTACTGGCATGTCCATAGGATATTGAAATCTAGCATGTGCGGAAATCTTTCCGCGAAATTCGGGTGTGTCTAACTATTTCTTACTAGTAGAGCCCTGAGTATTTCGTGGATTGAGTTGGCAGCAAGCTAGGCTGGACAGCCTTCTATGCACTCGAGACAGTATCGTTTCAAGTGATCAAGTGAACCATCTGTACAGGACTGTTAAATACTCACTCACGCTAATGCTCCCTGCTTATTACTGGCGCACAGTTAAACGGGGCGTGTCTAAACAACTGTCGTCCAATCACATCATTAGGAGAAAACAACAAGTGTTTGTAGTTTACCTCTCCTCCGAATGAATTCGCGAAAAACTTGCGAATCTACTTACCAAGGATTACTAGCGCCACCTGTTTTTCGCGAAATTATTTATGGTCAAGTTAAACTTCAGTATATTACGTACAAAATTGCAGATTTACTTTGTTTATTGGCTGCGTGCCTGTGTGAGAAGACACTTCCCGCTCGACTGGGCCAATCAGAATTAAGTTGCGCTGTCACTGAACGTCCATGATTGGCTGGCAGACACTTAGGACGCGTGCGGGTCAAAAACATCCAACCGCGATATTGTTTGTGAACTAACGTTTCTGGGGAAAAACTAGTCGTAGAACCTTTTTCGCGAAAAACAGGTGGCCCTAGGTATTACCAACACACTATCTGTTCTCTCCGTTTTTACGCATACTAATTTTAATGAAATATGACAAGTTATAAATAGACCCCTGAAAAATTCGCGGATTCATTTTGGGTCAAGCTAGAATTCAAAACACGTGTGTTTATATAACTTCAGCCATTGGACCACACGGTGTTTGACGCCTCTTGGAGAACGCTGGCCCAATCGTCGCCTTCCACTGTGACAGAAGCCAATCAATGTGCAGTTGGCATTGGCATATTTGAACATAAGACTGTAGAGTTTAGCCTGCAGGTCATTGAACTCCCGAATTTTTCAAGTGTTTACCTACAGTATAAATAGAATATGTGTAAAAATTCAATTTAGCCAAAACCAAATAGATTTCTAATGAAAGCAATAATAAAACGCTTGTGATACATGACACATTTAAGAAACGACTAAGCATGTCATGCATGGGATGGTTTCCCAACGCTCTGATTCAATGAGTGTGAAGAAAACGCAACATTTCCGAGTATCTACCAATCTCTTTTAATGTTGAAGTAAAGCAACTGCCTGTGGAACACTGCACCCGACTGTACAATGCGAAGAACTCATTAAAAAAAAAAAAGCAATACAGAAACCATATAAATTGTCAGACAAGTGAGATTTAATAGATTGTATTTTTAACAATATTTAAGCGCATTTCCATTTTGGATGCTTCAGAAAGAAGAATTTGCAAGAAAATATTCGTCTTAGAATATCGTCATAATGTTTACTAGGATTGTGTGTGATAAAATCGTAGTATATGCCGTTCACGATAAAGTGAGCACTTTTGAAGCCCTAGTTACTTTTCCCTGTCCACCAATTTATATCCTTCCACCACTTGTTAATGTAAACCCTGCCATGTAAGTAATAAACACAGTGAATACATTCTCCATGTCCAAAACCAAAAGTCCGAGGCCACAATGAAATGTGTTTATTGGTTATTATGTCTGATGAAACAGCTTCAAAAAGTGAACACTTTACCGTGAACGGCCTATAATAATGTATCATATCAATTTTATCATTAACTTTATTTACGTCAGTTTCAGCCATAAATGTTTGTGACAAATGAACGCGTATAACAAATAATTATGAAAATGATTTCCTACATTATTATTGCAATATTCTTACACACACTCATAGTAAACATTGTGACGATATTCCATGACGATCATTTTATTTATTTTTTTGCAAATTCTTCTTTCTGAAGCATCCAGAATGGAAATGCACTTAAATTTGGTAAAAAAATACAAACTATTTATTTTAATCAACTATTTTTTATATTAAAAGATTATGTTTTAGTAAAATATTTTATATTGTTGGAAAATATATACGTTCTTCTTTCATATACAGCATAAATCGCACTTTTCTGGCAATTTATATGGTGTCTTTACTACTTGTATAGCCGGGTGCAGTGCTCCATATGCAGTTGTTTTACTTCAAGCTTAAAGAAAAATTGAAAGGCGTGACGATCACGTGACGGACGAGGAGGGAAGGGGTGGGGAGGAGACCGGCGAATTTCTGCATCCAGTCTACACAATGACATCATGTTAGCGCATCGCGGCACAGTAAACTATTTCCCGCTCGCTTCTTAGTTACAGGTGTAGCTATAGGTAGCGTCAGGGTGGTAAGTCTTGGCCCCAATCGAGGCCCATCCCTTCCCTCGCTGCCGCGATGCATGCCCCCTTGCATTGGCACGAGTTCCCTCGCTTGTTGCCGCGTGGGGCCTAAACCTCAGACGCACTTATATCCCGTCCCTACCTCGGACGCACACTTAAGTGTCCTATGTAGGCCTACTGAAACGTTTTCTATGATATAGGCTGTTCATGGTAAAGTAGGAACACTTTTAACGCCCTAGTTACTTTTTTCTTTCAGCCATCTTTTAAGTCTTAAATATTGCATTGTAAGTAGTAAACAGTGTGTTTTTATTCCACTGCACTCTGAAGTTTACGTCTAAGGCTAAAATAAAATACATTTTTTGACCATTATTCCGAATGAGAGGGGTTTCACTTTACCGTGAACAGACTGTAACGGCTGTTCATGATAAAGTGAGCACTTTTGAAATGAACCTTAGAAAAAAGTCACTGCCCCTACCTGCATATATTTTAATGGGCGAAATGAGTTACATGTATCAAGTAAAGTTGATAACGATGGAGGGGAAAGTAGCTTCATATATTAACGCCGAACAAAAAAGTTTTAGGTAACCACTTCTGATAACTTCATATATTTCTCTCGCTTTCTGTATTTTTTTAACGCATCGGAGTGTAAAAATTAGCAGATTTGTACAATATTTACCTATCTAACAATTTCACAGTTTCTTTTGACCGACGCATAAATAAAGCGATGAGGTCCATGACAATCTTAATTTTACATAAGGTGGAAGAACACTAAACGTGTATACAAGTAGATCTTAAGCAGGGCTTACAAAAGTGCTCATTTTACCGTGAACAGCCTATATCATTGTTTACGCGTAAACGCGTATCTCGGCAAATAAGATTTATGGAAATAGCACTTTTTGTCAGAAAATATTAAAAAAAGCTATTATCTATGGCCTTATTTTTTTTTACTTTTGTCATGTTAAATATATTCTTGGAAAAATAATTTCGTGGAATTGGTCAAATATCGCATTTTTAAAACTTCCCTATGCAGTTTCCTTAAGCCGCAAGAGAAAAGTACAAATATGCGGGCGTAGTTTAATCTGTGGCCTTTCATCGCTTGTATTAAAAACCCTATGTTACAGATCTAATTTGCACAGTACAGCGTCACGACGGAAACATTGCACGCCTTGCGCGTAGGAGCGATGAGACACTAGGCGTGCGTGTTATTGTCACCCGTATCGCTCCCTCGCTTCTCGGCGTTGGACGCGCAGCTACATAGTCCCCTCAACACTTAGATTTCCATTAGGTTAGAAAAAAATAATCACAGGAAAGTGGCTCGGCGCCATTACGGAGGCCGCGTCTGCGTAACCGTTTAGAACGACCTTCTCGAACCTTTAACTTCTCGCGTGTTGTTCATCCTCGTGTTTGTTTAGTCGCACGGTTGTAATTTTTTTTTCTTCTAATTAATCGTCTACACCCCAGTTTGAAAAATTCGCTTGAAATTTGACCCCGTGTTGGTCGTGACTGGACGAACAGCCGAGGACACGAACTGACAACGCTGCACTGGGCAAGAACATGGTGTGGAGGGATGACCTCGACCAACCAGATAACACAAAACTGCCTGTAAATCGTCGGTTGATTATCGGACACTGTCGGCTAGTTTCGGCTGCGTGCAAGACGACTTAAAGTGGTTAATGGCCCGCTGCTGTCTTTTTTTATAGCTCGTGATGGACATCGCCGAAATTGTGTCGGCCTGCTAGCTCAAAACTGCAAGAATCAAAAGTATATTTCTGGAACGATCCCGGACCAGAGAGTTGACCTAATAGAATAGCTAGCGGACATCGTCAATATCCCGTCATTGTACACTATGCGAAAAGGTTTGTTCCGACCCAAAGAGAATTTGTTTGTGTATATAAGTACAAATGAGGCAGGGTGTTCCAAAACTTGATAAATGTGGAAATTAAAAATAATGAGTTATCTATTTAAATGGGTTCAGGTGGTACTCCTGCACCGTATTACACACAGCATTTGCAACTAAATTCTTTATTTCGTTGTTTGAGGTTTTCAATTTCGATTTTGTTCCACAACTTCATATATGAAAAATCGCCATGTGGATTAAAAACTTTTACTATACATTGTTACGCCGCTGAGTGAAATAAATTCTCAGTTTGTTCTGAAACGTCATACATTCATACTATCCATACTGCTGCCTCCCACTTCTGCGATTTTTACGCTGCAACAGAACTACATCCTACTTTCTATTAATTTTGACTCAAAACTTAATAAATGGGCTCTTTTGTATAGGCTGTTCACGGTGAACTGAGCACTTTTGAGTTCCGAGTTACTTTTTCCTTTCGGCCATTATTTATCCATTAACCACCTTTTCAAATAAATATTGCCACGTAAGTAATAAACACAGTGTGTATATTCTACAGCACTCGGAAGTTAACGTCTAAGGCTAAAGTAAAATATATATATTGACTATCATTCCAACTGAAAAGAGGCTTTCAAAAGTGCTCACTTTACCGTGGATAGCCTATAACAAAACTTGATACATGAGAATTTTTATGTTTTTGAATTTCAACAATTACTAGAAAATATAAATTATTTTGTTTCAACTTGCTTATATTGTCCAACGTTTACATTAGAAATCACATAATTCAACATATTCATTTTTGATTAAAAGATCCAAGTATTTCGTGTTTTCTGAAAAGTAATATCATGTGTACCTATCAAGTTTGGGAACTCGCCGCTCTAAAATTGTCCCAACAAATAAAACTTGAAAAGCAACGAAAATTAACTTTGTTCACGTAACAAAATACACGCTTGAATAAACAAAACCTCTGTGTCGTGCCAAAAGAAATAAGACTGCCAACAAAATGTTTTGCTGAATCAACAGAGTATATTTGTTTGGCCACTCGTTTGTTTTACCTTCGTTCGAAAATAAAGCTCGAGTGCTGTTTGCGTTTTTTTTTAATGACAACAAGTGTAGTAACAGTGGTTGTTTGTGCATTTATTGACACTTAATAATCGAAGAAACATCCTAATGAAACAAGTTCAACAGGAAACTGCATAGTAAGGCTGTAAAACTTGGAATGAGGATATGGCGCCAGGAACACCAAATCAATACAGAAATAAACGTAGCAGAAAGCGAAATTATTTGAGTTTGAAATAATCCAACAAAATAAACAGATATTCATAAAGTTCGTTTATACTGAATCAGTTTATTACTGCCGAAGTTTTTTCGTGTCAATAGTCTAGGCATGAGAAAGCTATAAATTAAGAGCAATTATCAGAAGAAAAAAAAGTTGATTTTATAGTTATTTCAAACCAGCATACAAAAATATGTGTATTATTCAAAACCTAGTTTTAAATGCATCTCCCACCCTCATAGACACACCCCAACCTCCAGCGCTCTCCCCCACCATACTTGACATAGAGCCCTTCTTCCTCTGCAAGCCCGGCGCAGTGTGGAACAGAGTTGTGGTCGCCCGGGGAACAGGCGAGGCGACTAGAGGAGCGCAGTGTGTGAACCTCGGGGAGACGGCACGCGCCGCTATCAAGTTTCAGACAATTTACGGTGGCGCGGTGCAATGCAGCCAACGCCGCGGAAGCCGGAGGGCGCTCCCCGGGTGGTCCCGCGCTGCCAACAGGAAGTCGCGGCCCATTGGCCACGCGCATCGTCCCGCGCGCTGCGCCGCCCCGGCTGCTTCGTTGTCTTCGGCCCAGCAGCGGCCGCGCGCATACAACACACACACACACACACACACGCAGCACTGCAGCTCGCCCGCTGGCTCGGCTCGGGGTTCGCCCATGGAGGTAATAATCTATGGAGTGGAAGCCGAGACACGAAAGTGAAGCCGATAATGAAAGACAAGGACAGGGCTAGTAGTGGCATAAAGGTGCATGTTTTACATTGCTTACTAATGTTACTTTTGCCACGCATAATACGGCGGCTGACGTAAACAACCGGTCTGCGCATGCGCAGTTGAAAGAAGTCGGACAAGGCATCGGCTTCACTTGATAAACGTGGAGAAGATAGGCTGTTGCCACTCCATCATCTATTACCTCCATGGTTTCGCCTCCGACGCCATTAACTGTTCCGCAGGCATGCCAACTTTTTTCCACTCTCGCTCCGTGCGTTGTTTCCGTTCATCATTTCGTGCGCTGATCAAATGCGCATATCGCACCACAGACGCTCGAGTTCAAATGGGGTTTGCTGCCTCTTAAGCACATGTTACACTGTCAATTTTTCCGTCAAACTGCTTTCAATAAGTTTTATCAAATAAAGTTGGACAGTTATAACGTCAGTGAAACGTCATAAACGCCTCCATTTTTGCCTGAGAAAGTTGGATGGCTTCAGTTTCCATCAAACATTTGAAAACGGGACCGGTTCTAAAATTTACTTGATGTTCGACGGTCTCAGCCAATCAGAATCGTGCGCGACAAAAATGGACGCCAAGAAACTTAAATTAACCAACAATTGCTGGAAATGAAGTAAATTATAAAGATAATTAATTTATGTAGAAGCTATCTGGTCATGAATGTTATTTTAAGAGAATATTGTACATAATATTATGAACTCAGAAGCATTATTTCAACGTGTAGGAAACATATTTTACAAGTAAAACTTTAATTTAGTAAAGAAACGAAAATAAATTAGAATATTACTTGCATTTCTTACTGTAATGGACCGCATGGAAAAACAAAAGCAATATCTCGCTATCAAAATAATTTTTAAATAATATTTCAAATTACATTCTTCCAATAGAAAATTTGACAGTGTGACACATTTTATAACACATTCAAGATTATTTGATAAAATTTGTTGGAAGGAAAAATTTGATGGCCGTATTTTGTCCTCAAATTTCATTGTCAAATATAGTTTAAGGGAAAAATTTGACAGTGTGACAGGGACTTCAAAGCAAAATTTCCGAACACAGTGGGAACCAAAAGGGCGATTCTAAAAGTCGACTTCATAAAAACAAAAATCTCCACGTTCTTTTTACAAGTACCATGTAGCCTACTGAAGATATGGCTACATGATGCAAAAATTACCAATTTCACTTCGAACATATGCATTTCTACTGTGCACTGTAATGATAGTATTGGTAATATTGGAATAATTTGCTGTTTGGGGACCATTTTCTAACGAATCATGTCCATCTTCAACGAACTACGAAAAAAAAACAGGTGGGGGGGGGGGGGTGAATGGAGGCAGAGAGCCACTCAAGAGAGATAAACAAATACCATCTCAAATAAATATAAGCCAGACTGTATTTAAGCTACAAATGAAATTAATGAGACTATTTTAGCTAAAAATTTACAACAGCACAATTAAAGACAACTATACGAAAATCGCAACTTGTGGTTAGCTACAACTGTTAAAAAATATTGGAAAAAAGGGTGACTATACTTTCCTTTCTGATGGACGTCTATAAAACCTACTGTTTTACTCGAATTTACTTATACAGTCAATTATTTGATATATCACATCTTGTGAGCAACCTTTCCTAAATGCGCCATTCAAGAATAGCGAATCCCATGTCCCAAGGAAGGAGCAGCCCTAGACAGAGTAATGAACATACTGTTACGCGTCGCTGGTCTGCGCTGCTGACCTTGGCCCGGCCCGTTCGAGTGGGCGGAAGGGAAGGACAGAGTAGTGATAAGACAGCGAGGTGGCGAGACACTACGGGATGTTTTAATGACAGGCAATCGATAATCCTACCAGCATTTGGAGTTAAGCTATGAAGGCATTCTGCCACGATAAATCTCTGGTGGCTCGCCTCTCCTGACCTTCAGCAGATACGATCTCTGCTCTGAATTACTGACCTCGTTCTCTGAGAGTGACTCGGGGTGCGTTGAACCTTCCAGATCGTCAGGACCAACAATATACAAATATGGCAGTTGAGATGTTGAATGAATGAGTGGCTGAGTTCTGAGCCATAGAAGACGAGCAGCGAGAGAAGTGACCAGCGGAAGGGAAATCTGCGACTGCGAGCATCAAACAGTGAAGAGTGCGGCTGGCAAGCTGGACTATTGGACTGGATGAAAGAGTGAAAGACGTTACAAATTATGCTAACAGACAGACTGAATATGTGTTAATGTTGAGTATGAGTTAATTAACTTCTGTAACCATACAGAGACATTAAGAAGGACATTAATTAGAATGAAATAGACAGTAAATATTGCTGTTAAACAAAAAGAGTAATAGTGGAGACAGATAAGTTAATGCTGTAAATAATAACTGTGGGAATAAATTAGAAATCATAATTAGTTATTTTATTCTTATTGAGACGCCATCCCTCACGAACTCAGATACGCCCCTCGGGCACCCATGCAACAATACAAACAAGCACATTTTCTGGAAAGAAGGACCTTGGAGGGCAATTGTCAGCTTTCGAGAGAAATCAATATGATGCACACGATGGAACCAGGGCCGTGTCTAGGGGGGCGGGGCAAAAGGGGCATTTACCCCGGGCCCACATTCAACGGGGGCCACTTTTTTGAATGAAAAGAAATAATTTACAATGAATTGAATGTTCTAAAATTTTCCATCTAGCCATGAGGGGTTGCTGCAGATATTACTAATTGAAGTACATGTTTTTACTATATGTAGCACACAGTAACTTATTTTTCATTTCACGTAGTAAGCTAGTTTAGTAACAAACGCATAACTTAACTTAGAATAAAATGCTAAATCGCCGTTGTATGATGTGTAATTTTAATGGTTTTGTTGCCTCCCGGGCCTCACATGCCCATTAAACGGCCCTGGATGGAACAAGGAAATGCGAGCACTCCAAGTGAATCCGCATACCTCTCCTTCGCCTGTTTACATAAGTACTGTATTCTCAGCCTGAGAGTTTATTTCTTTTAGGCCTGTTACACACCACACAATTTGCCAGTTAGCTGCTCTTTTCACCAATAAAATACTAAAATCAGTGTTGTTGTTGTTACAATTTCCAGGACACTGATTGGCATGCGCCCGGTAAAGTTAGTAATGATAGAAGAAACGTAGTTGCATGTCTTAGTATTGAATTAGAAGTGTAAGGTCAAAATTCATCGATACTGAAATTATATTTTTGCCTTCGGTTTTTTATGCATATAATTGCAAGAATCAGAAGTTTGTAAACTATTACTTTTGATTTATTTTCGCAGTTTGACCGACACATGAATAAAGTGACCAGGCCCATGACAATGGCTGTGTTCGATTTCGGTGCTATGTGCCCTTGATCATTTACCCTTCATCCCTTCACGTTTCACCAGCCCTTGTTCTCTTCATGAGATACATTCATTAGTTAGTTCGGAGGCCTATGTTAGTTTCCACTTCGAGTTTTATTCGGTCGAATTTGGCTCTATGCGAGTTAATTTTGTTTTTGTGACGTCTTCAACTGTTTACCGCAGCTGTGCAGAGTTGTAAATACAAAAAAAAAAAAAAAAAAAAACACACACAAATTCAGTATTTCAAACAGTTGCGAATCGAAAACTATCTAAGGCTCGAGAAGGGCAAGTTGCTCGTGAACTTGGCTGAAGGGGACATTCTAGGGTGCATAATGTGCCCTTGCTGTGACGTCACATCAGGGATGCACTTTTCAAGGGCACGAAGCCAGATAAGGTCCCTTAGTTGGCGAATTCGAACACAGCCCCATGTTAATTTTACACATCACGGAAGAAAGCACAAAGTACATACAAGCAGGGCTTTCAAAAGTGCTCAGTTTACCATGAACAACCTATAATACTAGTCACACATTTTATATTGTCTAATATTCTACGACGACTATAGGGCGCCAGTTGTGTCAATCTCCCGTGAACTCCTCCCATCTGCGCTCCAACTCTTGGCAAAAGACGAGCGCAGCAAGGCTCCTTCAACAGCACCTCGATTACTATCCGCAATCGCCGTCTCAACACTGAAAATAGCCACCTGATATCTTTTCCTGGTGTTTGGTGGTTGATGGGGGAAGGCCCTAGGATGTCTAGTCCGACCATTATTATGGTCACGCCTGTGTCGGCTACTATCTGGTAAGGAACATCATCTAAGCTCCCCTCCATCATAATGACATTATTCCTTGCTTCACCGTGCCTTTCAGTACGGTGTAGCCGTTTCCGCAACAGTCACCGGCCTCCCCCCCCCCCCCCAACCCCCACACTGATATTCGCAAGTTTACCTACGACTGTCTCCTGATTTGTATCTTCCTGTGGCGATGGTTGCTGTTGTCTATGAAGACTACGGGTTGTCAAGCTCCCAGGTTCACAGCCCGAACAGTCCTGATGGTTAGGTGACGCGGGCTGATTCATTTTCTTTTACGTTGGCGACTGTGTCACTGATGGCAGCCTCCATGCTCTCGAGGGCATCCTCAATGCCGCTCCCTTCGGCAGCTTAGTTTATTGTCATTGTCCGCACTGGAAGCCAGGGCTTCTGTATCCATCTCACCGACCAGCTAGCTAGGATGATCTGCACGGTGTAATGAGCAACCAGGCCAGGCGTTCCTCTTGCCAAACATCCTTGCTGGCGATGGAAACGGCGTTACAGCCGGCGGCGATGACGTCTTGTCCCTCGTGAGGACACTCCCCAAGCGACAGATGGGACGGACACACAAAGGCTCCCCTTGTAAGTGAGTGCACAACTGTTATTACAGTTGGGCATATCGCAGAAACCAGTTGTCAAAATGCAAGTCCAAAGGCTACGCCAGCCAGTGTGCATGCTCTAGGTGGAAGTAGTGGTGTATGATAATTGTGATCCCCTGCTGGGCACAGCTATGAAGTACTCCGCTCTTCTGTCCAGCTGTTCAGAACGACAACTACACGGAACAGGTTTTAGCGTTCCCGCCAAAGGGTCTGACCGTCTTACCTGAGTACCCGCTGCACTGGCTATGGTATACGTTTCCTTGCACTGCTCTCAGCTGGCGGCTCTGCACTCGTAGCAGTTACCTCTTTGATCGTTGCCACCACATCTGTCACTAGATGCTAGAGAAATTATTCCCATTCTTTCCACATTTTAAACCATCAACATTTTTGGCAAAACATTTTATTAACACTACCGAGCTTGTAACCCACGACCTCACTAACACCAGCAGTTCTCTTGTACACGCACTTTGTATTTGTTTTCGTTAATAGGACTAATTAAATTATTTAACTTATGAGTGTGATAGTACATGGACTCATTTTTCTTAAAGTGCAGAACGTAATTTTTTTAATAAGCGTACGAGTACACAGGTACCATACACTTATTTAGGAAGGTTATTTATTTCCCAAAAGTGAAAGTAGGTTAAAATGTATTTAATATTACAAAGTTAAGCTTACTTCCGTACAACTTAACTAAGTTTCAAATAAGGGCCCCACACATTCCGTGAGACAGCTATTTTCATACAACAATATAGCGTGTAACAAAGTTAGTGGTTTTAAAAGTAAGAATATCATTCTTATATGATTCCTTTGTTCTAAATTCGATACATCTGTACAACAGTGCCAAAATTAAAAATTTCAGATTATTTAATTAATTACCTTACAACATGCAGTACGGAAATATGTGTTATGTGTAAATTTTACAACTGACAACATATTATGACAATGTTTTGGACTAAGAGCTTTTATTAATACAATATCGTTCCTCCTAAAAAAAAAAAAAAAAAAAAAAAAAAAAAAAAAAAAAAAAAAAAAAAAAAAAAAAAAAAATCTGCTTATTTCCAGTTATAGTACTATTGTAATAAGGTATGGATGGATATGTCAATCAGACGTGTGTAAAAAACATATATATATATATATATATATATACATTCTTTACAGCGTTTACGTATTTTAGAAATACAAATAAAGAAAAGGGTGGGTGTTCACTGTTTTTCACATTTTGTTACCTTGTTCCGATTGTACGTGACAACATGTTCAGTGTAATGTACTAAATTATTAACGAGAAAAAACCTTTAAAACAAAAGGAATTAAACAGGCGAGAGGAAATAGAAAGAATGCAAAGAAACAAAAAAAAAAATTAAACTAACGGTATTTGTAAATATTAATATAAATACAATATTATTTACCCCAGTTCCTCGGTTTGGGGGCGTAGCTCAGATGGTAGAGCGCTCGCTTAGCATGCGAGAGGCACCGGGATCGATGCCCGGCGCCTCCACATATTGCGCTTCTTACAATCCATTAATAACAACTTTAAACGAATTAGGTAATGAGACTTTCCAATTTTGACTTAAAAAAGTTATATTTACGTAGTGGTTGGTGTCTTTTTAATAAAAAAAAAACAGTGAATGCTGTCAGCATTTAAGCTATTCTAAGGAGATAAAAATGTTGATTTTTTTTTTTTTTTTTCGTAATTAGTTTTAGTCTGCTATGAACACCTTAAATAAGTTTCTGCAATAATATTCACATTAACAATTTTAACCATTCGTCAACACGTCTAAAGACAAATGGTGAACACAAAATTGTAAAGCAAGAAACATGACGTCATTCCGCTGCTGTAAGAGCACACGAAACGTTTCTATCTATCCAAGACACACGTGGTTTGTCCTACCTTCAACTCTTCTCAAATCTACATCACAACACAAATTACTAATATAATCAATTTGAGAAACAATGGCGCATCGTGTGTTAGACGGACTTACAAATACCTTAATGAGGAGGGGGCCGCGGTTGTGTAATGGTTAGACCACTCGCCTCCCACCCAGGCGACGTGGGCTCAATTCCTAGCGAGGTCGCTGTCGGCTTTTCGCATGCGGGAATCGTGACGGAAAATGCCACTGGTCGGCGGGTTCTGTCGGGGATCTCCCAGTTCCCGCCGCCCTTTCATTCCGGCACTGCTCTATGTTCACCTTGCCGGCTGTAACGCCGTTTCCATCGCCAGCAAGGATGTTTGGTAAGAGGAACGCCTGGCCTGGTTGCTCATTACACCGTGCAGATCATCCTAGCTAGCTGGTCGGTGAGATGGATACAGAAGCCCTGGCTTCCAGTGCGGACAATGACAATAAACTAAGCTGCCGAAGGGAGCGGCATTGAGGATGCCCTCGAGAGCATGGAGGCTGCCATCAGTGACACAGTCGCCACGGTAAAAGAAAATGAATCAGCCCGCGTCACCTAACCATCAGGACTGTTCGGGCTGTGAACCTGGGAGCTTGACAACCCGTTGTCTTAATAGACAACAGCAACCATCGCCAAAGGAAGATACAAATCAGGAGACAGTCGTAGGTAAACTTGCAAATATCAGTGTTGGGGGGGGGGGGGGAGGCCGGTGCTGTGACGTCACATCAGGGATGCACTTTTCAAGGGCACGAAGCCAGATAAGGTCCCTTAGTTGGCGAATTCGAACACAACCCCATGTTAATTTTACACATCACGGAAGAAAGCACAAAGTACATACAAGCAGGGCTTTCAAAAGTGCTCAGTTTACCATGAACAACCTATAATACTAGTCACACATTTTATATTGTCTAATATTCTACGACGACTATAGCGCGCCAGTTGTGTCAATCTCCCGTGAACTCCTCCCATCTGCGCTCCAACTCTTGGCAAAAGACGAGCGCAGCAAGGCTTCTTCAACAGCACCTCGATTACTCTCCGCAATCGCCGTCTCAACACTGGAAATAGCCACCTGATATCTTTTCCTGGTGTTTGGTGGTTGATGGGGGAAGGCCCTAGGATGTCTAGTCCGACCATTATTATGGCCACGCCTGTGTCGGCTACTATCTGGTAAGGAACATCATCTAAGCTCCCCTCCATCATAATGCCATTATTCCTTGCTTCACCGTGCCTTTCAGTACGGCGTAGGCGTTTCCGCAACAGTCAGTATTATGTCCTTGAGGAAGCAGGATATTTTGGTTCCTTTTGGAACTTACTCTTATATTTCGTCGTAAAACTCACGGTAGACTTACATTTCAGCACCTAGGCAGCCTATTTTATAGACTTCTTCGTATCGCCTATTATCTTGTTCGTTATCAAGTTAAATAAGATAAAACTTGACAAGAGTATCGTGTATTAATATTCATAACAGAAATATCTCTTGTTCGATATCCCGTCTGAGTATTCGTTTAATGAATTAACGAATTATATGAATACCCGGAAATTTCTTTGTCGAGAACAATACCCTGTACAGGACACAGAACACCCCGGCAGCGAAGCTGCTGGCTATCTTTAGTTGGTGGCAGTAACCAATAACGGCTGAGCGCTGCGCTTATTTCGCCCTTGGTGGGCCTATCAGGTGGTAGATGTGCGTAAAACGTAGGGGACCAAAAAAGGCTTCTGTTGACACTCGATTTATTGTATTAAAAATAGACAGCAAGTAATTAATTGGCTAAATCTTCGCAATGGTTTGTGGTGGGGGGAGGGGCGGAGAGAAAAGGGGGCCCTTTGGAAGTTATTAGAAAAAATGGGGTTCAAAAGTATGTATAGTATGGACACTAATACGAGAGAATATTTTTCCTGTGCACAGGTTGGCAGTAACGATCATGTAAAATAGAAACACTCTAAAATGTTGAAATCACAGTTTCTAGTATCTCTAGCATCACAAAGGGCTTGGAACATATTGCAAGCATTTTTTTGCTGCTTCCGTGCAAAACCTGGTTTAAAATAACGTCACTAAGCGTATCTAGCGCAAGCTTTCGTAGATACAAAACGGAAGAGATTCACAAAAAATGCGAGTCTGTTATCTTTAACTAGAAATAATTTTAACAAAAATAACAACCGCAGAATTTTACCAATTGGTTAATAGTTTGACAGCAAGCCATGTGATGTCACTGAACATATAATGCAACAAATAAGCAAGTAAGGAGAGATCGGGTTTGCTTCTATGTCAAAACAATTATTTGTGTCATCTAAGGGAAAAAAAAGTTTCGGCAGGAACTGAGTAACCGATTTAAAACGATTAAACAAAGACTTCATTCCCAGAACTGTTTTCGAATTTACGATAAGGGGGGAAATTCCAATAATAACAACATACTGAAGCTTTGTATGAGATCATTAATTGCACGATTTCATCAAGTTAAATTTCCCAATTTTTGAAGAGAGTCGGCTTTTGTTAGAAAAAGTCAAACCACGTGAGACTGTTATCAGAGAAGAAGAAGTACATTGTGACTGAGCTTGGAAACGAGATCTGAAGAAAGCAGACCTATATTTTACCATGACGAGACGTGGGTGAAATGAAACCATACTATTGATTTATATAAGTATCTGGTGGAGGTAGTGGTCCTAATGTTTCTTGTTGGTCAAGGAGGTCGCTTCGCTTGATTGCGTGTCACGTTGGGTCTACCAAGGGAACTTTATTTCCTCAATTCAAAAAGGGATTCGTGCCAAAATAAAACCAAGCGACTATCACGTTGAAATGTATACTCAATCATTCAAGACTTGGTTCATTAATTTAGTAAACTATTCAGACAGAAGTGTTCTGTAATCGCAATGGAATAAGCTCCAGATATTTCCATAGCTATTAATAAAATACCGACATCCGACATCAGGGAAAGTGCAATCTTACAACTCATCGATAAATATAAATAAATAATCAACAATAGCGTTTTTTCTTCTACGGAAGCAGAATCTGAACTTCTCAAACACTTCGACGGCTACGTTGCTCGAGCAATGAAAACTTCGAATTTCAAACGCGAGCTTAGATTTTTTTTAGTGTTAGTCGCGAGCAGCTAAAACTAGTATCCACAATAATTAAGGGTAGCGAAATTTCGCGAAAAAATTTCAAGACGCTACATTTCAAAACACTCGTTTACGTATCTAGATTGGATGAATTACTTTTGCCACATTCCAGCCTCCTGCACCGAATCACGTAGGAGCAGTACCGATGCTGCCGGATTCTGAGTGGCCCGGTCAAATATAAAAACGCCTTCTCGAGCAGACAGCAACCAATGGCAATAGAAATACTGCTGTTGGATACTTGTAGTATTGAAGTCTATCGTGTACTCCTATTATTTAGCGGAAAATCACTACTTCTAACAATAATGCGAATTTCTGTAGTAGCGTCGTGTTTGTCGCTCGATACAAGAAGTTGCAGGCAGGCAGCCGTCGGATCTGCGGAGACGGTGGCTGTGTTCGATTTCGGTACAATGTGACCTTGATCACTCACCCTTGATCCCTTCCCGTTCCACGAGCCCCTTGTTCCATTCACGAGAAATATTCATTAGTGGATTCGGACTCCTGTGTTCGTTTCCACCTCAAGTCATACTATGTCGAATTTCTCTATATACGAGTTTAGCTTGTCTTTGTGACGTCTGCAAATGTTTCCCGCGGGTGTGCGGAGTTGTAAACACATGCATGAAATTCCCTTTCCTTTGGGCGTAAGGGGCGCTGCCCTGAGATGCAATTAGAACCCGACCCTACCTTCGGACTTACCCTTAACACTTACAATGAGGTAGATTATAAAAAAAAAGTTTTTAACACAAAGAAAACACAAACAAGTGAAATATTTCAAAGAGTTGCGAGTTGAAAACCATCTAGGGCTCGATAAGGGCAAGTTGCTCGTGTCCTTGGCTGAAAGGGATATTCCGTGGTGCGTCATGTACCCTTGCTCTGAATATGGACATGTTTCCACGGTCCGGAGGCCGGGCCGGCACACCCTCCATCCTCCCGCACTGCAACTGTAGTTACTCGAATGAGTAAGGCAGTGTACGGCACTTTCTCCTCTTGATCTTGGTTCTTGTTGCCTTGTGCTGGTTCTTCAGTTCTTACTCGGGCGTAGCTGGTTTTCTCACTGGAAACCTGTCCTCCTCGCGAGTCGACACTCCCTCATGCGTGTGTCATCTGGTTGCTCCGAGTTGCCATCTGTCAGACTCCTCCAATATTTTGCCGATCTTTGTGGCAAATCTGTTCCACAGCAGGTGCATTTCTTTGTCTTCCACCACTCGTGTTGGTGTCCAGTAGACGGCCTCTTATATCTGCCACACCTTGCAGCCAATCTCTGAGATATTCAATGCTGCAGGGTGTCATCGACATCACATACCTCGCAATGTGGATTTGGACAGCGGCAATGTGACGTCGCATCCGGGATGCACTTTTCAAGGGCACGACGTTAGGTCATATAGGCTGTTCACGGTAAAATGAGCACTTTCGAAAGCCGTACTTAAGATCTACTTGTATGCACGTTGTGTATTATTCCGCCTTATGTAATATTAACATTGTCATGGACCTCATCACTTTATTCATGCGTCGGTCAAGTGTAACTGTGAAATTATTAGAAAAGTAAATATTTAACAAATCTGCTAAATTGTACACTACGATGCATTCAAAAAACAGAAAGCGAAAGAAATAATTTACACAATGAGATATGGTTACATAACACCTTTTATTTTACGTTACGATACGTAACTACTTCCTATCCATCGTTACCAACTTTACTACGTGTATGCAGACATGGGCAGTGACTTTTCTCGAAGGTTGATTTCAAAAGTGCTCACTTTATCGTGAACAGCCTTTAAGGGTCGTTACTTAGCTGGCGAATTCGAACACGGGAAGTGTTGCGCGTTGTATCGGTTGGCACGACTGTATGGCGCTCGCGGATGACGTAGCAGCGGCCAAAGTGATTGCTTGCACCGAGGCGGCGAGTAATGATTATGACGTTTGTTAATTACCCGCGCAGCACCGTCAGCCCTGAGGGGGGCCCTTTGTGAGCGTCGCGGCGCTTCGCTGGGCTTCCGGCTGGCTGTCGTAGGGCCGGCTTCTCCCTCGAGGGACAACCCAGTACGTTCTGATCCGCCCTCTAGAAGCAGCGCCGGGGGAGGAAGACCAGGAGGAACCCCCAACATCCTCAGCTGGGGCGAGAACGGCACCGTCCGAGGCCTTGAGACCTTGTCACGCCGTCAAACTGCTTCCAATACGTTTGTTCAAATAAAGTTTAGACAGTTATGACGTCATCTAAACGTCATAAACGCCACCATATTTGCCTGAGAAAGTGAATATCCTAGGCGTCTATTGAACATTCGAAGATTGGACTAATTCTAAAGTTTTTTTTATGTTTGACGGTCTCATGCAATTAGAAACGTGCACGACAAAAATGGACGTCAATGAACTTTAATATAACGAACAATTGCTGGAAACGAATTATGTCGTGAAGATAAATAATATATTGAGGCCCGGGTATTCGCCCAGGACACCTCAAGGACACACATTTCAAAACAATAATATCAATCAGTATTTGTTTTAGCATAAGAAAGATAAGGAGAAACCAACAGAGGAGAAAAATTGTAGTCATTGATAGTAAAAAACAGTGAAAATAACCTGAAAAATAAACAATGTTAACGCTACTCTACACAGATGAAAAATCAACTTTCAATAATTGCCTTTTATTAAATACTGCGTATTATCTTTTCTCATGACACACAAATTACACAACGATAATATTGTATATAGAAAATCTTAAATGCACGTGGCATCACAAAATGTACTCAAATGCTTTACCACTGAAGCCACTTTACCCTTTTACATAAATTTTATAACTCGTGGCTATCTAAATTTAATTATATCTTGGTGTCTGTCACCCGGAACCAACCCTAATACCCGTTTATGAAAAATTAAGTTCACATGACACCATAAATTTAGTCATTTATAGTAACTTTTCATCTCCTCAAGCTCTTTTTACCCTTTAAACACAATATCGGATTACACTTAACATCCGGTACAGTGTTGAGCCATTTGTGCATATTCAAACATTTCTAAAATTATATGCATGAATCCAACTTTTCCTGCACCTCCCTAAAAACGCATATTCCACTTACCATGGTTTTACTACCAATGAAACCTCTGCCTATCTTTGCTACCATTACTTCAATTACACAAATTACAATATCTCAATTTAAAAAATCATCTTCCGGCATAGAGTTTTCCTCCTGGCCAATTCAGGTGATCGTGGCCACTACAACAGGTCTAGGTCTGTAATATTTTTAGGTTAACTTAGTGGAATTATTTGTCACTCGCACCTGCAAATCCATATATTATTGAAACGAAAATAGGAAAAATTTAAACTGGCCGAAGCCACATTAATTTTTTTTAACATTCCTACCAAAATGGTGGGCTTAACAAAACCATTACTGCCCCTATTCAAACCTACAAAAATGCCAGAGAACTAGCACAAGCAAAGTTTTCGTTAAAGTTAGAAAATTAATATTATATTTCAAGTAAGAAGTTGGTTCCAAGCCTTTCACCAAATACTGACTTTGTTAAAGAAAAATGACACTTGATTCCAACAAGTTTGAGTAGGCATCATTAAATTGCTTTATTTCAAATTTTATCCGGATTGCAAAATAAATTACTAAAAACGTCAAAGTGACGTTCCTGCATTCTGAAAGGTATTACATTACGAAAAAAAAAAAACAAATAACCAAGCCACCTGAACTGTTTCTCCATGGGGAAGCCCTCTCTCGATTCCAAGCGTATGACCAATTTTTTGGATTTGCAGGCCGTATAAATACAAAAACGGCCATTGACTGACTATAGGGGTCACACAAATAATCCACCAATAGCGAACCAAGGCGTGATGACAACATTAGTCCTGGAGGGGGCACAACAACTCCCACATGTTATCGAACAATCTGGTACCATGAAAATACATGGCTTTCTATGGAGAAAATAAATACCTCCTTAGAGGTGTCAGAACAATACACAACTTACGACGACCAATCATAATAAAGTTTTCTTCCTTGGTAAACTTGGAGAAGGAACACGCCTGCCCTCTATCGGGCGAACGCTAAAGCTCCGCTCCACGCCGGCACGACCGTCCCAACACAGTGTTCTATGAGCTGGGTGAAACAACACATCGCTGCAGTCGTTCGTTCGTGATTATTTAAATTTTATGTTCGTGTGATACATTGGGCTGTGAATTCCACTTCAACGATGATCTTCAAGCACATGTAAGTGTTTCAAAGGCATAAATTGTAAGTACCGTCATAAACTGAAATAGATTTAAGCATTTTTACGTGTTGTGCAGCGCCTAGTAAAATTTCTTCCATTAACATAAATGCTCATTACAAGTTGGGTTTGCAGGTAGACCAGATTGTAACGCCGGTAGAATGGAGGCTTAGGGAGAATATAGAGATCATATATGTATTTTTAGACGTGCGTGTCTCACCCCCCCCCCCCACTAAAACATTCCTGCAGCAGAAGAAGATGACAGTCCCTGAAGAATCGGATGACGTGGCTAGTCCCAACGATCATCAGGTTCCATTACAAGAATTAATGACATAAATCGGGTGATGGGCGACCTTCTGCAGGCGGGTCGACTCCAACTCCAGCAGTCACCACTGAGAAAAAACAAATAACATCTTGGCACCAGATACATGAACTCCCATGGGAATTGGTCACAATAAAATTTTTTTATCACATCCTTTTCTTTGGCACTCATCAGCCAAAATAGAGCGCCCCACTACGGGCAACTCTGCGTCATCTGTCTTGAAACACGAAAGAGGGACAAACAGGGGCACCTGTATACTGCCAAATAATAATGCCTAAACAATCACAAAAAACGGTACAGAAAAACCCTATACTTAACCTAAATGGAGATGAAACTGACGATGAAGATGAGTGGTCAGAAGCTGGGCTCCGAGAGAGCCCTTCTCCAAGTCAAAACATCACACATGATAAACAATCTGAACCCTTTAAAAACACAAATACACATATTAATATTATTAACACCTATCCTAGGTTAAGTGGTCCAGCACCAATCAAGAGTACCTTTTTAATTATGTCACATGACACTTCAAGATCTCTACCCCTGAAACTAAATTCCTGAGGACAACAGATACGAGAGTCAAAAACTTTACACCCTTAAAAGGACCATTAAATTTAGGCACTAATTTTTCACTACATTTAACAGTTTTGTTGCTCAAGAAATGTGTTTCCATGCTAACCTTGTCACCCAACTGAATATACACCTTACCTCCAGCATATACCTTCCAAGATGCCAATTTTTGATGATACTTCTGCAAATTTTTATTAGCCTCAGCCCATACCTCCTCCAACTCCTTGTGATTTACGGCTTCCCAGCAAAACTTTTGTAACCCCCAAGCATGGATAACCGGATGAAATACAGTACTCCTAAAAACAGTTCTGCCAGTACCTTCAGCATAGCATCACTTATTACATTATTAAATGCTACCGAAAGTTGATATAACACTACATCCCAGTCTTTATGAGATCCCGTCTGGAAAGCGCGTAACGCAACTTTGAGATTCCTGTTTTACCATTCTACCAGATTGACTTTTGGATAATACAGTGTTGTTTGGATTAATTTAATTCCCGCAGGAAAAGCCAAGTTCTTCATTTCGGTAGACACAAAATATGTGGCATTATCTGTTACCAGGGACATAGGCGACCCAAAAACAGGAAACAAATGTTGACTCAGAACCTTGCAAATTTCCACATATTTCATAGATCTTGGGGGGATAAAAAATACAAACTTGCTAAAGTTTATCCACCCCCACAAGGATGGAGGAAAATCCCGCTGAAGTTCTGGGTAGAGGTCCAAAACATCTACGTATACATGCTCCCATGGAAAAGAAGCTACATGTGCACTATAAGGACTCTTTAATTTCAAATTGCGGGGCTCTGCTCTCTGGCAATCCATACACTGTTTTACAAGACCCTCAATTTCCTTATTCATACCAGGCCAAAAAAATAAACTATAAATAGATGACATGGTCTTATCCTGACCTAAGTGTCCACCAAAAGAGGTGTTATGATAATGTTGAAAAAGTTGGCCTCACAATGCAGATGGAACATAAAAGAAAAATTGTTAGGTTTTTGGATCCAAGTGCTTAATCAGCCCCTTTTCACAGTGTATTGCCCTCCTTTTTCATCATCTATATTTCTCTTAAAATTTTAACATTTCCCATAAATCCCTGGTGATAATCTAAACTAAGATAGGTTTGTGGAATATCTTGCAACACATCCACATGCACTAAATCTTCACCTATATCTAAGGTCTGGCTTCCTACATCAACTTGAACACCAGAATCAACAGCATGGTCAGTTTGAACTTCAGCATGAGCACTAGGAACAATATCATTAAATTGAACGCTGACATGAGCACAAGAAACAACAACAGTATCATATTGAACAACAGAATCAATAACCCTAGAATCATTTCCCCAAGAATCAGGAACAATTACACTACAGACATTGTCATCAACATTAACCCCAGAGGACACCGCATCTACCTCAGATGAATCCACACAAAATTCCTTATTAATGAATATATGTGATAGTGCATCCGCGACCCCGTTGTCGAGTCCCTTCATGTGCTGCACAGTGAATTTAAAACAGGTTAATCGCACTAGCCATCTAGCTAATGTGCCCACTGGTTTATGGGAGGATAGAAACTAACTTAAAGATTGACTGTTGGTATGAAAAGTGAATTCAGCATGTTTCAAATAATCCTTGTACCTTTCCATGCCATAAATGAAAGCCAACACTTCCTTTTAATAGGCAAAATACCGTTGTTCTGCAGGACTTGACAACCGACAGGCATATGAGATGGGAACTAAACTATTGTTTTTATCCTGACATAACACAGCACCTAAATCCTTGGAACTGCCGTCAACTTGCAATGCTAACCTCTGGTCAAAATGTGGCAACTGTAAAACAGGTGGCGTGGCTAGTTTTTTCTTAAGGATATAAAATGCCTTCTGCTGATCCTCCCCCCAAACAAACTCCACATCCTTACTTTTCAACACATTCAGGGGTTCAGCAATCCTAGTAAAGTCAGTGATAAACCTTGAGTAAAACAGTATCATTCCCAAAAACCGATGCACACCTCTAAGATTTTTTGGCATGGGAAAATTTACCACAGGTCGTATCTTCTCAGGGTCCATTAGCAGTTTACCATTAGAAATCACAAATCTAAGGTACCTGACATAGGTTTTAGCCCATGTTACCTTATCATGATTGATGGTCAAACCCGCCTCCCTGAGAGGATAAAGTACAAGTTTTAGATGGTTTAGGTGTTCTTCGAAGGTCTTACTATGAACATAAACATCATCAATATATGTAAATAAAAATCATATTGATATTTGTCTAAAACTTGAAACAAAACTCTCGACATTGCCCGAGGACCACAATTACCTCCCATGGGAAGATGTTTCCATTGATACTGACTCCACAGAGTAATAATAGCCAAAACCCCCCTTGAATCGGGATGGAGATCACACTGAAAAAAGGTGGAATTTAAATCAGAAACTGAGAAATAATGTGCCTCTCCTACATGTTGAAAAACTGAATCTATTCTGGGGAATAGGTAAGGATCTACATAAATTTGTTTATTAACCCTACGGTAATCACAAACTAATCGGTATTCGCCTGGTGTTATTTTGGGAAGTAAAAAGGCCGGGCTGGGAAAAAAATTACTGTTAGATAATTCTACAATATCTGCAGATTGCAGATCCTGGATGATTTTCCTGAATGCCTGCAATTTTGGTGGATCAACCCTATATGGAATGGAAGACACGGGATCATTCCTTTTAAGCCTTGAAACAATAGATTGTTTGGTATAATGTCCTAACTTATTTGTTATGACATCTCTATATTCTTGCTTCAAAAGGGTTAGTTGCTTCTCATTATCACTGTCCACACAAAATATTCCAGGCTGAAATGGCATATGAATCAAATTTTTCACTCATGACCTTAACTGGTTGGGAAATGCAAAAGGAAAAAAACCAACTGTTTCCTACCTACATCTAGCGTTGCATGGGTTCTTCCCAAAAACTCCACTCCAAGCATCAAGTCATGACTTAGACCAGTCAGAATCCTAAAGGAAAACTTCCACATGAAATTTGCAATTCTCACCTCAAACACAGCTATGCCTATGGAATTTATGATCCATCCATTTGCCTTGGAAAATCCTAATGTTTCTCCCCTACGAACTTTTATCAATCCCTTAAGTAAATTATTTAGTAAAAAGTTGCAAAAATCCTTATTTATTAATTAACAAGAGGCTCCCGAATCCAATAAAGCAGCAACCATAATCTGATCTGCTATTGTCACCGGTATATACATAAGACCAAACTGCCTTTCAAAACTCATTAACTGCACTGATTGCTCACTTACTATCTTACTGTCATTTAAAGGGCACTTTGCCTTAACATGCCCCTTCTGCTGGCATCTAAAACAAACAAAATCCCTATGTTTATTTGGATCTGTATTCACAGGAGATTTAACACCTAATTTTCTTTATGCGGGTGAAGTCTGGGAATACCAAGAACGAATAGGCACTTTCGACTTTCCTTCAATAGAGGAACTAGCGGGAGCTACTGTTAAAACTGTTTGCTTATGATAATAGTCCTTCGCAAAATGATTGTGTTTCACATATAAAACACCCCTTACTACCTTTCCCTCACCCCTTAACCTGGGGTAAAGGTTTAACATCCTGGGCATCTGTCCCTCCCGTGAAATCTCTAAGTGTTCTTTCTACCTCGGTTACCAACTCTAGCAATTCCTTCAAAGTCTTCGGCATGGTGGCAAAACAAAAATATCGGTTATTCCTTGCATGAATGTTTTTGGAGCACTACATTCGCAAAATACTCCCTCTTCACAAGGCAATCCTAACACTTCCACTAACCCCTGGACATACTTCACAAACTTTACCATAGATTGATTGTGGCCCTGTTTCCGTTCCATCAACCCCAACTTAAATTTTGTAAGAACCACCTCGCTCGAAATCACTTTAAAACATGCTGAACTTAATCTTAAAATTTCCCAATCTCCTTCCCTGGTTTGGCTAAAAATTGGCTGCAAACTCTCGGGAACTTTAAAAAGGGCTATTGCATAAACTATACTTCTTTTACAACGTTGCAAAGCTATGACTGCTTGTATTTTCTCCAGAAAACTAACTAGTTATTCCAAATTTAACTGAGATAAAGTGGGAATCTTAGAAGTCAATTCTGATGGAACATTTTTGAATAGCTTAAAAAGCGGAACAGGTTCACCCACAGTTCCTGAACCCGATGCTGCAAATTATTCTGCAAATAATTCTTTTTCAAATGATGTTTCTTCTGGAGTTGGCGGACAGTCTAAATTTTCTACTGCAACAGGGACTAGCGTTGTTATTAAATTTTTGTTTTCTTCTCTTACTTTTTATACTTTTTTTAAACCAATATTTCGTAATTCGTCGATAAATGTTTGCTCGTTCTTCTCAATTTTTTCATATTCTTTTTCGTGCAATTTTTTATATCTTTCAATGAGTAATTTAACTCGAGAAACTCCCTTTCATTCCGCCATTTATGTATAAATTATTTACTTATAAATGAGTTACCAAAGTATTGAGAGCTTCGAGATGCAAAATCTCCCCCAACTGATCAAACTAGGAAGAATTTAAATGTTTACAATAATAAAATAGAATTTTATATTCCTATAGGCGATGGCTTTTCTTTACCAAATGATGCTTATGTTTATGAGCAGTTTAGTCTACTAAAGAGAGATAAAGTTAGAGATGAAGCAAAATATGGTGAAGAAGACAGTATTAATGTTTGTTCTAATTTATTTCCTTTTCAGTTTTCTAGAGTACAAATTTCAAAACAAGGAAGTATTATTGAAGCTGTTGATAATCCAGGTATAACAACAACAATAAGGAATGCTTTATTAAGATCGTGAAGTGAACAAAATTATTTAGAATTTACTGGTGTTGATAATCTATATTGAGATAAATCTGTGTCTGATAATACAGCAAAAGAGGTTAAAACTGTTTCTAATGTTGAAAAAAAAAAAAAAAATGAAATATTGTATCCACTGAGATATTTGTTTGGTTTTATTCGTGATAACAATGAGGTTTACTGGAAAGGTGGCTTTAAAATTACTTTATTTCGTAATTCATCTGATAACAACTGTTTATTTCTTTATGAAACTTTAGATAAAGATAATAAGGTTACGAAACGTCGTCCTGATCCTGGTAAAATTGTTTTTGAAAAATTAGAAATTATATGGCCTAATTGTCGAATATGAATCGAACACGGCTATTGCAATTAAAGTGAAAATACACAAAGAACCTAAAATACCTAGTAGTTTTTATTATTGGCAATTTAAAAAAAATAAGTTCCTACTGGTACAGCTATTAACTTTGATATAAAAGATCAGTTTAATAATTTAAAATTTGATATGCCTGATTTTGTAACTGTAGGTTTTCAATTTAACAGAAAAAAACCGTGCTGAATAGCATAAACACGCTGCTATGTTTGATCATTGTAATATGAGAAACATTTATGTTAAAAATGGTAGAAATGAAATTTATCCTAAAGAAAACTGGAATCTAGACATTGCAAACGGTGTTTGTCTTAAACAGTTTCCTGCGTATAATGATTTTAGAAATTCAAAAACCAAACTATATACCGGCTGTAGAAATAATTAACTTTATTATAAATCAACTGTAAACTTTGATGGTGATATTAATTACTATTCATTTTCGGGGCGAAGGCCTTTATATGTTATTGATGGTTCATACAGAAAAACAACCAAACAAACATAAAAATTTGTGTTGATTTTAATAAATATGTTGAAGCAGGTACCATGTGTAATGTTGTTTTAATTAGTAAACTAAATCTTACTTATGATTATTTGAAAGAAAGAATTACTGATGATATATACATTTTTTTATATTATTGAATGTAGGAATCAACAAATTGTTCCGATAGTTTAAAACAATTTTTGAGCTTATAGTTGAGTGCTTGCGTCTAAAACGTCAACGTTTTTTTTTCTTCTTCAAGTAAAAGATTATTTTCTTAATTCTAATAAATTTATTTTCCTTATAAATAAAACTAAAAAGGTCTGTGTTACCTTGCAGTTTGACAAACATTTTAAAAGGCGATAGTGGGTCAAAAATTCCTTCCTATAGATTAGATAATGCATCTGAAGAACTTAAAAATATAGTTTACAAATTTCATTCAAATTTCCAAAACTTACAATTTACTATTTTAGAACAGATTGACGATAAATATGACCTTTGAGAAATTGGCGAAAATCTAGAGTAAATAGAACAAGTTTTTAAAAAATTAGTAGAAATTCGATAGTGATGATTTCATTGAATTTATAAAAATTAATTTCGTTTCTCAATCAGATTCATTATCTACATTGTAACCCATCATCTGAATTTTTTAAAATAAGATTCATCATCTGAATTTTCTAAATCGTCTAAAACATGTGGATTTTCTAAATAATCTAAAACATCTGAATCTGAACTTTCCAAATTGTCTAGCAATCAGGATCAAAATAGTAACCTACACCAAATCCCTCGCTGAAATCAGATTCGTAATCAGAATCAATTGGCAATCCGTTCATTTTGAATTTTTTTGTATAATTATTAATAAGATATAAATTTTATACCGAAATTTTTTTTTTAACGTTTCTATAAAACGTGAAAATTGCTTGAAATGCGAAATATTTAATTGATTTTTGCACAATTTTGCTTTGTTTTATATTGCGCCAAATACTGCACGCTCATTTTGGGAGGCAATTGAAAAAATTTGCCTGTTTTTTCCACGATTTGGGGGATAAATTTGCTTGTTTTTTTAAAGCACAAGTTCTTAAATTTCAAGCCATGATTTTGGAGCAAAAAGCCTTGATTTTGGGGCGTAATGGGCTTGATTTTCGATGAAAAACATGGGGTGGACCAGCTCTCTCATTATATATCTACTCCACATGCGAAAATACGGGAGCGGGCCCGCCGGGAATCGAGTTCGGTTCGCCTTGGTTGGAGGCGAGTAGTCTACCCACTACACCACTGCGGCAGCTATTTAGTTACGAAGCTATTATATATTTGATTTGTGATTATTGAAATTACCCTGGTTTTTTAACGTACAAAATAGAGAAAATCTGGTACCTTGTCGATACTATCGCTTAAAGGCTGTTCACGTTCAAGTGAGTCTTTTTAAAATTAACCTCAGAAAAAAGTCACTCCCCTAGCCAGCATATTGTTAACGGGCGAACTGAGTGTCATGCGCCCAGTAAGGTTGGTAACGATGGATGGAAAGTAGTTCCATATCTTAACGTCGAATAAAATGTGTTAGGTAACAATTCATGACAACGTAAATTATTTCGGTCGCTTTCTGTTTTTTCTTTATTCCATCAAAGTTTTTTAATTAGCAGATTTGTAAAATATATACCTCTCTAATAGTGCAATAGCTTCACTTGACCGACGCATGAATAAAGTGATGAGGCATATGGCATTGTTAATTTTACATAAAGCGGAAGTACACACAACGTTCGTACAAGTAGATCTTAAGCAGGTCTTTCAAAAGTTCTTATTTTACCGTGAGCAGCCTATACCTAGTGGCGAAAATTTTCACTTTGCCATACTTCGAACACTGATCTTCCGAACCTGTAGTATAACTGATCTTACCGCAGGTGATCCACGATTACTTGCTGTTCGATTTGTCTACACTATGTTGGTCAATGAACTATCTTAATTAAAGAAGGTTTCATTTCCGTTGGAGCGGATTTTTTTGTTCAACATTCATACGCTCTGAACGTGTGCTGCAAGACGGGAGCCTCGCGTTTCGCTGGCCATTTTGATGAAGAAGAACGAAGTGGAAAGAAAGCACGTTTTTATGCGTTCGCGTGTGACGTAGAGTTGCGTTTTTGTTGCGACTAGCTTTATATCATAATTGTGTGACACGTCACCGAGATATTTCTGAATGCGGGTAATTTTTCGAGCGGGCTGCTAGTTCGTCGTTTAGTGGAGGAAGAGGACGAACTGTTCTAGGCGTTAGTGCAACATATTATTCCATGATTCACTACCTCAGTGTTGGCATTTTTCTCTGTCACTACCATTCTTCAGTTACCAGATTTCCTGAGTACAGGAGTAGTTAACCACCATTGAGCTAGCACCTACTGCTCAAGTACGCAAATGGTTAAAAGTTATTCTCTTTTAATAAAAAAATCCATCACAAATCAATGATTTTATTATTTCTTGGAAAATCAGAAATTGGCAACGTAACCTGTTAAATATATGTAGTATATGTTTTGAAGGTTTGTTGCAGATACTTGATTTTCAGGAGCGTTCCATACAAACTGACGTTATGCTAAACACAAGATGTGACCAACAGACTGTGAACTTTCATTAATTTCTTGGTTTTGGTCGTGTTTTTCCTATTCGTTTTGTAGGATGAGCCTAAAATAGACACTCCCAAGATTGTAAAGCCGTTAAATTGTCTACATATTTAAGGTCCATCCTGTATATTATTTTACAACAAAACCAGAGTAAATCCGTGGACTTTTAGTGGTTATTATGAATACATTTTTCATCATCCAATCTAATCATTATTACGTGAGTCATTTTAATTTCACCGGCACTTTCAAATATAAACATTATTTATAATTTATAGCTTTAGGTACTCTTGACATTTACGGGATCATCATGAGGTATAAAACGAATCGCATCGCCACATTACTACGTTCAGCCTTCATAATTACCAGATTCCGTTGAAACTGTTTTCTCCCGCAATCATATAGTGTACAGAATAGCTGGCTAATTGTATTGACTTTGTCACTGGTAATGTTTACCTTTGCTGCCGCCTTGGAATGGATATAAAATACCTGAGAGAAACTGGAAAAAAATTTAAGCCAACATAGCTTTCAAATATCTGTAGCTTCCTGATCCTTCAATGATTGGACGATGCATTTTTGACTTGACTTGGCACTATGCAGTCTAATCATTAAAGTTCAGTCTTAGAAAGTGAGAATTATCACTGCCCCAGAGATATGGGAAAGCAGCTTCATACACAAGCAGGAATGAAGGAAAATTATATGACATGAAGTGTATAGTACACAGGGAACGTAACACCCAAACACCAGATTGACTGAATCTTTCCACAGACCTGTATCTTACCAAAGATGTTTGCAGTTCAGCAACAATTACCACAGCCAGATCCCCGTAGGCTACGAACAGCACACAAGAGACACTAGGAAAAAATAAAAACCAAAAACTGCCACTGGCTACTGACCAAATGATTACTCACAGAGACTTGAGTGTAAGTAAATTTGATTTGATTAAAAAATCAAAATTTTGGTTGAAACATCATGAATCAAATGAATATTTGTGCAAATACTAAGTATTTTGTAGTAGCTCCTTATTAATTTCAAAATTTGGTTTACTTTGTGTGGCCATCACTATGAGTGTAGTCCTCTCGTACATATTTCTTAGTTCAAATTCAAATGTAGTTATGTTTCTTCAGATCCTTTAAATTATTTCGAAAATTGCAAATTAAATTAATAAATAATTTTCTCACACCAACTCACTTGGGAGAACATGAGAACCCAGTTCAGGGGCTCCGTAGGCATATAGATAGAGCGACTTTAACATACATGTTAATCCAAGATGGCGTAACGTAAGCCAGATTAGTTCCTCAAAAATCATTATTAATTTTACAGGCATAGTCTATAGCTTTCGAACTTTAGGTACGTCACTAAAGTCTCTAGCGTACCACAAACAATAGCGGTAGCTCTATCTTGGCTTTAAATATAATTCGTGTAGTTAGCACGTGCAGACTTTAAATTATTCCTCTTCAACTGAATTCTTCCCGATTCAGAATATTCTCTCCCTCCCCACATTTTAATTTTGTCTATGTGCTCAACTCTATAAAGCAAAGGCTAACATTACTACATTATTTCTAATTTATTTCAGTGAAGATGCCACGACTTTATACACGGAAAAGTAATAGAAGGTCATGGTCACAAGAGGACCTGAATCATGCCATGCATGCTGTAATAAAAGAGGAAATGAAAATTAGGGAAGCTGGAAGACATTTTAACATCCCCGAAATAAATTTACGTAGACAACTACTTTCAAGAAACTTAGAAAAACGACTGCTAGGCTCTTCATCATGTTTGGAGAATGAAGCTGAGGAGAAATTAGTTTACCGTATTTTTAAAAAACAAGCTGCAGGCGTTGCTCCAAGCAGAAAAATACTGCAGAAACTAGCTTATGGTCTTGTTACGAATTGCGGATTACCTACAAATTGAATGAAGAAAGGCAATCAGCAGTTTGGGATTGGTATAAATCGTTCATGGATCGTAATTCTTCCCTTTCTCTCAGAAAAGTTGAAGGCATTTCTGTTTCTAGATCACAGGGAATGAACAGGGAAGAGGTCAACAAATATTTTGATTTATTAACTGCTACACTGCAAGAACACGACGTGATGGGGAAATCAGCAAATATATACAACGTGGACGAAACAGGTTTACAACTCAATAACCGGCCGGATACAGTAGTAGCAGTTAAAGGTAGTCAAGATGTCCATGTACTTACATCAGGGGAGAAAGGAAAAACGACCACTGTCATAGAATGCACAAATGCTGAAGGCAGTTTTTTGCCTCCTTATTGGATTTTCAAAGATGCGAACAAAAAAGCTGAATTCTCTGATGGTATTCCCCCCGGCTCTGTTGTAACCATGAGCAAAATATCAGCCTATGTCAGCTGGCATATTTATGGATTGTTTGGAAAACCATTTCGTGCCACGAAAACCCGCTGGGAAAATACTTCTAATTCTAGATGGTCATGCATCACACATGAGCCGTTTCAAGATGTTAGAATGTTCAGTAAATAATGACATTGTTTTCTTGTGCCTTCCAAGTCACACGACTCCTTATCGCCAGCCATTGAACCTCTCCTTTTTCAAGCCATTGAAAACGTACGTCTATCAAGCTTGCCAAAACTTGGATGCTGTCAAATCCAAACAGGGAAATCTATCGTCTTAATTTTCGTGCACTCCTCTGTCAAGCTTGGTCTCATGCAGCAACCACAGCAAATGGAATTGCTGGTTTTTGTGCAACTGGAATTTTCCCATGAAGTGTGACAGCAATTCCAGATCATGCCTTTGTTCATTCTGAAAGCGGGATTAGTTCTACTTCACTAAGTGACCCTAGTAAAACAAGGCATGAATCAGGCCTAATCCTGCAGTCAACTAATAGGCCTGCAAGTCCTCAGCCATGTTCATCCATTGGCCCAAATTCATATAGTCCTTACCCTGTTGTGGTAAATCATAATAATGATAAAATCCCTAGCACACACACATAAACCCAAACAAGGTTCTCCATCCAGTAGGCATATCCCAAATACCACAAGCGCAAGGAACAAAATGCTTCAAAACAAAGCAGTCATCAACTGACCGTAGGCATAATTCATCCTTTTTTAGGCGCACCCTGGACGTCTTTGAAGCAGGTATGGTCCTACAATAAAACAAGTACCGAATCCCAATAGCTTCCTCACCTGGGCTAGAACTGGAACAACGGCCAATGAACAACCACATAAGGCTCGAGTACACTAAGGATTGCGGAGTCATAACTTTTTGCTGTATTAATTCGCAAGATCTCTTGGTCTTAATTAATTTTTAGTCTGTGGGTAGGGAGAGCAAAATTTCGCGTTTTAGACGACTTGCACTACTGTAAAAAATAAGTGTGAATCCACGCATACAAATTTTGGGCAATTTCAGACAAATTATGTGAAATAACATGACGCAGTTTTAAAAGAACGTTTGCTGACGTTAAAATTGCTTAGTAAAACAGTGAGAAATGTAGAGAAATTGCGTGATTACCATTACAATGAATTTGCTTTTTTTTACTTTTTGTTTGCGAGAAAATAACAAAACACAGTGGCGAAATTACAATTGCAATGTCTGTGCAAATTTACTTGCCATGGAAAGAAAATACACGAATGTTGTAGTTTATTTTCTGCTACATAGTAATAGTAATTTTACACCACTCTATGTAAAGTTAGTTGTACAAAGTGTACGTCATTTGACTAATTTGAAGGATAAATTTACTTGGACATAGTGTAAAAAAACATTGACATATGTATGTGTAAAATTACACCGATGTCAGTGGAGACACTGCTGCCACATACATTAAGTGTAAAATTACGCAATTGTTTTTTACAGTGTACGCTAGACTCCGCGGTCTTATGCATTTTAGAATCTCAACTCTCTGTTCATTGGCTCCTGTCCCGTTGCGTGGCCAGTTTTACCGCAGATCAGGTGCCACAAAATTCGAGACCTGTATTATTTAACGTCTGTTATTCTCTCAAAGTTCACCTCCGGATGTATAAAAAATTGATACCCAGGGTCATTTGTTTTTCACAAAAAGATATGCAATCTGGCAGTCTGGTCAGAATTAACTTGTTTCCACACTGTTCGTCCGCGATCGGCCGGCAGAAATATAAGACGGGTAACAATTCAAATGATCCAATCACGAAAGTAGTTCCGAACTAAAGTGTTTTGGAATACAACTTGTTCTGAATTTTTTTCGCGAAAAACAGGTGTTTCTAGTGATACTCTCGATGGGTTGCAACCTTATTGCACCAGGCGCGTCCACTCAGCTGACAACCTGGCGCCACCTCCATGTTCTTGCACCACGGCCATAACCATAAGGCCTGCCGGCGTCCGCAACCGGACGGGCGGAGGGGTTTGCGAAGGAAGACTTGGTCATGGTTGGTAAAAGGGGGGAGGGGGAAGCCAGTCGATAGAGCGCGCAAGTGTGACGTTTGACGTCTTCCGCAGCAGCGCTCCTCCGTCTACTAATTAATTATTACAGCTGGTAATTTCATTAACATTGTAATTGCTTGTAATTAGTCGCGCTTACCGTCGTGTTTATTTTATGCGTGTAAGGCTCCAAGAGCGAGCTGAGGCCCCGCGTGCAAGAAGGGTCCACGTCGCCCACTGCGTTAAAATTCTTGCGAACAATTTTGCTGAAGAACGTAGAGTGTTTCATGCATTACTAATGTCAGTTGAAGGTTAGTCGAAAACTTTAGAATCAACATTCGTAAAAAAAAAAATCCAATACTTTGGCATTTTGATGGTAATATTGGACGAAAACTAAGTAAAGTTGTTGCAGATATAATCTATATTAATATAATAAAGAGGTAATGTAAGTTTGTTTATTTGTGTATATGTAACGGCTAATCTCGGAAACTACAAGGCCGATTCTTATAATTCTTTCACTGTTGGAAAGCAGCATTCTTCCATATGGGCATAGGCTATGTTTAATTTTAAAAAAATTCTTGAGAAATTTCAAAAATTTGTCAACCAAGTCGGAGAAAGATGAGCAACTTGGCTACTTTCTAAGCATGCGCAAACAAAACTACACGGCAGATTATTATAATTCTTAACTACATTCTAACTACATTCTTAACTGCATTCTTCCAGATGGACATAGGCTATGCTTAATTAAATAAACGGGTAGTCGCAGGTAGTCAAGGGTAGTCACAGATAGTCACGAGTAGTCAGGGGTAGTCGTAGGTTGTTGCAAGTTGTCGCAGGTGGTCACTGATAGTCACGGGTAGTGGCAGGAAGTCACGGGTAGTCAAGGTACTCGCATATAGTCACGGGTATTCACAGATAGTCGCAGGTTGTCGCAAATTGTCGCAGGTAGTCACGGAAAGTCACCGGTAGTCGCAGGTAGTCACGGGTAGTCGCAGGTAGTCACGGGTAGTCGCAAGTAGTCACCGGTATTCACGGGTAGTCGCAGGTAGTCACCGGTATTCACGTGTAGTCGCAGGTAGTGACGGGGAGTCACATATATAGGTATATATTTCAATAACTGCATAACACCTCAGCAAAGCGATGGCGGTCTGCTAGTAGTGTTATAGAATTTTACTGTTTTATTTGAAGACTGTAAAAAAGGTTTCTATTTTTTTTTTAGTGGCGAGGCAGTAGCAATATTTTACATATTTTTTGTCCCTGTTTTATGTCTGTAGGGAGGAATAAAATTAATGTATGCCAACTGTGAGTGTCATCATAGGGCGAGGTAGCTCTTGCGTCTGAGGACGGAGCAACAACGGAATGCAAGAAGGGTGTCAGGAACGGGAATACTCCGAGAAAATCGGCCAGCCAACGACAACACCCACAACGTCGAATCTACGGCATACTCGATGCTCGAACCTGGAACATCATTGTCTGAACTTTTCTTAGCGTCCTCAACCACAGAGCTGGTAGAATAATCCGTCCAAGTTCCTGTCGAGTTCACGCTGTCACGATTTCGCCATGAGCTGTTCACGATAAACTGATCAGTTATGAAAGCCCTGCTTACAAGCCACTTTTTATTCATCCGCTCCATGTCAAATCTGCATCACCATAGACTCGATCACTTTATTCATCCGCCTAGCTGGTGTAACTGTGAAATTCTGAGGATCGCAAAAATGTTAGCAATATTTCAATTCTTAGACTTATACGCATAAAACTAATTAGAAATTAATCAATTAAATTCGGTGTCTGCAAATTTATCTGGAGGCGTGTCGATGAATGTTTCCGTTGAAGTTTATGCAATTAGGAAAAAAAGGAATTTTTTTTTTCAAGGGGTTTCAAAAGGTTTATGTCAAACGCGAACAGTCGATACGAGTCACCAAGTCCATAACAGAGTCACTGTGCTCATCACAAAATGAATAAGCTATGGCGTCAGCGGAAGCGAATTGTGCTTGAAACGTTTCCCAGGCCCCAACTTATACCACCATCTTAGTTGACGGTTCCGATCAGACAGTGTTAGTTCAAATTTTGGCTGTCCGTTCACGATGGATTGTGCAGCGTAGTGAAATCAATCTTGGTTGTCACAATTTTCCACTTCAAATGTTCGCTGTTCTCTACTTTTAAAAGCAGAGATTTTTAAAAATATATCTTCGGTTTTTACACAAGGTTTAAGAAGTTAGTTCTTTCGATAAAAACTACCTGCGATACACGATGAGAGAGAGGTTTCCTCAAATACATGCTATTGCGTGAATTCTACTATAGGCTATTCACGGTAAAAATGAGCACTTTTGAAAGCACTCCTTAAGCTCTAATTGTATGCACGTTGTGTCTTCTTCCGCCTTATGTGAAATTAACATTGTCATGGGCCTCATCACTTTATACATACGTCGGTCAAATGGAACTTGCGAAATTATTGGAAAAGTAACAAATTTTACAAATCTACTGATCTTTACACTTTGATGCATAATAAACAGAAAGTGAAAGAAAACATTTAAGTAATCACAAATGGTTACCAAACACTTTTTATTCGACGTTATAATAAGGAACTCCTTTACATCCTTCGTTACCAACTTTACTGGATGCACGTCACTCAGTGCGCCCGTTAAAATATATGTAGGCAGGGGCAGTGACTTTTTTCTAAGGTTCACAAAAGTGCTCACTTTATCGTGAACAGCCTTCATTTATTTTCATACTAGCTCTAAGTTATTATTATGGGATACTGGTTGTGACATGTGGGTTTAGATGAGCTGATCATATTAATATCCTTACGTATTACTGAATCAGCAGTCAATTAAAATTCTCTTATTTTTTGTTACACACAATAAGGCGAGTTTGGTTATAAGTAGAGATGAGGGTTTATCACGGGAAAAGCTGACAGTTTGCTAGGATTCAACTAACTCTACGTATTAGAGACAGTTTTATTTTCTTATTGGCCGTCATGAATGTATGAAACTATCCCATTTAAATTTAACTCGGCCAATAAGGATTCTGATACTCTAAAGCGAAAAGTTTGTGATTGGCCTGCAAAGAACTTTACCGTGTCAAAACGTTGGTTATCCAATCACAAAAGCATAAACTAGCTATAGTGTTATCAAAGATATGTTGGTTAAAATTTTTTTTCGCGATATTCCATCATCCCTAGTTATAAGTGATTTAGATGTAGAACTCACCTCGACTTCATATTCTGTCCCGAACAGAAGAAAAGCAATAGTTTTCTGTCTCCAATACGAATTAATACAGACGCAGATCTCACTTCACTGCTCAAGCTTCCCGCCATTTTCGCCAAGATGCCGCGTTAATTATTGGATATAAAAAGAAAACAAATATTGTATTTTTCTGCAACTTACGTACAATGGGGGAAAACATTTGTTTCCAGTCAGTTTTCGCACCGAAAATCATGCATTTGAAATTTGACATTAATCGTCTCCACTTTACAGGTCTTCGCGTAGACGTTTATATAGCCGTCCACGGTTCGTTGGGCACTTTCGAAAGCCCTGCTTAGGATCTCGTTTCCCTCCCATTCTGTATCCTTCCGCTACATGTAAGTTTAACATTGGCGTGGACCGTGTCACTTCATTGATGCGCCATCCAAGTGGGAACCAGTGTGTTTTGAGGAAATTTGACGTGTTAGTAATGCGCAAATTAGTGCTCGAATGAGTATAAAATGAACCTTAGACCTCATTAACTATATACCTTTTTATAACTCTCTAAGTACGTCAGGTATGAAGAACTATTTTTATTAATTCGTTGCCAACTAACTGTGAGCCTGCATACCAATGTGTCCGTAGCCTATAAACTCTAGTTAAGCCAGATCAGTGAAAACCACTAAAAGTTGAGCGACTGATAATCAGTGCCAGATAACTAATTAATATGATTGCTGAATTTAACTGATTTATTGTGATTCCCGCTGAACGTTGAGAATTCCACAAGCCGATTGTTCCCAGTTCATTTGCTTAATTTGCTAGTCGGTAGTAGCTTACCAACTGACGCTCAGTGAATGTTATTTCACTGATTGATATCGCTGAATAGGGCTCGGAGTGTACGTAGTTATTGGCAGAGAAATTTGACTTCAAAAGTGCCCACTACCGTGGCGCTGGCCAGCAGACCACGCAAGCTGCGGGAATTAGCGCGCGCCATCTACGAGCGTTTTAAAGCGAAATTAGGTTATAGGCCGTTCACTGTAAAGTGAGCACTTTTTGAAGCTGTTTCATCAGACATAATAACCAATAAATACATTTCCTTGTAGTCTCGGACTTTTGGTTTTGGGTATGGTGAATGTATACGCTGTGTTTATTACTCACATGACAGGATTTACATTAACAAGTGATGGAAGGATATAAATTGGTCGAAAGAAAAAAGTAATTAAGGCTTCAAAAGTGCTCACTTTATCGTGAACGGCCTATATAAATATGAAGTCTAAGGCCTGTTGAGATGGTGCTCGCCACGTGAGTCGGTCTCCAGTCACAGAGTACGTAAGAATACAGAAATGGAAGCACAGCTTACGTCGCCAACTCCAGCGACACATGCCAGGAAAATGGCGTCAAACCGGCAGCACCATGTCGGAAACTCCGTTCGCAAATCGGCGCCTGGTTAACTCGCTCGCCAGCCGACAGCCGAGACAGTAGTTCGAGGTACGTCAATTCCTCGAATTCTTTTTTGCCGGCAGACAAGACTTCAATCAGGTTAGCTCTAGTGAGTGAGTGAAGAGATTTGGGTGGCTCTTAACATCGAGGTGTTAGCAGCCGATGAGGGTGAGGCGATGTGAGGATGGAGCAGAGCCGGAATGAAAGGGCAGTGGGAAACGGGAGATCCCCGAGAAAACCCGCCGACCGGCGGCATCGTCCGGCACGATTCCCACATGCGAAAATCCGGAGGGCGACTCCGTCAAGGTGGGAGACGAGTAGTCTAACCACTACACCACCGCGGCCCCGTTTGTTCTAGTGCTCCTTTGTTGTGATTACACCGCAGTGGTTATGACACTCTGTTCAGCTCTGTGACCAGTAAAAAAATAGGGAAGAAATCACATGACCGACTAAGCAGTTGTAGTCGTGCCTCAAAAGTCTAGGCTGCTGCCAAATGAATGCGCAAAATTCACGAACCTCTACCAACAGTACATCATCCGTAACACTCAGTAGCCAATGCGTGAATAGATGTGCATACACCAAAGAAACTTCTGTGATATTCCAATACTGTGTTTACCTTTCCTGTGCTCCAATCATCGACTGGTGCCTTCCAGCCAGCACCCCCTTATTCCCTTGTTGCCCTGGGACGCGTCGTCGGTTGGCTCTCTCCGCTGTATATAGGTACGGAAGGACGATTAAAGCCACTACTTGCTAATTGGTTACATGGAGTTTCAGGCCTCTCTCCCGCTCACTCCCCTGGCCAAGTTTACCCCTGCGGGAACCCCGTTAGGGGTGTGAGCGAGGAGACACCCCCAAGGGAGGAAAGAGATGCTCAAAGCAGGAGACAAGTCTCCGGGATAAACCACCCCCCCCCCCCCAACCTCCCTGCAGCCCCGGGAGGAGAGGAGGGGCACTACGCAGAGGTGTGAAACTGCATGCGAGCTCTCGCCTCGGAAGGTCGTAATTAGATTGCGCAGTTTAGCGAACCGCGATTTCGCCAGCCCGCGCTCGCATGGTGCCTCGGCTGTTGGCGCCCTCCAGCAGCTGTGACCCGCGACCGTATACTCAAGACAGGGTAAACATATCTCGCTGGCTGCGCACAACCAATCTCCGTTGCCCGACATTGAACTGCTTACCTGCCAACACGTGTTGCGAAAACCGCATGGTTAGGATGATATGTTAGAAAACTGATTTGTAAACAAATGTTTTGAGACGTTTTCAAACTTCGTCTTACCCATTTGTAATGTAGTTTGATTAAATTCAAATCGGTAAAAGTATTTTCTTCATATAGTAGTGCTTGTCACTTAAAATATTAAGATATAAACAAACACTTTCATCACTGTTGACCATGTGACTTTTACATTTGTATTCTTTTGCGGTAGGTCAATGTTGGGTACATGCACAGAAGACGAATTGAGCGGTCTAGCTCATCTTTAGCCTATCCCCGCGACCGTACACTGAAGACGGGATAGACCGACTTTCGTCTTAAGCAGGTTAGGAACACGACGAAATTCCTTATGACAGCAGGTCCACCTATTTTACGCGAAAAGATTCTACGACAAGTTGTACTGGAAAACACGTTAATTCAGAAACAATTTCGCGATTGGACGCTTTGAAATCTGGCGCGTCTGAGGTGTCCGCCAGCCTATCACGGAAGTTCAGTGCCGGAGTAACTCAATAATTATACGCCCAGTAAAATAGAGAGTGTTTCCTCGCACAGACCTCCAGCCAACAGCCAAAGGATACCTGCTTGTGCGCAAGTAGAATGTTGATGTTTATCCTGCGCACAAATATCGTCGCGAAAAACAGGCGGACATTCTTACGGGAGAGTTTGGTGCGTATCGTGTAAAACTTAATGAAGCGTAACGATCAAACTACTGATACGCACTGTTACAATTCCGCTCTCCAGATTCAGTGCGCTAAGCCAACTTCGTAGTGGATTCAGGTCTTGGTTAAATAAAAGAGGTATTAATAATTTCCTAATTTTATTTATAATAACTACAAAAAATCGCTCGAATCAACATCTCACAACAAATTCGCATCACTTACTGTTTACAAATAATGACTTCAATTTGTAATTACTTCAAATACATCAATGAAATTACATAATTAAAAGTCAGTCTCAATAGACAGCGTATCAAAATCTATACGACTATTTTATAAATTATGCCCTCATATTTGACAGTTCCAGTATTCACAATAAAATCCGTATTACATGTCTACTTAGTCCCATCTCAGTTTAGTCCATGTCCCGCCAGTCTGTAACGTTCTAAAGTTCTCGGAGCGCCCTCACGTACAGCAGGCTTCACTCGTCTGGTTTCTCTCCCTCTCGTCCATTCACACCATGCACGAACACCTCGTCAGCAGTCGTACCGCATCTCACTTCGCTCCCGCACTCGGCCAGATGGGTTCCGCCAAAACTGCTGGCTGCTGTGCTGCGGAAGTATCTATATTGACGTAGGCCGTCATCCAGAAATTCCGCTAATTCCCTAGTTGCGACGAGAGTCCTAATTCCCAGAATATCCTTGCGCCTCCTGTCGGCTTCTTCAGCGGAGGTGGAGGAGTGGCTGTGACGCCAGCCAGTCTCGCCGCTGTCAATCATTCTTGAGCTTCCCAGAAGGGCCACCCAGACTGTTATCATTTAGTCTGCGCTGGGAAAGAGAAGCTAAGTCCCTCTCCCCTCCACACCCATAAAAGTTTTAATTGCGACAAGGCATCGATACTTACAGTTTTCCCAGGGTAGCACCTGGGAGCTGTTTCAAAAGCTGTATTTTCCCCTCCTTTCCTCTGCCTGTACGGGATAAAGAAGGTGGCGAAGTTAGAAGAATTTAATCGGCGCGGAATTTTAAAGTTCATCACCATTGGTGTGCTGTCGCGACAGTTTGGTATGATTATAGTGGAAGTTAGTGCCAAAGGAAGTTAAATTAAACGAGTAAAAGTTGCTTCAATGACTGGAGGGGCTTAGGTACAATTAATTTGTTTGTTTGTTGCTGTGGTGAAGTTAAATTACGCGAAAATTATGTAATTTTTAAATGCTGTGTTAAAAATATATTTAAAAGTTACTAATAATTATTAATATATGATTACTTGACATTGTGGATTAACGCATGTGTGGTGCGACTGTGACGAGTGACTAAGGGGCAATAATTCAATTTAAAAATCGTAAATTGTCAGAGTCTGCGAGCAAAATGACTTGCGCTGTGTTAGCGCGAACTAGTTTTGTTAAAAGTGAGGGAATTTTGTCCCGGACCGATTGGAGAGTTCCGGCCAGTCGCGGAGTTTCATTTTGATGAATTTGTGAAATTTCTTGCGCTGAAGGTGTGAAATACCTATTAGAAAATATTTTTGAATGATAAAAAATCAGTGTTGTTTTAATTATAAAACCCGTAAAATTCGAAAGCATAGGCAGACAAACGAGTGGGGAGAGTGAAGTTTAAGTTTAGCTAGGCCAGAGGCTCTGATTGGCCGAGAGTACTCGAGGGGGTGGGGCTTGTGGAGTTGCTCAAGAGATAGCAGCACTGACATCATTTACCGTGAACATCTCTTAAATTACATCGGAAAAATTAAAGTATAATATTATAAGTTGTAAATAATATTATTTAATTGTTTTAATATATTATGTATGCTGCCAAACTTTAAAAGTTACTATCTGGCGTATCCATATGGAGAAGGGGAGGATGGAGGTGGGTCACCCCCCCCCCCCCCCCCCCCAGAGCCTGACGGCGCGCGTGACGGAAGGCCGCAGCCTGTGAGCTGCAGTGCGTAGTAATACGTATCTGCACACAATAGACAACAATTGCGAGACACTACACGTGATGGTAAATTAATATTAATTGAGGGATGAAAGGGGTTCTGTACACCTCTGTGTATATGAGGATGACGTTGCGACAGCTGTAGTACATGTAACGAATTTTCTGGGTAGCGCACCAATCCTAGCTGCGCAATCACGACCGTTCAAACTGAATACTGAATTGGTCAACTTGTTGAAAATCAGAATTATTGGTCCTTTTACTCCTTGGTAGAACAATACAGTTCGAGAACTGAACATTACATTCACCTTGACGATTGAAGGTAGTCTGACGAGTAATTATTGCCCGGCCTCGTCCAGATTGCAAGTATCAATACACACACACACACACACTTGATCTTACCAATCTGAAGTAACCTGTGCCCTTTGTACATCCAACAACGCAGCTATCTGGTAGCAAAAATATCTGGGAAATTAATAAACTCATACACAAACAGGAGCACTAGGAGAAAAATTTGCTGCTACTACTACGAAATGACAACAATGGGTGACTGTGTTAAAAAAAAATTATGAAGTTCAAATGAGCTTAGGATAACTTGACTTTTCCCAGAAAACAAAATAATTCATCCAGTTGATAATATAAATTATCAGTTTATTTGTGGCTCCGAAAATATTAACCATATAATTATTTCTGCTTGGGGCAGCGGCCTTTGAAACACCAGTGCCCTCGTGTTGGCTAAGGATTAAATTACTTGAAAATTTTCAGAAATCACGCCAAAATTGTTAATGTTCCTCCAGAAATATTTAATTTTAATAAAAAGTTTGCAATAAGCTAGCGGTAGAGCAAGGGTTAAGTTCATGTTTGCCTTAGTAGATGTCGGAAAAAGTCGTGCATTTAAGGAAAACAACATGGCGGCATGAGAAAATGTTCTAGAAGTTAGTATTAACGATGTTATGACAACACTATATTTGGAATTTCCTAACTGAAATTAGTGGTCTTTAAGGTAGAATTTCAAAAAGTCTTGAAGTTCTCGATGATCAAGTACGACGACGGGGCATCTGTCGGGATGCGCAGCATCCCTGGGTGACGTCTTGCCTATATGTAAGCACGCGGCTTACGGTGATAGCATGCAGTTCAATGGCACATTAACAGACGTCTTACGAGTTCTACACTGTCAAAAATTTCCGTATATTTACGGAAATATACAGTATATATAGGAAATATACAGTATATATGCAATCCTTAATGACGAAAAACGGAGTTAAGTCCGCAAATACAAAATACGGAAAGTCTCCTTATTCCCTTTGACTTCGAGTCACGGGGACGAACAATGCCGACTCTACACGAAGCTTTCTTCGCCACTGTAACAAGAAAATGATCGTTTCTGCGGCAGTTAAGGTCAGCCACGCGACTATGGCCTATTATTTCAAACATTAAAAAATAACATCAGGCATCTGTAACATCTGGCAACACTAAAAATACACTAAATTTAATAGAAACTGAATTTTAGCTTTTGTCGTTTCAATATAATTATAAAAGTTATACCACAATTTTCAAGTGAGAGTTGTAGGTGGGTTCAAACTTCGCTTAAGCACAAAATATTTTAACTTTTTTAATATAATTTTTTATATACTGTAGAACACCCAAAAAAAAAAAACGAAAATTAAAGACATTTTCATTATCTCTTCTTATTTTAAACGGAAAGTATATAAAACTAACTTGGAAATTAACGGAGAGGTCCCATGAAATTTACGGAAAGTCCGTTTCCTGAAAATAAACGTGCCCGTAATTTTACGGAGAGTTTACGGACATTTCTGGGTAAATTTTTACCAACACTTTTCCATAAAATGAAGGATTTTTTTTTTTTAACAGGGTGCTAATACAGGCCTACTAATTGCTTTAAACAACTCGCATCATCGTCTCTTCTAGACGACCTGCAGTTTCAAGGGTGCGAACTCGAACTTCCATATATGAAAAATCTAAATTTATCACCTAGTGCACAGCCCACTCGGGCTGGCTGGCTGACGTCGCGTAACAAGACGTCTGTCTCCTTCGTAGATAACTTAACTTAAGAATGTTCTTTTAACACTGGCCAATCACTACGATTAAAATTTTAATTCATTTGAACTGCCACTTAAAACTGCCCCAGCGTTCAAAAATGCATAGAGTCATATGGCCTTGTAAGTACACGAACACGACGTAAACATAGAAATGAATAAAAATACAGTTTAAAAAATAATAAAAATTGTGGACTGTGTTTCAAAACAAACAAATAAATCTTGCGACAAGATAAAATAAATTATGTGAAGAAGAATATTGAGCCTGTTAAACATAAAAATTGCGTGTTAGACATTACTAATTATTATAGGCGAAAAAGAGTGTTTTACAGGCATAGGGAAAAATTTCTGCGCACCGCTGGTGTTCCAAAGAGGTCACTTTTAATAAGGCGGTAAATTAAGAAATTATATTTATTTGTGTGTAAAACAAACACTAAGGATGCAACTGCGTTTGGCATTAAGTGTTCATAAGTAAACTTATTTAAATGGAAAAACGTTTCGATTTTAATTTCGAAATAAATATAGATGTTATCAAAACAAACTTTGTTGGTTCTCCTTTACCTCAAAGAAACTGCGCACTGCGCATGAAAACCCTAAAAATTTAATTTTTTAAAAAACAATTTTTGCTATTTATTCACTCATATACCATATTTAAATTAATTAGCTGTGTAAGCCAGCGTTTTTACCAAACCCAGTTTTACGATCGAATATTAAACAACTTTTGGACATATTTCGTTAGACCTATATTTCCACTCTAGTGTTAAGAACAAAGTTTATTCTGTACATACGTTCTAAAACAATACAAATGTGAAGATTTCACACAGTTATATTTGTTTTGGAAAAAATTACAATTGACCCACGTGTTCCCGTACAAAATGGGAAAAATCCGGTGCACATGCAACACCAGCGCGCCCCAGCGGCGGAAATTCTAGTCGCCGTCCCAACCTGAATAGAATAAACTTAAGTACGCTACGGCTGCTAATACTCAAGAAGAAACCTGCAAAATTCGCGTTATTATTTGGCGGCAAACTAAACTGCAAGGTGTGTGTTCTTTCGGTGGTTTCCAATGGCAGACAATTTGTGTGGCTCGTTCCGAGGAACGCTTTAAGCCAACAGTGAAGGCTCGAATTGTGAGCGACTAATCTCCAGTAGAGCTGTCACGCTAGTTCTCAGGTCGCCAGTAGCCAACAAAATCACGAATTGAGTTCAAGTAGGCACAGGGCAGTTAAATATAGCGTGTTGCCAAACAATAAAGCAAATTTTGTAGGTCTCTATATTGATAGCCTGCTGAAGCCTACTGTACTGTAGTGCCGATCGCCGCTCTCTGCGTGTGCTACAATTAATGCTGAACTTCTGCTCACGATATTAGTTCCTTTGACGTGATATAGGTGGCAGGGCGATCACTCTATTTACGTTCGCTTGTTTTCTACCCACGCACATTAGATCCATGAATTATTTTTTGCCGTTTAAGTAAGCAATTATTTTCATACTTATAGTATTACAGTATTAAACTATATAAACAAAATAATAGTTTTCCCGCCTTTATGTGCGCCTACGCAGCTTGACCTTGCATTTCATTGGCTCGTTAATCGTGACTTATTTAACGATAGCCAACCACGTACACTCTGTTTGTTGCCGTTCTCCTGGTCGACGTCACACTCGCAAACGACCGTCACTGGCGCCAAGGCCGAATCTGCCCTCGTCACTAAACATAACGCTGCGCCGTTCATCCCTCCAGTTAAGGTCGTTGACGACACCATCCGAGGCGGGCTGCGCGGTGATGAGGCGTGAGAGGAAGCCTGGCGAGTGGCACCCCAGCGTCCAGAAAACGGTTGGTGATGGTCCTAGCTGACACCCCGAGTGCAACAGTGGGCCTAATCTGTGCGGCGGTTTGCAGCGAGATGAGAAATGGCTGTCCGTCTGATGCGGCGGTCCAGGCGGGAATCCGTGTGCCGCTGCCATCCGGAACCAGGTTGACGAGCATCGTTGGACCACCAGGACCACCAGTGACGCGCAGCGGACACTTCACATGCTACGAGTTGGGCGATTCTTCGGAAGGACCCATCCAAGACTCCCTCAGACCCACAGCACGAGCTCGTTTAAAGTCCGTTAATTGCACGGAGTGTGATCGTCTATGCCGTCGTGGCATGTCTACGATGCTTATTACACACAGACCGATGCTTGAAACAACAGACTTCATTGCCCTCCTTCAGTGCCCCGTGCGCATTACGGTGTTTCTACGTCACCGCTTTAGTGGTGTTGATCTTTCACTTTCCACCAGTGTAATTTTATTGTCATTGTACCAGTTGCCCTTCAATTAATTTTCTTCCTGGACGTAACATATCGTGGGTATAAGTTATGTAGTCTACGAAAACAATTTGCAATCGCACAAATTAAGAATTCCCGCTACCCCTTTTTAAAAATCATACTATCACTGAAAGTGCATTTTCATAAAAGGTTGGGATAGGCTTTTATCTTTGCTACTGGAAACGGTTAATGATAAGTCATGATAGTATTGACGAGATCGAGTGTCAAGACTTAAACAAGAGTCACTGGAGGAAAAAATTTTCATGCCGAAACTTTCACCTAGAAATTATCGAAGCTACCGGCGTTCATCTGCATTTGATCCATTTGCCTCTTCCCCCCCCCCCCCCCCACACCGCATTTTCCAATTGCATATTTCACTGCCTCTTTCCTAGTTAACTCCTCCTTCCCCGGCCGAGCCTACTCCAGAGAGCCATTATTGTTTTTTAAAAATTTACATTTTCTCGTAATGTGCCCCCCTTCTCCTGTTTTTGTCCTCTCGCTTGCCCGCAAATCGACCATCGCTACTTTCTCTCTCTTTTCTCCCCCTTCTCATCCCCTCATGTGCTCTAAAACGCTAGCAAGTTTTCAATCTAATTTGCAAGCTATTGGCCGATGCTTGCTTACAGCGTTTGCTTTGTAGTGCAGCGCGCGCCCGGCCTAGCGGTAAGCCTATTAGCTCTAAATATCAGGGCGGAGGGAGGGGATGTGGCGAGGGGAGAGGGGAGGGGGTGCATTAATGATGCTAATAGAAGTAGCGCAACTGGGAGAGCGCCTGACTAATAATTCATCCGCCTCCTCCCTCCTTCGCCCATTTCGCCCCCTTATCCTCCCGGCCGCACCCCTTTTATGAGGAGAGATCAACCAGCTTCCCCTACCAGCCCCTCCACCCCTCCCTTCCCCCGTCAAAACTCCTCCACAACCGACCGCACTTAAAATATTTGCGTTGCGGCGCGGACTGGGTGCGAAATGATTAGGCTTCATCCACTCCCCACCCTCTCATGAACCGCGAAATCCTGAAGAGGTAGCCGATTGGGTGCATGGTGGCACCTCTTCCGAGCCATTCCCAGTTCCTGACAACATCCCGAGCGTGATGGGACCAGCTGCGAACTTCCCGCTCCGCCTGCCCAGGGAGAAGACAAGTAAAGGCTGTTCGCGGTAAAGTGAGCACTGTGGAAATCAACCTTTGGAAATTGTCACTGCCCTTACGGCGAGAATGTAGCTTCACGCGTTAATATTCAATTACAAACGTTAAACAAACGTTTGTGAATACTGAAATCTTTGATTTTACTTTTAGTTTATTTTTCTAGTGCACGTTAGTGTAAAATAAAAACATTTATGGAATATTTACTTTTCTGAAAGTTTGCAGTTTCACTGAAAGATAAACATTGTTGTAGGAAAACCACTGATCTGTAGCCATTACCCTCTAAGACTGTTGACAGACTTTCTACGGAATAGAATGTTGCGATTACAGAGTAGGGTTCTGATTACAATGCAGCTCTGATGCCACTTCAGAGCTGACTGTGCACCAAGCAGTAACTTTGGTAGTGCTTATAATCTGTTCTGTTGCTTTTACAGAGCGGCATGGTAGCCCTAACCACCGTGTGTGGTCTATTGTAATTCCCTCGTTGGCTCATAGGACGCGCTGCTATCTTTACTTACTTTTCAGAATTTGAACAATTCCTTGTGAAAGCTGCCATGTTTTTCTGTGTTCCTTGCCGGACATTCCTGCATACTTACCCCATGTGGTGTCACCTTTACAAGGTGCTTGTTGTACACTTTCACTAGTACTTAGTACATTTCCTGTGTTGGGTCATTTTCAGTAGATAGACAATAGTTGCCTTGACTTCTGAATCAGCCGTCGTAGATCTTATGCAGAGCTTTTAAAAGTGCACATTACACCGTGAACAGCCTATACAGAGTTGTAACTAAAGGGTATAACGAGACATCCTTATCCTATTCATTTGTTCGCCGAAGCAAGCCGAAGTAGGTTCTACGGTACTGCCAACTTTAGAACACAGAGTAAAATACACATTCTCACTTCGTTATGTTGGTGGCATTGTAGAAACCTCGCCAGATGTAATTTTTTATATATTGTGATTGGCCTATGTTTTCTGGGCAATATTATTGATGCGTCTCTTATCCACAGTTATTTCATGTCACAAATATATTTGAGAAAATATAAACTGTAACCACGAAGGTGAGACACTACATTACAACCCGTTGAATGCGCATACATTCATGAAAACACACATGACACGAATAAACAGAGGTGAAGGGCGCATACACAAAGCAGTCTGTGTTACCACCATCAAAATTAAAATATGCAAATTAATCATGGGGTTATACATTACCCAAAGAGAGAAACTACATAATTGTTTACTGTATATTTACGGTGTGTGAATATCATAAATAAGCCTTGTTTAGATATGAAATTCTTTTTTTAATGCCGAAGTTGTAAGACCTATAGAACCTCTACTTCGGGCAAACTTCGGGTATCTTCGGTAGGATTTCGTTTTCCCTATCCGAGTTACGAGTGCCTGCGCCTGCCTGACTGGATTCGAAAGGTTTTGGGTTGCTCTTCAGAGGTATTGGTCCCTACCGTCTTGAAGTCATAGTTTTTTTTTTTTTTTCCGGAACCTGTTAGTAGAGAATTTATTTTGCGTTTTGTGAGCATACAGGGCATAGGGTGTAGCTTAGTAAACTTCTTGAAATATTTACACCCTAAATTCGAGTCAGTGGGAAGTCGCCGATTCGCTGTCACATCCAATTTATTTAATCAGTGAAAGTGGCTGTCGCTTAGAATACGTGAAAAATTCACTAATTGCTTTAGAGGGAATAATTCACTGAATGAATCAGTGAATACTTTGTCCAATCAGTTGTTAAGGGCAATTATTTTTTACTTTTATTTTGTTGCCACAAACGTGTATGATTGGTAGGTTCAAATAAATATTCGTATGGCCGGCCGTACAATGAAATTTATATTATTAAAAATATCTTAACATGACCGGGTTTTGGACCCACAACCTCTAGTCCCGGAGCTCTACGCCCGTCTAGATTTATGAATCGTGTAACATGGCGTGTGTGTAGATAAACATTTTCACGTTTTACAGCTTTGTTTTTTTTTTTCTGTGGAAATTATCCCGTAAGGATTGTTTTTGTCATGGTTAGGCATAAAATAAAATCACTAATAAACAATGTTACTATTCTATTTGTCAGAAAAATTATAAACTCTAGAACTGATACAAATGGTTTAACTGATACATCAGTAAAAAAGCAAACCATTGAAAAACAGTCAATGAAATACTTGACGAATCAGTGGAAAATGTCACTGATTCAATAGGTGAAAGAAAACAGACGTTTTTCACTAATTCGTCAGTTAAAATTAACTGAAGTGACTGTTGAATAAGTGAGATGCTGTTAACTGATTCAAACAGTGTTATCGCCTCTGTAGTCGATCGCGTAAAATAATAGATTTTTTTCTTCTCATCAACCACCTGTTATAAAATAAAGACGGCAGTGAATCTTCAATAAATTTAGAATGTTTGGAACTATCAACAACTGACAACAAGTGTGTACTATCAACTATGCTCTGTTGCGCCAAAAATTTCGATACAACCTCTGAAACAGAAGGCATAGCGAGAAAACTGCTACATCCAAAATGGAAGGGACCAATCCCCCTTAACATCGGGATATTGAGAGTCGATGAGGGATAAGCTAGGTGAGTATGGAGCAGCACCGGAATACAACAGGGGGGGAAACGGGAGACCCCCGAGAAAACCCGCCTACTAGCAGCATTGTCCGGCACGATTCCCACGTGCGAAAATCCGGTAGCGACCCCGTCGGCGATCTAGCCCGGTTCACCTTTGTGGGAGGTGAGTGCCCTAGCCGCTACGCCACCGCGGCCCCTCCGCCTGTTTGAGACTGTCCAGTACTTGTGAGAGTAACAACAGACTTATGAGGGTGCATGGAAAGCTCCGCCGCCTGTATGCACACGGCAATAAGCAGACCTGTAAGCTTCTTGTTACCTTCGCTATCATTGGGGACACACGAATTTCGCGAAAAAATTTCACGACCAGTTGTATTTCATAACACTTTAATTCAGATCCACTTTCTTGACAGGATGATCTAGGCGCTACGCGTCTTAGGTGTCTGCCCACGAATCACAGACGTACAGTATCGGAGTAACCTAATTGTGATTGGCCAGTCAAGCGAGGAAATTTCTTGTCACAAAGACACGCTGCCAATAAGCAAAAGCAAACTTTTGGTATGCCCGTAGGGTATTGAAATCTAGCATGTGCTGAAATCTTTTCGCGAAATTCGGGTGTCTTTAGCTATCATTCAACGTGGAGACCTGAGACAGTGATGCCATCATTTCTTACCGTAACTCTAAGGTCAAGGTGCAGTGAACGTTTACATTAAACATGAAACATTTATGAATTATATTCAGTAACAGGCTCCACAAACAACAATGTTTAGTTTATAACTGTATTAGTAGAGACACCCGAATTCAGCGGAAAGATTTCCGCACATGCTAGATTTCAATACTCTAAGGGTATACCAGCAGTTTTCTTTCGGTTATTGGCAGCGTGTCTTTCTGACAAGAAATTTCCTCGCCTGACTGGCCAATCACAATTAGGTTACTCCGATACTGTATGTCTGTGATTCGCGGGCAGGCACCTAAGACGCGTAGCACCTAGATCATCCTGTCAAGAAAGTGGATCTGAATTTAAGTGTTATGAAATACAACTGGTCGTGAAATATTTTCGTGAAATTCGGGTGTCCCTACGTATTAGAGATTTTTTAGTACAAGCAAAAGTGAATTACCGATGTACATATTTGTTCAAGTCAAGACATACAGGCCATAGGATACTACTTTTTGCAAAATTTAAACGTTTATCTTCATTAGCAGATTTAAAAAAAAATAGTCATCAATACGGAAATTTGTGCAAATATTATACGTCTGTAAACTTATATTTTACTAATGTATTGTATAAATTAAAATACGTTTGCGTGCTCGCAGCGTAGGAACAGTATAAATTTCAGTGCTGAAAGGCCAGTAAGACGTAATTCTCAGGTAGAAATAATTAAAATGTTACAAGGAAAAAATGTAACTGCGGAATATTTCCATGCACTCCAGTCTTCGGTGCTCAATACATTCTGATAATGCGAATTCTCTAGGCAAGGACATCAATCATTCAGCTGTCTTCAGATAACCGTGACCCTTTCTGAATATATTCTTGAGAATACATTAGCATTTCTTTACGCTACAGTATCTCATAAAAAAATAATTTGCGAGCTTGTTTCGGCAAACTACTGGTTTAGCTGCTACGTGTTATCAAATGTTCCCTGAAAACTATAACGCATCTGGAGTGCAAAGAAATATTGCAAAATAAGTAGTCACAAACGACCTTTCTTGTTCGTAGGAGATGAGGAACTCACTCAAAATTTTTAGCCAAGAATAATCGTCTCTTTTTTTGTAATGGTATTGTTTATTCAAATTTAAATCAGCAGAATTTGTAGACCATTGGTGTAATTAACGAAAATTTATCAAATTTTCATCATATACCCCATCCGGAGCCGCGGTGGCCGAGCGGTTAACCTGCTCACCTCCCACCAAATCGAATCGGAGACCTCCCGTTTCTCCCGCCCCTTCATTCCGGCGCCACTCCATACTCACCTCAATCATCCTCATCGGCTCTCAAGACCTCTCTATTAAGAGCCGCCCAAGTCTCTTCACTCACTCATATACACCACCTCCCCCCCCCCCCAAAAAAGAGATTTAATGACCTCTATACCGAAATATTGTCAACGAAAACACATTGACACATCTTGACTTACAAGTTATACCTCTTCACGAGAGAATCGACCCTCTTAATATTTTATCCAGAGTATACTCGTTCACATTTGACATGTTACAAAACATGTGAAATCATGGTCATTGCTGCTCAAGCCGAGAACCTAGCACCAATCCTGTCAGCACCTGTCCCTGAGTAATGCTATTGGTAGCTACTGATACACCAAATATGTTATAATTGGTTGCTTCTTGTACCATATATCTACTGAAACCCTATCCGTAGGTTCCGAAGTGTCAGCTGTTATGAGAAATTCTCAAGGCTGCTGCCTGTTTTGAAAGAAGTGAGAATTCGGCATAGGGTTAATGTAATACACGTTAATGTAGGCCCTACGTTTTAGACGTGAATACGTCTTTAAATTTGCGTCCATTGTGGTGAGGCAATCCAGAAAATCCGATAATAAAAAAAACAGGGGATACAGTTTGGCATTGCAGCTCCGAATCTATCGTCTACAGTCAAAATTCAATCACACCACTCGATTGCCAAAAGATCAAATAATATGTTACGTTAAGTACTGCGAAGCATCGTGCTCAAAGGGGCGGTACGGGGGTTGGGGGGGGGGGAGGGCAATTTTGAGTTCGTTTCGACGCGTCTCATAGCTTCCGCGTAGTATACACTCTAAGAAATTATTTGTAAATTTACTGTATCAGTGTATAATTACTGTAACAAAGTGCGAATAGTAAAATATGTTTCCATACATGCATGGTAAGATTCCTACAGTTGCTCGGGGAAGAGTCAAATTCATAGGAAAGTTCCCAACTTTGTACATTAGCGCTACTAAACATTCCCATATTTTCAGCCCGACATGTAGTACTACTACCATACACTGTATAGGTTAAAAAACTTCCATTACAGTTTAGGAAGTTTACCAGAAAATGTTTTACGGTGTAACTTTTGACTAGGAGAAGCTACGACGCTCGTTTAGGTTTCAATCTACAGCTCTAGTCAAGATCAATCGATTGCGTGTGTGAAACATTTGTGTGGCGTGGTTATGGTGATAAAAATTGCATGCGTTTAGTGTATAAAATTACGAACACTTACCACAATGTCGACCTATACTCGTCAAAAAGCCAAGTCGAAATACATAAATCGTACACGGTTGGAAAGAGCATCCCTAAAGCAATCCAGTGATAGTCATAGAACCCCATATGATCGAGTGAAGCTGTGCCGGGAACGTAAAAAAACATCAAGGCGTACGAGCGCGTCGACGTAGACGTATTCACGCAAAACGAACGGCCGTGTCTCCAATACAGCCAAACCCCTATTTTCTTAGTAGAAAAATATGTGCTTCTTTGCTATCGAAGCCTTTTGTAACATTGACGTATAACCTGATTCCTGGAAGGAACAGGAAACAAAATAATTAAATAAAAATTTACTGAAAAAATAAATTGTAATATTTGCATCCATACAGAACTCGAGAGTATCATTTCCCACACTTAAGTTTTTCTTTTAAGTCTGTATCTCCAAATCTATCTTTGAAAACCCGAATTTCATTAACTATAACAAATTATCACTTCTGCCAAACAAGGCAGCAGCCTTTAATACTTTTCACGACATAACTTGCCTCTTTTGCAACACCTGAACTGAAATATTAATGTGTATGTTAAGCAGTTAGGTGGGTGATAATTCTGACAATTATTCGCGCCTCCTCGCTAATAAGGCAAGAGCAGAGGAACTCTCGCCGGAGCATCAGCAAGGCTCACTCGCGTGTCTGGCGTGTGATCGGACAACCTCGTTGCGGAGCAAGCAGGCAGTAACTTTGTAAACGCCGACGTCTTGGTTTCCTTTGGCAGTCGAGTTTCCGGGCGGAGTGCTCTTCTCCAGCTCGCGCATATCGTTTTCTCCCATGCTCCTTAGCGCGACAGGGACCAGCATTGTCTCAGCTAAACCACCACCACCACCACCACCACCACCACCACCACCTCGTACACCCCGCTTCACCCCGCCTCGAGGGTAATTTATTTAAAAACGCCCCCTCCAACGTCATAAATACGACCATCACTTATTCATCGCCGCCATCGCAGTCCTCTAGCCGGCTTGACGAGACTGGAGCTGGGGCGGGACCAGGGGGAAGGCTACATGGTTCCAGGGGGTTGTTTTGTTTGTTTCGCGCCCTCCTTCGCCACTAGGAGCGAGTCGCGTGTCAAAACGACGAGCTGCGATCCCAACTAAAGGAGCAAGTCAAATGTACATGTGTTTGAAGTATAGTTTGTCCTCAGATGAGTTCGCGCAGTTTCTTTGCGTGTAATTAGTATTTTTGTCGGGTTTGTAATTCAATCAGTATTTGTTGCGTGTAATTAGTCATTGTTTCGTATTTGTCATTTATTGTGCTACTAAGTTTCTCTATACATTTTCGATGTTGCGTATTTCGTAATTATTTCATGTTTCGGTTGTTGTTGTTGGTAAATATTTATTTTAAACGATTTATTTGTGTATTTCGTTATTTTTCAAACACTGGATTTTTAACGGTAATTTCTCTAATTGCACAATTCTGATCTCATCGCTTGGTAGGCGTCCAAGGGTGAACACCCATGCTACTCCCCCAAAATAACCCTCATGATACCAATTGCAATTACAATAAATGCATTAAATGATTATCCCTTTATACACTTAATCATTTCCATCGGATTGGCCGCCATTTAATCCACATGTGTTAATCCCGTTGATTAATCCGATGATCTAATTAACTAGTAATTTGATCCGATCAATAACTCTCGATTGATCCGTAGTGCTCCAGAACGCCCCCACTCTCACTTCACGGTTCTTCCAGCTGGTTCACACGCAGAGACCATAATCAGCTTAGTACTTCAATCCCCACATTAACTTATAGTTTCTGTAACTGTGAATAATAATTTTTTTGCGTGTGTTGTAATTAAAGCTGCCGCCCGCCTGGAGCTTCCTTCCGCATTTCAGATCGAGAAGAGGAAGATACATAAGGGAGACATTGCCACGCGCTTCAAGGGCACCATCGCCTCTGAGCGCAAGGCTCTGAACCGGCGTGCAGCGTTCTCGTGGCATTGCGTGTACCTACGGGACTTTCAGCGGTGACCCTAGGTATTATTTTATTAGTGGGTAAATCTGTAGGAAAGTTCAATGCAGGGCTCTGGAATAGTTTTGCATGTATGTGGCGGGTATATTGTGAGATACGGAACTTTGAAACAGTCTTTGCTATGCTGGGGTACTCCGAAATGGTGTTTCCAATGCGCGTAACGTCTCGAAAGAACCCAGTACCCCCTCGTGCGGAGTGCGTGTTGTTTTCATAGACAAAGGCTGTTCACGATAAAATGAGCATTTTTGAAAGCCCTGCTTAAGTGCTTAAGATCTACTTGTATGCACGTTGTGTATTCTTCGCCTTGTGTACAACTAACACTGCCGTGGACTTTATCACTTTATTCATGCGACGATCACGTGAAACTTTTAATTTACTGAAGATGTAAATATTTCAAAAATATGCTCTTTGTTACACTTCGATACGTAGAAAAAAAAGTACAGAGCGAAATAAATAATTTAGTTGTTACAAATTGTTACCTAACACTTTTAATTTGACGTTAAGATATTGAACTATTTTCCATCCATCGTCGCCAACTTTATTGGGCGTATGTTACCAAGTGCGCCCGTTATAATATATGCAGGCAGGGGCAATGACTTTTTTTCTAAGGTTGATTTCAAAAGTGCTCACTTTATCGTGAACAGCCTTTAAGTACGTGGGACGAACGTTTAATAGTTAGAGACCTGCAAAATTCACGTTATTATTTGGGGAGACATAGAACTTCAAACAGATGTACCTTTGAAATACGTTTGTCATTGGACCATAATTTATTTGATACGCCCTGGGTATATCTGCGCCAATAAATTGACACTTCACATTTGTCTAGTCCAAACACGTGCAGTTCAGTCAGAAAGGGAGTGGCTTCACATTTATACAGCAGCCAATGGAGCAACGACTCCGGCTCGAGTGCATATAGTACTGTGAAGTTTAGCTTGATGCCAAATAACAACACGAATTTTGCAGGTCTCTATTAACAGTTTTGTGGTAAAACGTGTATTTCAAACACAATGCAACACAGTTCAAGCACACCAGCTATCCGGGAGCATTAACTATCACGACAATAACTAGCGTCGTTATTTGTCATCAGGCTAAAATTCACCGTAATGTATACACTCGAGCCGGCGTTATTTCTCCATCGGCAGTCGCATGCATGTGAACTTACTCCATTTCCGAGAGAACTGGACGTGATTGGGGTAAACAGTCGTGAAGTGTGCGTTTACTGGAGAAGAGCGCGTTCCAATGACAGCCGTATTACAAAGTCGCATGTTTCTTAAGTTTAAAATGTCCTCAAATGATAACGCGAATTCTTCAGGCCTCTACTAATACGTTGTTGTCTTTGTGTTGGGTAATCGTGTTACGAAACACTCATAACGTGGAGATAGACATTGAAAGGTTGAATAAAACTTCATCCAAGTTTGTCACGACACGTCTATGTGCTTGTGACAAGCTTGTTGTGCATGGCAGCAAGCGTGAATCAAGCTAAGTAAAGGCTGTTCACAGTAAACGAAACACTTTTGAAAGCCATGCTAAAGATCTACCTGTATGCGCATTCTGTATCCTTCCACCGTGTGTAAAATCAACATTGCGAGAGGCCTGATCGCCTTTCGGCAAATCGAAGTCCGTATGGCAAGCAAGCCTCGAGGCAGCTGTCGGTATATCAAGCGTCCTCGGCATTTCACAACAAACAAAGTGTAGGCGCTATATCCCACGTTACTTCAGGCTACGAATGAAGATGACTCAGATAGGCATGTCGGATTTTGTAAGGTGCGTTGTGAACATGTGCAGCAACGACGAACATTTTACTGGTGTGATCATTGTTTGGTCCGACGAGGCAGCCTTTAAATTGAACGGAACTGTCAACCGCCACACGTGCGTGTGCTTGGGAACACAGATATATAGGAACAGGTATTTCAACGCCAGTTGTACGCCAAAACACTTTTGTTCATATACACTTTCGTGATTGGATGATATTAAACGTCACGTGCCTCTAGTGTCTGTCCGCGAATCATGGACGCTACGATTGGCCCAGCCGAATAGGAACACGTCTTCTCACATACCCACGCGGCCAGTGACCAAAGGAAGCTATGGTCGTGTAAGTAGGATATTGAAGTCTAGCATGGTCGTAAATATTTTCGCGAGAAACACCTGTCCCTACAAATATCCCCACACCGTAGTAGAGAAAGCAGTTAATCTTCCCGGGTAAACCGCGTGTTGCGGCATGTTTTCCAGAGGACTCGTGGGGACGTTTTTCTTTAACGTGTGAAAGTTACCGTATCGTGTTGCGAGATGAAATGGAGCGTCGTTTCCATGCGAGAGCCACTATACTAACAAACATCACGTTTTCCCCATGCTAGCTTTGTACCAGAACGCAGTGGAAACTCTACTTCGAGGAATTAACGCTGTAAAAAAAAAAAAAAAGGGGGAGTGGCTGTGTTGGGGACGCGGCCGTTCGTTTTACGTGAATACGTCTCGTTGACGCGCTCGGACGCCTTGATGTTTATTTTACGTTCCCGGCACCGCTTCATTTGACCATATGGGGTTTTATGGGTATCACTGGATTGCTTTTGAGATGCTCTCTCCAACAGTATACGATTTCTGTATTTCGACTTGGTTTTTGTCGACTATAGGCAGACATTGTGTTAAGTTTTCTTAGTTGTGTACATTAAACGCATACAATTTCACCATAACCACGCCACACAAATGTTTTTATACACGCAATCGATTGATCTTGACGAGAGCTGTCGATCGAAACTTAAACGAGCGTCGTAGCTTCTCCTAGTCAAAAGTTATACTAAGCGGAAGTTATGAGTAGGGCCACCTGTTTTATTTTTTTTGCGAAAAGATTCACGCGAAGGCTAGACTCCAATGTCCTATGGCATACGTGCAGTTTTCAATTGATTATTGGCCACGTGTCTTTGTCGGGAGACAGTTCCTTACCCGACTGGGCCAATCAGAATTAGGTAACTCCAACACTGAGTGTCCGTGATTCGCTGGCAGGCACCTACAACGCCAGACAGGTAAATTCAGCCAATTACAAAAGTGGATCTGAGCTCTAGTGTGTTGGAGTACATGCTGTCCTGAAATATTTTCGCGAAAAACAGGCGGCCCTATCTATAACTTTCAAATTTGTAAGTATATTTGAATACCAATTTGCAACAGTAGAACATTAAAAACTACAACTGCGCGGAAAAAAAGAAACGATTTTACACACATTCGCTTCGTTCTCATAAAAAAGCGCCTGCAAGTTCCGTATGCCCAATACGTCCAGGCCACTCTTTGGGAAATGTCGACACTCTGGCTTTTTCCCCTCGACGGCACCACGCCGTGCTGACCCGGCGCACTTCTAACTTTATTCTCGACAACCTTTCCTACGGCTGTTGAATATTTTACAGTAGCCGTCCCGTCCGAGTAATAAAAACACAAGCTCGCCACTTGCGCGCAAACTAGTGGTGCGTCTGCGATAAGCCGCCTGTGGGGGGGGGGGGGGGGTAAGGGGAAGGGGGGGGCGCCTTCTTCGCCTTTCCCTTCTCCACCACCATTGCGGAGAGCCAGTCACTGCCGTCCTGCCCATTAAGTACTTAACTGTTTTCGAGGACGGTCAGTCATAAAGCGAGCTTACGCGGAAATAAAGTGTCGGGGCCTGAGTGCTAATTTTCGTGCTCAGCATTACGCATTCCACTTTGTAGCACGCGCGCAGCAGACGTAATTAGCACCGGGCCCGCGCTCTGCCGATGGCAAATTCGCATCCGCTAGTACAAAGGACCCCAGGAGAAAAATAAAGTTACGAACTACTTTCGTGACGGACGGCGATTTACCGTTTCGTCTTTCCTGGTGTTCTTCCGTGAGCGGGCCGTGGGTCAGTCGACACGCCTTGTAGGGCTCTGAACCAGTTAGCAGCACCGCGGACTATGGGGCTAAACAGACGTCCGGTTAAATTCACGCAATATACATTTGGGATAGCCTGGATGCCACCCAAGCTACCCAGCGCACCTTCGCATGGCTGTAGCAAGCCCATAGGTTAAAGTCGAAGTATTATTTAGATGGCCTCCTCGCGTTTGGCTCGAGGACGGCGAGGAGACCTACCAAACTCACGTGCTTCAACAATTACGTGACTTTTGTTTACATATGTTTTTAAACTTAAACACATACTTCTACGAAGATAAACAGTAACATTTTGCTAAACTCCAGGAAGATTAAAAAGTCGGGAAACATAGGGTAAAATGTCTTTCATTTCCTGCACGTGAATTGTGACCGATGATGGCATTAATAATAATAACATAATAATAAAACATCTTTAATTTTTGTTTCGAAGTTAAGGTATTATCACCTTCTCTTACACTCAACCACTTTCCATGATAAAATATAACACTTATTTTTTTAAAAGAAAAAGAAATAAATCAATGACACAAAACTTAATGTCTACTATAAACTTAGAAAGAGACTTACATGAAATATATAAAAGCAACTTACATAAAATAAAATAAACCTTAATTGTGAACTTACACGATTAACACATACATGCATGCATAAAACCATATACACACCTAACATATATCCATATACATATAATTGTACTATTTATAAAATCAAATACAAGATAACATTGACTAGCAAAAGTTCTAAAACTGAAATTTATTTTAAGGATTACTGAAGGACAGAAAATCACAGCATTTAACTAATTAAACACAGGAAAAAGACAAAAAAAATTAATTAATATAAGAAATCAAAAATTATGATATAAAGCGTCTAAAATTATCAACTACCTAGAAATATACATAAAATAAGACATTAATACGTCTACTCGCACACGCTCATTCACACATCTACATACACTAACTATACATTTGATTAATTAAACAGTAACATAAGCATCAGAAACATCACAACAGTCGCAGGAAGCAGAAAGCAAATAAGTTACAGGTATTATAAAAGAGGAACCTCCACAATAAATATTTTATTTGCTTATATCAAACCCACATTTCAAGTTCATTTAAATATTTATAGCGCGAGCAAGCTGTTATCATATAATTTTTTTGAATTTAGTGGTTGAAATTGTATCTCTGGCTTCCTGAGGTAAGCAATTCCAAAGTTTGGTTTCGGTGACGATGAAAGATGAAGCGAAAAATGAGTTGTGTTTTGGTACTAGAAGCTTTTGTTGATCGAAAGAACGAGTGTTTGTTGCATTAGGCGGTAAGAAACGAGATAAAAGGTACCGAGGACATCCTGTTAAAAATAATTTCTTTAACAAGCAGATCTTGTGCACTGATCGCCGATGTTTTAAATCAAGCCACGAGAGAGTGTGTCTGTATTTGGTGACATGGTCTTTCTTTTTAAGATTAAAAATAAGTCGTACACAATTGTTTGGTACTCGCTGAAGTCTTTGAGCTAGATCTTCATGCAGGTCACTGAAGACTATATCAGCATAATCTAGGAGTGAAATGATTAATGATTCTATTAAGGTTTTCATCAATTTCGCAGGTAAATTTTTTTTATGCTTTCTTAATGAATGTAAAGTGACATTTGTTTGTCTACAGATGTAAGTGACATGCTCTCTCCATGTTCAAGTTTCACTTAATGTTACACCTAGATTTTTTACGGACTTTGATAGAGGAATCGGCTCGTCATAAAGTATGATATTAGGGGCTCTAGTGACGTTTGGTGATGTGAGTAGTTTCTTGGATACAATTATAATGCTCTGGGATTTCTTAGGGTTTAATAGTAGCCCGTGCTTTATTGACCTTTCTAAGATGTTTGACAATTCATGGTTAATTGTGTCAATTGATGACGCAATATTACCTGAATGAGCTGGCAGGTAGATTTGAAAGTCGTCTGTATAAAGATGGTATTTACAATGTTTTAGTATCTGAGGGAGGTCATTAATGAAAATAGAAAATAGAAGGGGCCCCAGAACAGAGCCCTGGGGAATTGCAATTTTAACTGTGCGCCAAGCAGATTGTTGTTCTCCGCAGACAACTCTCTGATAACGGCTACACAAGTAACTTTTAATCCATTCTTACAATATTTCGGAGAAATTAAAATATGATTTTAGCTTGGCAAATAATAGCTCATCGTCAATGGAATCGAATGCTTTGCTAAACTCTAATAATACCAAAATCGTTAGCAAACGGTTATCCATGTTATGTTCTATGTCATCAGTGACCTGAAGAAGAGCCAGCCTGAAACCAGGCTGATTGTCGACCATCAGGTTATTTTCAATAATGTACCTTGTTATCTGTTGGTGTGTAATATATTCAAGGGCTTTGGAAATTGTGGGAAGAATGCTTATGGGTCTATAGTCACTGGCACATTGAGGTTTATTTGTCTTCGGGATCGGTATTACTAAAGCAGATTTCCACTGAGTTGGAAAGCTGCCTGTGATCAGCGAATAATTACATATTTTAGTTAATGCTTCTAATATAAACGGCAAGGCTAGGTTTATCATGTTAATTGAAATTCTGTCATTACCCTCGGCCTTGGTTTTAATTCGTCTGATAGCTTTCAGAACGTCAACAGGCGTGACGACATTAAAGTAAAAAGGTTCTTATACACAGCAAGTGTGGGCTTTAATAAGAGACAGTGTTTCATTTCTTGTTTCAGGAGTAATACGGGTACATGGAGTTGTGAAATGAGTATTAAGTTCGTCAGCACTTGGAATGATTTTTTGGTAATAGTTTTTAGTGTCTTTAAACTTTACACCCATATTTTTAACACTGCTCCATAAATGCCACGGGGATGAGTTTGGCTGTATCGAGCGGCGAGCGTACGCAATTTTAGCCGTTCTAATGGTTTGGGTACACCGGTTTCTGAGTAAACGGTATTCCTCGAAACTCACAGATACAAGCCTATCATTTTTTCTCTTAGAAGATTTATATTTACGAAAAGCATTATCCCGATCAGCATTAAGAGTGGGATGGACCCCCGCATTTTTTTGTTAAATAGTTATTTGCGTGAATATGCGTATTTCGGTAAATAATTTTTTTGCGAATTCGGCTTCTTATAAAGACAGATAAAAAGCAATTATCTGTGGCCCTGTTAAAGATCTATTTTGCATAGTACAGCGTCAAGACGGAAACACTGCACACCTTGCGCGTAGGAGCGATGAGGCACTAGGCGTGCATGTTAGTGTCGCCCGTATCGCTCCTTCGCTTCTCGACCTTGGACGCAGGGGTCCCACGGGGGTCAGGAGCGTATTTGTGCAAGCCATGTTAGCTAGGGCTGGCAAGCGACGCTCGGCACCTGGAACGGTGCAGCCACGACAAGGCAGCCCCGCTGTTCAGAAAACACTCTCCCCGCCGAGGAAGGTCATGAGGCTAGGCGGGGTAGTATATGAGGTGGGGACGATGGTGGCTCGCGGTCATTTTGCTCCGGAGGGACCAGCGGGGCGCCATCGCCGTGGACCACAGGGCCGTGGTCATGACGTCGACTTTTCACTCTGCCACTGTCGAGAAGGTCTCGACACGACGACGCCGTCAAGATTAAAAGGGTAATTATAATCCCAATAGGGCGCCTTAGCTCTTGCCGGATTAGGGTCCTCGGATCAAATAATTAAGGCTCATCATCCAAGAGCACTCTTTAGCTGGTGTTATTGTAAAGGTTTAATGGCCGTAACTTGGCCTGGCAATAAAGTCATTTAACGAGACGAGTAACATTGTTGTAATAGCCAAGGGCTAGATATACTTCTTGTAGTAGATCTAGTATTTGTAATAAAGTATAGTGAATCTGATAGTGCTTTATCCTCTGGTTACGAACATTCGCCCTTCCTTGAGCGTCCTGGTTCGACTACAGAACAGGTCACAGCAGTATTGACGTTGTTGTGCACGCCAGTTCTGGCAGTTACCGACAAACTGCGGCCGAATTAAACCGCCCGAGCATTTGCGAAAGTGAGCTCAAAATTCAGAGAAACAGGCGGTGCTGTGTTCTCAAAATTTTCACATGGCACGACAAATCGTGGGCATCAGGTCACCACGGCACCTAGAATTAACGGGTAGCGCCTCGTATACAAAACTCTTCCCGATATCTGGCAAGCAGACACACAGAAAGCATTTTAAGATGATGTACAAGAAATCACAATTCGACGATTATGTTCACATACAATATCAGTCAAACCCTTACAGGAGGTGAACCACTTGTTGGATTTCAAACAAATTACAACACGTCACTCCTGTGTTTCCAATACACACTTCTGCCTGAAACTAAACTTTGTGTCGAAATAACTTTCTAAAACTTGTATGAATCAAGATTTTAAGATAGTCTTATGTACACGAAATTATAAATATTACTTTTAAAATTATCTGGTATTTTTGTTCAAGTTATCGTTGATACCATATCATGAAATCATAAAATGTCCTCAAAATCTAGAAAAAAAAATGTTGCCTCATTATTTAATTGGTTCCCTGAATCAAAATGTTAGACTGCTGTTTCTAGTGACATCTGCAAGAATCATTTGACACAGCAATATTGAGTCGATTTGAGGCAATTTATCCTGCTTTGCTGAATGTTTGATAACGTAATATTTGCTGAGATAATATTTGTTATGGTTTCTTGAGTAACTTAAATAAAATATGGAACCGATATTTTCAAAATTTGTTACTTCCTATCGACGTTGGTTGGCATGGTCGGCAATGAATGTAGGTGATAATAGGAATGGGAATACAGAATTAATTCAAAATAGGCAATAAGTTTGTTACACGTCGTTAAAAATTTCCGTCTTCTTACGGAAATTGACTTCCGTAATTTTGGCTATTCAATCTTTCTACAACCTTTTGCGATTTCACAGACATGTAGGCCTAGGGTTTATCTTATACTTAATAATGCCATCGCTTTTGTGTCTTTAATATTGCGTCTAAATACTATAGTTTTATTCTCGTTTCGAAGGGATTGATTACATGAAATACACGATTTTAAAAATAATAATTTTTTTTTCAGATCATAAGTAGACCGGCGACAAAAATAATTTAAGTTCGCACGTGACCGATAATTTAAGTTCGCCACCTGGAGTGAAAATACACACACATGCACATACATAGCCACACACGCCCGCGCACACACACACATTCACACACACACGCACACACACACACACACACACACACACACGCACACACACACACACACACACACACACACACACACATATATATATATATATATATATATATATATATATATATATAATATATATATATATATATATATATATATATAGCACATAATTTTCCAGTTTCCGTTAAAGTGACGCTGAAAAGTATTTAAGTGTATTCAGAGGCGATGAAAATGACCTCATTCTAACAGTAATGATAATTTTCGCGTTGTATTAAGGTTGGAATGCTTTATGTTCTCTCGGTGCAAACGTTTCGATACCGGAAGAAATATAGATTGTCCGCACTCTCTTTATAAGGAGAGCTTTTCCATCTTTCTTAATTACGAATTGCATTTTCCCACAGTAACTTTGCACTGTAAACATTTTCGTTATTTTAGGAAAATTAACAGTAAAAATACAAACCCTCTATAGCACTCATAACTGAAGAACTAAACTATAACACACAAAAATGAAGATAAATTAACGGCATGTAGTAAATAGCCAATGGGAAGCCACTTAGGTCTTTTCTTCATCAGGACGGTATACAGGTGTTTAGACACTTGGGAGTACTTTCTATACAGAAAAAAATTAAAACTTCTGCTCCCGAACTACGTATTTTTCTTGTCGGAACAGCCATTAGAGTATTGCTTTAAATACAGTTGCCAGCTTAGTAAGAAACTTTTGTTTTATTTATAAAAATTCTTCATCAAAATTTTGTCTTTTCGCAATATTTTTAACAGCAAGCGGAAGTCACTACTTGCAAGAAAAAAAAATGCAGAGATGAAAATGCTTCTAGGCAGTAAAGAAAATAAGATCCTCTTAACAAATTAATGTTTTTGAAAAGCCTTCTTTTGTTTTTAAGGCTATTAAATGCAAAATTGCGCGGGAGAGAAAAAGGGAAGGGAGAAGCTGGGGACCTCGCCAACTTCTTCCATTTTTACCGACACAGAACCCCACAAAAAAAAAAAAACTTTGCGATCCATTATGTTTCTTTCATTCCGCTGTCTGGTGTACAAATTTACTCACTTCCTCCACGACTTAACTCCGGTTTTAACATTATGCTAATTATAACGATTTGCTTGATGAGTTTAAAAAAAAGCGCAAGACAGAACAGACGAGGGGAAGAGGTAGAAAAGAAGGCAGAAAATAAAGAAGGAAACTGCAACAAAAAAATTCAGAAGTTTGTAACGTGCCAGAAATGTAACTCTGTTTATAAATGTCCGTGCGGTAATAACTTGAAATTTTCCCCTTTTTAATTTCTTACGCACAGCTGGATAATACCCGCATTTCTTCCGCCATTAAAATCGCTCTTTTCATACAATAATTCCTCTCTAGGAACGTTATTCAGTTAATATGAATAAAAATTAAATACAAAAACTGCTTTGAGATATTGCTATTCATGAATATTACAGACCATTTTTAAACCTTTGTAAATGTCTGCAGCTTCGTGAGTGCATGAAATATCACGTCCTGAGAAAGAATAAAAACTGTTATTCTGTCTAATGTACTAGTGATACGGAAAATGAGGTCACAGAGTTTGTGAATGTTAAACGATGTTTACCATTATGACGGACATACTAAGTTAAAACACCTTTGATTTATAATTTTTAATTACCATTGTCAAGTTGTTAGCAACGGGAAACTTGACCATATCAATATTAATATTATTATATGTGTAAAAATTATATAGTGACGATCAAAACGTATAAGAGAGGAATGGTTATATAAAAATTCAACCGGAACATTTGACAACAACGCCAGTCCAAGTATGCACACTATTAATTTTTATTTGGTTAGGCTTATTAATGACCAGACTTTATACCGAAAAGCTAGTCAGGATTTTTTTTTTTTTTTTTTGGAAAATAGGAACGGTACCGCGCTCGCTAAAATAACTTAATATCACATCTAGTTCATTGCTTACCCGGAATTCGAACAGCGAATAGCGCAGTTTGAGCCATCGGCCAGGAAGTTATCTCCAAAAACTGGCAGTAAAATAAAGAGATGCCATGTTGGTTTTAAACAAATATAGCATAATAATGTGTACGAGAATTTCTACAAGAGTTGTTTAACCCACTCAGGTTTTGTTCGGAACAGTACCAATATCATTATAATGCTCTCATTCATATGGACCAATAATATGTTAGATGTGATTGCTGGCACCAGCTGTTTATCACACTATGGAATATAACCTAAAAACATGGTGTCCCCCACCATGTAAGGTACTTCCCCTGTAGCCTTACTGGATGATGTTTTCAGCTGTTTACAGTGTACATAATTAAATCCACTTCCTCTGCAACGTGCATTATACGAGATGGTCGAGACTATCTCTGTTTACAAGAAAGTATTTTATTGATCTACATTTACACACTATCGCTTTCCAAGTATTCCCTTTGCACAGCAATACAGTGCTACCAACATGCCTGCCACTTCTGCCACGTCCTGGAAGTCTTCTTCTCGAAGCATGTCAAGCACATTTCTGCGATTCGCGTTGGATTTTCACAGTGGTTTCAAAATTACGATCTTTGAGCTGGATCTTTCATCTTTGAGAAGTGGTGGCCCGAAAGTACATCCGGTGATAAGCTCCCAGAACGTAGCGGCAATGTCTAGAGATACGGGGCGTTGCCCCAGAGTTTCTCATTCGCATGTTAATTGCCGAGCGAGTAGGTTAAAATAGTAGGTGCGGGCTGATCGTGGACTTTTCTGTTTTCGTTTTTTTTTTTTTTTTTTTGTTTTCTTACCTTGTTATGAGGTATGTATCTATGTTGTATCAATAGTTTAAATCCTTTTTGCATACTATATTAATTTTTCCGATTATTAACAGTATTGATTATGTGTTTTTGCAGATTTCATCCTGACATGAATCGGAGGCGAATTCGTTCTTCTGGTTATTACCCGAGGAAGGTTTATCGTAATATTGTGTCTTTTACTAAGGATGACAATAACGATGACAGGTCTTGGACAGTTAAGATCATTGATGTAGAAGAGAATTATATTTTGTTGCATTTTCTGTACAGTCTTGGTCTTCAAGGAATAACTGCTAAAGCTGGCAGTGGTATGTTGAAAATGTGTTTCTTCAGAAGATCTCGTGTCGAGAAGGAGCCTGCACCAAACAATATTAGTGAAATTGATCCAAACAGGATAATCTGTTGGAAGACTTTTCCAGTTCATGAGGGCAAGGCAGACAATACTGCTGTAATAAGTGTTTTTGGAAATGTGTCTATGAATTCACATAAGAAGCTGAAGATGGATCTTCCAAAGCTGTTTGGTTAGCCCATGAGGCGAAACCAGAACACCATGTTGTTTCCAACAAGAAACTCAAGTGTATTGAGACCTCAGTGACAGGGTGAATTGTCGTCATGGAGCATCCACTTTTATGTGCACCACTAATCCGGATGCTTTCTACGAATGTCCTCTCTCACACATTTTAAAACTTGGCAGTGGAACACACTATCTATGATCTATACCCTTGTGACGACTTCTCGATGCACAATGTTCGCTGTACCAAGCTTCCCTCGCACAAGAGTTTCTCGCTGGAAACAACATGGCCGTGCTTCCACGCCCAACCTAAAGGCGACATTACATGATACAAGATTCTGCAAAAGCTTGTGCAAGGTCCGCCATAGCGGCCAGTATATGGGCTAGTGTGGCATCCATCATGGCATTTCCTGCCTTGCACAGACAGATTTCATACCAGGTTTGGTAATTGGACACGTCCTATTTTTCGTGGCAGGTTCCATTATGGCTCTCATACCTGGCCAATCACATTGCAGTTTCAGAGTGTAGGGCACTCCCCGTGGCTACTACTTGAAACGAGTTGATGAAGAAACTGAAAAGGACGCCTCCATCTTGAGTTACCATCTATGATGTTGAAACTATTGCAAATAGATTTAAAATTCGACTATGACGAATAATGTTGGTTATGAAACTTTTAATTACTGTTTAAAACCGTTCCGAACACTTAAGACATTACCTGCTGTATAAAAAAATTATTCAAACTCTTAACAATATTTGCGGTATATAAGCTCTTAATCTGTTGTATGAACTGGTAGTACTGTGGTACAGTTGTGGCATCTGCTATAAACACACAATTTTTGGGTGTGAGTTCGAAACTCCACAGGACCCAAGTTTTTTTTATCATTAAATTTTAGATGCTGATAATATCCCGGTACGTTAAGAAAAAACTTTATTTTGCAACTGGTCAGTAATTTTCGTCAAAATTAAAAATAACAGACTCGTACTCTAGTAACTTCACATTATTTTCAAGGAAATGAACTAAATTATACTAGTAAGCAATAAATTTATGTAAAAGGCGAACAGTAATATAGCAATATTACGATGTGCTTTAAATTTTTATAGGCCTACGCAAGTTACTAACTGGTAGCAGTTCTACGACTGGGGTTCATATCTACTATGAACCACATGCTGCGCACCCACCAAGGGTGTCAAATGCTAGTACGCGAACTGCTGTTGTGTAATATGAATCTTCCATGGTGGTTCATATAGCGGCTGGTATAATGGCTCGTGCATCAGACCTTGTAGAAGCTTGTACAAGAACCAAGTACGCCTGCAGGTATCGTGTAATACCGGCTCAATTGCCAGATTTTGCTCCTGCATACTTCGCCCTCTTCCCGTAGATGAAGATGCAGCTAGAAAATCGTTATTTTGACCCCACTGTGGAGATCCAACGTGAATCGCTGAAGGCACTGGACATGCTTCAAGAAGAAGTAGTCCAGGACACATTCCAGAAGTTGCAGGAACACTGGAAATGCAAGGAAACTATTTTGAAGGCAATAATGAGTAAACGTAGGCAAATAAAGTAGTTTCTTGTAAACAGATGTTGCCTCGAAACTTTTTGGTACCACCTCATATAATGAAAATATTGAATGGATATAACCTAAGAATTATGAGCATTATTAAAAGCTTTATTTCAATATGCTGCACACACGCCAGAGATTGCTTCCGAGAGGGCTAACCAGACATCAGATACCCAATATATGGGACACCCGAATTTGCCGAAAAGATTTCACAACCAGTTGTATTTCATAACACTTTAATTCATATCCACTTTCTTGATTGAATTATCTAGGGCTATGCGTCTTAGGTGCCTGTCCACAAATCACATACATACGATATCGGAGTAACCTAATTGTGATTGGCCAATCAATTGAGAAAATTTCTTGTCTAGCACGTGCGGAAATCTTTCCTCGAAATTCGGGTTTCTGTACCAATATACTCCAGCAAAGTTCCCGGAGGAACCGACGCTGACTTCTCCATCCTCCCCTCTAGGTGGCCAATACCTATTAAAAGGTCATACCTAGAGTACTACTTTCTAATCTTTAATTTAACCCCCCCCCCCCTCGCAAAGTAAAAGCTAAATAGACTCTTTGATCTTCAGGGTCCACCGGGAACTTTGCAATTTTTGAAACAGTCATGCTGTCCGAAAAATTTAAAGAAATGCTACACTAAACTGCTCACTCACACAACTAACTACCGTGTCCGTGCTTCTCCTTCTTTCACGTTGAAATTTAAGCATGACGGTATCCCATTATCTGCATTCGCACCCAGTGCGCTCGTGTGTGTATGGACTAGTTTTGGGGAATGACTGGTAACCAGAATCATTCCCCGCCGCCTCGCCCCCGGGCGCAAAAGGCGTTGTCAAACCACACTGCAGTCATTCGTTACAGTTCTCATTTACACACACATCCATTCAATACAATTTGCTGATGACCTCGTTGAGGTCTGGTCCTTCATTCCGTGAGTAGTCCTTCCGTTCTCATATTTCGTTGCCGTCTGTCTGGTTGTCATTGGTTATTCCCTGAATGAGAATAAGTCCCATCCAGAGAATGGGGACACATCCGGGTGTTGTCGTGATCGGTGTTTGAGGGAGGGGGAGGGAGGGGGACGTGGATCTTGTTCCGGTGGTAACTCTCCCCTTTCTTATTCTTCCAATCCTTAGTCAGGTGCAGCCAGGAGGGGGGCCCTGTGGACCCCTTTTCAATCCCCCCCCCCCGCAGAATCCCTCCCTCGGACTGGTTTCCCACAGGAAAAAAAACTGCTATTCTTGTCGGGACTAGCTCTGGTTAGTTAGGATGCCGACCAGGAATAAGGACTAATACCAGACCACAGTGTACCCCGTGAAGGGCGTACTGTAGTCAAAGGTACACCTCAGCATCCTTGAAGATCTCTGTTGAGAATCTTTCACCTCTTCGCCAGTAGCACTCTCAGAGCAAGCTCAGGATTGCGTCTCTTTCTGTTGGTAGGCCCGCCTGGGCGACGATGAGCCTGCCTACTGCCGCCATTTGGGGAAAGATGATCTTGTCTCCCCCCTCCATCTGCCTGATTACCATGGCCAGGGCTGCCATCAGAGTGTTGGGTTCTTCCAACCTCGACAGATACATTCCTTGTACGATTTCATCGTACAACCACAGTGGCTCGTCCGGGTGCACTCCTACAGGTCAAACCTGCACAGCCGCATCCACCATGTTTTGTTCGTCCGGCCAGTTGATAGTCACTGTTCTCTCAGTAGCAGGGACTGCTTTGTTCCTTCTCACAAGTTGCCTATGGAGGAATACTTCCCTGTAAGCCTCAGTTTCCCTCGGCTGCACAGTTCTGACCTCCTCCATAGGTACCCCCATTTCCCGTACCACTCTGGCACAGTTCATTGCGCCTACTGGTCTTTATCTGTTCTCTCCCATGAGCTTATTCATATTTTGGGACAAACGAGCAAAGCCCTCCCGAACGAATACCACTGGGTTCCAGGCACATGGCCACCCATCTTCTACATTTTCCACTTTTCCCTGACCATGGTCTTCTTGTTCTTCCAGGTCTATAACTCGTATTATAGACTTGGAATTGGGCTGCTCATTCCACCTTTTCTGCTTGCTTCTTTCTTCTTCAGGCAGCAATCGGGAGGGGGTTCTGTGGACCCCTTTCTGATCTCCCTCACCCCGCTGGGATCCTTAACTGGAAGTGTTCTGTCTGTGGACAGGAACTGCTTCTTGTCTTGAGCGAAAGCTGAGAGGGCTCCCCTCACACTCGTTTAGTACCACCACTTCGGGGAATATGTGTGCTGCCATTATGGTCGTTCACATTATCCCCATCCTTCGAACTGTCACCGATCTGACAGCTCACTCACCACCACTCGAACTCTTCTCTTCTCTTTCCTATTGAAATGAGATATTGCAGCACCCCAGTCGCCAAATTCCTGTCCCTGAGCATGTCCCGGAGTCGGAGGGGTCCATGTTTCCCCTCAAATTCCAAGAGAAGGTCATCTATCTTGGGGCACTCCACCGCATGGGCGGGGGTGTCTGACACCCCATACACCACGCAGTCAGGGTGGTCAATCAAGTCAAATGAGGACAACTTCTCACTGAAGTTTCCGTGTCCGGTCACGAATTGTGCTGTGTAGTGCCCTATCAAGAGCCCCTTCCCCAACCGCAGCCTCTCCCGGACATCCGGAAAGATGGTATAAGTGGTTCTACCCTTATCCGAGTTCTCCCATCTAGTTTGCCACGTTTTCAAGGTGGCTTCCTTTCTTGCCTTTCGTGCCTCGGTGGGAAGGACCTCCCTTTATCACTAGGAGATCTAGTGGGATTTCTCCGGCAACCACTTGTGGGGCATCATTGGAAGTTGTCCTGTAAGCCTATGTGATCCCCAGAAATGCTGCTTTCTGTCCACTGATGATCCTTCTCTCTTCTCATGGACTCGCTCCGCCTCCGGGAACCACACAATGGGCAGAAAAACAGATCTGTACATGAGTTTCAACGTCTGGTAGCCGAGACAGAAAAAGCGACCGGAGCGCTCCTTTGTGAACTACCCTTGGTGCGTGGAGCCTGCTTCACAAGAAGTCGACGCCGGCGCTGCTGCGGCGGCCGAATGGTGATGCGGAGGAGCGAGCGAACTTGAGTTGGCTGCGGTTTCTCAGGGCTCCTTGCTCCCTGCCTGTAATTACCGTTAGCGGCCTGGCAAGTGCGTTAAGTCCGACTGGCCGGGCCTCGAACCCTACTAATCAGCATTAGGGGACTGTTTCAGAAACTTAGCGACACCATAGACTGCGCCTCACACACAGGGCACTTGCAGACTTGAGAAATGTGTGGCTTACAGAGACGAGAACCGCATCTGCGGTTTCATTCAGTTATCTATTTCACAATAAACTCATTCCACTACAAAAACGAGTTAATGACGATGCTTAAACTTACATTCGATAAACCAAAGGAAAGAAATCGTACTTCAGCCAGATATATTTTACTGAACAAAGTTTATTTATCATCTTTTACATAGGAATTATACAACGCCAAATAAAGTAATTAAGATTAGATTATGTAATTTCAGTAAAGCCATCATAAAAAATTAAAAAATTAAATTTCAGACATTAGAAAACCAAAAATAAAACGCGTACCGATTTAACTATTTCACTTATTTCAAAGGGAGATAGATAACGAAAATTCCCATTGCAAAGATACAAACTTACCAGAAGAAAAAAATAGTGAGTGAGCAAGTGAAGATATTTGGGTGGCTCTGAACATCAAGGTCTTGAGAACTGATGAGGGTGAAGCGAGATGAGTATGGAGCAGCGCCAGAATGAAAGGACGGGGGTAAACGGGAGTTCCCCAGGAAAACTCGCCTACCACTGGCATCGTTCGGCACGATTCCCACATGCGAAGAAAAAGTAGCGTTTTCTCAATCGTACACGTTGCAAATAAAACAATCCGCCGAGAAAGTTTGTCGCATTTTATCCGAAAGCGTAAAAGTTTGTGCATGCGCCTCAGTTTTTTGAAGCCGTGCAAAGTTCGCAAGTAGTTTCGTGTCGCCGGTTAATATAATATTAGTATAGTCGTCTGTAAGCGACTCTAACGCATTTACATTCTCTCATTTGGTACACTATACAAAGGGTTCGTGACGTATTTAAGTGCAGATTAATTAGTCTTTGTTATTTTCGCTGACTGTTTAAGTACACTAGATCTGCTGGTGCTCAAACTATGGGGTAGGCTGTTTTCGCAATCCTTGTATTGTTACACACATATAAACTGGGGAAAAATTCACCTTTATGTACCTCCCTTTTTTTAAACACAATCTAGCTCCGTCCATGCTTTTGTTTTCTGTTGTCACGTGTATGCTACAAAAATTGGCCAAAATTAAATTGTCGTGGATATGGACTAATAATTTTCAGTATGCTCTTACGTATACATCTATTAATTTTTTGTTTCAATAACGCTACAACACAGCTTATTAGTTATATTTTAACTTGTAGCAGACCTCTTTTTAATGGTTACGAATTTAAGATGCACAAATTTGTTGAGATGTCATCATATTTACAGTATTCCCGAATAAATCCTAATTGTGAATATGTCCTGATGAAGATGTTTAAATTCTAATTCGCCCAGACAGAAACATATTTCTGAACGAAACCATACATTTTAGTCAACAAAAATATTAATTCGTCGAATATCGTATATACACAAATGATATGAAATATTTTGTAGCAACAGTTAATAAAACAAAGTTATAATTTCAGTATAAAATAAATAATCAAACATTAGCAATGACGTTGATTCAACCTGAATTCGTTTCATCTTAGTTATAATTTGGAAATGTAACAACAGTGGGTTTTAATTTATTCAGGTATGGAAACATGTTCATGGGAAATATTGTTGTGTGATGTTACAAATATAGAATAGGAATGGTTTGCGCAGCTCTAGCGTGGCTTGGACTGCCAAGTTTGAAAGGATGTATGTACCTAGGAGAAGAAGGGAGGGGGGGGGGGGGGGAGGGGCGAGAGGACGAAAAAAAAACGTCGAAATCCTCCGTAGTGAATCGCGCTCTTATACATTTTGGTGCGAAATATTTACCTGTCCAGATTCCACTAGGAAGAATAATCATCTTTTCCACCGGAAGCTAAACAAACAACAGACTTTTATAAAAGCGGCGGACCAACCGACTGCGCCACGAGAGGCTAGCTGACTTTTAAAAGATTAAAAAACAGTATTCTCTCGGCAAATGGAATTACGTGTTTGTTTTCCACTCTGGCTCTGTTAATTAACGCAGTGGTGAGGTCTAAGCTGGTTAAAAACTGTTTAGTATGTCCAATATTTGCTTTTCCGCCTCCACCTGCCCCTGTAATCCGAGTATTTTTTAAAGAGGTTTACTTCTTTTTTTTTTTGTTCCCCCCCGCGCAGTTCCCTACCACAGAGGCACACATTTCAGCAAATTTAGCACCATCGCAAGAATCGAAAATAGTAGCTGCAAAGCCCGCCTGATGGAAATGTTTTTTTTTTTTTTCAAGTCTGGCAAAACTGTTGTTTAAAAATTGAATGATATTCCGAATATCACAGAGAGAGAGAAAAAAATAGAATTGCTCTCATAATGCATACACAGAATAGACAACTACAAAGGGTCTAATATAGTCGTAAACAAACATAGATTCTCTAGCAGAAACAATAAAAGCAATCTCGTATATAAAACACGAATCATCATGTTCATGATCCAGAGCTAAGATCAGAACTATATCAAGATCAAACGATGTTAAGTTAATAACACATGAGAAATCTCTTGATTTTTAGTATCAGATATAAAAAAAATTAATAGTTCCGTGTTTCCTTATTAGTCTGTTTATTTCTCATTAACTTTTAAATTGCGTTGGTAACGTCTTCATTATTTTTTATTTTCAAGCACTTCTTACATATCTTATATTTACACTAAAATGTCTGCAAGTCAGAAAGGCGTAGCACCAAGAATGCTACTTTATAGTTTAAGGTTTCATAACCATGCTCAGTCATGAGCGAGATAGCCGAACAAATATGAATGACTGGAAATACTACCGGAACCGAACGCGATCGGTGTTCATTTCACCGAGTTTTTAGAAGGATTTAAAACTTAAACAAATGAGGTAACCAGTTTATGTAAATTTTCTCAAGGCGGGAAGGAAAAATACTCCAGCCAAGTTAGGTAGTTGTCTATTTATTCCTTTCGCGGATATTCTTACTACTTGTAAAATTAAAACACACAGGAAGTTTATGTCGAAAACAGGAGTGACTAAATTGTTGTTTATGTAAACACGAGCTCATCGACGTTTGTTATAAGTTTCCACGCCCCTGTTTAAAGTAACGATTGCCAGAAAATTAGAAATTTTGGAATATCAACATCGTAGTTGTAAAGAGAGCTATACTTCAAGGTATATTTTGGAATATCAACATCGTAGTTGTAAGGAGAGCTATACTTCAAGGTATATTTTGGAATATCAACATCGTAGTTGTAAAGAGAGCTATACTTCAAGGTATATTTTGGAATATCAACATCGTAGTTGTAAGAAGAGCTATACTTCAAGGTATATTTTGGAATATCAACATCGTAGTTGTAAAGAGAGCTATACTTCAAGGTATATTTTGGAATATCAACATCGTAGTAAGAAGAGCTATACTTCAAGGTATATTTTGGAATATCAACATCGTAGTTGTAAAGAGAGCTATACTTCAAGGTATATTTTGGAATATCAACATCGTAGTAAGAAGAGCTATACTTCAAGGTATATTTTGGAATATCAACATCGTAGTTGTAAAGAGAGCTATACTTCAAGGTAATATTTTGGAATATCAACATCGTAGTTGTAAGAAGAGCTATACTTCAAGGTATATTTTGGAATATCAACATCGTAGTTGTAAGAAGAGCTATACTTCAAGGTATATTTTGGAATATCAACATCGTAGTTGTAAAGAGAGCTATACTTCAAGGTATATTTTGGAATATCAACATCGTAGTTGTAAGAAGAGCTATACTTCAAGGTATATTTTGGAATATCAACATCGTAGTTGTAAGAAGAGCTATACTTCAAGGTATATTTTGGAATATCAACATCGTAGTTGTAAAGAGAGCTATACTTCAAGGTATATTTTGGAATATCAACATCGTAGTAAGAAGAGCTATACTTCAAGGTATATTTTGGAATATCAACATCGTAGTTGTAAAGAGAGCTATACTTCAAGGTATATTTTGGAATATCAACATCGTAGTAAGAAGAGCTATACTTCAAGGTATATTTTGGAATATCAACATCGCAGTTGTAAGAAGAGCTATACTTCAAGGTATATTTTTCTTGAAATTATTTTTTGCTCGAGTTTTTTTTTTATCTGAGATACTTTTCCATGATATTCAGGGAAGTAGATTAACCAAAACGACATCACAAAACAGCGTGTAGAGTTCAACGATTCAACTGAGAAGTTTAAAAGCACGCTTCAAAGTGATGGGGTATATACGAGTTTGAGGTTGGTGGGAATTCCCTGAAAAGTTTTGCCAAGTCAAAAAAAAAAATATAGAAGGGGTAAGAGCTGGGTTGGTAAACTCATAAACATACAGATACTTCCAGTTTTGGTAAAAATTAAAATGAAAAAAATTTATAGTAGCTTATTCTCTTGCGGAATTGTTTTCTTCCGTACTTAAATCAAATTACACATATCTTCGGTAGTAAGATGTGTAAAATATTGCGATAGTAATACACAGTAGAAATTTTTTTTGCCATACGAACAATTCTTTGTAAACCCGTTGCCAATAATTTACTTGTAATAATACAAGATAAATATTGTACCCTTAGAGCGCACCTTAGATAGTACATGTAGTAGAACATGTTACGTATCTCCATGTTTTTAATAAACTTGAAGTCTGCGGTAATTGCTTGTTAAAATTCAACTTCAGTCTGACACGTTCCACAGTAACGTATTGTGATATTTGCCCTAATTTACTTCTTGTGCTAAAACAATTATCTTATCAACTATTTTCCAAATACCTGTTTGCAACACAAAAACAAAAGTTTACAGTGTAGGAAGTTTGCGGTCTCTACCTGCACACTCGCCAAATTCGATCCTTGACGGGATATTACGATGTTATGATAAATGCTCTATAGCTAGAGCCACGAGTATTTCGCGAATTCATTCGGAGTCGAGGTAGACTCCAAACATTCGTTCTTTTCTCTTACAATTCTTATTGGACGACAGTTCTTTAGACACGCCCCATTTAATTGTGAGCCAGTAATAAGCAGGAAGCAGCAGTGTGAGTGAGTGTTTAACAGTGCTGTACAGAGGCCTCGCTTGATCACAGCAACCAATAAGCGAACGATAATGTCTCGAGTGTATGAGAACTGTCTAGCCTAGCTTGCTGTCAACTTAATCCGCGAAATACTCGTGGCTCTTTCTATGGCATACAGCGAAGTGTTGTTAATAGCCGCAAACAGAACGACTTTGAGTACATTTTTGCTATATTATAATGTCGAAGGATATTATTGTACGCAGACGATTTTGGCCGAACAGGTCTTTTTGTTCCTACGAATTCCTTTAGCATATTATCGTCTTGAGTCGCAATAGTAAACATGCATTTAAGGCATTGGAAACAGGAGAAAAAATGCGTTGATTGGGCAAACTGTTATGCTTTTAGCATATAATTATGTCCCAAGCGCTATTGATACAGGTATTGGTTGTACAGCGTTGTCATCCACTATGAATAGCGCCCCGAGTATTTCACGAATTCATCCTGAGGCGAGGTAGACTTCAAACACGTTTATTTTGTCCTACTATCGCGACTGGACGGCAGTTGTTTAAACATGCCCCATTTGACAGTGAGCCAGCAATAAGCAGGGAGCAGTAGTGTGTGAGTGAGTGTTGAAGATTCCTGTACAAAGGCCTCACTTGATCGCAGCCCCGCGGATTAAGTTGACATCAAGCTAGACTGGACAGCCCTCTATACATTCGAGACATCATCGTTTGCTTATTGGTTGATATGATCAAGCGAGGCCTCTGTACAGCACTGTTAAACACTCACTCAAACTGCTGCTTCCTGCTTATTACTGGCTCACAATTAAATGGGGCGTGTCTAAAGAACTGTCGTCCAATAAGAATTGTAAGAGAAAAGAACAAGTTTTTGGAGTCTACCTCGCTCCCGGATGAATTCGCGAATTACTCGTGGTTCTATCAATAAGCAGACGGTATTGCCTCGAATGTACAAAGGATTGTAAAGTCTAGGCTGCTGCCAAGGCAATCCGCGAAATACTCGGGGCTCTAACTATGAGTATTGAGATCTATCTCTGGTATCCTAGCCCAACGGAAGAATGAACCAAATGCAGAAGGGGGGGGGGGGTGGTAAAATCCCCGAAACCTGGGCACCAGGGGGCCAAACTCTGCTTCGAGAAATTTTGTTCTCATTCTGGAACGGAAGCGAAATGCAATATAAAATACGGAATTTTAGTTGAGCACACTGATTGTCACTATTTAAACATCAGTGGATGAGCCATAAATTATCTCAAATTTAAAGCCGTTAGTTGATTGTCATCCGTTGGGGTGTTGGCGGGCACGCTTTTTTAGTGGGAAGGGGGCGACAAACTTCTTTGTCCTCGGGCCCTGTGAGGTTCTCGACGGTTGTGCTGTGGCTAGAGAGCGGGACTTGTTACTCAGCCCCCCCCCCCCTTTTTTTTCCCTCAAACCGTCTGTCACTTATAGGATATTCACCTTAAAATAAGCACTTTTGAAAGTCCTGTTGAAGATCTACTTATATCCACGTTGTATATTCTTTAGTCTTATGTAAAATTAACACTGCCACGGGCTTTATTACTTCATTCATACGTCGGTCAAGTGAAACTGTGAAATTATTAGAAAAGTAAATACTTGTCATATTAGCTAATTTTTACACCCCGATGCATTAAAGAAACATAAAGCGAAAGAAATAATATGAGTTGTTACAAATGATTACCTAACACTTTTTATTCGACGTTAAGATATGGAACTACTGCCCATCCATCGTTGCCAACTTCAATGGGTGCATGTCACTCAGTGCGCTCGTTAAATTATATGCAGACAGGGGCAGTGACTTTTTTCTAAGGTTGATTTCAAAAGTGCTCACTTCATCGTGAACAGTCTTTAGCAGGAAAATACTTACATTTTCGCGGTGGGCCATACATATGGTCATTTGCCCTAAACCCCGATTTCGTCAAAGTGTGTTACATGTTATTTTTTGTTAGCATACTAGCAGAACTTTTCGTGCATGAACTATGGAAATTTGTTGTAAACCTCGCCTTCAATGTTTCGCTTTGAATATCGTACAATCTTATTCGCTTGAGATAAATCTTGATCCCACCCACTGGCTGACTTGTGGATATTTGTTCTGAACCGAGCTATCACTGGAGTCGTAGAGATTAAGTGAAATCGTAATTTTTTCAAAGCTGGCAAGTTGAGAGTAGAGTTGTTAACCGACACTTCAAAAGCACAATAATAAACACACTTCTGCGGAATACATTAACAAACAAGTCAAAATTAAATCCAATGACTTGTTAAGTTAACCAGTGAGGGCCGATATGCGTCGGCAGGGCTGCGGCCACACTGTTTCACACTTTTCGAGGAGGTTCTGTTTAAGATAATGGAGTGGCACTGAATGTCCAGACAACTGCGAAGGTCAACATTTGTTTTGAAGGAAGGCAATATAAAGTTTATCGAATGGAGGCGCCGGGTATCGATCCCGGTGCCTCTCGCATGCTAAGCGAGCGCTCTACCATCTGAGCTACGCCCCCTGATATACATTACGCTTCCCGACAAGTAGTGGATAGCTGCACAGTGCCAGAAACTTTCCCGTAGGAGTGGGAGAAAGTAGAACGCGGTCAACAACTACCTCGTTACACACACGCTGCGTTCCCTCCAGCTTGTCGGCCAATTCACCGCTGGAAGGTGGACGGACTCAGACTGGAGCTCTCTTCTAGCCTCTGACGCTGGCCTCCAACTATTTACCTAGATTCTAGGTTCTACCGTATAATTGTGATTCACATAAAATAATGGATGATAAAATACGGATCTGTCTAGTGCCAGTACATGCTCTGTGACGTAACCTTCGATGCCATCACTAGACACACCTGAATTTCGCGGAAATATTTCCGCACACACTAGACTTCAATACCCTACGGACATACCATCAGTTTTCGTTTGGTTATTGGCAGCGTGAGTATTTATGACAAGATATTTCCTCACTTGACTGGCCAATCACAATTAGGTTACTGCGATACTGTACGTCTGTGATTCGCGGGCAGACACCTAAGACGTGTAGCACCTATATCATCCAAACAAAAAAGTGGATCTGAATTAAAGTGTTGTGAAATACAACTGGCCGTGAAATCTTTCCCACGAAATTCAGGTGTCCCTAGCCATCACCAGTCAGAGCAACTGCATTTGCAACCGCACAGTAGATTGTAGTCAGGTGCACAGAAACCATTAAAGAACCACAGACAGCTGGCCTCTATCCGCGCTTCCGTATACTACCCCATAGACTAAGGCCGGGAACACACGACACAGGAAAACGTCCGGCGCCCGTCCCTAGCCTTGCACCCTGCCGGGTCCGACCCGTGGAGCTTGCCGTGTGTTCCCGGCCTAGTTAGACCGCTTATTCGTCTTCTGCGCATGTACACAACATTGACTTACCCCAAAGGAACACATCTGACAAAGTCACATGGTCAACAGTCATGAACGTGTTTGTCTATTATCTTAATTTTTAAATTACAAGCACTATTATATGAATAAAATACTTCTACCAATTTTAATTTAATCAAAAAGCATTACAAATCGGTTAGAGGAATTATAAAAATATCTCAAAAGCACTTGTTTACTAAATTATGCTCTAACCTCAAACCCAGACCACGCCATTTTTGCTAACCGTATTTGGCAGAAGAGCAGTTCAATGTTGGGACACGGAGATTGGTTGTGCGCAGCCAGCGAAATCGGCCTTCTTCATCTTTAGTCTGTGATACTATCAAGAGCACCAAAGATTTGTCACAGCTACACAAGCGAAACTGGCTCGTTAATCACGCACCTCCGCCTCACACACTGGCAACATGCTGCAAGGTCATTCCTCGTCCAGCAAGGGCCTGGGGACTAACAACGCATTCACTAGCCTGAGCCAATAGGAAATCTTCCGCGACTAGGCAGCACGCCATACTTATTTCCGTGCAGTCCCGTCAGCCTGAGTCAACTCGAGTAAGTTCATACCAAATGTTCGCAACGCTTACATGTGCTACTTAATGTGTTAATAGTCCGTAACCAACGGTCGCTTATGAATCAGTTATCTGAGCCGATGTAAACCACCTAATGTAGGTACTGGAACTCGACACTACTCTTGTTCGTTTCACGAAGTATGTAGACTATCAGACAGTATATAGAAGCGTGGTAATCCACTTCTGTATCAAACTTTGCATCAAATAATTAGTTACGCAGCTTCAAAAGTGCTCAGTGATCAAACTGCTGCTCTGATCATACACACACTTCAACAGAAGTACACTCTAAATTTTAATCAGTGAGAATTTCACTGTTTTAATCAGTCAACAGTACCTGGCTGATTAAACAGTCACTTCAGTGAATTTAACTGATGAATCAGTGAATAAATGCCAGATTTATTCACTTTTTGATTTAATGACATTTTCCACTGATTCATCAGTCATTTTTTCACTGCTTTTCAGTGGTTTGTTATTTGACTGATGGATCAGTTAAACAGCGTGTCAAACTCCGTCAAACAACGTTTAAAAATGGCCGCTAAACAACGTGTATCAGGCGAAATAACAACGAATAAACTAATAAAACCAACACAAATTACTTTCTGAGATGTGTTTCGTCTTTCAAAATATCGTTTTATGAGATAACATGAACATTCAGCCTTTCATTCCGGTTTTACGTATTTAATTTCGTTTTCATGTAATCATCACAGCGTTCTGTTTTAAGGTTTAAAGTGCATATAATATGGTCAAGAGAGTGCGTTCATATATGCTATTCGTTTTAACAATCCTAGCCGTACCAATTAAACCAATAACTAAACGTAAGGGTATAGAATTAAAATCTTCAAGATTTCGAAATATAACACATATATTTCCTCTTCTATTTTAACTTGTCCTGACAGTGCAGATGGTCAGGTAACGGCCTAAAGGAGAAGTGGAGAGTGTGTGCGAGCTCAAACCCGAACGCCGCTGAATTTTTTTTAATTGCGGTCTATTGCGGAATGTAAATAGTAAACTATCGTAAATATGTTTATTTCATCTAATAAGTTGGCTAAATTTAATAAAATCTGTATTTAATTCGCCACGGCAATCGGCCGTCACTTATTCATTAGTGAAATTGTTTCACGTGACTAATTCAACGAGTGAAATTTTTTCACTGAAACAATCAGTGGTTTACCACTGGTTCTAAGTGGAGCCATTTTCACTGATTCGAGTAGTTGAATTTCACTGCGAATCAGTGGTTTCCCACTGATTCCATTTTAGAGTGTAGTGTTTGAACAAAGCTAACTGTCGCCGAAGTTTAAGTTCATGGTTTTACGTTCCCCCCCTGAGAGATACGTGCACAAGTTCATGAGCAATGTACGTCCCTTCTACCCTTCCCCTTACTTATCTTCGATGTCAGTACATCCAACAGTAGCAACAACATGTCCCGGCAGAAGCCAGGTCTGGCCACTCCACCACTAGACAGAACCAATCCCCAAAGAGGGTGCGCTGGGAGCATCACTTCACTTACTCTAAACCATACTTTTCGGACCCTGAGGATTTACCGGGAACTTGCAGCGAGACTACGGGAGAACAAACAGGTACATCACGCCGCTTAGAACATGAGCGGACAGGCTCCTGGCGAACAGGACAGATGAACAGCCACCACCTGAGGACGCGATTCACATTCACTTCTCCGCTCATCGGGAGGCGACGTACGTCGTGGAAACAAAGTAACGGGGTGTTAGTGGCCATGGCACCAAGTGTCGTAGTCACCTGCCTGTCAGAACATCGTCGACTCCCCCACACCCGGCTAGGAATGCACACGCATTTGCGCTTCCAATAAGTGGAAAAGAGATCGAGAATCGTTCCCCAGGGAACAATTTCAAAACCACAGCCTTGCCCCGGCTATTCCAGAGGGCACTTCACCCCACTGTTACCATAGACCGACACTGGTGTATGCTTGCTTGGAATACACTCGCCTGTTCTCCGACAAATAAAAGACGCGATGGCTCAGCGGGTAGAGCCCCCGCCATCCACACTGTAAAAAATTTTCTGGTTAACTTCCTAGACTGTAATGGAAGTTTTTAACCTATGCACCATAAGGAAATAATACCACGCATCAAGCTGCGGATATAAGGAATGTCTATCGTCGCTCCTATACAAAGTTGGGAACTTCCCTACGCATTTGACTGTTTCCTGAACAACTGCGGGAACGCTACAATGCATGTATAGGGGAAAATATTACCATCCCGCTTTCTCACTAAGCGTATGCACAGGTGTGGTAAATTTCCGAATGATTTCTTAAAAGAACGCATCAAGGAGAACCAGGTACAATTCCCGGAGGGGTCCACTCCCCCCCCCAATTCCTCTATTTCAGCACGTGTAAATCGTACCGGACGATGTCGCTGGTCAGCGGGTTTTCTCGGGGATCTCCCGTTTCCCCCGCTATTGCGTTCCGGCGCTGCTCCATTCTCACCTCGCTTCAAACTCATCGGCTCTGAAAACCCGCTGTTAAGAGCGGCCCAAAATTCTCCACTCCACCACATAGGTAAAGTCTGTTCATGATAAAGTGAGCACTTTTGAAATGAACCTTAGAAAAAAGTCACTGCACCTGAACTCATATATTTTAATGCGCGCACTGAGTGACATTTGCGCAGTAATGTTGGTAATGATGGATGGAAAATAGTTCCACATATTAACGTGGAATAAAAAGTGTTAGGTAACCATTTGTGATAACTTAAATAATTTCTTTCTCTTTCTGGTTTTTTAATGCATCGAGGTGTAAACATTTGCAGATTTGTAAAATATTTACTTTTCTAATAATTTCACAATTTTACTTTACCGTCGTATGAAAAAAGTGATGAAGCCCATGGAAATGTTAATTTTACGTAAGGCGGAATAATCAACGTGCATACAAGGAGATCTTAAGCAGGGCCTATACATGACTGGGAATAGTTTTAAAACGGAATCATTTCTACGTTGGTTCAGTGTATTATGCCAGCAACTCCTGTGTGCGAAACCCCAAATATGATTCGTTCAGAGGGATTGTTCATTCACTACTATCCAACTTTTCTACTTCAAGTAAAGTGTCTGGTAGTATCGCTATAATAACATTTGCGTGTGTGCAAAGACCGTTACGGCGATGACGACGGCAATTTTCCATTGCTAACACGAACTAAAGTGTCTGTGTAGCGGCAAGGTAGTGAAGGCTTTGCGAAGTCAGCCTGCAGTGTTGTCCGTGCTGTGTTATGTTGTGCACACTCGAATGTAGATATCGCTCTGTGCCTGTGCAGTGAGTAAGACTTTTAAGTTGTGCGTATTGTAATATTTGTGTAATTCTGTCTAGCGAGTGTTTGCGGTAACCAAAACGGAACTTATGCAAACGGCTCGACAGGAATTTAATGTAATTATACTAATTAATAGTTACAATATAAGCTGTTGGCGAGGGAGGGCCAAGTCGTGTTGAGCAACTGAAATGTAGTCTGTTCACGGTAAAATTAGCACTTTTGAAAGCCCTGCGTAAGTTCTACTTGTATGCAAGTTGTGTATTTTTCCGCCTCATATAAAATTAACATTGCCACGGGCCTCATCACTTTATTCATGCGTCGGTCAAGTAAAACTGTGAAATTTTTAGGAAAGTAAATGTTATACAAATCTCCTCATTTTCACACTTCGATGTATTAAAAAAAAGCAGACAGCGAAAGAAATAATTTAAATTATCACAAATGGTTACTTAACACTATTTATTCCACGTTAATATATGGAACTATTTTCTATCCATCGTTGCCAACTTTACTGCGCAAATGTCAGTCAGTGCGCCCATTAAAATATATGCGTTTAGGGGCAGTGACTTTTTTTTCTAAGGTTCATTTCAAAAGAGCTCACTTTATCGTGAACAACCTTTATAGTATATGACTAACCTGTATGTACCATTGCTGTAGACTGAATGAATGTTATGAGGGGAAGAGACAAGCGGCTCGCCAAGTTGTATCTTGAGGGCGCGGGGTTCACAGACCCCGTTCGAGGTGTTGCCGAGCGTTAGTATTGTGTTGGCGCAATTGTTCCTATAGGTTGTTCACGGTGAAATTAGCACTTTTGAAAGCCCTGCTTAAGATCCACCTGTATGCACGTCATGTGTTCTTCCGCCTTATGTAAAATTAACATTGTCATGGGCCTCGTCACCTTATTCATACGTCGGTAAAGTGAAACTATGAAATTATTAGAAAAGTGAATATTTTGCAATTCCGCTCATTTTTACACTTTGACGCATAAAAAACAGAAAGAAAAAGAAATAATTTAAGTTATTACAAATGGCCACATAGCACTTTTTATTCGGCGTAAATATATGGAACTACTTTCCCTTCCATTGCTACCACTCACAGAAGCCGTTAAAATATATGCCACGCAGGAGCAGTGACATTTTTCAGAGGTTCATTTCAAAAGTGCTCACTTTATCGTGGACAGACTTTAATATTGTGACTCTGGGAGGGGAGATATGCTGACGTATCAGTGCAATGTTTTACAACAAACTATAATTTTTGCAACATGTTTTGGATTCTTCCCCCGGCCTGGACACCGACGTGTCGTTGCGGCTTGCTCGACTTGTCCGCGCTCACATGATTCATGACCACATTCGCTGCTGTCCGGCGAGTTCTAGGCACAAGGCTTATGGATATGAGGCGCGGAGAGTTAGATACCCCATGCTCGGCAGCAGATGGGGTTAGGAAAGCAGGATCACAGCCACTGGTCTCCCGGCTTCACATTCGCCCGCGGGACTAGGAATTATGTAAACCATTTTAAGAGATTTTTGATCCCTCCTCCATCAACCCCCCACTCTTCTTCGTCTCTCCCCCCAACGCCACGCCCACCCTCCACCCTCACTCGGCAACCCACAGCGCCCTCGCTTCTTCCCTTCCACCCGCTCTGATAGAATTTGATGTACGCACGTCAAATTCTGTCGGCCCCGAGAAGTGGAAAAACAGCGCCGAACTCGCCGTGAAAAATGTAATAAGAGAAGGAACATGTTTTTGAGAAGCCGCGGAGAGGCGCGTCAGACGGGTCTTGAGTGACGTTCATCCTTCTTTGCGCGGCCAGGTTAAATGGATTGCATTACTTGGCCTGAAAACATTTCCGTCCGCCTGCTCTCCTGCCCCGCTGTCGCTTCAGCTGCTTCTGCCGCGGAGAGCTGGGCACCCACAGCCGACAGCCGGACTGGATGTTCCGCCTGGAAAAAGACCAAAGTGGAACGTAACATAACTGCAGTAGTTCAGTGGCCTTCCGTTACTTTAAGAGGACTATGTACGGAAACATATTTGGTGAAATCGTCGTTTGCGCGCAAACGCGTATCTCGGTAAATAAAAGTTATGGAAATACGACTTTTTGCAGAAAGGATTTAAAAAAAACTATTGACTATATCCCTATCTTTTTCCTTTTGTCATATTTAGTGCAGTCTTGGAGAAAAAAAAATTCTTGTAAGTGGTCAAATATCGCATTTTTAAAGCTTGCCAATGCAGTTTCCTTAAGCGGCAAGAGAAAAGGTCAAAGATAGGGCTATAGTTTAATCTGTGGTCTTTTATCGCGTGTAATAAAACCCCACTGTTTAGAGATCTAATTTGCACAGTACAGCGTCACGACGGAAACCCTGCACGTCTTGCGCGTAGGAGCGATGAGGCACTAGGCGTACGTGTTACTGTCGCCCGTATCGCTCCCTCGCTTCTTGACCTTGAACGTGCAGGTACATAGGACCCTCAACTTGCTGGGCAAAGGAAGACACGTGCTTGCTGTCAGATTGATGGGAGGTATTGCTGTAAACAGGGCGCTCGTCGATAGCGAGGTCATTAGAGACGGAGCAATTTGCTCAGAGAAGGAGGAACGGGTACGGAATCGGCCATGGCCTGAGTTAAGGAACCATCCCAGCGTTCGCCTGGAGTGGTTCCGGCGAACTGTGGGAAACAAAACTCAAAATGACAGGACCGGGAATCGAATCCGGGTCTTCCCGAATGCGAGACCGAAGGTGTTGTCAGATTGGAATCTAACACAAATCAGTAAGTTGATTCTTGCGATGCATTAATTTGTGGACCACTTCACGCTTAAAAGCTTCGAAGTGCTACAGCAGCTCTTGGTCTAATTTTACGGGATGATTCATTCACGTTCATAAACATGGCGATAATTTCTCTGCTCGGTTGAGGAATGCCAACCCACATAACCAACAAAGCTTGTGGTATTGAATTTCCTCTTTTGTTTTGTTTTCAACGAAGCTTGCGTTGGCTTGCTGAACATGCTAGACCAACCCAAATCACGTAATCAAAAATGGATGGCTATCGCATCTTCACCGGGTATTCAACCTACGACCTTCGCAATACAAGCCAACAAGGGTATGACCACGCCACTCCTGTCGGCTCACAGTTATAAATTATGAACACTAAACTATGGCTTTGGGTAAGTTTAGACAGGGACCCTCGATTATCTCGAGAATTCTCATCGCCGGAGTTTCCACTTCGATCTGAGGTACAGATTAGACCATTATACAGAAGCGGAATGGCGTGTCGGCTCTTATGACGCGCCCGTACCTATCCATTGATTGGTTACGCAAGGCTCTGTAATAGCTCTTAAGCCTGATTGGTTACTGCGTGTTACGGAATATTACCTGTTACTTCTTGGGTTGCCAGCTGGCAAGTAAGTTACCTCGCGCTAAAGGCTGTTTACGATAAAGTGAGCAATTTTGTAATAAAACTGAGAAAAAAGTATTTTCCCCTACCAGCATATATTTTAACTGGCAAAATAAGTGACATGAGTCTAGTAAAGTTGGTAATGATGGAGGGGAAAGTGACTCCATATATTAATGCCGAATAAAAAGTGTTAGGTAACCATCTGTGATAACTTTAATTATTTCTCTCGCTTTCTGTATTTTTTAATGCATCGAAGTGTAAAAATGACCAGATTTGTACAATATTTACTTTTATAGTAACTTCATAGTTTCTCTTGACCGACGTATAAATAAAGTGATGAGGCCTATGTCAATGATAATTTTACATAAGGCGGAAGAACACACGACATATGTACAAGTAGATTTTCAGCAGGGCTTTCAAAAGTGCTCATTTTACTGTGAACAGCCTATAACGGCGATTTTCACGTGGGAAGAATGGTGGCACTCCCAGGGAGTAAGATTTCTTGTGGAGTGCTCCAGGGTTCATTTTGCCGTTGGGAGCCGTGGTGGGGTAGTGGTCAGACTACTAGCCTCCCACCTAGGTGAATCGGGTTCTATTCCCGACGGGGTCGCTCCCGTATTTTCTAATGTGGGAATCGTGCCGGACGACGCCGCTGGTCGGCGGATTTTCTCGGGGATCTCCTACCCCCTTTGCATTCCGACTTTGCCCCACACTCACCTCGTTTCACCCTTACACGATTTTTGAGAGCGGCAAAAAAAAAAACAGAGTCCACTTTTAGAACACGAAGAGTGGTTTCTGCGCAACTGACATGCTCACTGTACCTCATGTCCCCTCTACGAGCTCAACCACATGAGGCGAGCTAGATGCCGTGTAGTGTGAGCGCTTGACGCGGTGATTAACAGCTGAGAGGTTCTCAGCGGAGAAGTGGAGAGGCAACACCGACGATTGTGGTGGCAACGGGAGTATTCCGAGAAAATCCTCAGACAAGTAGCAATATCCGCCACGTTTCCTACGACCCCGCTGTGCTGGGAAGTGTTTGGTCTAGCCATTACTCCATCTTGACTAGATATCCTGTACAGTGAATCAAATTTCAAGGTACATATTTTACTACCTGCACACACAGCTCGTGGTTAATTTAACATGATTGCTGTATCCCCCCCCCTTGTTTTTTTCCATAATCACCAAAACCACTTTCCAATACTGTAAATTTGGTCCCCAGTTGCTGCAATTCAGAGGATAATGTAGAAGTTTGAACCCCGCCTACAGCAATATATAATTTAAGCCAGTTGTTTACCAGTAATTCGAAGTCAGTGGTTTCGCAAACAACACAGCAATTTTGAAGCAGATCCTCATTCATATACCTTGGCCTGTTATGAAACAGTTTCTTTTCGTTAAAGTACACTTGATCGGAAAAGAAAAAAAAAGTATGTGTTGACGTATGCGATGTGGTAAATGTTTTCTTTGTGTTGAGTACACGCTGTCTCGAGTCGTGGAGGCGGAGGGTTGTGAGGGGTAGGAGTGGTGATGGGGGGGGGGGGTGGAAGTATAAAAGTCTCTCTCCCTTTCCTCTGTCACTTCTCTCTCAACCCCTTGGCTCGTGTTTTCGCAGGGATTGTAAAGTCTGGCAAAAGTCAAGTAAATTGCAGTCTAAACTTATCAGGAAAGCCAGCGGAAAAAAAAGACCCCCCCCCCCCATCATGCTAGCGCCATCCCACGTCATAGCAGTAAGCTGATAACATGGCGGCGGGCGCCTTGGCGAACAAGGGCAGGCGAGCGTCTCTTGGTGCCATGTTTCTCCTGCCTGCTGGAGGGTAGTGGGGCTGGAGCCTTCCTTCTGGAAGGAAGGGAACTCAATCTCCATACCCAGGCCCCCGCCTACTTCTCCTTCCACGTCGCCGCCGGTAACGAGAAAATCGAATGAAAGTAAACGACGCGTCAGCGTTGTTTTATATTCTCCCTCCCTCGGCGAACACACAAAACTACCCTCTCCCCCCCCCCCCCCAACCTGAGGGCGAACTGAAGTCCCGTTACACGTCGCAAGGTCTGGTGACTCCAGTGCAGGGCAGCTTTCGGGATTTATCCCTGGAGTGTAGTAGCCTAGGGGGAACTTTACGGGCATGATAGGCGGTGTGGCAGTACCATTCTATAGTATGCCGAGCTAGGTATGCACCGCACACAACCTGTTCAGGGTGGATGAAGCGTCTCTTATAGCCTCTCTCCACTCAAGGCGACCCAAGGCTTCCCGGGCCACCCCTGGCTACCCGACTAGTAGATTGGGCAACGCCGCCCGTTCCCTATGGGTTGCCAGAGTCCTCGCGACTGGCCAGGGGTATCTGCCGTGATGATTGGACCGATAGCTGGTACCAAGGCTCGACCACTTGGCGGGGAGTTGGACCACTTAGCACTCAGGCTGTTGGGGCCCAAAGTCTGTACTTCAAAGAAGAAGTACAAAGGCATGGAATGGAGTGTGTCCAACGACCTGTCGAACTGAGAATTGGTCACGTACACCTCGGTGGTCGAAGGGAGTAATGGTTTCGGTGCAGTGATGAAATTTTGGATATTAAATGACGATATATGATATATACATTCTCCAATGTCAGAACAAGGGCTGCTATCTCCGGAGAGCCGCGACACCGGGGATGGGTCCCGACTACTCTCTTGCGCCCGGTCGCCGGGGTGGTGGCCATTTTGGGTCATAGTAATTCCCCGCCACTAAGGATGTGGCTCCCAGGGAGTGGAGTGTGACCGGCCCTTCATTGGATGCAAGGCTATACCCGGTGAGGTTTTTCTCAACCACTTGTGTGGAAGGGATTTCCTCTTGCCACTCCATTCGGGGGAAAATGTCGGTCATGAATAACCCACAAGTGCCATGGAAATTAAGTGGTAGCACGGGACGATCGGTTGGCCCGACCATGGGGTTCTCTCTGGTATCCGATCATTGGGTTGGACTCGTGCTGGTAGTGGTTGACTCCGCATGCTGGAGGAGGTCTGGAGAGATTCCCACTCTCTTTGACAGGCCGAGCGGTGAGCGGAAACCCACTCCGGTTGTGCCCTGGAGAGGCACTAGGGGCATGGATAGAACCCCGGCCAGACCACACACTTGGTTCCTGAGGGCGAGGGTCTCAGAACCTCTGTGGTAGAGCGGGCAGGGATGTGCGGACGTGCAAGGTTTGGGCTTAGGATATGGCCAACGGTCGCATTGATCCTGGTCTCCTTGAGGTGAGAGGACGTGATTCCTCTGCTCCGCTGATTGGGAGGCCGAAGCGGGGTGAGGCTTAATTGCTAAGAGCGCTGCGACAAAGTAGAACATACATGACCGAGAGGTCCACTGTAACTGTTGTGGTTATGCTTTCCTGATGCCTAGTGGTTACAATTTCGTCAGCAGCAAAAAAAAAAAAAAAAAAAAAAAACATAGCCAAAGATACTCCAAAAGTTGAAACCCGAGGAATCTTTAATGACTCTACTAATTTCTGAGATAAAGACGCCACTGAAATACACTAAGCGCAGCTCTACTTTTCAATAACGACACAAAAATATCGGAACGCGTACATTTCAAGTCCTGTGTAATTCGATATTCGGTTACTGTTTAATTGCAATGCGTTTGAATTGTAATGAGATTCAAAAGGACCCAACATATTTCAAAACTAGTAAATTTCTTCCAATGCAATATTGTTTTTGAATTTCCTTTGCTTTAATTGAAGTCCTGCCAAATCATCTGATTGAAAAATAAAACATTTAATTCATGATCATTGAAGACAAGTCGATGTTAAGAAACTTTTTTTTTGGTTTCGCGAATTTCCCTCATATTTTTCGAAAGTACAGTATGAAATGCTTTTCGAGTATTGCTACAATAAAAAAAATATGTACTCTGAACGTCAGACAAATCCTTGGATTGAAACCTAAACCTGAAACGTAGTGTTTACGGCTGTCAAACACCACGATCATTGGAAAAAACTATCCAAAATAAATCCCTCTTGAAATTTTCCAGTGTTGTATACATATATTAATTTTCTCGTCCATAGGTTGCTTGTCATATTTAAGTACTTTTCCTTGCTCAGTCCTGTTTTCCCATGACGGACATCTACATCGCAATGACGAATGTACAAAAATCTCCATCAAATCATTCACCCCCATTGCACTATTCCTTCATAGATCAAACCAGGATTGTAATAACCCAACAGGATGTTCTGATGCTAATACTGGACAGTTCTGTAATCGGGTTTGAGGGTAGCAGCAACAGAATATCCTGTTAGGTTATTGCAATCCTAAACTCGCGAGCAACCAAATCGACTCACCCATGACGCACGCATGTTTCCCACAAAAAGGTCATACAGATTCATGAAAAACATATGTCGTTTTGAAGCCCGGCACTTTAGCTTTAAGTCGCCACCGTTCACATAAAACTCACTCCAGTACTTTTTACAATAATGCCATTTACGTCAAAGTGTGGAACAATTGGGAATTTAGGTAAACGAAGTATGGTCGCGTATTGTTCAAATGAAACACACAATTGCACAACACAAAGACAATTTATTAAAACAATACTGATGGCAGCTTGTAATCGATTTTTTTATCGATCTAATCAACGTTCTTACGTGGTATTGAGGAATTCCGTCCCACTCCTCTAACAACACCGTCATGAGCTCGTCGATAGTCGAAGGAACTGGACTTCTGGCCCGGACCCTTCGTTTAAGTTCGTCCCAAACGTGTGCGAGTGGATTCATGACTGGACTGAGTACTGGCCAGTCCATCATCCGTATCTCGTATGCACGCTTAGTGGGTAAGTCGATTTGGTTGCTCGCGAGTGTAGTTGTTGTCGGAACAATGCAAATATTATCGAAGTTCTGTCGGATGTGAGTACTGTATGTTTTGTAGTAGGAACGCATTGCTCTTCTGTAACAACCATATCTGCGGTAGCAAATACAATCACAGGCAGTAAAACAACAAACATTTCTGTTGCTTTTGTTACCTCTGATAACAATATTTCGATGGCACCAACAAACCTTCACATGGTTGTCCTTATTTTAATAGTTTAGATGGTTCCTATAACCATATTTTTCTCAGTGTAAAACTGCTAGAAACGTAGATTTGTTACTATCGCTCCACGTCTTGCTGTGCTGTGAGTGAAACAAACAGACACAATTTTCGGAGACCACCAACTGATAATTTACATTGTGAAGATATAAATACATTTTTAATGTTCTTAGTCGCTGCAAATAATATTGTAAGCACATCACTCAGCAGTTACGTTGAAACGTGTTTAATTACTCCAAGGAAATGTTTCAACTGGTATGTCTCTAGCCAATAACGAAAGAAAAATGTCGTGCATGTACATTTATTGTTACATAAGTATGTAATGGTTCTTTGAAACCAGTGAAATTGTCATCTTTTCCCGCGATAAACAATCGTCTCTAACTATAAATAAATATGTGTGTGTGTGATATATTTCAGAAACAACCATGGGGAATTTTTAATAAATGAGTTTCGTTCAGAAAGCTTAAAAGATACCAAGGAAAGATTGAAAAAATACATACATCTAAAGGCTGTTCATGGAACTCTGAGCACTTTTGAAAGATTATCGTGTACGCACGTTGTGTATTCTCCCTCCATATGAAAATTAACATTACAATGGGCCTTATCACTGTATTCATACGTCAGTCAAGTAAAACTGTGAAGTTATTAGAAAAATAGGTATTTTACGAATTTGCTCATTCCTACACGTATATTCATGAATAAAACGGAAACACCAGGGGACGGGCCCGTGGAATCCGCGGGCTAAGCCACCGTCTGTGATGCAGATAACCGTACGAATTAGTATTTACAGTGCAATGTCGTCTGAGAACTCCGGCATGTGCTCGCTTGCACGTCCCGTCCTGCAGTTGCAATGGGAATACCAAGACTTGAAAATTAAGTCGTAAGACGTAAGACTTAAGACGTAAATGTAACACTTTAGATGTAGAATCTAAGACCTAAGACTTAAGACTTGCCTTAAGCCTTAAGGGTACCCGACAAACGGGTGTATGAACTTGTGTACGATAATTATGGTACATCCGAACCCAACTTTTATGGTGTACACGAACCTTACTCCCGGGGCATAAAAACCCCTCAGGAAAGTGGGTGGGAGGGGGGAGGCAACCATAACTCGCCTCCTTCTCCACGGGGCACTATCGACCCTGCCCCCCCCCCCCCTCTATCACCATTTGGGCGTAAAGTGGTAGACGCCGCAAACTTTCGTTCTTGATTAATATTATAGAAGCAAAAGAAATAATTTCAATATTCACAAATGTTGATTTGACATTTTAAATTCGAAGTTAAGTGATGGAACTACTTTCACTCCGTCATTACTAACTTTACTGTGTGCACATCAGTCAACGTGCCTGAAAACATGTATGCAGGTCGTGGCAGTGATATTGTTTCGAAAGTTGATTTCGTAATGGCTTATATACTCGCGAACAGCCTTAGTGCAGTGTGTGTGTGTGTGCGCGCGCGCGCGCCTGCGTGTGAGCAAGGCGACTGAGGCGCGGGCTTGCTTGTTGCAGCTGCGGGTTCCGGCCGGTGCTGGACGCCGCCTCCGCCGCCCCCAGGACGGCGCCGCCCCTCTTCTTCCCGCCGCATCTAACCAGCCACCTCACCTCGCAGTTCGCGCCGCCGCTCTTCCCCGGACTCAAGGGTGAGTACTCCGCTCGCATCCGAATCTTAGAAAAACAATTTGTTCGTTCTGTGTCGTTTTCCTTCTGTGCCGACTCTACTTCATTACATTAAACAAAGTGAATAGGGACTTCATCTTTCCTATGGATGTGAGAAATGTTCTATACGAGTACTGAGCAAGATATTTAGGTATGTAGCATACATTTTTTTTACCTTCATTACGAATTTAAAGCTATAGGTTTGCCAGTAAACACGGCCTTTTTTTTTAACCAGGTTGCGCTGTTGAGGTTATGATTATTTTACTTCACAGGGTGACATTTACAGCCTTTCGTAAACTGTAATAAGCTGATCTCCTTATGAAGCAATAGCAGGCGACTACATTTGACGGCTAATTTTGGGAATGGGAGAGGGAAGTGTTTCAATTCTGTTGGTAATTTCCAAATTGGTTTGTCAAAACTCGCTCCTTTTGATTTTATTGCGTAAAACAAGACGTTATAAACATTACAAGCGACTGTTCTTACGTAATAACTTTTCTACGACGGTGCAAATATTTCAACACAAAACGCAGAAAAGGGCAAAAAAGGGGGGGGGGGGGTTTGCGTAAATGTCACTGAGCCATAAATATGTCTTTACGAAAACACTGATTTGTTATTGTAAAGAAATTCGTGTTCTCAAATATTGTAACAAAAATTACTTACCTTAGCGGACATTTCAGGAAACAAGTTTATATTCAACCAAAATAGGAAAGCTTGGTAAATATGTTCACATTTCAAAACAAACTTGCTTGATTAAAAGTGTTCTATAAAAAATACCATATATGACTTTTCGATACATTTGTACACACTATACTAACCACATTGAGAACGCGCTGTTATTATTCAGAATAATTTTCTCTACCAGATAAAGGCTCGGACGCATGAGGAGTGTTGTTTGATTGAATTAGCGAGGAATGTAAATACTTCCCTCTTAAGATAATTGTAAATATGTCAGAAACACTTAGTGGATTTCTGGCATTCATTTTCATACTCAACCTTTTGACACAGTGCACGTTTTTAAGAAAAAGAGAAACTATAACATTTAAACTCGGGAGTGACGTGGTGTTTTAACGGCCAAAAACCAGCTGAAGGCACTTCGGTGGCCATTTTAAGTAGCGAATAAACACGCCCCGAAAGTTTACTTTATTAGGAACATAAATGTGTTATACGTGTTGTAAAGATTTTGTAGGAAAATTGAGGATTCTTAAATATGATATGCACATATTTGTGTAAGGCACTAGCACTCAAAATACACAAACTCTGTACTTTGAATAAATTAGCAACTCGTAAAATTTAACTCTTTTAATTATGAAAAGATCTGGATCACAGAACATAGAAAGAAAAAAAAATAATTGCTGTTAAAAGTATTTAATTAAAATTCAAAAATGAAAAATAAATAAATAAAGTTAAACTGTTTAAGATGGAAAAACAAATAATTAATTAAAACTCTAGTCTGCGAGTTGGTAATAAAATTTAAATACTACCACTATTCGAACTAAAATAATTACTCACAAAAAATAAAAATAAAAATTGAAAAATTAAATATATTTTGAAAAGCTGCTTGTTAGAATTCAGATTATATTTGAGTCCAAATGAACTAAATTACTGTGAGATGTATTGAAAGTGTGCCGTTCAGTTAACCTTACGTATGCTGAGGCCCATTCATAAAATTTGTAAGTCAAATCCAAATACTTCACCACATTAACTTGAAAAATTATAATAACTTCTCAAAAGGGTAAATGTTCTCGGGGAAAATCAAATTTAAAGTTCACTTCCAAATATTCTCAAGTCAATTTTATAGTTGCCTCCGACACTAGCTCGGTCGGTAAACCTCGGACCACTCGGCTAATGACACAGTCAAACACTAAGTTAATCCGCATCTTTTTCTCATCCAGATTGTATCATCTTAAAGCTCCAAATATGGATTATTAACATTCAGTAGATAGATGAGACTTGTCCACAGTCTATGACCTTGGGGTAGCGTCACCTTAATTAGCATACTGTCATCATGGCGTCTCGGCGTGGCGTTGTGCTGTTTGTCGCTGTCGTCAGCTACCACTAATAAGTCTAGCTCAAATGCTTAACTCAATTCCTCTTCTCAAACTGATTTGGTTAGCTAATAATTAAACTCACTTCGGGTACCAAAATAAATGATCTAATTCAGGTTGATGCCGGGGATTTTACTTTCTGAAATTCCCGGAGATAAAAAGCGTCCATGACCAATAAGTCCGTACCCAGAAACCCCTTAACTTCCGGCTACTTCCTAACAGCCTTATTAACATGGGCTCAACTATATCCGGTCACACAAGTACAACTAACACCAACGCACGTAAAACAATTAAAATTTCAAACAAAAAAGAATAAATAACGTTTAAAATTAAAATAATAAGTTCTGAAACATAAAAATTCACAAGTGACAAATAATTAACATAACATAGTTGTCACTATTACTCAGAATAAGATACTCTCTTAACACAGAGTGACAAAATGAAAAGAAAACCAATGGTGGTTCCTAAATTAACTCACACATGAAAAATAATGAAATAAATATGAAAATTACAAAAAGTGTTCAAGAGGGTTAAAATTAAATTAAATATCATAATTCATATGTAAAAAATTCAATGTCAGACAGTTCCACGCCACATATGGTATATTTGCATATCAGTCCTAGTATACATAAAAATGAGTGGGTGCTAATCTATCACAGTGTATAGAAAATTTTAGTTTGCAAAGCAAGGCATATGGCTACTTTTACTTTGTCCTTAGTGCATACGTTATGGAGTAAGCGCAGTCGGTCGCGTTTTCACATTCGCTGGCTCACGCAATCACCTGTTACAGGCTTATTGTGAATGGAAAATATTTGATTTAGTTTATGGCTGTCATCAAAGTGCACTCAAATATGAAATGGACTTTATATGTGTGTACACTAATAAGCTCGTGTACATACTACTGTTCGCAAAAATCAGGACATCACGAAGCAGTCGTTATAGGCCTTTAATGCTCGTATTTATGTTTATTTGTTAGTAGGCCTACCGAATATACAATTATCATTTCGTTATAATAAACACATTGTTTTTCAAAACTAACTGTGATTATTCGTAACCTGTATGACCTGCTCTAATTTCGTAGATAATGATTTGTTAATGTCCTAAGGAACAGTTATGCATACATAATTCTTTTATGCCCCGTGTTCGTATACATTTGCTGGCACACGTTCATAATACTGCTCCCTTAGTTTCAGCACATTCGACATATTTTAAATAGGAAACAAGAGCTGAACACTAGCAAGCCAGGGCAGGAGTGAAGCACTGTTATCACTTTAGAATTAACGTGTTATCGGAGATGTGTTGATAAAATGTGGCCCTGGGAAACACCCTACGGGAAAGCGAGCTTAGTACTGACCTGAAGATGTTATGACAGTTACGGCGCTAGGAATGGTGACCCGGATCCATGGTAGAGATTATTTCTGTGCTGTCGCGGAAGAGAGCGTAAGTAAAAAAGGTCGGATTTTTCAGGAGAGGCCAAAGAAAATCTGTGAGTACTTAATTCGTTATTCCAATCTGCAATATTTGCATCTATAATTTAATTAACTGCCAAATTCCGTTTTTCCCTAGCAGCAAATAACAGTGTCTTACGTATTCCTGGACATAGCTCAAACTGGCAATTTGTTGGCTTAACCCTCTATTCAGTAACACTACAGATTTGTTTCCATAGCCGATAGTTTCCCAGACTGTAACACATTGCGCTGTTGCTGCAGATTAGAGATCCTACAATTTCACGTTACAAAACGAAACCAAGCTAGACTCCGCAGTCCTCTACGCACTCAAGCCGAGGTCACTTGTTCAATGACATAACTAATTCTTCTGTTTGACCTGAACTCGCGGAATGGAGCTACATGAATGTTAAATGTTTTGTATTGGTTGTGAATCTGCAGGGCGTGTTTGGATGAGCGGAGGTCCAATGACACATTTGACAGTAACATATATTTGCGTGCCGTCTACCAAAGTATTAACCGTGGACATGTTGCAAAAGAAGAACATTTATGGCCAGTACTGTACGTAGCTAGGAATCGGTACCCCAGTGCCTTGAGAGAGGTTCCCGTCGCATAAACTGATTTGTGAAAGTTCCGAACATCTCTTTCTTTGAATGGCTGATTGTAATGTCTTCGAGCATGCAGCAAGTTGTTCACAGGTCGCAGGACGTGCACTCGACACGAGTACAGCACACGTCATAGTATTGCATGATTGCAAAACTTCAGCATACAAACTATGCGTGACCGAACGGGTGAAACTATGAGGCAAAATTACAGGGAATCTACGTGGGCATGTGGCCGACGCGAATACGCTCCAATTTTCGCGTCGCCATGTCGTCGGTGGTTACGGATACGGTCGTCATTTATGTTTTAATAGGAGCGTGATTTGTCCGAAAAACAATTGTTTGTAACACTCGTCATTCAACTCAATCCGCTCAACGTGCAGCTGCAGCCCGAGTTTACCCGTACAAGTTGTGATAAACAGTGACAAACAGTAGGAGCGTGATTTGTCCGAAAAACAATTGTTTGTAACACTCGTCATTCAACTCAATCCGCTCAACGGGCAGCTGCAGCCCGAGTTTACCCGTACAAGTTGTGATAAACAGTGACAAACAGTAGGAGCGTGATTTGTCCGAAAAACAATTGTTTGTAACACTCGTCATTCAACTCAATCCGTTCAACGTGCAGCTGCAGCCCGAGTTTACCCGTACAAGTTGTGATAAACAGTGACAAACAGTTGGAGCGGAAATTGAAGGATGCACTACAGTTTGCCAGTGCTTCGCCAAGGCCGGCGTTGAAGCAGACCCGCTCACCGAAAGACATCTTCAAGAAACGCAAGTTTTCTCTCGGAGTTGTTTGAACTGGTCGTTCTCCACACTAGACGAACTAAGAGCTCCAAATAACCAGCAATTTCCCTAAGGAAACCATTGCAGTCTCTCGTGATAATAATTGGTCATATCGAACTCCCTTTAATATACCTCGTACGAACCTCGTACGAACCACTGCTGAGCAAGCACTGAGGAGTTGACATATTATGTACGGCACTGTTCTGCTAGAACAACCACAGTTTACCGCATGATACGTCTGAATGGTCTGTAGCCAGTATTCCTTACCAACAACAAAATGTTAATAATAATAATAATAATAACATATAGTCTACGAAAGTCGGAAGTTTATCTGAACTTCAGTGTAGCTGACCTTCTTGCCCAGGATTGCTAAGGCCTATCGACTGCGAGATCCTAGTTCAAATCCTCTGTAAACCATTGTGTCTGTGCCCTAACTATAAATAGGGTTAGGGATGTAAGCTTTCCACCCGTTTCCATTTTGGTATTACGTGGAAACGTTAGAAAGCAAATTTTTAACGAATAATTTTCGCGCTTACATGATATAGAACTATGCCTATAATAAATCAAAATAAGCAAATAAAGTAACATATCATAGAACAAACGTCTAAACTTAAATTCTTTGAATGAAGCCTGTAGTTAAAATGACTCGACAGAAGCATAATGTAGCAATAACAAAATACACATCAGGTTATGGTATCTGATTAAGAAATTTACCTAAACATCAAATATCTCGACAGTCATTAAATGAATTAATAATTACATCAAAACACGTATATAATGCCTTAAAATATGCATGAGTTAATAAGTGAAAATAACCGCAATGAGTATACATATACAAAAGAGAGAATTTACATTATTAGAGCTAATTGTGTACGTGCAATTTGCAAAAAAATGTTTATAATTATTAACTTTTAACTTTATTGTTGATACGATTTCCAAGAAACCAAGTGGAAAACGTGCAGAGTATAGGAAAATCAGGAATGAGAGTAAAAAAAAAAAAGTGAGATTTATAACCTTAAGAACACTACATGGGATCGAAGATAAGCAAAGGTATATTGATGTGAAATACGGGAAATCGTAAATGATGACAGTAAAAATGTGTAAAAATAGAATTTCTTCCTTGCTACTATTAAGTCACTCTCAAAACTGGCGTACACGAGAAAAAACTCTACCTAACTTCATTATCTCAAGCTGCATCATGATCCAGGTGGTCATGCTTCATTCGCAACAGCCACTGTGAGTGGAAAGTCTCGGTACCGTAATATTCCGCTAGTAGAACATTCTTTGGAGCTCGCAGCACGAGAAGTTGCGGAAATTACTAACTACAGAACACACCTTCGTGCCCCAGTTTACTTGCAGTTAACACTTAGGATGTAACCGCCCCACGCTCTCCTGTGTTTCACCAGAAAACATACACAGCGAGTTACTCCTAACTCAATTCACATATTTTCACACTGTTTTACAAGTTCCTTGCAAAATAACTTTGAAAATACATTTGGGGAAGTAAAGGGGATAATTAAAAAAAAAAAAAAAAAAAAAAACCGAGCTTGTTAATTTAAAGTTTATTTGCTATATATATATATATATATATATGTTGCCCTTAAGTTCCTTTACTCCATTGAAAAATATAATTTACGAGTTAAAAGAATGTCATGAGGGATGGGCGTGAGATGGAGTAGGGTGAAGTAGCGGCGGAATTTTGGGCGGGATGTAAATGGGTTGAGTTGAGTTGAGAGATTTAAGTGGCTTTTAACAATGAGGTCTTGAGAGCCGATGAATGTGAAATGAGGTGAAACTGGAGCAGCGCCGGAATGAAAGGGCGGGGGAAATGGGATATCCCGGAGTAAGCCCACCGACCAGCGGCATCGTCCGGCACGATTCCCACTAACGAAAGTCCGGGAGCGACCCGACCGGGGATTGAACCCGGTCCGCCTTGGTGGGAGGCGAGCAGTCTAGCCGCTCAGCCACCGCGGCTCCCAGGGAGTAAGTGGTAGTAGCCCAAGAAAACTCCCCTCACTTGCTCCATTAGTTCCCGGTCCGGAGGTTGCTGTTTGTCGGTGTCCTGGGGCTTCAGCCGTAGACCTCAGCGTCCAAACACCGAGCCATCCGTGAGTCACCAAACATGTGTATCGTGCTGTTATGGGCTGTCCGCTGCTAACCGAGCATCTTACCAACATTTGACTAAGCTTCTGTTCCCACCTGAATACATTTTGTGCTGTTTGAATGATTCGTGCAATGGGATAATAAATTGTTTGAACCGTCACAGCATACGCCACTGTAAACACTTCGTTATAGTCTCAGGAAACTGACCAGATAAACGATATTTTAACGGAAAATCACACTTTCAAACCATCAGTTAAGTTGGCAATGAGGTTGGAAAACTAATTACTTGTATTAACGTCGTATATAATGTGCTATTTTAAAGCGTTTGAACTTTGAATTTATCTAGTTTATTTTGGCCATGTATAATGCACATGAGTAAAAAGCGGCACAGTAGTAATGTATTTATTTTCGTTATAGTTTTTCATTTACAACTGGTAGACTCGTGAATAAAGTAATTGGGTCTGTGTCCACTTTTTTTACGTGTCCAGACAAAGTTGATCTTATTCTTATGACCCCTGCACCTGTGTCCTTTGTAGGTAATGCAGAGGTATATGGGTATTCTAATACGGTTAGGCGTCAGCCTACATGCGGTTAATCTGGAGTAGTTGTGCAGTGCCTTTAACTTGCCAGCTACCCTGTTTCCCACATTTTCAGGAACTTATTTTCCTTTGCATCAATGCTACTATATAGCAAAACTAATTACCTGACTAATTAATATATGCTCTACTTTCAATTCAATCCTTTTGTGTCGACATCCAGCAGAGAGGAGGAGTCTATGAACATCTTTTCGTTCCTCCTCCCCTATAGTGAATCTTTTCTAAATCGTGTTCCGTTTCCATTGCTATTATTTGAATAATTCCTGGCACGTTTCCTGTTACCTCGTCTTGGTCTTTGTTTCTCCATTCCATCAGTTCTTGTTCGTTTCCGAGTCGTCGTATGCATTATCTTCAATACATCAGAGTGTGGTGCAAGGTCTCTTAACTCGTCAGTAGGCTGCTGATAAATTATCTCAAAGTTTTCCGTGACTTTCTTCCGGCTCATCACCAAGCTGTGTAATGGATCCGCTCCCACTTCCAATTTTAGGTTTCTGTAGCTGTTTTACACTCCCAATTCCAGGGGTAGGAAACATTACGGAGAATTCTCAGTTTCCTCTTATGGATGATTCATCAATAACTCAATAACCACACATATTTATCTAATATATTGACATCTTACTCTGTAAATTCTCTAAAATACCTTGCTATCGCTTTCTGAGGTAATATCATTTATATATTATGGTTAACTCATCTTCTATTCGCAGTTTGTTATCTTTTTACAAAACTCTATTCAATGTCTTCAACTTTTGAGCATTCCAGAGTCATGCGCTGGACAGTATCTTCAACTCCGCAGATCAGACAAAAAGGAGAGTCCACTAAATTAAATCCATGTTACCTGGCTTTGTAGTTTCAGTGTCCTGATATTTTTTGTCTAAGATAATCATATGTAATCCAGTGGTGGCTATATCTTCCCTTAATATATGGAAAAATGCTGCAAGTGACAATTCCCTTCTCCGGCCTATCCCATCACACTTGCCAGATTTCTAGGGATACTTCTCTCTTCTCCTTTCTTGCCAAAGATGCTGGTCTGCCATTCGTTTATTCCAGCGGTGAGTTTCTTTCTTCTGCCAAGATATCCAGTCGGATTGCCCCTGCAGTTACTTGCAAGTTATCGATAAATGTTCTATATGCCTTTGTTATTTCTAGTAAGGCTGCTCTTTGAGATTTCAGTAATTGTCACTCTGTATGTATCAATATGGTGTCAAGATACCATAGAGATACTTCATATAATGCTAAGAATACTGTTTTATGAGCATATCCATTATCTTCAAGACCTAACCCCAAAACACTGAAGACCCTGCTCAGATCTTGATGAAGAGAAACAACGCTTTATTCATGATCTATGCAATGTGATCTTGAAATCGAAGTTTACTCTCAGTTATGTATCCAACATATTTAAATATATTTTTCAATTGAATAGGTGTTACCTTAAATCTTATGATACGGGGTCTCTGCCGACTCCCTTTTATAACCATAGCATTTAGTTTCACCTTCCTTTCCCAGTCCTCTCTTCTGTTTATTCCTCCATTCCCTTCTGTTTTATGCTTGAATTACAACTGGTGCATCATGTGCATATGCAAAGATTTCACTTTCTTATGGAAGATTTACTTGAAGCAATTTATCAAAGTGTGTGTTCCACAAGAGTGGTCCTAGGACTGGTCCCTTTCAAAAACCCATTTGGCGTCGGTTTCTGTACACAGACTCCGTTAACTTACTTTACGTTTACTCTCTCTTCAAACGAAGATCGTATCAAGCCATAGAAATTTCTGGGAAATTCTTTCTTCTTGAGTTGCCAGAGCACCTCCGGCCACCAAGCATTATCAAATGCTCCGCTAGTGCTCAAGAATATGCCAAGTACGTTATGATTCTCTGGTTGTTTTTAATTTTCCGGCAACATAGTACTACTCTTTTAGTCCTTATTTATTTTCGAAAGCCATATGGTTGGTTATGTAATCCTTGTGTAGCCTCTTTAAAGGATATTAATTTCATATTTCTTAGTAGTCCAACACTTTCCCTAATATCGGGAGAAGCGTTAGTGGTCTGTAAAATCTAGCCTTTGTGAGCTCTTTGTCCCCACGTTCATACAGACTCTTGAGGAGTCCTTATTGCCATGTCATTGGAAAGCATCATCGAGCCAGTCATTCATTAATTAATGATAAAAGTGGAGTGAAGAGATTTGGGCAGCTCTTAACATCGATGTCTTGAGAACCGATGAATGTGAAGCGAGGTGAGTATGGAGCAACACCGGAATGCAAGGGCGGGGGAAACGGGAGATGCCCTAGAAAACCCGCAGACCAGCAGAATCGTCAGGCAAGTTTCCCACATGAGAAAAGCCGGGGGCAACCCCACCGGGAATCGAACCCAGTTTGACTTGGTGGAAGGTGAGTAGTCTAACAACTACACCATCGTGGCCCCCATTAATGATAAAAATATCGTAATGTACCAATCGATAGAGTGTCTTCAAAATCTCTGCAGTTATTCATCTTGTCCCGGTACCTTCTTATACGTCTTTTTTTTTCTTTTTTTTCTCGCGATTCCTTCCTACTCTTCATTTGTGTATTCAGATGTTTGAGAGTATCTGGCAGATCATACATACAACGTCTATTTCCTTCATGCCAATAATAATGTTATTTGGGGGAGTGCTAGAAATGAGCAGAAAAGTATACCCTAAGCAAGGTTTTAAAAAATGCTCTGTTAAGGGGCGAGCAGACTATATCATGCGATAATGTACGCAAGTGAAGAGATGCAAGGGCACTGTAGAGTGTGTGTGTCTAATGGAGACGTGATAGGAGTGGCGAAGCAAGCTCGAAGTGGGTGTCTGACTGTTTCAGCGTTCCCCGGCCTGTGTTCGTGCTGCCCCATCAAGCCGATGGCGAGCCTGGGCTCGTGGGAACAGCTGGGCGCCGACCAGCGCTCCTCCAGCGTGGCAGAGCTGCGGCGCAAGGCCCAGGAGCACTCCGCCGCTCTTCTCCAGTCGCTCCAGCACGTGGCCAACTTCCAGCAGCAGGCCGCCGCCCTCCAACTGCCCGTCAGCCTGGGCCTCAGCCTGCCGCCGCTGTCCACCTTGCATGCACTCGCCACCAAGACAGCGCCTGCCTCCTCGCCGCCCCCGCCGCCTCCGGCCGCCGCCTCCACGCCGCCCCGGGACTCGCATCAGTCGTAGGCCGCCTTCCGCTCATACCGCGCCAGTCCTGCTCTTCATCACTCTCGGTGGCTGTTTGGTCACTAGCTGCACTGCAAGACGTGAACTACCCGCCCTGTCTGCCCGACTACATACTCGCGGGGATAGATGTCTGGCAGCTGGTCCCACCAGGGCGAGTCTTCGATAGCCACTAGGTCGGCGATAGTGAAACAACTCACTTGACTCAGCAAGCGATGGAAGACGACGGCGATGCTCCAGCCTCTCTCCGTGAGCAGCGGCACCTCTCTGCCAGAACTCACTGAAGAGTCCTGTGACGTCACTCTCGTCGGCTGTGTCTCGCAGCGCTGCCTGACGGCGATGCACTGCGAGAGGAAAGTTTCCACCGTTACTGATGCAGATGCTGTTCATACTCGCCAGGAAGTCCGACGTTGCCCCATGAACTTTTCCCCGATTTTGTAGTTGTATCTAAATCATAACGTTCTTGCGCAACGCAGTAAATTCCACATATACAACACTGGACCACAGCATGCAGCAATATAACTCTGTCATGTGCGAAACATGCACCGTTCACATCAGTATATCAGAATTTATTCGTAACCCTGCACACATGTAGTGCGGTTTGCCCTAAAACTTTATACGTGCGCATGGCCTTCAATTCTTCCGGAAATGTTCGAGCTGGTGGTGCTCGTCAGATGTCCCTCGCTTGTCCCGAATATGGATTTTCCCGCTATCAGCTGACACATAGAAATATGAAATACAGATTTAAAATCTGCACACCTTCAGGGAATCGAACCATATCTTCCGAGCAGGTCCAGAGTTCTCTAAACCACTTAGCCGTTGCGCAGAGCTTCAACGCTTTTGCAATGTTTTTTTGCGTAAAAGTTTCTAGTGTTTTTTTTTACATTTTTTACATTTAAATTTCTGTACATGTTTTATCAAAACATTAACTCTCATTCCAACAAAGAAATATGTTTACAAAAATTATTTTACAAGTTGAACGCATACTTAAAGGCAGGGCTGCGAATCACACTAATTGTCTTATGCATTAAGAAATATTATCCTGCAGAGAAAAATGTTACAATTAACAATGGAGACGAAACAAATTGGTACTTCAAATATTAAATCTTCAATTAACAGGGCTGACATTTCAATGTGTATAAGCATAACGTTTTTGTAAATGCTGCATTTGTATGTTTAGAAATCTAAGTAAAAAAAAACAAGAAAATAATACGTATTAACTTATGTTGGCTCTGGTTTCAGAAGTTGGCATCAATTAGCCATTCACAGTATTAATACGAAATGATGGACTTAAATAACATGATATAGTACTAAACTAAGCACATACACCACTCCCGTTAACACTGTGTGTTCAACTATGTATGACTTTTCTTCCTTCATCCTTGAAGATTACTAACTTAGAAATTACTTCTGCTATCTGAAATATGGTACCTTATTTTTCCCTTCCGAAGTTAAATACTTCAGGATTATAATTTTAATCCTATTTGCACGTGTCTGTAATTTATTTATACCATTCAAGTTACAAAAAAGAAGCCGACATGCAAAAATATTGGACAAAGTAGGAAAAATAATTTATGAAGAAACAAGACAAATATTGGCGATAAAATGGCGACTGTGTGATTAAATTTTAGAATAGAAATATGCTACAGTTATAGTGTACAACATGTGTAATTCATTAATTTCAGTGACTGTAATGCTAGTGTTAATTATGATTTTTGAAATAAGTGTGCAAAAGTGCGAAACTTAACTCATTTTGAAGAAGGGTTCTTTATTTTACGTCAAAGCACTATGTAACTTTAAAATTGTGCAATAACAACTAAGTTTTTCATGACATATAGTTAGAGGTTGTAAAATGAAAATTTTTCAAGGTTATTGAAAGCTCCGTGTTTTCAAATGATGTGTTACTTTCATGTAGGCTATGTAAGGTTGTGACCTACTAATTCTGAATAGTTTCCTCCGAAGAAATATCCCACATAAAGATACCCATTCACAATGTATACCATGAAACTAGTGTATCAGCCTGAACGATATAAAACTACATACTTAGTTACTGATACTTCTAGAGAGACATTCCGAGTGAAGTCTGCTATGTGACGTAAAATTATAAAACTTTAATCTTCTGCATTATTTTCACATATACTTCATTATATGCAGTTAACTGATTCCGCCGTTACTAATATTGCTTTACGGAGTAGCCATTACGTGTACATAAATTACCAGCTAGGACATATTGACTCACGCTGGCCATTGCAGACAATAATCGTAACTGATACCTTGTGAGTGGTCGTTGTTTTCTTCTAGTATTTGTCACTCGCTTACACATCCAATCGAGTGGAGCAATGAGAAAGTATTAAATACTTTTTGCCAAAGTAAAGACGGCACAAAACTTTCCTAGTAAAAGTAGTGTGCAAGCCACCTTGACAATTGTACTATATATATATATATATATGATCTACACTATATTGCTAAATGTATTTACAAAAGCCACGCAAAAAAAAATTAAATGGACATAATTACTAGGAGATTTCTGTGAGCACAATGTGATATTTTAAACTTTAAAGTTAAATTAACCTTGTTGTAGACTCCAACATTATTACTTCTGTGAGACAATGAATGTTTAGACCAGTAATTACGTTCACTATACTATGTAAACATAAGTAAAACTTTGAAAATCAAACTGCATGGTTATTTAACAATTGCATTTGCAACGATTTAATGTTTACGTTGATTTGCATAAAGATTAATAAAAGTATATACGTGAAAAACTGCCAAGTGTTATCATTTACTCTCCCGTGACCATCCAGGCGATGTAGTTACGAACCTAAGAACATATCAGTCGTTTTCCTGTTGAACATAGAGTACAAAGTGCCTCCCCATCAGTTCCTAGGTAGACACACAGTAATTTTCCACTTGCCCTGCTTCATTGTTTGGACGACAATTGTTTAAATACGCCCTGTGTAATGGCTGTTCACGGAAAAGCGAACACTTTTGAAATCAGCAAATGAATAAAATTACTAGCAGCACCCAGACTTATATTACAGTTCACACTGGCACCCCCCCCCCCCCCCAACTCACGGTCCTTCTCAGTTAGGTTGGCAGAGAATTTATACAAATAGTTCTTATACCTGACGTGCTGAGAATGTAATATATAAATTTATAACTATAGTCTGTTCACGGTAAAAATGAACACTTTTGAAAGCCCTGCTTAAGATCTAATTGTATGCACTTTGTATATTCTTCCGCCTTATGTAAAATTAACATTGCCATGGGTCTCATCACTTTATTCATGCGTCGGTCAAGTGAAACTGTGAAATGATTAGAAAGTTAACATTTTACAAATCTGCTAATTATTACACACTGAGGCGTTAAAAAAAAAGAAAGCGAAAATAATAATTTAAATCAGCACAAATGGTTCATCGACTCTTTTTATTCGACGCTAACATATGGAACTACTTTCCATCCATCGTTACCAACTTTACTGGGCGCATATCACTCAGTGCGCTCACTAATACAGGCAGGGACAGTGGCATTTTTCTAAGGTTGATTTCAGAAGTGCTCACTTGATCGTGAACAGCCTTTACTGAAATCTAAGCTATTTTTTTCTTTTTGTTTTATTCTCTTTGCATCACGCACGAATTTACTATCCTAAAAATACCCTGTCTTCGACTTGGATGACGCGTGAATAGAATCACTATTCGCCTCCCGCCTATGAGAACCGGGTTCCATTCCCTGCATGGTCGCTCCTGGATTTTCGCTCGTGGGAATCTCGTGCCGGACGCTGCCGCTGGTCGGCGGGTATTCTCGGGGATCTCCCGTTTCCCCCGCCCTTGCATTCCGGCATCGCTCCATACACACACCTCACATCACCCTCATCGACTCTCGAGATCTTGATGTTAAAAGCCGTTCAAATCCCTTTACACTCTCCACTCCACTGAACAATCGTGTACAAAGGTTTCACGCGACAGCGGCTACCAGTAGATAAACGGCAGTGGCTAGAATTTATATAGAAAAGCTGTCATATCAATCCAAGAAATACTCGGGACTCTAAGTCATATCTTACATTTAGTCGCAGCAATGCCCCTTCCACGCTTGAGCAGCAAAATCTGCATGTGTCTACGACGAAGATCGTTATAGGCCTTTTTATTTATTGGCTTTATTTTTAGCGAAGTTAAGACTTTCGCCATCTTACACTTAATCGCGTACAATGAAAATGTTACACACATGCATACACTTACGACAACATTTGTAACATATTAAATTTGCTAAAAATGATAACGTAATTATTTATTAAAAAATATTAAAAATTTTGTAAGAAACATTGACGCAACTATGTTATCGCGTGTGAGTTTCTGATAAAAAAGAACGCACAAAACCAAAAAAGGAAATATCTTTACGAATTAGTGAAAAGTTCATTTTTACGCATTATTGGATGTGCATAAAATCAAAAATTAAAAATATTTGAAAACCGTAGTAATAATATCTCATTACTCACAAGCAGAGTTATTATTATTATACTTTTGCTAAACATATATATTTTTTTTTTGCAAAATGTATTTTTGGAGCATCCAGAATGAAGATACGCTTAAATTTTGATATGCAAGATTCATATAATTTATTTTGAAAAAACTTAAATAAGTAAATTCAATCACAATATTTTACAGGGCTACAAAATATTTCATTATTCGTTTGTGTGCCAAGTATGTAGTACTTTCCCGACAATTTGGGTAGTGTGCGTACTACTTTTTAATGAGTTCTGCGTAGTAATAATGTCGGCTGCAGAATTTCGTTGAGAGTCGCGACCCTTCTACCTTTTAACGATAACATGGCTGGACTTCTTCCTGTGGGAGTGTATGGCATCCAGAGGAGTATTTAAATGCGAAGCAAGAAAAATGAGAACGATTAAGTACAAGCTATAACAGAACATGCAGTACATCTGTCGTGACTGGGTTATTACAAACTATAACAGAAGTTGCAGTACCTCTGTCGTGACTGGGTTATTACAAGCTATAACATAAGCTGCACGTACATTTATCGTGACTGGGTTATTACAAGCTATAACAGAACATGCAGTACATCTGTCGTGACTGGGTTATTACAAGCTATAACATAAAGCTGCACGTACATTTATCGTGACTGGCTGTTGACTGGATGTAATCATTGGAGCAACGCAACGCAACGCGACATATTTACCATAGACTAAAGATGAGGTAGACCACTTATTCATCTTCTGCGCATGTACCCAACATTGACCTACCCCAAAGGAGCACAACTGTCAAAGTCAGACAGTCAACAGTAAGGAACATGCTGGTTTATATCTTAATTTTTAAGTGACAAACGCTATCATATAAATAGAATACTTTTACCATTTAAATTAGATCAAACTGCATTGAAAACTGACTAGAGGAAATATACAAACATTACACAGCATTTGTTTACTAAATGATGTTCTAATTTCAAATCCGATCCACGCCATTTATGCTCGACGTATTGGCAGAAAAGCAGTTCAATGATGGGACACGGAGATTGGCTGTGCACAGCCAGCGAGATCGGTCTACCTCATTTTTAGTCTACAGCACCTTGGCGAAAGTTTGAACAATACCTGTGATTGGGAGGGTTGAAGTACGTGTCAATGTAGTGACTGTAATGGAAATGTGATGTCATATCGATACATCAGATATGGAAATCAGCAAGCTTTGATAACGAGAAATTGTGGAACAACGTGCTCATATCTCCGGAACGAAGCGAAATCGACCCATCGTGTGTATTGAACTTTATTGCTTAGAAATACGATCTAAACACGCTAATAGTCTGTCGGTTTTGTGAAAGGATATCTTGAACTATGGCTCTGATGCTTATATTACTACACTCTACAACTTCAAAAATTTATTAAAAATTTTCGCTGGACAGGACTCGTGATACATTTATTCACCAACAAATAGTGTTGCTAAAGCTTCACTTTAAATTACAAAAAAATTAAAATGTTAGATAAAATAAGTATATATTTTTTAATCATTTCATGAATTTGAACATATGCAAAGACAGGAGCTGCAAACACGAAAGTAGAAGGACTAGATAGAAAGTGTTTACTACATTTGCACGTGAGTGCGAGGGTTCATCATGACGTGCTAGTCCAGCAAGTTAGTATACGAAGCATTTACATGTTCTTCCAGATAAAATTTCTTCTGATTTTAAATAAATATTGCACCCTACCTCCACTCCTTACCAGGAAGCTACTCCGACATTTACGGAACAAGTCCAACATGTTAACATGTTAAATAACCTTCAGTTAAGACGGTAACGTGTAAACTCTAAGTATGCGGGAAAAAATAACTTCCATTGCGTCCTTTTACCCTGCATTTCGATTGACAAGTGGGTGATCCTGCGCCCCTTCCGCTGACGCGAAGGCACGTAGATGTGCACTTCAAATTGAAATAAACTTGGACACACTTCTACAGCCAAGCCACACACGAGAACCATGGTGGCCCACACGGAAATCTTGCCCCGCACTGAGAAAAAGTTTTTTCTTTAATAAACTGAATTTGTTTGACCCAACTAAACTATTTTTTGTGTAGTGGCAATTAAATATTTTGTTGCTGAAACCAAATAGATTTGTTGTTCATATATTGTTGCCACAAACTTGAAAGATTTGATTGGTGCAACTCAAAGTGCGTATGGTTAGGTACATTAAACAGTTTCTGTTAACATATAAAAAATTGTAATTATGAATATTTTTAAATATGCAGTTTTCTAATATAGAAATGTGCGTAAATAAATGTCTTCAAGTTTCAAAGTTTTAAATTATTTTTTCCTGTTGAACTTGTTTCAGTAGAATTTTTTTATACCTTTAATAAGTGCCAATTCATGAATTATCAATCACTGTTGCTATCCTAATTGTCACGAAAATTGCGAACGAACTCTTGAGCCGTATTTTTGAACGAAGGCAATCTCCTATTACCATATAGCCAAACAAAATAAATGCCGATACTAAGCCAAGCTGATTTTGTTGACGCAACAAACTTTATGACACTAGACATCAGATTGCGTAATGTAACCAAATGCTTCTTCACTTAAAACGAAATATTGATTTGACCCCACTGTTACATTTATATTATTAACGGTAACCAAACCGACTAGTCGAACGTAATTGTAAAATAGTTGCGTGTACTAAATACGTATGGATGATGATTGAACAACGATCGGTTCAAAAATAATTTTAAAATGATTTATTTGATTCAAAGTAACAAATGCAAGCGTATAGAGCAACAGCAGATTACTGGAGTGAACAAAATATTTTTATTGTGAACAAGTTCTATTCAAGCAAATTTATTTGGTATCTACAACTGTCTTGTTCTCAATGCGAGATCTACAGATATAAAATTATTCGTCCAACAAAAAAAATCTGAAATTTTAGAAATGTTAACTTACATTTTGATTTACCACAAAAGTAGTAGGGAAATGGGGTGTTGGGGCCAAAGGGATGGGGGATCGGATTCGGATCGGAGGAGCTGCCATGTTCTTACATCCCCGACCGCCAACTTGGAAGACATTGACCTTTAACTCCTGACACATGTCCTTATATCCGTGACCTTGACCCTGACCCCGGGGATCTTTGACTCCGAAAACACTAAAAATTCCCAAAAATCCTCAAAAACCCAAAAAATTCCAAACAAAAAATCTAAAAAATTCTACAAGAATTCCAAAAAAAAATTATTATTCAAAATTATTAAAAATTATTGAAGAATTATTAAAAGGATCCTCAGAAATGACCCAATTTCCTCTCAAAAATGTAGAAGCCCTTCAAATTCAATTTTCACCCAATGTTAGTAAATTGAGGGGCTTCCTTGGGACCTAAAGAGCAGTGGCAGCCATGTTGGTTTTAAAGGTATACCCTAAGACAAATCGATACAAGGGAGACAGGATAGGAGTCAGACCTAAGAAACAGCCACCTTACATCCATATTGCATACATATGACCTGTGACCCTGACCCACAACTTTTGAACTTTACCTTTGACATTTAAATTGACCTGTAACCCTACAAATCCAAAAAAAAAAAATTAAAAATTCACAAAATATTCTTAAAAAATCTAAAAAAAAAAAAATGTATTATTAGAAATTATTCAAAAATTATATAAAATTTCTTAAAATTATTAAAAAATTACTTTTAAAACACTTTTATTTACCAGAGGACATACCTAGCCTATACCAATTACACAATCTAGGTAGGAGGTCACCATCTTGGTAGACATAACCCATCCGCCATATCGGATGCAGACTACCTCGACCTTGACCCCATGACCTTAAATGACCTTGAAATAAAAAATTCGAGAAAAATTCGTAAAAGTCAACAAGCATAGTACATTACAGACTACTTACACCATATTAGATGCCGACTACATCGACCCTGACACAATGACCTTGAATGATCTTGAAAACAAAAACTAGAGAAGATATTCATAAGATTCAGCAAGCATAATACATAACAGACTACTACCGCCATATTAGAGGCAGACTATATTGACATTGAACCTGTAACCCTGAATGGCCTTGAAAACAAAAACTCGAGAAAATCCATAAAATTCAGTAAGCATATTACATTACAGACTACTATGGCCATATTAGATGCAGACTACCTTGACCTCGACCTCGTTACCTTGTATGACTTTGAAAATAAAAACTCGAGAAAAAAGTCTATGCAAGGAGGCAGAAGTTAACCGAGATCATGTATCTGTCACAGCAGCCATTGTCAAACTAAGCATCTCAGCCGATCTCCCAACTGCTTATAATATACGAGTATGCAAGCCCTATAATGTCATATTGACATTGAGCCAACCATACTGTGCTATTAATATATTGTGCTGACACCAATCCCCCCAATCATTCACAATCTTTACACCAATCCATTACACACCAATCCTCCTCAATCCTCACCAATCTCCTCAATCCTCCTCAGTCCTCCTTAATCCTCACCAATACAGCTCAATCCTTCTCAATGAGTACGATGTTGTGGTTCTAACTTCAGTGCTGCGATGCAAACTGTGGTGCTGTGGTGCTAACTGCGGTGCTAACTGAGGTGCTGCGGTACTAAGTGCAGATTTGATTGCGGTGCTGATTGTAATTGCGGTGCTAAGTGCGGTGTGTGTGGGTCGCAAGTGAAAATAAATTCATTCTGTTATAAAATAAAATTATATAGTCCTATCTCCAAAAGCTGAAAGGCTAAAATTTTATTTAATAATCTCGTTTTAAAAAAGTATATATCCATGTCCTTCGGTATACTTTATCGTTTCTTGGATAAACAGTATTTACACTTTGCAATAAAAGTGTCCAGAACTACAGCAGGCTCCCACCACAGTTCGTCATTGGTCGATGTGCAACATGGACTTTGTACTGAACAATGTAGCACCACGACAGGCCACCACCATACTTCCCAATTGATTGTCGTCATGTGAAAAGGACTCTTCATACGGACCGCCCTCTCAAGCTGACGGGCGTTTTTTGAACATAGGTGAAAACTCGATCGCAGAAGCGACACTGGCGACAACCAGTTAGCTATGATGCAGGTTCATGACTCCAAGATCGTTGAGGTCAAAAGGCAACCTTTCATATTCGCAATTCATCTTCGTAGTATGGAAGCACGCTGAGAAAACCCAATTACTTGTTCGATCAAGAAAACACGAAGGTACTTACATAACAATATGTTACTTAAATATGCTTGTAAGCATATGCATATATACCTTTACATAATTATGTACAAATTAAATTGAAAATAATTTTATATGCCAATATTTATATGTACATACATTTATATACATTTTAATTATTTTTTATATTCCCATACGTATGCAAACATAATTATGTATAAATTAAATTGAAAATAATTTATATTTTCATAGTTATATGTACATAATTATATACATAATTTAAATAGAAAATAATTTTGAATTTACATACTTATATACCTATAACTATATATAAATTTAATTGAAAATAATTTTATATTTACGTAATTATGTGCATATAATATATAAATTAAATAGACAATTATTATCTATTTAGATACTTATATACCTATACCTATATATAAATTAAATTGAAACTAATTTTATGTTTACATATTTATTTACATACACCTATACATAGTTAGACATAAAATAAATGGAAAATTATTTTTATATACATATATGTACACAATTATACATAAATTAAATTAAACATATTATTTTATTTACGTAGTTATATGTACATAATTATATAAATTAATAAAATAAATTTGAAATAATTGTATATTTTCATAGTTATCTGTACATAATTATATATATATAAATTAAAAAGAAAATAATTTCATATTTACATAGTTATAACCCTATACTTATACACAATTAGGTATAAAGTAAATTGAAAATAAGTTTATATTTTCATATTTATATAGTAATACATATTTATATAACTATATATTTATACATCTAAACAGAATTTTTGTATTCCTATCTTATCTAAATATAAATTTATGTATAATCCTATTATATACATAATAGGACCTGCTTGTTTTCTTGGTCGAACGAGTAATTGGGTTTTCTCCGAGTGCTTCCATACTACGAAGATTAATTGCTAATCCGAAGGGTCGCATTTTGGCCTCAGCGATCATGGAACCATGAACCTGCATCATAGCTAACTGGTTGTCGCCAGTGTCGCTTCTGCGATCGAATTTTCGCCTATGTTCAAAAAACGCCAGTCAGCTTGAGAGGGCTGTCCGCCAAATAAATTTTACTATTCATTTGATTTTTTTATTTTTTTATTTTTTACAAAGGATATCTCCTTGATATAAACTTTTTCATAATAGTGATTCCGAGTTTTTTTTTATGGTGGTACTTAATTTTAATGAGTAGTTAAATTATAAGATATCCCTACGCTTTGCTACCTGAATGGAAGAGGTGTCTTACGAAGTGGTCCGTGTTAATGTGACAGTACACACCCAGCGGCCCCTGGCAAAGGAAAGTTAGAAAACCACTGCCTTAGCATTCAACTGTGTGAAACTCGCCGCTACATTCTCTGTGTACTGCAGAAGAACGCATTCGTAAGTATAGGCTGTTCGCGGTAAAATTAGCACTTTTGAAAGCCCTCGTTAAGATCTACTTGTATACACGTTGTGTGTTCTTCCGCCTTATGAAAAATTAACATTGCCATGGGCCTCATCACTTTATTCATGCGTCGGTCAAGTGAAACTGTGAAATTATTAGAAAAGTAAATATTGTACAAATCTGCTCATTTTTACACTTCGATGAGTTAAAAAATAGAGAAAGCGAGAGAAATATTTAAGCTATTACAAATTGTTACCTAACACTTTTTCTTTGGCGTTAGTATATGGAACTACTTTCCTCCCCATCGTTACCAACTTTGCTGGACACATATATGTGCAAATTTGGCTTACGTTTCGCGAATTCTGTAACATTTAGTGTTGAATATCTAAGAGTTATAAAGTTAAATGTTGTTTAAACCGTTCGTCAGTTACCCATTTGATCAAATTTTTTATCTACGATTTACGGAAGAATTCAATTTCCAAGCTGTTTTCTATTTGTTTTATTTTAAACTCAAATTGTGTAACGACGGCGAAAACTCTGAATTAGTACAACAGGTCGTTTTATTATTTAAATAACTTGTCAGTTATCGTTGCCGAACGAGTTGATGTAGAGCAACAATTGTGGTGCTAAGCGACACGATATACACACGGCAAATCGCCTCCGTTCACACTGTTGCGAAACGTAGTGAAAGTAGACTGTGGTGTAACCCAATAAACTGATCACACAAAAAAAGTTTTGACGTATGTGGTCAACAGGGGGCGTAGCTCAGATGGTAGAGCGCTCGCCTAGCATGCGAGAGGCACCGGGACCGATACCCGGCGCCTCCATCCACCGACAATCCTGAAGCACGCGAAGTAGAATCACTTTACAAATCAATCCCTCATAAGTGACATGCCCCTGAATGTGACGTGGATGTAATTTTACATTTATAACCTTCTTTTAATGCAATTTCTTCATACAAGTTGTATATTATTTCCTGTATTATCAATTGTCTTCTGGAATTTTATGATCAGTTATGTGTTTTTTTTTTTTTTACTTACAAACGCGTGGATTTGGATCAAAGATTATCAGTGATGTCACCTCATAAAATTATGGCAAATGACATGTTTTTGATCTTGATCACTGCTGCCTACAGTCAACAGCAGACGACTCTGAGAGTAGTGCAGCGAGAATCAGCCTACGTTGAACCACCCAGACAGCCTTACTGTGGAACTGCAGTAGTGTGTATAGAGTTCAAGTATATAAACATACAGCAAACTGATGTCGCATAACAGCTTCTCTTAGCATTGCATATATAGCCCTGTAATAATTCTGGTGTGATAAGACTGTATCACAACTTCGCCTCTTAACACTACATCAGTTGACGTACCAGCCTACTTCCCTTCGAGTGGCAGCAACCGCTTCATCTGGCTTATAGATTGTCCGCCCTTGTCTGCAGTTTACTTTAAGATATATGAAAACTGAATTCAGTTGACTGTGTGTGTGTGCATCGGAGGCCAAGCGCATCATGTATAGGGTTACTAACTTGAAGTCCTTTACCACACGACCACTTTGCATTATTGCGCTTAGAGTATTTTTGGTTAGGCATTTTACAGCAGGTAGTAACATGGGCCATGATATGTCATCTCTTTAGAAGAATTGAGGTAAGTGATTTGGAGACTCCTTGCAACACAGAATGATATTAAAAATCTGCAAGAGGCTGTACATTTGGTCAGTCGCAGTTACGTAACTGCAGAGTATATTGGTTTATTTGCGTTTGGATAACAGCTGCGTACTGAAAACCACATTATACCACAGAAAACATTAGCATCGCCAAAATGTTGCATTTGTTACGAAGCAATATGTTTTTTTTATGTGCACAAAAGTAGCTGAAAGAATGTTTATTTCTTTGCGGTAAAGAAAGGCAATATTGCCATAAAACAAAAACGTGTAAAAAAACACTTTATTCACAACAAACATATTTTCCTGTAACCTTCTCTTTGAATTAAAGCAATATTATGTTACTGTAAACAAAACAGCCCCAAAGAAATTGTTTTCTTTGCCGTAAAGGAAACTTTGTAAGGATTTTTTTTTTTAGTGTGCAGGTGTAGAAGAACATGCTGGAACCTCTTGGTTGAATCTCGCCAGTAAATTTCAAACAAGCCAGTGACGTAGCCGACAACGATGGCACAGCGGCATACGAGTCACGTCATCTAAGGAATCCTAGGAGGAAGGCAGACGGGAATGGCGTGCGATCAGTTCCATGACGACTCGCAGCGAATCAAGACAGCGTGCTCCCCCCGTCAAACTAATGTTTGCTCTACTCGGGTTGGGACATAAGACTAAAGATGAGATAGACAGATCTCGCTGGCTGCGCACAACCAGTCTCCGTGTCCCATCATGGAACTGCTCACCTGCCAATACGACTGGCAAAAATGGCGTAGATTGGATTTGAAGTTAGAAAACTAATTTGTAAAGAAGTGATCTGAGATGTATTTATAGGTACTGCCTCTAACCAATGTGTAATGCATTCGTATTAAATCCAAATTCCTAAAAGTATTTTATTACTATAATAGTACTTGTCATTTAAAAATTAAGTTATAAACAAACACGTTCGTCACTTTGAGTTGTGTCTTTGGGGTAGTCCATGTTCTGTACATGCGCAGAAGACGAATAAGCAGTCCACGTTATCGTTAGTCTGTGGATTGGAAAGCTCAATGCTTTTAGTTTCGCAGCCAAAACTTTGTGCCGCCAGGGTGCACTGGTATCGCAAGTGTTCCCGGATTTTTCCATTTTGAATGTACGTAAGTAAATTGGATAGTTGCAAAATTTCATTTAAAAAATATATATATATAACGTAAAAAATAAACTTTGTTTTTCGCACAAGAGTGATAATATTCTGACCTTGCTGCGTCCTAAACTAAGGGCGTGGCAAGGCAGGATTTGCATAAGACCTAGCAAAACCAATCAGAACACTAATAATGGCAAAAGCCATGCAACAAGAAATGTGGTCATTTTATTTATTTTAACTATGTTATTTAAATTTTTCTTTCACGTTTCACAAGTATTACAAATGGAAAACATTCTTTGATTATCATTCTCGCATTTCATATTGGAGGTTAACATTATTATTTTTAAGTGGGGATACAGTTTGGCGTTGATTCAAGTATTACAACAAATGTAAAAATAAAAAGCTAAATGTCAATCATGTCGGTGTAGGCTCCATTGTTCTCAGCACAGATAATGATACGACGACAGGTGCGATGATTCATTCTTCTTAACATCTGTGGCGTGATGCTGCGGAATGCAGTACAAACAGCATCTTTCAGTTGGTCCGTGGTTTCATATCTCGTCTTGCTGACTTTCTGTTTAACCATTCCCCAGAGTGCATTGTCGCATGTCGACAAATCTGGATTTCGTGACGGCCAAGGGAGTCGTGCTGGTGGTTCTGCAGAGCCTCTTCCAATCCATCTGCCCGGGAAAATGCATTTATGTATGCTCGGGCTGTAACTGCGTAATGTGGCGGTGCTCCATCCTGCTGGAACCAATAATCGTCTCCGATGCCAAGATTACAAAGTTGTGCAACAAACCAACCCCGAAGCATATCCGAGTAACTGTGTTGCGTCACTGGACCATTAAAGAAATATGGGCCAATCAGGTGTCTTGCAGAAACCGCTGCCCAAGTCATAACATGAGGTGGGTTGATCTCGAGCTCTCCGTAAACGTGTGGGGTTTCTTTACTCCAGAACACAGCATTTCGATCGTGTGCACTGCGGTGAATTGCACATTCGTCAGTAAAGAAAACCTCGTTCCGCGAAGACAACGTGATGAATGTTGCCAGCAAATACTCGCAGGCTTGTCTCCTCCTGTCAAGATCTTGATCTGGTAACGCGGTGATAAATGTCGGTCGGTATGGGTGAAGTTGAAGATCCTCCCGCAGATGCCTGTTCAAGCTTGATTATGGCACTCTTATTTCACTCGAACGTTTCCGCACAGATTTCTTCGGTCAGCGTTCCACAGAGGCGAGGATTTCTCACTTCTACTGTTTGATGTTTTTGGCCGCCCGGATCGCGGGGAATCTTTCATGTTCCCTGTAGCAAATAATTTTCTTTCCCACGAAAGAACTGTCGCTTTTTTTTGGCGGCACTTTGTCGAATCTGTTTTGAAAATCACAAAACACTTCTCTCAAAATCTTTCCAGAGTGTGGTCGTTCGTGCACCCATACTGCTATGATTATTCTTTCCTCTAGTGTGAAAGGACTCTGATCAGCCATTACGATTCCTGCGAACAAACAAACATCCATACTATACATCTTGTCCACGAAGAAACTTGAAATATTCTAGGGGTATAGTAACTTTTGGGACATTCTATATATATAACAACTTTATATTTAAAACATTTACATAAAACCCAGGTTGCCAAAAGTATAGAGTAAAATGCAACCAATACTTTCGCTGATATTCAGCTAATACTTATACATTTTTCATACAGGTTATATTTATGCTCCTTACTGGCCATGTTAATAAGTTAATACGAACTGAAAAGGACATTACAAAATATATTGAGCAGGTGACCCCAAATTACCATGATTACAAAATGGCTGCTATTTTCCTGTCGCACTTACATTTACCATTGACAGTATTACGTCATTTTTAATTCCTACACTAGGAAAGACCCCTTTTTGGTAACACATTACTGGTCATCAAACAATAGTTATGTTCAAATTTACTCGTAACCCCAAGTGGGTGGGATCAACTGCTAAGCAATGCGAGCCTTAACTCCAGCGAGTAAATATGATTTTTGCACAAGCCCTAAACTTCGTAAAGTTTCTTTTTAAAATGTCATAAAAACAAGGAGTTTCGCATAGCTCCTACTTGATACCAAAGGCTAAGATCATAATCAACGATTACTGGCAAATGCTTACAAATGTTTACCTAGGTTTGCAAAAGTTTACAAGTGGTTGAAAATGTTTACAAGTGGTTGCAAAAGCATTCCCATGGTTTCTAGTGGTTACCACAACTTTACGACTTGGTGACGACATAGCCATTAAACTATGGTTACAAAAGGTAACAGTATTGGATTTTTGGCTAAAAGGCCAACATTTCCCAAAACTTAAAACTTTAAATTATTTTCCGGCCACCATGGCCCCTGCCTAGCGTCAAAGTGACGTAAGTGACATGTTCCTTTATAAGCCTACATTGATGATTCAATTAGAGTGCTACGTATCTCATGGTAGAAGCTTGCCCCCTCGAGGTCGCTGAATTGACTCAGAGAGCAGTGCGTACCGGCATTAAATACACCGCTCCACCCGCTTGCGTTACCAATCAAATTAAATTCCCCTTAAAAAACCGATTTTCTAGGAAATCGGGGTTTTCAATTACTCCTGGGAGGGTTCAAGCATATCACAGCCAATGGCAGAAGACATTACCATTTATGGTGACCAATGCAGCGGACACCAATTTCCCTTAGGGGGTATAACACAATGAAATTTAAAACACCAAATAAGATTACAATATGCCCGTCAACTTCCGTCCTCTTGACCAAGATGCAGGAAATAACGTAACGAAACGTCACGTCTTCGGCGGCGCACGCACCATCCCAAGCTGGTCACCAAGCTTGCCGTCGCATGTGCTGCGCTCCTACGACGAATCACTGAAACATCAGTCCGCTGCACAGTTCTTTGCCAGGCCTTGTTGTTTCTGCACGTGAAAAAAAAAAAAAGGCACGGACATTAACAGTTATTTTGTAGTGACGTGAAGCTGGCAAGAACATCACAGTTTAATTTTATTAGTGTTTCAAGCCACATCGGAGAGTTTTAAACCTCGAAACAACGTGTGAGGAAAGTTCGTGCGTAACGGGTCGTACGCTGCACAAGTCAATAGGTTACCAGGCGGACACAGTAAGTACTTTCCGAGGGCATGTGCGACGTCCTCACAACCCACTAGTTTTAAGAGTGTTTTAAGTTATTTTTGCAAGTTGAAAATTATTCACAGGCGTGCGGCGATGGGTTGCCCGTCACAATATGATGAAATATATTCACATGTTTTTTTAGTATTCTTTCGTAAACTGGATTTAGCACAACTTTGGCTTACGCGATACATTTATTTAAATTTGACAAATTGAATAAAAAATAGCGGAACGGTTAAAAATATAGTTTTTAGGGGTTTCCTGTGCAATTCCCTTAAGGGAAAAGATAACATTGCACATTTCCGTTTTGATGACAGATAAGCATATACATATTTCGCACTTAAATTTGTAACGTTTCACCATCGAATTAAGCTTGGCTCATAAACGCTTAATGCCAAACATAATTGTATTTTTGTCTTTCACTCTTGTAAACACGATTGGAGGGCGAGAATAATATTTACGAAATAACGTTGATAGTTGAGATTTTAACTGAGGCGTGTGTAGGTATAGACCTATAACTATACACTACTTTTTTGATAAAATGTCTCAATTTACCGCTGGCTTAAAAATGACCTTTTGGAACACCAGCGCACCTTGTGGTGGACATTTTCCCTATGCTAAACTCTTCCAGAAGACATCTCGTTTTGCCCCTAACCTTAGTGGCGCTAACCTTCGTCAAATATGCCACTCGAACGGTTTAACGCTTCTTACACAATAGAAAGCTTTAGCATTTGACTTGACGTTTTCTTTCCTCTGACGAAACCACCATTACACAATACAATTATAAAGTCAGAGTTCAGACTATTGAAAATTGGTTTTGGGAGCTTCGTAAAAATGCGTATCTTGTTATGAAAATAATTATGATACTATCCAGGAATGCATTTAACGTACCTTTTTTTTTAAAAAAATAGGCTTAAAATTTGTATTAAAAGTTTATTTCACAGCACAACAACTCATTTGTTTACGTTATTAAAATATGTCAATTCATATATTTCCTCTTCATATTATATTCATTTGCCATTTATTTAATTTAAGACGATCTTTGTTTAATATACCAAGATTAAAATCGCCCTACAATAAAATGACGCACTTTCCACATAAATTCGTTTAGATTCTCGACCAAATGGCTGCTTGACTTTGACTTTAAATTTCAACTTTTTGAAATCGTAAAGTCAAGAGTGCCTAACTTCACCTCTGATAGTTCTATTGTGTCCAGCTCCATAAGAAACGACATGTCGGAAAACAAAAGTAACGCCAAATGGTAAAGTCAAATGTTAAATTCTTCAATTGTGTAAGGGCCTTAAGCCAGGGCACCTCTTCGTTTCCAGCATAATCGGCCACAAGACAACGTGACATAGTCGCAGTCACAGCCTTCCCTCCTGGAGCCACACACTGTGTCCAGCATCCAGAGGAAGGACTCCGCGGAGATGGGGGCCAGTCCGCTCCGCGCTGCAGAATCCTTTCCCGGAGCAGGTACACTCTCGTTCTCTCAGCATATTCTTATCCTTCCGTTGTAAACGGGACTGAAATCACCAGAGGCAGAGATACTCATAACACTGCACCCAGTACATAACAAGAGAAACATAAGAGGAACTGCATTACACACTTTTCAATAAACTTCGAATTATATTATAGGTGCAATCTGATTTAAAATTTACGGATAAAATACTGTACTTTAAACATCCTGATGTAATAAATTTTGACATAAAACATTCCGGTACATCAAACTTGGGAACAAAACTTAATTTATCCTCGACATTACGAAACCCTGCATTATTAGATGTTACACTCTAAATTCTAATCAATATAAAACCACTGATGCACAGCGAAATTCAACTACTCTAATCAGTGAAAATGGCTCCACTTAGAATCAGTGGAAAACCACTGATTGTTACAGTGAAAAAATTTCACGGGTTGAATTAGTGATGTGAAACAATTTCACTGATTGAATAAATGACGGTTGAATGCAGTGGTGAATAAATATTATTTTTGTTGAGTATAGCCAAATAATTACGCGAAATAAACATATTTACAATAGTTTACTTTTTATATTGCTCAATGTACAGTAGTTAAAAAAAAAGTAAAAAAAATTCTTGGAGGTGGCCAGGATTGAACTCACACACCCTTTCCACTCCAATTTTAAGGCCAGGCTTCACCATGCATGGACGTGTAGGGAATCAAAGGCTAAATTTGGACAAAGATCTCTCAGTAGTTTTTTTGTGATAGTACTTTCAACTAAAGATTTTTTATTAGAGATTGAACTCATCTTGATTTGTAAACCTTCAAAATTCTAAATTTCAAATATATGTTTTCATTATTTATAGAATTGTGCCATTTTTATAAATAATTAAAAGTTGCTTTCAAAATTTAAAAATTAAAATTTGAATGGTTTACAAATGTAGGCGCGTTCAATCTTAAACAAAAAAACCGTGGTTTAAAATATTATCACGAAAATAAGACTAGAGATCTTTGTCCGAATTTTTAGCCTTTGATTCCCTATACGCCTATGCATGGCGAAGCCTGACATTAAGCTGTTACTTTACCATCTTTTTGTATTTTGTCGTTGTAGCGACGTTTACGAGCTCACGTTAAACCAACTTGCAGACAAATTCCCAGTGCGACAAGCGAGCTGAATGCCTGCCGCGGAGGGGCCGGGGTTTGAGCCCTCTACCCCTCGACTACAGGTCGGCCACCCTACCCCTGAACTATGGGGGCAGGGCAATCCAGCTGTGCTACCAAGACAAGTTGAAAAAATTTAGAGGGAAATATATGTGTCATAGTTTTATCGAAATCGTGAAGATTTATTAAATGTAATGCCCATACTTTTCGTTTTTGGTTCAATTGGCCGTTAGGATTGTTAAAACGATTAGTATATTTGAGTGCACTCTCTTCACCACATTATATGCAGTTTAAACCTTCAAACAGAGCGCTGTGATGATTACATTAAAACGGAATGAAAAGCTGAATGTTCATAGTACCTCGTAAAATGGTGTTTTAAAAAACGAAACACATTTTAGAAATCATTTTGTAATTGTTTTATTAGTTTACTCGTTGTCATTTCACTTGATACACGTTGTTTAGCGGCCATTTTTAAACGTTGTTTGGCGGCTATTTTTACACGCTGTTCAACTGATCCAGCAGTCAAAAAAACACTGAAAAACAGTGAAAAAATTACTGGCGAATAAGTGGAAATGTCACTGAGTCAATAACTGAAGGAAGTCTGGCATTTTCACCTATTCATCAGTTAAATTCACTGAAGTGACTGTTGAATCAGTTAGGTACGGTTGACTGAGTGAAACAGTGAAATTCTCACTGATTCAGACTTAGACTGTAAAACTCATTAATTCAACTTATAACACAAACATGAAAGGTAAAAGGGCGGGGAGACCACATATATACATACACACAACCATAATATTTTCCACATGACTAGTGTGTGCCTCGAAATGTCAATGGGGAGGCTGCGGATCTTCAAGCAATAATGTTACTGAAGTCAGAAACAGACAGAACTTATAAGATCATTTCCACTGAGGAGCAAGCTTAGAGATGAAATACAGTTTTTACTTACTCAGAAAAATGAGTCTGAATCAGCACAAGATCGCCAACATTTAATGTTACATCTTTCCTCTTTTCACTGTTTCGCGTCTCCATCTTCTTATAAGTTGTAAGGTTACGCGTAACATCCTCCGAGATGAGATATTAGGTAAATCTTTAGTGTCCAATGTCTCTCAACAGAAATATTGCAAGGACCACGCGATCAATAGCAGGTGCGACAATATCCTACCCAAGATCACTCACTAATTATCTAATCAAAACGCAACGCAAAACTGTACAGAACTTCATCCCACTGTCTCTGAGTATTATATTGGAAAATTCTCAAGGTTATTTTGATATTCTCGTTAAAGTGTTCCACCAAATTTGCTTGCCGATAAAATGGGGATGTCTGTTCCACCTTCACGCCCCAGGTAAACATCAAATTCCGAAACTCGGAAAGAAAGTAGGACGCATTGCCTGTCACTACTAACACTATCGAACAATGAATGCTTACCTTACAGAGTTCAACTGATGTTATACTACGGAGGGGAAAAGAGAAACAAATTTACTGCAGATATGAAATGCCACCAAAACATGCAAATATCCAGACGAATTACGTGCCAAGGGGCACATGATATAAATTAATCCTTTCTTAAGGATATGTGGCTACTGAACCCGTGTAATTGATTTTTAGATTTAGCCTATTGATAGGCATGGCAACTCCTAGCCCATTCCTCTATATCGTTTCTTAATCCAAGCCAAATAAAAATCTCGTAAATACTGGCAGTGACTTTCAACATGGCCAAAAAATAGACGCCTAAGATAATATCTATGATATTCACACATTACAATTCTATTAACACAAAAAAAACAGAAATTTTCCATTTCTTGACTACCCGTCAAGAAATCCTTTATGCATAGCATAGCCAGAAACTCCGTTTTTAATATCAGAAATAATATGCTCACATTCTAGATGATTCGATTGATATTCTTTAAAATTGACAAATTCTTCTGGAAAATTTTCTAAAGTATTTACCTCTACTTCCGTTTCTAATTCTTCCCCCTTTCCCCCGTTTCCAAAACCCCCCTTTCCCCCGTTTCCAAAACAACCTTCAGTGATCACTTTTCGCTACAACGTTAACTTGTTCACTTTTTCTTGCCCCTTAAAATTTCGCCGTATAAAATATAGGGGGAGATGACCTAATTGGCGCCACTTTTCAGAAAAATTTATATATAATTCGTATAGTCCATTAACTGATCAATGTAAATACTTGTACGCTAACATGGCTCCTTAACGATACCAAACTAAATTTTTACCATTTTTTTTGCGCAATTGTAATTACTTATTTTGACTTATACAAGTCTATACATATACATGGATTGCCAAAATCACAAGGCACAGTAAATATATGTATGGACACTGGGTAAGAAATCTCAGTTACACGAATAAATAAGGATTTTTTAAATAAAAAATAACAGAACAAGGTAGAATTTCAGTTACTGTAATGAAAAATTGTCTTTGTAATTGAACATACACAATGAAGGTACATTACGCAAACGATTTATCAGAAGTGAATATAAATCTAGGCCAAATTCTAAAAGAATCAAAGGTAACCTTATAGAGTAACTTTTCTTTGGTAAAAATGGACAATAACACAAATAGAGGCTGTGTATAAAATAGGCATATTATCGAGTGCTAAAAAGTAAGAAAAGTTTATTATTGACTTAATGAGCTGAAATAATATATAAAATGTTTGAAATAAAAAGTAACTCATAGCCTAAAACCAATTATGGCCTGTGTGGACCTTGGCCCTGTGAGGAAAGGAAAGTCTGCATAACACGGACTAAGAAATCAGTGGGCAGAAACAGAAACAAATTCCCTATTGCCAACGGTATTAGCTTTCATGGCTGAATTTATTTGCAAAAGTCACAAACACTGTTTATTATTTTTAAATACTAGCACACCGTTCGTGGGCTCAATTTGGTCATGATAAACATTGCACCATATCTTTCACTCAGTTTCTTGGCAAATGCAACAAAATCAGTCATCTTATCGGAAACCTCAACATTTTCCACTATTGCTATACCTTCATTTTTTTTATGTTGCTGGGTGAACCACTGCTTGTTGACTTTCTTGTTAAGTTCTTTGATGGAAAATAGAGTTTCTGAGTCATTAATTGTGCATTTTATTGTCATTAGTCTTTTCTTTATTTGAAGAGCCCTTGTTGCTTTAATTTCCTGGAGCCGATTTTTGTATGTACTAGATGTCAACAGTTCAGCTTTTTGGGCACCTTTCTTCAGCCTTTTACCCCGTGGAAAAGGACTTATTTCCTCTACTTTGAAAATAAGTTTTCTGGTAGAACAAGTCTCCACTTCAGTTATTTTTGTGGCCGATACAGGAATATTTTCCTGCGCATATGCTAATTAATTTATTTACATTCTTTGTTGGTCAGCAGAGAGATCTCTTGTTGAATTGTATTCAATTTTGTTTCTGGTTGGTTGTGGATGCACGGTTGCTGGAATAAGTCTGTGTCTGAAAACATATATCTATCCACAGGCCATATTCCAGTGACTTTAAAACCACTTATTGCATTACTCGATGTGGCTGCTTTGCTGTATGTCTCTGAAAGCAATGCAGCAAATTCAAACAGAGTGTTAGGTGGCTCATAAGTTCTTAGCCACTTGCACACTGCTCCATCAATGCAGGCTTAGAAAGGCTAAAATACCGAGACGTCGAGTGGCTGTAGACGATGCGTTGTACGACCAGGAAGTTGAAGGAGTAAAACGCTATTTAATCGTGCCAATTGGAAGGCGTCCAAATTGCTAGAGTGTGTTGTGGCCGTCCTGTACCAGAAAAACTTTATCATCCACTGATAACCTGACATAACCAATGAAATGTTCCAGTAATTTTATGCAGAACTCAGTGTTAATCCAACCTGTTTCGGAAATTTCATGGATGCGTCCGAAGCCTGGTGAATATTATCATAGGTGGAACGAAATTCCCACTGGAACTTGTGCAACAGACGGCTGTAGTTTCGGTTCCTCGTTCACCTCTCTCAAATTCTACCTACTTGGTGTTTCCCTTTATATTCAACTGCCTTATGTGATTTTTTCTGCACTGTCGTATTATGGATACAAAAATTTCCTTTGCTCGGTTGAGAGTTAACACAGAAATGAATGAGTTAGGAGAAAACAATCCCCAAGGTGTTTGGTACTTCCACCCTCCCCCCTCACCTCTTTTCCATCATTTTTACCTTTTTTGTCAATCGATTTGCACAATGGTTAGAATCAAGTGGTAAGTATTCAAGTGACTCTTAGCTAGCTGTATGCAAACTACATTCATTCCTCTTTCATTTTCAAGAAACTCAAATCTCATGAACGAAGTAAACGGCGAATGGATTATTCTTATAGGCTGTTCACGGTAAAAACAGAAGTCTTTAAGACCCTCCCAACAGGCATTCACCACTAATAAATATATTTTATTGCAGCCTTGGGTGTTAAATTTCGAGAGTGGTGAAATGTATACACTGTGTTTATTGGTCACATTGCAAGGTTTATATTAAAAAGCAGCAGGGAGATAGAAATGGGGTGAAAGGAAACATTTAGAAGCGCCTTAAAAAGTGCTCACTATACCGTGAACAGCCTATAGTAGCATTTATGTAAAATGTTTAGGGGCTTTTTTTATTGGGGGACGGCACGTGGCCCGAGTGGCTACCCCCTGGGTGCAGCCCTGTGTCGGCCTCTACCTCACTTCCTCGTCGTTCTTCCCCGGTGTCTCTTCGCCGCTCGTTCAGTTCGTGAGCGGGCAAAGTTTCTCCCGCGCCCGAGACATGCAAATTAAGCAAATGGCTTTCCGAAGACGAGCTTTTACTTAACCGCGTTGTTGAATAATGAGGGCAGGTGGAGTTTGTGGCCTGTCGGGTTGGGGACCGTGGTGGGGGAATCGAGGAGGCGAAATTAATTAGCGTCAAAGTGTTCGGCGGCGCGAGACAGCGTGGGTGACATTCGCGTCGTGAGGGGCTGCGCCTCGTCCGGGCGGCTGACGAGGACAGCCAGCACCCGCTCCAGCGACGAAGACGGGGGATAAGACATGGGAGCACCCCGAGGAAACCTCCAACTGCAGCTGCAGCAGCTGAGTAGAGTTTATCTGAGAGATTCAGGTGCCTCTTAACAACGATGTCTCCAGGGACGATGAGGGTGAAATGAGTTGAGAATGAATCTGCGCCAGAATGCGGGGGGCGGGGGTCACGGGAGATCCCCGAGGAAACCCACCGACCAGCGGCATCGTCCTGTACGATTCCCACTTGCGAAAATCCGGGAGTGACCCGGCCGGGGATTGAACTCGGTCCCGCCTTGGTGGGAGGCGAGCGGTCTAACCATTGGAGCAGCTTCATGCCATCTGTTACACTGGCTATAAGTTAAGTTGATAATTGAGTAGAGAAGTTGTGGTCAGCGCTTAAGGTGGCCGCTTGGCTGAAGGCATTTTGCGTGTGTGAGTCATAGAACAGCAGAAGCGTTAAGGGCGACCCAGGCATGCACATCAATTGTTTCATCGCCTCTACACCCAAGGCACTGAACTGGCGATTACGCTACTATATGCGATTTTCAGCGGAAACAATGTCATTCTACAATGCAATATTAAAAATAAAGGTGGGACCTACGTTCCAATTCAACCTTTATAGATTCTGTACTGTAATGTTCATACCAAAATAAATCGCAAAAACAAGCAGATCAACCATTTTCACTCTTAAAAAATGTTTCAGGGGGAAATGGAGGAACTGAAAATTATATACAGACGTGTAGCTCTCCTTAAATGCTATTCGCAAGCAGACATCCGTTAGACACGTTGAGTAGTTTTTGAAGCACTGCATAGTTTCCATTCGTCGCCTAGGCAGACGGCCATCTTAACAGCGATGTCCTGATCGCAGATGAGGGCGAAATAAGGTGGGTATGAGGCGGCAACGAAATGCAAGGGCAGGGGAAACGGGAGGGCCTGAGAAAACTCGCCAGCCAGTGGCAACGTCAGCCGCGTTTAACACATGCGAAAGTCTGGGTAACCCTGTCGGCAATCGAATCTGATTCACTCTGGCGTGAGGCGAGTCGTCTGGTCACTACGCCACCGCGGCCCCCTACTACCTACAAAATAATTCCAAGCAGAAAAATTTGCGACTATAGGCGGTTCACGATAAATTGAGCACTTTTGAAAGCCCTGCTTAAGATCTACTTGTATGCACGTTGTGTATTCTTCCGCCTTATGTAAAATTAACCTTGCCATGGGCCTCATCACTTTGTTCATGCTTCGGTCAGTGAAAATGTGGAATTATTAGAAAAATAAATATGTTAAAAATCTGGTATTTTTTTACACTTAGATGCATTAAAAAAAAAACAGAAAGCGATAGAAATAATTTAGGTTATCAGAAATTGTTAACAAACTTTTTATTAGACGTTAAGATATGGAACTACTTTCCATCCATCGTTACCAACTTTACTGGGTGCATGTCACTCAGTGCGTCCATTAAAATATATTTGCAACTGGCTAGCCGGGATCTTAACCAAATGTTCAAGGAAGTAGGAAGAAACATTGACTTGTACTGAACTAGAAGACTCACAGTTTTGCAAATGCGTTGGTTGGGCTTTGAACTATTCGGAGATCGTTTCTGGGTTCATGTTCCCAATAACACCATGCGAGGTCGAAACATCGTGGCTTCTACCGCCTCGCTAACACGAGTTGTTCTGGTGCCACAGCGAAATTACGAAACGGTCTTTATGTGTAGATTCAAATACTGAGTCGAGGGACCAGAAGAGAGAGAGTGGAATATAGAGAGAGGCTCTCTTCACCAAGAGAGGGTATGAGACAACTGACAAAATGAACGATAGTAATGTTCACTACAGGCCCAGAACAATTATATATATATATATATGACAACTTTTTCTCCCGGTTCGGATTTGGCCGTTCATTAATACGGCAGTAGTGGTTGTTTCCTTGTTCTGGGCTACGAATCTTATAACAGAAGCAAGAAACATCACCAACCAGCTGTTCGTGCTCAGTCATTCCTGTTCCACGACGATAATGTTTGATTTCCTTGGTTCTGAACTTGGCATTTTAATGATTTTAAAAATCGCGACAATTCGAGTAATAGATCTACCACAAAAATTGAAAATATAACAGATAATTTAAAATAATCTAAAATATACTGTTTTAACTATGCTCTGTCTCTATGGCTCTGAGGCTGCCATAATGAAATTATTTGACAATTTTTTAAATATAAAAAGTACTCGTATTTATTACCTAATTAATTAAGTATTTAACTGCATAAGCAAACAAATAGCATACATACAGAATACCTTGTTATTTATTACAACAAAATTTGATTTAGTTGATATTTTATTGTACATTTTAAACCATTTTTGGATGAAGATTGCTATAAGCAACATTAATTACTCATTATTGAACAAGATATCAATAAATAAACGTTTGTGCAATACTCGCGCAGGGTACAGCCATAACGAGACTCAAAAACATAGCGAAACCCATTCAGACAAAACTATGTGATTTTTTTTATAAACGATTGTTGTAAAAATTTTAGTTGTAATTTTTAAGTTAGTATTCCGGACATATTATCCCAGAAAAGATTTTAAAAAAAAAGAAAACAATTGTCTAAGCCTGTAGAGTTTTGTTTTTTTATAGTATTAAGTCTACTTAAAAAAAACAGCGAAAATGATTAAAAATAGCATTTCTAGAGCTTTCCGGCGCAGTTTCAGTAATAAGTAGGAGAAAATAAAACAGTACGGTAGTAGTTTAATCTATGGGCTTTCATCGCGTGTTATAAAATTCAGCTGTTACAGATCTCATTTGCTCAGGAAAGCGTAACAGCGGATGCACTGTATGTAGGTTCAGCGTCTTGCACGTAGGGGCGACGTTGTGCTGGTCGCTCGTGTTATTGTCGCCCGTATCGCTGTGCCTATTCAAGGAAATAAAATTATACCACAAACTATTGTAGAACCAAACAAAACATTAATAACAGGCACAGAAAGTCATACATATCGTCTCGTTGATATATTTAGGTTGTGTAATCATCTCTGTGATTAAAGAGATAACAGTCAAAACAAAACTACAACAGATAGGCGGAATATTTGGTTTGTCTCGAAGCAAATTTTTACACTCCGTAAATAATTACAAAACATAATTATAAATATTAGTTAAATGGAAATGCAATATTAGCATAAACTGTCCATTTTTCAGTGTTAGTAAAAACAGATGTAGGCACTATACGGAACTAACAACTTCACTGATTAAGTAATATTCTACTTTAGATTCAGTCCCTCTGTACCAACATTCAGCGGAGAAGGGGACGTCCGGACATATTTCCTAACCCCCTGCTCCTTTAGCTAGTCCGTAAGTCATGAATCTGGTCTAAATCGTGTTCCGTTTCCATTTCTACTGTCTGCATAGTGGTTCTTGCCTATGTATTTGTTTCTCCATTCCATCAATTCCTTGATCATTGCCTGGTCGTCATATCAGTTATCTTCAACAGAACTGAGTTATGGTGTTGCGGAGACGGGGTCAAGGCCCTTGACTCATAAGTTGCCTGCTGATAAATCATTTAAAAGTTTTCGATGACTTATTTAGGGGTTATCACCAAACTGTGTTGTGAGTCCACTCCCACTACGAGCTACATTTATATAAAGGTTTTCCTCGATGTAAAACCCACATTTTCGACTTCTATTGCGGTTTTACATTCTCAATTCCAGGTGTAGCAAACCTTATGGAGAGTTCTCTGTTTCCTCTAAATGGAGGATTAATCAATAACTACCTATCAAATTCCTCTAATTTATTAACAACTTCCTTTGAAAATTCCACAAAATATCTGTATCTTTATAAGATAACATTTTTTCCTTTGTTCAGCTATTCTTTTATTTGTAGTTCTTTACGTAACTACATATATGCTAATGTTTTAAATATTTTGGCACTCCAAAGTCACATTCTGATCATTATCTTTACAGATCAGACAAAGTGGAGAGTCCTCGAAATTTAAACCATGTAACTTGTCTTTAAAGTTTTCGTGCTCTGTTATTATATGACTGCGATAATCAGTTGTAATTCAATGGTGTCGATATTTTCCCTGATAACTGGAAAGATGCTGTAATTAATCCTCCCCTTCTCTGATCTGACCCATCTCTCCTGCCACATTTCTAGGGATACTTCTCTCTTCTCCTTCTTTCTTGCCTGCTCCCAGAGCGCACGTCTCCCGCCAAGTCGAAACGGAGTTCGATTCCTGGCGGGATCGCACCCGGATTTTCGCACGTGGGAATCGTGCTGGATGATGCCGCTTGTTTCGGCGAGTTTTCCTCGGAGATCTCCCGTTTCTCAGCCGTTCCGTTCCTGTGCTGCCCCATTCCCACCTCGCTTCACCCTCGTCGACTTTCAAGAACCCCAAGTTAGGAGCCACCAAACCTCTTCACACACTCCACGTTCCTTCTTGCCAAAGAAGTTGACCTGTCATTCGTTTATTCCAGCAGTGAGCCTACTTCTAAGATATCCAGTGGGATGGCCTCTGAAATTACATGCATGGTCTTCGTGGAAGCGTTGTATATGCCACTCTTAGTGTGATGTGTTACAGCAACTGGAGAGAAAGTCTGAATCGCGATGAGCCAGTACATCGAATTTGCATTTTTATAAGCAGACAAACTTACTGGGCCAAATCCACGAGGCCACTAAAAATCCAGATGATATTTATATCATAAATAACTAATGTTCCTTCTCATAGCGTACAGAATAAATAAGTAATTTATCTGTGTTGTAAATAATTAACCTTGTTTATCGCAACTGAATGTTTGGGCTTTACTCTACGTTCATTTTTGTTTTGTCTATAATGGTAAGTTAAACCACAGCATGTGTCCTTCGCAGCGTGTTTAACTTAACGTGAGAGTGATGATTGTATAGGCTATTCATGGTAAAATTAGCCCTTTTGAAAGCCCTGCTTAAGATCTACTTGTATGCACGTTGTGTAATCTTCCGCCTTGTTGTAAGATTAAAATTCTCATGGGCCTCGTCACTTTATTCATGCGTCAGTCAAGTGAAACTGTGAAATTATTAGAAAAGTAAATATTTAACCAATTTGCTTATTCTTACACTTCGGCGCATTAAAAAACAGAAAGTGAAAGAAATAATTTAAGTTATCAGAAATGCTTACCTAACACTTTTTACTCGACGTTATATTATGTAACTACTTCCCATCCATCGTTACCAACTTTACTGGGCGCATGCCACTCAGTGCGCCCGTTAAAATATATGCAGGTAAGGGCAGCCACATTTTTCGAAGGTTGATTTCAAAAGTGCTCACTTTATCGTGAACAGCCTTTATGTGTTTGGATGATCTGGCTTCCGAACATAGCAGGCTAATAGCCCAAAGAACTCACTCCCGCAGCGTCAGAATGGCTTCCGACATATACATATGCAATTGCCTGCACAAGGCGCACACTTTAATTCCCTTCTACTAGCCTCGCCTCCGACGAACTTCAATGCAATTGAATCAAAGCGCGAGCCACCAACGAGGTACGCTCCCTGGAGATACGGCCAACCAGAACCGTGTCGTCCGATATGGGGAGGGTATGCTGAGACAAGGAAACCCGAGACAAGTGTCACTGCCACGACGCGATGATCGAAGGCCACCTTCCAACTACTGCAACAGCTAAGGCATCACCAAACAGACGGTCGAGAGTGCCTTAAGCCACCAGCAAGACGTTTGCCTACTCATGCCCGTGTCTGGTATCGAACCTGGTTCTGATGCCCTGAAGATCCTCTGCTGTCCAGCAGGGCCGTAGCCAGGATTTTATTTCGGGGGGGGGGGGGGGGGGGTTCACTGCTACCCCCAATTAAAGCAGGGGGAGGGGGTCCCCCAGGGAAATTTGGATTTTAAAGTGCAAATTATGCTATTTAAGTGGTTTTAGAATCTAAATATTGAATATACAGCTGGCTGACATCGTAATATTTTTAAAGATCAACTTTCTAAAACTCTTAGAAATATTTAGTGGCGGGGAGGGGGCACAGGCCCCGGTGTCCCCCTCAATCACATTATACACAAAATTTGTCTGTTGAACATTAAAGCAAAATACCTACTGTACATAGTCGCCTGTCCCTTCTCGTTCATCCCTCCGGTGGAGACCTGTCACTTGGCTGCATGAGCGTGGTCCGGCCGCAAGTGTAGCCGGGGAAGCAGGTCAAGCCCCATCCCCTTGAAATGGGGTAAGATGCGATTATATAGCCTCTCTTGCTCAAGTCCATCTCCACCTCCACGATGGTAAGGGCTGGAAACACAGTGGACAATGCTGTGGCTGACGGAGTGAGGACGAAGCGCTGGGCGTGTGACGGCCCCACCCGTGCACGGGTGATCGGTCACGGCGAGAGTACATGCTGCTTCCAGAGGTGACTTGTATTTCTCGCCAGCGGTGATGACCCGCGAGCCGGCTGCACGTCCCAAAACCGAGGCTCGTAGCGGATCTCGAGGTGGCGGAGCACTAATGAAGGGATTGTCTGGCGTCCCGGAGGTGTTGGGCTTCTCTTGGGTGAAAACTCGGTGTGCAGCGCACAGCAATGTGCAGAATAGATCGTGGGTACCCAGGGGACAGCGGTATTAGCCCCGGCCTTGGCCGTGCTGATCAAGGGTTGGACTCTGGGTGGCAATGGTTGAATACCCTAATGCTTGGGGGAGACGTCCTGGAGGAAAGACCTTACTGGAACCAGGCAGCGATCCTACCTGTCCTGGGAAAGGTAAGGATACTTTCCTACGAAGGGGCGCAGGTCTGATCCGCCAAGAAGAGGACACATTTACTCAGTGAGTGAGTAGAGGTTGGATAGGCCTCAGCCCCATCAAGGTGGTGCGTGTCGGCTAACCCGGCAAACACTGTTGATAGGTGAGGTGGTTGCACTTCCACCCACCGCGATTGGAAGGAGCGTAACTCCTTCTATTGGTTGCATTCAACTGCGATCAATTAAATAGCGTGGTGGCTGTTTACAGTTTTGTGCTATATAAAGTCTGGCGAGAGGATGGTCTGGCAGGCCATCCTCTTATTTCGTGCTCTGGAAGTCGTACTCCTGTATATACCCTTATGGGATCAGGCACAGGGGGACCGGTCTATCAGGCATACTGGGTATGCAAAACATGTACATAGTTGCCTCCCTCTTGTGTCCAGTAACACTAACCTCATCACTGTTGTGAATAAAAAATGTTTCATCACATTTTTCCCAGAATTTAAAAAAAATGTTCACTGTAGGTCTTTTATTTCACAACAGTATGTATAAATCGGTTTTGTTACAATAGTGATTGTAACAATGAGTTTCCTTCATGTAATATACAACTGCAAGTGTACTTTTTTAATTTATGGAATGAATTAGCGAAAATGTAATTTTCTTTTGGTAGTAATACAATATATTACTGTACGGAAAACGCATTATTTGGAACATTTGTACGTAATTTGAATAATAAATGTGGTAAAATAAGGGCCTGGGAACGTAACCTTGTTTTCGCCATCTGTTCCTCAGTATTCGCGATTTCGTTATTCGAGGGATTTTTCAAGGCCCTAACCCTCGCGAATACTGAGGGATTACTATGAGAGACACGCTATTACTATAACACTTGATTTCAGCTTTGCTTTCAAAATACGACACACGAAGCTTTGTGTTGTTAAATTTCTCAAAGTTCGCTTTAAATATTATAAAAATGTAATCTCACGGCAAACTATAAAACAGCAGTTTCGTTAGTTTTAGCGTTCATAATTTTCAACGGTCCTTAATTTTCACTACTATAAAACATGTGTTTCAGTCATACAAGGCTGTGTTCGATTTCACCAGCTAAGGGCTCTTACTTGACTTCGTGCCCTTCGATAGTGCATCCCGGATGTGACGTCACGTTCTTTCTATCCGAATTCGCGGCAAGGGCGCATATGCACCCCAGAATGCCCCTTCAACCGAGGGCACGAACCACTTATTTGCAGCTTATCGACATTGCTACAGTATTCGACTCTGAGGTGCCATAACAGTTAAACAAATTACCACCAGCCTATAAACAGCTTTTAACATAAAATATTCAGGGTGTGGGCTAATGAGGATTGTTTAATGGTGCCCATCCATAACTGCAGTTTCATCAGCCCAGCCCCTCTCCTGCGCCCGACTCAGCCCCCACCTTCATCCCTTCGGAACTGTACATCACCCTGGTTACGGCCCATCTCCGATATTAACCACCAGCAATCTAATACCACACTGAATAATTTCCCTCCAACAAACTTTGCGCGCTTCAATGAATATTTCACTGCGCATGCCCACATGCGAGAGACTGCGGTTAACAATATCACGTGATCAAAACATCCCGTGCAGTCAATGTAAAGGAATTTTGAACATATCTAGATTTGTTCATACCCACTATTATAACACCGTTTTGGGGTCTATAAAAAGTTTTTCTTTTAATAAGAATATAACACTGTTGTTGTTGTTGTTGTTGTTGTAGCTGGTTGCACGCGAAGGGTGTTCGCTGGGACACAAGGTGCATTACAAAAAGACATTCGACACTTCTGGTATGGTTTTCTGTACAGATACGGTGTATTTTTTTTAAAGAAAAATCCCGGTGAATTTTTTTTGAGGTGAGTATATGTCTATAGGCTGTTCACGGTGAACTGAGCACTTTTGAAAGCCCCTTTGAGATCTACTTTATTCACTTTGTGTGTTCTTCTGCCTTAGGTAAAATTAACATTGCGTGGGCCTCATCACTTTGTTGATGCGTCGGTCAAGTGAACCTGTGAAATTATTATAAAAGTAAATATTTTACAAATCTGCTCATTTTGACACTTTGGTGCATAAGAAACAGAAACCGAAAGAAATAATTTAAGTTATCACAGATGGTTACCTTGCACTTTTTATTCGACATTTAGATATGGAAATACTTTCCATCCTTCGTTGCCAACTTTACTGAGCGCATGTCGCTCTGTGCGCCCGTGAAAATTTATGCACGCAGGGGCTGTGACTTGTTTCTAAGGTTGATTTCAAAAGTGCTCACTTTATCCTGAACAGCCTTTACAAAGAGCGTCTGTACAGCCATGGGTTAGATGACTCCCGACTTGAAAACAGCACTTGGAATAAGATATCGGTACTGGAAAACCGACTTGAAGAGTTATATGGTCCTGCACGTTTGTTGTGAAATACTTGTTTGCGCGAATACGCGTATCTCGGTAAATAAATGTTCTGCAAATACAACTTTTTTTCATAAAAGACAAAAAAAAAAAAAAACAATTATCTGCGTCTCTATTATTTTACTTTTGTAACATTTAGTATATTCTCGGAGAAAAAATTCGTCAATATGGTTAAATATATCGCATTTTTTTAAGCTTGCCTGTGCAGTCTCCTTAAACGGCAAGCGAAAAGTAAAAAGATACGGATGTAGTTTAATCTGTGGGCTTCCATCGCGTGTAATGAAACACCACTGTTACACATCTAACTTACACAGTACAGCATCACGACGGAAACACTGCACGCCTTGCGCGTAGGAGCGATGAGAGACTAGCGGTGCGTGTTAGTGTCGCCCGTATTGCTCCCTCGCTTCCTGACCTTGGACGCGCAGCTCCAACTAACTCTTAAAACGATGACATGAAGGAAAAAACCGGAAGTTTGCCGCATAAAATATCAACCTGCGTTTCGACATACAGTATTTTAGATTACCTTCGTTGACAGTTTTTTTGGGTATTTAATGAAACTAAATTCCACGCTTTGGTGAAATAATAATGCGTTGTATTAGAGAATTATTTTTGAGTCGTTTCAACTCTCCTGAAAATGATTTTGTCCACTGGTTGTTCTAATTTACTTTCACTGAGACACATCTTACTTGAGCGAAGCTGAGATATAAAGCGTTGAAGGAAAGGGAGCGAAACGGTGAGCATCAGGGACGGAATGCAATGATGGTGGAAACGGGAGTAGATACAGCGAAAATTAACCAGATATTGGCTTGATCTAGGCTTATCATGATTCCCGCTGTTGAAAAATTCCGATCCTAGGGTCTCTTGGCACACAACCACGATCTGAACGGCGAGAGGACAGACACTTCCCTTTGGTACAAACACTTCCGTGATCTCTGGATTCTGGGATGTAATGCCAGAGCCAACATGACTGCGACAGGAATTCTGCATTGGATCATGTTCTGAAGGAGGTTAGACGTAGCAGTCAACTACAGTAAAGGCTGTTCACAATAAAGGGAGCACTTTAGAAATGAACCTTAGAAAAAAGTCACTGCCCGGGATGCATAATATTTCAATGGGTACACTGAGTGACATTCGCCCATTAAATTTGGTAACAATGAATGTTAAGTAGTGCCGTAGATCTCAAGCAGGGATTTCAAAAGTGCTCATTTTACCGTGAATAGCATATATATAATTTTAAACCGAAGTTACAAGTTATAAGAGTAAGACCAAAAGCATTGAAAGTAATGAGAAGCCATGAAGTTGTGGTATGATCGTCCCGGTTCCCGGCGTTATCATACAGAGTATTGGATGTCATCCGGTCACACATGTCTTTTTAGTAAGATTCTGGACTCAAAATACTTTTGTGGTGGTTTTTGTTACAAGTTATCGTAAATGCTGAAATCTGGGTATTTTCGCGTACCAAGACGAAAGTGTCTTGGTACACAGTACGACACCTGGAAACTGGTATGTATACCAAGAAACTGGTACTTCCAACACCCATGGGAAGGCGTTTTGAGTAAAAAAAGGTTAATGAGTGTTAGGAGGAGGGTAGGTATGTTTATAAAAAGGGGGGGGGGTGGAGGTGAAGGGGTTGAATGCGCGCGGCTGCTGCGCAGTTAGCAAGCGAGAGAGCGAGGAACATGAATACGTACATTACCGAGGGGCCACACTCACACACCAGAAGTTACTACCACACGCCGCGGTGGATGCCGCCGCTCGCCCTTCCTCGCGGCAACTCCATAAATTATCATTACGCTTTATTCGCGAAATATCACTTTATGCAGAGTGGTTGAAGAGGGTGGTGGCAAGCGGCGCGGGTGGAGGGGAAGGGTTTGTGATGCTCCCCCCCCCCCCTCCAGACAGCACAGCCCCTCGACCAACTGAAACACACGAGAGCGCGCGCACGTTTTACACGGCAAAGTTTGTAATTAGATGACGCGACGCCAGTAGCGCTGCAAGCGGAGAGCACGGCCGCCAACTCCCCCCCCGTTCTAGCCACCAATAATTCCAAACCCGTACCAACCTCACAAATGTAACACGCACTTCATTTAGCGTGTGTGGCGGTAACAAAGTTCCCCTCGGCCGAGCGCGGAGAGCATGGGCGGGCGGGACTAACACATTTTATTGCGCGCTCTATGGCAGCGCTGCAGTTGCAGCCGGGCCCCGCATTCGTAATGACTTTATCGATAACGAGTTAGCGAAAAGTGTGGGAGAAGAGAAATGGGTGGAGAGGAACTGCAGCCACCGAAAAAAAAAAATAAAAAAAAATAAAAATCAGTTATAACGAGGAAAAAAATTACTCGCGAAATAAAACAGATCAAAAGATTTGTCCCGGTTTCAACTGAATCTGAAAAACACGTTTGTTTATAAATTACTTTTTCGTTAAACTAAATTATAATGCCCGGTGCCCTGCATCGTTTTGTAAATTGAAGCAGTAACGTACGTACAAAAAAGGGATCTACCATGATTATGACTAACAAAATTAATGGATGATACTGTTTTGATGCAAGCATACGCGGTGAATAAAAATTCCAAACTGATGTATTTAACTAGTTACATATGAAGTAAAATTGAGTATTGAAGGGTGAAAAATGAATCTTTGTAGGATTACACCGAATGTGATCGATCATGCGGTTTAACACGCTTGATTACCGCACTAAGTCACGGCTTTAGAAGCACTGGGATGACATGGCGGAGCCGACTAGGGCTCTGGCTACCAACGGATGATAAATTACAGTCTTACAATAAACAATTATTGTTTGTGGTAAGACTAGAAAGAGAAAAGAATAACTACTGAACTGGCAGCATACAAATAAAATTAATGAGGTACACACAATTTCGTCTTCTGTCCAAGCCCCAACGCTGGGCCAAGAATTGCAAAAGAACTTACAAATTCGCGTGTTTTCGACAATGACATGACGTTTGCTTACATGTAGTTTCGCTTCAAACGCACGTTTTTTTTTTTTTTTTTTTTTTTTTCGGAAAAAAAAAATTAGCGCAAATCTATTATATTTTAACATTTCTCTCAAAGTCAGTGGGCTAAACGAAGTTCGTTAAGGTATGGGAGGTCTTCATTAAATAAAAGTGTTGATTATAATTTCATAATTTCATAATTTCATTTACAATAACTACAAACAAAATTCTGTCTACTCAAGACCTCACAATAAATGATATCGCTTGCCGTTTGGGTACAATAATTGACTTCAATCACAACAATTTACAATTACCTCAAAGAAACTAACATAATTAAATATTTTTAAAAATCATTCCGAATAGATAGTGAATCCAAACCTATTCAATTATTTTACAAACTATACGCCCATAGTCTATATGACAGTTCAATATTTACAATAAAGTCCGTATCACATGTTATTTAGCCCCTCCTAAGTTTAGTCCAGATCCCACCAGTCCGCAATGTTGTGGAGTTCTCCGAGCGCCCTCACGCGCAGTAGCTTTCACTCGTCGGGTTTCACGCCCTCTCGTCCATTCATACCACAAACACCTTGTCCGCCGTCGCCGTACATGTTACTCGATTACCGCACTCAGCTACTCGGATTCCACAAAAAACACTGCCGGCCGTTGGACCGCTGCATTATTTATAGGGTCGTAGGCCATCGCCCAGAAATCTCCCTAAATGCAGCGTTGCGCCGAGGGTCTTAGTTCTAGAATGTTCTTACGTATCCTCTACACTTGTCGGCTTCTCCAGCAGGGGGGGGGGGGGAAGGAGGGTCTGTGACGCCTGCTACATCACCGTTTTCAGTCATTCCCGCTGCGGCCTGGGGGGGGGGATGGCGACGAGGCATCGAGCGGGTCTGCTTGGTCAGGGAGGGGGGAGGGGAGAATACGAGGTGCATCATCCCCCACAGAGCCGGGTCGCACATAACGGGAGCTCACGACCTGTGCGAGTTGCTGCGTGCAACACTCTAGTATTTTCCTTGCAACTTAATCAAGAGCGAGATAACATATCAAATAACTTATTTTAATAAGAGTGAAGAATGTGCTAACGTTAGTGGTTTTCTACGCAACTGACATACAAACTCTAATGCCTGGTTGCACCAACATCTCCCCCGATCCGAGAACGAATGATCCTAGTTCCGAACCAGGATTCAGTTTGATCTTGGTTCCAATGTAAAAGTGTTGCACCAACGGAACTTCGTGATTCTGGATCTGCGATTCGTCGATCTTGGTTCCAAAGTGAGAGATCGAGATTATGTATGAGACAAATTTTACTATTGGTTTGTAAGATATGGCTTCATGGAAGTAGGCGTATTTTTCACTATAGATAGAACTAGACGTGCGAAGTGTTATCTGTTTTAAGTGAATTATTGTTGTACGAATTTTACTGAATAATATTCAAGTGCGTATAATGTTCTTTTAATTTCCCAAAAAACCATCGAACGTAGTTCTATCTGTTGGCCTATTTTCAAACTACATTTGTCGACCGATAGCTGCTGATCAAGGAACGAGATTCGAACCGCCATTTTCAGCTGTTCGAAATGAACTTCATCTCGATCTCCAGTCCAGCCTTGAACTCGAATGATGCAACTGTTTTCTGTGTCGATCTTAGATCCGATATCGGATCGAGTTTCGAACCAGTTATAATTTATTTCTTTAGTTTTCTGTTTTTTTTTTTTAATGCATGTAGGTGTAAAAAAAAAAAGCAGACTTGTTTCTAAATATTTACTTTTATATTAATTTCACAGTTTCATTTGACCGACGTATGAATAAAGTGATGAAACCCATGAAAATGTTAGTCTAGCATAAGGAGGAAGAATACACAACGTGCATTAGATCTTAAGCAGGGCTTTAGAAAGTACTAATTTTAACATGAATAGCCTCTACGAATAATACTCTCAATAAAACATACACCTTACAAATGTTATTTCATAACCCTTCAAAGCTAAAAACCAGCTTTGACACTTGCTTGTATCTCAAAATATACTGGTCGGATATATGCGAAACTATTATAGGGACTAGAACTAAACTCTTCTGCAGACAGTCCACCAATAAAATGATAGGATCACCGCTTGAAGTTCCATAGGTACATGCAGCACAATGGGAACACTGCACGCCAGTTGAGCGCCTTGCGCTTAGGAGTGATGGTTTCTTGCCACTGCATAGCCTACTGGCCTCTTTTACGATGGCCATTGATGTTTCCATTATTTTCTTATTTTGCAATCCTTTCAAAAAATTCTTTCCATGTCCGCTGGTACTTCGAGCGTAAAAATATGGCTGTAGTTACATGTAGTCATTAAAATGCCTTGCTTTACTTATTAATACGGTAAATAATAGCTAGTTGGAAATATTTTCTATTCGGAAATATTGTCGCGCGGCTGCATTTCGTCGCGTTGACGTCACAGAAGTCTCCAGCCTGATCGGCTGGAAAATTATTTCATCCGCGTCGCGTTATTGTGATTCTAGCATAACACGCCAATCGCCACTCGTCATTACGCTACAACGACTGTGACCAAGTAGAGGTATGGCGATACCGCGCGACCAATGGCAAAACTTCGGATTTGGCGATAAAACCAATCCTACAAGTATACAATGGATATCTGGGGATACCTGCTCATTTTGAAAAATATACATATACATATCTATTATGCAACTCTCAAATGTAATTAACATGAAAACCGCAAAATATTAACACTCCCTTGTTACGCCCTTTACGGCGTAGCAGGGCTTAAGGAAGGCAAGGAAAAGAACGCAAACAACAAAAAAAATCGAGAAAGCATAGAACCAAAAATCCCAAAACCAAGACAAATATAATGAAGCCCATCTATACATTATCACCAAGAACAACAAATTTTGCTACTTGATTTGAAAAATAAAAATTGCATCTGTAATTTTCTGTTGCTTGCTACCAATCGGTGAACTAGGGCAAGGAGAAATCACAAGTGGCACTGGAACAAACAGAAAAACAACAATATTAATATATCCTGAGAAATCAACCAACCTGAATAAACACTTGTGAAATAGCATTAAAAAATGTAAAATCACTCTCTGAGTTAAGCAAGCACCATTACAACTTTAAAAGTAAAAGTACGCCTGATGATTCACTAAAAAGTACAACATGGAATACTAATTACAAGAATACCAATGGCAAGGAGCAAAAACCCTCAATGCACTTAACCATGGGCATAAAGGCATGCCATAAAATATTCACTATGTTCCTAAACATTAAAATCTTTTTGGCAAATCGTAATCCGGGAAACCATTCCTACAGCACGCCAAAATAAAAAAAAGGAAGAATCCACCTCTTACAAACATTCCCATAAAATACCATATTGAAAATTGACACAATCATAACAGTGAAGAAACACTTCCCTACAAAAAAAAAGTATACACAAAAATCGCTATGATAAAAAAAAAAAAGGGAACACTACTCCCGGCTTTACAAAAACTACTTTCATTGCAACACTTAACTTGTGCACTCATTTTACGTGCAAACGCGTCTAGCATGGTGAAGCCCCAAAGTACGAAGTGGTGTAGATATGATCTATCGTCGGCCAGCCCGCCCAACTCGAGGAGGAACACTGCACACTTGCTCGGGCTGGGGACGAACAATTATACGTGAAAACGCGGCTCGGTAAGATTAAGGAGGTGGCGGGAATAGCGGAGAGGCGTATGGAAGGTGCCAGAGTGTGCGAGGCTGAACTCGTTGCGAGTAGTAGCCACCAGACAGCACTCCGCCGCGCCAGGAGCGCCGCCCGCCTCTCTTCAGTGTACATAAGTACCTGAACGATCAGACGTGTGCCACCCCAAGGTGAAAAAATGTAGAGGGGTGGGGTGGGGGGAGCGAAGAAAAACAAAGTACACTTTTCTGCAGCAAAAATATTGCCTCTTCAAACAATATAACAGTTTATCAATCTGGGCTACCAAATACAGACGTGGCAAATAACCAAGCAGACTTGCTAACCAAGTTCATTAACGTCATGTAGTTCCGTAAACACACCAACCCCATAATAGCAGCATGTAATCGTACTTCAGGAAATTGTTGGCATCACACATTCACCAGCTGGCGGGACGAAAAATAAACCGTTCAGGCAGGACAGGAGTACTCACATAAATTGCTTGATTTTGCTGAATGACATGCGTTTCAGGCTTGAAGCAGGGCTTCACCCTCATTTTTAGTGTCTATGGTGGACTGGGTGGTAGTAATCCCATAGTACTGCGGTGTAGCCTATTAGTAGAGCCACGAGTATTTCGCGAATTCATTCGGAGGCGAAGTAGACTCCAAACACTTGTTCTTTTCTCTTACAATTCTTATTGGACGACAGTTGTTTAGACACGCCCCGTTTAACTGCGAGCCAGTAATAAGCAGGAAGCAGCAGTGTGAGTGAGTGTTTAACAGTCCTGTACAGAGTCCTCTTTTGATCACAGCAACCAATAAGCAAACGGTAATATCTCGAGTGTATATAGAGTGCGGTCCAGTCTAGCTCGCTGAAAAATCAATCCGCGAAATACTCGTGGCTCTACCTATTAGTAATTCAACTCGTAAAATGTTCCATTCCTATAGATTATATTCTATTTTCCGACTTTACATTAGAAAGAGTGGCAATGAGGTGTATCGTGCAGAACAGTGCAGCGGAAGCACTAACGCTTGATATCTCGCCAGTAAAGGTGAAAACAATACTTACGCGTATTCTCAGACACTTCATCAATCATTTTCAGTTCTCGGCTACCCGTAAGTCTCAGTTTCGCATCGCATTGTTTCGGAATGCAATCTGAAAGTAAAGGGACTTTCTGAGTAAAACGGTAGACCGATCTCGCTGGTTGCCCACAACCAATCTCCGTGTCCCAACATTGAACTGCTTATCTGCCAACACGTCCTGCGAAAACAGCATGGTTTGGATGTTAGGTTCGAAAACTGATTTGTGAACAAATTTTTTGAGATGTTGTTAAACTTCATCTAACACATATGTAATGCAGTTTGATTAAATTTTAATTGGCAAAAGTGTTATATACATATAATATTGCTTATCATTTAAAAATTAATATTCCATTATACACTTTCGTCACTGTTGACGTTGTGACTTTGACAGTTGTGTACTATTGAGGTAGGTCAATGTTGGGTACATGCGTAGAAGACGAATAAATGGACTGCTTCATGTTTAGTCTATGGTCTCCACTGAGACGTGGATAATGTAGTAGGGGTGGCTGGCCATGGCCTTCTCGTCGACTGAGTGTGACATCCTGACAAACACTGTCACAGAAGTTCCTGAAGGAGCTCTACGTCACTTGTCAGAGCGCCATGTGGACAGGCGGCGCGGCGATCTCGGGAGTGGACCCGCGTGATCTGAGCTCTCACCCCAGGCGGAGAAAGCGCTGTCTGATATCGCTTTGCCAATGTATTATAAATCGTGAACAGCTTAGCTTCTTGTCAGGGGGCGTAGCTCAAATGGTAGAGCGCTCGCTTAGCATGCGAGAAGCACCGGGATCGATACCCGGCGCCTCCAACCCCTATCCTTCGAAGAGGCGACGCTGGGCAGACCGCACAATTCTCAGTAAACTAAAAATTTTATTTTCATATACTCTGCTCTGAATAATATTTTAGTCAGCGATGAGATGTAATCAATTACGAATCTTCCCAGTTGAATTAAAAAACATGGACTTAGATGTAAACAATAGAAAAGGTGTTGCGAAAATAATAATGCTGGATAATTTTTGCGAGATTTCGAATCGCATTACTTGATGTTTATGTACACTCATTTGCAGAATAATATCACCACCGCAGGTGTGGGCGCAGGCACGCGACATGGTAGTATGTATATAGAAAACATTTAAATATTTTACCACACAAGTGTGTGTTGCAGGGTGCCACCGCTTCCAGGACGCACACAGTATGGTGTTGGACAACCCATAACACGGAGACAGCCGGCAATATGGTCGGGCATGGACGCATACAGACATCGGGAGTTCTCCTGAGGAAGATCCTGCCACAGCTGGCACAAATCCACCGTAGTGGCCGGTGGCTGAAGTTGTTCATTCTGGTACCAAACGTTCTCGATGGGCGAGAGGTCTGGGGAACATGCTGGCCATGTAAGCGTGATCATATCACGAAGGCAGGCCAGATATTCCCTAGCTGAGTGAGACTGGCCATTATCCCGCTGGAAAATGAAGTTGTCAAGCTGCAACAGGAAGGGGAGCGCACATGTTTGCAGAATTTCCTGGACATATGGCTGCGGCATCTGTTTCTCCAACCACGCCAGTGAATTGTACACAGTTAAAAATATATACCTTCATTTTACGGAAAAGTGCTGGAAAAAAATGTATGCAGACATGTCCGTAAACTCTAATTGAGGACACATTGATTTTCAATAACGGGCTTTCTGTAAAATTCACGGAACCTCTCTGTAAATTCTATAGTTAGTTTTCTGTACTTCTAGTTTAAATAACTTTTTATATCTATTTTTTTTTAAATTTTCATTATGTGGGTGTTCTACTATGTATAAAAGAGACATTTAAAAAAGTTAAAATATTTTATTCTTTATTAATATTTGAACCCGAGTCAAAAATTCACAAGTTGACGATCCTAACCACTTACCTACAACTATCACGTGGTGTTGTTGATAACTTTTGTATTTGTATGTAATACATAAGCAACTTTTTCAGTTTCTATTAAAAGTAGTGTATTTTAAGTGTTATTAAGTGTTACAGGCGCCTATTGATACTTTTTAAAGTTTGAAAGAACAGATCTTAGTGACATGGATAACCTTAACTGCCGCAGAAACAATAATTTTCTGGTTACAGTGGCGAAGAAAGGTTCGTGTGGACTCGCCATTGTTCGTGCCCGAAACCCGAAGTTATAGAAAATACGGATATTTCCCGTATTTTGTGTTTACGCACTTAAATCCGTTTTAAGTCATTACGGATTGCGTTTCCGTATATTTAATGCACATTTTCGTAAAAATTTCAGTAAATATACGGAAGAGTCTAACAGTGTGGAAATCGTAGGAAATGGCACCCCACACCACGACAACTCTCGTTGGGGCGGTTTGCCGCTCTACACTGAGACGTGGATCGTGGCGCTGGCCAGGAAGTCTCCAGACACGAACTCGGTGGTCGTTCGTATCCATGCACAACCGTGATTAGTCACTGAACACCACTTCAGCTCCAGTCCGAGAGCTGGTCCCGGCAGGTCACGTGTGCTCGGCGATGCTAAGGTCGTAATGCTAGACGTCGTAAGCGACTCCGCGGCGACAGATCCTGCTCTGCTGGCTTCTTGGATATGGTTATAGTGGACACAGGCGTATCCCTGGCAGCCACGACATGTCCCTGGATGGCACGCAGAGTGGACCGTGGAGTACTTAAAATCTGTTGCACGATGAAACGATCCTCCCTACTGGCGGTCCACCCAGGACGGCCCGAGTCTTATCTGCGGTGTGTGGGTGGAGGGATTTGTTTTAGTACGTAAGGCCAATGATTAATTTTTGGAGAGAAGTGGGTGAGGGGTTGGTTGTGGAGGGGTGAGCAAGGAAAGGTGGTGTCTAGTGTTATATGTTAAAAGATTTTTATGAATTTGGGAAGGGGTTCAAGGTCATGGTCACCAAAATCCAACATGGAGTCGGAGTCAGTGATGTAATATGTTCCTGCAATTTCATTGTTGTCTTTCGATTTTTACCATTGTTTTTCCGATTTTTTAGACTGGTGAGGAAGAGGGGAAAAGGGTGTAGTATGGTATGGTAACTGTGAGATTAACATTATTATGTTCCTCAATTAGTAGAATAATTTTTTCGATTTCTTGCGATTTTTCTATTTATTTTTTTATGATTGGCGGAGTGTGGGCAAAGAGAGAGGGTGGGGTGAGGGTGGTGGGATGAGTGCAAGGTTGTTTATTTTAAGATTATTTAGAATTTTTTCCGAATTTTGGCAAGTGAGGTGAGCGAGGCCTAGGGTAGGGTAATATTTTAATTCTCGATTTTTAGATTTTTTATTTTATTTTTTTTTGCAATTTTTTCAAGGTCATGGCTCAAGGTCACAATATCCAATATGGCCATCGGGTGCCATCACAACATGTCTGTCCCAGGCCGCCTCGACAACCGAGGATTCCAATTCCTGATACAGCAATACCATAATACTCGCTGTATCTCAAAATATACGTGTCAGATACATACAAATCTACTCAAGGGTCCTGCTTTGTTTGAACATTCCTACAGATTTTCCCTCAATAAATTAATGTCCACGGTGGAAGTCCCATACCGCGTATTCGAAAATTCATCGATGAATCCACCAGTGGCTGATACACAGGTGCATACTGGTTGAGGCATTTTTCGAACATGAGGTTGATTTTTAGCGGTGTTTTCGTGTGCTTTCAGACACATATTAATACCAATTCACTCAAATTTTTAAGTTTTCGTCTCCCATTTATAGAACTCGGCGTTGAATTATTTTTGTATATTTTGGAATGCTTGAAAATTACGAGTTTTGGGTTTTTTTTTTTAATTTATTGTTCAGAAAAAGCGTTCGAAAATTCATCGGTTGATGTTTTGGTGCTCATCCACCAGATCCACCAAATTTTCAGGCCGGTGGAACCGATGGATAAATCTGTTCAACCGGACTCACCAAACAATTCATTTTCGAACATCCAGTGTACATCGGTGGATGCACAGGAGAACTTTCAAGTAAGCGGATAGGTAAACGCATCACGGCGCGAACACTACACGTCACACGTTGCTGAACCTTGCGCTTAGCGGCGATGGCGCACTTGATGCACGTGCTAGTGTCGCCCTTATCACTCTCGAGTTTCTCAGCCTATTTTTTTTCGTAACCTACCTTGAAACTAAGATGAGAGTAGGAAAAGGTCCTGAACTAATTCCCGGTTGAACCAAAATCATCCCCAAACCGAGATCAAATGACCTTAGTTCCGAACAAGGATCCAGTTTGATCTTGGTTCTGATGTAAAATTGTTGCACCAACGAAAGTTCATTATTCTGGATCTCCGATTCTTTGATCTTAGTTCCAAAGTGAGAGATCGAGATTAAGTATCAGAAAATTTTTGGTATTGGTGTGTAATATATGACGTCATAGCAGAGGGCGTATTTTTCACTATAGATAGAATTAAATGTGCGACGTTTGATCTGTTTTAAGTGAATTATTGTTGTGCGAATTTTACTGAATAGTAGTCATGTGCATATGATTTTTTGTTAATTTCCTAAGAAAATAATCGACCGTAGCTCTATTTGTTGGCGTATTTTCCAAATACATTTGTCGACGATGGCTGCTGATCTCGGATCGAGTTTTGGAACCACCAATTTCAGCGGTTCGAAATGAACTTCATCTTGATCTCCAGCCCAGTTCTGAACTCGAATGGTGCATCATTTTTCTGTGTCGATCTTAGATCCGATCTCGAATCGAGTTTAGAACCACGATGGTGCAACCGGGCATAAGTGTGTCTCATACTTATCGGCATTCGAGGAAGGGTCTTACTAAAATGACACGTGCTCGCCACTGTACTGGAACCATGGTTACCTCTCGTGCTAACTTAAACTGGTCTACAACCGGGGGAGGAGGAAGGGTGCGTAGGCTCCGTAAAAACTTCTCGACAGAAAGTAATTGCGAAATTTCGTTCACTTTATGTAGTAGAAAACTTTCTCCTCTGGAAACGGGGGAATCTCGGCCTTCAACGCGGAGAAGAGCTCCAGGTAGGCGAGGGCCTTAATGCATCCATGCTCCAGGTAGGCTGGGCCCGCGGTCCTCTGGCTCCAGTTGCGCGCGATGTGTGGCTGCTCGCCGCACTAGCACAAGACGTCGACCCCGAACCAAGGGCGTGTGGCCCCGTGCCGTTGGGGCTAGATGGCGCTCTCCACGGCACGTACGTAGTGCGCAGGAGACACACACTCGTCACAACCCGGAGGCTGGTGTCGCCACCTGGCAGCCACTACCTGCGCCAACTTCAGTGCACGTGAGGGCACCAGGGTTCGCCCACCTCGTCATGCGAGAAAGTCGCAATCATTTTGGCTGCGAGAGGTCTTTGGAACCGGTCCAGGGCGGGTTCGCTGCTCCAGTTACTGGAGCTGCCGACTGGGGAGATGGCCTGAGAAAGTCACCAATTATCATTGTTTGGATTAGAATTTTGTAACACACCAGGGGGCGTAGCTCAGATGGTAGAGCGCTCGCTTAGCATGCGAGAGGCACCGGGATCGATGCCCGGCGCCTCCAGTGAGTATAAATTTTGCACTGTTTACAACGTCATTAATTTCACAAAACCAGAAATTTCATCAGTCCACAACAAGATTCGCCGCTCTGCTCTACACTGCGAAAAAAATCAGCGAATTGTAATTTTGCTTTTTCCTTCCCGGAGGCAAGGAGAAGTAATTTTACGTTCGCCTCAGTACGCTAGGCGCCACCCTAGTGCGCAGTCATGATAAGATTGTGCAGCGTGGAACCCGTTAGACTGTTTCTCAACAAAATCAAATACGGTCTCCTATGTATATGTATTCTTTTTAACGAGCGTGTTGTTAGATACAGAAACATGAGCTCCACTTTATGAATGCGTGGGGATTAAATAAACGGTACGTGCGTTTCTGGATGCCAACGTAGGAATTTTGTCACGTGAGCAAAGCCAGTAACAACTGTTTGTGTAATGTTCGGTCGCCACAGAAGTTTTGCTCTGCACACATATCGAGTATTTGCCTCTCTTCGTTGCAATATATGCAGTTCTTTTTGTTGTTCTCAGCGACGAAGTGAGAATGTGTTTGTAAAGCGACTATAAGACAATACGAGGACGTGTCGTTTTTCCCACTTGACCGATTTTAGCTTCATACCAGGTTGAAAGGAAATAAATACCGTTTTGTTTCTTCATACTACTGAGCTTTATTTTAATGAAGTAAATCATTCGGAACTAGTATCGGTCGTTAAGGCTCTTAATCCTGCCTTAGTATAAACTTGGTTTCCAGTTGAGGAAACAACATTCCCTGGAGATATTTTATACATCATTCCTGTTTATCATCACCCTGCCAATCAGAGATTAATTTGATAGCCTGCATCAACGGTGATAGTATGGTGGTATTATGGTGGACAGATCCCCACCGTTTGTGGATTTACGGTTATTCTACCATAACATTATGCTGATGATAGAAACTTATATATGTTGAAAGTATATAAAATGATGAGTAAAATATTGTTTCCGTTCATTGCTATGAGTTCTCATTTTACTTGGTAAATGGTTGAGTAGAATAGGTAATTACTGATCAGTGTAGTTGAAGTAACGCATTCAGCTTTAGTAGTGACATATACATTTTAGTAGAGGTCTAATGCGAACCAAGAGCAGCGCAATACTTGGACTAAAAAATCGAGTAAATTTCTCATTTTCAAGCAAATTTTTCAAAATCTTCTGAACACATCATTTATCTCTTCAACTTCATCCCAAAAAAACAAGCAAATTAATGTCAAAACCAAGCTAATTTAAACCAAATCTGCAATCCAAATCAAGCAATTGTATTTAAAAGCCTGCCGAGCAGGGCCTTTTTTTTTCAGTCGAACAAACTAAATTTAATCTAAATCTTCAAGCCAAATCAACAAGTCAAAAGAGGCATATCTCAAAATTTGAAGAAAATTCTTAAAAGAATTCTAGATCATGGATAGATTTACAGTTTTTCATTTCTTTTAAGCTTCTATATGCTATAAAAATGCCTTTCTCATTTATTAGTTTCAAAGTATTTTGATCTATATTTTCACATAACGATTTGGTAATAAAATTTGAAACTTACCACCTAGAATTCAATTAATATTTTTATCAAAATTAGATTCGCAAATTTCAGAATCTGTGGCAGTGAACCATTTTTCTTCTAGATCTTATAGTTTAGTGAATTCAACGGAATTGTTCAACTTCTTGAGGAGGGATTCCATTTTGATGTACAAAGAGAAAAGTTTATTAAGAAGAAGAAATAATTGGTGCTGAAGTTTTATCAAGATAGGATGATTTAGCTTGCAGATTAGGCTTAAGAAACCCTGCTCAAGGAGACCCTGGAAGCACTGAAATTTGTTTGATTTTGGCATTAAATGTTCTCTATTTTGAGCTACAATTTGAAAGATTTAACAGGAAAAGAGAGATTTGCTAGATTTTGGCTTTAATTTACTTGAATATTATCAAACTTAGTGCGTTGCGCCTGTATCCGCAATAGACCTCTACTCACTTTCACTATACCAACGAACACTCATAAAATTTCCAAACAGAAAAACACTGGATGTACAGGATAAAAGACTGATGGTCAAAACCAACTTTCTAATTTATTGCTGCGAATAACAGAAAGGATAGTGGGTTTCACTCAAGCTTTATTAATTAAAATTGTTAGTGGGAAAAATTACAATCATGTTAAACAAAATTGAAACATGCAGACACTTTATTAGCAAGTCTGAGGTCTCTTAAAAATTTGACTCAACCTGTATTAGGAGTTTAATAGCTTCAAATGTTCACCATCCATACAGAAGATATTTAAGGCCGATAAAATATGAGAAATTATTTAAAAAAATAATAATAATATGAAAATAAGAATGTTAATATTTCCATTAGCTTTACTTCTTGCGTCTCTAAAATACGTTTATACTTCTTCTTGACTGCGTGAAAGTAACTCTCACTGTCACACGTAATTACCTAAAAGTTAATCAAAATTAAAAGTTCAAACCAAAGTTTATACCTCCAGATAACTTAACATCTTAATTCAAAATTGTTTCTCAGGGTTTATGACTTTAATAAATTTTCTCCGTCACTAGCTTCAGCCCGTAGAGCAGCGGACCTCTGGATCGTATCATATCAATGAAAATCCAAGACATCACAATTTAAAATGTGCATAAATGTTAAGTAGTATTCTTCAATGATACTTTGAAGTAGTTTAAATATCAATTCATGCCGCTCTGGCGCTACACAAAATACGGCGTCACCTCGTACGTGGTTGGCGTCATCACCTCTACGATGGCGCCTGGCGTTCCAAGCGGCGCCTCGACGATAAGCGTCGTCTGGGACCACTCAGAGAAAACTAATTGTAACGCCTACGCCATTTTCTTTACATGGAGTGGAGTTCCTACTCAACAAACTTACTTCTGGGACTCAGAGCAAATAGCTTATGTAGGCTGGCGCCGGGGATTCAACTGATTTAATCCCCTGCGAAAATTAGACGCGGCCATCTCAGTCAAAATTCCTTCCAGAAGCACGACTTCCGGGCATCTACATCAAATGAGTACCAGATAACATCAAGCGACTTCCGGAAATACCGAAATAAAACTAAAAATAATCAAAACCAAAAACACTAGAAAATTAAACCATAATTAAAGCAGAACTGCAAAAGAGAAAAATTTCACAAGAACAATAAACTTAAACAACTTACAATATAAATATGTGTTTGAAAATTCAAATTTAAGTTTTAAGGTTATTGAAAGTAATATATATAGGAAATGGATGTAACTATTTGGGGCGATCCAAATAATATTTAAAATATAAACATAATGAGGAAATTATTACCAATACCAAACATTAAGTCAATATTTACAGTAAACATAAGCTTTTAAGGAAATTATATAACAGACTTATTATAACGTCATCTACAGAATAAATATTTAAAAACCAAGTTGTCAATTCACAAAGAACATCTCAACAGTTCTTTCGATATACAACTCATTTTTCTCCCAGAACTAATTTCACATCTCCAACCTTAATCAAAGTATCTCTCGCCGTTTAGTATAGTTGTCCCAAGTGAGGAAATGCAGATATAACTCAACCTATGCAAACTTCTGAGATCTGTTAAGAAGCCCCTATGCCACGTCAAGATTGAATTTTTAATGTCCGGTCATAAAATTTGTTTTCGAAGATTTGTATAAAAAAAAAAGCTAGATGGATGGGAGTTCTCCCAGTTTAGTCCGGGCAATGTGTTGAGGGTTGGTAGTACCTTCTTACCTCAGGATAATCAGCTTCTGCTTCGTATATGTTGCCACACTGGCGTTGCCTACCGAGAGCAGACGACACGTGACATTGACTCGCGATGGCCAATGGCTACCCTTTGCACAACTGCCGGTGCGTTTCGTCGATTCATGCACAGTAGAAGCCAGCGCTGTTATGGTGCCACCATTGTAGGGAAAGAACTTGGAGAGTTACCCACTACCTTAAGACGGTCATCTACGTGATTTCTAGATTCAGGGTAGCGATACATGCGACACTGACACTCGCGTCATGTGAGCCATCACCTATGCACAAGGGCCTTAACTGGACCCCTTTGTTATGCTGGAATCACATAGCCCCGACGAGCACAGAACGACACGACAAAAACAGCAACCTAAAGCATTATCACCGTGACTGCTAGAATTTACATCCCGACAGATTACTGGCGCGACACAACCAGTAGAATTTTTCGGATCCATTTAGAAGGCGCTGATTAACTACGCTAGTTCCAAAGGCGTTGGTAGGCGGGGAAATGATAGTTATAGCTAATGCATACTAAGGTTAAATTATTATTTATAAGAGTTAAATAAAATCATTTTCATAACTTGTTTTCTTTTAAGCTACGTATTCCCCATTGTAGGGAAAGCTTATCATGCAATTTCATTTTACAAGGTTGTACACACTGTGCGACATGTCGCACGACACGGTGAGTAATAGAAATAATTTCTAATCCAAAACTGTTGGTCGTACGACACAATTGTCGGGCTTACGTCAGATCTATCTTGTATTTCATTGGTTGTTTAGTTTTAAGTGTCGTGTCGTGCTTGCGGTATCTTGCTGGTCGGGGCTATGTGATTCCGGCATTATGGACGTGCTGCGAGTACCTACGCGGCTTTCAGCGGCGACCCTGCCATTTTAGTGATGGGAAGTCTGCAATAAAGTTGAATGCAGTGCCATATTCTAGTTTCGTAGGAATTCACTCTGAATATTTTAAGCTATAACAGTCTGTAAATGTGATTTTTGTCGATGTCTGAGAGCTTAAAAATAGCATTTGCAATAAGCGTGCTGTGACCTGTTGAAAGTTCACGTTTCGCCTTAGTCTGAAGTGCTATTTCGTTTCGTGAGGAGATGAGTACATATAAAAAAATCCGTCCTAAAACAAGTTTTATAAAGCACACACTGCATAACAGTTGGGGCAGCAGGTAGAAGAGGCGCCTTCTAGAGTTAAAATCTCATCGGTCGGTCCCGCGTACATTGGGATACAGGCGAAGTTGAATGCGAAGCACCGAGTCTGTAGTTTAAGCAAATTTTAATGCTGTGGCAGTAAATAGTGTGCATTGTGATGGAAACCATCAGCATTCTAAACTAGGACAGTACAAAACACGCTAGAATAATTATATATTTTGTGGGGACTAAAAAATTATTTTGTGCTGGATACGAACATTTCTTGGCAAGGCGAATACTAACAAAACACGCTGTAGCGGCCACAAAATATATTTTTTTTTTTTCAGCGCAGGTTGGAAGAAATTTTACTAAGTGTCTGTCATAGTTAAAGTTACCAGACTTGATAGAACTACACGTGCTCCTTTTTAATCGTTTTTTTTTTTTTTGCACCTGGTCGGGTTTTCGTTTTGATAAAAAAAAATGTCCGGTTTCATTGACCTGATAACGGTCTATTATGATTGTGATATTTTTATTTTTCTAAGCCAGAGAACTTGTTACAGCTGTGTTGTCAACGTCACTTGGTTAATAATATAAAAACATATCTATGTCCTTGACAAACCACGTAAATTACGTCAACAACATTATTTGTTAATTGCTTTTTTAAATTTAATTTTCATACTGCAGCATATATATGTGTAAAATATCGAGTACAATTATCTCTTAGCATTGATAAATAAATATTTTATAGAAAAATAGACATAAAAATATTATTTTACAAGATACATTTAACAAAATTGTTCAACATTTTCAGATATCATTAAGTGCTTACTTTAACCAAAATATGGGCCTATAAGCCTCCATGATGATTGATAGGAGAAAAGCTACAATAGAGAATTAAGGCCATCCGCCCAAAACCTATTGTTGAAGTATCCAAAAGTGCTGACAGCACCTATATTTACTTTGAATATTTAAATTTTATACTGATGAATGCACATGAAGTTCCGCCAAAAATATAAGTGCGGACAAAGCTAAAACTATACTACCACTATCAAATATTTTATTTTCTCTAACAAAATGGTCAGGTATTACACAAAAAAATATATATTTTTCATACTTACCGATATAACAATTATTAATGGCCAAAGTTAATGATTTTATCTTGTTGATTTCAAAACTGACAAAAATATTGATTGTTTGCCTAGACTGATACGCTATCATTATGTTGGAGAAACATAAACCAACCAACAATTTATTATTGTGTTCTTTAATACCACCTTGATTTCAATTTCTTTAAGAAATTCTGTATAAAAATTTATGGCCACATGAGCTCCAACCGAGGCCAACACATTATGCCTCTAAAAGATTGAAAATTCAAGAACAACATATCTTTAAAATGGCATGACTGAATGAGCTCTCAAATTACATGTGGAAAATGTACCTTTGGGAAAAACAAACTCCTATTTAAAACTGTACTTGGTTTGCTCATGGCTGACATTATCTTTAATAAAACTTCATTTTTAAAAGACATTACAAGTTTTTACTTCTCTCGTGATCTAAGTATTCTCAAATAAATTATTCATAAAAACTTTCCTCGCCAACATGGTGACTGCGTCTTAACTCAGGACACCAAATGTTCCTGCTCCAAATTTTGCCATAAGGGCTATACAGAAATTTTACTTGTGTTACGAAACCATTATTTAACTGGCAGGGTGATCTCCTTCTGGGTAAGTAGCGATCCGACCCCGTCCCAGAGATTGAAGCAACATTATATACAATTCAAAAACTATTCCCCTGGGAGGGGTATTCAAATACAACTGAGCAGTTAGAAACTAGATGGCCATATTAGGAAATGTCTGTCGAGGGTAAGCACTGCCCCTTATAGGGGTCCCAATATTATAGTCCAATCATTCTGTCAGGAGCAGAAACACGTCCATGTATGGGGTGCACACGTGATCCCACGTCACAAAACTTCCGTCGTTCAGGCAGACTGCAGGATGTGATATCACGTAGCACATGAACCCCAGCGGCCCACCCACTAGCCAGCTGGTGGCTGACGTCACAAGAATAGTTCATCGAAGCGCCGCAATATATGTGCTCAGCATCACACATTGGAGTCGCGTTCGTCAGTAGTGCTCTACTCGAGCTGGTGCATAGTCGGACGCCGAACCGCTACTTGAGTCCGCTCAGCTGATAGCGAAGTTAAATGCAGCAGTCCACTCGGGCTGCGTCGTGATCAGGTACCATAAAAACAGCAGGTATGTGACTGAGGCCACGTCTTCCTCATAATTTCGGGCAGGTAGAATAAACAATTTTTCGTGATGATCAGCGGTAATTTTCATTTCAATCAACTCCGTGCTCAAAAAGACGTAAGTTCCTTGTGAGAGGCGTCACAAATTATTTCCATAGTGAGATATGCTTTTGTTTTTCCATGCAGCCCATTACAGGATGAAATGTAAGGAATTTTGTAATTTATTCTCGCGTCTATATCTAAATACAAATTTAATTTTTCAGAAATGCTTCCTGCACAATTAAATTTATGGCCTCTAAGTTCGAAATATTATTTGCAATATTCACTTGTAATAGCATTCATTCCCAGACAGCTTCTACATAAACAGTTTTCTTCATTACCTGTTTCGTTTCCAGAAATTGTTCTTGACATTCATTTTCGTTGTGCACGATTCTGATTGGCTGAGCCCGTCAAACTAGAAATGAATTTTAGAACAGGTGCAATCTTCAAAGGTTTGATGGAAACAGAAGGCATACAACTTTCTCAGACAAATGTGGCGGCGTTTATGACGTTTCAATTAAGTCATAACTGTACGACTTTATTTGACCAAACTTATTGCAAGCAGTTTGAAGGAAAAATTTGACAGTGTGATAGGAGCTTTAGGGAGACGCGAAATCTATTCCGCCGCCAGCGTTCCTGTAAGTCTTTGCTGATTATCTTGAAATATATGGGCGCCGCTTAGTGGCACTTCTACTGCGTCGCAGTGTGTTTTTAAACGACCTTTTTTTTTTTACGGAACCACTAAATGCCCCCTCCCCCCTCCTCAACAAGAAAAGAATACGCACCCTGAGAACATTCTCCTAGTAAAGTCATTAACGATGAATAGGAAGTAATTATGTATCTTAAAGTCAAATAAAAAGTGTCGGGGAAAATTTTATTGATATTTTAATTTATTTCTTTAGTTTTCTGTTTTTTTTTAAATGCATTTAGGTGTAAAAATGAGCAGATTTGTTACTACATATTTACTTATATAATAATTTCACAGTTTCACTTGACCGACGTATGAATAAAGTGATGAAACCCATGACAATGTTAATCTTGCATAAGGCGGAAGAATACACAACGTGCATTAAATCTTAAGCAGGGCTTTAGAAAGTACTCATTTTAACATGAATAGCCTCTACGAATAATACTCTCAATACATCATACACATTACAAATGTTATTTCATAACCGTTCATAGCTAAAAACCAGCTTTGGCACTTGCTTGTATCTCAAAATATACTGGTCGGATATATGCGAAACTATTATAGGGACTAGAACTAAACTTTTCTGCAGACAGTCCATCAATAAAATGATAGGAGCACAGCTTGAAGTTCCATAGGTACATGCAGCACAATGGGAACACTGCACGCCAGTTGAGCGCCTTGCGCTTAGGAGTGATGGTTTCTTGCCACTACATAGCCTACTGGCCTCTTTTACGATGGCCATTGATGTTTCCATTATTTTCATATTTTGCAATCCTTTCAACAAATTCTTTCCATGTCCGCTGGTACTTCGAGCGTAAAAATATGGCTGTAGTTACATGTAGTCATTAAAATGTCTTGCTTTACTTATTAATACGGTAAATAATAGCTAGTTGGAAATATTTTCTATTCGGAAATATTGTCGCGCGGCTGCTTTTCGTCGCGCTGACGTCACAGAAGTCTCCAACCTGATCGGCTGGAAAATTATTATATACGCGTCGCGTTATTGTGATTCTAACATAACACGGCAATCGCCACTCGTCATTACGCTGCAACGACTGTGACCAAGTAGAGGTATGGCGATACCGCGCGACCAATGGTAAAACTTCGGATTTGGTGATAAATCCAATCCTACAAGTATACACTGGATATCTGTGGATACCTGCTCATTTTGAATAATATACATATATATTATACAACTCTCAAATGTAATTAACATGAAAACCGGAAAAAAATATTAACACGCCCTTGTTACGCCCCTTTAGGGCGTAGCAGGGCTAAAGGAAGGCAAGGAAAAGAACTCACACGACAAAAAAAATCGAGAAAGCATGGAAACAAAAATCCCAAAACCAAGACAAATATAATGAAGCCCATCTATACATTATCACCAAGAACAACAAATTTGCTAGTTGATTTGAAAAATAAAAATTACATCTGTAATTTTCTGTTGCTTGCTACCAATCGGTGAACTAGGGCAAGGAGAAATCACAAGTGGCACTGGAACAAACAGAAAAACAACAATATTAATATATCCTGAGAAATCAACCAACCTGAATAAACACTTGTGAAATAGCATTAAAAAATGTAAAATCACTCTCTGAGTTAAGCAAGCACCATTACAACTTTAAAAGTAAACGAACGCCTGATGATTCACTAAAAAGTATAATATGGAATACTAATTACAAGAACACCAATGGCAAGGAGCAAAAACCCTCATTGCACTTAACCATGGGCATACAGGCACGCCATAAAACATTCACTATGTTCCTAAACATTAAAATCTTTTTGGCAAATCGTAATCCGGGAAATCATTCCTACAGCACGCCAAAATAAAAAAAAAGAAGAATCCACCTCTTACAAACATTCCCATAAAATACCATATTGAAAATTGACACAATCAGAACAGTGAAGAAACACTTACCTACAAAAATCCAAAATATACACAAAAATCGCACAGAAAAAAAAACGGAACACTACTCCCGGCTTTACAAAAACTACTTTCATAGCAATACTTAACTTGTGCACTCATTTTACGCACAAACGCGTCTAGCATGGTGAAGCCCCAAAGTACGAAGTGGTGTAGATATGATCTATCGTCAGCCAGCCCGCCCAACTCGAGGAGGAACACTGCACACTTGCTCGGGCTGGGGACTAACAATTATACGTGAAAACGCGGCTCAGGAAGGTTAAGGAGGTGGCGGGAATAGCGGAGAGGCGTATGGAAGGTGCCAGAGTGTGCGAGGCTGAACTCGTTGCGAGTAGTAGGCACCAGACAGCACTCCGCCGCGCCAGGAGCGCCGCGCGCCTCTCTTCAGTATAACTCAGCACCTGGAAGCGTTCAGACGTGTGCCACCCCAAGGTAAAAAAAGGGGGGGGGGGGACAAAGAAAAACAAAGTACACTTTTCTGCAGCAAAAATATTGCCTCTTCAAACAATATAACAGTTTATCAATCTGAACTACCAAATACAGACGTGGCAAATAACCAAGCAGACTTGCTAACCAAGTTCATTAACGTCATGTAGTTCCGTAAACACACCAACCCCATAATAACAGCATGTAATCGTACTTCAGGAAATTGTTGGCATCACATATTCACCAGCTGGCGGGACGAAAAATAAACCGTTCAGGCAGGACAGGAGTACTCACATAAATTGCTTGATTTTGCTGAATGACATGCGTTTCAGACTTGAAGCAGGGCTTCACAAACATTTTTAGTGTCTATGGTGGACTGGGTGGTAGTAATCCCATAGTACTGCGGTGTAGCCTATTAGTAGAGCCACGAGTATTTCGCGAATTCATTCGGAGGCGAAGTAGACTCCAAACACTTGTTCTTTTCTCCTGCAGTCCTTATTGGACGACAGTTGTTTAGACACGCCCCGTTTAACTGTGAGCCAGTAATAAGCAGGGAGCAGTAGTGTGAGTGAGTGTTCAACAGTGCTGTACAGAGGCCTCGCTTGATCACAGCAACCAATATGCAAACGATAATGTCTCGAGTGTATATAGAGGGCAGTCCAGTCTAGCTCGCTGAAAAATCAATCCGCGAAATACTCGTGGCTCTACCTATTAGTAATTCAACTCGTAAAATGTTCCGTTCCTATAGATTATATTCTATTTTCCGACTTTACATTAGAAAGAGTGGCAATGAGGTGTATCGTGAAGAACAGTGCTGCGGCAGCACTAACGCTTGATATCTCGCCAGTAAAGGTGAGAACAACACTTACCCGTCTACTCAGTCACTTCATCATTCATTTTCAGTTCTCGGCTACCCGTAAGTCTCAGTTTCGCATCGCATTGTTTCGGAATGCAATCTGAAAGTAAAGGGACTTTCTGAGTAAAACGGTAGACCGATCTCGCTGGTTGCCCACAACCAATCTCCGTGTCCCAACATTGAACTGCTTATCTGCCAACACGTCCTGCGAAAACAGCATGGTTTGGATGTTAGGTTCGAAAATTGATTTGTGAACTAAGTTTTTGAGATGTTGTTAAACTTCATCTAACACATATGTAATGCAGTTTGATTAAATTTAAATTGGCAAAAGTGTTATATACATATAATATTGCTTATCATTTAAAAATTAATATACAAATATACACTTTCGTCACTGTTGACCATGTGACTTTGACAGTTGTGTACTATTGAGGTAGGTCAATGTTGGGTACATGCGCAGAAGACGAATAAGCGGACTGCTTCATGTTTACTCTATGGTCTCCACTGAGACGTGGATGATGTAGTAGGGGTGGCTGGCCATGGCCTTCTCGACGACTGTGTGGGACATCCTGACAAACACTGTCACAGAAGTTCCTGAAGGAGCTCTACGTCACTTGTCAGAGCGCCATGTGGACAGGCGGCGCGGCGGTCTCGGGAGTGGACCCTCGTGATCTGAGCTCTCTCCTCAGGCGGAGAAAGCGCGGTCTGATATCGATACGCAAATGAATTGTAATTCGTGAACAGGTTAGCTTGTTGTCAGGGGGCGTAGCTCAGATGGTAGAGCGCTCGCTTAGCATGCGAGAAGCACCGGGATCGATACCCGGCGCCTCCAACGTAACCTATATTTTGCGAAGAGGTGACGCTGGGTAGAAAGCACAATTCTCAGAAAACTGAAAAATTTTATTTTCATATACTCTGCTAAGAATAATATTTTAGTCAGCGATGAGATGTAATAAATTACGACTCTTCCAAGTTGAACAAAAAACATGGACTTAGATGTAAACAATAGAAAAGTTGTTGCAAAAAAATAATGCTGAATAAATTTTTGGGAGATTTCGAATCGCTTTACATGATGTTTATTCACACTCATTTGCAAAATAATATCACCACCGCAGGAGTGAGTGCAGGCACACGACATGGTAGTATGTATATAGAAAACATTTAAATATTTTACCACACAAGTGTGTGATGCAGGGTGCCAGCGCTTCCAGGATGCACACAGTATGGTGTTGGACTACCCATAACACGGAGACAGGCGGCAATATGGTCGGGCATGGACGCATACAAACATCGGGAGTTCTCCTGAGGAAGATCCTGCCACAGCTGGCACAAATCCACCGTAGTGGCCGGTGGCCGGGGTTGTTCATTTTGGTACCAAACGTTCTCGATGGGGGAGAGGTCTGGGGAACATGCTGGAAAAGGAAGCGTGATCCTATCACGAAGGCAGGCCAGATATTCCCTAGCTGGGTGAGACTGGGCATTTTCTTGATGGAAAATGAAGTTGTCAAGCTGCGCCAGGAAAGGGAGCGCACATGTTTGAAGAATTTCCTGGACATATGGCTGCGGCATCAGTTTCTCCAGCCACAACCAGTGAAATGTACACTGTTAAAAATAAATACCTTCATTTTACGGAAAAGTGCTGGAAAAAAATGTATGCAGAGGTGTCCGTAAACTCTAATTGCGGACACATTGATTTTTAATAACGGGCTTTCTGTAAAATTCACGGAACCTCTCTGTAAATTTCATAGTTAGTTTTCTGTACTTCTAGTTTGCATAATTTTTTATATATATTTTATTTTAATTTTCATTATGTTTGTGTTCTACTATGTATAAAAGAGACATTTAAAAAAGTTGAAATATTTTATACTTTATTAATATTTGAACCCGAGTCAAAAATTCGCAAGTTGACGATCCTAACCACTTACCTACAACTATCACGTGGTGTTGTTGATAACTTTTGAATTTCTATGTAATAGATAAGTAACTTTTTTAGTTTCTATTAAAGTTAGTGTATTTTAAGTGTTATTAAGTGTTACAGGCGCCTATTGATACTTTTTAAAATTTGAAAGAACTGATCTAGTGACATGGATAACCTTAACTACCGCAGAACAATAATTTTCTGGATACAGAGTCGAAGAAAGTTTCATGTGGACTCGCCTTTGTTCGTGCCCGAAACCCGAAGTTATAGAAAATACGGAGATTTCCCGTATTTTGTGATTACACACTTAAATCCGTTTTAAGTCATTACGGATTGCGTTTCCGTATATTTACTGCACATTTTCGTAAAAAATTCCGTAAATATACGGAAGATTCTAACAGTGTGGAAATCGTAGGAAATGGCACCCCACGCCACGACAACTCTCGTTGGGGCGGTGTGCCGCTCTACACTGAGACGTGGATCGTGGCGCTGGCCAGGAAGTCTCCAGACACGAACTCGGTGGTCGTTCGTATCCATGCACAACCGTGATTCGTCACTGAACACAACTTCAGCTCCAGTCCGCAAGCTGGTCCCGGCAGGTCACGTGTGCTCGGCGATGCTAAGGTCGTAATGCTAGACGTCGTAAGCGACTCCGCGGCGACAGATCCTGCTCTGCTGGCTTCTTGGATATGGTTATAGTGGACACAGGCGTATCCCTGGCAGCCACGACATGTCCCTGGATGGCACGCAGCGTGGACCGTGGAGTACTTAAAATCTGTTGCACGATGAAACGATCCTCCCTACTGGCGGTCCACCCAGGACGGCCCGAGTCTTATCTGCTTTGTGTGGGTGGAGGGATTGGTTTTAGTACGTAAGGCCAATGATTAATTTTTGTGGAGAAGTGTGTGAGGGGTTGGCGGTTGAGGGGAGAGCAAGGTAAGATGGTGTCTAGTGTTATATGTTACTAGATTTTTATGAATTTGGGGAGGGATTCAAGATCAAAGTCACCAAAATCCAACATGGAGTCGGAGTCAGTGATGTAATATGTTCCTGCAATTCCATTGGTGTCTTTCGATTTTTACCATTGTATTTCCGATTTTTATGACTGGCGAGAAAGAGGGGAAGAGGGTGTAGTGTGGTATGGTAAGTGTGAGGTTAACATTATTATGTTCCTCAATTAGTAGAATAATTTTTTCGATTTCTTGCGATTTTTCTAGGTTTTTTTTTATGATTGGCAGAGTGTTGCAAAGAGAGTGGGTGGGGTGAGGGTAGTGGGATGAGTGCAAGGTTGTTTGTTTTACGATTATTTAGAATTTTTTCCGAATTTTGGGGAGTGAGGTGAGCGAGGCCTAGGGTAGGGTATCATTTTAATTCTCGATTTTTAGATTTTTTTTTTATATTTTTTTAGTTTTGTCAAGGTCTTGGCTCAAGGTCACAATATCCAATATGGTCATCGGGTGCCATCACAACATGTCTGTCCCAGGCCTCCTCGACAACCGAGGATTCCAAATCCTGATACAGCTATACCATAATACTCGCTGTATCTCGAAAGATACGTGTCAGATACATACAAATCTATTAAAGGGTCCTGCTTTGCTTGAACATTCCTACAGATTTTCCCTCAATAAATTAATGTCCTCGGTGTGAGTCCCATACGCGCGTATTCGAATATTCTTCGATGTATCCACCAGTGGCTGATACACAGGTGCATACTGGTTGAGGCATTTTTCGAACATGAGGTTGATTTTTAGCGGTGTTTTCGTGTGCTTTCAGACACATATTAATACCAATTCTCTCAAATTTTTAAGTTTTCGTCTCCCATTTATAGAACTCGACGTTGAATTATTTTTGTTTATTTTGGAATGCTAGAAAATTATGAGTTGCGGGCCTTTTTTAAATTTATTGTTTAGAGAAAGCGTTCGAAAATTCATCGGTTGATGTTTTGGTGCTCATCCACCAGATCCATCATATTTTCAGGCCGGTGGAACCGATGGATAAATCTGTTCAACCGGACTCACCAAACAATTCATTTTCGAACATCCAGTGTACATCGGTGGATGCACAGGTGAACTTTCAAGTAAGCGGATAGGTAAACGCATCACGGCGCGAACACTACACGTCATACGTTGCTGATCCTTGCGCTTAGCGGCGATGGCGCACTTGATGCACGTGCTAGTGTCGCCCTTATCACTCTCGAGTTTCTCAGCCTGTTTTTTTTCTTAACCTACCTTGAAACTAAGATGAGAGTCGGAAAAGGTCCTGAACTAATGCCCGGTTGAACCAAAATCTTCCCCGAACCGAGATCAAATGGCCCTAGTTCCGAACCAGGATCCAGTTTGATCTAGGTTCCAATGTAAAAGTGTTTCACCAACGAAATTTCATGATTCTGGATCTCCGATTCTTTGATCTTATTTCCAAAGTGATAGATCGAGATTAAGTATGAGAAAATTTTTGCTATTGGTTCGTAATATATGACGTCATGGAAGTAGACGTATTTTTTCACTGCAGATAGAACTAAATGTGCGATGTTTGATCAGTTTTAAGCGAATTATTGTTTTGCGAATTTACTGAATAGTAGTCATGTGCGTAAGATGTTTTTTTAATTTCCTAAGAAAATAATCGACCGTACCTCTATTTGTTGGCGTATTTTCAAACTAAATTTGTCGACGATGGCTGCTGATCTCGGATCGAGTTTTGGAACCACCAAATTCAGCGGTTCGAAATGAACTTCATCTTGATCTACAGCCCAGTTCTGAAATCGAATGGTGCATCTGTTTTCTGTGACGATCATAGATCTGATCTCGGATCGAGTTTAGAACCACGATGGTGCAACCGGGCATAAGTGTGTCTCATACTTCTCGGCATGCGAGGAAGTTTCTTACTAAAATGACACGTGCTCGCCACTGTACTGGAACCATGGTTACCTCTCGTGCTAACTTAAACTGGTCTACAACCGGGGAAGGAGGAAGGGTGCGTAGGCTCCGTAAAAACTTCTCGACAGAAAGTAATTGCGAAATTTCGTTCACTTTATGTAGTAGAAAACTTTCTCCTCTGGAACAGGGGAATCTCGGCCTTCAACGCGGAGAAGAGCTCCAGGTAGGCGAGGGCCTTAATGCATCCATGCTCCAGGTAGACTGGGCCCGCGGTCCTCTGGCTCCAGTCGCACGCGATGTGTGGCTGCTCGCCGCACTAGCACGAGACGTCGACCCCGAACCAAGGGGCGTGTGGCCCCGTGCCGTTGGGGCTAGATGGCGCTCTCCTCAGCACGTACGTAGAGCGCAGGAGAGACACATTCGTCACAACCCGGAGGCTGGTGTCGCCACCTGGCATCCACTACCTGCGCCAACTTCAATGCACGTGAGGGCACCAGGGTTCGCCCACCACGCCTCGGCGAGAAAGTCGCAATCAATTTGGCCGCGAGAGGTCTTTGTAACCGGTCCAGGGCGGGTTCGCTGCTCCAGTTACTGGAGCTGCCGACTGGGGAATTGATCTGAGAAGGTCACCAATTATCATTGTCTGTATTAGTATAGTAACACACCAGGGGGCGTAGCTCAGATGGTAGAGCGCTCGCTTAGCATGCGGGAGGCACCGGGATCGACGCCCGGCGCCTCCAGTGAGTACACCCCCCGCACTGCCTACAACGTCATTAATTTCACAAAACCGGAAATTTCATCAGTCCACAACAAGATTCGCCGCTCTACTCTACATTGCGAAAAAAATCAGCGAAATGTTATTTTGCTTTTTCCTTCCCGGAGGCAAGGAGAAGCAATTTTACGTTCGCCTCAGTACGCTAGGCGCCACCCTAGTGCGCAGTCATGATAAGATTGTGCAGCGTGAAACCCGTTAGACTGTTTCTCAACAAAATCAAATACGGTCTCCTATGTATATGAATTGTTTTTAACGAGCGTGTTGTTAGATACAGAAACATGAGCTCCACTTTATGAGTGCGTGGGGATTAAATAAACGGTACGTGCGTTTCTGGATGCCAACGTAGGAATTTTGTCACGTGAGCAAAGCCAGTAACAACTTTTGTGTAATGTTCGGTCGCCACAGAAGTTTTGCTCTGCACACATATCGAGTATTTGCCTCTCTTCGTTGCAATATATGCAGTTCTTTTTGTTGTTCTCAGCGACGAAGTGAGAATGTTTTTGTAAAGCGACTATAAGACAATACGAGGACGTGTCGTTTTTCCCACTTGACCGATTTTAGCTTCATACCAGGTTGTAAGGAAATAAATACCGTTTTGTTTCTTCATACTTATGAGCTTTATTTTAATGAAGTAAATCATTCGAAACTAGTCTCTGTCGTTAAGGCTCTTAATCCTGTCTTAGAAGAAACTTGTCTTCCAGTTGAGGAAACAACATTCCTTGGAGATATTTTATACATCATTCCTGTTTATCATCACCCTGCCAATCAGAGATTAATTTGATAGACTGCATCAACGGTGATAGTATGGTGGTATTATGGTGGACATATCTCCACCGTTTGTGGATTTACGGTTATTCTACCATAACATTATGCTGATGATAGAAACTTATATATGTTGTATAAATATAAAATGATGAGTAAAATATTGTTTCCGTTCATTGCTATGAGTTCTCATTTTACTAGGTAAAGTGTTGAGTAGAATAGGTAATTACTGATCAGTGTAGGTGAAGTAACGCATTCAGCTTTAGTAGTGACATATACACTTTAGTAGAGGTCTAATGCGAAACCAAGAGCAGCGCAATACTTGGACTAAAAAATCGAGTAAATTTCTCATTTTCAAGCAACTTTTTCAAAATCTTCTGAAGACGTCATTCATCTCTTCAACTTCATCCCAAAAAACAAGCAATTTAATGTCAAAACCAAGTAAATTTAAACCAAATCTGCAATCCAAATCAAGCAATTGTATTTAAAAGCCTGCCGAGCAGGGCCTTTTTTTTTCAGTCGAACAAACTAAATTTAATCTAAATCTGCAAGCCAAATCAACAAGTCAAAAGAGACATAGCACAAAATTTGATGAAAATTCTTAAAAGAATTCTAGATCATGAATAGATTTACAGTTTTTCATTTCTTTTAAGCCTCTCTATGCTATAAAAATGCCTTTCTTATTTATTAGTTTCAAATTATTTTGATCTATATTTTCACATAACGATTTGGTAATAAAATTTGAAACTTACCACCTAGAATTCAATTAATATTTTTATCAAAATTAGATCCGCAAATTTCAAAATCTGTGGCAGTGAACCATTTTTTTTTTCTTGATCTTATAGTTAAGTGAATTCAACGGAATTGTTCAACTTCTTGGGAGGGATTCCATTATGATGTATAAAGAGAAAAGTTTATTAAGAAGAAGAAATAATTGGTGCTGAAATTTTATCAAGATAGGATGATTTAGCTTGCAGATTAGGCTTAAGAAACCCTGCTCAAGGAGACCCTAAAAGCACTGAAATTTGTTAGATTTTGGCATTAAATTTTCTCTATTTTGAGCTACAATTTGAAAGATTTTACAGGAAAAGAGAGATTTGCTAGATTTTGGCTTTAATTTTCTTGAATTTTATCCAACTTAGTGCGTTGCGCCTGTGTCCGCAATAGACCTCTACTCACTTTCACTATACCAACGAACACTCATAAAATTTCCAAACAGAAAAACACTGGATGTACAGGATAAAAGACTGATGGTCAAAACCAACTTTATAATTTACTGCTGCGAATAACAGAAAGGATAGTGGGTTTCACTCAAGCTTTATTAATTAAAATTGTTAGTGGGAAAAATTAAAATCATGTTAAACAAAATTGAAACATGTAGACACTTTATTAGCAAGTCTGAGGTCTCTTAAACATTTGACTCAACCTGTATTAGGAGTTTAATAGCTTCAAATGTACACCATCCATACAGAAGATATTATAAGGCCGATAAAATTTGAGAAATTATTAAAAAAAAATAATAATAATGTTGCTTTATATCTGTTCAAAAATATGAAAATAAGAATGTTAATATTTCCATTACCTTTACTTCTTGCGTCTCTAAAATACGTTTATACTTCTTCTTGACTGCGTGAAAGTAACTCTCACTTTCACTCGTAATTACCTAAAAGTTAATCAAAATTAAAAGTTCAAACCAAAGTTTATACCTCCAGATAACTTAACATCTTAATTCAAAATTGTTTCCCAGGGTTTATGAGTTTAATAAATTTTCTCCGTCACGAGCTTCAGTCCGTAGAGCAGCGGACCTCTGGATCGTATCATATCAATGAAAATCCAAGTCATCACAATTAAAATGTGCATAAATGAAAAGTAGTATTCTTCAATGATACTTTGAAGTAGTTTAAATATCAATTCATGCCCCTCTGGCCCTACACAAAATACGGCGTCACCTCGTACGTGGTTGGCGTCATCACCTCTACGATGGCGCCTGGCGTTCCAAGCGGCGCCTCGACGATAAGCGTCGTCTGGACCACTCAGAGAAAACTAATTGTAACGCCTACGCCATTTTCTTTTAATGGCGTGGCGTTCCTACTCAACAAACTTACTTCTGGGACTCAGAGCAAATAGCTTATGTAGGCTGGCGCCGGGGATTCAACTGATTTAATCCCCGGCGAAAATTAGACGCTGCCGTCTCAGTCAAAAGTCCTTCCAGAAACACGACTTCCGGGCATCTACGTCAAATGAGAACCAGAAAACAAGCGACTTCCGGAAAAACCGAAATATAACTAAAAATTATCAAAACCAAAAACACATGAAAATTAATCCATAATTAAAGCAGAACTGCAAAAGAGATAGTTTCACAAGAACAATAAACTTAAACAACTTACAATATAAATATGTGTTTGAAAAATCAAATTTAAGTTTTACGCTTATTGAAAGTAATATATATAGGAAATGGATGTAACTATTTGGGCGATCAAAATAGTATTTAAAATATAAACATAATGAGGTAATTATTACCAATACCAAACATTAAGTCAATATTTACAGTAAACATCAGCTTTTAAGGAAATTCTATAACAGACTTAATATAACTTAATCTACAGAATAAATATTTAAAAACCAAGTTGTCAATTCACAAAGAACATCTCAACAGTTCTTTCGATACACAACTTATTTATCTCCCAGTACTAATTTCACATCTCCAACCTTAATCAAAGTATCTCTCGCCGTTTAGTATAGTTGTCCCAAGTGAGGAAATGCAGATATAACTGAACCTATGCAAACTTCTGAGATCTGATAAGCAGCCCCTATGCCACGCCAAGTTTGAATTTTTAATGTCCAGTCATAAAATTTGTTTTCGAAGAGTTGTAAAAAAAAAAAAAATGCTAGATGGATAGGAGTTCTCCCAGTTTAGTCCGGGCAATGTGTTGAGGGTTGGTAGTACCTTCTTACCTCAGGATAATCAGCTTCTGCTTCGTACATGTTGCCACACTGGCGTTGCCTACCGAGAGCAGACGACACGTGACATTGACTCGCGATGGCCAATGGCTACCCTTTGCACAACTGCCGGTGCGTTTCGTCGATTCATGCACAGTAGAAGCCAGCGCTGTTATGGTGCCACCATTGTAGGGAAAGAACTTGGAGAGTTACCCACTACCTTAAGGCGGTAGGTCATCTACGTGATTTCTAGATTCAGGGGAGCGATACATGCGACACTGACACTCGCGTCAAGTGCGCCATCACCTATGCACAAGGGCCTTAACTGGACCCCTTTGTTATGCTGGAATCACATAGCCCCTACGAGCACAGAACGACACGACAAAAACAGCAACCAAAACCATTTTCACCGTGAATGCTAGAATTTACATCCCGACAGATTACTGGTGAGACACAACGAGTAGAATTTTCGGATCCATTTAGAAGGCGCTGATTAACTACGCTAGTTCCAAAGGCGGTGGGCAGACTGGGAAATGATAGTTATAGCTAATGCATACTAAGGTTAAATTATTATTTATAAGAGTTAAATAAAATCATTTTCAAAACTTGTTTTCTTTTAAGCTACGTATTCCCCATTGTAGGGAAAGCTTATCATGCAATTTCATTTTACAAGGTTGTACACACTGTGCGTCATGTCGCACGACACGGTGAGTAATAGAAATAATTTCTAATCCAAAACTGTTGGTCGTACGACACAATTGTCGGGCTTACGTCAGATCTATCTTGTATTTCATTGGTTGTTTAGTTTCAAGTGTCGTGTCGTGCTTGCGGTATCTTGCTGGTCGGGGCTATGTGATTCCGGCATTATGGACGTGCTGCGAGTACCTACGCGGCTTTCAGCGGCGACCCTGCCATTTTAGTGATGGGAAGTCTGCAATAAAGTTGAATGCAGTGCCATATTCTAGTTTCGTAGGAATTCACTCTGAATATTTTAAGCTATAACAGTCTGTAAATGTGATTTTTGTCGATGTCTGAGAGCTTAAAAATAGCATTTGCAATAAGCGTGCTGTGACCTGTTGAAAGTTCACGTTTCGCCTTAGTCTGAAGTGCTATTTCGTTTCGTGAGGAGATGAGTACATATAAAAAAATCCGTCCTAAAACAAGTTTTATAAAGCACACACTGCAAAACAGTTGGGTCAGCAGGTAGAAGAGGCGCCTTCTAGAGTTAAAATCCCATCGGTCGGTCCCGCGTACATTGGGATACAGGCGAAGTTGAATGCGAAGCACCGAGTCTGTAGTTTAAGCAAATTTTAATGCTGTGGCAGTAAATAGTGTGCATTGTGATGGAAACCATCAGCATTCTAAACTAGGACAGTACAAAACACGCTAGAATAATTATATATTTTGTGGGGACTAAAAAATTATTTTGTGCTGGATACGAACATTTCTTGGCAAGGCGAATACTAACAAAACACGCTGTAGCGGCCACAAAATATATTTTTTTTTTTTCAGCGCAAGTTGGAAGAAATTTTACTAAGTGTCTGTCATAGTTAAAGTTACCAGACTTGATAGAACTACACGTGCTCCTTTTTAATCGTTTTTTTTTTTGCACCTGGTCGGGTTTTCGTTTTGATAAAAAAAAATGTCCGGTTTCATTGATCTGATAACGGTCCACTAATGATTGTAATATTTTAATTTTTCTAAGCAACAGAACTTGTTACAGCTGTGTTGTCAACGTCACTTGGTTAATAATATAAAAACATATCTATGTCCTTGACAAACCACGTAAATTACGTCAACAACATTATTTGTTAATTGCTTTTTTAAATTTAATTTTCATACTGCAGCATATATATGTGTAAAATATCGAGTACAATTATCTCTTAGCATTGATAAATAAATATTTTATAGAAAAATAGACATAAAAATATTATTTTCCAAGATACATTTAACAAAATTGTTCAACATTTTCAGATATCATTAAGTGCTTACTTTAACCAAAATATGGGCCTATAAGCCTCCATGATGATTGATAGGAGAAAAGCTACAATAGAGAATTAAGGCCATCCGCCCAAAACCTATTGTTGAAGTATCCAAAAGTGCTGACAGCACCTATATTTACTTTGAATATTTAAATTTTATACTGATGAATGCACATGAAGTTCCGCCAAAAATATAAGTGCGGACAAAGCTAAAACTATACTACCACTATCAAATATTTTATTTTCTCTAACAAAATGGTCAGGTATTACACAAAAAAATATATATTTTTCATACTTACCGATATAACAATTATTAATGGCCAAAGTTAATGATTTTATCTTGTTGATTTCAAAACTGACAAAAATATTGTTTGTTTGCCTAGACTGATACGCTATCATTATGTTGGAGAAACATAAACCAACCAACAATTTATCATTGTGTTCTTTAATACCACCTTGATTTCAATTTCTTTAAGAAATTCTGTATAAAAATTTATGGCCACATGAGCTCCAACCGAGGCCAACACATTATGCCTCTAAAAGATTGAAAATTCAAGAACAACATATCTTTAAAATGGCATGACTGAATGAGCTCTCAAATTACATGTGGAAAATGTACCTTTGGGAAAAACAAACTCCTATTTAAAACTGTACTTGGTTTGCTCATGGCTGACATTATCTTTAATAAAACTTCATTTTTAAAAGACATTACAAGTTTTTACTTCTCTCGTGATCTAAGTATTCTCAAATAAATTATTCATAAAAACTTTCCTCGCCAACATGGTGACTGCCTCTTAACTCAGGACACCAAATGTTCCTGCTCCAAATTTTGCCATAAGGGCTATGCAGAAATTTTACTTGTGTTACGAAACCATTATTTAACTGGCAGGGTGATCTCCTTCTGGGTAAGTAGCGATCCGACCCCGTCCCAGAGATTGCAGCCACGTTATATACAATTCAAAAACTATTCCCCTGGGAGGGGTATTCAAATACAACTGAGCAGTTAGAAACTAGATGGCCATATTAGGAAATGTCTGTCGAGGGTAAGCACTGCCCCTTATAGGGGTCCCAATATTATAGTCCAATCATTCTGTCAGGAGCAGAAACACGTCCATGTATGGGGTGCACACGTGATCCCACGTCACAAAACTTCCGTCGTTCAGGCAGACTGCAGGATGTGATATCACGTAGCACATGAACCCCAGCGGCCCACCCACTAGCCAGCTGGTGGCTGACGTCACAAGAATAGTTCATCGAAGCGCCGCAAGATATGCGCTCAGCATCACACATTGGAGTCGCGTTCGTCAGTAGTGCTCTACTCGAGCTGGTGCATAGTCGGACGCCGAACCGCTACTTGAGTCCGCTCAGCTGATAGCGAAGTTAAATGCAGCAGTCCACTCGGGCTGCGTCGTGATCTGTTCCATAAAAACAGCAGGTATGTGACTGAGGCCACGTCTTCCTCATAATTTCGGGCAGGTAGAATAAACAATTTTTCGTGATGATCAGCGGTAATTTTCATTTCAATCAACTCCGTGCTCAAAAAGACGTAAGTTCCTTCTGAGAGGCGTCACAAATTATTTCCATAGTGAGATATGCTTTTGTTTTTCCATGCAGTCTATTACAGGAAGAAATGTAAGGAATTTTGTAATTTATTCTCGCGTCTTTATCTAAAAGCAAATTTAATTTTTCAGAAATGCTTCCTGCACAATTAAATTTAATGCCTCTGAGTTCGAATTACTATTTGCAATATTCACTTGTAATAGCATTCACTCCCAGACAGCTTCTACATAAACAGTTTTCTTCATTACCTGTTTCGTTTCCAGAAATTGTTCTTGACGTTCATTTTCGTTGTGCACGATTCTGATTGGCTGAGACCGTCAAACTAGAAATCAATTTTAGAACAGGTGCAATCTTCAAAGGTTTGGTGGAAACAGAAGGCATACAACTTTCTCAGACAAATGTGGCGGCGTTTATGACGTTTCATTTAAGTCATAACTGTACGACTTTATTTGACCAAACTTATTGGAAGCAGTTTGAAGGAAAAATTTGACAGTGTGATAGGAGCTTCAGGGAGACGCGAAATCTATTCCGCCGCAAGCGTTCCTGAAAGTCTGGGCTGATTATCTTGAAATATATGGGCGCCGCTTAGAGGCACTTCTACTGCGTCGCAGTGTGTTTTTTAATCGACTTTTTTTTTTACGAAACCACTAAGTGCCCCCCCCCTCCCCCCAATGCAAGAAAAGAAAACGCGCCCTGAGAGACATGCTCCTAGTAAAGTCAGTAGCGATGAATGGGAAGTAATTATGTATCTTAAAGTCAAATAAAAAGTGTCCGGGAAATTTCTTTTTATATTTTAATTTATTTCTTTAGTATTCTGTTTTTTCTTTTTAATGCATGTAGGTGTAAAAATGAGCAGATTTGTTACTACATATTTACTTTTATAATAATTTCACAGTTTCACTTGACCGACGTATGAATAAAGTGATGAAACCCATGATAATGTTAATCTTGCATAAGGCGGAAGAATACACAACGTGCATTAAATCTTAAGCAGGGCTTTAGAAAGTACTCATTTTAACATGAATACCCTCTACGAATAATACCTCAATACATCATACACATTACAAATGTTATTTCATAACCCTTCATAGCTAAAAACCAGCTTTTACACTTGCTTGTATCTCAAAATATACTGGTCGGATATATGCGAAACTATTATAGGGAATAGAACTAAACTTTTCTGCAGAAAGTCCACCAATAAAATTATAGGATCACCGCTTACAGTTCCATAGGTACATGCAGCACAATGGGAACACTGCACGCCAGTTGAGCGCCTTGCGCTTAGGAGTGATGGTTTCTTGCCACTACATAGCCTACTGGCCTCTTTTACGATGGCCATTGATGTTTCCATTATTTTCATATTTTGCAATCCTTTCAACAAATTCTTTCCATGTCCGCTGGTACTTCGAGCGTAAAAATATGGCTGTAGTTACATGTAGTCATTAAAATGTCTTGCTTTACTTATTAATACGGTAAATAATAGCTAGTTGGAAATATTTTCTATTCGGAAATATTGTCGCGCGGCTGCTTTTCGTCGCGCTGACGTCACAGAAGTCTCCAACCTGATCGGCTGGAAAATTATTATATTCGCGTCGCGTTATTGTGATTCTAACATAACACGGCAATCGCCACTCGTCATTACGCTGCAACGACTGTGACCAAGTAGAGGTATGGCGATACCGCGCGACCAATGGTAAAACTTCGGATTTGGTGATAAAGCCAATCCTACAAGTATACACTGGATATCTGGGGATACCTGCTCATTTTGAATAATATACATATATATTATACAACTCTCAAATGTAATTAACATGAAAACCGGAAAAAAATATTAACACGCCCTTGTTACGCCCCTTTAGGGCGTAGCAGGGCTAAAGGAAGGCAAAGAAAAGAACGCACGCAATAAAAACAAAATAGTGAAAGCATGGAAACAAAAATCCCAAAATCAAGACAAATATAATGAGGCCCATCTATACATTATCACCAAGAACAACAAATTTTGCTACTTGATTTGAAAAATAAAAATTGCATCTGTAATTTTCTGTTGCTTGCTACCAATCGGTGAACTAGGGCAAGGAGAAAACACACATTCACTGGAACAAACAGAAAAACTACAATATTAATATATCCTGAGAAATCAACCAACCTGAATAAACACTTGTGAAATAGCATTAAAAAATGTAAAATCACTCTCTGAGTTAAGCAAGCACCATTACAACTTTAAAAGTAAAAGTACGCCTGATGATTCACTAAAAAGTATAATATGGAATACTAATTACAAGAATACCAATGGCAAGGAGCAAAAACCCTCAATGCACTTAACCATGGGCATAAATACATGCCATAAAATATTCACTATGTTCCTAAACATTAAAATCTTTTTGGCAAATCGTAATCCGGGAAACCATTCCTACAGTACGCCAAAATAAAAAAAAGGAAGAATCCACCTCTTACAAACATTCCCATAAAATACCATATTGAAAATTGACACAATCATAACAGTGAAGAAACACTTCCCTACAAAAAAAAAGTATACACAAAAATCGCTATGATAAAAAAAAAAAAAAAAAAGGGAACACTACTCCCGGCTTTACAAAAACTACTTTCATTGCAACACTAAACTTGTGCACTCATTTTACGTGCAAACGCGTCTAGCATGGTGAAGCCCCAAAGTACGAAGTGGTGTAGATATGATCTATCGTCGGCCAGCCCGCCCAACTCGAGGAGGAACGCTGCACACTTGCTCGGGCTGGGGACGAACAATTATACGTGAAAACGCGGCTCGGTAAGATTAAGGAGGTGGCGGGAATAGCGGAGAGGCGTATGGAAGGTGCCAGAGTGTGCGAGGCTGAACTCGTTGCGAGTAGTAGCCACCAGACAGCACTCCGCCGCGCCAGGAGCGCCGCGCGCCTCTCTTCAGTATAGCTCAGCACCTGGAAACGTTCAGACGTGTGCCACCCCAAGGTGAAAAAATGGAGGGGGGGGGGGATGGGCGAAGAAAAACAAAGTACACTTTTCTGCAGCAAAAATATTGCCTCTTCAAACAATATAACAGTTTATCAATCTGAACTACCAAATACAGACGTGGCAAATAACCAAGCAGACTTGCTTACCAAGTTCATTAACGTCATGTAGTTCTGTAAACACACCAGCCCCATAATAGCAGCATGTAATCGTACTTCAGTAAATTGTTGGCATCACACATTCACCAGCTGGCGGGACGAAAAATAAACCGTTCAGGCAGGACAGGAGTACTCACATAAATTGTTTGATTTTGCCGAATGACACGCGTTTCAGACTTGAAGCAGGGCTTCACCCTCATTTTTAGTGTCTATGGTGGACTGGGTGGTAGTAATCCCATAGTACTGCGGTGTAGCCTATTAGTAGAGCCACGAGTATTTCGCGAATTCATTCGGAGGAGAAGTAGACTCTAAACACTTGTTCTTTTCTCCTGCAGTCCTTATTGGGCGACAGTTGTTTAGACACGCCCCGTTTAACTGCGAGCCAGTAATAAGCAGGGAGCAGTAGTGTGAGTGAGTGTTTAACAGTCCTGTACAGAGTCCTCTTTTGATCACAGCAACCAATAAGCAAACGATAATGTCTCGAGTGTATATAGAGGGCGGTCCAGTCTCTCTCGCTGAAAAATTAATCCGCGAAATACTCGTGGCTCTACCTATTAGTAATTCAACTCGTAAAATATTCCGTCCCTATAGATTATATTCTATTTTCTGACTTTACATTAGAAAGAGTGGCAATGAGGTGTATCGTGAAGAACAGTGCAGCGGAAGCACTAACGCTTGATATCTCGCCAGTAAAGGTGAAAACAATACTTACGCGTCTTCTCAGTCACCTCATCATTCATTTTCAGTTCTCGGCTACCCGTAAGTCTCAGTTTCGCATCGCATTGTTTCGGAATGCAATCTGAAAGTAAAGGGACTTTCTGAGTAAAACGGTAGACCGATCTCGCTGGTTGCCCACAACCAATCTCCGTGTCCCAACATTGAACTGCTTATCTGCCAACACGTCCTGCGAAAACAGCATGGTTTGGATGTTAGGTTCGAAAACTGATTTGTGAACTAAGTTTTTGAGATGTTGTTAAACTTCATCTAACACATATGTAATGCAGTTTGATTAAATTTTAATTGGCAAAAGTGTTATATACATATAATATTGCTTACCATTTAAAAATTAATATACAAATATACACTTTCGTCACTGTTGACCATGTGACTTTGACAGTTGTGTACTATTGAGGTAGGTCAATGTTGGGTACATGCGCAGAAGACGAATAAGCGGACTGCTTCATGTTTACTCTATGGTCTCCACTGAGACGTGGATGATGTAGTAGGGGTGGCTGGCCATGGCCTTCTCGACGACTGTGTGGGAAATCCTGACAAACACTGTCACAGAAGTTCCTGAAGGAGCTCTACGTCACTTGTCAGAGCGCCATGTGGACAGGCGGCGCGGCGGTCTCGGGAGTGGACCCGCGTGATCTGAGCTCTCTCCCCAGGCGGAGAAAGCGCGGTCTGATATCGCTACGCCAAAGTATTATAATTCGTGAACAGCATGGATAGTTGTCAGGGGGCGTAGCTCAGATGGTAGAGCGCTCGCTTAGCATGCGAGAAGCACGGGGATCGATACCCGGCGCCTCCAACGTAACTTATATTTTGCGAAGAGGTGACGCTGGGTAGACAGCACAATCCTCAGAAAACTGAAAAATTTTATTTTCATATACTCTGCTCTGAATAATATTTTAGTCAGCGATGAGATGTAATCAATTACGACTCTTCCAAGTTGAACAAAAAACATGGACTTAGATGTAAACAATAGAAAAGGTGTTGCAAAATAATACTGCTGAATAAATTTTTGCGAGATTTCGAATCGCTTTACATGATGTTTATTCACACTCATTTGCAAAATAATATCACCACCGCAGGAGTGGGTGCAGGCACACGACATGGTAGTATGTATATAGAAAACATTTAAATATTTTACCACACAAGTGTGTGTAGTGCAGGGTGCCAACGCTTCCAGGATGCACATAGTATGGTGTTGGACCACCCATAACACGGAGACAGGCGGCAATATGGCCGGGCATGGACCCATACAGACATCGGGAGAACTCCCGAGGAAGATCCTGCCACAGCAGGCACAAATCCACCGTAGTGGCCCGTGGCCGAAGTTGTTCATTCGGGTACCAAACGTTCTCGATGGGCGAGAGGTCTGGGGAACATGCTGGCCAAGGAAGCGTGATCATATCACGAAGGCAGGCCAGATATTCCCTAGCAGGGTGAGATTTGGCATTATCACGCTGGAAAATGAAGTGTTCAAGCTGCATCAGGAAAGGGAGCGCACATGTTTGCAGAATTTCCTGGACATATGGCTGCGGCATCAGTTTCTCCAGCAACCACCAGTGAAATGTACACAGTTAAAAATATATACCTTCATTTTACGGAAAAGTGCTGGAAAAAAATGTATGCAGAGGTGTCCGTAAACTCTAATTGCGGACACATTGATTTTCAATAACGGGCTTTCTGAAAAATTCACGCAACCTCTCTGTAAATTCCATAGTTAGTTTTCTGTACTTCTAGTTTAAATAATTTTTTATATCTATTTTATTTTAATTTTCGATATGTGGTTGTTCTACTATGTATAAAAGAGACATTTAAATAAGTTAAAATATTTTATACTTTATTAATATTTGAACCCGAGTCAAAAATTCGCAAGTTGACGATCCTAACCACTTACCTACAACTATCACGTGGTGTTGTTGATAACTTTTGAATTTCTATGTAATACATAAGCATCTTTTTTAGTTTCTATTAAAGTTAGTGTATTTTAGGTGTTATTAATTGTTACAGGCGCCTATTGATACTTTTTAAAGTTTGAAAGAACTACGCACTTAAATCCGTTTTAAGTCATAGAGAATTGCGTTTCCGTATATTTACTGCACATTTTCGTAAAAATTTCCGTAAATATACGGAAGATTCTAACAGTGTGGAAATCGTAGGAAATGGCACCCCACACCACGACAACTCTTGTTGGGGCGGTTTGCCGCTCTACACTAAGACGTGGATCGTGGCGCTGGCCAGGAAGTCTCCAGACACGAACTCGGTGGTCGTTCGTATCCATGCACAACCGTGATTCGTCACTGAACACCACTTCAGCTCCAGTCCGCAAGCTGGTCCCGGCAGGTCACGTGTGCTCGGCGATGCTAAGGTCGTAATGCTAGACGTCATAAGCGACTCCGCGACAGATCCTGCTCTGCTGGCTTCTTGGATATGGTTATAGTGGACACAGGCGTATCCCTGGCTGCCACGACATGTCTCTGGATGGCACACAGCGTGGCCCGTGGAGTACTTAGAATCTGTTGCACGATGAAATGATCCTCCCTACTGGCGGTCCACCCCGGACGGCCCGAGTCTTATCTGCGGTGTGTGGGTGGAGGGATTGGTTTTAGTACGTAAGGCCAATGATTATTTTTTGGGGAGAAGTGGATGAGGGGTTGGTGATGGAGGGGTGAGCAAGGTAAGGTGGTGTCTAGTGTTTATGTTAATAGATTTTTATGAATTTGGGAAGGGGTTCAAGGTCAAGGTCACCAAAATCCAACATGGAGTCGGAGTCAGTGATGTAATATGTTCCTACACTTTCATTTCATTTCATAAAAACTACATTTTTCGGTGATGGCTGCTGATCTCGGATCGAGTTTTGGAACCACCAAATTCAGCGGTTCGAAATGAATTTCATCTTGATCTCCAGTCCAGTTCTGAACTCGAATGGTGCATCTGTTTTCTGTGTCGATCTTAGATCCGATCTCGAATCGAGTTTAGAACCACGATGGTGCAACCGGGCATAAGTGTGTCTCATACTTCTCGGCATGCGAGGAATGTTCTTACTAAAATGACACGTGCTCGCCACTGTACTGGAACCATGGTTACCTCTCGTGCTAACTTAAACTGGTCTACAACCGGGGGAGGAGGAAGGGTGCGTAGGCTCCGTAAAAACTTCTCGACAGAAAGTAATTGCGAAATTTCGTTCACTTTATGTAGTAGAAAACTTTCTCCTCTGGAACAGGGGAATCTCGGCCTTCAACACGGAGAAGAGCTCCAGGTAGGCGAGTTCCTTAATGCATCCATGCTCCAGGTAGGCTGGGCCCGCGGTCCTCTGGCTCCAGTTGCGCGCGATGGGTGGCTGCTCGCCGCACTAGCACAAGACGTCGACCCCGAACCAAGGGGCGTGTGGCCCCGTGCCGTTGGGGCTAGATGGCGCTCTCCACGGCACGTACGTAGTGCGCAGGAGACACACACTCGTCACAACCCGGAGGCTGGTGTCGCCACCTGGCAGCCACTACCTGCGTCAACTTCAGTGCACGTGAGGGCACCAGGGTTCGCCCACCTCGTCATGCGAGAAAGTCGCAATCATTTTGGCTGCGAGAGGTCTTTGGAACCGGTCCAGGGCGGGTTCGCTGCTCCAGTTACTGGAGCTGCCGACTGGGGAGATGGCCTGAGAAAGTCACCAATTATCATTGTTTGGATTAGATTTTGTATCACACCAGGGGGCGTAGCTCAGATGGTAGAGCGCTCGCTTAGCATGCGAGAGGCACCGGGATCGATGCCCGGCGCCTCCAGTGAGTATAAATTTTGCACTGTTTACAACGTCATTAATTTCACAAAACCAGAAATTTCATCAGTCCACAACAAAATTCGCCGCTCTGCTCTACACTGCGAAAAAATCAGCGAATTGTTATATTGCTTAACCTTCCCGGAGGCAAGGAGAAGCAATTTTACGTTCGCCTCAGTACGCTAGGCGCCACCCTAGTGCGCAGTCATGATAAGATTGTGCAGCGTGGAACCCGTTAGACTGTTTCTCAACAAAATCAAATACGGTCTCCTATGTATATGTATTCTTTTTAACGAGCGTGTTGTTAGATACAGAAACATGAGCTCCACTTTATGAGTGCGTGGGGATTAAATAAACGGTACGTGCGTTTCTGGATGCCAACGTAGGAATTTTGTCACGTGAGCAAAGCCAGTAACAACTGTTTGTGTAATGTTCGGTCGCCACAGAAGTTTTGCTCTGCACACATATAGAGTATTTGCCTCTCTTCGTTGCAATATATGCAGTTCTTTTTGTTGTTCTCAGCGACGAAGTGAGAATGTTTTTGTAAAGCGACTATAAGACAATACGAGGACGTGTCGTTTTTCCCACTTGACCGATTTTAGCTTCATACCAGGTTGTAAGGAAATAAATACCGTTTTGTTTCTTCATACTTATGAGCTTTATTTTAATGAAGTAAATCATTCGAAACTAGTCTCTGTCGTTAAGGCTCTTAATCCTGTCTTAGAAGAAACTTGTCTTCCAGTTGAGGAAACAACATTCCTTGGAGATATTTTATACATCATTCCTGTTTATCATCACCCTGCCAATCAGAGATTAATTTGATAGCCTGCATCAACGGTGATAGTATGGTGGTATTATGGTGGACAGATCCCCACCGTTTGTGGATTTACGGTTATTCTACCATAACATTATGCTGATGATAGAAACTTATATATGTTGTATAAATATAAAATGATGAGTAAAATATTGTTTCCGTTCATTGCTATGAGTTCTCATTTTACTAGGTAAAGTGTTGAGTAGAATAGGTAATTACTGATCAGTGTAGGTGAAGTAACGCATTCAGCTTTAGTAGTGACATATACACTTTAGTAGAGGTCTAATGCGAAACCAAGAGCAGCGCAATACTTGGACTAAAAAATCGAGTAAATTTCTCATTTTCAAGCAACTTTTTCAAAATCTTCTGAAGACGTCATTCATCTCTTCAACTTCATCCCAAAAAACAAGCAATTTAATGTCAAAACCAAGCAAATTTAAACCAAATCTGCAATCCAAATCAAGCAATTGTATTTAAAAGCCTGCCGAGCAGGGCCTTTTTTTTTCAGTCGAACAAACTAAATTTAATCTAAATCTGCAAGCCAAATCAACAAGTCAAAAGAGACATAGCACAAAATTTGATGAAAATTCTTAAAAGAATTCTAGATCATGAATAGATTTACAGTTTTTCATTTCTTTTAAGCCTCTCTATGCTATAAAAATGCCTTTCTTATTTATTAGTTTCAAATTATTTTGAATTATATTTTCACATAACGATTTGGTAATAAAATTTGAAACTTACCACCTAGAATTCAATTAATATTTTTATCAAAATTAGATTCGCAAATTTCAGAATCTGTGGCAGTGAACCATTTTTTTCTTCTAGATCTTATAGTTTAGTGAATTCAACGGAATTGTTCAACTTCTTGAGGAGGGATTCCATTTTGATGTATAAAGAGAAAAGTTTATTAAGAAGAAGAAATAATTGGTGCTGAAGTTTTATCAAGATAGGATGATTTAGCTTGCAGATTAGGCTTAAGAAACCCTGCTCAAGGAGACCCTAGAAGCACTGAAATTTGTTAGATTTTGGCATTAAATTTTCTCTATTTTGAGCTACAATTTGAAAGATTTTACAGGAAAAGAGAGATTTGCTAGATTTTGGCTTTAATTTTCTTGAATTTTATCCAACTTAGTGCGTTGCGCCTGTGTCCGCAATAGACCTCTACTCACTTTCACTATACCAACGAACACTCATAAAATTTCCAAACAGAAAAACACTGGATGTACAGGATAAAAGACTGATGGTCAAAACCAACTTTCTAATTTACTGCTGCGAATAACAGAAAGGATAGTGGGTTTCACTCAAGCTTTATTAATTAAAATTGTTAGTGGGAAAAATTACAATCATGTTAAACAAAATTGAAACATGCAGACACTTTATTAGCAAGTCTGAGGTCTCTTAAACATTTGACTCAACCTGTATTAGGAGTTTAATAGCTTCAAATGTTCACCATCCATACAGAAGATATTTAAGGCCGATAAAATTTGAGAAATTATTAAAAAAAAAAAATAATAATGTTGCTTTATATCTGTTCAAAAATATGAAAATAAGAATGTTAATATTTCCATTAGCTTTACTTCTTGCGTCTCTAAAATACGTTTATACTTCTTCTTGACTGCGTGAAAGTAACTCTCACTTTCACTCGTAATTACCTAAAAGTTAATCAAAATTAAAAGTTCAAACCAAAGTTTATAGCTCCAGATAACTTAACATCTTAATTCAAAATTGTTTCCCAGGGTTTATGACTTTAATAAATTTTCTCCGTCACTAGCTTCAGTCCGTAGAGCAGCGGACCTCTGGATCGTATCATATCAATGAAAATCCAAGTCATCACAATTAAAAATGTGCATAAATGAAAAGTAGTATTCTTCAATGATAATTTGAAGTAGTTTAAATATCAATTCATGCCCCTCTGGCCCTACACAAAATATGGCGTCACCTCGTACGTGGTTGGCGTCATCACCTCTACGATGGCGCCTGGCGTTCCAAGCGGAGCCTCGACGATAGGCGTCGTCTGGGACCACTCAGAGAAAACTAATTGTAACGCCTACGCCATTTTCTTTACATGGAGTGGAGTTCCTACTCAACAAACTTACTTCTGGGACTCAGAGCAAATAGCTTATGTAGGCTGGCGCCGGGATTCAACTGATTTAATCCCCGGCGAAAATTAGACGCGGCCGTCTCAGTCAAAATTCCTTCCAGAAGCATGACTTCCGGGCATCTACGTCAAATGAGTACCAGAAAACCTCAAGCGACTTCCGGAATAACCGAAATAAAACTAAAAATAATCAAAACCAAAAACACATGAAAATTAAACCATAATTAAAGCAGAACTGCAAAAGAGATAGTTTCACAAGAACAATAAACTTAAACAACAACTTACAATATAAATATGTGATTGAAAAATCAAATTTAAGTTTTAAGGTTACTGAAAGTAATATATATAGGAAATGGATGTAACTATTTGGGCGATCAAAATAATATTTAAAATATAAACATAATGAGGAAACTATTACCAATACCAAACATTTAGTCAATATTTACAGTAAATATAAGCTTTTAAGGAAATTCTATAACAGACTTATTATAACTTAATCTACAGAATAAATATTTAAAAACCAAGTTGTCAATTCACAAAGAACATCTCAACAGTTCTTTAGATACACAACTTATTTTTCTACCAGTACTAATTTCACATCTCCAACCTTAATCAAAGTATCTCTCGCCGATTAGTATAGTTGTCCCAAGTGAGGAAATGCAGATATAACTGAACGTATGCAAACTTCTGAGATCTGTTAAGAAGCCCCTATGCCACGTCAAGATTGAATTTTTAATGTCCGGTCATAAAATTTGTTTTCGAAGAGTTGTAAAAAAAAAAAAAATGCTAGATGGATAGGAGTTCTCCCAGTTTAGTCCGGGCAATGTGTTGAGGGTTGGTAGTACCTTCTTACCTCAGGATAATCAGCTTCTGCTTCGTATATGTTGCCACACTGGCGTTGCCTACCGAGAGCAGACGACACGTGACATTGACTCGCGATGGCCAATGGCTACCCTTTGCACAACTGCCGGTGCGTTTCGTCGATTCATGCACAGTAGAAGCCAGCGCTGTTATGGTGCCACCATTGTAGTTAAAGAACTTGGAGAGTTACCCACTACCTTAAGGCGGTAGGTCATCTACGTGATTTCTAGATTCAGGGGAGCGATACATGCGACACTGACACTCGCGTCAAGTGCGCCATCACCTATGCACAAGGGCCTTAACTGGACCCCTTTGTTATGCTGGAATCACATAGCCCCGACGAGCACAGAACGACACGACAAAAACAGCAACCAAAACCATTATCACCGTGACTGCTTGAATTTACATCCCGACAGATTACTGGCGTGACACAACCATTAGAATTTTTCGGATCTATTTAGAAGGCGCTAATTAACTTCGCTAGTTCCAAAGGCGGTGGGCAGACGGGGAAATGATAGTTATAGCTAATGCATACAAAGGTTAAAATATTATTTATAAGAGTTAAATACAATCATTTTCATAACTTGTTTTCTTTTAAGCTACGTATTCCCCATTGTAGGGAAACCTTATCATGCAATTTCATTTTACAAGGTTGTACACACTGTGCGTCGTGTCGCACGACACGGTGAGTAATAGAAATAATTTCTAATCCAAAACTGTTGGTCGTACGACACAATTGTCGGGCTTACGTCAGATCTATCTTGTATTTCATTGGTTGTTTAGTTTCAAGTGTCGTGTCGTGCTTGCGGTATCTTGCTGGTCGGGGCTATGTGATTCCGGCATTATGGACGTGCTGCGAGTACCTACGCGGCTTTCAGCGGCGACCCTGCCATTTTAGTGATGGGAAGTCTGCAATAAAGTTGAATGCAGTGCCATATTCTAGTTTCGTAGGAATTCACTCTGAATATTTTAAGCTATAACAGTCTGTAAGTGTGATTTTTGTCGATGTCTGAGAGCTTAAAAATAGCATTTGCAATAAGCGTGCTGTGACCTGTTGAAAGTTCATTTTTTCGCCTTAGTCTGAAGTGTTATTTCGTTTCGTGAGGAGATGAGTACATATAAAAAAATCCGTCCTAAAACAAGTTTTATAAAGCACACACTGCAAAACAGTTGGGGCACCAGGTAGAAGAGGTGCCTTCTAGAGTTAAAATCCCATCGGTCGGTCACGCGTACATTGGGATACAGGCGAAGTTGAATGCGAAGCACCGAGTCTGTAGTTTAAGCAAATTTTAATGCTGTGGCAGTAAATAGTGTGCATTGTGATGGAAACCATCAGCATTCTAAACTAGGACAGTACAAAACACGCTAGAATAATTATATATTTTGTGGGGACTCAAAAATTATTTTGTACTGGATACGAACTTTTTTTGGCAAGGCGAATACTAACATAACACGCTGTGGTGGCCACAAAATATATATTTTTTTTTTCAACGCAGTTTGGTAGAAGTTTTACTAAGTGTCTGTTACAGTTAAAGTTGCCAGACTTGATAGAAGGACACGTGCTCCTTTTTAATCGTTTTTTTTTTTGCGCCTGGTCAGGTTTTCGTTTTGATAAAAAAATGTCCGTTTCATTGACCTGATAACGGTCCACTAATGATTGTAATATTTTAATTTTTCTAAGCAACAGAACTTGTTACAGCTGTGTTGTCAACGTCACTTGGTTAATAATATAAAAACATATCTATGTCCTTGACTAACCACGTAAGTTACGTCAACAATATTATTTGTTAATTGCATTTTTAAATTTATTTTTCATACTGCAGCATATATATATATATGTGTAAAATATCGAGTACAATTATCTCTTAGCATTGATAAATAAATATTTTATAGTAAAATAGACATATAAAAATATTATTTTCCAAGATACATTTAACGAAATTGTTCAACTTTTTCAGATATCATTAAGTTCTTACTTTAACCAAAATATGGGCCTATAAGCCTCCATGATAATTGATAGGAGAAAAGCTACAATAGAGAATTAAAGCCGTCCGCCCAAAACCGATTCTTGAAGTATCCAAAAGTGCTGACAGCACCTATATTTAATTTGAATCTTTTAATTTTATACTGATGAATGCACATGAAGTTCCGCCAAAAATATAAGTGCGGACAAATCGAAAACTATACTACCATTATCAAATATTTTATCTTCTCTAACGACATGGACAGGGATTACATAAAAAATATATATATTTCTTACTGGCCGATATAACAATTTTTAATGGCCAAAGTTAATGATTTTATCTTATTGATTTCAAAACTGACAAAAATATTGATTGTTTGCCTAGACTGATACGCTATCATTATGTTGGAGAAACATAAACCAACCAACAATTTATCATTGTGTTCATTAATACCATCTTGATTTCAATTTCTTTAAGCAATACTGTATAAATATTTATGGCCGCATGAGCTCCAACCGAGGCCAACACATTATTCCTCTAAAAGATTGAAAATTCAAGAACAACATATCTTTAAAATTGCATGACTGAATGAGCTCTCAAATAACATGTGGAAAATGTACCTTTGGGAAAAACAAACTCCTACTTAAAACTGTACTTGGTTTGCTCATGGCTGACATTATCTTTAATAAAACTTCATTTTTAAAATACATTACAAGTTTTTACATCTCTCGTGATCTAAGTATTTTCAAATAAATTATTCATAAAAACTTTATTCGCCAACATGGTGCCTGCCTCATAACTCAGGACACCAAATGTGCCTGCTCCAAATTTTGCCATAAGGGCTATACAGAAATTTTACTTGTGTTACGAAACCATTATTTAACTGTCAGGGTGATCTCCTTATGGGGAAGTAGCGATCCGAACCCGTTCCAGAGATTGCAGCCACGTTATATACAATTCAAAAACAATTCCCCTGGGAGGGGTATTCAAATACAACAGAGCAGTTAGAAACTAGATGGCCATATTAGGAAATGTCTGTCGAGGGTAAGCATTGCCCCTTATAGGGGTCCCAATATTACAGTCCAATCATTCCGTCAGGAGCAGAAACACGTCCATGTATGGGGTGCACACGTGATCCCACGTCACAAAACTTCCGTCGTTCAGGCAGACTGCAGGATGTGATATCACGTAGCGCATACCCGCCAGCGGCCCACCCACTAGCCAGCTGGTGGCTGACATCACAAGAATAGTTCATCGAAGCGCCGCAAGATATGCGCTCAGCATCACACATTGGAGTCGCGTTCGTCAGTAGTGCTCTACTCGAGCTGGTGCATAGTCGGACGCCGAACCGCTACTTGAGTCCGCTCAGCTGATAGCGAAGTTAAATGCAGCAGTCCACTCGGGCTGCGTCGTGATCAGGTACCATAAAAACAGCAGGTATGTGACTGAGGCCACGTCTTCCTCATAATTTCGGGCAGGTAGAATAAACAATTTTTCGTGATGATCAGCGGTAATTTTCATTTCAATCAACTCCGTGCTCAAAAAGACGTAAGTTCCTTGTGAGAGGCGTCACAAATTATTTCCATAGTGAGATATGCTTTTGTTTTTCCATGCAGCCCATTACAGGATGAAATGTAAGGAATTTTGTAATTTATTCTCGCGTCTATATCTAAATACAAATTTAATTTTTCAGAAATGCTTCCTGCACAATTAAATTTATGGCCTCTAAGTTCGAAATATTATTTGCAATATTCACTTGTAATAGCATTCATTCCCAGACAGCTTCTACATAAACAGTTTTCTTCATTACCTGTTTCGTTTCCAGAAATTGTTCTTGACATTCATTTTCGTTGTGCACGATTCTGATTGGCTGAGCCCGTCAAACTAGAAATGAATTTTAGAACAGGTGCAATCTTCAAAGGTTTGATGGAAACAGAAGGCATACAACTTTCTCAGACAAATGTGGCGGCGTTTATGACGTTTCAATTAAGTCATAACTGTACGACTTTATTTGACCAAACTTATTGCAAGCAGTTTGAAGGAAAAATTTGACAGTGTGATAGGAGCTTTAGGGAGACGCGAAATCTATTCCGCCGCCAGCGTTCCTGTAAGTCTTTGCTGATTATCTTGAAATATATGGGCGCCGCTTAGTGGCACTTCTACTGCGTCGCAGTGTGTTTTTAAACGACCTTTTTTTTTTTACGGAACCACTAAATGCCCCCTCCCCCCTCCTCAACAAGAAAAGAATACGCACCCTGAGAACATTCTCCTAGTAAAGTCATTAACGATGAATAGGAAGTAATTATGTATCTTAAAGTCAAATAAAAAGTGTCGGGGAAAATTTTATTGATATTTTAATTTATTTCTTTAGTTTTCTGTTTTTTTTTTAATGCATTTAGGTGTAAAAATGAGCAGATTTGTTACTACATATTTACTTATATAATAATTTCACAGTTTCACTTGACCGACGTATGAATAAAGTGATGAAACCCATGACAATGTTAATCTTGCATAAGGCGGAAGAATACACAACGTGCATTAAATCTTAAGCAGGGCTTTAGAAAGTACTCATTTTAACATGAATAGCCTCTACGAATAATACTCTCAATACATCATACACATTACAAATGTTATTTCATAACCGTTCATAGCTAAAAACCAGCTTTGGCACTTGCTTGTATCTCAAAATATACTGGTCGGATATATGCGAAACTATTATAGGGAATAGAACTAAACTTTTCTGCAGAAAGTCCACCAATAAAATTATAGGATCACCGCTTACAGTTCCATAGGTACATGCAGCACAATGGGAACACTGCACGCCAGTTGAGCGCCTTGCGCTTAGGAGTGATGGTTTCTTGCCACTACATAGCCTACTGGCCTCTTTTACGATGGCCATTGATGTTTCCATTATTTTCATATTTTGCAATCCTTTCAACAAATTCTTTCCATGTCCGCTGGTACTTCGAGCGTAAAAATATGGCTGTAGTTACATGTAGTCATTAAAATGTCTTGCTTTACTTATTAATACGGTAAATAATAGCTAGTTGGAAATATTTTCTATTCGGAAATATTGTCGCGCGGCTGCTTTTCGTCGCGCTGACGTCACAGAAGTCTCCAACCTGATCGGCTGGAAAATTATTATATACGCGTCGCGTTATTGTGATTCTAACATAACACGGCAATCGCCACTCGTCATTACGCTGCAACGACTGTGACCAAGTAGAGGTATGGCGATACCGCGCGACCAATGGTAAAACTTCGGATTTGGTGATAAATCCAATCCTACAAGTATACACTGGATATCTGTGGATACCTGCTCATTTTGAATCATATACATATATATTATACAACTCTCAAATGTAATTGACATGAAAACCGCAAAATATTAACACACACTTGTAACGCCAATTTACGGCGTAGCAGGGCTAAAGGAAGGCAAGGAAAAGAACTCACACGACAAAAAAAATCGAGAAAGCATGGAAACAAAAATCCCAAAACCAAGACAAATATAATGAAGCCCATCTATACATTATCACCAAGAACAACAAATTTGCTAGTTGATTTGAAAAATAAAAATTACATCTGTAATTTTCTGTTGCTTGCTACCAATCGGTGAACTAGGGCAAGGAGAAATCACAAGTGGCACTGGAACAAACAGAAAAACAACAATATTAATATATCCTGAGAAATCAACCAACCTGAATAAACACTTGTGAAATAGCATTAAAAAATGTAAAATCACTCTCTGAGTTAAGCAAGCACCATTACAACTTTAAAAGTAAACGAACGCCTGATGATTCACTAAAAAGTATAATATGGAATACTAATTACAAGAACACCAATGGCAAGGAGCAAAAACCCTCATTGCACTTAACCATGGGCATACAGGCACGCCATAAAACATTCACTATGTTCCTAAACATTAAAATCTTTTTGGCAAATCGTAATCCGGGAAATCATTCCTACAGCACGCCAAAATAAAAAAAAAGAAGAATCCACCTCTTACAAACATTCCCATAAAATACCATATTGAAAATTGACACAATCAGAACAGTGAAGAAACACTTACCTACAAAAATCCAAAATATACACAAAAATCGCACAGAAAAAAAAACGGAACACTACTCCCGGCTTTACAAAAACTACTTTCATAGCAATACTTAACTTGTGCACTCATTTTACGCACAAACGCGTCTAGCATGGTGAAGCCCCAAAGTACGAAGTGGTGTAGATATGATCTATCGTCAGCCAGCCCGCCCAACTCGAGGAGGAACACTGCACACTTGCTCGGGCTGGGGACGAACAATTATACGTGAAAACGCGGCTCAGGAAGGTTAAGGAGGTGGCGGGAATAGCGGAGAGGCGTATGGAAGGTGCCAGAGTGTGCGAGGCTGAACTCGTTGCGAGTAGTAGGCACCAGACAGCACTCCGCCGCGCCAGGAGCGCCGCGCGCCTCTCTTCAGTATAACTCAGCACCTGGAAGCGTTCAGACGTGTGCCACCCCAAGGTAAAAAAAGGGGGGGGGGGGACAAAGAAAAACAAAGTACACTTTTCTGCAGCAAAAATATTGCCTCTTCAAACAATATAACAGTTTATCAATCTGAACTACCAAATACAGACGTGGCAAATAACCAAGCAGACTTGCTAACCAAGTTCATTAACGTCATGTAGTTCCGTAAACACACCAACCCCATAATAACAGCATGTAATCGTACTTCAGGAAATTGTTGGCATCACATATTCACCAGCTGGCGGGACGAAAAATAAACCGTTCAGGCAGGACAGGAGTACTCACATAAATTGCTTGATTTTGCTGAATGACATGCGTTTCAGACTTGAAGCAGGGCTTCAGAAACATTTTTAGTGTCTATGGTGGACTGGGTGGTAGTAATCCCATAGTACTGCGGTGTAGCCTATTAGTAGAGCCACGAGTATTTCGCGAATTCATTCGGAGGCGAAGTAGACTCCAAACACTTGTTCTTTTCTCCTGCAGTCCTTATTGGACGACAGTTGTTTAGACACGCCCCGTTTAACTGTGAGCCAGTAATAAGCAGGGAGCAGTAGTGTGAGTGAGTGTTCAACAGTGCTGTACAGAGGCCTCGCTTGATCACAGCAACCAATATGCAAACGATAATGTCTCGAGTGTATATAGAGGGCAGTCCAGTCTAGCTCGCTGAAAAATCAATCCGCGAAATACTCGTGGCTCTACCTATTAGTAATTCAACTCGTAAAATGTTCCGTTCCTATAGATTATATTCTATTTTCCGACTTTACATTAGAAAGAGTGGCAATGAGGTGTATCGTGCAGAACAGTGCTGCGGCAGCACTAACGCTTGATATCTCGCCAGTAAAGGTGAGAACAACACTTACCCGTCTACTCAGTCACTTCATCATTCATTTTCAGTTCTCGGCTACCCGTAAGTCTCAGTTTCGCATCGCATTGTTTCGGAATGCAATCTGAAAGTAAAGGGACTTTCTGAGTAAAACGGTAGACCGATCTCGCTGGTTGCCCACAACCAATCTCCGTGTCCCAACATTGAACTGCTTATCTGCCAACACGTCCTGCGAAAACAGCATGGTTTGGATGTTAGGTTCGAAAATTGATTTGTGAACTAAGTTTTTGAGATGTTGTTAAACTTCATCTAACACATATGTAATGCAGTTTGATTAAATTTAAATTGGCAAAAGTGTTATATACATATAATATTGCTTATCATTTAAAAATTAATATACAAATATACACTTTCGTCACTGTTGACCATGTGACTTTGACAGTTGTGTACTATTGAGGTAGGTCAATGTTGGGTACATGCGCAGAAGACGAATAAGCGGACTGCTTCATGTTTACTCTATGGTCTCCACTGAGACGTGGATGATGTAGTAGGGGTGGCTGGCCATGGCCTTCTCGACGACTGTGTGGGAAATCCTGACAAACACTGTCACAGAAGTTCCTGAAGGAGCTCTACGTCACTTGTCAGAGCGCCATGTGGACAGGCGGCGCGGCGGTCTCGGGAGTGGACCCGCGTGATCTGAGCTCTCTCCCCAGGCGGAGAAAGCGCGGTCTGATATCGCTACGCCAAAGTATTATAATTCTTGAACAGCATGGATAGTTGTCAGGGGGCGTAGCTCAGATGGTAGAGCGCTCGCTTAGCATGCGAGAAGCACCGGGATCGATACCCGGCGCCTCCAACGTAACCTATATTTTGCGAAGAGGTGACGCTGGGTAGAAAGCACAATTCTCAGAAAACTGAAAAATTTTATTTTCATATACTCTGCTAAGAATAATATTTTAGTCAGCGATGAGATGTAAGAAATTACGACTCTTCCAAGTTGAACAAAAAACATGGACTTAGATGTAAACAATAGAAAAGTTGTTGCAAAAAAATAATGCTGAATAAATTTTTGCGAGATTTCGAATCGCTTTACATGATGTTTATTCACACTCATTTGCAAAATAATATCACCACCGCAGGAGTGAGTGCAGGCACACGACATGGTAGTATGTATATAGAAAACATTTAAATATTTTACCACACAAGTGTGTGATGCAGGGTGCCAGCGCTTCCAGGATGCACACAGTATGGTGTTGGACTACCCATAACACGGAGACAGGCGGCAATATGGTCGGGCATGGACGCATACAAACATCGGGAGTTCTCCTGAGGAAGATCCTGCCACAGCTGGCACAAATCCACCGTAGTGGCCGGTGGCCGGGGTTGTTCATTTTGGTACCAAACGTTCTCGATGGGGGAGAGGTCTGGGGAACATGCTGGAAAAGGAAGCGTGATCCTATCACGAAGGCAGGCCAGATATTCCCTAGCTGGGTGAGACTGGGCATTTTCTTGATGGAAAATTAAGTTGTCAAGCTGCGCCAGGAAAGGGAGCGCACATGTTTGAAGAATTTCCTGGACATATGGCTGCGGCATCAGTTTCTCCAGCCACAACCAGTGAAATGTACACTGTTAAAAATAAATACCTTCATTTTACGGAAAAGTGCTGGAAAAAAATGTATGCAGAGGTGTCCGTAAACTCTAATTGCGGACACATTGATTTTTAATAACGGGCTTTCTGTAAAATTCACGGAACCTCTCTGTAAATTTCATAGTTAGTTTTCTGTACTTCTAGTTTACATAATTTTTTATATATATTTTATTTTAATTTTCATTATGTGGGTGTTCTACTATGTATAAAAGAGACATTTAAAAAAGTTGAAATATTTTATACTTTATTAATATTTGAACCCGAGTCAAAAATTCGCAAGTTGACGATCCTAACCACTTACCTACAACTATCACGTGGTGTTGTTGATAACTTTTGAATTTCTATGTAATAGATAAGTAACTTTTTTAGTTTCTATTAAAGTTAGTGTATTTTAAGTGTTATTAAGTGTTACAGGCGCCTATTGATACTTTTTAAAATTTGAAAGAACTGATCTAGTGACATGGATAACCTTAACTACCGCAGAACAATAATTTTCTGGATACAGAGTCGAAGAAAGTTTCATGTGGACTCGCCTTTGTTCGTGCCCGAAACCCGAAGTTATAGAAAATACGGAGATTTCCCGTATTTTGTGATTACACACTTAAATCCGTTTTAAGTCATTACGGATTGCGTTTCCGTATATTTACTGCACATTTTCGTAAAAAATTCCGTAAATATACGGAAGATTCTAACAGTGTGGAAATCGTAGGAAATGGCACCCCACGCCACGACAACTCTCGTTGGGGCGGTGTGCCGCTCTACACTGAGACGTGGATCGTGGCGCTGGCCAGGAAGTCTCCAGACACGAACTCGGTGGTCGTTCGTATCCATGCACAACCGTGATTCGTCACTGAACACAACTTCAGCTCCAGTCCGCAAGCTGGTCCCGGCAGGTCACGTGTGCTCGGCGATGCTAAGGTCGTAATGCTAGACGTCGTAAGCGACTCCGCGGCGACAGATCCTGCTCTGCTGGCTTCTTGGATATGGTTATAGTGGACACAGGCGTATCCCTGGCAGCCACGACATGTCCCTGGATGGCACGCAGCGTGGACCGTGGAGTACTTAAAATCTGTTGCACGATGAAACGATCCTCCCTACTGGCGGTCCACCCAGGACGGCCCGAGTCTTATCTGCGGTGTGTGGGTGGAGGGATTGGTTTTAGTACGTAAGGCCAATGATTAATTTTTGTGGAGAAGTGTGTGAGGGGTTGGCGGTTGAGGGGAGAGCAAGGTAAGATGGTGTCTAGTGTTATATGTTACTAGATTTTTATGAATTTGGGGAGGGATTCAAGATCAAAGTCACCAAAATCCAACATGGAGTCGGAGTCAGTGATGTAATATGTTCCTGCAATTCCATTGGTGTCTTTCGATTTTTACCATTGTATTTCCGATTTTTATGACTGGCGAGGGAGAGGGGAAGAGGGTGTAGTGTGGTATGGTAAGTGTGAGGTTAACATTATTATGTTCCTCAATTAGTAGAATAATTTTTTCGATTTCTTGCGATTTTTCTAGGGTTTTTTTTATGATTGGCAGAGTGTTGCAAAGAGAGGGGGTGGGGTGAGGGTGGTGGGATGAGTGCAAGGTTGTTTGTTTTACGATTATTTAGAATTTTTTCCGAATTTTGGGGAGTGAGGTGAGCGAGGCCTAGGGTAGGGTAACATTTTAATTCTCGATTTTAAATTTTTTTTTATATTTTTTTAGTTTTGTCAAGGTCTTGGCTCAAGGTCACAATATCCAATATGGTCATCGGGTGCCATCACAACATGTCTGTCCCAGGCCTCCTCGACAACCGAGGATTCCAAATCCTGATACAGCTATACCATAATACTCGCTGTATCTCGAAAGATACGTGTCAGATACATACAAATCTATTAAAGGGTCCTGCTTTGCTTGAACATTCCTATAGATTTTCCCTCAATAAATTAATGTCCTCGGTGGAAGTCCCATACCGCGCATTCGAATATTCTTCGATGTATCCACCAGTGGCTGATACACAGGTGCATACTGGTTGAGGCATTTTTCGAACATGAGGTTGATTTTTAGCGGTGTTTTCGTGTGCTTTCAGACACATATTAATACCAATTCTCTCAAATTTTTAAGTTTTCGTCTCCCATTTATAGAACTCGAAGTTGAATTATTTTTGTTTATTTTGGAATGCTGGAAAATTATGAGTTGCGGGCCTTTTTTAAATTTATTGTTTAGAGAAAGCGTTCGAAAATTCATCGGTTGATGTTTTGGTGCTCATCCACCAGATCAACCAAATTTTCAGGCCTGTGGAACCGATGGATAAATCTGTTCAACCGGACTCACCAAACAATTCATTTTCGAACATCCGGTGTACATCGGTGGATGCACAGGTGAACTTTCAAGTAAGCGGATAGGTAAACGCATCACGGCGCGAACACTACACGTCATACGTTGCTGATCCTTGCGCTTAGCGGCGATGGCGCACTTGATGCACGTGCTAGTGTCGCCCTTATCACTCTCGAGTTTCTCAGCCTGTTTTTTTTCGTAACCTTCCTTGAAACTAAGATGAGTGTCGGAAAAGATCGTGAACTAATGCCCGGTTGAACCAAAATCTTCCCCGAACCGAGATCAAATGGCCCTAGTTCCGAACCAGGATCCAGTTTGATCTAGGTTCCAATGTAAAAGTGTTTCACCAACGAAATTTCATGATTCTGGATCTCCGATTCTTTGATCTTAGTTCCAAAGTGAGAGATCGAGATTATGTATGAGAAAATTTTTGCTATTGGTTCGTAATATATGACGTCATGGAAGTAGGCGTATTTTTCACTGTAGATAGAACTAAATGTGCGATGTTTGATCTGTTTTAAGTGAATTATTGTTGTGCGAATTGTACTGAATAGAAGTCATGTGCGTATAATGTTTTTTTAATTTCCTAAGAAAAAAATCTACCGTAGCTCTATTTGTTGGTGTATTTTCCAACTGCATTCGTCGACGATGGCTGCTGATCTCGGATCGAGTTTTGGAACCACCAATTTCAGCGGTTCGAAATGAACTTCAGCTTGATCTCCAGCCCAGTTCTGAAATCGAATGGTGCATCTGTTTTCTGTGACGATCTTAGATCCGATCTCGGATCGAGTTTAGAACCACGATGGTGCAACCGGGCATGAGTGTGTCTCATACTTCTCGGCATGCGAGGAAGGTTCTTACTAAAATGACACGTGCTCGCCACTGTACTGGAACCATGGTTACCTCTCGTGCTAACTTAAACTGGTCTACAACCGGGGGAGGAGAAAGGGTGCGTAGGCTCCGTTAAAACTTCTCGACAGAAAGTAATTGCAAAATTTCGTTCACTTTATATAGTAGAAAACTTTCTCCTCAGGAACAGGGGAATCTCGGCCTTCAACGCGGAGAAGAGCTCCAGGTAGGCGAGGGCCTTAATGCATCCGTCCTCCAGGTAGGCTGGGCCCGCGGTAATCTGGCTCCAGTCGCACGCGATGTGTGGCTGCTCGCCGCACTAGCACATGACGTCGACCCCGAACCAAGGGGCGTGTGGCCCCGTGTCGTTGTGGCTAGATGGCGCTCTCCACGGCACGTACGTAGCGCCCAGGAGACACACACTCGTCACAACCCGGAGGCTGGTGTCGCCACCTGGCAGCCACTACTTGCGTCAACTTCAGTGCACGTGAGGGCACCAGGGTTCGCCCACCTCGCCTCGGCGAGAAAGTCGCAATCATTTTGGCCGCGAGAGGTCTTTGGAACCGGTCCAGGGCGGGTTCGCTGCTCCAGTTACTGGAGCTGCCGACTGGGGAGATGACCTGAGAAAGTCACTTATTATCATTGTTTGTATTAGAATTTTGTAGCACAGATGGTAGAGCGCTCGCTTAGCATGCGAGAGGCACCGGGATCGATGCCCGGCGCCTCCAGTGAGTATTTATTTTGCACTATTTACAACGTCATTAGTTTCACAAATCGCGAAATTTCATCAGTCCACAACAAGATTCGCCGCTCTGCTCTACACTGAGAAAAATCAGCGAATTGTTATTTTGCTTTTTCCTTCCCGGAGGCAAGGAGAAGCAATTTTACGTTCGCCTCAGTACGCTTGGCGCCACCATAGTGCGCAGTCATGATAAGATTGTGCAGCGTGGAACCCGTTAGACTGTTTCTCAACAAAATCAAATACGGACTCCTATGTATATGTATTCTTTTTAACGAGCGTATTGTTAGATACAGAAACATGAGCTCCACTTTATGAATGCGTGGGGATTAAATAAACGGTACGTGCGTTTCTGGATGCCAACGTAGGAATTTTGTCACGTGAGCAAAGCCAGTAACTACTGTTTGTGTAATGTTCGGTCGCCACAGAAGTTTTGCTCTGCACACATATCGAGTATTTGCCTCTCTTCGTTGCAATATATGCAGTTCTTTTTGTTGTTCTCAGCGACGAAGTGAGAATGTGTTTGTAAAGCGACTATAAGACAATACGAGGACGTGTCGTTTTTTCCCACTTGACCGATTTTAGCTTCATACCAGGTTGAAAGGAAATAAATACCGTTTTGTTTCTTCATACTTATGAGCTTTATTTTAATGAAGTAAATCATTCGGAACTATTCTCTGTCGTTAAGGCTCTTAATCCTGTCTTAGAAGAAACTTGTCTCCCAGTTGAGGAAACAACATTCCTTGGAGATATTTTATACATCATTCCTGTTTATCATCACCCTGCCAATCAGAGATTAATTTGATAGCCTGCATCAACGGTGATAGTATGGTGGTGTTATGGTGGACAGATCCCCACCGTTTGTGGATTTACGGATATTCTTCCATAACATTATGCTGATGTTAGAAACTTATATATGTTGTATAAATATAAAATGATGAGTAAAATATTGTTTCCGTTCTTTGCTATGAGTTCTCATTTTACTATGTAAAGTGTTGAGTAGAATAGGTAATTACTGATCAGTGTAGTTGAAGTAACGCATTCAGCTTTAGTAGTGACATATACATTTTAGTAGAGGTCTAATGCGAACCAAGAGCAGCGCAATACTTGGACTAAAAAATCGAGTAAATTTCTCATTTTCAAGCAAATTTTTCAAAATCTTCTGAACACATCATTTATCTCTTCAACTTCATCCCAAAAAAACAAGCAAATTAATGTCAAAACCAAGCAAATTAAAACCAAATCTGCAATCCAAATCAAGCAATTGTATTTAAAAGCCTGCCGAACAGGGACTTTTTTTTTCAGTCGAACAAACTAAATTTAATCTAAATCTGCAAGCCAAATCAACAAGTCAAAAGAGACATAACACAAAATTTGATGAAAATTCTTAAAAGAATTCTAGATCATGAATAGATTTACAGTTTTTCATTTCTTTTAAGCCTCTATATGCTCTAAAAATGCCATTCTTATTTATTAGTTTCAAATTATTTTGATCTATATTTTCACATAACGATTTGGTAATAAAATTTGAAACTTACCACCTAGAATTCAATTAATATTTTTATCAAAATTAGATTCGCAAATTTCAGAATCTGTGGCAGTGAACCATTTTTTTCTTCTAGATCTTATAGTTTAGTGAATTCAACGGAATTGTTCAACTTCTTGAGGAGGGATTCCATTTTGATGTATAAAGAGAAAAGTTTATTAAGAAGAAGAAATAATTGGTGCTGAAGTTTTATCAAGATAGGATGATTTAGCTTGCAGATTAGGCTTAAGAAACCCTGCTCAAGGAGACCCTAGAAGCACTGAAATTTGTTAGATTTTGGCATTAAATTTTCTCTATTTTGAGCTACAATTTGAAAGATTTTACAGGAAAAGAGAGATTTGCTAGATTTTGGCTTTAATTTTCTTGAATTTTATCCAACTTAGTGCGTTGCGCCTGTGTCCGCAATAGACCTCTACTCACTTTCACTATACCAACGAACACTCATAAAATTTCCAAACAGAAAAACACTGGATGTACAGGATAAAAGACTGATGGTCAAAACCAACTTTATAATTTACTGCTGCGAATAACAGAAAGGATAGTGGGTTTCACTCAAGCTTTATTAATTAAAATTGTTAGTGGGAAAAATTAAAATCATGTTAAACAAAATTGAAACATGTAGACACTTTATTAGCAAGTCTGAGGTCTCTTAAACATTTGACTCAACCTGTATTAGGAGTTTAATAGCTTCAAATGTACACCATCCATACAGAAGATATTATAAGGCCGATAAAATCTGAGAAATTATAAAAAAAAATAATAATAATAATAATGTTGCTTTATATCTGTTCAAAAATATGAAAATAAGAATGTTAATATTTCCATTACCTTTACTTCTTGCGTCTCTAAAATACGTTTATACTTCTTCTTGACTGCGTGAAAGTAACTCTCACTTTCACTCGTAATTACCTAAAAGTTAATCAAAATTAAAAGTTCAAACCAAAGTTTATAGCTCCAGATAACTTAACATCTTAATTCAAAATGGTTTCTCAGGGTTTATGACTTTAATAAATTTCTCTCCGTCACTAGCTTCAGTCCGCAGAGCAGCGGACCTCTGGATCGTATCATATCAATGAAAATCCAAGTCATCACAATTTAAAATGTGCATAAATGTTATGTAGTATTCTTCAATGGTACTTTGAAGTAGTTTAAATATCAATTCATGCCCCTCTGGCCCTACAGAAAATACGGCGTCACCTCGTACGTGGTTGGCGTCATCACCTCTACGATGGCGCCTGGCGTTCCAAGCGGCGCCTCGACGATAAGCGTCGTCTGGGACCACTCAGAGAAAACTAATTGTAACGCCTACGCCATTTTCTTTTAATGGCGTGGCGTTCCTACTCAACAAACTTACTTCTGGGACTCAGAGCAAATAGCTTATGTAGGCTGGCGCCGGGGATTCAACTGATTTAATCCCCGGCGAAAATTAGACGCGGCCGTCTCAGTCAAAATTCCTTCCAGAAGCATGACTTCCGGGCATCTACGTCAAATGAGTACCAGAAAACCTCAAGCGACTTCCGGAATAACCGAAATAAAACTAAAAATAATCAAAACCAAAAACACATGAAAATTAAACCATAATTAAAGCAGAACTGCAAAAGAGATAGTTTCACAAGAACAATAAACTTAAACAACAACTTACAATATAAATATGTGATTGAAAAATCAAATTTAAGTTTTAAGGTTACTGAAAGTAATATATATAGGAAATGGATGTAACTATTTGGGCGATCAAAATAATATTTAAAATATAAACATAATGAGGAAACTATTACCAATACCAAACATTAAGTCAATATTTACAGTAAACATCAGCTTTTAAGGAAATTCTATAACAGACTTAATATAACTTAATCTACAGAATAAATATTTAAAAACCAAGTTGTCAATTCACAAAGAACATCTCAACAGTTCTTTCGATACACAACTTATTTATCTCCCAGTACTAATTTCACATCTCCAACCTTAATCAAAGTATCTCTCGCCGTTTAGTATAGTTGTCCCAAGTGAGGAAATGCAGATATAACTGAACCTATGCAAACTTCTGAGATCTGATAAGCAGCCCCTATGCCACGTCAAGTTTGAATTTTTAATGTCCAGTCATAAAATTTGTTTTCGAAGAGTTGTAAAAAAAAAAAAATGCTAGATGGATAGGAGTTCTCCCAGTTTAGTCCGGGCAATGTGTTGAGGATGGGTAGTAACTTCTTACCTCAGGATAATCAGCTTCTGCTTCGTATATGTTGCCACACTGGCGTTGCCTACCGAGAGCAGACGACACGTGACATTGACTCGCGATGGCCAATGGCTACCCTTTGCACAACTGCCGGTGCGTTTCGTCGATTCATGCACAGTAGAAGCCAGCGCTGTTATGGTGCCACCATTGTAGTTAAAGAACTTGGAGAGTTACCCACTACCTTAAGGCGGTAGGTCATCTACGTGATTTCTAGATTCAGGGGAGCGATACATGCGACACTGACACTCGCGTCAAGTGCGCCATCACCTATGCACAAGGGCCTTAACTGGACCCCTTTGTTATGCTGGAATCACATAGCCCCTACGAGCACAGAACGACACGACAAAAACAGCAACCAAAACCATTTTCACCGTGAATGCTAGAATTTACATCCCGACAGATTACTGGTGAGACACAACGAGTAGAATTTTCGGATCCATTTAGAAGGCGCTGATTAACTACGCTAGTTCCAAAGGCGGTGGGCAGACTGGGAAATGATAGTTATAGCTAATGCATACTAAGGTTAAATTATTATTTATAAAAGTTAAATACAATCATTTTCATAACTTGTTTTCTTTTAAGGTACGTATTCCCCATTGTATAGAAAGCTTATCATACAATTTCATTTTACAAGGTTGTACACACTTTCCGTCGTGTCGCACGACACGGTGAGTAATAGAAATAATTTCTAATCCAAAACTGTTGGTCGTACGACACAATTGTCGGGCTTACGTCAGATCTATCTTGTATTTCATTGGTTGTTTAGTTTTAAGTGTCGTGTCGTGCTTGCGGTATCTTGCTGGTCGGGGCTATGTGATTCCGGCATTATGGACGTGCTGCGCGTACCTACGCGGCTTTCAGCGGCGACCCTGCCATTTTAGTGATGGGAAGTCTGCAATAAAGTTGAATGCAGTGCCATATTCTAGTTTCGTAGGAATTCACTCTGAATATTTTAAGCTATAACAGTCTGTAAGTGTGATTTTTGTCGATGTCTGAGAGCTTAAAAATAGCATTTGCAATAAGCGTGCTGTGACCTGTTGAAAGTTAATTTTTTCGCCTTAGTCTGAAGTGTTATTTCGTTTCGTGAGGAGATGAGTACATATAAAAAAATCCCTCCTAAAACAAGTTTTATAAAGCACACACTGCAAAACAGTTGGGGCACCAGGTAGAAGAGGCGCCTTCTAGAGTTAAAATCCCATCGGTCGGTCCCGCGTACATTGGGATACAGGCGAAGTTGAATGCGAAGCACCGAGTCTGTAGTTTAAGCAAATTTTAATGCTGAAGCAGTAAATAGTTTGCATTGTGATGGAAACCACCAGCATTCTAAACTAGGACAGTACAAAACATGCTAGAATAATTATATATTTTGTGGGTACTGAAAATTATTTTGTACTGGATACGAACATTTTTTGGCAAGGCGAATACTAACATAACACGCTGTGGCGGCCACAAAATTTTTTTTTTTTTCAGCGCTGGTTGGTAGAAGTTTTACTAAGTGTCTGTCATAGTTAAAGTTACCAGACTTGATAGAACGACACGTGCTCCTTTTTAATCGTTTTTTTTTTTTTGCGCCTGGTCTGGTTTTCGTTTTGATAAAAAAAATGTCTGGTTTCATTGACCTGATAACGGTCTACTAATGATTGTGATATTTTTATTTTTCTAAGCAACAGAACTTGTTACAGCTGTGTTGTCAACGTCACTTGGTTAATAATATAAAAACATATCTATGTCCTTGACTAACCACGTAAGTTACGTCAACAACATTATTTGTTAATTGCTTTTTTTAATTTATTTTTCATACTGCACCACATATATATATATATATACGTAAAATATCTGTAAACATTCTAGTTTATTTCCTTGTATTTAGCGTTCTTGTTTTATGTTACCTAAAAAGAGAACATTTTTTTATTAATTAACTTTTGGAAATTGTTCGCTTCAATATTTATCAATTAAGAGTAAATTATATGAGAAAAAAAAATTTATGGTTCTCCAGGATAAACAGTTTACGACGTTGATGAAATTGCATTTTCCTCAGGTTCAAGAGTGAATGGCCTATTTTTTTTACCATAAGTATCTGTCAAACCTTGTCGTGCCACACTCTTGATAATATCTCCCATTAGAATTCTCGGTGTATAACCAGCACAGAAAGTTGGCTAGTCAATATCAAAGCTTCCATTTTATTTCAAGTTGTTTTCAATTATTAGTGGTAATTGCCATAAACAATTTTCATCCTTAGTTTTTACCCTAATAAAATTGTTTTCGATACAACTAGAAATATTCTTTTGCCGATAATGGCAAATCAAATATTTATAAACAGAAAGCAGCAAAGTCGTCTTTTAATGTAATTTATTGCGTCGGTGTTCCTTTGCGCTAATACTCCTTAATATGTCTTGGTGGCTTATGGGCAGTCTGTACTCCCCTATAGTTCTATCATGAAGTTACGTCAATATTTCAGTAGCAAAATGGTGGATTTTCCACTGTGCTGAAATAACACACAAAATTTGTTGCCATGAATTAGATGTATCTGTAGCTTGGTAGTAACTGTTACAATATGAATGTTCATACTTTTTTTATATTTTATGTTCCGATGTTGGTAAACACTGTTTACCAGTCAGTTAATAGCAATGACGACCGAGAGATGTACCACAATAAATATATATATATATAAGTGTGTGTGTGTTATTTAAAGACTGAGACTTTTACTTAAAAACAACCATCTTAGTAAAACGAACTCTAACAGGTTATGAGCCCAGTGCTTTCGTGAGATGTTTTAACCTTTCGTTGTGAATAAAATAAGGTGGGCAGTGTTGACGTTCATCGTGAAATGTTCGGAAAGAAGCCGTTGACACCGAATAAAAACAAGATGGCCTCATGTAGTTCTCAAAGTGTCCTGCCGATTCTCTTCGGATAACAGTAGATTCGGCAATTGGACGAATAACAACTGCTGGAGACTACGGACATAAATGTAGAGGACATCGTGTAAGACAAAGAGAAAAAGGAATTCCTCACGAAGGATGCCAAAGCGAAGTCAGTTATTGCGCAGTGTTTGCCTGATAGTATTTAGACTTGGTAAAAGGTGTAAGACGTGCCAAGGATATGTTGAAATCAATCGAAGAATTGTTTGAAAGAATAAGTGTGTTCAGTAAATTGTATCTGAAGAAGAAATTATGCTAGCACTGAAGTTCAAGCCAAAAAAAAAATTAGGAGAACATTTCCTTCGTTTTGACGGCCTTGTTGGCGATCTGGAAAATGCCGGTGCCAAAATGGATGATACTGATAAGATCTGTCATTTACTTTTGACAATGGGTGACAACTTCAACACAGTTATAACAGATATAGAAACCATGAAACAAGATCTAACCATGGAGTTTGTTAAGCGTAGGCTTCTGGAAGAGGAAACAAAATGAGAAGGTCAAACATTCCAAGAAACTCCTTCTAGTAATTAAGTATCATTCAAAATAACATGCTATGGATGTGGAAAAGTGGGCCATAAAAGGGCAAGACTGTTATCACAATAAACAAAAGACAGGAAAAACAAAAGGGACTGAGAGAAAATGTTTCAAAAGAAATGAAGCCCCATGTGGACCAAGAGTCTATCAGGCCAATATTTTATTCACAGCCTTCAGTTGTGAGGTAATGAGTAAAGACAACATTTTAATTCTAGATTCGGGTGCTACAAATCAACTTGTTGTGGGAAGTTTAGAAGAGTGCATGTTAGCGATAAGAACGCTACCAAACAGTGTTGTTATTAAAACCGCAAATGGAGGAGAGATGATAGCTACAAGAGGTGGAAAATCCATGGGTTACTATGGCAGTGGCACCATCAGTTTCGAAGGCTTGAAGTATAATCAGTAAGCAAATTAATCAAAAAAAAATCTGACTGCAGTTTTCAGTAAAGAAAAGGTGACAATTAAAGGGGAAAACGTTTCTGTTGAGTGTGAAAAAGGACATTACAATTTGTTCATATTAAAATTAAATCCTGTGACAGAAAACACTAAGCACACTGTTGCGTGCCAGTAATTTGGGGAAATTATCACCATAAATGAAACCTATCTTTGGCATAGAATACTTGGCCACCTGAACAGACGAGGCCTGCAGGTGCTCAATCTACCATTCAGTGAGGAAAAATGTCCACAGTGCCTTGAAGGTAAAGCCAAGAGATTACCTTTCAACAAAAATGAAAAATCCACTCAGTCCATTGGAGAACTTTTACATTCAGATGTAAGTGCACCTGTCAAGACAGCGACCAAAGAAGGTGAGCGACATTTCCAAGTGATTTTTGATGACTTTTCTCACTTCACTACTGTGTATTTGCCAAAAACTAAAAGTGAAGCCAAACAAAACTTGATGAACTTCATCAAGATGGTGAAGACCCAACATGGAGTAAAAAAACAAAAGAATCAGACTCGACAATGGTGGCGAATTCAGCTCAAACTCATTCAAAAAATTCTGTGCTGATAAAGGGTACACCATCCCATACACTTCTCAACATAACTCTAAAGTGGAAAGGATGAACCTAACACTAATGAACAAGGTTAGGACAAAGTTTGCAGAGACAGACCGACCCCACACCCTCTGGGGAGAATCAGTACGTGCATCTGCCTACAAGCTAAATAGATCACCCACAAGTGCCCTGCAAGACAGGATCCCAGACTCAGTACAGTTTGGTGAAAATGACTTGTCCAAACTAAGGATATTTGGCTCACAGGCTTATATGCTGAAGTTACCACGAGAGAGCAAACTGGAACCCCATGCGAAATCAATGATAATGGTCGGATATTCAGTGGTGGATGTCGTCTATGGGACTCATTGAATGACAAGATTGTCGATTCGAGAGATGTCACTTTTAATGAGTCAAAAGTAGGAGTTGGGAATGATACGGCACAATATCAAGGTATCAACATTGAGGAAGAGAATGAACACTTAAACCGAAAAGATAGTACAGAAGCAAAAACTGACACAGAAGAGAATGGAACAAAAGATTTAACCAAACATGGTACACCACAACAGTCCAGCGAAGAAAGCGATGAAGAATTCATTGGCTTTGAAGATCTGGGAGAAAAGAACCACAGGAACAAACCAAATAGAACCGTCAAGATGCCTTCTCATCTACAAGAATATGAATTGTACATGGCATACTGCTTATGTGCTGGAGAACCACAAGCCTACGAGGGTGCTATCAAACTTGGCAATCAATGGGAAGAAGCAATAGAAAGTGAAATAAATGCCCTTGAACTACACCAAACATGGACACCAAGAGTACTACCTCCAGGAGAAAAGGCAATTGAACCAAAATGGATTTTCAAGACAAAGAAGGGTGGCCTAAAGAAGGCAAGATTAATCGCAAAAAAAAGGGGGTTCAAGAAGAGCCAGCGAACAATGTGTATGCACCAGTGGCAAGATTACCAACCATTCGTCTCCTGATATCTATTGCAGTAACAAGAAAATGGGAAATCCGACAACTCGACATTCCCACAGCCGTCCTGAATGGGTACATGGATGATGACATTTACATCAAAACTCTTGACGGAGTCAAGAACGAACCAGGTATGCTCAAGTTGAAGATAAGTCTGTACGGTTTGTGCTCAGCACTTAGGAAATGGAACGAGAGATTTCACAACTTCATGGAGACTCATGGTATGAAGAGATCAGCCAGTGACTTTTGCCTCTACATTGGTGAGAATGTTAGGCTTATCATTTGGGTCGATGATATGCTCATAACAGGAGAAAAATACAAGTATAAAATTGATAAGATTTCTGAAAGGTGAGTTTAAAGCCAAAGATCTGGGTATTTTGAGTGCGTTTCTAGGAACAATGGTTGTATATGATGGGGATGAAGTAAAAATTTCTCAGGTTAGTTTCATCAACAAAATTCTTTCTAAATTCAACATTATTCTTTGCAAAGGAGTGAACACCCCCATGGTATGTGATTTCCAAGTTGGTACTGAAGAACCTGTCAATGAAAAGTTCATGTTTTGGCAACAAATTGGCTCACTCATGTATGTAGCAACTGTCAGTTGGCCTGAAATATTATACTCAGTCTGCTATCTAAGTAGATTTTTGAACAAACCTACTGAACAGTTATGGAAAGCTGGGAAAAGAGTTCTCAGATATTTGCAGTAAACCCAAGATTTGCGCCTAACTTTCAAACCTAGTTCTGATGATAAGTTAGTCTGCTACAGTGATTCCGATTGGGCAGGGGACAAGCATGATAGAAAAAGTGTGAGTGGGTGTGTCCTCCTCCAAGGCAAAAATTCAATTTCGTGGGGATCAAGAAAACAAGGAATTGTAGCTTTATCAACAGCAGAAGCAGAATACATAGCTTGTGCTACAGCAGCATGTGATTTTTAGTCTATCTCCAGGGAGTGGTTCAAGATTTCCAGTCTGCAACAAGCACACCAGTTCTTCTAACAGACAATCAAAGTGCCATTGATATGGCAGAGGGTTTTGAGAACAGTAGGCGTTCACACCATATAGACATTAAATTTCACTATTTAAAAGATTTAGTAGATAAGAAGAGAATCAAAATCAACTATGTTAGTTCTGAAAATAGTACTGCTGACATCATGACAAAGGTCATTTGCCAGTTAAAGTATGAACATTTCATAAATCAGTTAAATATAAAGTAATCTGTTCTCTTGGTTTTCCTTCTTTGAAACAAGTCAGAAAGTTATAAAGGACTTACATGTTATACATTTTTAACATGTGTGACTTGAGCAGGGGAGGTACAATTTGAATGTTCGTATTTTTTTTTTTTTTTTAATGTTATGTGCTAATGTTGGCAAACACAGTTTACCAGTCAGTTTATAGCAATGGCGACCGAGATATGTACCACAATATATGTGTTATGTAAACACTGAGGCTTTTACTTAAAAACAACCACCTTAGTAAAAACGAATTCTAACAGTAAATGTCTTAACGTTCCAGTATACTATATACTTTTTTTTGTAAACTGTACGCCATCACTTCTTGTGATCTAAAGTCATTGTAAGTGACTAGCACAATCACTCGGAATGTCGATTTCGAACTAAGTGACACATTTATATATAGGTATTCTTCCAATAATTATACGACGTATTAAGTCATTGATTACATCGGTGCATGTTTTAAACTGAGTGTTACAACACCAGGACACACTCTGGTTGGTTGTGAGGTGACACGCCTTGCTTCACTTGCCTCTGGGAGATTACGGGTTCGATCCTCTCTCGCTACACTAACGCGGTATTTTACCCGACTATGATTTTCTTTCCATATTTACTTGCTCGGTTAGTTAAAATACTGGTTAACGTAAGCCCACGAGAATACATCATTATCGCAACACCAAAATACCCATCACATGGCAACAAAGAATGCCCACGGACCAACAAATACTCGTTTGCAGTATCGCGTATTTTAAAGGTTGTCAATGCTCAGTGAAAATAGATTTGCATTAATGTTGTTTATGTTGTTGGGTGGCGAGCACCTACCGGTCATTTCGCGTTAGTGCTTTATATTCACCAAATTAGTGTTTTAGATGTGTGTGTGTGTATATCATCGTCTTTCTTTTTTTAAATTGTATCTGCTGGTGGCCAGGTGAGAAAATAAAAATGGCCACCAGATATTTTGGGAAAGTGTGTACGTTATCGTGTAGTATGCGACGATATCTACTATTTTATATTTTGCTTTACATCACTTTCTTTAAATTTATATCTAGGGTTTTTTTTTTTTGTTAAAAACAGACGAGCCACCTTTCCTGCTGTTGAATTTTGACGAGCTTTTGTACTAACCGGCAAGTAAATGACTTTTAAGTATATCTAAAAAAAAATAACAATGTTTGCAATTTTGTGATGTAAAAATATGCACTGAAAACCTTGATACAGTGACTATTTGCTCGAAGCTTGAGTTTATATGACAAAAAAAAAATCATGCGTAAAATGATGATAGAATATAGTGTTTGAAACGTGGACAATATGTAGAACTTCAGTAAGTGTACTGATGTTTTGATTTACAGAATATAACCGATCACAACTGAATAACTGCACAAATGCATCTCAACAAACCGAATAAACCCACAAAAATATCAGTTCCTGGGTATAATTTTAAACTTGACTAAAACACAGTATTTCAGGTGCGCGATTCAAGCTGTTACTAAAACACCTCTAGCTTTTTCGCCTCGCCTTTCTTCTTGTTCACATTTAAGTACAGATTTGAATTTTTACTGCAAACAGCTGTAATTGATCACATATCGAAGTGAAAATTTTCAGGATACTGATACCATAAAAATTAAGCAAGAACCTATTCGCAACTTTGTGAGAAAGTGAGCGACTAAATTTGGAGGCGTCGGGTGCCGATCCCGACATCTCTCTTATGCTAAGCGAGAGCTCTACCACCTTAGCTACGCCTCCTGTTAGTTACCTCTGCTTTTTTTCAGTTGGTAATCCAGTAGCGTGGCGACATTTAGTTGCGCTTTCTCCGCATGTGGAGATAACTCGGACCTCGTCGGTCCACAAATGAGCTCGCCACATGCGCTGTCTGACTTGCCGGATTATTCGTGGTATAGGTTGTTCACGGTAATATTAGCACTTTTGAAAGCCCTATTTAGTATCTATTTGTATGCACAATGTGTCTTCTTCCACCTTTTTTGAAACTAACATTTGCCATGGGCCTCATCGCTTTCTTCAAGCGTCGGTCAAGTGGCACTGTAAAATTATTAGCAAATTAAAGCATGTTAAAAATCTGCTAGTTTTAAACTTCGACGCATTAAAAAAAAAAACAGAAAGCTATAGAAATCATTTAAGTTATCACAAATGGTTACCCAACACTTTTTATTCGACGTTAATATATGGAACATTGTTACCAACTTCACTGGGTGCATTCACTCAGTGCGTTCATTAAGATATGTGCAGGTAGGAGCAGTGACTTTATTCCAAGGTTGATTTCAAAAGTGTTCACTTTATCGTGAACAGTCTTTAATTAAATATGTCCATCTTTTCTGACATGATAGAAGAGAGTACTTGTCTACTATTTATTGTGTTTTTGTTGAACAAAATGTCTTATAGCTGTTTTTTCACTAATAATTTAGTTAATAATATAAATATGCCTGGGAGTTCTTTGACAAACCATGTACATTATGTTAACGATTTATTTTTCTTTGGTTTAAATTTTTTTATTTATATAAATTTTTCATACTGCAGTGTTTGTGAATGTCAAATAACTGTAAACGCGTACGTTTATTTTCCTGGTATTTACACGCCATATTTTATAACTGATAACGAGAACATTACTTTAAGTTTTAATCAAACTTTTGAAAATTGTTTCCTTCAGTACTAATCATTGAATATAGTATTTTTTCAACATTATTCATATTAAACTGCATGCGAAACAAAAGTAATGTTTTTGCAGCAGAAATCATTTGCGGCGTTGAAGAAATTGCGTTGTCCTTCTCACAATGAAAAGCCTGCCTTTTTCAGAGTGAATGTCCTCCCTTTATTGATCCCGAGCGTAGAGTAACCCTAGTCTTTTCACACACCTGGGACTCTTGGGTTGAAGAAGTGGTGTTAACCTCGCACTTCTCGACTGGAATGCTGGAGAACAGCGATAGCTGGCCAAGTCAGTATTGAGGCTTCCGTCATATTACAAGTTATTTCCGTTTATCAGTACTAATTGTCATAGGCCATATTTTATTTTTAGAGTTACCCTAACCACGTGCTTTATACACAACTGAAAAAAATATTTGACTGATAGTGGCAAATAAAATATTTCTGAACAGGAAGGAGCGACCTTCTGTTTAGTATGGTTTATTGATTCAATTATCCTCCTTAATATGTCTTCGTGGCAGGTAGACAGTCTGTGCTCCCCTAATGTCCAGTTTCACAATCGTGGTTCGAAACTCGATCCGAGATCGGATATAAGATCGACACAGAAAACTGTTGCACCATTCGAGTTCAGATCTGGACTGGAGGTCGAGATGAAGTTAATTTCGAACCGCCGTAATTGTCGGTTCGAAATCTCGATCCGAGATCAGCAGCTATCGTCTACAAATGTAGTTTGAAAATACGCCAACAAGTAGAACTACGGTCGATTGTTTTCTTGGAAAATTAAAAAACATTATACGCACTTGAATATTATTCAGTAATATAGGTACAAAAATAATTCATTTAAAACGGATAAAACATCGCACATCTACTTCTATCTATACTGAAAAATACGCCTACTTCAACTATGTCATATATTCCGAACCAATAGCAAAATCTGTCTCATACTTAATCTCGATCTCTCACTTTGAAACCGAGATCGAAGAATCGAATATCCAGAATCATGAAATTTCCTTGGTGCAACACTTTTACATTGGAACCAAGATCAAATTGGATCCTGGTTCGGAACTGGGATCATTCGTTCTCGGATCGGGGAAGATGTTAGCGCAACCGAGCAGTAGTGTTAACATGAAGTTATGCTCAACGATACTGCCAATATTACAGTAGCAAATTATGTATTTTCTACTCGCACAAAACTAGTCACAATGAATTGGACGAATTAAATTTTTTCTATATCTTTACTTACGGTACAGTCTTAAAGTTCCGGTAGATGAAATACTTCTTTTGAAATCTGAACGCCATCACTTCTTGTGTTATAAAGTCATTTCTAGTATCTTAGTAAAAGCACTTGAAAGGTCGGTTTCGAACTAAACGACATATGTATGTACATATGTGACGTAGTTGTTCACTCAATAAACGGTGCACGTTTGAAGCTCAGTGTTACACCACCAGGACCCAGTGTGTCTGGTCATGCGGTGACACATCTGACTCGACTCGCCTCCAGTTAGGTTGCGAGTTCAATCCCGGCTCGATACACTCAGGCCAAGTTCACCCGACTGGTTTTACTTCCGTATTTCCTCACCCAGTTGGTTAAAATACTGCTTTACGTACGCATACGAAAATACTTAACTATCACGACACAGACATCTCCTTCACATGACTATTCAGAATGTCCAGGGGGCAAACAAATGCTCGTTCACAGTATCATTTTTTTTAAGGTCGCTCATGCTCAGTGAAAATAGATTTGAATTAGTGTTGTTTATGCTGGGTGGCGTGCACCCACCGGTAAATTCACATTGATGCTTTCGTTCTATTTACAAATTTAACGTTTTAGGAAGTTCAACATTTTTTCATAGTCGATATTAATACCTAATCCCGTTTATTTTTAAATGATAAATGCTGACTGTTGTGCGACGAAGTAAGAATGAACGTAAACTATTTTGGGAATGTGTACAGTGGTGCATCTAGAGACCAATTAAGAGGTGTCTACATACTTGAAGTATGGGGCATAGTGCTTTACTTTCAAACCACATGCTTAACAGTAAGTATTAAGTTTTAATGCTAAAAATTAAACGTCAGTATATGCTATTCACGACAAAGCGAGCACTTTTGAAAACCAGCTAATTTGGAATAATAATCCATAAATATAATTTTATTCTAGCCTTGGACGTTAACTTCAGAATATACACACTGTGTTTATTACTTGCATGTCCATATTTATTTAAAGAGGTGTTTGAAGGATAAAAAATAACTGAAAGGAAAAAGTAACTAGGAACTCAAAAGTGCTCACTTTACCGTGAACAGCATATAAATAGTAATAAGGGGTTATAATATCTAAATATGTTTTAAAATTCCCTGTTACGAAATTAAGTGTGTGTATTAACAAGCCTGTGGTTTCAAGAACACTCTCATTTTATCCAGTGAAAAATCAAGCTCCAAGACAGGGACTCAGGCCCCTATAGCCCCCCCCTCCTCCCCCCTCCCCCACAAGACCATAGATCCGTCACCTAATGTGTACTATTTTATATTTTGCTTTCAGCACTTTCTGAACAATTTACCTTGATGTAAAATTTTTTTGATAGCCACAGATGGATACCTTTTCTGCTACTGCAACTGGACGAGTTAACATTAACGGACAAGTTAACGACTTAAAAGAGTTTCTAAAAAGTAATGTTGTTTATAATTTTGTTATTGAAAATTAGCTTAGAGAGCCTTCATACAATTTTTTGCACGAAACTCGACATTATAAATAAAAAAGAATCATTAAATGAATAATAATGAAGTATTTTATTTGAATCATGAACACACAAACGTATACGCTGTTCACGGTTAATTTAAACCAACCTTTGAGAAATTTCACTACCCCGCCTTATATATAAATTCGCGTTCGTGAAAATGCAACACCAAGAAGAATACATGTGACTGAAATAAACTTTATACCACAGATTAGGTACATGATCATGCACAATTGATAATGATTACAGACATGTACATGATCTCTGTTCTTGAGAATCCAGTATGGTGTGAAGCCCCCATGTGCTGCATTCAGAGCCCCTAAACGTAGTGGCGTGGAAATATTTGAGGACTTGGATATGTTCCTGGGGAATCTCCCTCCACGCGGTTTGTATGCGAATCCACATAGCATCAACAGTGGTTGCTGGAGGACCGTGATGAACAAGTCACTGACCAACCAGTGCAGTGGTACCCATCATTCATTGAAGGCTTGCACATTCTCCGCCCCATGTGGCCGGGAATTGTCCTGCTGAAATATGGCACGTGGAATTGTGCGAAGAAAGGGCAGTACCTAGGGCTCTAAAACCTCATTGATGTAGCGGTTGCTGTTCAGATTGCCCTCAATACGCAGGAGTCAGATCACATGTATCCAATGGCGCCCCACATTATCACACTTTGTGTTTGTCGATTGTGCCGCTCCACAATGCAGGCTACCAGATTGCGGGTACTACGGTAGCGTCTAACACGTATGCAGCCATCACTGTAGGACAGGTTGAAGCGGGACTCGTCCGAAAACACTACATCTTGCCACTCAGCACACCAGCGACGGCGTTCGCGTGGCCATTTTAGTTTGAGGCGTTTGTGGTTGCTGGACAATGGAAGCCGACGCAATGACATATATGCCACCAGTCCAGCCCGAAGGAAACGGCGTCGAATCGTCGACCCAGACAGGTTGCAGAGCTCTAGTGTCGAGCTAACACTGTGTACGAGGCTGTACGGTCCGTTACGACCATGCGGACAAGATGGCGGTCAAGCCCCGTGCTGAGGTCACATTGCGTAGTCCAGTACCCACTCGTCGCTGCCTACTACTCTCGTCTATCCACTGGTTCCACACTCGCATCACTGTCGTAGCAGCATATCCTGTACGAGCCGAAATGTCACGGTATGACAAACCCGTTTCACGGAGATTGATCATTCCGCTCCGTTCAAACTCACTCACATGCTGATATGGAGTCCTTTGACGTCGACGAAGCGTACTGGCACTGACTTTCACTTCGTCTAATGGCTCATCACTGACTGAGCTTGGCGTGACACTGTCCCTTCTGATCACACACGAGAGGGCACGCACTCCTGGGCTTACGTGTACGCCATATCGCTGCAATCGTAATCACTTATTGCTGGTACACTGTTCTACACATCCTCCGAGTTTGGATTCGTTCGGACCATTCTTACTGGGTGCTGCAAATTTTTACAACAAATAGTGTATTTTAACTGGCCCTCTAGCTGGCAAGCTCCCAGTAAAGTTGGAAACGACGGTATTGGGGAGGAGGAGAGGGGGAGGGGTTAGTTTAATAAGTTATCGTTGAATTAGAAGTGTTCATATAAGCGTAAGAATGAGAAACTTGTAACACTATTAACTCGTCAAATAATTTTACTGTTTCATTTGAGTGACGCATTAATAAAGTGATCAGGCCCATATCAATATTCTTTTTACGTATGGCGGAAGAATATACAATGTGAATACAATTAGATCGCAAGTAGGGCTTTCAAAAGTGCTCAGTTTCTCGTGTAACGACTGTAGTAGGCCTACTTCATAGAGTGCGCTGATGTTTCACCTTGCAGATTGGACCGACCACATTGCCAATGCAAGAATGTATGACTACTGTCAATTAAATAATCACACATGTGTATGTCTTTTCTTTACAAAAAATATCAGCAATAAAGCCAGATATTGTGATACTCCTACTTCAGTCCCATGAATAAAGAGGCTCCTCGGAGCCCGTATTAATTACATTAACAGACTGTAGTTATAGGCTTGACTAAACCATACTATTTCAGGTTTGCAATTCAAACCGTCGCTAAAATATCTCTAGCGTCTGCGCAACACCTTCAATCTTGTTAATAAGTAACTTCAGGTTCTGTATTAAACGGGAAAAAGACGTAATTGATTGCATCTCATTACTGACCTGAAATATTAAGAGCAGAGTGTATGAAAGATGACATTTTTAAGTTTACTGCGAATTGTTCTGACAGATGAGTATGCCTCTTCACAAGATAAAAGAGATATTGAATTCCCCGGGTATTGATCCCGGTACCTCTCGATTACTAAGCGAGCGCTCTACAATCTTTTATTTTGAAAGTTGCCTTTATAGACTAAACTGACCGATACAGAAGCTTGCTACAGAGCGAGAGTGTCGTATGTAGGAGCGACGTGGCGAGCTCAAGTCAGACCGACCTGTTGACAAATTCCCAGTCCACATGCTCCCAACAATTCGAACTGAAAACCTGCCGCGGAGGAACCGGGGCGCGAACTCCCGACCCTCCGCGTACAAGTCGGCACCCTGCCTCTGAGCCATGGGGAAAGAGCACCATCTGAGCTACACCCCCTGACTGCAAATATAGCTTTCAGCGGTTGGTAGCGAAATCGCGTGGCGTTATCTAAAGTCTGTTCACGATAAAGTGAGCACTTTCGAAATCAACATTAGAAAAAAGTTACTGCTCCTACCTGCATATATTGAATGCGCCCAGTAAAGTTGGTAAAGATGGATGGGAAAGTAGTTCCCTATCTTAACGTCGAATAAAAAGTGTAAGGTAACCATTTCTGCTAAGTTAAATTATTTCTTTTGCTTTCTCTATTAATTTTTAACGCATGGAAATTCCTAAATGAGCAGATTTTAAAATATTTACTTTTCTGATAATCTCATACTTTCACTTAAGTGACGCATGAATAAAGTGATGACGCCCATGACAACTTCAATCTTACGTAAGGCGTAAGAATACACAACGTGCATACAAGTAGATCTTAAGCAGGGCTATCACAAGTACTCATTTTATCGCGAATAGTATATAAACACATTTTTTCCGCCTGGGGAGAGATCTGAGACCACGTGGATCCACTACCGAGATCTTCACGCCAGCCGTCCCACATGGCACTCTGTCCTGTGACACAGGGATTTGAGGAACTTCTGTGAGAATGTTCGTCAGGATTTCACACTCAGTCGCCGGGGAGATCACGGTTAGCAACCCTGATCACGACACGACTCACGTTTCAGCAGAAACAATTTTACTCAGATTTAGATTGCAATACGAAACTCTTGAGACCTACGGAACATATATGGCATCCGGGGACTCACCAAACCTCCCATCCAGGTAGCGATACCAGTATAAATTTTCGATCGTTTATCACTTGTGTTAACATAAACATCTAAACAAAACCGAAGTGACACTACATGCACATATATTGTAATGTCTCATTAAATCACCGTCTCTAATGAAATACTTCATATCGCATTAAGGAATAGCGATAGTTCGAGATCTGTTTTGTTTCTATTGTTTGCATTTATTCATATTCTTAACCAATTCGTACGCATACATAATATATCATTCAATAAACCCTCTAACACTGAGTTCATCAATATTCGAATTTATCTTTTCACTATCAAAATAAATCCTTTTCTTTTCAATGGAACCAATAACTGCACTCTATTAACCAAATCATTGAGCTCTTCAGAAAATAAGTAGCTAGATTTCACGAAACTCTTCCCAGAGGTTCACAATACATATATACATGTATATTATTTCGTGTTTGAAGGGGATGTGAGATACCTCTGAATCAGAGTATTAGATTCCAATTGACGTTTCTGCTCTCCCAACTTCAAGTATCCCTTATCATCACACACAAGTTTACGTTTTTGCTTTACATGTTTCGACATATCATTAGTAGAATATGCATCACCATCAGTCTTGAAATTCACATTTTCGTTCTCTCCCTCCTGAATAGTTGTATCAACTTCTTTTTCACTTTATATGTAAGTAGTACGTATATCTTGTATACAACTTCTAAAACCTAATATAACTCGCGCTTTCCATACTGCATGGCTGCATTACTCATACTCCCTTCATCACACATTGTTTTGGGACAGGATGCCAAACAGGGCGAAGTTATAGTATTTGAAACAAAGATAATTTGCATGTTGAATCAGCAGGAAAGCTACCCATAACTCTATCTTCCGACAATACATGTTGATTCACACCAAACAAAGTTGTGTTACATTAACATGTAACTATCTATATCTCTTTAGATTGTCAAATCTACCAAATAATGCACTACGCATATTACATGTTAGTATTCTGGAGATCGCGGTCGGTTTCTTATAACATTCATTCTGTTCATGGCGATGAGCATTACAACGTTTACTAAAGGTTTTACCACAGTAACCATATTTTTTTCCATGTACTTGTTGAACACTGGACGAAGCTTTAGATGTACTCGTACAAGGCATACATGTTTGCACATCCTCAGTGTTTTTCAACATCTTCAATCATATGTGAATACAATCCCTTATACTACTATAGACTGACTCCTCACCATTGACTCTTCACCACTAATGGCTCGCCACTGACTCCTCACCACTAACTCCTCACTGATGACTCTTCACCACTCACTCCTCACTGACTCCTCACCACTGTTTCCTCACTGACTCCTCATCACTAACTCCCCACCATTGACTGCTCACGGCTGACTACTCACGGCTGACTCCTCACTGGCGTCTCCTCACTAACTCCTCACCACTGACTATTCATGGCTGACTCCTCACTGCTAACTCTTCAGAACTGACTCCTCACCAGTGACTCAACACTGACTCTCACTGTAGACTCCTATCTGATATCTTCATGCACTACCGACACCACACATGTATGTTTAACAACAGAGTGATATTCTCTGTTTGCAGTAATTTATACCCTCATCCTATCAATCGAAAATGAAGTTATGTTGTATGTGTCTATACTGTGGTAGAGGTAAATCAGTATATGTTGTTCTACCAAAGGGATCTAATATAAAATTAGAAACAGCATGAGAAAAATATCGGTACTTGAAACTGTGAAGATGAAGGATAACATTATTGTTCATCAAACATCCTTATATTCTTTCCTTTACAAAGTTTCGAAATAACCAATTAAATTGTCAGAGAAGTCCAAACCGATAGCTAAACCAAACATGTATATACATATAGTGAACATTCTTATATTCTAATAGCTTACAAATATTTTTATATATCAAGACATCGCACACAAATACCAGAAAAATGTACATTGATAATAAAATGAATATAAAGAATAATGTTCCATACACTTTAACTTTAATTCACTCACATATCATAAATACATATTATTACATACATGCACTCAAACATATTCTCCATTCAACAAAAATAATTATGTTTTATAGTTTTATAGAACAAATCCTCTTGTGAACATTCAAGTTACCCCTATTACCACACACAACACAATTAACACATGACTACATCTTGTATGAAATGCTGAATATACAATTACTAGCTTTATGTCGTCGGGTGCTAGAGCTAGTCGTGAATTTCTTGCCACAATATTTGCAGATGTTCGCAACTCTTCTATAACGTCGACTCCCGGAGTCCGAGGGCTTTCGCGTCACCATTGACGATGTTAACATATCCTCAACAGCTCTTACCTTATTCATATTATAAGAGCTTAAAATATCACAAAATGATTCCACTCTTGACGATCTGCCTTGCATCACAACCGTTTAAGAAGTGAAAATATTCTTACAGGATGCATGCTTATACAGTTTTCACAACAGAACATCAGTTTATGTTTCCCATTTCGACCATTTCTGTATACGTCTGCTGAGTATGAACATGTAAAAGCAAATATCTTGATGCAGTGTTATACGAAACCTAGTCATCCCATTCGCTATCTAACCTGCGAAGTAGTCCATCAAACAGCCATTTTTTTTTTTTACACTTACACATCTTTCAGTCTTGGATACACCTTTTATTTCTCTCTCACTACCTCAACACTATTCCGACGTGCATTACACCTGATCCTAGAATGTGGTGTGTCCGCAAAAGTGGCACATCCGTGAAAAAATCCTATACACGGGAAACAGCAGATAATCTCTTCATCTTGTTGGAGATAAGCAGGTAAACATTTGTAGACCAATTTTATTTCTTATTGTGTGCAGTCAGAAGGGATTCTTTAGGTAGGTATGTAAGTTAAGTTTCTTTGTCGAGCACAATAGCTGATAAAATATTCTGACCACTAGAACAACATGCCATCATTTTCACTGAACCCTCATGACGAGAGAAAGAAGTTTGAATGATTTGTAGTGGCGACATACGCTTATTTTATAGCTCGTGCATATGCATATATATAACCTCGCTTTCCACCCACTCCAAGTACCAACAGTTTCCCGAAATATCTTACGCCATCTCCCAGAATGTATTGTTTGTAATAATAACACTTCCTTCAATACTCCATAAACATGGGAGACGTGAAAACTTATATACATGATTTAGAAATTATTTGCATAATTGCTCAATTATATAGTAACTACACATGTTGACTCTTCGGCTTCCAGAGAGAGACTGAGGTGATGTCCCTCCGCTGTTGCTGGAAGCCAACTGACGAGGTTGGAAGGGATGAGGAGAGGGGGAAGGACATTAACTTCTCCCTACCCCTGTTCCCTTCACACCCTAAGGGACTTACAAATATTTCAAGACCTGTTCTGCCGGAAGTCGTACGTATTACCCACTATAGACTGCGCGTTTCAACATTTAGGTAAGCCACGAGTATTTTCAATTTTGGATCTCAATAACAGTTTCCGTTAGTGCTTTCTCCATTCGTCTTGTAGAAAATTTACCGCCTTTAGTACGCCCTGGAGTCTGTTCGAGTTCACGGGAGTACCCAAGGGCTCCAATTTCGGAAGTCAAGCACTTTCCCATGTTCTCGAACATGTCCTTTCAGAATTAAAATTCAAGTTCGTGTTTAATTATATAGACGATATAATAGTGTACATTGATGACCTTGAGTCACACCTGATGCATTTATGGCAAGTTTTAAGCAGAATGCGAGAGATTGGCCTCCCTGTTAACCCTGAAAAGGTTACACTGGGGTCAATTAAGGTAACATTTCTAGGTTGCCTGCTATGTGAGGGGTAGTTGCTCATAGACCCTTTCCACGTGGCTCCCATTTTGGGTTTCCCGTGCCCGAGAACTCTGAAAGAGGTTCAGAAATTTCTAACGGTTATGGGATACTACACCTGGTTTATCGAACACTATCCAGAGATAGCCGCACCCCTCAATAAATTGAATAAGAAAGGGGCGGAATTTTTTTGGGGCCCGAGCAGTAATCTGCCTTCACTGCTCTTACGAAAATTTTGTCGTCGCCTCCAGCCTTGCATCTTCCGGATTTCATGAAGCGTTTTGTGATTCAGATGGACACATCCTCCCTGACCTTCGGCAATATCCTGAGCCGGTGGGTGGAGGGTGGTTTAGTTCTAGTGGTGTTCGCCAGTCGAACTTTGTCGGAGGCGGAATGCAAACTAGGCATCTATAAGGAGACATTAGCTTGTATTTTTGGTTCAGAGAAGTTTGTGTCGTACGTCGAACACGACGAATGCGAATAGTATACTGACAATCAGGCGCTTAGTTGGGTTTTGGTCATCCCTAACAGCCCGGAAAGCTTGGTAGGTGTGGTTCTTCGGCTTTCCAGATTTCGTTTCAAGGTACATCATGTTCGTGGGACTGAAAATCAAGTCGCGTACGACCCAGACGACTTTGAAGTGTCATGGCTACACCTCTGTTGTGTCACTTCATTTAATTAAAGGATTTCCCGAGTTTTTCGCGAAGCTACAGCAGACTCAAGCTGTTGATAGTTTTTGTTCGCATATAGTGAAGGACTTAAATTCTGGTGTGGTACTCCCCTATGTGGTAGATAAGGTTGTTCTATATTTTGCTGGGAAAAACGGAAAGGCACGCAAGACTGTGGTCCCTGAGTCCTTACAACCCATGATACTGTCTTATTTCCACAGTTCGGTGTTCGGTGGACACCTGGGAATCAGGAGTACCTTTCAGAAGATTGCCACCTGCTTCGCTTGGCCGACACTTAAGAGCGATGTTGCAGACTTTGTACACACGTGTGATGCATGCCAGAAGTTCAAACAGGCACATCAGGCCAATGTGGGTCGAAATGTTGTCCAACTTCCGGAGGCCACTTGGGATTATATTTGGGGTCCGCCTCTGTGTTCCAAGAAAGGAAATGTTTGCATGCTAATTTTGTTGGATACCTTTTACAAGTTTGTTATCCTTTTACCGTTGAAGAAAGCGAAGTCTTCCACTATTGTGAAAACTTTGTGTGACCAAGTCTGGACACCGTTTAGTGCTCCTGCAGAGATACTAACTGATAATGCAAGATATTTCACCTCCACCATCTTTAGGGATATGTGCTTTAGGTGGGCGATAAAACATTTTACCTCCAGCCCTTATTTCCTGAAGGGAATTTAACAAAGATCTGAAGGCTTGCCTCTCAATATTCTATAATTGTGATCACATGTTATGGAATCAAGATTTTGATCTTAGGAATGTGGGATTTATTACTACTGTGCACGTATCTACTGGGGTCCCTCCATACATTCCTTTCCTTGGTCGTCCGCTCAGTCATCCTCTTTTAAATTTGTGGAACATTCCCCCCCCCCCTTCCCGCGACCCTTTCTGATTCTGACCTGGATCAATTGTTAGGGGAAGTGCATAAACTGTTAGCATTTGCGAAAAGTTAGATAAATCATAGATTAAATAAGGATAAGTCACCCCTTCAGTTTAAGGTGGCTGACATAGTTTTATGTTGGAACTATGCACTGTCTGATCTAGGGAGCGATGTGAGTGGGAAATTGCTCTCTAAATTTCAGGGTCCATTCAGGATTAATAAGATATTATACCCTAGCACAGTTTGTCTTGTTTCTCCCTCTACCGGCAGGGTTTTTCGTAAAACCCACGTGTCTCAGATCAAATTTTATCAAGGTAGAATGTAAGGATGATGTGGTAGCCCTCTTTTGTTTGTATGGGTGTACTATGACGTTTTCCCCTTGTACCTGTTTCCTCCCCATTTTTTGACATTGCTTTCCCTTAACCCCTTTATTTGGTCTTTTCCCGTTTTTTCCCCACCCGAGTGATCCGGCGACTGCTTGCTGCATCGTGGTGAAGAGGATTCTGGACTGGTCGCTGGAGGAGCTGGTCCTTATGATTTCGAGCTGTGTACAACTTCAGCCCCCCTGAGCAGAGCACTTGCGAAGAAGCCCGATCTTTTGGCGCTCGGCGTGTTCACCTGGCTGCCCGCCGAAATTTTCCTTCCCAGCGAAGGAGACTCTTCGAATTAGGTAACTTCAAGAAATGAAGAATTGTTAATGTTTGTGATTGAAAATGGAACTGTACTATACTGTGTGATCTTTTGGGAACTTTTCCCTTTTTATTCTTCACTTTCTCCTGGTCTTCTACATGTTTATCTGAACGGATCTGTATTCTTTACGTTTGTGTTTTGTTTGTGAATTGTGTTCCGGGCTGCCAGAGTGCTCGAGTGATTGGTGTTCTCTTTACATGTTGTAAGCTCAGGGGAGGGAGTTTTGACAGTGCTGCCGCGTCTCGTTAATACGAGTAACGAACACTTGCTCAGCAGCGCCATGAAGCCATCTCCTTGGATACTCGGCCACCTATACCTTTCTCCTTTCTGGTCCCCACTCCGCCTTCCCCTCCTGTCTGATGTCACAAGCCTTGAGAGGGGAGTGGTATGAGAAAAAATTGCGGTAAACGGCCCGATGGTCACTTCAATTCCTTCTCGTCGCTGTGTAGGAGTCACCTGGTCTACTTGTCATCGCTATGATTTTCGCACATCTGAAATGTGTTGAGGCGCAGCACACCAAGGTATATCAAAATGTTAAGAGTGTTTTCAACAGCCTTTAATTATTGTTAGATACGTGTGCCGGCGAGAGAAGGTCTACGAAACGGCGAGTGCGGGAAAATTGGGCTAGTAAGATATTCAGGGCATTTAGACTTGTACCTTGATAGTTGTTTGGTAGTGTGTGCTTAGGTAACGGGCTTGCAGTGTAGTGTATTCAAAAATTGGTTTAGTTCTGCACCGTATAAATTCACTTTTGGATTAATGTTTTGACTATGTTGAATTTGTTGTACGATTTTGCATTACGAGTCGTTGGAGGTGATGACTGCATCATTGCCCCAGTTGAGCGTGTATGTGTTGCGAAGCAGTTCCACTACTCATTGCCGTGTTTATTTTAATTATGTGGGCGTATAATATTTTACAGCAACATACCTTGAATGGGCTACGAGGAAATTACTTCTGTTAGTCGCCGTGTTGATGAATTATTATTTTAGGAATGATTTCAACTTGTCTTGTGCGGTTCATATTTTTATGCAATGCGTGCTTTGGAAGATCTAACACTATTGCCACGCCCGTTTCTTTATTACCTGATATTGAGTACCTGTTGATTTGTTTTTCAATATTGAAATGTGTCGGAAGTGTTATTTTATAATACACGAAGCTCCTGGTGAATAGTTCCTTGAAAACTAAAAATCTTAAGGAGCGTTCATGGGTAAACCACCTTTGGTAAATTTATGAAATATATAATGTTTCATATTAAAGCGTGCGTGTTATTAATGATATCATATAATGAGTTATAAGTTACATAAAATGGTATACAATCTAATTGATTGGTGTATATTACGCAATATTGTAAATTAAATTAAGTGTGAAGGTGCCTTTTTTCTTCAGTGAAGTTCAACTGAATATAATTAAGCCTAAGCCACCATTTGATTCAGTCAAAGTGCTGAAAATAGAGAATGTCCTTGAACTTATTGATTATTTCATATTTGAGGTTCAAGGTCACGATCCTAGACATTGGAAATGACGTATCCCGATACTGGCGAAGAGTGTTAATGACAGTTTATTGCAGGACCTTGTCTTGTGACATTATGGTTGTTGAATTTTGTGAAATTCATATTGTTCGCCTTTAATTGCACACTCTTCGGAGCATTATACGGAAAGAAAGTATATAGTTTTTAATTGTTATTACAGTAATAATTTTGTGTGATTATGTGAGCACAGTGTGAATTTTAAAGCTCTTATATTTCCATTATTCATGGTGATACTGCGAGGTGTTAATTTGCACATTCTAGTAATTGGTCGAGCCTTATACTAAACAAAGAAGTTAGCCCAAAACTGCTTACCATTTTAGCCCTTCTTAATACTGTGTTGATTTTTTTAGCACCAGATAATCTACAAAAGTTTTATTCAATATTCTTTGGCAAAGTTTGTAATAAGGGAATTTTGTCTTGATGAGCGAATGATTGAATTTATAGATCTGAAAATATATATACATTGAAATGGACATGTTTACCCATTTGTACTTGCTAGTACAAGTTCTGTGAGCATAATAATGAACTTATTTAAGAATATGTACTGAAATATACTGTAATAGCGAGTTAACGGACGTATAATGTGTACCGACTGCCACAAAGCCCCGCGTAAGGGCACCAATATGAAATATAGCTTATACGTCATATAAATATGTAATATAGTGTGTAGGGAGCTGTGAAGAACACACACAAGGCCTCCTCGTTGCGATAGCCAATATGAGATATTATCATATTATATTATATTCAAATATATGTGCTGTGTATGGTGTAGAATTAGCATACGCAACAATGGGACAACATATATATATATATATATATATATATATATATATATATATATATATATATATATATAACACTTTAGTGACCAGGCTGCACAGCGGACTTGCAATAAATCAGTGGGGAAGGATGTGATCTTACCTAGGCTGCCTCTGTATAATTGCCCGGTGCAGTCCTAGGCCGGTAGGGGAACAAATTTATTACCATTATCACCCTCTAGAAACTAGCATTTGGCACGTACGCCATTTATGTACGTACGTCAAAATAAGGCAGATAATTGAAAACTCTAGTAAACACATATGTAAGACCCTGGGTAATAAATAGGTTAACTTGACACTCTAGAGAGAAAACAACAAAACAGATACGCCTTTTGAATAAATTTCATTTATTTTACTTTTCATTTCCTTTTGTATTGTAATTGTTTGAATCAGAAATAATTAAAAACCCTGATGGTAATATGAGAAAAACTATAAAGGCAACACATTAACCTAACAATGCTAAAAGTGGCCATGCCTAGCCTACTTGAACACTTTTACTGTTACGTGACATAGCTTGCCAGAGTCTGAATATACTGGTTTCAAGATCTAATTAATTAAACTGTTCTCTGTAGTAAATATTAATTTAAAACAAATTGTGCTCTCACTAAACAGTCTAACTCTGGTAGAAACTACTCTTATCACAGGTTTTGCAGTGGGCGTATGTATGCTGGAAATTTACGTACTTATAAAGGTCAAGATGGCGTCGCTTGTGTACTGATGCTAACGGGCATCGAGCTAAATCAAATTGTAAATAAAATTAGGTCCAGATGAAAATGTCAGATCTTTTGGTAGGACTTATCTTTTAATCACCAAGCGGATTGAAGGTAGGATGCTCTTGCAAGATTTGGCGTAGCAGGATTAAGGTGGAGATACGTGGAGCTCTGCTCTACATATACGTAGACGGCGTGTTTAAACTATCTAGCTCCTGACCACTTAATCTCGTGAATGGGCGACCATTGACACAAGCTCCATTGCTGGTCACAAGTTTACTTAAAAGTTGGTTCAGGGACACGTCTACACACCCTAAAACTAATTTTAAGTCCTGCCTCTCCGTCCACTCCAGACGGGAGGTTCTGCCCTATGTCTGAAGTCGTTGGAGGCGGCTAGCGAAGAGAGCGTTAGTCTCTGCAGGCTGACGCTAGCTTAAGGGGGGCTACAGCATCAGCCAATCAACAATCAGGATTTAAACTTGCGGGCCAATGGGGATCAAAAACTGTTCAAATCATCCACGTGAACCACTTCTAACGACCTAAATTAAGAAAAACCAAAGAATACGTGATCTCGGAACTGATATATAATACAATAAAAAGTAGAAAGATTTACAACATTGAGATCACACCAAAAATAAATATTAATTATATAATTATTGCCACCATACATCTAAGTTTTAAAAATCTTACGTGTTAAGAAAAATTAAATTAATATAAATAAATAAAATTTACATAGGCAGTTGAAATCATATAAGTGACATGTGTGAAAAAATATTACATTAACTCTTGCATGACAATATGTGTAGCAATAAGAGCAGGAAAAATAATATAAGTTAATTGTATGCATAAAACCCCTATTCTCATGGGCGTTACAGTACAGCCATATTTCGTTCTTCTATTACGAGATATACGAATGTAACAGGAGGTTTTTTGATTCCAGCAGAGCTGAACTAAAAATTTACATATTTAGCTGTACATTTTAGAGCTAACTGAAACTATGAAGAGATGATAATATCTAGAGCATGCAGGGCATGACAATATTTATTCTGTTCTACAAACAGTATAATAGTTACCACTATTATAATTATTCTGTGTATTTTTAAAACTGTAATATTATATTTTGCAATAGCAAACTTTCGTGCGAACTGAAGTTTTCATCCACTCAATATTTTGTGTACTAAACCCATAAGTACAGAAATTATGTATATTTTTTATTAAATAAATGTTTTGTTTGCTGTGTTTCAGGCCAGTGCAGAATACCTGTAGAAATGAAACTTCAGTCATTGGATGCTGAGAATCTATCCATCAAAGCTGCTAGTTCTTTGTTGGCGATGGACATGATCTACTCCAACAATATCACCAATGAGACGTTGCACCAAGATCTCGATGGTGTAACTATCAACAAGCCCAATGAATACTCCCCATACACAGAACGACCTGAAACATACATTGTGCCAATAGTCTTCGCAGTCATCTTCAACGTTGGCTTCCTGGGAAATGGCACTGCTGGTTTTCATCTTCATGAAACATTGCAACATGCGCAATGTAGCCAACACTTACATTTTTAGCTTAGCTTTGGGAGATCTATTAAGTGATTATGGTGTGCGTGCCCCTCACTTCCGCAATATACACCTTGGAGTCATAGCCCTACGGTGTAGTCATCTGTAAGATCTCAGAGTACTTCAAGGAAGTTTTCATTGCCGTGTCTGTATTCACGTTGACCACCCTCAATGCCGAGAGGTGCTGCGTCATCGTCAATCCTATCCGGAGGTATGTCGGAGGCGACCAAGTCACCACCAAACCAATGTCCATGATCATTGCTGTGCGCATATTGATCATCGCAATCATATTTGATCTCCCGTTGTTGCTTTTTTCGAATCTACAAACTCGGACTTCACAACATATCAATCTGGTTTCCTTTTCCGGTCGAATATGGTACACTTTATAATACGAGAAAACAATCGTAATGTTCAGATTTCTAGATTATTACACAATCCCGCTGCTGACTATCGCCGTCTTCTACGTACTGGTGGCTTCAGGGACAGTCGACACAGGTGCGAGGTCGCAAGGAAGTCGCCCAGATGGTGCTCGCATGAGTCTTCATCTTCATCGCCTGCTTCCTCCTCTACCACACCTTCTCGCTTTTGTTCCACTTCTGCCCCACGGCCGAAGATAACTTCGACGAGTACTGGAACGTGTTCGGCATCATTGACTTCTGCCTGAGCTTCATCAACTCGTGCATCAACCCCGGTGGCGCTGCACTGCATCAGCAGCACCTCCAGGAAGTACTTGAACAGGGGTACTTGTTCTGCTGTTGTGTGGTGGACCGAGCTGATCGGAGCACCTCCAGGAGTCATGGAGGCGGCAGTAGCAGGGCTGGAGACACCTCTTCGCACAGCATGATGCAACCCAACAGGACCTTCAGGCACCATGATGCTGACCTCACGACCAATACGGAGCTCTTCAACTTCGGCAAGGCATGAGAGTGCCAGTTTGCGTTCAACAAATACAGCAGAGAAAAGGACGACACGAGAGGTACCCTCAGTACTGCCGGATCACACCGAATGACGATATACCTCGCCACACGGTTGCACAAGTTTTAAATGTTCATCAGTGTCGCCCATCCCTGAGTGTCGGAAATACTCCTGCAAGTGTTTCTCATAGCCTAATGTAATGCATATGTCGAGATAACATCCCTTCAATTAAGGTTGTATTTTTTGTCTGGAACGTTTGTTTGAGAACTGAAAATATACTGAACAGATGAATATTAATTAATTTTATGACACGAAAAACAATTTTTTTTTTAACACTTTTGCGTTCATTACAATAAAAATTATATGGAAATTTCGTTGAACAAATAATATATTTTTACCAATAAATAACAACCAGGGTTCGGGCCCGCGGAAACTGCGGACTGAGCCACCATAGATGAAGCAGGTAACATTACAAATTAGTATTTAGGGTGCAATGTCGTCTGGGAACTTCGGCACGTGCTCGCTCGCGCCTATTGGTGCTCGCTCGCACATCCCGACATGCAGTAACAATTATGTTGGAAGTACTACTTGAGACTTAATACTTAAAACTTAAGACTTAACACCTAATGCATAAGGTGTACGAAGGGTCTAACTGCCCATGGGGCGACCCTACTATCATTTGCCCATACTGGCTTCACCATAAAGAGGCTCAGAAGGTTAAATATGGGACGCATTACAATCCCACAAAATGTAAAACATACCCCTCCTTGTCCCTCTAAGAGGGTGGCACTTTGGGGGGGGGGGTTCAAAGAGGAAGGATGAGGAATCAGTGAAGGCGGGTCGACTTCCACCCCCTCCCCAATATTCTTTCATTTGCCCACAGCGGCCCTCCAAAAACAGTGTTTTTGTGCAAAATCTTCCGTTCTTGATTAATTAGTCTGATTCTTGCAAATTAAGGGTACATTATTTTTAGGCAGCTTAATTAATCACTTTACATGTGTGCTCATATTATCTGACAAGTCGGAAAATTGACAGAAATTCACAATGTGTAAATAAAATATTCAAATGTTACGATACGCATATTAAACATTGCTGGCTAGAAAATTTTTTGTGAAAAATTCGTAAGATTTCACTAGTAACAAAGCGGATTCAACATGCACTTTTAACAAATATCAGAGAATCCCATTAAAAATGTAATTGATGAACACTAAAAATTTGCATCCATTTTGAAACCATAATTATTAAATATTAAAAAAAACAATGCCACCAATATTAAAGATAACACCAATGTGAGATAAAATGATGCGTGTTTGATTAGTGTCATTATTATAGGCACCTTACATTATAATAACTCTGGTTAAGTCCAGGAGAAATATTAGTAAGGTAAAATTAAAAGTAGTTAATTTGTTGTAAATACAAACCGTAGCCTTTAACACAAATGGTAACTATTTATAATGCTTATTAGTCATCTTTGTATACACACGTTTATACTGATATAAATGATTGCATACGCACAATGTTCGAAAATTCCAAGTTCTACCCATGTAGCAAGCTACAGTCGGCCGACTGTAGTTTTACTGCTGATACTGCTGGATGACTGCTACCACTGAATACTTATAGGTTTGCACTAATAGCGGACTGCTGGCAACAGGACACGTGGCATGCAATTTATGGCCTACTGATGGAATGTTGCTGGAAATGAAACAGATGGCTGAGAGTAGGTGACCTATTAATGGCCCATGAATGGCTTACCAACTGTATTCCAGCATTGGCCGCACATGCCTATACTTGTTGCTGGTAAAAGTATGGGTAGCAATCTATAGGCCATTTGATGGCTGTGAAGTGGTACATCGATGGACCAATGATGGTGCAATTTGGCTTACTATGGGAATTTTTATGGCTCACACTTTTCGCAGATAGCTTCTTAAAACTACACACACACGTATATGTATATATGTGTGTGTAATATAATTATGGATTATTGTAAATATATAGTGATGGAAATATCTATGGCAAAATGCTGTAAATACAGTGACTGGTAATAAATAATTTGACATATGTAATGTTTTCCGTGTATGAATGCATATAATTAAAATCAGAAGTTAACAAAATATAGCTTATATATATATATATATTGTTTTACATCACTTAAATATTCATAACTGACGACTGCAATTCAAAACAGATGAATAGCATCCAGGCGACATACATTCTGCGAAGGTTACATTACAGGCAAGTGTGTTTGTTAATATTGTGATTCATGTCCGAAGATTTCTCTCAACGGTTGTATTGTTTTTGTTTATCTGCAACTTTTTAAAAACTGATTTGCTCACATGGTAAATTTTAAGGTTATGGAATAACTAGTGTCATTTATATTATACTTGTGTTTGTTAATAATTCAAGGCCGAATATATTCTAAATTAGATCTTAAAAACATAAGAATACACAGTGGAGTAATGGTTAGCATGCTGGGTTGTCAATGCAAGGGGTATGGGTTGCGCCCCCTCTCCTCAAATGATAAGCGTAAGATTTTAATTTTGTGTAATGTGTTTAATAGCGAAGTAAAGGAAATTAAAAGCAAAGAAAAGTTAATATTGATGGTCAAAAAGTTTTTTTTAAGAGATACATTTAGACATATGGTGAAAGCATGGCCATCTGATGGCTGTGAAATGATACATCGATATACCATTTCTGCTGTAAGCATATGGACCATGCTTGGGCCATTTGTGTTCACCACACCTGGGTCAGTTATGGGCAGAGTATGGCTAGTTAGTGGTGCCACTTCAGGACCAGCAATGATGGCGGGTGCATGCCAGCTGTTAACCAACTGTTTGACGGCTTGGCATCCAATTGTAAACCATCAATGGGCCATATGTAGTTTGCTACATGGGTACACATACCTTTCTCTATATTTTATACAAAATTGTGTATTTTAATATAAAACTGTGTTTATTTGAAAATTATTGTTTCCGTAATTAGGTTGTCTTATGTGAAAAATTAATGTGCAAATTATGTGAAATTATGTAGCAAGATTAATATTCCAATGGTTAATGAGTTACGAATTTTAAGGAACGACCACTTGTAAGTTAAAGTAAGGAATGTGAACAAAACGAGATGTACAGTCTCGTATGTGTCAACAGTTTGCAATCAAGTGTGCGAATGTCAGTCACGTGTAAGAAACATGACAAGAGTGAGGAGTAGAACATAAAACGTGCCGTGTGTCAAGTGCATGTGCATAAATGACCAAAACTGTAAGACAAGCATCAAAGTTTGTGTATTGCAAATTAACCATTTATTCTTAGTGTTTTCGGAGTGTCTCATGGTTGTGGAAAATAAATATCATATTAGCTTCCAGTATGACTGAGGAAACAAAATAACACTTGATTTGAATATGGTAATAGAATCACGAATTATCTACAGTTAATGGTCAAGTATGTTTACAATAATGCATACAAGTGTATGTAAAATGGAACGTCTATTTTTGGAAGTGTGGCAGTTGGGTGACATAAATGAATCTTGGAATAACTCTTTATTTCACAGTCAAACAATTATTCTTCCGCTACAGACAATTTAAATAATCTATCTAGAAGAAATGTGTATTCGCACTCCAGAACATTATGTGCACCGCTGTGTCAGTTTACACAGCGAGAATATTTCCAGAAAATTTTCTGCAGAGATTTTTTTTGCCAGAAAACAAGTATTTTTGGATCCTCACATTGGTAGGAACACCAGATCACACCATGGTCTCAAAACCTCGATGTTAAGAGCCGCCCGAATCTCTCCACTCTCACATAGTTCCCTTCCAAATGTTGCATAAATATATCCACTATAAAAAATATGTACTAGTACTTAAACTGCTCGTCAAGGTTCACTTACCTCTCCATAGATGGCACCAAAGTCAAAAAATGGTGGTGGCGAAACTGAATCGCAACACATGCAAATGACCAAAACTTAAACTAAGTTTAGCAAAACGATTAAAACAAGTTAATAATCAAGGACAGTAATAGCAAAATTAAATATTCAAAAAGGAAAATACTAAAAAATATTTAACATGCAAATAGTAAATTCGCTCAATTCAATGGCTACATAAGCAAAATTTAATGGTAGTATGAATTAAAATTATGATAAACATTTTTATTAAAAAAAAAAAAAAAAAAATCGAGGCGACGCATATAAGATGGCACAATGTAAGTAAGTACTACCAAGAATAAAGAGGTAAGGAAGTGGAGACATTGGACGGCTCTAAAGAGCGAGCTCTTGAGAGCCGGTGGGTGTGACGTGAGATATGGAGAAACACCACAATGCAAGGGCGGGGGACACGAGAGAGCCCCGAAAAAACCCACCGACCAGCGGCATCGTCTGGCACGATTTCCAAAGTGCAATAATTTGGGAGCGACCCCACCATGAATAGAACCCGGTTCGCTGTGATGAGAGGCGAGTAGTCTGGCCACTACACCAATAAGCGGTCAAGATAAAACTACCATATATACACTTATAGGCTACATGTATACATATGGGCTGCATAATACATACCTCTGTACTGTTAACAACAAAATAAAACACCTGATTCTCAATAATACCAGACATTGTGTAAACATTCATCACATTTTGTGTCTGTCTACACTTCTGACATCGACACATAATTCCGACCTCGAGTGGAGCACCAGTCAAATTACTCAACCGGTTGTAGTAAAATGCAAATAAATAGCTTAACTTAGAATTTTGTTTTAAAGGAGAGTATTACTAACAATAAAAAAAGAGTAGCAAGCAGAGAGGATGTCTGAGGGTGAGCCATTGTGAATAACTAATGTGAAAACTGCTGTAAGTAATTCACTACAGCAGTATGACCCCTGGAACTAGCTATTTGTTCGGCAGTTTCCCCGTTAAGGTTCCTTAATTTAGTGTTTACTCCTGCCTGCACTAGCCATTGGACCTCTTCGAGGAGGCCCCTGGATGCTGTCTCCATGAGTGGAGTGAACCCTAAACTGTTCTTCTCATTAAGGTTAGCTCCTCGCTCCACCAGCACCTTCATCACTATAAACTGGCCTCTGATTGCTGCCTCCATGAGGGAAGTCCATCCACCACCATTCTTCTCATCAATATCGGCCCCTTGGTCAAGCAGCAACTTCACCACATCTACAAGACCTCTGGCTGCTGTCTCCATAAGAGTGGACCATCCATTGCCATTCTTCTCAGTAATATCGGCTCCATGGTCGAGTAGTAACTTTACCACCTTCACATGGCCTCTGGTTGCTGCTTCCATTAGAGTTGACCATCCATTGGCATTCTTCACACTTATATCAGCTCCATAGTCCAACAGCAACTTTACCACATCTACATGACCTCTGGCTGCTGCCTCCATGAGTGCTGTCCAACCATTGTCTTTCTTTGCATATTGATTAGCTCCACTTTCCAAAATAAGCTTCAAAAGCTGCAGGTGGCCACTTTCTGCAGCGCCAAATAATACAGTGTCTCCATCACTGCCGGTGGTGTTCACAGGTATTCCGAAATAAATCAGTAGTGAGACTAGCTGTTTGAGGTTCTTTTTGCCGATCTCAAAAAGAGGTTTGGGTAAATCATAATCTATATATTGCAACTGTCTGAAAGCCTCACTTCTGTTGTCGAGCACATCTTCTAGACCTCGCCTCAGGATCGCCCAGTCTCTATTTGTGCTGAACATCAACACCTGGAAGCACACATGTACAATGCGATTTTTTATTCTAATTAAGATTTGGGTATGACGTATTGAACATAGCCTATAGTTAGAGATGATGGAAAATCATGAACATTTTTTGAGCCAACATAACTTCTATAACACTCTAACTAGGTTATTCTTTCATGATTGGATGAGCAACGTTTTGACTCGGCTAAGCTGTTTGCAGACCAATCACGAATGTTGTGCTTTGTAGTATCAGATTCGTCATGGGCCCCGTGAAAGGGGCAGTAGCTTCATACATGCATGATAGCCAATAAGGAATGAAAACTGTCAGATATGTGTACAGTACGTTGAATCCTAGCAAACAGTGAACTTTCCCCGCGATAAACCATAATCTCTACCTATGGCATATGTTCCAAATAAACATGAGTAACATCAGAAAATATTTGTAAATAGTCCGCTATATGCTGTTCTATGTTATTAAAATTTCTGACAGCAAAATACAGAAAGCTAAAGCGACAAGTATTTTAATAACTAAATATTTGTACTGTGTATCAATAACAAGTACTGAGACTAATTAAAAGATAACCTCTGTTTTAGTATGTAACCTAATTACATGTGGTCAATGTCATTGTTTTAATTTTGTCTGGGGTAATCATATTATTAGCATTTATTCGTATTTTTTGGTGTGTATCAGCATAGTGGACTATAATACATTTATTAATTAAATATTGATGTAAAATAAACACTAAAATAGAAATTATATTAATTCATACGAAAACAATGAAGTCATAATGATTTTTATAAAATTATGCGATCTGCCTTTACATGCCTGGGAATCTAGCCCACAGTCTGCTGTACTCTCTCCACACTGCACCACCCATGGCGATCCGAACATGACTCGGAAATTAACATTCACGAGCTCATTTGTAATTGTATTTACTTTCCTAAAATTCCAAACTATTGTCCTAGTTATGTGGCCGGATGTTTGAACAGACTATCTCACACAACAAAACTCGTGCACTTACTGAGCAAGGATCGCCTGCTGCTTTGTTTCTACTGTGTTTCAGTCGGTCAATTTTGCAAGTATAAGTGATTGTTTTACCGTGGCTGATGGTCCTTCAGCTAATAGCTCTAATATTACTTTAAGGAAATAATGTCACATGTGCCATAACAATACCGAATTATTATTGCATAGAAAATAACTAGATGTTTCACGTGATTTCAGATTTCTTTAGAGCGAGGAAAAAAATACATTTCGTTTCGTTGAAATTGTTTTTAATTGCTGTATCATGTTTATCTACCTTTCTAGTTAGACTAATCTCAAGGAGTGAAGAGCGAGTAAGATTTCGCTATTCTCGAACAATATTCTCGCTCATTGGAAGGCAAGATACCGAAATAAGGCCTTTTTTTTTTTTTTTACTCCACAAAATGGAAAATGGCTTGAGAAATACATATTCCAAAACGACGCTCAACCACGACATGCAGCAATGACGCCTGTTCGACCTGCAAGTCGATAATTTAGCATGTTGAGCAAATCATCAAAGAAGAGGCGTACAGTAAATTTGGTCGATAATTATTGTCCAGAAGAGTTATCGAATGCAGCCTAGACATGGTAATAAGAGAAGAAAAAGGAATTTGGTGACAATTATAAAGCATACGATGGATATTAGTCAAATTTAATTACGTGCGCTCAAGAAGAAAAAGATGGAGAGAAAGTCTGAACGGCTGAACACTCCACAATAAGCATTGACGTTTAAAATGAATGCAAAATTGACTGTTTATCAATATAAACAGATGAGAAAATAAGCGCAGGAAAGAAACTGCGATATTTATCCCTCGAACGACAGTGTATTAAATGCCAAGAATGAATTATCCTGCAGACGTAACAATAACGGAGACAATTGGCGCTGTGACGCTTCGGAGTAAGTGAACGAAAACGAAACACGTGCCCAGGTCGCAAACAACAAGCAGTTAACAGCTGGCCAACTGTTGGCAGTCGTGGCAGACGTTCGCATTTGTGACTGTCAGCATTTCTTATGTTACTGACAATCAGGTCGTATAAACAAAAGTGACAGTATCTTTTTTTTTTAACAATCGTAATATATGCCAACGCCCTCGTAACGATTGTTAGATTACCACAGAAGCCGCACAAGCACATGATAAACGAAATGCTAACTGTCACTCGCTGCTGTGGACCTACAAGCAGCACACTGACTAAGTAGCGTATTGATGAACGAAATGCTAACTGTCACTCACTGCTGTGGACCTACAAGCAGCACACTGACTAAGTAGCGTATTGATGAACGAAATGCTAACTGTCACTCACTGCTGTGGACCTACAAGCAGCACACTGACTAAGTAGCGTATTGATGAACGAAATGCTAACTGTCACTCACTGCTGTGGACCTACAAGCAGCACACTGACTACGTAGCGTATTGATGAACGAAATGCTAACTGTCACTCACTGCTGTGGACCTACAAGCAGCACACTGACTAAGTAGCGTATTGATGAACGAAATGCTAACTGTCACTCACTGCTGTGGACCTACAAGCAGCACACTGACTAAGTAGCGTATTGATGAACGAAATGCTAACTGTCACTCACTGCTGTGGACCTACAAGCAGCACACTGACTAAGTAGCGTATTGATGAACGAAATGCTAACTGTCACTCACTGCTGTGGACCTACAAGCAGCACACTGACTACGTAGCGTATTGATGAACGAAATGCTAACTGTCACTCACTGCTGTGGACCTACAAGCAGCACACTGACTACGTAGCGTATTGATGAACGAAATGCTAACTGTCACTCACTGCTGTGGACCTACAAGCAGCACACTGACTAAGTAGCGTATTGATGAACGAAATGCTAACTGTCACTCACTGCTGTGGACCTACAAGCAGCACACTGACTAAGTAGCGTATTGATGAACGAAATGCTAACTGTCACTCACTGCTGTGGACCTACAAGCAGCACACTGACTACGTAGCGTATTGATGAACGAAATGCTAACTGTCACTCACTGCTGTGGACCTACAAGCAGCACACTGACTAAGTAGCGTATTGATGAACGAAATGCTAACTGTCACTCACTGCTGTGGACCTACAAGCAGCACACTGACTACGTAGCGTATTGATGAACGAAATGCTAACTGTCACTCACTGCTGTGGACCTACAAGCAGCACACTGACTAAGTAGCGTATTGATGAACGAAATGCTAACTGTCACTCACTGCTGTGGACCTACAAGCAGCACACTGACTACGTAGCGTATTGATGAACGAAATGCTAACTGTCACTCACTGCTGTGGACCTACAAGCAGCACACTGACTAAGTAGCGTATTGATGGACCACGTATGGCATGCCAACACTTGCTTACTGCTGGGGAGATAATAGCAGCATACTTATAGCCATTTTGTGGTATGTCAACTGTTCATTATTACTGCAGAAACATTATCAGCATGCTTATGTGCCATTTATGGCATACCGAATAAATGTTGTTGTGCAGTAGCAAATAGCATTATGTGAATTTCCTTAATTTTTTTTTTATTTCATGCATATACGAAGTAAACTTATCATGTTACATAGCTAGTAATAGGGGAAAATAGTTTTTAAACTGGAAACCTGCAAATCACAACACGTAAAAAAAAATTCCGTTATTTACATCTTAAATTCCACCTGAAAGTAGCAGGAAATTAAAATATTAGTATTTTAAATAAAACGCAGAAATCCCAGTATTGACTTGTGATACAAACTTTAATTGTGTATGTAGCAAAGATGATAATGGAACTTGAATGAGCAGAAAGTATTCAGGTTTACTTAAAAGTATTTATTAGAATACATGGTAGCGAAGTTGCTAGCATTCTAGACTGCGAACAAAATGTTTGTGAGTTTCATTCCTGGTTCTTCCAAATAAATTTGCTAATTGTGAAATAATGTCACAGATAGCATGAACGTAAACTAATCGGTTTATTTTGGTGAACCAAAATAATTATTTTGGCATTTGAAAATGAATGGCAGGCTGCTTCTATGTGGGCCACAAGTGGCCAATAGCTGGGCCACAAGTGGCTTGCCAACGTTCGGCTGGCGGCTGCTGACACACACGGCTCACTGATGATGCGGTCGTGTTCGGGGTACAGTTGGTGACGCAGAAGCGGGCCGCTTGTGGGCAAATTGTATTCTGCTACATGGGCGTTATCTAAACACACTACAAGAGGCATAATGTGAGCCACAAGCATATACGGGTGCATTACATCGGTTGACTGTCCGTTAACTGGTTATAGAAACTATATGTGGGCCGCTCGTGTACGAGCAGATTTGCACAAGTGGGCCAACTAACTTTTGCTACTTGGATACGTTTGAAATAAAATACGCGCGGGGCTTTGAAGAAAGTTGTAGTCAATCCACTTATGAACAAAACATTTTAAAGAATGCAGATTATACAGATTCAGAAATGCTGTTGATGTTAATTGTGCCAATGCAAATGATCTCCAAAACAGAAAACTCCGGGATCATAAGCTGGCAGAACCACGTCCTGCATCCGCATGCTTTTGCATTACAATTCGGTGTCAGTTCATCGAGGAGAACCACAAGCTAGATCATCGATGGAAAGGTCGTGAATGTTCATCATGCTCTCATTAAAACGATGTCGAATGGGAAAGGGGCTAATGCTGCCAGCCATCGCAGATCCGCTGTATTTGTCAAGCAGCACCAAACTAGTTGAACGACATGGATGCTGTTATAAAGGTACACCGCAACACGAATAAGTTTTCGTACAAATTGTCCACTTTTCATGCGCATATCAGGCTCTCTGAGTGTGTGCTGCATATTTCATACAGATTAGGTATGAAAACGTGATGCGTGCAAGTAAATGAAAGAGGTAAAGACGAGGAAATGCATGTGAAGTTACTGACAAATGTCGGCAGAAAACTGCTCTCCTCATCGAACTCGCGAAGCAAAGCTCCGAAAAAAAAGAGACGATGACAATACGGTCAAAATATTTTTCCAGAACTCGACCGTCGCAGTGGAAATCACGCGTGTTAAAGAAGAGCTAACCACAAGATTTACAGTAATTTGCTAGATCTACCTTGTTGTTACAAGCTACACTTGCTGGCAGTAGATACACAGTATGATGTCACATTACACATAGCATTACCAGTTCCTTAATTTCCTGCTGGTGTGGCAAGCACTCGTATGTTAAACACGCAGGTATCTTCACTGTCACCCCCTGAAAGCACACACAAAGCCATGTACAAGACGTGACCCATTACTTCATTTGCCTGGCCAAAATATGTTTAGCAAAATGTTTCTCATTTAAAAATAGCAATCATCTCAACCACTGAGTTCCACTTAGTTGGTCTTTGGTCCTCCTGGAGGAGCTTTAGTGAAACCTATGTACCTCGATCTGTGGCGTAGACAGACATTTATTTTGGGGGAGATTTTGTTCATTGATAATGCAGTGCCTATAAACATTTTTTTTTTTTAGTTGAAGAACAAAAGTAGATGTAAAAACTTGTATTTTTATTTGATATTTCTTCGCTATTTTACTATACCAACCATTTACTTACGAAATTTTTTGTTTAAATAATAATTAACACTATTTTTTTTTTTTTAATGTGTCCATCATATTTCGGGGGTCGGGGTGAACCGGAAACTCACCCCCCCCCCCTCCTCAAAACCAAAACCTTGTCGTCGTTCCTGGCCGCGATATATATAAAGTTTAGTACAAGCTCGGGCGGATCTTCTACTAGGCTGCCACCCGAGTTTGCAAGCAAGTATGTTTAGCCATGCAGAGAACAAAACATTGAATATTCTCTTTAGCATGGATAACACATTTTTTTAAATTATAAAATACGATTCATGCAATTTGAAATGTAGTAATAAATGTAAAGTTAGAAGCATAGCATGATTTAAGGCATCACTTGGTGCTGGAAGGACAGGGCGAAAGGGGGGCAGCAATGATTTATGGCATTCCTCCGGAGTTTATTGTTTCTTCCTGCGATGGAAGTTTCCTTGAAAGATTATGCGCAAGCTTGCATGGTTGCTGACGTGGCATTATAGAAGATTTATTTAAGGGCTGGCCGTTTTCGTGGACGTTTCGGTAATTGGTTGTGTGCAGTATTCAGTGGAATCCTGCAAGATGGAAATTTTATCCAACCAGAGAGAGGGTGATATGGTACGACGCATCTCGTAACGACAGCTTTCATTTGTTATTTCGGTAGACCAATTTTGGACAGTATACCTAACAATGTTTTACTTAAGTCAGACGTTTTTGACAGTTCCACCTAGAATATTTGCTAACGAGATTCATATTTTATAATATTTTTATCTTAAATTGCATATAGATTTTTACGTTTAGTTTCGGGAGACACAAGTATTTTAATGAAAATATTTTATTTTGTATTTATTTGTAGTAATTATTACTATAATATACATTTATCTTTATAGCCGGATTCCCTCGCACTATACATACTCAGCCTTACAACAGGTTTAATGAAAACGTTTGTCGAGAAGGTTAGGATACAAGAACAAATACTCGTACATGAAGGCGATCACACAAGCGTATTTTTTCAATGATAAGAGAGCTCCAAAATATGACAACGTTCATATTAAAATAACAGTTCTTCAATATGAGTAAATCGTCTGCCCTTCAGCAATTGGAACGCAGTAAGCATGTATTTTTAACTGAATTTATTAATGGCCGTTACTGTGAGGCCCCGAGAACCCAAGACATCTCAAATAATTCAATTTCCAAAAAAAAAAAACATAAAAACCAAGTCTATTTAAAAACAAATGTGATAAAAGGAAAGAGGCATGGAGTATTATAAGCATGGTGAATGAAGCTGAAAATATACTTCCAAAATCTCCATTATATTTCATAAGGTTAATTAACACTACCCTACCAAATAGAAAGATAAATAGGTTCGTAATGATTTTAATATTGCATGATATTGTTCATTTCTTTTCTTTTCTTTACACAAAGCCAAAGTGGTCAGAACAATATTACAATTCCAAATTTTTGAGCAAACAAATAGTTAACAGTAATATTTCTATAAGAATATTTGTCCCACACGGACTCTTTTTTTAATATATTTTTCCAAATGTTTAAGCAAACGATTAGTTTACAATGATATTTCAATTATGTCTATAAAAATATCTTGTCCCACACGGACTCTTTAAATATATTTTTATCTTTGGCTTTTTTTCACAAAAATGGATTAAAAACATTTACAAAGATTACCCATAATATTACCCAAGTGTTGAGCCAAAAGAATTCCACAATTTATATTCACATAAAATTATTATAAAGGTAAATATGATTCGTACTGTATTTCCAATCATGACTGGCCCTATCCATAAAATGTACAGCCACTTAAAATTTTATCTTTGGCTTAGTACAACATTTATATCTCCCTGGCCACCTGAGATCTACCATGGCCATTCACAGGCAGTTTTAAGGTAACTTTCTATTACTTCAAATACACCAGTCACTATTCAAAAATTAAACCCACCACTATTTTCAAATTAATACAGAGCAGAATCTCTGGCTTTTACGCCCTGGCTTAGGCCAATTAATCCTCCCAAACAGCCCGTTTCCAAAACGGTGGGCGAAACAAGACTATGAATGAGGCTATTCGATCAGCCCAAAAATAGCAAGAGAACTGACGACATACAAAGTATCATTCCTGGGAAAGTTTAAAAATTATTTACGACATGGAAAAAAAAACTAAGGTTCCTCCTCTCATGTTTCTAATTAGAAAAATGGAAGCGATTCCTATTATGTTGGATTAAAGGCTTTAAATTTTTATTTTTACCGAAATTACCTGACCTGTTATCTGAGAAGACTTCCCTCGCAACCAGACGTCTGACTCCGATACCAGGTTTTAGCACTGCTTATATACAGAAATCGAGCATTGCCTCACTATGGGGATAGGTACAATCATCCACCAATAGCGAGCCAGTATCGAAAAAAACCAGTCACTCAATCTCTCCCTATCGGGGTACCCAGAAACCAACAACATTAAAGAATAGTCCAGTGCATTTTCTATGACGTCACGTCCGTACATTTGAAATTTAGCCATTCAAAAGTGCGCGGGCCAGGTACGTGTCTTCCGCCGCGCGTCGAAGAAGGAACACTGCTGACATCTGGTGGAAGCCGACGTCAACTCCCGCAGGCAGCCCGCGCTTCACCAGTTTGAACGGGGGCATTGACGCGGTCGGTGTATGTCCGACCAAGAACTTTTATTTGTGCGGGGATTATTATTTTACGAGCCGAAACTCCATCAACGTGAACATCCGTCAACATAATTGTAAGTGTTCATGAGTATCAAAGTAAGTTTTTCAGCGTATTTTGTCCATATTTCCTTAAATTCGTTTCAGCACACGTCGTCCGATCAATACTTTTCCATGGCGGGCGGGTGGAAATGGTCTTACGTAGAGAATTGGGCCAGGGCGGAGAAACACTGTACGCGTACTTGTCTCAACTGGTAGTTAGGCGGAGGGCTTAGAGAGGTCATTAGAGAAGACGGCCATGCCCTGCTACATACGGAGTCCGGAGGTTTGCAACTCCGGAAACTCGCTCTCGGTCCTCGCTATTGGACATTACAATAACTCATCAAGTACAAAGACAAAATAAGTATTCGCAAACGTGAAATAATATCATAACTGATTGGAAACTAATCCAACCAAAAATTAAGTAAGTAAATTAATTTAAAATAAACGGTTAATATAGTATACGCCGATTAATAAATAAAGTGCAATGTCCTTAATATTTTGCCAGCAGATATTCATACCACTATTATAGAAGTTTGTAATATAATATTAGGCATCTTAATATGAAATAGCAAATATTCTTAATGAGTCTTCATTCCCAAATTACCAATGCTATTTTATTACAAGTGCATGTATTTAAAACTGTATAAGGAAAGCCATTAATAGCATGCATGCAAGGAAAATTTAAAGTTGATTGTGTTACACGCATTATGTTGTTTATAAAAATACTATTGATCAAAATTCTTTTTTTTTTTCGAGCTCAGAAGAGTTTCATACACTCACCTTGGTGGCTTTGACTTCGAGTTGCATTTTTAAATCCGTGATTTCCTGAACCAGTGTATTTACCTTAAAAAAAAATTGGAAACATGTAAATTAAATAATTTTTTATCGTAACATCTTGATTATCATACGTAAATGAAATGCATATTTACAAACTAACAATGAATATTATAATTGCTATTATAATATGCTAATTGCTTATTTCCTTACCGTTTGGTCTTTATTTTTGAGCTGCATTTTCAAATCCGCGATTTCTTGAGTTTGTGTCGTGACCTTCAAAGAACAATAGTTATTAGTAATCCCATAAACATAACTGATTATTAGTTGTAAAATAATGCGTGCACTGTTCATAATTACATCTCAACTTCATTACTATTGTAGCAGAATGTTCTGATTAGCATTTATTGAAGAATATACTACATCAAATAAAGGGGGCCTGCATTTTAAATTATTTACAACGTAATTTATTATAATAAAATGACTAAGCAAATCAACTATAGAAAGAACTTGATTAACAAGACTGTTATTGAGTTGAGAAATTCAGCAATATCTCGATGTTCAAAATATTAAAAATTAAGGTACTGTAACTTAAAGATACGTTTCTTATTAATGGAAACCAAATAGTAATAGAACTAAAAATAATATAAATAATGAATCTAAAATTATTATAACACAATCAAAACAACAACAAAATGATTATAATAAAATATTATTACAAAATATATATAATTTTATGTAGATATGTTTATCAAAATAAGACTTCGAACACAATCAATATTTGACTCAACAGTTGACTTGAGGGAAATTCGAGATATTACAATTTATAATGGAGAAGTTATTAAGATATTTAGATCCAGAGGCTCTTGGGATCATATAGTTGTTGTAACGCCTGTGGTTGAAGAACTTTATTATGCGTTACGCCACTGTTACTAACCTGAATTAATTTGATTTGATTTGAATATTGTCTACTATGTGTAGTAATATTTGTTTTCGCGTTATGTTTAATCACATACTTGATTTTATATATATATTTTATTATGTAATTATTAATATTTCATATATTTCGCTGTTATAAGTGTTTCCACTTGTTATGTGTTGATTTTAGCCGTTGTTGACGGTTGCCAGAGCAACCTCGTAACGCACTGGAGTAGCTGCACCACGATTGGAGAGTCGAATTTAAGCTAGGCCTTACGAGGTAGCGTAAGAGGGAGATACTCTGATATCGTTGTTGAGTGGAACCGCCAGGCGGGTTGCGATGGTTTCGCAGGCCCGGTAGAATTTTATTTAATTTGAGAAAGGAAAGTCCGAGTTTCGTCATCGAGGTGTACCAGACAGCCTACGGGTGAAGGCGTGAGAAGTGAGAAGCACAGAAGACGTCTGCACGGGCTTCATACGTGCCTGGAATAATCATTTTAATTTCGACGCCCGCGATTTCGAGTGGAACTAAAGTTGGACTGTAATATATCGGAGTACCAGGGTTCGATGACCCGAATGTGAGGGAAGATTTTTGGGGTTGCACCGCGGACCAGCGACATCGTAAAGCTTCAGGACGACGCCCGGAGGAGGATCGGCGAGACGACTACCGAATTTGTAAGACCTAGTCAATTTTTGGAAAGACGACCGTGAATTAATGTTAACTGAGTGACGATACCCGGAATCCATTTTGTGTAAGCTATAGACGCTCAGTATTTTAAAGTCTAATACGACCCTACAGATAATCATTCTGAATAGCTTATTGGTTAAACAATGGCAAGTTTTACCGGGTTCGGCTACTTCAGTTACGGTTATCACATATTATTATTATTTCATTTTTTAAAATGTATTGTACAATTCTATTTCAAACTGCCACGTCTTGGTTTTGCACCTACTCACTTTCAAATGTAAATTAACTAATTTAATTTTATGAACATCGAGCGTGTTTACAAATCTTATTGTCTGAAGGAGATGTTAGATGATGATTTTATTTTTTTTTTAATTTGAATAAAATCGAATTAGGATTTTCTTGGCCAATATTTCATTTAGTAGCATTTAGGAATTAAATTAGGGTTTTCTATTAACTATGCTAAGGTGTTGATATGTCTTGTAGCATTTCTCTCTAAGGTAAGAGTGTGTTATAGAGAGAACACCAGAACGAGTATTTCAAAGGCATGGAGTTGATGGCCCAGAGGAACCTACAGGGTTTGTGTAAATTGGTAATAAATTCTACACTGTAAGCATTTCAGGCCTGTCATCACACTTAACATATACTTGCTATCTGAACACCGGGCATGTACGCCAGTTTTGATTATAACAACTTACCTTATTCCTATTTTTAAATATACATGTACGAGCTACTGCACTGAAAGTAATAACAGTATAAACGTTGTGTAAAAGTCGTATATTTTTTATTGTTCTGTATGTTGCAATTCATCGTAAAATGTTTACTTAAGTTACTTTACTGAAATATCAGATATAAATTTTTTTTTGTCAAGAAAATTTGAGAGAACTACATGTGTAGCGATTATATTATTATCAGTTTTAAAATATACTGGATTAAATATAAAAGGAACACCATTATACAAACACTACCTATTATTTACACTATGCAAAAATAGAATATCAACAAATTATTCAAACACAATAAGTGCTACCTTAACTGAAATGAAAGTGACACAGTACGAAAAATGAAAGAGTTTTACTACCGAAAGTATTAAGTTTAAATTTTATAGAGTCATTATAAGGGATAATAAATTCAGATTCGTACAAACCACATACGAGGTGGAACTTTGTTCGAATTACCAAACTTATGGTTGTAAAATTTATGTTGGGTTCTTTTAAAACATTAACACTAATTGTGTTCTAGTTTATGGTTTAGTTATAGAACGTAAAGAAAAGATCACTTACAAACAAGTATCATTATCAGTTTTGATGAAAAATAATGCTTGAATTTAAAGATAGCAGAGAATGTGAATATGTTTATCCTTTAGTTTTAGTATGGATATGGACAGTTTATATATTGTTTAGAAACTGGATATGACTAAGGTAATATAAAAGTTGTTGCTGATATTGAAATAATTTTAGACAGCGTGTATAACAAATACTAAGCTAAATTTGTATGGCAGAAACAATATAATTTCTTTTATTTAAATTATATAGCTGATTTAATGTGTAAACATTCAATGTAGAATTATTCATATCAATTTTATATTGATATTATATTTTAAATATTTTCTTTGAGGCTCTGCCAATTACTTTCAAATATGTGCATAATTTTTTTTTTTTAATTGGAAATCGAAAATTTATATTTATAGAAAATGAACTTAATACCATAAAAATAAATAAGGGCTTACGATATGAAGTAAGAAAAAGACTCATAGGACATATGGATCCAAAGACCTTAAGGTTTACTTTTTTCGTACCTGTAATTTTACATGGCCAAATTTTCCAGTATTATCATAATACGTATTTTGGGGGACATCTTGGACAGGACAAGACTGTATCCCGAAACAAAGAGATATTCTTTTGGCCCGGGATGAATAAGGAGATTGAAGATTTTGTTAGAAATTGTCTTGACTGTCAGAAAGCCAAACCACGTAATGTGAAGATCCTTAGTCCGTATAGTGCCAGGGTTGCTACCTTTCCATAGGAACGTTTGTATTTAGACGTTTTTGGTCCTTTACGACGTACCACAGCAGGTTTTTCATATATTCTTGTAACTGTGGATAGTTTCAGCAAGTTTGTGTTTCCCCCCCCCCCCCAAGATATATGAATTCTGCGGAAATTTTTAAAATTCTCAGTCAACGGTGTTTCCGGTGTTTGGATCACCTATGAGTATAGTGACCGATAATACTACATATTTTGTATCTGCTGAAATGAAAAAATCTTGCTTTTGCCTGGGGAGTGAAGTTGGTGCAGACCACCCCTTATTACCCCAAAGCAACTTAAGGTAGCCTTGAGAGCCTTTCAGACGGGATCTAATAAAGAATGGGTTCTTGTATTATACGAATTTTCTTTGGCTTTTAACAATGTCATCAGCGATGCTATTCATAAGGTGCTTTCTGAAGTTTTCTTTGGAAGGAGTTTATTCCATCCCCTCATTCGCGCATGGGGTTTGCATAGTTTTTGTTGGGATGCAGCTAACAAAAGGGAACTGAAAGAAGTGTGGGCTGAGGCCACCCAAAATCTTCATCAGTACCATACTAAGCTAGCGGCTAGGAAGGTCTACTTTAGTGGTAAGGTGGCTTTGCAGGAAAGGGGATAAGGTGATGGTGGAGACACATTACCTTAGCAGTAAGGCCACTCGGTTTATACTAAGCTTGCACCCAAGTACCAGGGACTGTTTCGTGTGCTGCGTTTTCTCACTCCCGTAATCGTGATCCTCGAGGACATGGTTCATGCAGGTGTTGTTATTAAGTGTCACGTGACACAGTTAAAATTGTGTACCACCCATTGATTTTGGTGGATGTTTTTGTAATAGCCACTGAAGGATGTTCCTTTGTTAGGTGGTGAAGTTGTTATGTATAAGAATTGTTATATGTAATGTATATTATGTGTTTTATTGTTGTGTTTTGTATTTTAAGTATGTCTATGTTAGAGTTTGAATGCTCCCTTGGAGCTGACGCTGACCACTTTGCAGCACGTAACAGAGTTGTGTTTTGCTAATAATAATGTAATTGATAATCTAATTGCCTCCACATATTTACTGAATTGTATTCTGTATGTTTTGGATTCTGGTTAGAAACCAGTATTTGCAAAGTGTTTCATCATATTAGGAACTCCCCTCCCTTCCGGTATCTCATCAGATTTTGGGATAATCCCTTTGGGGACTCCCAATTTTTCGTAAGAGTTGAGAAGATGCTCTTAGACTTTGTCAATGTAACAATTACCAGATGATTGCACAACTGTTCCCTGTTTTGTTCCGGTGGTGCTTCACCAGTGGAGTCTGAGATGGTCCTGCTGCTGGGGATCGATATCTTCCTGGATGTTACCAATGGAGATGAGCTGCGGGAGGCTACTTCGAGGCTGGCCACCTCGTACTGGGTTCCTGGCATCTCTCCCTGGGCAGTGATCTTCAAGGAAGAGGGGTTGAGACAACTTCATCGAAAACTATGTGATTTTGTTGTCTCCTGGCCCGCCCCGTTTAATACCACAACGTCCGAAGTTCGTTTTCTGCATGCACGGATAAGTAGTGAAGTTCGATGATTGAAATTTATGGAGACTTGTTTAAAGACACTTAAACTTAAATAACTGCAAACGTGTTTGCTGCACACTGCATCTGGTGAAGGTCCGGCGCAGTTGAAAACAGTTTTCACTGCACTTTTTAAATAATGAATTCACGCCCGGCGCCCATGCAACAGGTGTGGTCTCTGGCTCAGCTGTCACTGCGGGTGGTGGTTCCTTCTCCCGCATGCGTGCTACACGGAGAATTGGTGTTCCTTTCTCGCTGGCTGGTGGGTGAGATCTCACATGCGCCCTGGGCAGCGCACAGTTTAAAGTGACGAACTTCCCATCGACGTGTGATGCAGTGCTCGCCATATTTGGATTTTTTTGGAGAACACGGCGGGGACTGGCTGTTTCAATGAAGATCCCTCTACAGCCCAATACACTTCTCAACACCCCACTACCAAGGAAATTTATGATTTCTCCATATTTGGTAACATACACCCCTATTGGCAGATTTGGATTAAAGAAAAATATTTCAATAATGTTATTGGGGAATGAATTGTATTCACCACTCTAATATTTAATTGATATGGTTTCGCACTTATACGGCTTGCAAATGTTCAGTCGAGGTCAGATGATCGGCCTCGAGGGAGTATTCACTTAAGTTATGTGTTGGGAATTATACAACCTTAAAATTACAGGCTCTTAAAGCAAAGAAAGGTCATGATGTCACGTTGATGAAAGAATAGGTGCCTGAAATGGCTTAATTTTTCAAGTTACAATTATATTGCAAGTAGTCTCTTTTCTAATATGAATCTGAAAAAACGACTTAGTTTTTAAAAATATTTTCTTAGCAGTTGTTTTGAGCAGGAACCTGATGGTTATTAAAATATAAATTCTCCTTGGAGGTTAAGGCTCGCTATTTGTGAGCAGTTGCCTCGTGTCAGTAGGACTCGAGGAAAATTAAAAAATGTATTTGTAAGGTGTAACTTTAGGAGGCAGGCATGTCGATCCAGCCTGGAGGTAAGATTTTAATAAAGTTTTTTACCCTTGCCATACGCAGAAATCTAGTAATATCCAATGACATATTTAATTGCAAAATGAAATGGCAATTTTAATTAAGGGCCTTCTGCTTGAAATACGTGCAGATTAACCCAGATAAATGTTTCAACCTGGAATTTCGTTTATAATGAAACGAGTTTTTAGTATGGCCTTTGGATCGCCTGTTAGCCAGAAGTGAGAAGTTTCGTCAAGTCAAAAATATATCACATGTTTCAACTTGGAATTTCAGTTATAATGAAAAGAGTTTTAGCATGGCCTTTGCATGGCCTGTTAGCCAGAAGTTAAAGGTTTCGTCAAGTAAAATATATTGTTTTTTTGGAAGTTGAATGGTTTTAATATACTGGTGGGTATTGTAGTCATAAAAGTACCTGAAGTGTTTCCATAGTATTATTGGAAAAATAATTGTTCAGTATTAAATTAGCTGCATGTGGCAGTAAATATTGTGTGTATTACTCTTGATTTTTCTTGTACAGATAATCTTATAAGGAAACATATACTAAGTATTGTATTTCGCTTAAAAAAAATGTTTTGCATTTTGACAATTTTCTCTAAAGATGTGTTGTTTTCTGGAACAAAAATATTATAATTTCAAGGTAAATCAAAAACAAAAAGATAATAAAGTTTTCTACATTCTTCATGAGTTTTCATATTAGTTTGAACTTTTCACTTAATAATATTCCTTCACTGCTCAATGGATTTTTTTATACTGCTGGCACTTTGTGCCCGTGTTTGTTCAGACTTTTTGCTGGGATTTTGGGTTAATCCCAGCTTTGCTGCATCCTTGGGCTTAAGGGCATAGCAAGGTCTGACCATATTATAACTCAATAAGAATTTTCAAATCGTTCAGAATTATTAAATTGTGCTTAATATTCTTCATGAGGTATAAGATACCACCAAATAAATAAAATAAAAAATGCCATTATCGTATTTTCCTTAAGAAACCAATTGGGTTCCAGAATTAATAATATATAAAATTTACTCCACATTCATTTGTCTATATATCATTAAAAGGTTTCCAATTTTAAATATTCAAAAATTTCCAAATTTGTCTATTTTGTACATTTTTTTAGAAATAAAATTGGATAAATGTTTTATTTCAGCTGTCTATGTCTGCATTTTCATTAACATACATTACAAAATAGTATTCCGAATTAATTTCCATAAGTTAATTACATCTTTGGTGTTTATCTAATTCTTCTTTATTTTTCTAGATTGTTTAACAGAATTTTATATTAATTGAAGATTTTGCTGATGAAACTAATGCATCTAAAACAATGGGCATGAGTTGTAAATATATTCCTTGATATTTATTTAATTCACTTCCAGTTATTAGAAAATGTTTATCGGTAATGGAAATAATTTTAATTCCTTAATGTATTTCAGTCCTATTTCTATCATTTTCCATTAATGTATATACGTCTTTTCAAATTGACTTTGACTGCTTGCTTTAATTTGGATCTTAAAAGCAATGCATTCTTTTATAAAATTATTTTGTTTAAATTTAAATAATCAATTAATATTCTCTAATAATGATTTATTTGTAAATAATATATTAATTTACTAATAAGAATAACATTTTTTTTCATACAACGAAGTTGTACTTGTTTATTCTAATGTTCATGACCTAATGCTAAATATTTACAGTTGTCATTTAATTATTCAGTATATTTCAAATCAACCTAAAATATATAATCAGAATAATCATTTTCATCAAAATTCAAATATAGTTTTGCACATTATTATTTTTTTGTAATTCTTGGAATTATACAAAATATTTGCTATTTGCTTCAGAATACATTAAAAAATTACTCATATTAATATTGCATAGATCATGAAATATATTTCATAATAAATTATCACATAAAAATTATTTTTTTGTAAATTTTTGCATTACATCCCTAGCTGGTGAAGTAACAATTAAGTAATGAGCTAGCTATTCATTATAATTTTAACAACAATCTTTATATTTTTCATATATATTTATTAAAAATAATATTTTTGATAGCATATGAAATCGAATCAGTTTTATCCATTACTCAAAAAAATTTGTAATCTACTATATAGTTTTCCGATATTTCTTGAGGATTCAAACTACTTTTTAAATATTTTCTTCTCTGAGCTTAAAATTTTTTTTACTTTTCAATATGATTTATAAATCCATAAGGAAAATACCTCTACCATTAGAAATATTAAATAATTCCCTTCATTCTGTGGTATCTTATTCATTATTTAATTCAAAAATTCATGAATATTTTATAAATTTATCAGTATAATTACATTCTTGTCTTGGCGATTTTGCTAATATCTCTATTGAATTCATGTTTATAAGTGTATCCATAAAAGAAAATGTAAAATTTCATTGTTTATTATTTTTATCAAATTCAAATCTATATGTTTCAAATTTAACCAATAATATAGAGAGTTTTCATTGTTTATCCCAATTAAAATACCAATCCAATAACTGGTTTACTAAATCTTAAATAAACAAATGAATATCATAACCACCGCTGTTGTGACAAATTACCAGAATATGTTCTGGGAGTTATATTTAGGATAAGCTGACTCTCGATAATTTTCCTATAGATGAAATCAATTTATAAATATGAAATAATTTATTAATTTCTATTTTCATATATATATAACATAAACTATATCTTTTTTATTTTCAGTTTGTTCATCTTTTTTATAGTTGCCTTACAGATTAACAAAAAATATTATTTTATCGCACAATGTCGGACAGGACGGAACATTCTGCTGCTAGTGATGTGACTTTGGTGGTTTCGTTTCAATTGGTATGTAAGGATGTCATTTGCTATTTTGTTGTACTCACGAGGACGACCTGTAACAAGATATTAGTTGATCATGCAGAGTTGGACAGGACAGACGTGTTCTGCTACTAGTGTTGTGAGTGTTGACTTTGACTTCTGTTTTAATCGGTTTGTAATAAAATTATCTGCTATTCTTTTGTACTGACCAGGATGGCCTGGTCTTGTCTAGCATCGTTTAACACATAGGTACGGCATCCGATGCTTGTGTAATATGTGATTGTGTTGGTTGGTAAGTGTTTATAACTATTTTGTTTTATATTTTTATTTTATATTTGCTGCATAAGTGTGTAGCAGTGTTGTCCTTACTGTTCCCGCATTTCACAATCGACCTTTATTCGCCTAACATAACATACAGCACTCGATGCTAGCGCAATATATATTGGTTGTTTGTTGCTTATAACTATTTACTTTTATAAATGTTTGTATCGAGGTGTGGCAAATATATCCCTCTCTTGCATGACTAATAGTTTATCGGTCCTTCTAATTATCCAGTATGATGACTACTGTATGAATTTGGCTATTTGTATCTTAAATGGTTCGGACATTACAGTGAAATATGCTTATAAGTTGACCTAGGGTATACTTGACCATATATACCTTTTCATTGCCACAAGTGATGCCTATGTTATGAATTTTACAACTATCCCTTAAATGGTTCAGAAATTAGTCACCTATGCTTGTAAGTAGACATAGGGTATACTTGCCCTACGAAATTTCTCCTCATCACGGGTGATATCTATGTTATGAATTTTGCAACTATATCTTAAATGGTTCGAAAGCAAAGTATGCTTATAAGTATACATAGGGTATACTTGGTCCTGCGACCCTTCTCATCGTCATGAGTGATGCCTATGCTATGAAATTGGTAGTTGTATCTCAAATGGTTCGGAAATTACCATCAACTATGCTTATAGGTAGACATACGGTATACTTGGCCCTGCGACCCTCCTTATCGTCGTGGGTGATGCCTATGTTATGAATTTGGTTGTTGTATCTCAAATGGTTCGGAAATTATCGCCAACTATGCTTATAAGTAGAGATAGGGTATACTTGACCATTCACACTTCTCATCAACTTGGGTGATGGCTATGTTACAAATTTGACGACTACATCTCAAGTGGTTCGGAAATTACCATCAATTGTGCTTATAAGTAGACATAGGGTATACTTGACCCTGCGACCCTTTTCGTCATGGGTGATGCCTATGTTAACAATTTTTTTGATTATACCTCAAACAGTTCAGAAATTACTGCCAACTATGCTGATAAGTAAACATAGGGTATACTTGGTCCTCTGACCCTTCTTGCTGTTGTGGGTGATGCCGAGGTTATGAATTTGGCGACTATAGTATTTACTAAAGGCTGATCCTAGCACAATGCACAAAATCATCGAAAAACCAAGTAATTTAAGCCACAAATCAAGTAATTTTCTTCATTTTCAAGCAACTTTGTCATGTTTCTAGAAATATCAATTCGTAACTCTCAAAAACAAGCAAATTTAAGACAAAATCATGTAAATTTAAGTCAAAGATAAGATAATTTTCTATTTTTTCACAAATGGACATGCTGGATTTGTGTTAATTAAAAAAAATAGCAAAATTATAGCCGAAATCGAGTAAATTTTTCGATTTCAAGCAACAGTTTCATGTTAACTAGAAGCATTAATTTATCAAGCGAGCAATATAAATCAACCGAATTTAAGCCAAAAACAAGAAAATAAATTTAAATCAATAGAATGCATACATTTTAAGAGAGTTCTATATCATGCATGGATTTTCCATTTTTCATTTATTTTAAGCCTTTATATGCTATAAAATCTTGTTACTCATTTATTAATTTCAAACTATTTTTATCAAATATTTTTAAATAGCGATCAGGTAATGTAATTTTATATTTACCAACCAGAATACAATTAATTTTTTTTACCGAATTTAGATTCATAAATTTGAAAATCTGTAGCAGCATACCATTAATTTTTTTCTAGATCTTGTAGTTTAGTCAATTCAAACGAATTGTTTAACTTGTTGAGCAGGGATTCCATTTTGATTTATAAAGAGAAAAATTTATTGAAAAAAAAGTTCTTTATCTTAATAAATTTCTTTCCTTATAAATTAAATGGAATCGATGCTCCCCTGTGAAATGAAAAATAGTACAATATATAACCAATTCAAGAAGTGTGGTGAAGTACTATACATAGAAAAATTTTCATCACATAAGTGCACAAAAGATAAACATACGAACACCTTTAAAAAATGTTCCATTGAATACGCCAGAAATTAATATGATTTAAATAAAGAGAAAGTAGTATGCGAATGTGGACAATATATTGTTAATGCATATCTCAAAAAGCATAAAAATACTAAATTACACATTGCAAATGAAATTCGACATGATGATTACTAAACTAAGACATGTGTAGTACGCAATGAGAATATATCTATTGATTCATTTTATCCCCCTAAAGCAACTATAGACAAACACACAACAAAATGTAAAAACGTTTTAATGAGAAAATGTTATGCGAATGTGGAAACTATGTCTGTATCGCATATCCCAAAGAGCATAAAAAATTAAATTGTACAATACATTAGTAAATATTCTAAAATAAATTAAATATGATAATTACCCAACAACAAATGTAAAGTATGTAATGATAATAAACATTTAAAATATTTTCTCTTAGTAAAAATACTAAGGTCAAGCTTAATGACATCTTGTAAAAGATGCTTTAATGAGAAATATTTAAAATTACGTTCAATAATTTCAAAACACTTCCAATTTCATTCCTTTACTTATATTAATTTTACATTTCTTCATTATCTTTATATATTTTTTGTAATATTATTAAATTTGATTTTCTTATAAATAAACAATAATAATGGTGACGAACAATCTAACAATTGAGTTAAGTGAAAGGAGAGTGCGGGAGCTAAAACTTGTAGCTAAAGAATTTAAAATTAAATATTTGTTCAATCTAAGGAAAGCTGATTTAATTACAGTTATTATACCATTTATTATAAATGAAGGAAGAAAAATAAACTTCGCAAATTTACCATATTCATATGACAATGTCAAAGAACTATATTGAAAAGATAGAAATGAATTAAAATTAATATTTCCAATCTCTAATCATGTATTTATAAAGCCTAGAAGTAAAAGTAAGCATATAACATAATGGATAACAAAAAGCAACTTTACAAATTACCTTTATCAGATGTCAATATCAATGAATTATTAGAAGCAGATAAAAATAATTTAAGAGAAATATTCTCCTTTTCTACTAATGTATATGTGAACAAAAGAAATAGAAGAACCAATAAAAATTACAGAGTTATGCAGCTTTAAATTGTAGAATATCAACATATAACATTGAAAAGACCTTTAATTTAATACCGTTTAATCAATATTTATCTTCTGTAAAAAAAAAAAGATATTTGAGATAATACATGATCATCTTAGGAACTTTATGTGGTTGAAAACTAGGTTAAACTATATAGCAACTGTCGCAGCAAGCAATAGAATAATCAAGTACAATTATTTATATTTCGATCACCCAACTATACAACACTAAACGAATGAGTAATTAAAAGGATTTACAATACCATAAAAAAAGAAATACTTGCACATTTATCTGAATTTCAAAGAAGAAGTTCGGGATGGATTTTAGATAAAATAATTGGAATACAGTTAGCTATAAATAATTATAATCCATTAAATGGAGCAACATATAATGAACTACCAGAAGTGATTAAGAATAAAAATCATGTATTAATGTGAAAAATGAAGATCAAAAATAATTTATTTTGGGCAATCAAGTGTGCATTCTTTCTAGCAGAAAGAGATCCATAAAGAGTAACTAAATATAAAAATGTTGCGCTTAATATTGATAAAGTAATAGATAAATATGAATATCCTATTAAAATTGGTGATGCAGTAAAAATAGAAAATAAAATTGTTACATCTATAAATGTGTACTCTATTGAAGGTATGTCTGCAGTATATCCACTAAAACTTACAAAAAATAAAACACTTATATTTGTGATATGTGCCTTCAAATGCTTTATTCTCAATAATAAAATTTAATAAACATGCAGGAGACTGCTCAAAAAATGAATCAGTAAGAATTAGTACACCTTCGAAAGTAGAGCAAATAACATTTTTAAATTACAAACATAAAATTAAGGTTCCTTTTGGAATATATGCAGATTTTGTATCAATTCTGAAGAAAATATCAACCACTAAAATAAACCCAAGAGAATAAAATAAATGTAACTTAATCAGTTTTAACAGAGGACAATATTGATAATTGTCTTTATAAGGACGTGCTTAAAGAAAGATAACAACTTAGTGATGAAAAAATAAATACCATTGATTTAAAGTTGAATGATGAATCATATACAATGAAATATCAGTTACATGAAGCTTCTGGTTTTTGTTACTATACTGTATCTAGTTGTGGTGATTATAAACCTCCAGTAGTATATCGTGGTCCAAATGCACATAAGATATTTTATAATTAATGAAAAGGGAAGTAGAAGAAATTGGGGAAATATATTCACAAATTGAACCAATGCATCAACTCGCAAAATAAGAAAAAGTTTTATATAACAGATCTAAAAAATGTGTTGTATGTGAATATGAATATACAAAGGAAATTAAAAAAGTACATCATCATGAACATATAACTGAAAAATTCATTAACCCAGTATGTAATAAATGTAATTTACAATTCAAATTACCCAATTTTTTTCTAATTTATATTCACAACTTAGCTGGATATGATGCTCATTTATTTATTAAAGAGGTAGGATATGATGAGAAGAATATAGATTTAATTACAAATAATGAAGAAAAATAAATTACTTTTGTGAAAGCAACAGAAAATTTAAAAACGAGATTTATACACACATTAAGATTTATAGCAAGTAGTTTAGATAACTTATCACCTAATTTAAGTAAATATCAAATGAAACATACACAAAGACATTTTCTAAAAGATCGAATTGATTTAGTTATTAGGAAAGGTGTCCATATTATTATATGAATAGTTGGAAGAAATGTGAAGAAACTGAACTTCCACCAAAAAGTGAAATTTACAATAAATTAAATGATTCTGACATAGCTGACGATGATTATGATCATGCAAAAAGATGTATGGGATCAATTTAATATTAAGAATCTTGGTGAATATCATGATTTATACTAAAAAAGTGACGTGTTACTATTAGCAGATATATTTGAAAATTTTAGAGAAACACTTATAAATGTATATGGTTTAGATCCTGCATGGTATTTTAGAGCACCAGGATTATCATGGGATGCAATGTTAAAAATGGCTAAACAACCATTAGCTTTATTACATGATTATGATATGATTGTAATGATATAAAAAGGATTGGGAGTTGGAATATCACAGTTGCATGTCCACGAGGTTTCCTTATCTTCTTCCACAACTGGACTTTAGCTAACTCTTGCCACAACAGGAAGAAGCTTATCGCAAAATGTGCTATCTAGTTGCGACAGAAACAAACATTGGTAATGTGATGGTATCTACTCACGCGAGAATACTTCACTCTCCGGCCTTGAGCAAGCTCCACGCAAGCTCCACGGTGCAGTTGCGACACACTTGGGAGAGTGACTGACCACATGAGGCTTCCAATTTAAGGCTGTACTCATCTTATCACATTGACTCTGTGGTAAGATGCTTGACTTTAAACTCGAAGTTCATGGGATCGAATACCCGCGCTGAGAGGGTAATTTATAGTGTGAATATGAATGTGCCCATGTTCATAATGAAATTATCAACCAAGTCATTCAAAATTTGAGCAAAAAAAAAAAAAAAACAAAAAAAAATTAATTTGCTCATTCTTTTTACATTAATGTTAATGAGTAGTAAATGCAATTAAATTGATACCACTCAATATCAAGAAAAAATGCTCTCTAAAATACATTGTAATTTATCAGATGTATGAGCTGGAGTGTTCTTATCGGGGGGGTTTACCAGATAACATAAAATAAAAATAAATATAAAACTCCTTGCCTTACCACATTAAAAAATAACATCATAGGTCAGCCGAGTGGAGAGGAAGGGAGTTCTCCACTGTAGTTTTGCAAGTGCTAAAATAAACACAAAAAAAAATTGTTTGCTGGTGAGGTATTAAGTTATATGTAAACCAAATTAAAAAACAGGTCCCTGGCACGATGCAAAAGTCTTTAAACCTTTTGTAATTTCTAAAGAAAATAAAGCTCTATAAACAACCATTGAATGGATAAATGGCTGTTGAACGGGCGTTGAACACATGTTATAAACATTAAATTATGATTTATTTGAAATGAATAGCCTACTTACAGCATGTTAAACATTTGTTGTATATAAATGAAGGTTTACATAATCATTCTTGCCATCTTAAAAATAAATTTAGTGCTATCCATAAACCAGAATCGGACAGAATGTATTATCAATTTAAAAAATAAATGGATATTTAGAAGGCCAACTTCACTTTCAATTACTGATAAAGAAAAGATTGTTTATCTTCCAAAAAAGAAGAAGCTGAATTATTTTTAAAATGTGTTACAAAAGAAAAACTAGCTTAGAAATTTTGAACCCCACCTATAAGATAGGGTTAGTGGGAGGCGAGAAGTCTTCTATATTTATTAATGAATATGGTATTTAATCTACTTAATGTAGAATATAAAAATAATTAACCATGGTTTAGAGAAAAAGATGTGGCCAATATATTAGACTATTCAAGAACAGAAAAATCTTTTAAACACATTGATGATGAAGATAAGTTGCGCTTTGGCGATATTAAAGGGGGCCCTAGAACAGGGCACCCTTCTAATATGCAACATAACACAATAGTTATCAGTGAGTCTGGCTTATATTCACTTATTTATCTTCAAAAAAAGAAACTAAAGTATTTAAAAAATGGGTTACAAAAGAAGATTTACCTTCTATTTGTAGATAAGAAGATAAGATGAATTTTAGCAATTTATCAAGGGTCAGAAAACACAACCCTTCACATTATCATCTATGTACAATATTTATTAATGAATCTGGTTTATATCAATTTTTATTTCCTTATTAAAAAAGAATATAAATAAAAAAACATATTTCGTTACTTACAAGATGGCCAAGCTGCTAGAAAAAAAATAAGAAAACTTAAAACTAGGAAACAATAACATTTAACTACTACATTATTAGATTTAAATAATTTAATTTTTAATGATCAAAATATGACTATTATATTAAATGATAACAATTAACCTTGGTTTAAAGAAAAATATATTGCTGAAATTTTAGAATATTCTAAGCAAAAGATGCATTACAATAGCAAATTTCATTAAAATATAAAACTTTTCTTTCAAAAATAGGTGGGATGAAAAATTCATCTAACCTCTCTTATAATGAATGCAAAGCTATTTTAATATCTGAACCTGGTTTTTATATAAACTTAATTTTAATTTGCTTCATAAAAATGCTTAAGTTTTTAAAACATGGGTATTTGAAGATGTTATCCCATCAATTAGAAAATATGGCTCATAAATTACAAAGAATGCTCGAGTTAAAGGACCAGCAGATAAAAATGATAGAACATAATTCTGAACAAAATTGAAACCACAAGAAGAAAATAAAGAACTAAAACATTCTAATATGAATATGAAAAATTTTATAGACAAAGTTAAACAGAAAACAAAAAATGGTTATATATAGGTACATTGAAACATCAAAACGATATGCTTCAATTAATAACTTTAAAGTTGATGAATCAGATAATTTAATCACTAGAAATTCAAATTTCAATTCTTATCATAATGAACAAGATAAATTCTATATTTGTTTCCATGAGGAAGTTTACGACATAAACAAAACAGAAAATAATATGTTCTTTTGGTAAAATATTGTATTTTTTATACCTTCTCCAGATCTATAATTTTTTAGAGAAATCATTCTTTTAGGTGTATTCGGCATAGATTTTGATTGTGATTCTGGTATATAGTTATCATAAATTGGTTTAATTATATTTATGTATTCCCAACTTATATTCGAGTTTATTTTCTTTTTGGATTATATTTTTGGATTGCAGCATTGGTTGATAAAATAATTTCTGTGTAATTTTCATAGTCATTATCAGTGAATTTATCATCAAGATCGTCTTCTTTTACTTTTGTTAACAAATGAAAGCCCTTTTGTTAATTCATATTCTTTATCATTAACAAATATTTTATCATTAGCCATTGTACTTTTTATTTACAAAGCAAAATTAAACTTGTCTCTTCGTAAACCATAGTGTGTATCAATAACATTGAGTCTTTTAGCTATTTCTTTTCCTAGATTTATGGTAGAATCACCCATTGTATGCTGTAAATATTTTTATGGTATAATACCCATTCGCTCTTCTAAATTAAGATTTTCTGATAAAAATTCTCTTTCGAATGATGTCTCTTCTGGTGTTGTGGGATAATCAAAATATTTTGCTGCAACTGGACCTAGTGATGTTTTCAAATTTTTATTTTCTTCACTTACTTGCTCTACTTTTTTTTTAAAACCAATATTTCATAATTCGTCAATTAATGGAATTTCTTTATTATATTTTTTTTAGCATTCTGCTTCATGATTATTTCTATAATTTCTGTATTTTTCAACGAGTAATTTAACTCGAGAAACATCCCTTAATAAATCTTTAATTTATATATTAATATATAATTTTTTTCTTATAAATGAGTTATAAAAGTATTGAGAGTTTTGATAGACAAACTTTTCCCCCAACAGATCAAAAACTAGGGGGAATTTAAATGTTTACAATAATAGAATTGCATTTGATATTCCTATAGGCGATAGTTTTTCCAAACGATGCTTATGTTTATGAACAATTCAGATTACTAAAAGGAGACAAAGAAGGAAATGAAGCAAAATATGAAAATGAGATAATATTGATGTTTGTTTTAACTTTTATCCTTTTCAGTTTTCTAGAGTATAAATCTCAAAACATGGAAATATTATTGAAGCTGTTGATAATCCGGGAATAACATCAACAATGATGAATGCTTTGTTAAGATCACCACATGAACATAATTATTTAGTGATGTCTGATATTGATAGCAAATATCGAGTAAAATCTGTTCATAGTGATAAAACAAATGAAATAATCTATCCGCTGAGATATTTGTTTTTATTTATTCGTGATTAAAGAATGAAATTTATTGGAAATGTTGTCATAAAATTACTTTTATTCGAAATTCGTCCGATAACAATTGTTTATTTGTTTATGAAACAAAAAATGCAGATGGTGCGGTTCAGAAATGTTATGCTGATCCAGGTAAAATTCTTATTCACAAATTAGAAATTATGTGGCCTATTCTTGAATGTGAATCAAACCCATTAATTACAATTGAAGAAAAATATACAAATATCCAAAAATAAATATTAGTTTTAATTATTAGCAATCTTTAGAAAAAGAAGTTCCTGCTGCAACAACTGTTTTAACTTTGATATAAAATATCAGTTTAATAATTTACAAATTGACATGCCCGATTTTGTAATTATAGGATTTCAAACTAATAGAAAAAATCGTGCTGAATTGTATGCATATGCTTCTATGTTTTACCACTGTAATGTGAATCTAGATATCGAAAATAGCTTTTGTGATAAACTGTTTCTTGCCTATAATGATTTTAGAAATTAAAAATCAAAACTAGATACTCTATATTGAAATAATGAACTTTATTATAAACTCACTGTAAACACTCAAGGTGATATCAATTATTATTCATTTTGGGGCGAATACCATTATTTGTTATTGATTGTTTATATAGAAAAACAACTGTGGTTTAAGAAAAAACAAAAATTAAAATCAGTGCATATTTTGATAAGCCTATTGAAGCAGGAACAATTTGCAGTGTTGGTCTAACTAGCCAAAGGAATCTAACTTACGATTATTTGAAAGAAAGAATTACTGAAGATATATAATTTTTTTAAATTAATAAATGGAGGATGTAAACGATTTTACAGAAACAACAAAATACTTCCATAATTTTATAGATATTTTTAGATGTATTATTAAGTTGTTTAATTTTTAATAAATAATCATTTTGTTAAACTCATAGTGTCGATTTTATTTGTAACATGTTTATTTGTAAAGGATTTGTGTGTAAATTTTATTTGTGCAGGATTTGTGTGTAATTTTTATTTGTACAATCTATTATTTCTCTTAATAAATTTACTTCCTTTATACATAAAAATGAAAATGCTTGTGTTACCATACAGTATGACAAACTTTTTAAAAGGTGGTTATGTTTGAAATACACCTTCCTATAGATTAGATAATGCATCTGACGATCTCAGAGAATAAGTTTTCAAATTTCATCTAAATCTACAAAACTTACAATTATTGCTGTTAGAAAACATTGTCGATAAATATAAATTTCGAGAAATAGGTGAAGAATTTGAGCACATAGAAGAAGTGTTTAAAAAGTTAGTAGAGCTTCGAATATAAACTATAATGAATAATAACAACATTTCATTTGATTTTAGCTTAATTTGCTTGATTCTGGCTTAAATTTGATTGATTTAGATTGCTTACTTGATAAATTAACATTTCTAGTAAATATGAAACTGTTGCTTGAAATCGAGAAATTTACTCGATTTTGGCTATAATTTTGCTGTTTTTTAAATTAACACAAATCCTACACGTCCATTTGTGAAAAAATTGAAAATTTTCTTGTTTTTGGCTTAAATTTACATGATTTTGGCTTAAATTTGTTCGTTTTTGAGAGTTGAAAAATGAGGTTTCTAGAAAAATGTAAAAGTTGCTTGAATACAAAAAATTACTTCATTTTTGGTTTAAATGATTTGGTTTTTCGATGATTTAGTGCTCTGTGCTAGGATCGGCCTTTAGTATCTATTGACAAAATCTTAAATGGTTCAGAAATTACCATCAAATATGCCTATAAGTAGACATAGGGTATACTTGACCCTGTGACCCTTCTAATCATAGTGGGTGATGTTTACGTTATGAATTTTGTGACTAGGCTATTTTTTTATGGTTTGTAAATTATTGTCAACTATGCTATAAGTTGACATACGGTATACTTGGCCCTGCAGCTCTTCTCATTGTGGGTGATGCCTATGTTATGAATCAGGCAACTATATCTTAAATGGTTCGGAAATTATGACTAACCATGCTTATAAAAGTGTTTAAGACTTAATGAGCCATATCACATTGATCAGTGCTACAAGCTACATCTAGTCCGAAATTGGTGACTATAATTTTAATACTTTGGAAATGATGGTCTACTATACTTATAAGTTCGTGAAGTCAGATGTAGATATACTACACTTAAAATATGGCCTGTTGTAAGGTTACCACTGCATTGTACTTGATGCTCGGATTAATTACATAATTAATTTTAAAATAATAAAATGTCCCCTATGCCTACTAAATTCAATATGGCGGCGAAAAAGTGCGAATGGTCAAAGTTCATAATGTTACTTTAGCATTCGATTTGAAAAGACATGTCTGAAAATATGTAACACTTGGTATATTCACTAATACATTTATATGCTTATAAAATCGAATATGGCATTGGTCATAGTCACAAAACCATATTTTTCCGAAGACATATTCTTACATATCTAAAATATATGAATCTGTAGACAAGTCACTTTATACACTTGTTTGTAAAAGTTAAATAAAAAATTATGAAATGAAATGCATAACATTTATAATATAAAATCATACTTTGATTGTTTGGTTTTATGTGACCCCATAATCGAATTCTTCTTGAAATTATTTTCACCTTGTAATGAATATCTTTTTTTCACGATGCTGATTGTGGTGTTAAGTGTGGTGCTGATTGTGGTGCTAGGCGTGTTGCTAAGTGTGGTGCTGATTGTGGTGGTAGATGTGATACTAAGTGTGGTGCTGATTGTGATGCTAAGAATGGTGCTGATTGTGGTACTAAATATGGTGCTTATTGTGGTTCTGGATGTGGTGCTTATTGTGGTGTGTGTAGGTTGTAAGTTGAAATTAAATTGCCTGCTTGACTCTTCGACACTTTTCGTTGTCGTGTGTGATACCTATGTAATGAATTTGGTAGGCATATCATAAATGGTTCGGAAATCACATCGAATTCAAGATGACTCCTTACTCATCTGGCTCCTCTGTCCAAAACATGGAGTCACTGAGGTAAATTCAGAAGCACTACTAATTATAGCTATTAATGTAGCAACTCAATATCATAAGGATGTTTGTTGGGAGCTGTCAATATGACACATATGCAACTGTAGTGGCAGCCGGAAACAAGATGGCCAACAGCTCATTTGCATCAACATCACAAAATGGCGGAAATCCAAGATGGCGGTGGCACCTCGCACCTCCAACCCCAGACCTCTGAACTGAAACATACTTAAACCATTTTCTGAAAACGTTTGTCGAGAGGATTAAGATACAAGAACAAATTTGTATATATGAAGGCAATCTCACAAGTGTTATTTTTCAATTGTAAGCTTAATCCCCAAAATATGACAACGTTCACACTAAAATACCAGTTCTTCAATATGCTTAAATAAACTGCCCTTGAGCAATTGGAATGCAGTTAGCATGTATTTTTAACAGAAATTATTAATGATTGTTACTGGTGGGTAGGCAGGGCTTAGAGAGGTCATTAGAGAAGACGGCCATGCCCTGCTACATACGGAGTCCGGAGGTTTGCAACTCCACAACCTCGCTCTTGGTCCTTGCTATTGAACATTATAATAGTTCATCAAGTACAAAGACAAAACAAGTATTCGCAATGTGAAATAATATCATAACTGATTGGAAACAAATCCAACATAAAATTAAGTAAATAAATAAATAAAAAATATATAATATTAATATAATATATGCCGATTAAGAAATTAAATGCAATATCCTTAATATTTTGCCAGTACATATTCATACCGCTATTATAGAAGTTTATAATACAATATTAGGCATCTTAATATGAAATAACAAATATTTTAAAGGGGTTTTTATTCCCAAATTACCAATGGTATTTAATTACAAGCTTATGTATTTCAAACTGTATAAGGAAATCCATTAATAGCATGCATGTAAGGCAAATTTAAAATTAATTGTGTTACAAGCATTAACAATACTATTTATCAAAATTCCTGGTTTTCGATCTCAAAAGGTTTCATACACTCACCTTGGTGGCTTTGACTTCGAGTTGCGTTTTGATATCCTGAACCAGTGTATTTACCTTAAAAAAAATTTGGAAATATGTAAATTAAATAATTTTTTATCGTAACATCTTGAGTATCATACGTAAAGGAAATACACATTTACAAACTAACAATGAATATTATAATTGCTATTATAATATGCTAATTGCTTATTTTCTTACCGTTTGGTCTTTATTTTTGAGCTGCATTTTCAAATCCGCGATTTCTTGAGTTTGTGTCGTGACCTTCAAAGAACAATAGTTATTAGTAATCCCATAAACATAACTGATTATTAGTTGTAAAATAATGTGTGCACTGTTCATAATTACATCTCAACTTCATTACTATTGTAGCAGAATGTTCTGATTAGCATTTATTGAAGAATATACTACATCAAATAAAGAGGCCTGCATTTTAAATTATTTACAATGTAATTTATTACAATAAAATGACTAAGCAAATAAACTATAGAAAGCACTTGATTAACAATACTGTTATTGAGTTGAGAAATTCAGCAATATCTCGATGTTCAAAATATTAAAAATTAAGGTACTGTAACTTAAAGATACGTTTCTTATTAATGGAAACCAAATAGTAATAGAACTAAAAATAATATAAATAATAATACTAAAATTATTATAACACTATCGAAACAACAAAAAAATTATTAGGCCTGTTATAAAATAATATTACAAAACAAATACAATTTTATGTAGATATGTTTATCAAAATAAGACTTCGAACACAATCAATATTTGATTCAACAATTAACTTGATGGAAATTTGAGTTATTATAATTTAAATTGAAGTAATTGTTATGATTTTTAGATCAAGAAGCTCATGGGATGATATGGTTGTTGATTGTTCATCGTAAAATGTTAACCAACCTAAGTTACTTAATTGAAACATTAGATAAATTTTTTTTGTCAATAAAATTTGAGAGAACTTAATCTGTAGCGATTATATTATTAGTGGTTTTAAATTTACTGGATTAAATATAAAGGGAACACCATAATGCCGAATTACCGAACTTACGATTGTAAAATTTATAAGTTAAGTTCTATTAAAACTTTAATACTAATTGTTTTCTAGTTTATGGTATAGTTATAGCACATAAAGAAAAAATTACTTACAAACAAGTATAATTATCTGTTTTGATGAAAAATTATGCTTAAAGGTAGGAGAGAATGAGAACATGATTATCCCTTAGTTTTAGAATTGAAATGAACAGTTTATATATTGTTTTAGAAATAGGATATGAATTTGGTAATATTAAGTAGTTGTTGCTGATACTGAAATAATTTTAGACTTTATGTATAACAAATGTTAAGCTAATTTTGTACGGCATAAAAATATAATCTCTTGTATTTTAATTCCTAAGTTGATTTAATGTGTAAATATTCAGGACCATGTCAACTTTATATTGATATTATTTCTAATTTTTTTTTCGTTTAAGTCCTGTTAAATACTTATAAAAATGTATATAATTTTAACAAAGAAATTTTAATTCGAAAATTAATTTTTTTTTTAGAAAGTGAACATAATACCATTAAAAATAAATGTATATAAGTCCATCGAAATATTCAAATCGATCACAATTAAAAAATTTCATTAAATACACACAATGAAGTATAATATATTTATTATTATAAATATACCACTTAATAAATTAAATTAAAAATGGTATTATTGTATTTTCAATAAGAAACAATATGAGACCCAGAATTATAAATATATAAAATATAATATAGCACATTAATTTGTCTATGAATCGTTAAATAGTGTTTGTAAAATTTTAAATCTTCTTAAATTTCAAATCTCTATATTTTTTACATATTTTTGAAAACGATACTGGATAAATGTTTTATTTCAATTGTTTATGTCTGAATTTTAATTTTCATAAATTACAAAATATTATTCTGGATTAATTTCCATGACTTAATTGTATCTTTGATGTTTATCTAATTATTCATAATTTTTTTAGGTTGTTTAAAATAATTTTATATCAATTGCACATTTTGCTGATGAAATTAATGCAACTAAAACAATGGGTATGAGTTGTAAATATATTCCTTGATATTCATTTAATTCACTTCCAGCTAGTTTTTTTTTTTTTGTAAAATGGTTATTATTGGTAATGGAAATAATTTTAATTCCTTAAGGTACTTCAATATTATTTCTAACATTTTCCATTAATTTATAGGCATATTTTCAAATTCACTTTGACTTTTTGCTTTCATTTGGATCTTAAAAGCAATTCATTCTTTTATGTAATATTGTGTTTAAATGTAAATAATCAATTAATATTCTCTAAAAATAATTCATTTTGTAAGTAATATATTAATTTAATAATAAGAGTAAAATATATATATCATACAATGAAGTCATAAATAACCTAATGCTAAATTATTACAGTTATTATGTTTTTCAGTACATTTCAAATCAACCCCATAACCAGAATGATCATTTTCATCAAAATTCAAATATAGTTTTGCCCACTCATTTTACTTTGTAATTCTTGCAATAATCCAAATTAACTCTCTGTATAGTATCTTTAGAAATAAGGCCTAACATTAATGGTTAATTACATCCAGTGTTTTTTTGAGCTCAAAATATTTTTAATCTGCTATTTGCTTCAGAATATATTTTAATTAATTTTAAAATTACTCATTAATTTTGTATCAATCATGAAATATATTTCGTAATAAATTATCAAATAAAAATATGTTTGTAATTTTTTGCATTAGATTCCTAGCCAGAGAAGTAGCAATTAAGTAATAAGCTGGTTTATGATTATAGTTTTAACAACTATCTCTAAAATATTCAAATATATCTGTTAAAAATAATATTTTTTTATAGTTTATTAATTCGAATCTGTTTTATCCTTTTCTCCGAAATAATATGTAATCTATTTAATAATTTTTCGATATTTCTTAGTGATTTAAACTACTTTTTAAATCTTTTCTTATCAGTGCTTAATAATATTTTAATTTTTCAATATGATTGACAAATTCGTAAGGAAAATACCTGTACCACTTAAAATATTTAATCATTCACCTTCATCCTGTGGTTTCCTATTTATTATTTGATTTAAAAATTTGTGAATATTTTATAATTTATCGATATATTTTCATTCTCATTTGAATGATTTTAGAAATATTTCTATTGAATTCATGTCTATAAATGTATCTACAAAAAAAAAAAGGCAAAATTTCCTAGTTTATTATTTTTATCAAATTTAAATAAATATATATATAGTTTCCTTTGTTTGTGCCAAATAAATTACCTGTTCAATATTTTATTTACTAATTCTTTAACAAACAAATGAATATCATAACCACATCTCTTGTGACAAATTGCCGGAATATTTTCTGGGAGTTACATTTCGGATAAGCTGACCCTCGATAATTTTCCTATAAATTATATAAACTTATAAATGTGAAGCAATTGATTAATATCTTGTTTCATTAATGATTTCCAATATATCTAGATCAACATAAACCTTATCATCTATATTTCAAATTTGTTCATATTTGATGCCTTAAAAATTCAGGCCACTTTCTGATGTTTCTTTATCATATTAATTTCCTTCATTTGAATTGTTTTAAGTTATTTTTCACAGCTATGGTCAATTTCTGCATTTTAAATACCTAATTATTTTTATTTGGTTTCTTTATTTTTATGTGATTTATTTGCAATATTTTCTAATTTTAGATATAATTTTCTTATATTTTTTTTTGTTTTCATTATAAACCAATTTTTGAATTCAGCTGTTGATAAAACCGACTGTAAATTCATAGTATGTAGGTTATTTAATTTTCATTGTTGTAGTTTCCATGAATCAGGTTGAAATTACTAATTTTATTCCAACTACTACATAACTTAAATAGAAAACAAATATGTATTTTAATTCTAAGGAAATATTTAAAATGAACTTTTTCCACATCCTTTGCCTTATTCGTTTTACTGAATCATCTATTGTGGAGATTTGTAAATCTGCCACATAATATTTTTTGAGTAAAAGTGAGTTAGTAATGTTATATAATTTATATAATTATATATATTTATATAAATATATATAATTTCACTTTACCATTTGATAATTGCAAACATACCACCATAATAATATGGATGTCAAAAAAGAACCTTATAAAGTAAATTAACTTCTAATTCATTATAAATATTAAAATTTTATAAGCAACTTTATTAGAATAAATTGTGTTAACTTTTATAAACATTGTTACAAAAAAAACACAATTTTCCCCCCCAAATGTTTGATTTTATAATCGGAACCTAATTTAAAATTCTAAAAATATTTAATTAAAGATAAATACTTTTTGTTGTTATTTGATGTTTCTGGACTAACTTATTTTGTTTTTATAGTAAATAACTATACCACATCAAATTAAATAAATATCAAATATTATATTAACTCTAAAAATCATGTTTATTTTTAATATATTTCTTGTAATTTAATGTACGGAGCTACAGTTAATGTATCTTTTTTAAATTTTAAAGTTAGTTATTTACTTCTTAATAGGGACTAATCAGAACTTTTGGTTTATTCGAACTTTCTCATGGAATTAATTTTTCGAATATATTTGTTAAAAATTCATTTACATACAAAACATTATCTCATTTCAACATATGATCATTTAGTCGCGTGATTCGTTCCATCAGGTAAAGTTATTTTATATGTACAATGAAATGTTAATTGTCCACTAATATTTTTGTGTGATTTAAGCTTATATTCAATCATTAGTCAGTTCTTCATTATTAAGTTATAAGTAACGACGAATATAATTAAATCAAATAGAATTTGAAAGTTTATATTCCTGGAATATAGGAATAAAGGAATTTTTTGGTTTTTAATAAATCATTGTAATTAATGGTCTCCTTATTTTATTTTTTGTTTTATTTTCATTTTCGTGGTTTCATTACATCTATGACAAAACTTTGGTGGTTCTTTATTAATCCTTTCCAATCTATTAATCATTTGACTGTTTGTTTAATTCGGTAAATTACTAAATAATAGTTGCTTACCATACATCTCTTTATTTTTAAAACTAACAATTCGTAATTATTTTTGTGTGAATTTTTTTATTACTTACAAGTCATATTTACTCAAGTTTTTATATTTAGAAACATGACTTTATTGATCTCATTCTTTTAAATGATTAAACTAATTGCTAAATGCAGAAAGTGAACATGTCCACTTTTTTACTAATATGATTTTATTCAGGAAATGGCATCTGTACACATGGATGCTTCGTTCTCTAAACAAAGGGAACATTTTCCATGAGTAGAACTGTATGAAATAAGCATTAGGAGTATACATTTGATACAGAAAGGGAACATGTCCTGGACATGTTTCCTTTCTGCAGAAAAATGTTTTGTAAGATCTGTAAACCTGATATTTCTACAGCTCCTTATGGTAAAACAAAAAGCTTTATTATGATTTCGGCAAAATGGACGCTTCAAGTGATAATGGAAAGTGTAGTACTCCAGAGAAAAAAAGAAGAAATGGTGTAAGGAATCCCGATACTTATAAAAGAAATGTAATTCGAGTTGCTAAAGTGAAGGGTGAACCTCATGTGAACTGGGCAGGCAAAAATGTTCCTGGAAGAAAGAAATGCATTGGATGTGGGTATGTATAACCTAAAAATGTTTCTTGATAATATTAATCCAAGTCCTGTTGTCAGTAATTTGTTGTCGTATGCAATAACTGAGGTATAATAAGGTATTGAACTCTTTCAACAGATGTCGACATGGCTGTCTGGTTGATGTTACGGACGAAGAAATGCTACAAATCATGGAAACATTCAATGGAATGAGCACAAAGGAAGAGCAGGATTTCCACCTACAGCGGCTGATAGAAAAGGAAAACGTGAGCAGGAAACGTTCAAATGGAAGATTATTAAAAAACCTAAATCTATCTCTGCGAAGTATCATGTGCTTTGTGGATCGCGTCGTGTCCGATTTTGTAAAACTGCATTTCAGCAAGTTCATGGCGTAACACCTAAGAGGATTTGTCGTTTGTTGACACTTTTAAAACAGGGGAAATCGCCCAGGGATTTACGTGGTAAATCATAGAGTGCAAATGCTATTTCTGGATATGATTGCCGTCAAATTTATGATCATATATCGTCCTTCCCCACCGAGTATCACGTTACACGGGAAAAGAAATAAAATATTTAGATGCTAGATTATCTGTGAAGGAAATGTATGAAATGTTTATGGTACTGTATCCAGATTGTCAGGTAAAGTATCAGTTTTACTGGAATTGTTTTAAACAGAACTTTTCTCTGCGGTTTGGCAGACCTCAAAAGGATACCAGCAGTATTTGTGAAGAACTTGAGTGTAAACTCAAGAGTACTTTTCTATGTGAGAGTGCCAAAAGAGTTGGTGCTGCAGAACTGTTTATATATAAGCGCAGAAGCCAAAAACTCTACTAACTGCAAGATGTCAACACGAGGAAAATGTGCTTGGTCTGTGTTTCGATTTCATGGTAACGGTTCCGTTACCACATATTTCAGTTCAAGACATATACTATTACAGGCAGTTAAGTGAGAATACATTTGGCATACATAACTTGAAAATGCATAATATGAAATGTTACGTGTATCATGAAGGGATTGCGAAAAAATCACCAAATGAATTGTGTAGTTTCCTGAAAGACTACATTGACAATGAAGTATGCCCAAGAATTTCAGAACTTCATATGTTCAGTGATAACTGTCCTGGACAGAACGAAAACAACACCTTAGTGAGATTCGTAATGGCTTTAGCTGAAACAGGCCAATTCAGGGCAAGAAATCAGTACTGTACCCAGAGGAGCCACTCATTTTTGCCCTGTGATAGGGACTTCGGTCTCATTAAGAGAGTACTTCGTACGACAGATAGAATCTACACAGTGCAGCAATACTGCGAACTCATATAAGAATCATCTATCAAGAAGAACAAGTTCGACATTTCGGAAGTCAATCAAGACGGTAGTATTATTAGTTGAAAATCAATGTGGCCATGTTTGTTCAAGGTAACTCGTTACTCAGACTGGCCAATTGGAAATAATGTTCCAAGGCAGAACAAGGAATCACTTTGTGTTCCAAGTACTTTTATTTTGAATTTTGTTGCTTCAAACAAGGGTATGCAATAACTAGTGATTTCATTGGTGGCTTAATAAGCCATAATTTCAAACTTAGGAATACTGCTTGTGGAGAAATTGAACCAGAAGAGAGATGATCCTGAAGCAGAAGAGAGATGATCTCAAGAAATGTGAAAAGTATATTTCAAACACGTACGACGTTTTCTGGAGAGAGTTATTTGATTGACCAACAAACTAGTGTAACATCATACACCATGATGTCATGACAGTGCCATACAAGAGCACACTTCCTTAACCTCCAGTACGTTAAATGACTTATAACATGTCTTAAATGTAATGTGATTTGAAATAAAGTGTATAGATTCATAAATAAATAATAATAAAATCTTAACCTATGCTTTCTGTACTTCCGCAGCAATTAACATTAAAATTATATATTGTTAAATGCAGAATGGGAACATGTCCCAAAATTTCTATGTATGATTTACATCACGTTTGTTAATATCGATGGTTGAAAATTCATATAAATACATCCGAATAATATGCTTTTAATATCCGATTACCACACACGCTAATACTAAGTACCGTACGGGTATAATATAGTTGTTTGTCATTTCCCACAAATTTTTGAAACTGAACATGTTCCCTTTCTGCATTTAGCAATTCATTCTCGTTTTTTATTTCCCTGAAGCTTTTAGATTTCATTCCCGTTCATATTAATTCTTCTTGTATATTTAAATTTTACAATCCGCATTGCAATTTACGGTTATTTGTTTATTATTTTCATTTTTAATGTGATGTTAAGAATTAAAATGTATATATAATACAGTTTGGAAACTATTTCAATTTCACAAATTTTGCATTTCTGTTAAGGTGAAAGGGAGCCGCGGTGTAGTGGTTAGACTACTCGCCTCCCACATAGGCAAACCGAGCTCGGTTCCCGGTGGGTCCACTCTCGGATTTCCGTATGTAGGAATCGCGCCGGACGATGACGTTCATCGGCGGGTTTTCTCGGGGATTTCCCGTTTCCCCCGCCCTTTCATTCCAGCGCTGTTCCATACTCACAACACTTCACTCTTAGTGGCTCTTACAACCCCGATGTCAAGAGCCGCCCAACTCTCTTCACTCGCTCACTCATTCTGTTAAGGTGGGGTTCGTTTTTAGTTTCTTGGTTAAGTCATTTCGATATAGGCTGTTCACGGTAAAGTGAACACTTTTGAGACCCTAGATACTTTTTCCTTTCAGCCATTTCTTATCCTTTAAACACCTTTTAAAATAAATATTGCCATGTAAGTAATAAACAGTGTATATATCCCACCGCACTCCGAAGTTTACATCTAAGGCTAAAATAAAATATATTTATTGACTATTATTCCAAATGAGAGGGCTTTCAAAAGTGCTCTCTTTACCGTGAATAGCCTATACCTTATTTATTACAAAGAATAACTAAAGACTTAAAAATTGTATACGAACTTTTTTTATAATTACCAGTCTATAGCACAATAGAATCAAACCAAGGTTATTTCCTTGTGCATCTTTCAGCGTCAAAATGAGTCGCAGCTATCTTTCTGACACTGTCGCGAGCGGCGAAATCTGACAGGGAAAATCTTTGATTTGATAGTCGAAACAAAGCAGGAAGCATTTTCGATCTGCCGTTGTCTCGGGAGCTCTGCTCCAAACTTATCAGCAGCAACTTCCTTTCAGTTTCTGTTGGCGCCACCTAGTTCAAGTTGTCCGAACTATTACAACGTTCGTCAAACAAGCCTTTATAAAGCATACATTTTTGTTCTGATCCCTTGGCTCATAGGCAGTGTGGCTTACTTGTAACCTGAGTCACTCGAGTTCCCGACCGTGATCTTCCAGGCCAGATGTTCAGTTCAACTGAGAGACCACATTTTACTTCCAAATATTCTATCAGTCAGTCTAAATGAGCTAAACTAGACTGCGACGAAACAAAACAATTCCCAAGTTGTCTCCATGTAGGAACGACTCCTTTCTCTATCCTACAGATGTCGTATATGAACTTCTCCATGAGCTGAATGAGTTTTGTTTCTCCTAACCTATATAACCATATGTATATAATCTTAATACCTATATATTTTTCTAATATTTTTGTATAGATAATGGACCCTTTTATTAAAGAATTCAGCATTATTGGAAATTTATGATATAAAGGATAGTCTATTAAAAAATTTTGAAAACAAAAAGTTTCTAAATTAAAAAAAAACTTAAATTTAAGATTAAAGAAATTAAAAAATTCGACTATGCGATTCATATTGAACCGGAAGGTTTTAAAACCATTTTACCAAAATGATTTGTTTAAAACTATGGTTAAATGACTAAAAATTACAAAATAATTGAGAATCTCAATAATAAAAGAATATTTCTCTTACAATAACAGATATAGGAAATATAAAAATATATGATTTAATTGCAAGAAACTTAAAATTTGTTTCTATTTATTGTTTATCTATTAAATTTTACATTTCATTCATTATAATATTCCGTTCGATTGAATTGTTTTTACCCTGGCTCTCATTCCCTGAATTCTGAAATCGTAATTATTTATTTCCTATTCTTGTTTTTTTTTTATCCTAATTTTTCTAATTTTATGTAAGGTCTAATAGTAGATTGTAATGTGTGGGTCTGGCAATGATATGAAGAAAATGAATATTTTCATTGAAATTAATGAGAAAGCGCGCCCCTATTTTCATAATCTAACGTTTCTTGTCTACTTGTCCTCGAGTCGATGGTTGCGGTGAAGAGCATAGTCATTCTATTCGTAGGTTAAAAAATCTAGTTCTTCAAATTTCTGGCCTTATGATACTTAATATTGTACGAAAATTCAAATTGAAAGTTTTCTTAAGTTGTTTCGTATGGTAAATTCGAGCGATATGGTGAGCAGTATTGTTTAGGCCATTAACATATTGCCCCCGTTATAAACATCTACAGCAGCCAAATTCGACTTACCACATATGTGAGAGAGTGCAGATCTGCTAGGACATCTATGTTCTGTTTCTGCAGCAGCAACTTCTCGTGAGTTGTGCTGCCCAGACACTCCAGGGCCTCGCTGACTCCTTGCATAGCAGAGATGAGGCCAGCATCTCTGTCTGGTAGCTGTAAGCAAAGCAGTATATCTCTCTGGTAGCTGTAAGCACAACATTAGAAATGTCTGGTAGCTGTAAGCAGAGCAGCATTTCTGTCTTGTAGCTGTATGCAGAGCAGCATATCTATCTTGTCGCTGCAAGCAGAGCAGCATCTCTGTCTGGTATCTGTAAGCAGATCAGCATCTCAGTATGGAAGCTCAAAACAGTATCCCTGTCTGGTACCTGTAAGAAGAGCAGCATCTCTGTCTGGTATCTGTAAGCAGAGCAGCATCTGTCTGATAGCTGTAAGCAAAACCTCATGTCTGTCACCTAGCTGTAAGCAGAACAGTATCTCAGTCTCTTAGATGTAAGTAAAGCAGCAACAATGTTTGGTAGCTGTCAGCAAAACAGCATCTCTTTCTTTTAGCTGTAAGCAGAGCAGCTTCTATGACTGGCACCTGTAAGCAAAGCAGCATCTCTTTCTGGTACATATAACCAGAGCAGCATCTCTGGCTTTTAGTGGTAAGCAGAGCCGTATATCAGTATTCTAGCTGTAAGCAAAGCAGCATCTCTGTCTCTTATCTATAAACAGAGTAGCAACTGTGTCTGGTTCCTGTAAACAGAGAAACATCTCTGTGTGGTAGCTGTAAGCAGGGCAGTATCTCTGCCTGGTTGCTGCAAGCAGAGAAACACATCTGTAAGGTAGTGGTAAGAAAGAGAGCATCTCAGTCTTGTAGCTGTAAGCAGAGTAGCATCTCTGTCTGATAACTGTAAGCAAAACAGCATATCTGTCTGCTAGTTGTAAACAGAGCATTATCTCAGTCTTGTAGCTGTAAGCAGAGTAGCATCTCTTGTCTTGTAGCTGTAAGCAAAGCCGCATTTCTTTCTGGTACTTGTAAGCAGAGCAGAATATCTGTCTTGTAGCTGTAAGCAGCGCCGCATCTCTATCTTGTAGCTGTAAGCTAAACAGCATATCTACCTTGTAACAGTCACAACAGTAACTTCTCTCATAGCTGTAAGCAGAGCATAATCTCTGTCTGGTAGCTGTAAACGAGCAGTATCTCTGTCTGGTACCTATAAGTGGAGCAGCATCTCTGTCTGGTAGCTGTATGCAAGGAAGTATCTCTCTCATGTAGCTGCAAGAAGAGCAGCATCTCTTTCTGGTAGCTGTAATCAAATCAATATATCCACCTGTTAGCTGTAAGCAGAGCTGCATCTATATCTGGTACCTGTAAGAAAAGCAGCATCTCTGTCTGGTAGCTGTGAACATAACAGCATATTTGTCTTCTAGCTAGAGAGCACGGCAGCATCTCTGTCTTCTAGCTGAAAGCAGAGCAGTATCTCTGTCTTGTAGCTGAAAGCAGAGCAGCATCTCTGTCTGGTTACTGTAAGCAGAGCAGCATTTCAGTATGGAAGCCGTAAGCAGCACAACATCACTGACTGGTACCTGTAAGCAGAGCATTATCTCTGTCTGGTACATGTAAGCAGACCGACATCTCTGTTGTCCAGCTGTAAGCAGAGCCACCTCTTTGTCTTGTAGCTGTAAGCAGAGCAGTATATCAGTATTCTAGCTGCAACCATAGCAGCATCTCTTTCTGGTAGCTGTAAGCTGAGCATCATCTTTTTCTGGTAGCTGTAAAAACAGCAGCATCTCTGTCCGGTAGCTGTAAGCAGGTCAGTATCTCTGTATGGTCTCTGTAATCAAAGCAGTATATCTGTCTGGTAGCTATCAGCAGAGCTGCATCTCTGTCGTGTAATGGTAAGCAGAAAAGTATATCAGTTTCGCAGCTATAAGCAGAAAGGCATCTCTGTCTTATAGCTGTAAGCAGAACAACATCTCTGTCTTGTAGCTGTAAGGAGAGCCACATCTCTATCTTGTAGCTGTAAGTAAAACAGCATCTCTGTCTGGTACATGTAAGCAGAGCAGCGTCTCTGTCTTCTAGCTGTAAGCAGAGCCACAAAATTGTCTTCTAGCTGTAAGCAGAGCAGAATCTCTGTCTGGTAGTTGTAAGCAGAACAGTATCTTTGTCTGGTAGCTGTAAGCACAGCAGCAGTTCTGTCTGGTATCTGTTAGCAGAGTAGTATCTTTGTCTGGCAGCTGCAAGCAGAGAAACACACCTGTCAGGTAGTGGTAAGAAGGACAGCATCTCAGTCTTGTAGCTGTAAGCAGATCAGCATATCTCTCTGGTAGCTGAAAGCAGAGCAGCATCTCTGTCTCGCAGCTTTAAGCAGAGCAGCATCTCCGTCTGGCAGCTGGAGGCATAGCAGCATAACTGTCTTCTAACTGTAAGCAGAGCAGCATCTCTGTTTTGTAGCTGTAAGCAGAGCCACCTATTTGTCTTGTAGCTTTAAGCAGAATAGAATCTCTGTCTGGTAACTGTAAGCAGGGCACTATCTGTGTCTGGTAGCTGCAATCAGAGCAGCTTCTCTTTCTGTTAGCTGTAAACATAGCATAATCTCGGTCTGGTGGCTGTAAACAGAGCAGCATCTCTGTCTTGTAGCTTTAAGCAGAGCATCATATCTGTCTAGTAGCTGTAAGCAGCGCAGCATCTCTGTCTGGTAGCTGTGTGCGCAGCAGCATCTCTGTCTTGTAGCTGCAATCAGAGCAGCAGGACTCGGGGTCAACTACAGTCATTCGCGAGGAATGTAGCAGTGAAGCGCTCGAATCCTCTGAGCGTAATACTTCTCCACAACAAGATGTAATGTTATGGGGGTGACAGAAATGGTTTTCGTAGAATCATCGGCTCCTTCAACTCAGCTGAGAGCAAGAGATTACGTTCATAGATGAAAGATAAAACGAGCCGTAAGTACAGTTATTCTGAGTTTTATTGATGATTGCATGAGTAAGGGAAGAGATTTGAGATCCCATTAGGGTGAAATGGGTTGAGTATGGAGCAGCGCCCAAATGAAGGGGCGAGGGAAACTTGAGATCCCCGAGGAAACCCGCCGCCCAGCACCATCGTCTGGCACGATTTTCACATGCGAAATTTTGGGGCTGACTCTACCGTGTATTGAAGCCGGATCACTTAGTTCAGAGGCGAGTAGATGAACCACTACATCACCGCGGCACCAGTTTTATTGATGAATACGGAAACAAGTTTATGTGCAGGAACGGTACGATACACTTCCACGACTACAAACAATTAGGGACGGGAATCGAGGTATAATCGCAGTATCGATTTACATCCAAATCGCAAACACTCGCTGTGCGAGGTTATGTACGAAGACGGGAGAGAATAATTTAATTATTTCCCGGCGCCCTGAACGAACGCTCACGCCAACGTAATAAATAATATTAAATCATTTCACCTTTTGACCCGCTTAGCCAAACGCCATCCACGATTTCACATTCTCATTTTTATATGCGGTGCTATTTTTGGCCACATGCATCACTGGGCATTCTCCTGCATAAGGAAAAAAAAACCATATCCACCACCATCGCAAATATTTAAACCAATGCCAGCACGAGTCCATTCTCAATGTAATCTCTGGGCACCAGGGGAAGTTGGTACTTGCCCGGATACAAGCCGCATCAGGGCCGTACCTCCAGCACCACCCGCTGAGGGAATCTCTAGGGAAGTGAGGTCAGCCCACGCTACTCCTTGCCAGGGGAAGTTGGTACTCGCCCGGTTACAAGCCGCATCAGGGCCGTACCTCCAGCAACACCCGCTGAGGGGATCTCTAGGAAAGTGAGATCAGCCCACGCTACTCCTTGCCAGGGGAAGTTGGTACTTGCCCGGATACAAGCCGCATCAGGGCCGTACCTCCAGCACCACCCGCTGAGGGTATCTCTAGGAAAGTGAGGTCAGCCCACGCTACTCCTTGCCAGGGGAAGTTGGTACTTGCCCGGATACAAGCCGCATCACGGCCGTACCTCCAGCACCACCCGCTGAGGGAATCTCTAGGGAAGTGAGGTCAGCCCACGCTACTCCTTGCTTTCCATCACACTTACGGGTTCTCCATTCGGGTGGGTTAATGCCCCACCCCGGAAATGGTCCATTACTATTCGCTTGAATTTCTTCACACTGAAATTCAATGTTTGGACCCCAACAGTCTGACCGTTAAGGAGCAGACAGACCCGACTATAAAGTCGATCGTCATCACACCTGCCCGTGATTCAAGCTCAGCCTGGGAGCCAGATAACCCTCTAGTAAACCACACCTAGGGAACACCCGGGATCTTCCCACTTTTGTTAACCACAAGTAGGTAGTGGGTTCTCTTAAGCTAGGAGAGGTTATATGTATATGACGCTTCACTAACAATTTCCTGCATCACATTGCAGCTTACTCTCCGTTATAGGCTGTTCACGGTAAAATGAGCACTTTTGAAAGCCCTGCTTAAGATCTACTTGTATGCACGCTGTGTATACCTCCGCCTTACGTAAAATTAGCATTGCCATGGGCTTCATCACTTTATTCATGCATCCGTCAGGGGACACTGTGTATATATTAGATAAGTAAATACCTTACAAATCTGCTCAGTTTTACACTTCAATGCATTAAAAAAATGGAAAATGAAAGAATTAATTTTAAGCTATCAGAATGGTTACGTAACACTTTTTACTCGACGTTAAGATATGGAACTACTTTCCATCCATCGTTACCAACATTACTGGACAAATGTCACTCAGTGTGCCAATTAAAATATATGCATGCTGGGGCAGTGACTATTTTTATAAGGTTCATTTATAAAGTGCCCACTTTATCGTGAACAGCCTTTACTAGAACTGGCAATATCTCCTGCCTAACGTCGAGAAACAACTTGGTTTGTCCTAAATATGACAGTTCGCGGACGCAGCCGGTGTGAGCGAAGAACGCTATATCGCGCATCACATCTTCGTTCTCCGTGAGTTCGTCTCAATCTATTTCGAGACCGACAACTGTTAACGAATTTCTGTTGAATGCAAACGACTGTGAACAAGAACTGTGAGCTGGCAATGGCCATGTCTACCCCAAGTATCTACAGAAAGTTGCGCTTCGCCTCCGAAAACTTCCCCTATCGTGGCATAGTGCAACGCAGTCTCAAGCACAATTCTCACTACCGCGACTCAAGACAAGACAAGCGCGGCTTTATTCACGTCGACTCATATGCCTTCTCATCCTCCCTACATTGCACGATAACGCAGCAGCCAGCTACGTGTACTTAGCTTACGCGCAAGAGAGAAATGTGTTAACCCCCAATATAATATGGTTTGTTCTCGCGACATACTCTGTTTGCTGATACGTAACTTTGGTAGCTGCTACCGTGAAACAGATTCACAACTGTTATGTTGTCACCTCTCTACCGACATTTTCTCAGTGCAGCAACTAACTTCACAAAAGATTCGAATAAAGCTTTGAATGGCGTACCTAAGACGTTGCTCTCCAGTAAAATGTATTTTACTGCCGCATATATCTACAGTGACCATTAACACCTACTCAAGTACTAACTGAATAAAATATGTTTATAAGACATGTTTACAGCACATTGCACTTTATTAACTTAATATTCCACTTGGCTGCATTCATGGATTATTATAACAAAGCATCGGCATACCATACTATCTGAGGAAATAAGCTTTATCGAATGAATTCACTCACTCGCTTCCCACCTAGGCGAGCAGTGTTCGATTCCCTGCTGGGTCGCCGCCGTATTTTCGCATGTGGGAATCAAGCCGGACGATGCCGCTGGTCGGTGGGTTTTCTCAGGGTTCTCCCGTTTTTTCCCGCCCTTGCATTATGGCGCTGCTCCGTACTCCCCCGCTTCGCCCTCACTAGCTCTCGAGACCTCAATGTCAAGAGTCACCCAAATCTCTTCACTCTCTCGCTCACATTAACAAATGAATTAATATCGCATTTAAGTATTTTACAGGTCAAGAACGTTTTCAAGGGAATTATTTTTATCTAACCTACCTTAAAACTATGATGAAAGTCGGAGGTCCTGGGTAAGGATAGGACCTCAGCGTGTCTCAGGGCTGAGCCTAGGCATGCAGGGAAGGTCTTAACTACAAGTTGTTGTAAACGGCGCTATTATAAAGACTCAATCACGATGATCACATGATGTTGGTGAGGGATGTGTTGCTAGACACTCGACGAAGCACGTTATCCGAGTAGAAATCTCTTTTATAGGCTGTTCACTGTAAAATGAGCACTTTTGAAAGCGCTGCTTGAGATCTACTTGCATGCACGTTGTGTATTCTTACGCCTTATATAAAATTAACGTTGTCTTGGGCCTCATCATTTCATTCATGCGTCGATCAAGTGAAATTGTAAAATTGTTAGAAAAGGAAGATTTCACAAATCTGCTCATTTTTACACTTCGATGCAGTAGGAAAGAAACAGAAGGGGAAAAGAATAATTCAAATCATTATAAATAATTACCTAACACTTTTTTATTCGCCGTTAGGATATGGAACTACTTTCCCCCCTTCGTTACCAACTTTACTGAGCGCATGTCACTCAGGACGCCCGTTAAAATATACGCAGACAGGGGCAGTGACTTTTCTCTGAGGTTTATTTTGAAAGTGCTCACTTTATAGTGAACAGCCTTTACGCATAAAAATAACTGAACACTGGTGAAGCAGAGTTGATGTATTTGACATGAAGCACAGTTGACCGCAAGTACATACTACGCGGTTTGTAGAGTGCAGATGAGACGAGCAGCAATGGCGGCCACAAGTTCCTAAAGTGTTGATGTCTTACCAAGCCATTGGCTTCTCCTCGACATCGTCGTGTCGTGGCGAGTATGAGCAGAGAGAAGGCCAGTAGGAGGCTGCACGAAGTAGCCATAGCAGTGTCCTCCTAGAAACAAGTGAATGCCCCATCACAGCCTCCCTCTTCATCACGCGTGGCTCACGTTGCCCTACAATAAAGCCTCTAAAGCTGACTTTACAATTAAGCAAACTTACATTTTACCATGACAAGTAGGCACAACATACTCGACTGAAAAGGAAGTTTTGCGCCTTCTCTAAGCGGTTACACATGAGGGTTGATCACAAGGACGGTGGGTGCATTACTAAAATGCACTGGTCGCTTCCGGCGTGATATTCCGTACAGGCTGTGTCTGTTTTCATGCCGTGCCTTCTCCTGAGCAGCCTGGGAAGTCTGAAACCTGCTGCTCCAAAAAATTTTTCAGACGTATAGCTATGTATGTCACCACGTATGTTACCTTTGCACTATGCGAAGCTTCCGTGCATTTGGCTATTTGTACACGAATTTTGCTACGATGCAACAACAGAACCATGAAAATATTTCCCATGCAACTGGCTTTCAATATAACACTTAATGTTTGTCTTTCCTGTGTTCTCAATTCCTATAACTGTCTATCCGTATAATACATACAAAACCAGAAACGTAGAATATGTCAAGTTTCTTTACGGTTCGGCTCGTTTAGAGAATAGGTCATGATTGTTATCTGTATCGATTTAATGATATTTTAAAACCATATTCTATAAACAAGTAAAATAATATAAGCATTTTAGTTGTATTATATTGTTGAGCAACGTGAGTGGTACAGGCAGTTGTGAATAAATAAGTGTAATATCTCAAGAAATTATTTCCTTGCCATGTATGCATACGTTTTGCAACCTCGAGGTAAACATTTAAAATTTTAGTGTCTCGGACATCGGGTACAAATCGCCAAATTTCCATAAACTCAGGAAAGTTGTCAAAAGTTATGACATTTCTGAACGTAAAAAGTTTCAAACAGTAGTATTCTGTGCTCAGCAGGAAATATTTTCAACAAATATTGTGTAAATCTGTAGAGATTGGGAACGAAGCGTCACAGTAATTTCTTTTTAGCTAGTATTGCTTTCCAGCATTGCAAATTTAGTACATACATTAAGTACTTCATCAAACCAAGTTTTGTTTGATTTGGTTCAATATGCGTAGTGATAATGCACATGCCAGTAACATTATACGACCACCATTTTAAAAATAAGTGTCATATATATAATATTTACATTGAACGGTCTTCCGCGTTGCTACTTTGATGCCAAATATTATGGTACTCGGGTAAAATGTTACTGAGATATTTTACTACATTTTAGTTTTTCACGTGACGCTCTCTTCTAAAACATCACAATAAATAAATAAACTATAAGTGTATTTCGTGCGTACAAAATATGCCGCCAGCACAATAACTTGTATTAAAATCGGCTTGGTGTAACAGAGATATAGGATGCAAAACAAAGAACAAGGAGGCCGTAGTTTGGAACAAAAGTACTTTAAGATATAATAAAGGTTTATTTTTCTCATATAACAAGCAAGAGAACGAAAAATACTACGAAGTTGTTGATTCAACGTTCCTGGGTATTGCCACACCACCAAGTATGCTTAAAATACATTTAAAGGTTATGTAGATATGATATATTTAACTGTAAGCTGTTCACTGTAAACCGAGAAGTTTTGAAAGCTCTGTTTTACTTGTATGTACATTGTGTATTATTCCACCGTATATAAAATTAACATTGCCAAGGGCGTCATTACTTTATTCGTGCGTCGGTCAAGTGAAACTATGGAATTATTTTTAATTACATATTTTACCAATCTTCTCCTTTTTACACTTATGTGCATAAAAAATAGAGATCTAACAAAACAAGACTTTAGTGGTATAACTAATGAGTCTACTTTCTTCAACATGATGAATTTAATGTTTAAATAATTTATTAAAAGCTGAGTTGGTAGGCAGGACTTGTCTCGTTGAAAGTAATATAATTGAATATGAAAACAGAAGCATATGCAACAGTAGTGAGACAATTACAAATACACGCGTGTTTTACCCGGGACTTGAACCCAAAAAAATTCTTACCATAGGCTAGTGTGCAATCAACTGCATTACGGAGGTCGGAATTCATTTTTAAAATAAGTCGCTGAGTCACTTAAAACATGTATTTGGCGGAAGAATTTGGCGGAAATCGGTTGTATGGTCCATGAGATATGACATACAACATCCATATTTTTCAACTGACGATCTTAAAAAATTGTGGACATAAAATTAATGTGTTAGCACATTCGATTAAAGTATTTCACCAGTACCTATACAAAGTTAAGTTAAAATCGATTATATAGTTTCGTAGGTATAGCGCACTAAACTAAAACGATGTTATAGATATTCTAAAAATAAGTGTCTGTCACACTTAATAAATACACATAGCTATATCGTCTACCAAAATAAAACTTCTTCGCCCTATTTGTAAGAATGTTTTGATTTTTTCCCGAGATATGATATACAATTTTAATTTTTATTATGATGCTAACTTATAACATTGCAGAGATATGAAGCTCTGTATAGACAAGTTTGATGGTTATAGCTGACACTCCCAGTTTACAAAGTTAAGTTGGAATTGATTATCGTACATGGTTTCGACGATAAAATATATTAAGCTAAGATGCATGCTAGTCCGCTATTTAGAAAATAAGTGTCTGACATACTAAAATATACTGTTTTTCATCATTGGTGCAGCACTATATGTTTGCAAAAATTTGGTAGGAATCGGTTCGTTGTTTACCGAAATATAACAAAAATTTTATTGATTCATGTGCCACTATCTTATAAAATGGCTGAAAAAAGCGGGTATGTGTTGACATATATAATGCTTATAATTGATTCTTTCGGCATACAAAATTAGGTCTAAAGTGGTTAAATGACATAGTAGATATATAAAATTATTTGTAAGGCCTCCACAATAAAAAAAAAAGGACTTAATCAAGTTCAATCACTTACGTTTACCTAGCCTTTCATAGTATTACTCGTACGCCAAATTGGGTGAGAATTTTGTTTATAGTTTTCGAGATACCCGATGTCCCAGCGTTCACCTACCATTTTGACTCACCTAGTACTCGTGTATGCCTAGGGTGAGGATGGCGTGATACGGCCAGATCTGTCCGGCGAGTGATGCCAATCTTATTCAGCACTGAACGATGGTCACCTGCACACCACGTATTATGTGACCTCAGCATCAACCTTGCAAACCTTGCAAATGGAGCCACAGAACACACCGCTCGCCTGTCAATGGACGCTTTACGAACAATGTTTTAGCATGGAATAATTTCGCGCTTTGGAGGCATTCCATACCATGGCCTGCCCACTAGCCCGATCTGTCGGTTTTCGATTATGTTGTGGGGATTCCTCAAAAGTCGAGTGTTTCAAACACGCCCACCAGATCTGAACACGCTCAAACAGAGGATTCCCGCGGATATTAACGCCATACCGGCAGCAGCATTGTTGCGGGTTATGGAAGCGTGCTGCATCGAGTGCGCGAATGTGTGAACCTGGACGGACGTCATATCACTGGAGATATGATTCTGTTGTGTGTGTTGTCACAAATGGCAGACATGTACCTTTCGGTTTTCTGTAACATCGATAAATATTGTCTCTGTTTTAACATACTGCACGTGATTCACAATGGTAGGTGAACGCTGACACTCTGTATAGTGAAAAAATATTTTTTTGTGGTATCTTCCAAACTGGCGGACTAACAACAATATAAATTTCAAATTTAATGCTTACATTATGCTCTGCCAGCATACGAAATTAAGTTTAAATCGGATGAATGGTTCCCGAGATTAGATGTATCGCACTAAATATTAAAATAGGCGCCAATTTGAAGGTGCCCGGCGTCGTATAAGACTATAAAAGTCACGTGTCCTTACTATGTAATATATATATATTAAATATATATGTCGAGTTTGATGAAATTCGGTTTTACGCGTTCCAAAACTGAAAACAATGGGTCAGCTGGGGGATGGAATGACAAGGGGGAGGGGGGAGGCTCACTAACCAGACACACACAGAGGCATGAAAGAGATCTCATGAGCCATTCTCTCCTTCGGAAAGTAGGCTATAGGCTGTTCACGGTAAACTGAGCACTTTTTAAAGCCCTGCTTAAGATCTACTTGTATGCACGTTGTGTATTCTTCCGCTTTATGTAAGATTAACTTTGCCATTGGTTTCATCACTTTATTCATGCATCGGTCAAGTGAAACTGTGAACTTATTAGAAAAAGTGAATATTTAACAAATCTGCTCATTTTTACACTTCGGTGCATTAAAAAAGAACAGAAAGCTAAATAGATAATTTAAGTTATCAAAAATGGTTACCTAACACTTTTTATATGACGTTAAGATACGGAACTACTTCCCATCCATCGTTACCAACATTACTGGGTGCACGTCATTCAGTGCGCCCGTTAAGATATATGCCGGTAGAGGCAGTGACATTTTTCTAAGGTTGATTTCAAAAGTGCTCACTTTATTGCGAACAGCTTTTAATAATTTAAATTGTGTTCGCAAATGTTTACCTAGCACTTTTGTTTCAACATTAAGACATCCAACTACTTTCTTCAACAATAGTTGGAGTGAAAGTGGCTAACCAGTTTAATTTTTTATACAATATTTTGAAAACAACTATACAAATTGCAGCTTAATAATAATATTAATAACGTGTTTTTAACGTGGTTGTCTACCTGGTGTTTGGAATCCGTTGTAGCGTATGAAGAAACTACTCGATATACCCCCAGTAGGTTTACGTACGAAAAGAAAGTAATTCCAAACGATGACGGACTGATATTTTTAAGACATCAATAACATTAGAGATATTATTTTAATGCCCTCCAAAATAGCTAAAAGCAGCCTTTTCGAACTGCTGTGTCATTAAAATATGCGAACCGGATACGTGAGAAGCTACGACAGTGGACTTTGCTACAGAGGGACGTCCAATAAAGTTATAGGACGACCGCTTAAATTCCTGAATTTCATCGATCACGACGAAACCGCCAACGCGACAGTTCAGGGCCATGCACGTAGAGGCGATAACGTTATACATACGTCGGTCGGCATCTATAGGTTTAATGGAATCAACGGTAGTCTAACGTTAGTAATATTTCGTAATCAAATAACATAATATTGTGTCCCAACAAATAAATTTAATACGTCTGAAATGAAAGATATGTCCACCAAGGCCTTCGCTGTGTAATGGGGCGCAGGAACGTGGGCATAGAAACAGAGTTGATGTAGAAAGAAGAAACGTCTTTTAAAGACAAACCCTTACTAGGAAAATATGCTTTCCCCTCTCCACCCTCATTGCAGGGACAAGCACGGGACATCGCATACATCGTTGCAGCACAACTCAGTGAACAAAAAAAAAGGTCACATCAGGGAATTCGGAATCAATTGTCAAAGTATTTGGCATAGGGTAAAATAAACAGCAAAAGAAGTCTGACATTTGAATACGTAAAGGTATGAAAACGGTACAATAAATTAATTTAAGTAGATGATTTTATACGTGGTGCTGTGAGGAGAAACATACAAAAGTTTTGCATGGCGAGAAAAACATTATACTATAGTTCCAAGTTTTACAGTGTATGTTCATATTTGTCTATTATTTAATGCGACAAAATTTTTATGAGCGATGTAATTTTTTTTTTTGTTTAAAACTTTTTTTGCTTCAGTGTTTTACTATTTTAGTGGGTTTATAAGTCTATGTCCTGGTGACGAGCGTGGCGCCTCTACATATTTCCCAACATCACACCTTTCCTCCTTTATATTTATCCGCTCACAACTCGCGGCAAACCAACAGGCCACGCTCAGTCAGTGCAACGGTACCACGGAGAGCCAACTACATTTTACTATAAAATACTAGGCGCCCAGCCCGTAACCTTTATTTTTAGTATTGTCACGTGCCTAAAACAGTTACGATGTAATTAATTGTTGTTATCACACAAAGACTAAAGATAAATGATGTAAAATTAACTCAACATTGTATATAGTTCTATCCGCTAAGCCACTGCGGCCCCACTTGGAATCGCTCTGTTCACTGAGCCACTAAAGCCCCACTTGGAATCGCTCTATTCACTGAGCCACTAAAGCCCCACTTGGAATCGCTCTAGCCACTTGGCCACTGCGGCCCCATTTAATATATATCTATCCACTGGGCCACTACGGCCCCATTTGATATATATCTATCCGCTGAGCCCCTGCGGCCCCACTTGGAGTAGCTCTATCCACTGAGCCACTAAAGCCCCACTTGGAATCGCTCTAGCCACTTGACCACTGTGGCCCTAATACAAAACTTTCATAGGAAAAAAGTAATTTAAAAATGAGTTTTTAGGTTAAAAGGTAATGATTGCGTCATCTGATCATGCTGAAATTCGAACTTGGCCTGTATTTTACCACGAGGATTCGCTCTGCAAAATTTGAAGAACTTCTGTTGAGTTTCAAGGGACTTAGATCATTAAAGACGTACAGACAGACAGAGATCGTCCTATTATATAATAGGATACCTTTATTTTCTAAGTGGGGCAGCAGTGGCGCAGTGGCTAGGACGCTCGCCCCCCCCCCCAACACGGCGATCCGGGTTCGATACCGGCGGGTTCACTCACGGAATTTAGCATTCGTGAATCGTGCTGGACTGTGCCGCTTGCCGGCGGGTTTTCTCGGGGCACTCTCGTTTCCTCCGCCCTTGCATTCCAGCGCCGCTCCATACCTAGGGTATCATTTCGTGTCATGTCAGGTAGATGACGGGCATCTACGGGTCCCAGCTGGAAAGCCCGTCACTCGGAGAGTGTTGCATCGTCCTGGTTCACTCCCCACTCGAGTTTTATTCTCCAAGCTGGAAAGTTCTTTATTAAGTGATATTATTCCATAGCTCTGGAAATATTAAGCTGACACAAATCTATGTTGGGGTGCCGATGTAACTAAAATTGTCCAGACCTTTGTAAGATACTGCTGCAGAAATTTTATTTCCATAGGCTCACAATTATATTTCAGTAACTGAGAAATTACTATCACGTATTTCTGCGAAATTTTTAGGTTTTAGACATGTTCCTAACCCAACTGTTCTTTTTATCAAAGTTTGCCAGAACCGTTTGCATTCATATGCAGAAAAAAAGTTGGCTAAAACTAACTTTATTAATTATATTATAGTTTCGGCATATCAGCGTGAAGCTTTCGGAAACACGCAGATAATTAGAGACAAAATTTACTTCCGTCTAGTGAAGAGCCCCACAATTTGGAAGTTAAGAAGTTAGTGTAACATTCGTGACTTACTTAAGTGCCTTCATACTGTATTGGTCGCAATTTATAATATTGTTGCAATTTGTCAAATGTAATGTTGAAATCAATGTAAAATTGAATAATTATCTAGTAAAGGTGGTGTAAAATTGCGGGTTGAACACTGACCCGTGGAGGATGAAGAGGAGGGGGGGGGGGGCAGGGGCGGAAAGCAGACTGCAGCTCCCGGCCCTATACCACAGGCGACATGCACTGTACATCTCCACTTCAGGAACAGTAAGTAACCTAACTTACTGAATTATCGCTTGTTTCCATACTCCCTTTCCTGGCTGGCTGCTACGTTTGTCATCATTGTTTAATTATGTCCACGTGATTTCATTTTGACGTTTGACACAACTATCTATAGGCGGTTCACCGTTAAATGAGCCATTTCGAAAGCCCTGCTTAAGATCTACTTGCATGCACGTTGTGTATTATTCCGCCTTATGTAAAATTAACATTGTTATGGGCATCATCACCTTGTTCATGCGTCGCTCAGGGGAAAATGTGGAATTATTAGAAAAGTAAATATGTTACAAATCTGGCAATTTTAGATGCATTAAAAAAACAGAAAGTGAAATAAATAATTTAAGTTATTACAAATCACATAACACTTTTTATTCGACGTTAAGGTATAGAACTACTTTCCCTCCATCGTTACCAACTTTACTGGGCACATATCACTCAGTGCGCCCGTTAAAACATATGCAGGTAGGAGCAGTGACTTTTTTCTAAGGTTGATTTCAAAAGTGCTCACTTTATCGTGGACAGCATTTACTTCAAACTAAGCTAGGCATTTAAGTATGCCACGTAACAATGAGTTGTTTTGTTCAGTAACAGAACACTATGTTAGCAATTCGCAAATATGCTAGCAGCCTCATACATAGCCTCTTGTTCGGATGACACAAGGTTATCATCGCCATTAATATAATATGAAAGAAAAATTTTGTTAGCGGCAAACATATTCTGTAGCGTTATATATTAAACGAAATCATTTTTTTTGTTATGACAACGTAAGACGAGCTGCAGTAAGGAAAGTGTTTATCTAGCGCAGTTCAGGCACATGACTTACCTCGTGGGGGAAGTGAGGAGGGCAGTTGTCAGCTGACGGCACTCGAGGCAGATATATACTGCTGATGCAACTGGCTCGCATTATATAAACCAGCGGCGTGGCTGGACTGTGAGCTGCCGACAGGGGACGCTGTCCTTGCACGCCGTGGTTCGTGAGGCGCCACCCGCCATACTGCACACTCGCCACAGTCTCCACACTCGACACGCAACGCACTGACGTCTTGGCGTCGCCGGTTCCTTTCATGCGAGCGTGTCCACTGTCCGTACGAAGCAGGGTTGCCAGATTGTTTTTTTGTCGAAGTCGCCTAGATGGCCAATCTTTTGTCGCCCAGTTTGATTACACTTTATATTAAATGCATTTTTAAAAAATATATAGTAAATTTTTCATCTAACTTTAATATGTATGCAACGCGAATTGTTTCAAAATTTAAAAATTGTACAGGCCTACACAAAATTAGAAGAAATATGCCAAACGCATAAACAATCACGTGATATTCAATTCGCCTATTGATTGTCTGCAGCGTGTAACGAGAGTCTGAAAAAGAGACCCCTCTTCAATTGTATCCGCAGCGGTTGCGGTTTAAAAAACTGATCTTTCTTATGAGAATTAAGTATACTATTCACACTCAAAAAGTATACCAATACTAAGTAAATAATTCCAAGTATCCCAAATATCGGAAATTCATTACAAAAATCGCTTAAATTGCGGCAGTCGCATTTTCGTAATTTTTTTATCACAAATTTTGCCTTGAAGTAGCCGTAGCCCAAACAGTGACAAATCGTCCAATCTGGCAACCCTGGTAGGAAGCTCTGGCAAGGGATCTTGTGCGAGGTGTAGGCTACCGGGCGCTCGTTACTGCGCGTCATATTGCTGACTTATGCAGCTGTTTCGCTTCTGCAGTGTCAAGTAATGTGTGTCCGAGGTGGGCGCCTGGCCGACACTCAGGCCCTTTCCACGCGAGACGTATCGTCATAGACGCGTGCTAGATCCGTCATGCAGCGACGATGCATACGCGCTTGGTAGTTTGCACATGAGGCGTATTACAAGCGTATTAAATACCGACTGCCGCGTCTTCAGTTGGAATAATGTCGTGTAGTGAGGAAGATGCAACTGTGTACTGCTACATGCATCAACGCAGAAGAAAACGACGGCGATGTTGGGTGCATCCTTATACTGAACGAAACGTCAGTAAAGGATTGTCTATTGCTGCAAGAGAACTGTCAGAAGATGAGGTGAAATTACAAACGTTTTACAGAATGGAAAAACAAACATTTCAAGAACTCCTTGAAACTGTAATTCCTCATATTCAAAAACAAAACACCAATATGCGGGAATGTGTGAGTCCAGCAGAAAGAATTTTGATAACTCTGAGGTAAGTCACAAACATATCCAGTCAGGAATTATAACGGGGACAATGTTTACAACAGATTTTAAATTGATACAGCAAGTAAGCAAGAGCTCTACATTACTCACAGTTCTATAATTTGCAATGTTTTATGATGATTATAAAGAAGAAATTACTAATGGATATTTACACACATATTAAAATTATATTGCTCTACAACACACAGGTTTATACATGAATTTATATCTCGAGGTTCTATGTCTTCCATGTTCAATATTTCAAAATAACGCTGTTCTCATACATGACGAACAATAAAATGTTACGAACAGACATAGGTAAAAATAAAACGTATTTGAAATACATTAACTACATTTAGAAGGGATGCGTGCTATCAAACTGTGGCAAAGATGCCGTTATGTCTGTGTAACGAACATTGTGTGTATCTGTTGTGTAATTTGGCGTTCGTTCGCTGGTAGAGTAACTAACAGGTGGAGGTGCTGACGAACCAACAGATTGATGTGGACAGTATGCACACGATACAGGGGCAGGTGTCGTTGTAAAGCCAAATACCCTGTGTCATTGACGGCGAGAACGATGTTTGTTGTGAGAGACCTTCAGTTTCACACATTTGTTTTGTCTGTAAATCTTCAAGCAACAACGGCGTTTTAATTTTTTAACTGTCTTAAACTAGTATCAGATAATGCAGAAACATCTGGCAGCAAACTGAGAAGAAACATTGTACGGTGATGATCGCGGTTTGGATTTTCGTTCTTCATTTTAAAATACAGCATGAACACCTCTTCAACATCATCTGATGATGTTTAGAGTTTCTTTGTTTCTATACTTTTGCAAACGTGTCTGGATTTACTGCCTCTTTCTCTGTTTCATCTGTCGGTTCGTTTGATTGCGTTTCAATGGGCTGTACATCGTCCTCACGTGTTTCACAAAGCGAAATGTTAGATGTTTGTTGGCGAGAGCGCTGCACAGGCCGTAAATAAGGTAGAATAACTGCATGTTGTCGTTCAGGTAATACAGTTTCTTCGCTTTAGCGGAATATCCACTTGGCGGAGCTTTGAGAGATCTAACGAGTCAATTCCGAATATTCTTCCACTTCTCCTTGCAATCAACCACTGAAACTATAATAATTTTCTTTAGGTCCAGATGTATAGTATGCTGTGTAAATGAGAGTCAACATTAAAAATCTTATAAGTATACATTAACCCAGGGGTGTAGCCAATTGGGGGAAGGATGGGGGTGTTTGTGGGTCAGAACAACCCTCCCTTTTCCAACTCAATTCGCTACAACATTATAGAAAATTTATAATGAAACACATTAATATTACTTTGGAATATTCAAGTGGCAGTGTTTATAATAGTGAACAGGAAATAGTTTATGTTTAGGAAATAATGTAGATAATCTGCAGACTAGAAAAGCACAGGTGGCCCTTCATACACGACTCTTACATACACAAAACAACTATTGGCAACGTAAAACGAAACATTCACTAGTAATGTGGAATATGATTTCATTATTATCCACTTTCAATTGGGGGCCACGGTGGCTGAGCGGTTAGCCTGCCGGGTCACTCCGGATTTTCACATGTGGGAATCGTGCCGGACGATGTCGTTGGTAGGCGGGTTTTCTCGGGGACATACCGCTTCCCCCACCACTTCATTCCGGCGCTGTTCCATACTCACCTCAATCACCTTCATCGGCTCTCAAGACCTCGACGTTAAGAGCCGTCCAAATCTCTTAACTCACCCACTTTCAATTGAAGACAGAAATCAATCACAATCATGATGTGTGTTGGCCGAGAACAAAATCACAATCGTAAAACTAAGCCATCTTATATAGCGTGAAAAATCAATTATTAAAATATTGAAGCCACTCATTCATCAATCGACGCTACTTGTAAAGCCCATTGTTAAAATAAAAAATCCATCGAGTCCTAAGCTTTGAGAACTGCCAAATAAAAGTCCGTAGATCAATGCATGTTAGCAGAAATAATATGCTTTAGAACAGAATACATCTCTTCATATACCCAAAATACATTTAAATTGGCTGGTGGTGAAATAAATAAATACTCGGTTATTACTAAATCAACAATGCCAACGGAAAAAATGAAAAATAATATGTATTTTATGCGTTATCGCCAACGGTTTCACACACGACAAAGTTTTCTAGTAAAGGGCTCAAAGCAATTTTGTATTATTAGTAAACGTCGCCACATATGTATAAGATGATATGGTATTATAGTTCAGGTACTTGGCTACAGGTGCACGTTTACTTCAGTAAGTACGCCTATACATTTTGCAAGAAGAACATCAACTGTAGCAGTAATTGTTGAGAAAACTACCAATGCAATTTGGGATTCTTTAAAAATAACATGCATACCATTACCTGACACAGAAGGATGGAAAAATATCGCGGCTGTGGCACCTACCGAACTGTGTAGGTGCTATCGACGGCAAGCACATCCGAATCCAAAAATTACCAAATTCTGGGTCTGCGAATCAAAAATACAAGAATTATCATTCTGTTGTATTGTTAGGATGTTGCGATGCAGATGGGTACTTCACGATGATTGATGTGGATTTGTTGGCATGAACAGCGATGGTGGTATATTTCGTGTGTCGAAAATTGGACGTCTGTTGGAAAGTGCCAATGTGAATATTCCACCTGCGTGTCTAATTCCTCACGACGAAGGCGGAAATGAATTTCCACACTACTTTGTTGCAGACAACGCGTTTCCTCTGAGACGCAATGTGACGAGGCATCACCAACACGAAGAGGATTTTCAATTATCGACTGAGTCGTGGCAGAAAAACTGTAGAATGCACATTTTTGGATGATGGCGCAAAAATTTCCAAATATATATGACACCATAATTTCAATAATAAAATGTGCTTGTGTACTTCATAATTTCATACGAAGAAGGGATGGTGTATCCTACACAGTTCACACTACCGAAGAGAACCAAACTTTGCCTCCGAGAAATATGACCATTGTTGCGGGAAACGTGATCATAGATATTACATCGCCACCTCACTTTGTGCGTGAATGTTTGGCCAATTACTGTGTTCAAACAAGAAATGCACTACCGTGGCAGTGGAATTACTGCACTTGTGGCCATTAAAGTTGTGTAAGAAATGTTCATGACAGTGGAATAGTGGAAGATGAATGATGCTTCCCATGGTAGTGGCAAATTATTAACATAATTGCGACAACAATCTGTTTTGATAGCTGAATGCTTTCCACATTCCCATGAAAAAATTATTAGTTGTCACGCAAATGTTTGAATATCAACAGATACAATATATTGTTAGCTGGTCTAAAAGAGTGCTACGTCATACTCTGATAATTCGTCACCAATGAAACGCTTCAGTGTTTAATTCTATTACATTAACCTGAATGTAACTTTGTTTACATTTACAGTACAATGTATTTTAAGGCCTTAATAAAACACTCAAAGTGTTGTTATTCGAAAGAGTGGCTTATGCTGCATTTACCTAGTACGACCTCCTCTTCATCTGTAAAAACATGTGCACAAATAACACCACATATTATTTATAGTAAAGAGGGTGAATTTTATTTCTTATATTTACTTACAGTTTTTTTTACACATTCATAATTATAATACCTAACAATTAAATACCAATTAAATGTTTCTATTTGTACATACCGGCCCAATTCATTTGCAGGCCTATCTCGCCCCATGTATCTTTTTCTGTTACATCCTTCCTCGAACATTCTGTCGATGTATGACCGCACAAACACGGGTGATTTTCAATGATTTGTACCAATTTTATTACAATATTTCCACTCATTCTGTACCACTCGCACTTCTGTCCCCTCGCTCGTACGCCTAGCGACTGGCATTGGTACACGCCTCTCACCATGCAGCTATCGTGTCGTGACGAGAGCGATATACTGACGCCTCGTGTGGACACTTGTATTGAACAACATGGGTGGCTGCACACGAGTGTGCGTACAACTAAGGCCATATTACACGGTACCGGATTTCGTAAATGCTTGTGCAAGGTCTGCCATAGCTGCCGTTGTACAGGCCTGTACGGCACCCGTCATGGCATTTTTTTTTTCGCCTGGCGCTGCCAGATTTCAACACAGGATTGGTAATTGGACCTGTCCTATTTTCCGTGGCAGGTTCCATAACGGCTCTCGTACCTGACCAATCACATTGCAGTTTCAGAGCGTAGGGCGCTCCCCGTGGCTACTACTTGAAACAAGTTGATGAAGAAACTGAAAAGGACGCCTCCATCTTGATTTTACATCCGTGAGGTTGAAACTCTTTCAAATGGATTTGAAATACGATGACGACTTTTATGGCAACTTTTAATTTCTATTTAAAACCGTTCTGAAACGTTACCTACTGTATGGAAAATTAATTCAAACTCTTCACTATATATACAGTATATAAACTCTTATCTGTTGGGTGAACTGATCAGGACGGCGGAGTGAGTCTGATTGATCACGTTTTGAAGTGTGAGGCCTTATGTCAGTCTTCAGCAATTGCAACAATTTTGCGCCCAGAGGACATTTACGCACCATTACAGAAGGTGATGTGGTCTGAAGATAATCGCATGCCACTTCAATACCGTCAGGCAAAGGAAGCACTCGTAACTCTAGTAGAACACTTACCGGAAGTGACAGTCGCATCAGCGAGATATTTGTACATTCGGGCTTCCAAAACGTCGACTGTCATGCCATCTGTTGTGAATCGCACCCCAACCATCCGCTGGAGGCGCCCATGGAAAATACTTGCCGATCCTAACCTTTCCTCGGATCTTCGAGCTGCAGCATTCGGCTTCTACAATAATATCGTGGCAACTCAGCAGCGCAAATACAGCATTCACCTGACAGCTGACCCTGCATGCTCGCTGTGCGGCAACACCGATACGGCCCTTCATAGGGTAATTTTCTGTGTTTATGCAGCTCCCATCTGGCAGTGGTGTCGCGTACGAGTACGAAAAATAATTCGCGATGAACGTGGAGATGTCAGCGACACGCACATGCTTCATTGCGATTTCTTCACCTTCCCCCCAGTTCGACGAAGAGCTGCGGCCTGGTTTATACTTCATGCGATCGGTTTTTTGGTGGACCTTCCGAAACCGGTGACAGTTCAAGACTTTGTCCAGCTTCTTCGTCAAGATAGGTGGAACATGGCGCGGCGTGGCACATTGCGTCAGTGGTACGGCAATTTTTTATTTTCATTCTGACGTTCACGCCTACAGGAAGTGCGTGTATATTACCGAGGTTGGGTGTACGCCGTGCGCTGCCCACCCCTCGGTCCTTACAAGTGTACAATTTAATGTTCCAGTAGTAATCGTCGATAGGTGGTAGTGTTATAAGTCAGTGTCACGTGTCGGGGTGTACGCCGTGCGCTGCCCCTCACGTTAAATAATTTTTTTATGTGTTCATCGACTTTGTCAGTAAAACCAATTCACCAAATGTTTATATCGTTTTGTGCCCCTATGTAAGAATTGTGTACATATTTTATTGAGTATTTTGTTATTGTTTATATTGCGGGTTGAATGTGTACTGCATATAATAGGTTAAGGGTAAACGCCTCTGTATATCGTGTGTGATAATAAATAAATAAATAAATATATATATATATATATATATATATATATATAATTGTATAGGGGTAACGCAGCGGCGTCCGCAATATATACGTAATTTTTGGGAGTGAGTTCGAAACTCCACCGAACTCATACTTTTTTTATCATTTCATTTTACATGCTGATAATAACCCGGTACGTAAAGAAAGAACTATATTTTGCAACCGGTCAGTAATTTTCATCAAAATTAAAAATAACACGCTCGTACTCTAGTGACTTCACGTCATATTCAAAAAATGAATGAAACTATACTAGTGAGCAATAAATGTATGTAAAAGGCGAACAGTAATATTAAGATGTGCTTGTAATTTGTGATAGGCCTACGCTAGTTACTAACTGGTAGTAGTTCTACGACTGGGGTTCATATTTACCTACTACAAACCACACACTGCGCACCCACCGAGGGTGCCAACATGCTAGTACGCGAACTGCTGTCGTGTAATATGAATCTTCCATGGCGGCTCATATAGCGGCTGGTATACCGGCTCGTACACCAGGACTTGTATAAGCTTGTACAAGAACCAAGTACGGCTGCAGGTATCGTGTAATAGACGCCTCGTATGGAAAGGGCCTTAGTCAGCAGTCCAGTTGATATGCTGCGACTAGCTTGTCAGCGCGTTGTTGGTACAAGCCATCGGTGCATGACCGGGTGGGGGGGGGGGGGACTACTGATACGTTATCGACTTGTCCAGGAGTTGACACTAGATAAGGCCTACACAGTTCTTACTCAGCATTCACGGATTGTGTGTACACCAACATTGCAGTAACCTACAAACTGACGTTATTTATAAACTCCTCTAATTTTCTGGCAAAATATTCTTATTTATTATTGTTATTTAAATAATACCAGCTTAATTATGCAAGTTCATAATATTTTGAAAATAGTAAGGCAAGCAAATGTTACTTTATGAAGCACGGTGCTGTAGTTTGGTATTTTATTACTTGCTTGACCATTCCCAGCAGTTATTCAATGTCGTGCTTTCCAGTGTCGTTACAGAACATGTTTGCTAACGGTAATTACATATGTTTATTGTGGAACTAATAAAGTTCTATGTAGTTTCTATAAACATTTGTGTGCACGAAAATAAAAGTGTAATAAGATTGTGTGTGTGTTTCGTTACGAACATCTTAACACTAAACTGACAGCGACAATTTTAACCTTCCCCAGCTGTCACTCTTACTAACTCCTGGTTTCTTAGTTATCTCTTTACATTTATTTCACAGACATGGCAGTAGTTTTCCACTATTTGCAATACATCAGCAACTTACATATTCTATCGCGCTAGCATAAGTAGCTATATAGCTAACCAAGACAGGCTGCAGGGCCATGGTGTTTATTTTTCGACCGAGGAAGAAACTATCGGCTGAGCGGAGCTTGTCGCTCTCTGTCTCATTGTCTCTCTCTCTCCCTCGGGAAGTTACGCGTCGCTAGTAGTACACGCTGTTCCCGATAAAGTGAGCACTTTTGAAATCAACCTTAGAAAAATGCCACCTTTACCTGCATATACTTTAACGGGCGCCCTGTACCGAGTGAGATGCGCCTAGTAAAGTTGGTAACGATGGATGGGAAAGTAGTTCCGTATCTTAACGTCGAATAAAAAGTATTAGGTAACCATTTATGATATTTTAAATTATTTTTTTCGCTTTTTTTAAATTCACCGAAGTGTAAAAATGAGCAGATCTGTAAAATATAACTTTTCTAATAATTTCACAATTTCACTTGACCGACGCATGAATAAAGTGATGAGGCCCATGACAATATTAATCTTACATAAGGCAAGAAAATCCACAACGTGCATATAATTAGATCTTAAGCAGGGCTTTCAAAAGTGCTCATTTTACCTTGAGTTGCCTATAGAAGGAAAAATATATGTTTTCAATTTTAGCATATTTCATACTTATTACATCAAAATAAAAATTGTTGAATTTGTAATTTACAACTGAAAAGAAATTTCGATGTTTTAATGCTTATTTTAATATATTTAGATGTGATGGTGGGATGGTTAGAAATCTGAAGTTGGCAGAAGTGGCGAGTGGCGACATAACGGGGTGTGTTTGGTGGCGTGTTGTTGTTGCTGCGCAATGATTCAAATCTATACATCAAGTTCGTACACGTTGTGATTTTAAACCTACCTAGGCAAGTTATGATGTTGTGATAAATCTGTGTTTCTACATTAGGAATAGATACATGTGTCGTGATCGCTGCATGTGAAAGGGTGTGGCTGCATTATAACTGTTAAGCTGGCCCAGCGTGTATGTGATTGCACATACTGGACGAGCTAAATTTATTAGTTTTAACCATGAACTGTTATTATGACAAAGTTAATTATTTTAAAGTCACGTCTAATCATCACAACATTGTACCTTTGTCCTAGGTGTTTGAAACATAGTTATGTAACGTGCTTTCGTTCCTGTGATATGAATGTTTGCAACAATCCCAACGAATCACTAAGCCCTGCCAGAATTTTTTTAAATAAATAATTAAGTAAACCTAGTAAAAACTACGTACCTATGCAAATAAATATGAACTGGAAAAAAAGTTACGGTAGGCCTATTTGTGTGTATGTTCACCTCTTTCTGTTAAGTTTGTCGCTACTAGGCACAAAAAATAAGCGACACGAGTTGCATGTTTGAATTTACTGTCTTTTTCGTTGGACTGGTTGCTCCTTCGTTTTAATATTTATTCCAACTAACACCTACCTTTTAAGGGCAGGCTCGATCGGTAGGTACAGTATGCGATATATATATATATATATATATATATATATATATATATATATATATATATATACGGATTTCAATGCAAAATTGTAAGTCACGTTACGCATTCAGTTTTCATTATTTTGCATTAAAACAAAAACCATAATACACGTCTTGAAAACGACGAAGGCGATGTAAGATGAAAGCAATGTTTTATTGATCAAAAGTACGATATATCGCAAGTTTAAATATTAAATACGCTTCATTTTGCAGGCTATGGGTATAGTGGTTTAAAATTCAAGTCGCGACCTCGGTTGCAATGAAACAATGAACGAGTCAGTGGTGGCGTATCTGTATCTCGTATAGGAAGGGCACAGCACGTCTTTGCGTAAACGAAATATTTGCGGAGTAATGGGTGATGCGGATGAAGAGGGGAGCGGGAAAGTAGGACGAGCTGGCGCAGATGCCACGTCTGTTACAGTTCTGACCGAGCGGCCTTGGCCAATATCTGCTCGTGCTAGTCCGTATTCCCAGCTACGCTACAAGGCAGTTGACGGCAGCGTGCAAGTGTTGTAGTTCCACGCGTGTTTCCCAGAAGAACGAGCCACAAAATGAAGAGCAAAACATAGAAACAAAAAAACTGCCGTTATGTACAGCAAGAGCAAGTCTGTAAAAAGGAAAATGCAGCATGTGCGTGCAGCTAAATTTGCAAGTTATGTATGTGCCATACAAATAAGGTTATAATGTATTTAGATAAAGAAGTGCGAAACAGCTGTTAGGATGGGTTTTATCACGAGTCAGGTGTACTGCGACAGCGCAGTTATATATACCATACATGAAACAAAGCATCAGTACTTTGTTGATATACTGTACGAGTAGTGCTGTTAATAATATAGTATAATACAACAAATACATGTCATGTAAATGCTAATTGCAAAAAAAATAATAACAAACAATGCTGTAAGCGTGAAATTAGGTACTAGGGTAGATTTAATCCCAAGTATACCTAGGAAAATCCAAATTGTCCGAAGGGGGAAAGAGGTTTCATACTCAAGGCAGTTTGATTCCGTACGGCTGTTTTTCACAAAGCGGCACTAGTTTAATGAGTTTGATAACAGATGATATTGCATACAACTTGTAGTTTTTGATAAATATCCAAATTAATGTTTGAGCCTGGAAGGCCAAGTGGAGGGCGGAGCGGAGTTCAGTAAACAACTGAAAAGGTTTGGAAAGAAAAGGGAATTATATAATTTTCGAGGTTCCTGCAAAAAAAAAAAAAATTCCCACGTGGTTTTACTAATTTCAAACAAATTATGTATTAGTAAGCATAAAAATAATATTACCTCATGCATGCGCGACATTGTCCACAATAAGTAAACCCCACAGCTAAGCACCGATCCTCGTAGCCAAACAAGTGTAAACGGCTATAACATATCAAACAGAAACGGGATACGTCACCATCTGAGTTGTAATTCTATACATACCTGGATAGTTGTCTTGAATTTTGCCAAGGAAAAACAACAGTCAGTTAGACCTAATATCGCTTGATCCACCAAATAGTTATTCACACCATTTACATTTAAATAAGTATTTTGTAAAATGAGCAGTTTTGTCATTAACTTAAAGAAAACATCACTCAGGATTATTAAGCCTGGGACGATCCGATTGTGAATTAGAGGCATTATTGGTACACTAACACGACTTACCTTAAAATGGAAATAAATAATACACTCTAAAAGTTTTTTTGTACTTTTACAAGAAAAATCCTTGGAAACATAGTTGCCAAGAAAATCCTTTGTAAAACTACAAACAGTTTTCTTGTAAAGTCTGAAAAAAAAAAAAAAAAAATTTTCGTAATACTACAAATGATAGCCTCGTATTACAACTTACATTATTGAAAAGTGTACATAAAATTTTTATTATAGAACGCAAATGTGTTGAATTAATGATAGAGAATGAATAAATAAAAAGAAAATATTTTACAATATCATTTAGGAAAAAAGGAAAAACTTATACTTTGACATCATGGGGATTAAAAACCCATACTCCTTGTATCATTAGGGCGCACCCTTAACCATAAGATCAACTTGACTTACAAACCTAACATTTATTTTTATATTAAATATAGCTGCAAATACCTACAAATCTAATATCATGGTATTTGATTGAGAAAAACGTATTCTTCGTTTCATTTGAAGAGTTCTGTTATTGAGTTGATAGATTTGGACGGCTCTTAACACCGTTGTCTTGAGGGCAGATTTACGAGTTCTGTGTAGCTAGGAAACAGTTAGTGAGTAAAACGGTCACGTTTGATTGAAATAGCCGTTTTGTTATGAATATTCTAGCTGTTTTAAGTGTTTTACGTTGTTAAAATTAGCAATAAATTTCTTCTTGCACGCAGCTACGCTTTTCATTCACCCATAGTATTTGCACAAGCAAATACGTTTTTAAGTGTCCGCTATTGTCCTGAAACTTGTGGATGAGGGTCAGTATAGTACAAACAATATCTTGAGGCGTATTACAAACACGGCTCTTGTAGTTTTACGAACGAGTAGTTATACAAGAGATATCTTTGTAATGTTGCAAGCATTTGTAAAATTACAAACAACTTCTCAGTAAATATTACATATTTGTTTTTACAGTGTAGAGCAATAAGTAAGGAATAAATTATTAGTTAAATGTTTTAGTGACTATTTCATACACAGTGTTTGTATGTATAGGCAGTTCACGGTTAACTGAGTATTTGTAAAATAAACAATTTGAGAAATGTCACTGCACTGTCACTCACTAACTGCATACTATTTTAGCGGACCTACTGATTGGCATTTTTCCAGTAAAGTTGGTAACGACAGAGGGAAAGTAGAATCTTCCAAGCCTCTAATGCACTATAGGCCGAAATCTCCATGCATACAACATAAGAATCTTGCCCTCATCGACATACATCTCGACACCTAAGAATGACGACGAGAGCTGCCCGGAATTTCAGTTACCCACAACTTACCTCACTGACCTATCATAACCCAGTAAACCAACAACTTTATAGTCCACACAAAAAGCATATTACCAACATACCAACCATACCGACGAAAAACACCGACCATACCGCCTATACCAACGAAATATACGGACCATACCGATGGGCGGTATGGTTCGTAGGTATTTTCAATACGGGCGTTATTATGGCAGTTTGTATGGACTATAAAATCGTCGGTATGGTTGGTACGAGAAGTCAGTGAGGCCAATTAGATTAACTGAAATGATGGGCGGTTCTCATCGCCTTACGTAAGCTCAGGTGTCCATATGTATATCGTTAGTGAAATATTCCTTTGTTTTATGCATGGAAGCTTCGGCCTTATATGTGGTCAAAGCTTTGGGTTACTGAACGAGTAATCAGCCTATTGGCTAAAAATACAAACAAACATGGCGCCCCGCGGGACTGAGACGCGAAAGAGGGGACAGGAAGGGGCAGCTCCGCCCACAAGCAGGGGTAACAGTCAATCACAGCACACTTCAGAGAAGGGTAGAGGAGGGGGAAGGGGTAGAGTCAATCAAAGCACAGTTCAGCCGTGGGGCGGGGGTGGGGGTGGGGGATGGGGTACACACACCTCAGAGGTAGGGATAGGAAAAGGAGAAGATGACACCACCAAATTTTGAAATGTAACTAAGGCCATTCTTGCAATTTGTATCGAGAAGTGACATGCTCCCACAACTAGACACGAACAACAAATAAATAAGTATATTTTAATACCTCAGCATCCCCAGTAGCAACCTACATTGGCCCAACCTTGGCGCTGGTGGGAAAAGTTGGTTATATGTTGGGCTGGAACACACACATTAACACAACATTGGTCCAACGGAAGATGTCAACAAAAATTTGCTACAACAAAAATATTAAGAGATTACTTATCACCCACCATGCAATGATGTCATTAATCAGAAAAATGCCATAGCCTTTAGCAAACCAATTTTTTTAAATTTTTAATGGTTGATTTATGGTTTGTAAGATGATGGTAAACACATGTAATATGTGTGTATTTTGCTATTGGGCCAACGTTGGGCAACAAACATATTATGTACAAGTATGTAAAAACCTTTTGAATGAAAACAATACCACTTCCTTGTATTTTATATAATATAAAGATGGAGAGTCGTTATATGATAGCGGCGGTAGCGCGAGCGATGGTGACCGCGTATCAGTCACAGAAAGCGAGCTGAAACGACATTCTCTCTAGCGGTGCATTCTGCAGACCCTGGTTGTATTGATTTCTGCGTTTATCTGAAGAATGCTCTGGATTACTAACCTCGTTCTCTCAGCGCGACTCGGGGTGCGTTGAACCTTCTAGATGGCCAGGACAACGCTATAAATATTGCGACAGGCATCCTGGCCGGGAGTTGAGTTGGGGGTGATGAGAGAATGAGTGGCTGAGCTCCGAGCGATAGAAGAACGAGCGGCGAGAGAAGTGACCAGCGGAAGCGAAGTTTTCGACTGCGAGTATCAAGCAGTGAATAATGCGTCTGGCAGGCTGGACTATTGGACTAGATGCGTGAGTGAAATATATTATAAATTATGGCAACAGAGAGATTGAACATCTGTTAATAATGAGTATGAGTTGATTGACTATAACCAACAGAGACAATTAAGAAGGACGTTAATTAGAGTTGAAAATGGCAGTAAAAATTGCGCTCACTGTTAAATAAAAAGAGTAAAAGAGGAGGCAGATAATTTAATGCTGTAAATAATAGCGGAGTAAATAAATTATAAATCAAATTTATAGTTTCTTTTATTAATTTTTTTACTTATACCTCCATCCCTCACATACTCAAAGACGTCCCTCAGGCGTCAGCAGTGTAGCAATAGGTCCATTTGGTTATATGTGAAGACCACAAGGGTTGACAATTTGTACTAATTTTTACGTTGGGCCACAACTGTTGAACAAACACTGTTCCAAAATTGGTAATTAACGTATTTATAATGAAATAAAACAATAATTTGTATGTTTGTTTAAGAGCTACGTTTTTAACACAAGTCATATCTTATTTAAAATTATTTCGTTAATTTGTAACTTGTTGGAAAACATACTATTGGATTTGGATTGTAAACTTTTGTTAAGCCAACATTGTGTAACCAAAATTATAACAACAAAGGTAACTGCCATATTTATGATGAAATAGTACTATAATTGCGCATGATGTGTTGGTTACCTTTCCGAAAACATGTTGTTGGTATTTGGTAAATAACTTATGTTAGCCCAACAATGTGTTGCCAACATTATGTCAATAAATGTAACTAACACATTTCTGATGAAATAATGCTGTAATTTAGTATTATTTAAAATAATATTTTTGACACGCCAACCAAATCTTATTTAAAATTGACTTTGGTGGTGATGTGTTAGTAACTTGTTAGAGTACGTGAGTGAAGAAATTTGGGCGGCTCTTAACAGCGAGGTCTTGAGATCCGATGAGGGTGATTGAATTGAGTATGGAGCAGCGCCGGAATGAAAGGGTGGAGGAAACGGGAGATCCCGAAAAAGAAAACCCGCCGAAGAGCGGCATCATCCAGCACGATTCCCAAATTCGAATTCCGGGAGCGGCCCGGCCGGGCATTGAACTCGGGTCGCCTTGGCGGGAGGCGAGCAGGCTGACCGCTCAGCCATCGCGGCGTCTAACTTGTTAGAAAACATACTTTTGAAATTTGGTATGTAAAACATAACTGGGGCGAAATTATACAACCAACATGAAACCACTAATACGATATATTTGTTTTAAATAAAAAGAACATTAACTTTCACAGCGAATAAAGACACCTTATTCAATGCTTTTAAACTGTGTTTTGTTCGTCGTGTGATGGGGCAATATTGGGAATACAATAGTTGGTGATAGGTATTTTTTGTTATGTTGTGCCAACATTGCTATGCTGGCATTATGCCAACATAGAATATTATTCATATTTTATAAATAAAATCGTATATTGTTCATTTCATGTGCCCAATAGTTTAGAATTTTTAGCACAGAGGTGATTAAAATATACACTGTTTTTGGTTGTGTATGTGTTGAAACTGGTAGGTTTTAAATTCAGTTTCAAAGCAGTGAAATTCGACTTAAATCCATTAAAATATATACTACAGAATGTTGAACTGCAGTACTATGGTATGTTCTTATTTCTCCACTTCTCTCAAGAAGTCATAATAGTGTAGATGATAACACGCCGGCCTGGTAGTCTAAATGGCGCGAGTTTGAATCGAAAATTCATCAAGGAAATTCCCATGTCATAAAATGAAGTGAATAGTGATGAATACGAATAAGGTTAGAATTTTTTTTATTTTCATAAATACGTAAAATTTATTTCAAACACTAGTAACCAACATTGGCAGAACATTGTTTATTGGTTGGCATTATGTATGCAATAACACTATCTCGCCAACACACTACCAACGTCGAAACATGTTGGTAAATCTTTGTTTGGGAAATAACCCTAGGAATGCCTTTCTGAAAGAAAAAAAAAACACTTCTCTTAAATACGTGCACACAAATATAACATTATTTTGAGCCACTGTTGTATTTCAATTGGTAACCGACACAGGAGTCATGTTGGGACAACGTAGACCCGCGTGATATCTCGGCGTTGGGCCAAAGTAATATGCCAGCGTTGGCCCAACGGTAGAGCCAAACGTTGCTCCAACCAAATTTTGCTACTCGGGGTGATGGCTGCGCTGCATTATACACCAATAACAATTTCCTTGGGATTTTAAAAATCCTTAAAATGTGACTAAAAAAAATAAGGGAATATAATTAATTGAAGAATGGGGCTCAGGAAATTGCTTGAGGTAAAGTTGCGGAATAATACAATAACGTACCTAAATTTATACACTATAAAGACATGTCAAAGATACTAAAATTAGTCTTTACACACAACTGACTATTTTAGTGTTTTTTTTTTATTACAAGGCCTTTAAGGTATGAATTTTTTTTCAAAAAGTGCCCGCCATTAAACGAAAGTACTCTCTCAAAGCACGTCTGCAGTGAACCTGGCTCAGTTGGGCTTACATGCCTCTTAACCAAGGTGTCGACGATCATGAAATATGGTTCGAAATTGCGATATTAACCAGTGGCTGTGCAAGAGAAATATTCGGTCTCAATGCACGTAAAATTAAGGAGGTTTTAGTTAAGACCGTCTTATTTTCATACACCTGACACAAGGTTGAGAAATGTTTATGGGATCTAAATACAAACTTGACACATGAAATAAGATTGTATTTACGAAGTTGGTGGTCAAGATGTGCTTATGAATATCGCCCTAGGCACTGTTTGGATAACCTCCCGGTTATCTTATGGTCCGGTTCATCTTTATAAATTACTTATCGCTGCTGCAGTCCACGAGATCAAAACAACATGTGCGTGACGTAGTTGTGACGTAGTTGAGGACACTTATTGACCCAAGACGGTGCTTTATACACATCCGCCGCGGCAGGTGAATTTTGTCCATTTGTACACAGTACGATGCAGCAGCAATTTCTTCACCAAGACGAAAGAACTTGAGATAATCTGAACTTGCTGTTGTGGATTTTGACTTAAGGTCATATCCACATAAAAAGGGTTTGGGGGTGTAGCTGAAATGATGGTTAATGGTAGAGCTTTCAAGGTAACTGAGGGGGTTTAGTCATGATATGCGAGACACAGACAACACAATACTGAATGAGTTAGAGTACCGGGGAGTGACCATAAATGATATTAAGTTATTAATTAAATTATGTTATGACTATCTCACGCCATTTCTGTTTATATCTAAGTCGGACAGTGCCCACCTTATTATTGATGCCGAAGGCTGTATCCAGCTGATCATCGGATGGCGGCGGACAGAAACAGACAAACCCGTATTGTGATCTTCCCTGGCTGCTGGTCGGATGTGGAAAGATGACGGGTCAAGGTTAGTTTCAGCACAAAAAGATAATTATATATGTGACACGTGTCTTCAATTCTTTTATACTCAAGAAATATTAAATAAACTTACTGAAGATTGTTCTAAAAATGAAGCTGTAAAAATCACTTTACCCCCAAATAAAATATAAAACACACCACGAAAATCACATTCAAAATATATGCAGATTCCGAATCAATTCTAAATAAAATATCAACTACACCAAATCCAAAAGAAATTTATAAATTTAAACTAATAAAAAAAATACAGTTTTGGCAGAAGACGATATCGATAATGGTCTTTACACAGAAATGCTCAAAGAAAGATATAATCTTACAAATGATCAAATAAATAACATTGAATTAAAATTGAATGGCAAATCGTATACAATAAAATATCAATTACATGAAGCATCTGATTTTTGCTATTATATTGTATCTGCTTATGGCGAGTATAAGCCGCCAGTTGTATATCATGGCATAGATGCTCATAAAATATCTATACAATCAATAAAAATAGAAGTAGATGAGATTGGTGAAATATATTCACAAATTGAGCCAATGCACCCACTAACAAAAGAAGAAAAAATACTATACAACAAATCTAAAAAGTGCATATTATATATATAAAAAGTGAATATTCTAAGGACAATAAAAAAAGTACATCATCATGATCGCATAAGTGGAAAATTCATTAATCCAACATGCAACAACTGTAATCTAAAATTACCTAATTTTGTACCAATTTATTTTCATAACTTAGCTGGTTATGATGCTCACTTATTTATTAAACAGCTAGGATATGATGATAAAAATGTAGAATTAATTGCAAATAATTAAGAAAAATTAATATCTTTTGGGAAAAACACAGAAAATTTAAAAATGAGACTAATATACAAATTTAAATTTATGGCAAGTTGTTTAGATAAATTATCATCTAATTTAAGTAAATATCAAATGAAACACACACATAAACATTTTCCAGAGGATCAAGTTGATATAGTTAATCGAAAAGGTGTTTACACATATGATTATATTGATAGTTGAAAGAAATTGGAAGAAACTGAACTTCCACCAAAATGTGAATTTTACAATAAATTAAACGAAAGAGTATATCTGATGATGAATATGAACATGCAAAAAATATATGGAACCAATTTAATAATAAAAATCTTGGTGAATAACATGATTTATACTTAAAAAGTGCTGTATTATTGATAGCAGATACATTCGAAAATTTTTTAAACACATGTATAAATTCATATGATTAAGATCCTTCGTGGTATTTTACAGCACCAGGTTTATCATGGGATGCAATGTTAAAAATGACTAAACAACAACTAGATTTATTACATAACTATGTTATGATTTTAATGATTGAAAAAGGAATTCGAGGCGGTATTTCACAATGTTGTAAGCGATATGTTAAAGCTAATAACAAATATTTAGAAGATTTTAATCCAAATCAAGAATCAAGTTATTTAGCATATCTCAATACGAATAATTTATATGGTTGGGCAATGTCACAGCATTTACCATGTGGTGGTTTCGAGTGGGTGAACTATGCATGAAATAATATAGATTATTGGAGTGAAAAAATATTAGATTTGGAGAATGATTCTGAGTATGGTTATATATTAGAAGTTGATTAAGAATATCCAAAAGATCTACATAATTTACACAAAGATCTTCCATTTTGCCAAGAAAATAAGGTAGTTCCAAAGACAAATCAATCTAAATCTTTAACAACTTTAGATAACAAACAAAAGTATGTAATTCACTATCGCAACTATAAACAGTCGCTAAATAACGGATTAAAACTCACTAAAATATATAGAATATTGATGTTTGATCAGTCTGATTGGTTGAAGAAATATATTGATTTAAACACAACAATGAGAACTAATGCTAAAAATGATTTCGAAAAAGATTTTTATAAGCTCATGAATAATTCTGTGTCTGGCAAAACTATGGAAAATATTCGACACAGAGTTGATATAGAACTAGTATCAGATGCTGAAAAATGCGAAAAATTAGTATCAAAAACAAATTTCACAAGAAGTACTATATTTAATGAAAATATTACAGCTATACATATGACTAAAACAAATGTAAAATTTAATAAACCAATTTATGTGGGTAAGTGGATTTGAGATATTTCAAAAGCATCAATGTATGATTTCCATTACTAAGTGATGAAACCAAAATATGATAACAAAATTGAACTATGCTATCAAGATGCGATAGCTATTTATATAACATAAAAACAGAAGATTTTGCGAAGATATGAAGTCGTTGGTTTATGAGAAAAATGTATGCATATAGAGTTGGTGATAAAAAAATCTAAAGGTGTGAAAAAAATGTGTTGTCAATGAGAGAATTAATTTAATGACTATAAAAATATTTGTTTGATGAGAAAATTAAATATAGAACAATTATTTTGATAAGGAGTGAGAAACAAAAAATATATACTGCCGAAATTAATAAAATTGCATTAAGTAATTGTGATAACAAGCGAATTATACTAGAAAATAAAATTGATACACTGCCATACGTATACCAAATTTATAATTAAATTTTTATTCTCAGCTAGTGGTCAACCACCGCTAGTTAAATCTTCATAATTTTATCAATGAGAGGTGCGATGAGTAAGAAAAAAAATTTAAAATCATATCGCGAATTTGGTGTTAGTGAAACATCAAAATTTGGCACTATACAAAAATTATTCATCACACCTATTTCTGAAAGAAAAATTTCATATTTTGGAGATATTAAGGCATCCTTAAAACATGGATGCCTTTTTGTTTTCTAATAAAATAGCAAAATTTTAAACTTCTTTAATTTTCAAAACAACATCGATGTCAGAACCATCAAAATCAATAAAATTTCAAATTTCGTCTCTTATTTCTAAAACAATGTATTTAAATTGCTCATTATTAATTTTATAAAAAATTGGACATGGGGGCTCATAAATTATATAATCTCTAAAACAAAATATGGTTTTTGGTGGAAAACTAGCATTTATATTAGTCCCCAAGTGTTTAGATTCGTCATGTTCTTTAAACATGCCATATGCCAAATTACAATGAACATTGATTGTTTTATGTGGGAAAAAATTAGGCAATGTAGTGCCCACGTCCACTTTATTTTTTCAATTGTTAATTTTCTTACAAAACCAAGAATATCAGACAACAGATCATCAAGTTTAATATCAAGCTTGGTTTTAATTGTTATTCAATGTTTCACATTGCCTGTTGTTATTTCAATGTCGTTTGTTGAAAATGGTTCAATTAAGTTTATTGCTTCTTTCAAAGATTCAACATCATATTGGCGTCGGGGAATATTTATAGCAGTATTTTTATCAACAACAGGACTCATTTTTTCAATTGCAGTTATAGTATTATTGTCTATAATTGGTGTTAAAAATGTTGCATGAAAACTAATTAATGCTATCGATTAATTTTTATGAATTATATCATAGTGAAGTTTCTTAAGAAGAGCACTAATATTTGTTAACTTAAAACGTTATTATTATCCATTTATTACAAAAATTATTGTACTGGGGTGTTGGTGTTTTAATTTCTGAAAATCTTCTAAGAATATGAAAAATGGCGAATTTCTGCCTGATAATATTAGAGGTATGATAGTTGGTCCTACTAACAGCGGGAAGACTAATTTATTCATTAATTTTATTTATAAGACAGGATGGCTAAACTTTAATAAATTACTTGTTTCCTCATAAAGTTTGAATCAACCAAAATATATTCAATTACAAGACAATTTTAAAGTGATATCAAGAAATTTAATCAACAAATGGCATTTTTAAAAATAACACTGAGGAAATGAATCCTTTAGATCTATGCATAAACAATTCTCTAATTGTATTTGACGATGTTATTTTAGAAAATCTAGATATGATTAGTGAATATTTTACAAAGGACGACACAAAAATATTGATGGCTCTAACTTATTCCAGAGTGCCTAAACAATTGATAAGAGACAATACAAATTTTTTGTGTATATTTAGACAAGATGATACTAACTTAAAGCATATTTATAATTATTTTGTTGGTGGAGATATGCCTTATGAAAAACCTAAAGAAATTTGTGCAAAATGCTGGAATGAAGATTATGGTTTTATTACAATATATATGAATAAAAAAATTAATGATGGTGAGTATAGAAATAAAATGATAGAGTTTACTATATTTTAAAACTTCTTGTATATACATGAAGACTTATATAATTATTCTCGCTATTATAAATATAATATTTGCAATATACAAAAAAGAGAATCAGACAAAATGTGTTATAAACTTTTTAAATAACTATGGATGGTTAGAAAGTGATACAAATTGGCTTTCAAAAATTGATACTGAAAAGTACGAAACTTCTTTAAGAATATCTCAAGAATATCACAACCTCTCTTCATTTGATGGTAAACTCAATGAAGAAACACTTAATTTAATCAACAAGCCAAGATGTGGTGTTAAAGATGTGATAATTATGGACCTTTCAACAACAGCAAAATGGACTAAAAACTCATTAAAATGGAATTTTGCATATGCAAATAAATCTATTACTAATTTAGCAAAAGAGGCTTTTAACATTAGGCAAAAACACACAAATTTGAAATTTGTTTACGATGTGAATTCTGAAGATATATTTATATCATATAAACAAGACCTACATAATATTCATAGGTTGCGCAAAGTTTGTCCTTATACATTATATCCGTTTGGTAGTGCACTGGCTCATGCATATTTTCCAAATAAACAAAATAGCCTCGTTGAAATTCACATCAATAAGTAGGAATATTGGTATAATGATGGAAAAAACACACCTGAAAATAAAAATAATTTACTAGCAGTTTAGATCCACGAAATTGGACAAGTGTTAGGTCTTCAACATACAAATGATAAAAATGCAATCATGTACCCAATTCTCAATATGATTTGGTTAATTTGCAACCAGACGAAATTCAAAATATTCAAAACTTTTATGGGCCACTACTACAAAATAATTTTAATGAAAATAAAACAATTTATTTATGCAAAGACGAATATATAAAAACATTTTTAATTATTAATGGTGAATGGTATATTTTTTACAATAAAAATGTCTGGACAAAAAGTTTGGGAAACAAGAAAATATTCAATAGACCGTTTTCAATAAGAAATTGGTTTCGGTTTCTATCGACCAATTTCAATAATTTTTTATATTCCAAGGACCATCAGGCGAGTTAGTCCTGTGTGTTGACGAAAAAATATATATGGTTGATTATCCTAGTTATAATCTTATTGGTGGTTATCCAAAAATAATTTCTGTGTTTGGATTAGGTGATGAATATACAATAAATGTTGTTTTAAATTCATATTCGGGGAAAACTTTTATCTTTTATGAAAAGTCGTGTTATGTTGAAATAGATAAATGTTATTTCCAGATAAAAAATCATGGCCCAATTAGCGAGAAATTTCCTAATTTACCAAATATTATAGACTCAGCTTTTAGACATACAAATGGCTTACTGCATTTTTTTAGTAATGAAACTTTCATGGAATATAATGAATTTACAAAAAAATTGAAAAATAGCATTTCATTGTTTGGTATAAAGTGCGAATCCTATAATAAAATTATAAATAAAATGAAATATATTGTCAATGACTTAGAAAATTTATCTCCTTAAGAACTATATAATTAAGTGAATTTGGTCTACATTCTTTAATATTATTTTCTTCAATTTTTCGAACTTCAGAAGTTACCCATTTTAATTTTTTTGCTTCTTCTTTTTTAAAAGAAAAAACATATGAATATAAGCCTAATTCATTAATAAATATGGCATGTGGTTGCATATTTAAAGGAAGTCCAGTTTTCGGGTGCCCTTCAATATTTTCAAAATGCAGCTTATCTTCATCATATACATGGTTTTGAACAGCATTTCTAGGTTTCTATCATATGAAGAATTGAGTGTATGTAAATCTCATACACTATTCGACTTTCAAAATATTACATGTTTTGTTAATTTATTTGGGCTGTTTCAGTTTCTAGCCCCATCTAAAATGGAAATGGCTGAAAATTTCCAGACCAGCTCTATATATATATATATATATATATATATATATATATATATATATATATATATATATATATATATATATGCACATAATCTTTATATTTCACGAATATTCCTATTACCACGACCTCTCCATCAGCATAAACTGATGTTTTGTTTTATTTTAAAAGTTAAATTATCACCTTTGTTAACATCAAAGTGCTTGCTGTGATCTATTTTTATATTGATCTTGAAAATTGCCAAATTAATATCAAACATGAGAATATTCATAACTATTTTATAAACAGTACAATCCATAAAAAAAAGTAAAGAAAATTTGATCAATATCTAAGTGAAAAACATTAGTCATTTTATTCCACTTTCCATGTAAATAAAATATATGGGATTGGTTTAAATTTTGTAATTTAACATCTAATTCTTTATTAGAATTTTCTTTGATTTTTTCAACTTTCAAATCAACAAGTGTATGTAAATAATTCCAAATTACTTTGTTGAAATCTTCAAATTTATCGGTTATTTCTTTAATGAGACATCTTTTATTGATGGTATCTTTTCCACCAATAGGATCTGCCATAATATTAATTCTGCGATTTTGAATAGAAACGTTGTGTAAACAAAAACTTTACTTATTTGATCTTGTAAAGCAGAAACAATGGTATTATATTTAGAATCTACATAGGTTTTAAATCAGAAACACTAGTGTTGTATTTTGATTCGACATCATTTTAATGCATAATCAGAAACAATAGTTTTATATTTTGAATCTACATCGTTTTTAATGCATAGTCAGAAATAATAGATTTATATTTTGCATCTAGATCGTTTTTTAATGCATAATCAGAAACAATAGTTTTATATTTTGAATTTGCTTCTTTTTTTAATGTTTGTTTTGCATTATTTATTCGTTTTATATAATCAGCAATTGTATTATTGAATTGTAAATTTATATATTCTTTTAGAGCATAACTCGAAACATTAGTTTTATATTTTTTATCAACATCCTTTTTTAATGGATAATCTGATATATATATATATATATATATATATATATATATATATATATATATATATATATATATATATATATACATACAGAATTAAAATTCTGAACTCGATCATCATTGTAATAAACATAATTGCTTTTTAAATAATTAATTAAATTATTAGGAATATTGCCACCAAAAGAATTAAAATAATAAACATTATTATTTTCTTTAAAATAGCAATCCCAATGAGTGCCAGTATTTATTGAAATATCAAAATTAACCACAGCACACTCATTTTTCAGCATATTTTTTTCGTAGTTCGTCAATAATATAAACATTTCTGAAATTATTAATATTTAATATTTTTTAATATCGATATTGGATAATGGAGCTAAAATTTTTATTTTGGTCTTCCTCTTTTTTTCGCAATTACCCCAATACCAGCTTTATTTTCCATTGCTAAACTACGTATGTTTTGTTCTTCTAATTATTTTTTATTTTTGCTAGTTTGTTCAACAGAATTATATATTGAAGTAGCTACTACTGCTAAAGCACGAAGACCAGTTAAAGCAGCAACTATGAGAGGAATAATGCCTCCATGATATAACCAATGCCGGTTTTTTATATTTTTTTTAGTACTGGCAATGGCAAGGTTAACAAGAACCATTCGCCTTCTTTTAATTTTTTTAATTTTTTCGCTCAAGTTGATCTTTTGTTAAAAAAATTATCTATACCCAAATCTCTTAATTGATCAATAGGTATATCGAAAGTTAAGCTTTTAATCTTCATTTATAAAAGTATATATATATATATATATATTTAAAAAAACATTTTAATTCCCCAACCTAATTTTCTTTTTGTAAACATAGTTGAGGCAACTGCTGCAGAAGCAATTTTTTCATCAATCGGAGTATTTTTTATCTAACACGATTTAAGTTGCTTCTTTTTGTAAGATTTTATCAGCTTCATGACTAGATTCTAAATCTTTATGATCTTTATATGCAATATCATGAAATTTATAAGTTTCGTCTAATTTCTTTATTCCTGCATCTCCTCTTTCTAATTTTCATTTAATTTTGTAAATGGTCCACAGTAATTATAACCTGGCAAATGCATTCCAGGCAAATTTTAATGGTTTAGTGCCCAATTTATCACACCTTTGCCATGGTGTTCGGAATTCAAAAATTAGTGCGGAATAACATTTAAAACTCTTATCAGATATGGATTTCCTTTCTGGTTATCCACAACAAAATCAGAAAATTTATTGTTTAGCATATTCATAATGTTAAATTTTTCATTGCAATAATTTTTATTTCCAGCATTTTCTTCACTATGAATAACTAATAATCTTGTCAATTAATTTTCTAACATCGTCCACTCAAATATATTCTTTTGGCAAACTATTGTTTTCTTTTATACCTTCACTAGATTTAAGAGAATTTTTTATATATTCGTGATAAATTGGTACTAATTATTTCATTATACTTCTAACCTATACTCGAAGCTACGCTCATAGTTGGATCATAATTTTGATATGCTGCAATGTTAATAAAACAATTTCTGCATCATTTTTTTTAGTCCTCATTAGTGAATTTATTTACAAGATCATCTTTTTTACTTTTCGTTAACAAATTAGTAAGGCCTATAGTTAATTCGTATTTTTTATCTTTGACAAATAGAAAATCGCCATATATTTTTACTTTTGTATCTCCAAGTTTAAAACCTTGCTCATCTCCTCGTAAACCAAATTTATCATTAATAACATTAATATTGTTAGAAATATATTTTTCGAGATTTATACTAGAAACATCCGCTATAGGTGGTAAATTTTTCAATGGCACTTTTCCCATTTGCTCTTCCAAATTAGGAGATTCTTGTTCTGCAAATAATTATTTTTCATATGATGTTTCTTCTGGTGTTGGTGGATAATCTAAATTTTTTACTGCAACAACAGGTACTGTTATTAAATCTTTATTTTCTTCACTTGTTCTACATTTTTTCTAATATTTTGTCATGCACGAATTAATGGCAGATCTTTTTTCTTGGGTTTTTTTTTTCTTCGTATTCTACCTCATGGTTCTTTTTATAACTTCTATACCTCTCGATCAGCAATTTCGCTCGATGAACTCCCTCTGAATCCTTTATATATAACTTATAAATGATTTATAAAAGCAATGATAATTTTGAGATACAAACTTTCCCCCAACTGATCAAACGAGGGGGAATTTGAATATTTACACTAATAAAATCGAGGTTTATATTCCCGTAGGAGATGGGTTTTCTTTTCCAAACGATGCTTACGTTTTGGATGAATATCGCCTACTAAAAAGAGATAAAACTGGGGATGAGGCAAAATACGAAAAATTTGATAATATTGATGTTTGTTCTGATTTTTTTCCATTTCAGATTTCTAGAGTAGAAATTTCAAAACATGGAAACATTATTGAGGCTGTTGGTAATCCAGGAATAACTTTGACAATGATGAATATTTTGCTAAGATCACCAAGTGAACAAACTTATTTACAGTCTACTGGTGTTGAAAATAAATTTCGTGTAAAATCTGTTCGTAGTGATAAAATAAACGAAATAATGTATACATTAAGATATTTGTTTGGATTTATTCGCGATAATAATGAAGTTTACTGGAAAGGTGGTTATAATTTTTTTTTTTTTTTTAATTCATCTGATAACAATTGTTTATTTGTTTATGAAACTAAAAAAGCAGATGGTTCAGTTGATACACCTTATGCTGATCCAGGTAAAATTGTTATTGAAAAACATTTTGTGGCCTATTGTTGAATACGAAGCTAACACACCAATTGCAGTAAAAGAAAAAATATATAGAAATTCTAAAATTCATATTAGTTTTAAGTATTGGCAATTTTTAGAAAAAGAAGTTCACGCTGCGAAAACTGTTTTTAACTTTGTAATTAAAAATAAGGTTAGTAATTCGCAATTTACATGCCTGATTTTGTAATTGTGGGTTTACAAACTAATAGAAAAAATTGCTTTGAGCAATATGTGCATGCTTCAATGTTTGATCATTGTAATGTGAGAAATATTTTTGTTAAAAATGGAAGAAATGAAATTTTTCCAAAATAAAATTGGAATCTAGATATCGAAGATGATCTTTGTCTTAATATGTTTCTCCCATTTAATGATTATAGAAATTCTAGAACAAAATTAGATACCATATATAGAAATAATGAACTTTATTATAAGCCAACTACACACTATCTTGGCGATGTAAATTCTTATTAATTTTGGGGGCGAAGACCTTTATATGTTATTCACTGGCTATATAGAAAAACAGCAGTAGTTAAAGATAAAACAAATATTAAAATTAGTGTGGATTTTAAAAAAGCCGTTGAGGCAGGTACAGTTTGTAATGTTGTTTTAATTAGCCAACGAAATTTAAATTATAATTATTTGAAAGAAAATGCCACTGAAGATATATACATTTTTTTATTTTATCAAATGGATATTGTAAACGATTTTACAGAAACGAGAAGTAGTTTCGATATTTTAATACAATTTTTTAGTCTCATAGTTCAGTGGTCGCGTTTAAAAGTTTTACAAATTTTTGACCAAATCAAATCAAATAAAAAATAATAATTGTAATTAAAATGTTCTCATAGTATCACGCTTTTATAAAAGATACATAAATTTTCTATTATTATAAATGGATCAAATTATAGATATTTTAAAACTTTGGGATATTGTATATATAATAATAAAAACAGCAACTCCCATTGATAAAGAATTGGGCCTTGTTCATTTCAAAATTGTTTCAAAAATCAATAAAAATGATCTCAGATCAGATACGGCCCCCCTAATGAGTTGTACAATTTCATAGATCCCTTACGTTAGAAGTCAGGGTAAGCAGAATACGCACGGTGTTTGTTGTTTTATCAGCGATAAATGCTGTAGCAGTAAAAAGTGTATACTGTAATGGAAACTGCCATTATTCTAGACTGTGTAAGTGCGGCAGGTTGGTAGAAGTATAACTCTCTGTCGTAGCTAGAGTTACTACACTCTGTCAGAAGAATGACATGTCCTACTTTTAATCATTTTTTTAGCCTGACCAAATTTTTCGTGGTAATAAAAATGTTCCTTTTTAATGGTCTGATAAAAGATAGCATTTATCTTATAATCATTCTGATACTACAAATTATTGTGGAAACAAGACTTGTTGTAGATCTGTTGTCAGCATTCCCTTGGAATAATAATATCAAAACGTCTTACCTTCTTTGAAAAACTATAAAGATAATTTTAATAACTTTTTTCGATTTTCTCATTTAGATTCAGTTTTCGTGGGACTACTGCAGAGAGAGAGAGAGAGAGAGAGAGAGAGAGAGAGAGAGAGAGAGAGAGAGAGAGAGAGAGAGAGAGAGAGAGAGAGAGAGAGAGAGAGAGTGTGTGTGTGTGTGTGTACGCGTATTTGTACTAAAACGTTTAGTTATAAAAACCGACTGTAAGAATACGAACATATATTCAAGTATTTATTTACTTATCATATTTTATGTTAGCTCACAATGGGATTAAACTTTTTAAAACTGTTTGCTTCACAACTAAACATTTCTTTTCAAGAATATTAAATATATTCCAAATTAAATATTTTCAAGAATATTACAATATAATGTGTAGTTTTCCAGCAAAATCAATTTGCAATGCTGATAACAAAGCGTTGTCCTGTTTTTTTATATTTTTGTCCTCCTTTTCAGAGTTAATGTCCTCGTTTTTATATCATCAGTGTCTGGTAACTGTAATCGTACAATACTGCTGGAAACATATTTCCTTGTGACGCTGGGTTTGAAGAAGCATGTGTTCCTCGCACCTCTGTAATGAAATTGCCGTAGAACAGAGCTTAACCAGCAAACAAAGTTGGCCAGGTCAGTATCCATTTTTTTTTAAAATTACTTTCGTTTACTAGTGCTAATTGTCATAAACAGTGCCTTGTCCTTAGTTTCTAAACCAGTTTACTAATGCTAATTGTCATAACCAATGCCTTGTCCTTAGTTTCTACGCTAATCACAAGCTCCCAACAGAACTGAAAACATTTTTCATGGATAATTGCAAATGAAATATTCCTGAACTAAAAGCAGTAACCTTGTATTTAAGTTTATTGTATTGTTTCCATCCTCAATATACCTTGGTGGCAAGTAGAGATACTGAACTCCACCATAGTGGCAACATTAAGTTATGCCAAGCTTCCGATAGAAAATCCTGGATTTTTTTCAGTGCTGAAATAACATACAAAAATACTCACAATGAATTACACGTTCCTCTCTCTTGTTAGTAACTGCCTAAAGTTCCTATAGACGAAAAACTTACTTTGTAAACTGAGCGCCATCACTTCATGTGATCTTAAGTCATCTTAATTGCCTAGCATAATCACTTGGAGTGGAGAGTGTTGGGCGACAGGGTCTTGAGAGCTGATGACGGTGGAAATCTTATCTTGATGCAATGTTTCTTTCTAATAATCGCAGATTGACTACGTTTTCCGCTACTGCATCATGACGAGCTATTGCGCTAATCGACATAGCAATGACTTAACGGATTTCTAATAAATAATTATTTTAATTTAGTGCTCTAAAAATATGCATAGAAAAACCTTGAGACTGTGAGTTTCTTAACACAAACTTACCAAAAAGAAAAAGACTCCTGCAATGAATAACGATGAAATATTGTGTTCGAATCGCGGATGTGTGGTACTTCAGGAAGTGCAGAGAGATTTTATTCTACTGCTTCGAACTGACCTGATTACCAAATAAAGTATATGCCGTGAAGTTCCTGTTTCTAATAAATATAAAACTTGTCTACCTCAAGCCCTATTCTTTGTGTTTCGCTAGGTTTGATTATAAACCTTTTTAGCACCTGTGTGTGTATTCCTAATGTCAATGCAATATTGAATTATCAACGTTTCTCATGCCATTTTCACTTATGTCTGTATTACTAGGTTGTTAATGTAATATTTTTCCAGTTGTCAGTATTATCTGTTATATTCCTACAGTTCAAAACTTAACCTATAATGCTGCACATGCCATATTCACTAATGTTTATACTAGGTTATTAATGCAATAGTTTTCTAATTATCAATATATGAATTTTACACTGCTGACATTAATATTGTCTATGTAATAGTCATTAATGCATGTTATGTAAAGTATGTCATATTGGGTATAACTTATTTGTAGCTTTGAAGTTTTTTTTTATATCCTCTAAAGGCTTGTTTCGTAGATGCAATTTCATATTAAAAAAATTACGTTTATTAAATTGAGCAGTTTTGAAAGACCTGATTAGGACACACTTACCCCTCTGGTTTCGTATCCTTCTACGATGTGTGTTAGTAAAATTACTTTGAACCTCCTCGCTTAAAATATGCGTCATCCAAGTGCCAACATAGGAATTTTAATAAAAATTAATATTTTATTAATATTCCAATTTCTACTTTGATATGTATGAAAAACCTTAGACTTCAGTAGACATAGATATAAACATTACACTCTCAATATAACGCCTGTTCTTGGAACTATTTTAATTAAATTGCTGCAAACTTAACTTGAAGCCTGCGTTCCTGTGTACTTGTAGTTTTCGACAGTGAATTTCTGCAGTGGTTGATTTCAAAAATGCTCAACGTAAACAGCTCTCAATTTCAAAAACCGAATAAACGTACACGTGGATTTATTTCTTATAAAAATAAGAAAAAACCCGACAATGACACATACGCCATTCGCAGTTCCATCTTTGGAACGGATCCTAGGTGGCTGCGATAATTACATAAATATAATGTAATTTAGGGCTTAAATACCACATGCAGTATTTCATGTGCGCTATTCCAAATGTCGCTGGGGCCGCGGTGCTGTAGTGGCCAGACTACTAGCCTCGCGTCTAGGGGGAGCGGGTTCGATCCCCGGCGGGATCACTCCCGGATTTTCGCATGTGGGTATCGTGCAGGGCGATGCCGCTGGCCGGCGGGTTTTCTCGGGTCTGTCCCGTCTCCTCAGCCGTTGCATTCCGGCACTGCTCCATACTTATCTCGCTTCACCTTCATCGGCTATCAAGACCTCGATGTTAAGACTTAAGAGCCGCCGTAATCACTCCACTCCACGCCAACTGTCACTAAAATATCTCTGTTTTTTTTTCTACTACGCATTCGTTTATATTTACATCTAAATTGATTATTTGTTTAGATATCATCCCATAAGATATTCAAAGTGGTGTATATAAAATTTTTATTTTTCTGTGTACTATTAACTGAACCGAAGGTTGATTTGGCAACATCGTGAGTAAGAGTGCACACTGGAGGCGCCGGGTATCGATCCCGGTTCTTCTCGCATGCTAAGCGAGCGCTCTACCATCTGAGCTACGCCCCCTGACAGCAAGCTGAACTGTTCACGAATTGTAATAAACTGGTTTGGCGATATCTGGACGCGTTTTCTCCGCCTGGTGGTGGGGAGGGGGGGGGGGAGAGAGAGAGCTCAGACAACGTTGGTCCACTCCCGAGATCGCCGAGCCGCCTGTCCACACGACGCTCTGGTCCGTGACACAGGTGTCCTTAGCGGAACTTCCTATGACAATGTTCGCCAGGATAACAGACACAGTCGGCGAGGAGGCCATGACCAGCCACCCCGACCACGACACCATCCACGTCTCGGCGACTCGGTGACTACTTTAGCCAGAAAGCCCCTCCGCTTATGCATAGTTCCATTCGAAATTATGCAGTGCGAAAATCTTTCAAGAGACACAGTTAGCCGGGAACTGAAACATGAATGAAGAGGAGAATGAGGAGAGACGTAAGCACTGTTTCTCGTTTACTCGTGAGATGTCAGGCGCTAACACTGCAGAAACGCTGCCTTACACGACATCCCTCATTGCAACTTTCTTTGGAAAGAAGACCTCAAAGAACACACCATCGTGGAAACTAATTATCTGCAGTGCACAGGGTTTGGGTCGATAAAGTGAACCCTTGAATAGGTGTGGGATATGCTGACTCCTGGCCGAATATCCTCCGAGTCCCTGACATACAAGTACCCTACTAACTTAGTACAGTGAAGTTATCCTCGGTTTTTTGCTGCACGTTGTTTTATTTCTCGTATATCTTCTCCGCCAGCTAAAAAATTCCTTTGAGTGCCTCTAGAAAAAAGTTTTCAGCAGTGCAATCTTTCTATAGGCTGTTCACGGTCAATTGAGCACTTTTGAGGCCCTAGTTACTTTTTCCTTTCAGCCATATTATATCCTTTAACAACCTTTTAAAATAAATATAGCAATGTAAGTGTGCATACTCCACCCCAACCGGAAGTTAACTTATAAGGCTAAAATAAAATATATTTATTGACTTTACCGTGAATAGCCTATAAGAACATTTACTGAAAGGATCGCCCCAACCACTGTGTAACTTAATTCTAAAATACCTGCAATCCATTATTCTGTTTCCCGTGATAATTATAGGTATTTCGTTTAACTCTGTTAACATGTCCATATATGATATTGTGTCGTATTCTTTACAAGATGTGATTCCATAGTTAGTTGGATAAATTTCTTCAAGTAAATTCATTAGAACATTTGAACAGAGCGCAGTTTTTAGTGATTATACGCTACTTCTCCTTTCTGTAGGAAAAACAATATAAACAATACGTTTATGAGATCACAAATTATCTTACTTGCCTTTACTTAAGTGTCAATAATTTATAATTAAGTTCTTAGAAACTGAGATGGTAGGAAACACCTTGAGTCTCGTTGACAGCAATATCATCAGAGATGTAACAAGGAAAATGTACAACAGTAGTGAGACAGTTACATGCCTTGCCTTAACAGGCGCTCTAATCCACAAAATATCGTACCATTAACTAGCTTGCAACCAGCTGAACGAAATGTCAGATGTTCATAATAGTACTCTTTGGCTGAGTATCCGACGTGCTCGCACTCGCTCAGTAAACTGTACATGTTTCTGGATCAGTTCTACGACACATGAAGTAGTGCGTGTGCGTAGTCATGCTGAGGCAAGTCTGACTCGACCCTCATCCCGCAGGTCGTGGGTTAGATCCCGGCTCGCTATAATGGAGCATGTTTTCCTTTCGTATTTCCTCGGCAAGTTTTTAAAATACTGGTCGACGTGCGTCAAGGGAAGAATATAACCATCACAACATCAAAATCCCTGTTGCATAGGTAGAATGGCCACGGACCCGCAAATACTACTTATTCACAGTGTCAATTTTGTTTTAAGGGTCGCTAATGACAAGCGGAAATATATTCGTATTAGAGTTGGCTCAGTTTAATGGCTAGCACTAACCGACAAATACGAGTAAAAACTTAATATTCGCCACTGTAGTGTTGTAAGAAGTTAAAAGTTTTTTTTTTTCTTTCGTGGTCGTTGTAAAACTCTCATCGTAGACTTTATTTCACACAGACGATCAGCTGATACGCATACAGTGATCGTAAGATATTTCGGGAATCCGTAGGTTTTCATGTAATCTACGAGACTTTTTACTATTTTATATTGAACTTTACAACAATTTCTAAACAATTTATCTTGGCGCAAAATTTTTTTTTGATAATTGGAGATGGACTACCTTTTCTGCTACTGCAAGTTGACGAGCTATAGCACTAAAACCAACATGGCAATCACTTCAAGGATTTCTAAAAAAATAATAATAGTAATAAATGTAAAAAAAATTTGTTTGTAGTTTTGTGGTGTAAGAATATGGATAGAAAATCTTGATACAGTAACTTTTTCCCCCCACAAACTTACGTTTATATGAAAAAAAAAATTAAATCCTACAGTTAGAAATGACGAACTATTGCATGTGAACCGTGGACAACACGTAAGTAGCACTGGAGTCAGTGTGCAGATGTTTTCTATTACTGATATGAGTTGATCACATTACCAATTCAAATACGTGTACTAAACTGAGCGCTTTTGAAAGCTGTGAATAAGATCTACTTTCCTCTCATGTGTTATAGCAACATTTCACTTGGCGTTGTCGTTTTAATCATGCGTCATCCTGATGCAAACAAAGGAGTTTTTAGAAAAAATAAAAGTGTTTCCGTAATATGCAAAATCGTTCTCTTGTGTGTATAAAAAAAACCTTAGACATAAGTAGACGTAGATATAAACATTACACTCTCAACATAGCGTCATGTGTAAGAACTATTAGTATAAATCCGCTGTCACCTTCACTTAGAGCCGGCGTGCCGGTGTGTACTGTAATATACGAGTAGTTGTTGGCAGTGATTTTCTGCAGCCGTTGATTCTGATAAAGGCTGTTCACGATAAAGTGAGCGCTTTAGAAATAAACTTTAGAAAAACGTCACTGACCCGGCATTAATGTATTTTAATGAGCGCACTGAGTGACATTTGCCCAGTAAAGTTGGTAACGATGGGCAGAAAGCAGTTCCATATCTTAACGTCGAATAAAAAGGGTTAGGCAACCTTTTGTCATACCTTAAAATTATTAATTTCACTTTCTGTTTTCTTTATGTATAGAAATGTAAAAATGAGAAGATTCGTAAAGTACTTACTTTGTTAATAATTTCACAGTTTCATTTGACCGACGCATGAATAAAGTGACGAGGCCCATGGCAATGTTAATTTTACGTAGGGCGGAGGTATACACAAAGTGTTTACAAGTAGATTTTAAGCAGGGCTTTCAAAAGTGCTCATTTTACCGTGCGCCCGAAATGCTTTTCTACGAAAAGAAGACACACTTCAGACTAGTCGTGTATGGCATTTTTTCAAGACATCGCGCGCACTGGTAACATTATTTTAACGCTCTCCCACACGGCTGAAAACTACCTTTTTTTTTTTATATTTATTTTTTCAAACTACTGTTTCTTAAAATATACGAACAGGGTTCAATAGTAACTACGATAGAGGAATGCATTGGACTTAGCTACAGTGCCGCGTCCAGTAGAATGGTAGGGTCACCCCTTGAAGTCCTCCCATAGCTCCAGCAGTACGGCGTACATTTGCGCGCGCAGAGGCGATATTGCTTTACATGCGCCGGCCGGCGTCGGCCGTAGCGCTTCATCTATTTTTATTTCCCACACACGGACACACTTCTCACCAGGCGACAGCCTTAATTAACTACAAAAAACTGAATAATCGTATACGCTAATGTCTTTTTTTTTTTTTTTTTTAATAAAAATATGAGCGAAGACAGGAATAGTGATACGCGCATCGCAGTTGCATATTTGGAAAGGCTCCTCAGCGACTGATAATTTCATGAAGATGATGTAAATTAGAGCTTGAATAAAACGTATAGTATTCCACGTGCGCGATTCAAATTGCCGCTAAAACGTCCAGATTTAATTTTTACTGCAAACAGATGTAACTAATAACATCCATTTTCTAACTAAAACGACATTCAGTGTGTCACAAATCAAAATGAAACCTTTCAGTATGCTATTAACTCGGCCGGGAATCGATTACGTAACTTCGTGAGGAAAACAATAACCAATATTGGAGGCGCCGGGCATCGATCCCGGTGCCTCTCGCATGCTAAGCGAGCGCTCTACCATCTGAGCTACGCCCCCAGAATGTAAGCAACTATTTACAATGTTGGTAATAATGTAGCGAAATGAAAACCAGTCGCGCTTTCTCCGGCCGCAGAGACAGTTAGAGACCACGTGTGTCCACAATAAATTGAGATCGCCGCGTTCCCCGTCCCCACGTGGCGCTCTGATCCGTGACGTAGAGTCCCTTCAAGACTTTCTGTGACAGTGTTAGTCAAGACGTCACACTAATTCGGCGAGGAGGCACCCGACCACGACACGATCCGTGTTTCAGCTGAGGCCATGCCGTTTCCCAGTTCGCCGAGAGACTCTCTCGCCCACTCCTGACGTCACAGAGAGTCCTCTCTGCTGTCCCAATTCCAAGGAGAGAGCGCGAGAGGGAGAGTGAACGACGATGTACACTCGGTGCTCACTCTCGCACCCTCTCTGGCAGCCATGTTGTTTTCAAGTCGAACCTCACTTGTCCAGATATATTTTGTTGTTGTTTCTAAAGCAGTGTTGGAAATATTTTATCGGTTCAACTTAATAATTACGATAGTGAAATGTGTAATAACAACAATATTCCGTTTGATATGGAACATAACAAATTACGTAGCAATAGAAAAACTTATTTTTTCACTATTAATTACCTTTTCTGCCAGAGAAATAATGCCCAAGGTTCCCAGAGGGCACAAGTCTCATTTCGCTGAAGTGAGCCCAGAGTGTGGCAGAGTGAGAGCGGCGAGTGAGAGTGAGCACACTCTCGAGTTGAGGCACGGCCTTAGCCGGAATGTCCCTCCGCTTTTACATTCCCATGCGAAAGTACGCCGTGCGAGACTAAGGCCTACGCTACGGGTAGCAGGGAATTAAAAATGAATGAAAGGGCAGAATGAGGATGCACCTAGGCCTAATCGCTATTTCAACTTTACTCGTGAGGTGTCAGGTACTACTGCCACTACACTATTTCCGACCACAAGCGTCATTGCAATTCTATTCGGGAAGGAAGTGAGGATACACCTAGGCCTAATCACTATTTCAACTTTACTCGTGAGGTATCAGGTACTACTGCCACTACACTATTTCCGACCACAAGCGTCATTGCAAGTCTATTCGGGAAGGAAGTGAGGATACACCTAGGCCTAATCACTATTTCAACTTTACTCGTGAGGTGTCAGGTACTACTGCCACTACACTATTTCCGACCACAAGCGTCATTGCAAGTCTATTCGGGAAGGAAGTGAGGATACACCTAGGCCTAATCACTATTTCAACTTTACTCGTGAGGTGTCAGGTACTACTGCCACTACACTATTTCCGACCACAAGCGTCATTGCAATTCTATTCGGGAAGGAAGTGAGGATACACCTAGGCCTAATCACTATTTCAACTTTACTCGTGAGGTATCAGGTACTACTGCCACTACACTATTTCCGATCACAAGCGTCATTGCAATTCTATTCGGGAAGGAAGAGCTCAAAAAATAGATTATCCTGGGAAGAGATTCTCCACAGTGCACGTGGTTTTCGGATCAAAAAAAGCTACCTCTTGAATGGGTGTCGGACATGCCGGCTACTGACCGAAAACTCTCGGCTCACTGACGCGCAAGTGGCCAGTCGTACTCTGTTAACTTTGCAAAGTGAAATTATCGTCGGCGCTGTACGTTGTTTCATTTCTCGCATAATTTATGTCCCGGCGCAAAATTCTTCTGAGTTTCTGTAAGTCTCTAGATAGCGTGTGAAACCTTTCTAACGCCTTTGAATGCATTGATCGCCCAACCACTGCGTAACTTTATACTAAAATGCTTTGCCGCCTGCCACGGCGACTACACGTAATAATTATATGTCGTTTAACCCTCTTATAAAATATTATTTCAATATCTGATATTCTATGTCGCATTGTTTGCGACATCCCATAGTTAATTTTAAAAATCACTAACATATTTATTATTTGAAGCAATTGAGATCCAACCTTAGAATTGAGCGCAGTTACTAAAAATAACTTTGCAACTTCTCCATTTTGTGCGAAAAACGATAAAAAAAGTGTAGTGTGCTTATCAAGTAAGCAACCTATTTTGGACAAACTAGCAGTGTTGCCTACCCTCAGTGTTTTGTGGTTTGATTCAATGCCCGATATCGAAACGACTGACTGACAGATTTATACTATTTGTTTTAGTCTTTTGTCTCGGCCATCCCTTAATCAGCTAAATTCTGGGTTTTTCACGTATTACTGCTCTACACAGGATGATAATACAATTGAAAATAAGTAGTATAGAAATGCCGATTCGAGCGCAACCGCAAAAAAGTGATTCAAAAAGTTGCGTTTGGGAGCAGTTGCAAAAAAAGTGACTCAAAAAGTAGCGTTTTGGGAGCAGTTGCAAAAAAGTGACTCAAAAAGTTGAGTTTGGGTGCATCTGCAAAAATACGCGTAAAAAGTTGCGTTTGGGAGCAGTTGCAAAAAAGTGACTAAAAATGCATTAAACTTTACGTTTGAGTGCATCTGCAAAAATACGCTTAAAAAGTTGCGTTTGGGCGCAGTTGCAAAAAAAAAGTGGCTCAAAAAATTCTAATATGTAAAAAATAAAATATTGTATATATACAGATGGATCAGTTACTAACTGTATTAAACAGAACCAAACAATTTAAGAAACTTTCCGAACTTACGATTGGACAGTCCTATCCCATAAACCATGATGAAATAAATGACACACTGTATGGATACAAAGTGGTAATTCCTTCTGGAAATTTTAAAGTAACCTTACCAGACAGATATGTTCAGATTTTCAGTGAAAAAGTTTTAAATGATGTTAATTGTGGAGGTATAAGTTTTGCATATGAAGGGATGGTAGATTGTGGTGTTAAAAAAAATGCATTCTATTCGGTTTTTTAAAGAGTAAATGATCGTCGTCGTATAATTAGACATCAGTTGATTTTTATTAGTGCTCATATCTCTATATAGTTTTAATGGTTATCCAATCATTAAAACACAATTATCGCTGTGACTTCGGCAATGTGCTACAACATAGTCTAATTCAAAATTTAGATACGCATCACCAAATTCGACATATTAAAGTAGCCGAAACATTGAATTCTTTTTCTAAATCTTTCATTGCACTTTATATAGAAATATTATTCATCTTTATCATATTAAACTTTAATAGTTTATAAACTATTAAAGTTATTATATTTAGAATATGACTACTTCCAACCCAAAACATATTTATGGTCTCATCTCTAATACCACTGTTCTTTCGGACAAATCAAAGTTAATTAACTTACCTTTTTCATCCTTAATTTCAACTATTATTTCATTAATTGATTTGTTTGCACTGGAAAAAATAATGGATAAGCTGGTTCGTAATAGATCGTGTCGCCAAATCCAAATGTTGTTCTTGGTTTAAAAGTGGTAATTATGTTAGTATCTCTATGATTATATTCATCATGTCTTAATATCATACCATTTACTATATTACAGTGTATATTTATTGTTTCAAATGGAGCAAATTTTGGAATTGTATCGCCATAATGATCCACATTTTCTTTCAGAGTTTTATTTTCTACGAAACCCACATGTTTTCCTATTGAACCCCGTTTTCTAAACTGCAATCTAAGCTTACATTTTACTTTCACTCTCTTTGTTATTTTATCCAGCTCGAAAGATATTTAATTTTCTTTCCCATCCATTGAATCTACACAAAATGAAAATTTTTTTAAGATCTTTTAAGCTATACTGGCCAACTGGAATATCAATTGCTGATTCCATATCATTCTGGCCCACAAAATATAGCTTATTTTTCCCAGAGATAATGTTATGCATTAGATAAGTAGTATAGAACTGAACTAAAGTGCCCCTATATCTCTAAAGGGTAATGTCTTTTCTTCAACACTGATTTGTTATCTGTTAGTTTGAATACTTCACTCATTTATTATATTATTTAAAAAAATCTATTAATAAATGAGCAAGAAAAACATGAAACATGTAGACTGGGACATTAAAATAAGAATACCGGACAAGACTGTATCGACAAAACGCCATGGAGAATTATTACCTAATAATATTAGATGTTTGATAGTCGGTCCTAGTAACTGGAAAAACTACGCTTATGATAGATGATTTTATATATGCTCAGGGATGGTTGGACTTTGGTACTCTCTATGTGTGTTCAAAAAGTCTGGACCAACCAAAATATATCAATTTAAAGAATGATATAGATGTAGCATCAAAATTATTTAATGTACCAATATCATACTTCTTTCCATCAAATGGAGAAATGGTTGATGTAAATGAATGCCATAAAGAGTCTGTAGTTCTTTTCGATATCATACTTGAAAATCAAAATATGGTAAGGGATTACTTTACTTGCAGTAGACACAAAGATATTGATTGTTTCTATTTAGTCCAGACATGCTCAAAAGAACCTAAACAGCTTATAAGAGACAATGCTAATTTTCTTTGCATATTCAGACAAAACGATACAAATCTTAAACATATTCATAGTGATTTTTTTGGTGGTGATATGTCGTTTGAGAAATTTAGGGACACTTGTTCAAAATGTTGGAATAATGAATATGATTTTGTTACAATAGATATGACCCGTAAGTTAAATAATGGTAAGTACCATAATAAAATTAAAGACTTTTTTAATTCTTAGATTATAAGTAAGTTTTGTTTTTAATGGAAGTGTTTCCATTAAAAACTAATAGAATCTGATCTTTTTAAATGTATTGGTATACCATAACTATTTCAATAAACAAAATTGTACCTTCGGGTACATTGTGGGCTTTTGGTATTTTAAAATATATCATATCATCAGGGTATACTTCAAAAGTTTTATACATGTCAATTTTTTTCCGTTGATGGTATAAGTTGATAACACTTTTATATTTTTCTGGTTTTATTATTATTTCAACTATAGTTCCATCTCTCATAAAAAAAATCTATTTGATTATCAAAGTAAAATACTTTTTTCTTTTGAACTGTATTTCCCAACTAAACAAATAATGTTAATTCTGTTTTTCTGATATTACTCTAAATTGACTGCATCTATTGGTGGAATGGGATCTCCCACATGTATTAGTCATTTTTGTTCAAAATCTATATTATTATCTACTTCCAAGTAAGTAAGATAAGCTTTATCCAATGACCTGTTATTTCTTGTCAGTGTGGCTATAAAGTCGTTGAACTGTGTGTAGGAAACAAAATCATTAGGATTGATCTTCTCAGTAGTTGTATCATTGTCCGTGTGTTCTTTAATCTGATCTTCAATCCAAGAGCCCATTAATGCATTTCCACATATATCCATTGTTTATTAATAGTGAAATATGTTTTGGAAATTTAACATTATGTGAAAAATGTTTTAGCACAATTACACACAAATGACCACAAGTTACTTGATTGAAATCTTGAATTCTATTATCGTTTCAAAAAATATTACTTCCGAGATATGCTATTAATTGTCGGGGAGGATTTCCGCCAAATTAATCAAAATAATATTTGTTGTTTGCTTTTTTCCAGTAGCATACCCAGTGTGTACCAGAGTTTGTTGAAACATCTAGATTAACAATCCCACATTCATTATCGAGTGGCGTGTTAAGTAGCTCATTGATCATAAATACACCTCGAAAATGTTTAATGTTTAATTTTTTTAACCATTTTATCAATATCAAAGTTACTGAGTGGAGTTACTTTTTTTAACATTCTTACCCCACTTAACATTCTTCAATCCCGTGCCGTATTCCTCCATAGCTAGATTATGTCTGTGTTGTTCTTCCAATTCTTGGTTTTTCTTCTTAGCATTAATTACTGTTGTAGCGATAGATGATGCACCTCCAGCTAACGCTCCTAGAGCTCCCAATGCTGCGAAAATTAAGGGTAAAAATCCACCCTTGTGAACTGCCAGACCATTTCCAGTTTTCATTTTTTTGGACATTTTCTTAAGATGTGGAACTGAAATTGTGATAGTCATCCCTTTGTCCTCCTTTAATTTCTTGTTTTTATGCTCGAGTTGGTCTTTTGTTAGGAAAGAATCAATATTCAAACCTTTCAACTCCTCGTTAGGAACTTGAAATACAATGTTTTTTTTCTTTCATTTATTATAACAAATATTTTTTTCATTTCATTTTAATTCCACAACCAAGATTACGTTTAATATGCATCGCAGATCCAGTAACACCAGCCCACAATCTCTCATTGAGATCAGCATCTGAACTTAATCTTTTGAACACTTTCTCTTCTAGTTCTTTGTCAGCTAAATGTCTTTCAGCTAGATCTTTATGATGATGATAAGCTATATAATGTTCCATTGCAGCCGCATCTAGTGGATTAATGGGTTTATTGCCACACTATGAAACACTAACTCCAGTCACAAAGAGGCGTGATTAATTACACCTCGTTTCTGACCAAAATATTACTGAGAGCAAAATATACGAGAACGAGACATTTCAATTTACTGAGAATTGTGCCGGCGACCGAGTCTGTCCGTGAGGGACGGATGGCGGTACTAGGTCAGTTGCGTGGTCTGTCTCGTACCCGCAGGCGGAGAAAGCGGGTCTAGATATCGCCACGCGAATATATTTCGACCCGCTGAAAAATACGTATATTGTAGGGGGCGTAGCTCAGATGGTAGAGCGCTCGCTTAGCATGCGAGAGGCACCGGGATCGATACCCGGCGCCTCCAACCACATTTTCATTTTGTACCAATAAGCAAATGAAATGGCCTCACATGGCAGAACGTCGCTCACCAATCAGGGAATATTCCATAACGTGCAACAGCCAATCAGATTCAACGGCAATTTCCACAGCATCGCGCGGCCAATGAGCGATCGAGTTCGCTCAATTCAAAGGAAGCCGCTGTGGCGGCCTTCACACCAATAAATTATTAAATACAAACACAACAGTTCAAAACCTGTAACAAATTTTATTATAATGGCATTGCCAGGTACAGTAAACATAAAAAATGAATTCAATTACAATCAAAACTGATCAATCATTCTTTCAAGCTAGCCAAACTGTTCCATCATTAGTTACCATATTATGATTCTTAGAACGTTTGCCTTTCTTATATAATATAATTTCATAGCTGCCGTCACTATGACAGGACTCAAAATTCCTTCACTATACTTTATACTATTCTTTGAAGGCAACAAAAATATTTATCATCGTATTATGGTTTATAAAACTCTTGCCTTTCTGATATCATTTAATTCCTAAGCTGCCTTTGGATTGGCAGAATTAAAAACATTATTTACAGTACTTTATTTCTATTCCGAATGACGTAACAACGAAATACGTGGTTTTTACCATGCCAAGACAAACACAAAGATTAATTAAGAATACTTTTAAATCCAGCCACCACTGCACGACGCACTCAAATCGAGCCGTCAAAGGTCGTGAAGCGACGGAAAAATACCTTAATAAGATTGGACTAAATCGCGCATCAAAGAAACTAGGCCGGACAAAGGCGACTACCACAACCAGCTAAAACAATATTTTCTTTAAAACTTGGAATACTTTCTTTTAAAAACATTCAGACTGAACTGTGCCTTCATTACTGGCTTGTGAACCTTGCCACGACCATGCACTACCATGCCATTTTGTTCCTGTAATCTTATCTATCCTATGACAAAGGATCGGCTAGCTGAGTGAACTTTAGGCTGTTTATATAAAAGTAGTAATTTTTGTACCAGGTTAGGAATGTCAAAAAAATAACAGCGGTTTGACGTTTTGGCACCTTCCTCTTGTGTCCTTTTTAATAGTTAGTAATGAGATAACGGTTATAGCACAGTGATATAACCTGTACCGCACAACTATTATTAATTTCTTATTTTTTATTATAGCCTTTAGTATTACCAATTTTATGCTGCATTGTAACTCCCATTCATATCACGTCGTATTTTACCTTCGATATGGTGAATTGTTGTAGGTATATTTCAGGTATGTCACACAAAGTGTGCATTAAACTAGTATTTGCCTTCGGTAAAATGTGAAACTCGTCATATTTGGTATACAAAATGTTTAACTTTGCCGTATATTCACTTTTCTATTTAAAACTGGTCATGCCGCATCACCTTATGTAACTGTGCTGTGTACTGAACTGCTGGAACACCTGTAAGAGTATAGAGAGTACAATATAGTATGAAATATTTAGTTGGACCAGTTTGCTTTTCAATACTAACACTGAGTTCTCACCTGTAGTTAGTATTCGTCCGGCACTTATACATGCCTCACCATGAATACACGTCTCATGGACAAAAGTCTCAGATGGTCTCATTTGATTGGAAACAACATACATGTACACTGGGAAGAATATAGAAACAATCTACAACAAGCTACACAAATGAAAATACCCACAGAGACCTAGGGAATTTATACGAAATTTAATTTTAGTGAAAATATTCAACTCTGACACCAGAGCTCTAATGAGGAAATTATTTGTGCTGTAGGCTATTCACGGTAGAGTGAGCACTATTTTAAGGCCTTTCGAACAGGTATTAATCAGGAATAAATATATCTTATTGCAGCCTTAGGCGTTAACTTTGGAGAGCGATGGAATGTATACACTGTGTTTATTGGACACATTGCAATATTTATACTAAAAAGCAGCAGGAAGATAGCAATTGGGTGAAAGCAAAATTTTGAAGGGCCTTAAAAAGTGCTCATTTTACGTGAATGTAACCTTCAAACTGAGCTTGGATTTCTGTGGCCTAACAGTAACTCTAGCCTCTCTCCTGATGGGATCTCTTTTAAATTTCAAATGAGTTCATTACCAGTTAAGTTTCTTAAATCTTGACAAATGAAAATAATTAAGACGTGCTTTCTCAAGCTAGCTCCGACAAACATGAGAAACTTTGAAGGGCTCCGTAGGCAAAAGTATGATCAACTCAAATAACTATTGTCCAAGACGTGGTAGTAAAGACTGCCCGATGGGGACGAAGACGTGCTTTATTATCACGTACTCGTTGCATAATTATTAAAAAAAATCAAATAAATTCCTGCCAAGCCGAAACCCACTGGGTCTGTGTCCTGACTGGTGGAAAATATTGCCAAAATCCTCCTCAAATACATACTTAAAGCGAAACTTTCATACCTAGCGCCAATCACTTCATTCATGGGTCGGTCAAGTGAAACTGTGAAATTATTAGGAAAGTAATAATTGTATAAATTTGCTATATTTTACACACTGATCCATTTAAAAAACAGAAAGCGAAATAAATAATTTAAATGATCACAAATGGTTACCTAACACTTTTTATTCGACGTTAAGATATTGAACTACTTTCCATCCATCGTTACCTACTTCACCGGGCGCATGTCACTAAGTGCGCCCGTTGAAATATATGCAGGTATTGGCTGTGACATTTCTCTAAGCTTGATTTCAAAAGTGCTCACTTAATCGTGAATAGCCTTTATCAACAGTGGCAGCACCTCAAATACCTGTAATTTCCAAACACCGCATACGACTTCAGAAATCTGGATCAGGACGTTCACAACTAGCCGAACACCACACTACGGAAATTCAATAGGAAATGCTACCAAGAAATAATGTAGTAGACCACAGAGACTAGTCGAAAGACAATAATGATTCTTGTGACATCAGAAATACTATGGAGGTAGCAGAAAATCAAATCTCATTTGAGTGTGCAAACGTTTAATCAATGAGAATTGAATTTTAGTTGTGTTTCTCAGATTGAAATTAATAACTGTCATTTAAATAGCCCTTGGCACCGCTAGCCTCTCTCGTGACATGCATTTCAATAACATAGTTACGTTAGTACTTTTCAAAATATCTTGCAGTAGAGTCTGTGAATCTAGATCGGGCTTCCACGGGTGTAATTAAATAGGTAAAACAGGCCCATGCTGAAATTTAAAAGAAAAAAAGTGCCACGGAAGCGTCCTAAAATTATTTAATTAATTTTTGTCTGTATGATTCCTGAGAGATATAAAGGACGTATAATGTGATTATATAAAAACAATTCTTGATGTTCTGGAAAATACCGAACTCGATGGCTCAGCTAGCACCCTCCAGGATGCTGAGGAGGTCTTCTCGCAGTGTTCCCTATAAAGCTCACGGGCCTAGCGCGCATAGAATTACAGTCCAGCTGCACACACACGCAATGCGGTAGTGCATTTACTAATATAATAAAATGTACTCGCGTGTATCGCCCGGACAGACTTTCTTCTGCTTGTCGGCCCGAACACGTCTTCGCCGCATCGGGACGGCCTGTTGTATGCGACGGACTTGTGAAATATTAAAATAGAATTAAATTAATGCCTGCTAGACCAAACCCACACGGTTGGCGTCCTGCCTATACCGAAAATCAGAAAAATAAGAGGCATTTGTAAACCCTGCCTGTCATGAGAGAGCTAGCTCACAGATTCTGTAACACGTCATACACTGCCATGGCAACTGTCATCAAACTCCATATAGCTTATGGCCTCTGAACGCAAAACGAGTTAGCCCTGTTATCAGAATTACACCCTTAAAAAAATTATATGCCGTGCAAAAATAACAACTATATTTCGTATTGTCACAATAAACATGAGAAATAAAATGAAATTAATTGCCTGCGTCACATTAAATATACAGTATATGAAAAATAGCTAAGAGAAAAAGAGAAAATATTATATTTGGAAAAAAAAAAAAAAAAAAAAGCAATCTGCAGTGAAGCACTCAATTAATTAAACGAACTCTTCCTAATGCAAATTCTCTACGTGTGTGTAACGTTCTGGTGTGATTAGTGATTTTACGTGATGCCCACCGCCGTAAATTCGCCTGACACCTGTGACGATATTAATTTATTCTTGAATTTTGTTTTCAATTGCAGTTAAAGATAATGTATTTATATAGGTATTTAAAATTTAACATTTTGTTAATTTGAAGGGTGAACTACAAAGTAGTCATTAATTATCCGAAGTTTTAATTTAATAGGCTGAACTATTGTCATAATTACCCACAACACACTAGTAACTTTGTTCTCATTGCTTAGTACCTAATGGCCTGCAAGTGAGTTTCTAAAACAGTAATCATATTCCTCGCATGACACGGCTTCTTAAAGGGCCTGCCTACCAAGCCGGCAGTCGCGAACTTTGAATGAGGAATCAATGTTAAACGAAATTCCTTCTCATTGCACCACTTTTAAAGATAACTAATTCAAACAAAAAACACGTTGACGCTATTTTCTCAGAGAATATTGCTACATAAAACTGTTTTTGGAAAAAAATTTATTTATCCATATTTTTTTGTTACATGTAAATTTCAATTTTTACATTTTATAAAAAAACTCATTAAACAAAATAATTGGCAACATGTTTTAACGTTGCATCATTCCTTAAGAAATTCTACGTAGAATACATTTTTTTTGAAATAGTTATCTTTAAAATTGGGGCAGTGAAAAGGAATTTCGTTTAACATTGATTCCCCGTTTGAAGTTCGCGGCTGCCGGCTTGATAGGTGCGTGAAAGCAGTATATTTATATAATTTATGTCATTAACTTGTTTCACAGCAGATTTTTCAAAATTTTTGGCACCTCACGACGTAAATATCAAATTTTAGCACCTACTTACGTTGTTAGATATTCACTGCCGTTATTATTCTCAGAGCATTGGTTGCAGATAAGACAAAAATTCTTTCTTTCCGGGAATAATGACGGTAGTGAATATCTAACAACGTAAGAATATGTTAAAAGTTGTTATTTACATCTTGAGATGCCAGAAATGTTGAAAAATCCCCTGTGAAACATGTTATGACACAAATTAAATAAATATACTGCTTTCATGCACCAATGGCCTTAAGGGCGCAGTATCCTTTCCGTTTTGAATTATTTTTTTGCCATTACTTACTTTTCAGATCAATATTTTGAAATGAGTGCTGTCATGACATAGGATATAGCTTAATACATATTTTAAGTCCACTATATTTTGCCCCTATTGTTTTTATTGCATATGTAACAGTAATGATGATTAACTCATTATTTATTTCATTTTTTCAATTTCACATGAGAAAAAATAGGCTTTCACTAGTATATTCTGGTCCTAGGAACTTTGTAAAGTAGTCCTGTTTAATAAGAATAGGGCTTGAATATTATTATTATATCTTAACGGCAAGTTATAAAGAGAGATAAGATGCCAAGGATACCACCATATTACGGCGCAGTGATCTCCGCCATCTTCAAATTGCATATTTTCCTCTATAATTTACTGTCCAGATTCAATATTTAAAATCCAAGCTTATCAAGGTACGGGAAACATCACTCATTTCACCTATGTAACCTTATCAAAGATTCCATCACGATTTGATCATTCTTCCCATATGGGAAAATATACATACAACTAAAACCGTACAAACTTTAAAAATTCTATTAATCAGTCCTCTATGACACGTCAAGATTTTTTTTTTAATGTCCGGTCATAAATTTTGAATATGAAGATTTGTAAAAAAAATCAAGGTTGTTGAGGTATCTCCACTTTAAGGGGATAGTTGTTGGCTGATTAAAACTAACATAAATAACACTAGGTGATGGAATTTTATAACATTAAAAATGACCCACGTTTAACGAAAAGAAAATACATATCAATAATGTGTTTAACGCTGTTACACATATACGTTAATTTATTGCAGAAAGTTATAAACCGGTGAGGTAGTTTTTTTCTCACAGTCTCGCGAAACGAGCCGCGAGCACTGCCGGTCTCGTTTACCCTCACAAACGGCGCGCTAACGCGAAAAACATCCCCCGCTGCACGCAGACTCCAGCAGCTAACGTCGTTTCGCAGCGCCCGCCGCTGCACGCAGACGCGAGACAGAACCACCCTCCTCCCTCTACTTACACCAGCAAACCTCCGCCCGAACCAACTCCGATATGCAAATACTTTTATGGCATTACGCTGCGACCGAAAATGAGAACTAACGCAAACTCGGAAAAACAAATTCCGTCTCGCCGGCGGAGCGACGACGAACTTCTCTCTCTCTCTCTCTCTCTCTCTCTCTCTCTCTCTCTCTCTCTCTCTCCGGTGCGCCACCCGCTGTTTTGTGCTGACAGGGGTAAAAAAAACAGTGGATATAACCCTGTGAAGCGGGAGGAGGTGGGAGCGTAAATGGGATTCCCCTACCCATGTCGAAAACCAGCCTGACAACCGTCTCCCCTCCCCTCCCCCCCGTGCAGTATGTCAAGTGACGCGGCATCAAGACCTGCCGGCGGCAAGAGCCCCGTCATTAGGCATTCTCTTTCTTGTCACAATCGCATCGCGCGAGAGTCGGAGGGACATGGGGTAGGGGGTTGAGGCCCCTGCCTTGGCTGCTGCCGTGAATGGCACAGCTCAGATCCACCCCTCCCACAGGCTCCAGGACCACGCGAATATGTTACACTATGCATGATTCCCAATGGAATTTTCAAGCCGCCCCTGTGCCGACATCGTCGTCCCGTCTACCCCCTCCAAACCTACTCCTCGCATCCACAGAATACTTCTGCACCCCTGTGGCACCCGCATGCGACACTTTACGAAATGGCTTGGTAAAGTGGAAGGGGGGGGGGGGGAAATACTCGTGACGCTCTGGACTTGTTATGGGCTGGAAGCACGAGATATAACACTGCTACCCCTTAATTCACACACACAGGCCGAAAGTAAAGGCGTTACGGCAGAGGAATGTTTGTGTTGTCATTACTTCGCGAAAACATTCGCAATGTTGATGGGTCGCGGAAGTGTATAGAGGAAGGAGAGTAAGCCAGAAGTGCTGGCGTACTGTTAGTGTTTCCTTGCGTGGGGTGACCTGTCAGTAAGGATATGTTATTGTATGCCTGCTGATATGTTATTGTATGCCTGCTCTATACACAACAATGTAATGTTTTGCCAGTACTCCTGGTGGGAGAAAATATTAATATTGTTACTAAGGGTATGTAAAATGCGATTAATGGAATTCATAAAATATGTGTTAAGGTAACCAAGTCAGACAGTGCCCCAGTCGACAAAAGTTTGCATGAATGGCTTTCACAGTTGTGTGAGATTGTTGCTAATGATTTAAGATTGCGAACTAATGAATGGGTGGCGCACATCCAGACATTAAATCATGACGACGTGAATTAAAATTGCATCATCAAGCGGAACTCCCTTCTGATAATACATAAGTTATTACGGCGCCGCCCCGAGACGCAACGTGGTTAAAAACACCAATGCACTTTCCTCAACCGAGTAATATGGTTTATTTGTAAACCATTAATCCCTATTTTCTAACTCCTTTCGATTGTTAAAGATTTGATTAAGTATATCAGGTTCAAACCGCACATGTCTAGATTACGACTGCTTATCAGCTGCCTTTCACCCATAAACCAAAGATGATGTAGAACGATCTCGCTGGCTGCGTACAACCATTCTCCATGTCCCAACACTGAACTCCTTTTCAGCCTACACGTCTAGTAAAACGGCGTGGTTTGGATTTTAGGTTAGAAAACTGATTTGTAAACAAATGCTTAGAGATAATCTTACATTTCCTCTAACCAGTTTGTAATGCTTTTTGATTGAATTCCAAATGGTAAAGGTATTTCATTAATACAATAGTGTTTTTCATTTAAAAATTAAGACGTAAACAAACACGTTCATCACTGCTGACCATGGACTTTGACAGTTGTGTAGGATTGGGGCAGGTAAAAATGTTGGGTATATGCGCAGAAGACGAAAAAGCGGTCTACCTCATCATTAGTCTATGCTCTCACACATTCCTCAACTTAAATGTCTTAGACACATCATCTGCACACATGCAGGCACGATGAACCGACTGCACTTGGTGTCATGCGGTTGAATAGTGGAGTAGAGAGATCGGGGCGGCTCTCAACAGCGATATCTTGAGACTTGAGAACCGATAAGGTCATGCGTTTGAAATAAGTTTTCTCAGTTTAGAAAGGGCGTTGTGGAAATGCGAATAGAAGCATCTCATTTCATTTCCTGCATGATTTGTTATATCTAACATGTTACCGCTATAGATCCATCAGGAATTAGCCTCACGAGAAAAGCAGAAAATATAAGGGCACAAAGACCCAAGAGACAGCGCGGCGCCGAAGAGATCTTGTAGACACCAGTTTATTCCATCTGCTACACACACAACCACTGCGGTAAACTGTGTCACAAGATGAATGTTAAAAACATTTTATGATTAAAAAATTGGTAACACCACAATGATTTCTATATCTTACCCTTAAAACAATATCGGGATGGTCGTACATAACCTTTAGAAGTGCAAAATGTTCAGTATAGATCAACCAATCAGATCCAATCGATGCCCAGGCCTGTCCCATTGTTGCTGAAAATACTGTAAACCCTAGAGAGACTATTAATCTCAAAACCTCGCGAGAGTCGGGAAGGGGTTGTGAACAAGGGCAGGGGGTTGAAGCACCTGCCTTGGCTGCTGATGTGAATGGTGCTGCGTTTTTATCTAATTCTAGCTGAAACCTGATATTAGTGATACAGAATAAAGTTTCAGAAATACCTCCTGAAATGTTACCATTGCAATAAAAATGCCCAAAACATCTCATACTTGTAAATGTCATCATCATCATCATCACCACCACCACAGTAATTTTGTATCGAAGAAAAGTGGGACTCCGAGAAGGAAATAAATTAACTATAGGACCCGAAGAGTTGAAGCTTCTCTCTTCCAGCACAACAAGATGTCTGTGATTAAACCCTACAGTATAAGAAGGAAGAGGGTTAGCCAGGCAATAAGCAATTCGAAAGTCTGAGCGAATAAATTATTATTTGTCAAAGTAAATACAGAGGCTAGCACCAGTAGGCTCCAAAAACTTCAAAAGAAAAGTGAAAGCTGGTATTGCCAATTGTACAAGACTGATAAAAAAAATTCTATATGAGGTTTTGTAATCAATGTCTTAGCTATTGTACATGAGGAATGTGAGGGACTCGCTGGACAGGATACGATCCCACTGGTTGTGTGCTCATACTGCCAGGACTTAGACCGAACTTGCCATTTATTATTATTGATTTTGTACGTTTTACAGAATTTGTATGTCTGATTGTTCATTTTGGTTTTTTAAGCAACAAACAAAATTTTTAATTCAAGTGTAATGGTACCCGTATAACACTTTATTCTAAGCAGGTGAGCCGAAAGTGGCCCATTAAACTTCAGCAGCGTATCAAAACTTCCCATTAACAAATAAAAATCCGAAAAAAATATTTACACATACTACTACTAATGTACAAGGAATATCAAGCACACTTCCATTATAACCGACATAGTTTGTTTACACGATAGCAGGCGAACAAATTAACACTTTTTAAATTACAGAATTTTTCTAATTAATTTCTTGCTGATTTTTTAAAACGTGTTTATTGTTCACATTTAATCATGTAAACAAACTATATCGTTCATCATTCCATTTAGCAACTTTATTTAGAGTATACAGTTCATGCGAAGACAATTTCAAAACATTTTTGTCTAGTGGGCCGCCATCTTTAGATCCAAGTTTTTAAAACTAAAAATTAAGACAAAATAAGTTTAATTTTTAATGGAAGTGTCTTTGATATTCCTTGTATATCAGTAGTAGTATATGTAAATATTTTTTCGGATTTTTATTTTTTAATGGGAAGTTTCCATACTCTGCTGAAGCTTAAGTAGGCCACCTTCGGCTCACCTACTTAGAATAAAGTGTTATACGGGTACAATTACACTTGAATTAAGTGAGAAAACTCCCTGGAAAAAAAAACATAAGACCAACGAGCTGATGTTGCTGATGCCTACTCTCCGATGTTCGTGTCGCCGGCATGGTGCTCGGTTGGGCTTGCCATTAGGTACGACGGCGCAACAAACCGTCGTGAGAGCACGCGAGGTTTTGACTCATGTCAAAATGTGGTCTCAGACACAACTCTGGCAGAAATAATGCAATCAGCAACCATTAAAATGGTCATCGATCAACTGAGAATTTACAACTTTTCGATTTATTCTACATCTCAGGGCACTCTCTTAAGAAGTAAGAGTATTAATTGGGTATTGGCAGAGCCAGGTCGGTGTGAGATGAGCTGAGTAAAGTGAACCCCACAGTTATTTAAATGTATGATGTATTTAATTGAATATAACCATTAGTTAACAGTATTATTTCAGTGCAAGTTCATTTCAGTATATAGCTCAATGCTATATCGTTTAGGAAGAGAAAAAGTGCAATCAAGTGTAAAAATTGAGTATTATATTAATACATTACAATCAACGTAAGTCGTAACTGTACCAGTTTAGTTGAATAGAATGCCCAAAGAAATTAATATAACAATTGCACCCAACAGTCCTTTTAGCATCAATGGACTACATGACATCCGACATAAATCTGTGTCACACCAGCGATGCAAGTAGTGTAGTTAAGAGTCAGTATGATGCGTCTTCAATATGGACAGCAATACATGCAATGCAATTGTTTCTTATGCTAAAAACAAGTTTGTCTAGCAATTCTTCAAGTGTGGAGCCCAATCCATGTACCAATGCCACCCAAAGCGATAATTTGTCGAGTCACTAGGCGCCCAAAAAAGTCACAACTATGTGTGAATGAGTGTTATCTTGCTCGAAACTTGCTCCTGGGCACTCACCCAGGAAAAGTAGCACATGGGGCGGCAGGTTATCAAGAGAAATGGCTCCCCAGACCATGATGTCAGTAACAGGGAAAACGTCGCTCTAAAGTGTGGCAGTGATTGCAACACCTACCCGCAGTAATTCAATTTATGGTATAGTGATCATACATCATCCCTAAGACAAGCATGACTGATCGCTAAAGGCAATATGTCGTCAGATTGTAATACTCCATCTAGCTCTACTGAAACTGTTACAGAAGGTGACGATATTGAAGTGTTAAAGGGAAAACAGGCCCATATCATATCAATGGGATCAGAGATCTGCCTTAGCTAGGTGTCTAAAAATGCTTCTGGTAGAGATGCGATGCTCTATTGAAGCTGTCACTTGTCGATGAATGGTTGACAAGGAGGCCGCTGGTTCCATTGGTGCCTGTCAGTTGATCAAATGGTCCTCTCTTCTGGTCCGCTGTATATGGGTACCTTCATGTGTCAACTAATTCCAGTTCAGTCTGACTATGAAGTACTAACAGCATAAATGATGCGCAATTCGGCGTCCCATCCACCCTGCCTCATGCAGCATTATTACCCAAAGGCTCTCAAAACTTCATTAGTTGTTTGAATGCTCTATGGCCTGCCTTCTCGATTGTCTATCACTCATTAATCACGCCAGGCAAAAACAGTACACACTAACTACAATTTTCTCCATTGTATAAACCATACAAAGAGCGATGATGGTACTCTTGTGCAAATTATGTGTATGCGCCATCGCACAGAACGTTAAATGTTTGCATACCATTATTCTATGACATAATTAATAAATTATTTTACAGGTTGAATACATTTTTTTTAGCAACGAACGTACAAAATTGTACGTTAATGTAAACTGTAGGGTTTAAAAACTCTTTCATAATTTTGTAACTGATCATCCAAACATGTATTAGCTCAACCAGTTGTTTAACTGTATTTCGTCAAATTTGAACACAATGTACAGGAGCATAAAAAGTTTATATTTGATTAACTGTTGCTAACGACATGCAGCCCATATGATACAAGTATTGGAAATTATTTTTATTAAGTATCTGCACAAGCCAATCTTAACTCTTTGCAACTGTATTATTTTAATAAAATGATTTTATTACTGTGAAATAGTCTACTTCTACAATAACCAGCGGATGGCTGCCATGACTGGATGAGTAGGATACTGTACTTCAAATGTTTTGGATTAAAAAAACATTAATTAATTTATATTTAAGCAGAACAGTGTTCAACTTGCAGAAATTAGATGTCATTTCCAGAAGAAAAAATAATCCACTGTTTATGCGTTGTTATATGTCAAATAATATTTTTTGGAACACAAATAATATAAAACAAATCATAAGCAAAAAAAGTAAAATAAAGGGAGTTGAAAGGTGTTATCTTATTTCATTTTAATATATAATGAACGAAAGTTATTTTTTTTTTACGAAAATTTGAGACAGCCACAAATAGAAAATATTAAAATATTTCTTTATAATCGAAAATCTGTTTGAAAAATATGAAAACTTCTACATGTGTGATTACATAGATATCTTGAAGCACTTAACAGAATTTATTCAATGTGAAATATCTCATTTCTACAAGTAGGCCTAACTGTTTTTATAATTTATATTTTCCAAGGTGCTGCGGTGGCTGAGTGGTTAAACTGCTCGCCTCCCACCAAGGCGAACCGGGTTCAATCCCCGGCCAGGTCACTCCCGGACTTTCGCAAGTGGGAATGGTCCTGGACGATAATCGGTGAGTTTTCTCGGGGATCTCCCACTTCCCCCACTTTTACATTCCGGCACTGCTCCATTCTCACCTCATTTCACCGTCATCGGCTCGCAAGACCTCGATGTTAAGAGTCGCCCAAAAATCTCAATTCAACTTTAGTTTCCAAAAAACAGTAAAATCGTGATGTGAACACATAATTTTACCAAAAAACCTGTTGAATCCGTTTTTCTTCTCCTCATGCATCCCACCACATAACACTCCATACAATTTTAGTGTGTTCGACATGCTCTTTTAAACTTAACCAATATTACAGACCAATAGGAGTGGCGGGTCATATCGTGCACGATGAGCAATGACACAGTAAACAATGCTTCATTTGCTTGGTGGAAGTTGCCGTTAGCAGGACTGTTTTCTCGGAGTACTACTCCACCACCCTTTCCAATACATTTCATCTGTACTCCATCTCCGCCTCACTTCAGTCCTACTGATAGTAAAGACCTCGAACGTTAACAACCGCCCCAAATATTTCACCCATGTTTCACGCAGCACACTTGTGAGACATAAAAATGTATAATAGTACCCTCAATACATCCTTTTCGATAAAGCATAAAACTCATATGTCTCGTGATGTTTGATGTGAGTGTGGGTGATTACTCACAAACAAAAAAAAAACTTTTGTATGGACGTTTTTATACACCAAATAACAAGTTCGGAATAAAAAAAAAATACCGTAACCATACAGATATCGACGTTTTAAGACATGTTAATATTTCCTTCTGATAAATGACACTTGCGATGCATTAATTTGTGCGGTGAGTAAAATTATGGTTTGTATAACTGGGCCTATTAAATCTTTTTATGTATGTCTTATCCAAATCTTACATTTTGAACTTATTCTTAAGGATATAAATTAAAATGTCATAAAGCTAAAATAAAGGTTCTGGAAAGCTACAGTACAATATCGATAGTATTAAATTATGAACTTTTTCTTTTTTACATTCGAAGTTCGATAATATCTTCTAGATACAGGAGAACAATATCTCCGACATGTAAAAGAAACAAGTCGGAGACATCTACAAAAAGTTCCACAGTTTTTCTTGACCGACGCATGAATAAAGTGATCAGAGCCATTGAATTTTATTTTCACATATGGTGGAAGTACACACAGTATGTGTAGAAGTACACTATCGACCAAAAAGTAATTGGGCACCTGTCCACAATGTTTGCTCGGTGGTTGACACCCCATTAGAATCTCGTAGGGTCACCTCTTGCAGCTATAACAGCAGCCACCCTGTCTGGCATGCTCTCTACGAGTGTTTGCAGGGCATCCACGGGGAATTGTCGCCATTCCTCTTGCAACCATTCCATGAGTTGAGCAATGGATTTTGGCCGCGCCTGACGAGCCCTCACCCGGCGATCCAGTTCGTCCTAAAGATGTTCTATAGGGTTGAGGTCGGGGCTCTGGGCGGGCCAGTCCAATCGGCGAACATTGTCGTCTGCGTACCACTGCATAGTAGCCCTTGAAACAAGGCACCTGGCATTGTCATCCTGGAAATAACACAGGTCCATTCCGTAAAAACGCGACAATGTTAGGAGCATTTCACTATCCAGAATGTTACAATAAGCCTCTGTGTTCATGCTACCACGGACAAACACCAGCTGTCCTACGCCGAAGGCTTTGAAACAGCCCCACACCATCACCACCGAATTTCCTAGTTGACACTATACACTCCGGCAGAAGCCGTTCCCCGGGTAGACGCCACACCCATACACGTCCATCGGACCGGAATAATGTAAACCTTGACTTATCAATCCACAGAACCGATTTCCACTGTTCCAGTATCCAGTTGCGACAGTCCAAACACCACCTGAGTCGCCGAGCTTTATTGCTTGTAATATGGGGCTTATGTTCAGCTGCTCTACCGAAATATCTAAGTTGGTGAGCCTCTGTACGCAATGTTCCAATGGAAACCGATACTCATGTTGCTGCATGAAACTCCTGTCGGATGGTAGCCATGGGCTGTGCCCTATTTCTGACAATTTCACGTTTCAGGGTTCTGCGATTTCTGTCTGGAGGTCGCCCAGAACATGCAGCATTGACACATTACCCATCGACCTTCCACTTTCGCAGGACGAATGCGACCGTTGATTTGGGCCTGTTTACCTTCCGTGCAATCGCCCAGCTATACAGCCCACTGAGATAGCAGCCCACAATAACGCCCTTATCGAAGTCCGATAACTCTGTACCTTGTGCCATGTCTTTGTCAACTAGTTCTACACCAGCCTACAGCGTATGGCGGCCACACAAGTCAACTGACGTACTGAATTACCTATCTTCACGGGTGCCCAATTACTTTTTGGTCGATAGTGTATATCTTAAGCTGAACTTTCGAAAGTGCTCAGTTTACAGTGGACAGTCGGTTTACAATAAATTTATATTTATGTTAAGCATAAAACATTCTCCTGATCCACGGTGCTCTGAAGGAGTTCACAACTTCAAGACACACATTTTTTCGTATGACAAGTAAGTAGCAAGGCATACTACTACCATAGTCTTAATGACTGGTAATTCGAGGAACTGACAGGCGCCGAGATACTGGCGGACTGGAAGCACTGTATTCATAAATTCAGAGATTAAGTATCCAAAGTGAGCTCAAGTGTTTTATTACACTGATAACAAAATTATTAGTGAATGCAAGTGAAAATTGAAACTGTAAATATCCAAATAAGAGGTGTGATAGAAAGTGTAAAAGATAATGAAAATAACCTGATAACTAATGTAAGTGAGTAAGTAAGACAGGAAAATAGATGGCATTAGTGAGTAATAGAATACAATAATTGTAGGGTGGAAAAGAAAATTGACAGTGTAAATGAAAAAGTGGACAGTGCAACTGAAGTAGTGGACAGTGTAAGTGCAAGCATGGACAGTGTCCAGAATGAAATGAGTGCAATGAAGAAGGAATGGCAGCAATTTCTTCAGCAACAGAGTTCCATTATCATTACACCAGCAGTAGCAAAAAGTGGGGAAGCAATGCACGTCGTAACTACCCGTCCCTTACGATGGCCAGACTTCTTGGCGGGAGTACCAACACCAGTTTGAAAAAGCCGCCACCCTGAATGGCTGGTCAGCCGAACAGCAGGCTTACTACTTCCAATCTGTACTGAGGGGGCCCGTATAGAGCATACTACAATCTCTGGCAAAGCGACATCAACTAGAGTACCCCATGCTGGTGTCAACCTTGGAGCTACGTTTCGGCATCCGATACCTGCGACATGCCCACCATGCCCAACTGCGAAGCCAGACCCAGCTACCAGGAGAGTCACTGCAGAAGCTATGGCAACACATCGTGCGGCTCTCTCACCAATCTCTGGAAGGGTACCCCGAGGAGGCGCGCAACATCATCGCAATCGGCTTATTCATCGATGCCATCGACGACACAGAGGTATGGCAAGCAGAACGTCTGACTACACCTCACACCATGCAGGACACCTTAGCCCGAGCACTCGAGTGGGAGTCAGCAAGGCAGGTAAGGGCAGTGATGCCAAACGAAGACGACGATGATGTCATCAAGAGGACATAGAAGGAAATAGAACACCACAAGGGCATCTCTTTCAGGGTCTGTGCTGCAGAGCTTCGCCACCCACCACTCAAACAGCCCGAATGTTGGTTATGTGGACAGCTGGGGCACCAGAGAACCTACTACCCATGCAAACATTAGCAGCAACAGAAGCAGCATCGAGAGGCAGACGAGAGTACAATACATTCGGTAAACTTAAAAACACCGAACTTGTGGGGCGAATGTCGGTGACTGCTAGAGAGAAGGCCTTGTTGTTCTTACAGATATGTTAGGTGAAACAGGATTTGGATGCAATACTGGTGTAAAGGGGCCTGAATGAGGTTCTTCGACAAATGATCGTCGACACTTGGGCGCCCAAAACAGTAGTAAGGCCAGACATCCTCGGGCCTTTACCCCAGCGAGTATCCAATGACAGTATGGAACATTGCTATTTGACTAAGGAAACATGCGAGAACACACCAGTTAGAGATAAGACAAGGATAAAATTGAAGCTTGATGAGCTTAGCCCAGAGCACGATATTTACATAGCAGAAATAGAGGAGTAATATATTTTGAGGCTTGATGTACTACTTTGGTAGGTAGACTGTATCGAGTTGGTGGTGTCAACATGGCAGGATTTGTCCTCGCCAATAAGCTGCCCCATAGTCTCTTGTCATCCCACTGTGCTACCCACTCCTGGTGAATTCGTCAATGCAAGCAGATGCCAAAGAAAATTTGCGAATTGTTGGGGTCTATCTGAGCAAGCAGAGAGACGTGGCATCATGCCAGGCAGTTTAGTTGTAGCAAGGACATTGGTCTCTTCAAATTCTGACAGTATGCTAGTTAGAATGATTAATTTGTCCAATAGTGCTGTTCGTCTTGAGGAGGGGGCCCTGATCGGAGTTTGCAAGCAGATCAGACAGGTTCTACCAAATGTAAGAGGTTTTGGATAAATTATCATGGCCTGTTAAGTTATAAGTTGGATATGCTTTCTTCTGAAGGAACTTCACAGTAAACAATGGATTCACAAGTGATATTACTATGAGAAGTATCTCGACGTGGGAAAATTATGTTCTCATGAACGATAATGTCGCAGTAAACTTACTCGCAATCTACATTAATGTTTGAAATGTTAATGTTAGTTTGATAGTATATCTGCATGGTATGAGATGTTGCGGATTTACTCCTGTAATATGTACACCGTCGCTTGGATTTCAATGTTAGTAATGCAATATAAACTTCAAGTATAATCGCAATATGGTGTGACATGAAGTGAGGGTTTGTTTCAGGATATATATATATATATATATCTTTGTTTGTTTACATGAATGATAATGCACTAAGGATATATGTATTTATTTGCAATTTTTTTCTTAACACGCTGTAGTTCGAATACATCTCCATCAACTACTTTATAGGCTTGTTCAGAGTAAAGTAAGCACTAAGGCCCTTATAAATTTGTACTTTCATCCAATTTCCATCTTCCTGCTGCTTTTTAATATAAACATTGCAATGTGACCAGTAAACACAATGTATACATTTCCCCACCCTCAAAATTTAATGCCTAGGGCTGCAATAGGATATATTTATTATAGGTTAATGCCTGTTGGGAATTTTTCCTTTACTTTGCAAATTGAGAGAGCAACAAAATAAATTAATTGTTTGGGAAAAATTGATATAAATATTTTCTCTTGCGAAAAATGGTGGTGTGCTTACCACCCAAATGCATCTTGAAAAAATACTTGTTGACTTGCGGTGAAGGTTAATGCCTTATGCCCGTTGCACGAACATCCATCCCGATCCGAGATCGAATGATCCTAGTTCCGAACCAGGATTCAGTTCAATCTTGGTTACATTGCAAAAGTGTTGCACCAACGAAATTGCACGAATCTAGATCTTCGATTCGTCGATCTTGGTTCCAAAGTGAGAGATTGAAATTAAGTATGCGACAAATTTTGCTATTGGTTCGTAATATTTGACGTCATGATGAATGTAGGCATAGTGTACACACACTTTTTTAGTTATTTTTAATACCAAGGTTATTGAAGAAGGTAGCGTACATAGAACTAGGTGTACAATATTTTATATATTTTAAGTGAATTATTGTTGTACAAATCTTACTGAATAATATTCAAAGTGCGTATAATATTGTTTTAATTTACCAAGAAAATAATTGTAATTAGGCCTAAGCTCATCTACTGGCGTTTTTTCAAACTACATTTGTCGCTGTTCTTTCGTGATCTAAACATTCGATGTGATAGTTAGCTTGTGCAGAAAATTAGTACACTTTATGATATTCTGAATCACTTTTCCAGTTTTATGCTGTGTTCAACAACTAAATTTATTTCTAGTAAATAAATACATTTAACAGTGCTTTTAAATTCAAATAACCTATATTCAACAGACTTGTATTCTTCTCGGAGATCGGAATGAGCTTTCGAACTGCCAAATTCGGCGGAGCTTTCGAACTGCCAAATTCGGCGGATCGAAATTAAGTCCATCTCGATCTTCAGCCAAGCTCTGAACTCGAATGGTACAACAGTTCTTTGAATCGATCTTAGATCCGACCTTGGATCGAGTTTCGAACCACGATGGTGCAACTGGCCATTAGAGTTTGTTTTTGCGAGTTCTGTTTATATTTGTGGGTAATATGTATTCTTAAATATATGTTTTTAGGATGTAATAAATACAAATAAGCTAGTTTTTATTCTTTACACACAGGTTTTGTCGGATGGATATATGTTTACAGTCTACCCTGCGGGATTTCCTCTATAACTTCTTGTGAGGGAATAATGTTTAGAGTATGGCTTGAGTTGATGTTAGCGTAGGGCGAGTTCTGAATTTTTGGGTATAAAAATCATTTTAAACAAAGACGGATTAATAGTGCATGTCTCGGTATATGTCACGATTTGTGGGTTGTCAAAATGCAACATGTTTATAGAATCAAGAAAGTTTAACGAAAATTGGTTGGTTACAGGGTTGCATTTGTGTGGAAAGTATGGTAAGAACGGATATTTACTTTTTACCCTAGAAATATTGGTTCACATGTTAACAGAAATTGTAATGTAACGGGTTTTAATTTATTTTAAATATTAGTATGCAACAAGATAGACAAAATAGATTTTAAAATGTATTTTCTTAAATTTCTTTTTTAGTTCAATTAAATATGCATGACATTTTTATTTGGAATATTGCGATAATGTTTACGCAAGATATGCGAGGCGAGTGGTGTTGGAGATCGCCATATCCCTCTGTTCGCACGAATCGTTGACAAACCGAGCGGTGCCTGCCACTCGCCTCCTGACATGCTTGTGTGGGGCGGTGTCTCTTGGACAAGTGGTCTAGCAAGAATGATACTCCCGGCCGGCTGTTAATGTTTTGTTTGCGCAGGCGGGATCGGAACGCGGTATATGTTGGGTGTTTCAAAACAGCTTCCTAAAAACTTTCTAATCACAAGGTCATGCTGCGGAATGTTGTTTGTGCAGGCGGGTTGCTAATGCTATCCTATGCAGGTCGATCGGCCATCCTCACGTCTGCCGCGCGGAAATCGTCTCTACATTGTGGTATAAATGTTATCCTCTTGGCAAGTTCGCTAGAAACGTTCGCGGTCTCTGGTTTTCAAACTATTCTATATGATGGGCTGGATGTTATTTACATGATATTAAATCAAAATTTGCATGCATTAAGTAAAATGGCACGTAAACCCCTGCCGGGATTTGAAGCAAATGTGATACCGTAAATGTAAATACCTTTGTTTAAGTCAAGTAGGAATATCTCAGTACAAATGTTTTAACTTTGTCGGGCTTCGAAGTACGAACTAATCCAATGCAAAAACTTAGTCTCGTTGGGAGATGCAGCTAGGTTTTAAATTGTAGCTACCCTAAATGGAAATTTCTGAAATTCTTGTCTGATTGGTAAATTTATTGGAAATTAGGTAAAAATCACAACTTATTTACTTTTTAACATAAAACAATAATGAAAATTTGGTTTATGAAACATATCTGGGGGAAAGTGTATTTTTAGTAAATGCAAGGGTTTTAATTATTTTTTAAAAAATATAATGTATCAAGTTAAAAAATTAATTTAAAAGAGATTTTTATAATGATATACTTTAATTAAATTTATGTGTAATGCAGTTTGTGATAACGTAAACACAAAGACAATGATTGTGTAGTCCTCCCAGTCAAAGCGCTCACCTGCATCTTTTCGGGCCTTGCGGAGCATTGTTCTCATGCCAAGTGATGAAGAAGACTCTCATAGGAAGGATGGGTGGGGATAGGTAGTCCTTTGCCATTCGACGACCTGCCGTAAATTTGTTAGAGGAGCACCACGTGAGTTGTAGACAGAGTGAGTTAGGTACTGGAAAGACGTATAATTTGCCTGTCTGATCTGTAGTGCATTTGATAGTTACAACATAGTATGCATATGTTATACATAAAAAGCAAAACTTTTGTCAGTTGGTAGTGAGGAGTCGTTCGTGTAAGATGTGTACATGGGTTGAAATTAATCTCTGTGTGTTCATTGCATAAATACTAATTATGCAGATTTATTCATTGTGCGAATACTACTTGCGTGTGGATATTCATTATGCAAATGTTCTCGATAATTTATTTGTTGTGCGATTAAAAAATCTAACTACCATGTATGGTTCTTGAATCAATACGTAAATACTACTTGCATGTTGTTATTTCATTATATGTAAATAATTTCGCTAGATATTCATCATTTGTTATGAGAATACATATATCTACTCTTGATGGGTGATGAAGCGAGTCCTGAACTCTCCCAATGTAAACCTATACTGTATCCCTAGCCTAACATCCTCGACAAATTTTTTTTTAAAGTCTCTCAAAATGTTGTTTATGTGCCTTATTCATCAAAAGGTTAGCCTACGCAGATAACAATTAATCACGACATTCTTCAGAAGTGTGCGAGAACTAGCTAGTCATTCACAACACACACTTCCTAGAATAAGTATAAAAAAATCTCCTTGGACGTATTCGGACTTGTTAGGAGCTGCATCGACTTGCTCGATGGGTTGGCAGCGTGTGCTTGACAGGATTCTATTGTATTGGGTTGGGGTAAAATCTAAGGATATATGCTATCACAGGTCATTCTCGAGTGGCGGGGGGGGGGGGGGGGGGTTCCTAGCAAGAGGAAGTGCAATTAGGGTTTGTATACAGTAAACGTTCACTGCACGATTAAATATTTATTGTGCAAGTACATATGCAGACTCTCGGTACATGTAATATGTTATTACGCAAGTGTACAACTTAACCATTGTATAATTACATAATCTAATTACACGTAAACATTCTCTCATCTATGCAACTGCATTACCCTCCAACCTCCTCACGTGTGAAGCAGCACCCGAAGTGATATCATCTCAGTCACTCTCCAATAGGTGAAGAACCAATGTGCACTTGGTATGTAATTACCCTCGATGGGGATTCGAACCAGGTACTACCTCATCACCCCTTCCCCTTCCAATATAGTAGTTATGCAGTTAAAAATAATTTTTTAGCCTTGAGGGGGAGTCGAACCAAGGTCCGAAACCTTAACCCTAGACCCCCTTACCCATACTTAGTCAATATGCGAATAAAAACAATTTTTTTCCCTGAGGGGGACTCGAACCGAGGTCCGAAACCTTAAACCCATACTCCCTAGCACTTGTCTGCAATCTAATATGGCGGCAGGGTAAAAAGTAAAAATACTGGTGATTGGGGTCAGTTGCAAGTTAGCACTCCTAGCAAGAGGACGTGTAAGAGTTGATGATTACGCAATGTGTAGATCATGCAAGTGCGTATTGCACGAGTGGATCATTGCGCGATTATATAAAATAATTACATGTAAGCAGCCCTTATACTACATTTCACTCCTCACTTGTGAACGAGCACTCGTTGGACCAACACCACAGTCTCTCACCAGCTGCCAAAGAATCAACACCACCTGTTAATTATGTGTGTGTAGATTGCACAAGTGCGCAATTACATAATATAATTGCACACAATGATCTCTTATGCAACTGCATTCCCCATTGCAAAATCGCCACTTAGCCAGCTCCAAACACCTATCTCTCTCCAGCTGCCGATGAGCCAACATGTGTACTCACTATATAATTACTCATTGCGCCTATTTGCCTTCGGCAGGAATCGACCCAGTTTCACCCCGACCATCGGTCGTCAAAGCCCCTATCCTACCGGCAGTGCATCCAATGGCACTCAGCCAGACAGCCTCTTCAAATCTCCGGTGCTCCCCCAAATGTTCCTTGTGCCTGTTTTGCCCAGTGTCAACCAACAGTCAATCGCAGCACACCTCTCGAGGGAGGGGCAAGGAGGGGTGGAAGGGTAACCCAACAGTGATGGAGGGGTAATCCTTCGACCAATCACAACACACCTTGAGAAGGGGGAGGGGTAAAGAGGTGTAAGCCTTCGACCAATCACAGCACGATGGAAGGGGTACCCAATAGGCTGAAGGGGGTGGGAGAAGGGGAACACACACTAACGAAAAATTGTACTTTTGCCACTCTTGCTCCTTGCATCGAAGAACTCTGTGCTCCCCTTACTGTGCTTCCTGTCATAACAATAGGTCAGGTATGAAGCGTGTTATTACCAATTATCCGAGACCTGCTCCAGTAGAATCTCCCTGTTTTCAATTACTGCGTGAAGAACGAAATCTTACAACTAAACAGGTTTGCGATACCAGGTGACGTATCCGCATCGCACAAAATAAAAAGCAGAACAAAACTGAAATACAACAACAGACTGAACTATATTTCAAACGCTGCCCCGCTAAATATACGCACTAACAGTAGACATTTCAGGATACGTAAATTTAACTCAACGTTGACAGCATCAACTACACACTTCCCATTCTTTAAATACAGGAATTTTAATCTCCAGGAAAGTTAACGAGTGAGATCTGAACCTTATTTACATGTCGTGCTTGGTCTTCGTCGCAGAACGATGCTTCCGGAGTTACGAACTAGACTGCCAGCGCACACACATTTCTGCACATGGGGGTGAAAGGAGGGGGGTTGGGAGCAAATTAAAAACAAGTCCGTGTTCGTTGCGCCGCACCGATCTCTTATTAATTTCGTTTGGCCGGTTAGTCTGAGCTGCGGATTTGGTCCCGAGAAAACACGCCGGCATGCCGGGGCGGCCAGGCCTAAAGCTTGGTTCACAACTGAAAGCGTAGCAGTAACCATAAACCACAGGCCGCGTGCACAAGAATTGAGCGCCATGATTTCGGACCTACTGATTCACAACTGCGTATAACAGATCGTACACATGAGAGGTCCTGACGTAGAACATGGCGGGAATGGTAATATTTAATTCATGCAGACGCTTGGGGCAACAGCAAATCAGAAAGGAGCAAATTTTTGACGAAGTTGTTTATTTAATATGTAGTAATACAGTTATGCTGCAGGAAAGAATAAATGGTGCAGGTTATGAAGTTACAGGAAAGAAAAATGACAGTGTACAAGCACAACAAAAAAAAAACTTTTTAAAATCACTGTCAACTTAAACACAATATCAAAATCTGTTACTAAAATCGATTCTATGTTTGTAAAGACAACCAAAAACAATAAAACATTACTAATCAACACAGCCAACTGACGTCAGAATTGCCGTGAAATTTCACTGGCCAAAAATAGAGGCAGCAGTGGCTAGGGCGATTGCCTCCCACCCCGGATTTTAGCATGTGGGAATAGTGCTGGTCGGTGCCGCTTGCCGGCGGGGTTTCTCGAGGTACTCCCGTTTCCTCCCGCCCTTGCATTTCAGCGCCGCTCCATCCTAGTGTCACATTCCATGTTATGTCCGGGGGTGACGGGCACCTACGGGCCCCGGCTGGAAAGCGCGTCACTTGGTGAGTGTTGCCTCGTCCTGGGTTCACTCCCCCTTCGAGTTTTTTTACGGGCCAAAACCAAATTGGTACCGTTAGAATTGTTAAAACGAATAGTATATATGAGTGCACTCTCTTCATATTATATGCAGTTTAAACCTTCAAACAAAGAGATGTGACGATTACAAGAAAACGAAATGAAAGACGTAAAAATGGAATGGAAAGCTGAGTGTTCATATTACCTCATAAGATGGCGTTTTCAAAGACGAAACACATTTTAAGAAAGTATTTTGTATTGGTTTTATTAGTTTATTCATTGTTTTCTCACTTGATACACGTTGTTTATAACGCCATTTTTACACGCTGTTTAACTGATACAATCAACCACTGAATCAACAGTGAAAAAAATAAAAAACTGACGAATCAGTGGAAAATGTCGCTGAATCAATAAGTGAATGAAATGTGGTATTTTTTCACCGATTCATCAGTTAAATTCACTGAAGTAACTGTTGAATCAGTTAGATACGTCTGACTGATTGAAACAGTGAAATCCTCACTGATTCAGCTTTAGAGTGTACTTTGGCACTGAATTACAACGTGAAAGGACACAGCAAGTAAGTAGCAAATGGCGAAACAGCGTGGCGGCTCCTTTGATATGGGCATACCCACTCGCTGATTGGCTGTGCGAGGTTAGGGTCGACACTGCGCCTGATTAGCTACTGCATGATGCTAAAGGTTCCCTATTGACTGGGCTGCAGCCGGCTGGCGAGTTAAACCTTTCATGCCCGTCGTGAACAATCTTCTGCATGTTGCACACGAAGTTTGTATTTGGCCAATCCTGTACACTACGAGTCGCGTGCCCGGTTGTACCATCATCGTTCGAAACTTGAACCTAGAACGTATCTAAGATCGACACAGAAAACTGTTGCACCATTCGAGTTCTGGGCTGGACTGGAGATCGAGATGAAGTTAATTTCGAACCGCCAACTCGATCCGAGATTAGCAGCCATCGTCGACAAAATAGTTTTTTAAAATACGCCAACAGGTAGAACTACGTTCGATCGTTTTCTTGGGAAATTAAAACAATATTATACGCAATTGAATATTATTCAGTAAAATTCGTACAACAATAATTCACTTAAAACAAATAAAACTTTGCGCATCTAGTTCTATCTATAATGAAAAATGCTTCTACTTCCATGACGTCATATATTACCAACCAATAGCAAAATTTGTCTCATACTTAAATATCGGTCTCTCACTTTGGAATTAAGATTATGAATCGGAGATCAAAAATGATGAAATTTCGTTGGTGCTACACTTTTACGTTGGAACCAAGCTCAAACTGGATCCTATTTCGGAACTAGGATCATTCGATCTCGGATCGGGGAAGATGTTGGTGCAACCGGGCATTAGTGCCCTATTATCTTCCCCGTGGTTAACTGATTAGCAAACCGAGGTACAGCTATACGTTACGACTGGTTCTTAAAGGCTGTTCACGATAAAGTGAGCACTTTAGAAATGAACCACAGAAAAATGTCACTGCCCCTGCATGCATATATTCTAATGGGCACTCTGAGTAACGTGAGCCCAGTAAAGTTGGTAACGATGGATGGAAAGTAGTTCCATATCTTAACGTCGAACAAAATGCGATAGGTAACCATTTGTGACAACTTAAAATTATTTCTTTCGTTTTTTGTTTTTTATGCATCGAGGTGTACAAATAAGCAGATTTGTAAAGTATTTACTTTCTTGATAATTTAAGTTTAATTTGACCAACGCATGAATAAAGTGATGAGGCACATGGCAATGTTAATTTTACATAAGGCGGAGGAGTACACAATGTGTATACACGTAGACGTTGTTCCCGACATACCGACAGCCAGCAGCGGCGTGTGGTGAACTGTTGCAAGGTAAGCTGTGTCTTGTTTGAATGAATAGTGCATTGGGGGTGAATGACAAGATGGAGATTTTTGGATATTCGCCATTGCGATACAGATGTCTGTCATGGAAAAAAACAGGACTGTGCACGAACAAATACATAAAAAGACAAGCAACCCATGGACGAGAAAATTAATATATGTATACAACACTGGAAAATTCCAAGAGGGCATACTCAAAAAACAGAACAGTAACTAATTACGAAAAATATATGTACATATACATGACCAACAGATAACACTGTCAGTCCTGTTTATTCCATGACATACATCTGCATCACAATGGCGAATGTCCAAAAATCTCCATCTTGTCAAGCTGTGTCTTGCTCTGTGTTATACCTAATCGTTTGCTAGTTTACACATCGGCCACTTAACGTAGTGGTGTAATTAACGCCTCAGCACGTGTGTACTGGGTGCCTCTCCTCTCTCGTGAGTGGCCGCTGTATATTCAGTTTCTCTCGGCTCCACGCTGGTCACTGCTGCGTGCACCGGGTGTGTACAGCACTGAGCAAGCACGAGCTTACCTCGCGAAAATTTCGCCACACGCCACTGCTTGTCAGTGAGGCGGAGCAAGCAGCTATTTCACCTCTGTATTCTCAAGTATCGTGTGCCGAAATAATAAAGAGTCTCTACCTATGCTCCGTGCTGATGTTTTTTGACAGTGAACCAGCCTTAACCCTCTTGCTTCCCTCGCAGGAATTAATAAAGAAGGATATTCACCCGGCGTGGTCGGCAATGGGTTGGAGTGGGAGGAGTGAGGGTAGGGGGTCGACATGGGAGGGACTAGTCGCCCGCCCTCGCGGAAAGAAAGCCAAGGAACGCAGTTACAGTGTCGGGAAGTCGACGGGAAGCGAGTTACGAAGTTGCAGGTTGGCGCGGGAGGGTGGCCCGGCCATCGCTGCTAAATTCCGTAATAAAATGATAACTTCCTCCCGACAAACTGGGTTTGTGCTGCCGGCGGCGTTATTGAGTTAGCCCGCGCACCGGGTATCGCCTGCCGAGCTGCGCCAACTATTCGCCCGCCAACTGACAGCGAATTAACGTTATTTGAAAATACGGGACGAAACACGCCGCGGAAAGCCATTCGTCAAGGGGGAAGGAATTTAAATCGAAATTTCGCTTCAACGGTGGTACACATCGGGTAACTTAAAACCAGCCACTTTAAAGTCTTCGTATGTACGGCGACATTTACATCTCACATATGATTCACTGTATACCACGTGAACAGCACAATATTAAGATATAGCTAGCCTAGCGTGGAAGATTCTATTATTAGTGTATTTTATTGAACGAGAATGATTACAAAATAATTCTTCAAAATCGCAAATTTTACAGAATGCATTCACAAAATCAACAACGTTTGCTTACTCATGAAACACTGTAAAATTTATATAACATCCAAATGGCGAAATGGTACCTTGGAGTTTGGAGTTTCTTGATACGGTAATAAGTTCTAGTAACTATAACGATCGCAGCGCAGCAGTTTATCATGAAATAAACTATGTTCTTCCTATTAACTATTGGTTTTAAAGAAACAGCAGACTTCTACGCCAAACACAGGTCACGAACGTGTTGACTTTGACGAGTAGAATTCCGAGTTTGAACATTGCATGTCAGATGGGTGTTTTAAGTGTAGACTAAGACAATTTATAAGTCGTATTATGTGAAAAGATAATACTATAAACACAACACAGTTATTTTCTAGTGGTTATGCATGACAGCAAAAACTAGTGCACTTGGCAAGAATAAAACAAAACACTCTCTTTTGCATAAAAGATATATTTAGGAACATACAAAACAGCACTGAAAAATCACTTCAAGTATTTACAATCACAGACTAACAACTCTCACAGATTAAAACTTAACACTCAACAAGTCAAAAAACAACATTTTATCGCGGCAGCTTAAGTGACAACATACAGATGGGAGTTGGAGAATGGATGGGAAAAGGTCCTAATGTGGCGATAAAATAAATCATCACTTCAATACACGCTAATACAGAAATATTTTTATACATTTGCACTGAACAGCCAATACATGCACCTAAAGTATTTTGGCCGACGGGTTCTACCACCGAAAACTAGAATGTTAAAAATCGTTTTCTTCAACATAGACATTACCTTCACAGCGAACGTATTCCGCTTAAACTTGAAACTGAAATACAAGAACTGGCAATAATTACACGACCTAGATGTTCTTGTTATAACTATTCATTTCCTTACGCACGTCCCTGCATGGTTCCGGTGATTATCAAAATAAAAATTATTTTCTGCACAGCCAACAGAGTCCATCTGGGAACGTCTCCATCCCCAGCTGGCTCGGTCCTCGTGATATTAGGCAACAGTTTACTTCTTCGTGCTGTTGAGGGGAAACCGTAAGAAGGCGACCGTTTTAAAGGCAAGCACGTCGATGAAAGTAAACGTCACCACGAAGCCTGACCAATATCAAGAGTGTGATTCGCAAGCAAGACACGGATAAACGAGAGGAAGAATGACGAGGCGTGGAGAAGTCGAGGCAGGGGCGGCGAGGTGAGATAGAGCAGCAGGTCGACGGCGACTTGTCATCACACTAGGTCCCTCATCTTAACGGACCTGCGCACGGCGTTGCTGAAGCCCTCCTTGAAGTGGAACCACACGTCGCTTTTCACGATCTCGTCCGTGCGAGCTGTACATGCAAACAAAAACACGCCCATAACACCATCTTGCTTCTTTTAACTTACAGATGGCTACTAGAGACCTGAAGAATTCGCGAGCTCGGTGACACGTAGGCTAGACTCCACAGTCTTGTGTACAATACGCACAAATCAACTACTTAGTTCTACCAACATCGGGAGGCTATAATTGGGCCTGCATATTATTTTTGCGTGTTTGTTACTGGCGCAGGATTCAACAGGACGTACCAAATTACACGCGGACTACCAGCAAAAAATAAAAAACAAGAACGTAAAAATTTGCGAATTATAGCTTGTTCCGAAATGAATCCGCGAATTTTTCAGGTCTCTACTGATGGCAATGGAACTTTCGGATCACATTCCAAATTTAAGATGACAGTCTGCATTGCGTACGTGCTACAAATATGACAGTTGTTCTCTTGAATTAAATGCACTTAATTTTTGATTAAAACATACCCATAATAGGTCTTACTGATATTTAAGATTGAAATAAGTGAATCTTAGCAAAATATAAGCAAAGGGACATAAGTTTTCAACTGCCTTGGTTATCTACTATATAACGAGACGATGTCTGTCTGTGTGCAAGTCCCTCGAAACTCAACAGAAGTTCTTCAAATTTTACAGAGCGAATCCTCAGGGTAAAATACAGGTCAAGTTCGAATTTCAGCGAGATCAGATTACGCAATCATTAACTTTTGCTTTAAAAACTAATTTTTAATTACTTTTTTCCTACGAAAGTTTTGTATTTATGCATAGAGAATATTGCATAGAGGTATGAAGGTAATGGAATATCATTTTTGTTTACTTTAAATGTCCCGCTTCAATGTTGAGTTAATTTCCAAGTGTTGCCTAGTGGCTGAGCGGATAGAGATATTCCAAGTAGGGCCGCAGTGGCTTAGTGGATATAACTATATCAAGTGGGGCGACAGTGGCCAAGTGGATAGATATATATCAAATGGGGCCTTAGTAGTTCAGTGGATAGAGAGATTCCAAGTAGGGCCGCAGTGGCTCGGTGGATAGAGCGATTTCAAATGAGGCCTTAGTGGCTCAGTGGATAGAACTATGTTAAGTGGGGCCGCAGTAGCTTAGTGGATAGAACTATGTCAAGTGGGGCCACAGTGGCTAAGTGGATATATATATAAATAAAATGAGGCCTTAGTAGCTCAGTGGATAGAGATATTCCAAGTGGGACCGCAGTGGCTCGGTGGATAGAACTATTTTAAGTGTGGCCGCAGTGGCCAAGTGGATAGAGAAATATAAATGAGACCGCAGTCGCTTCAATGTTGAGTCAATTTCACATAATTTCATTATTAACTACATATATCTATGCAATATTTTTTTTGTCTTTGTATGATATCCAAATTTTTTAACATGGTAACTGTTCTAGCTCTGTGACAATACAAAAAAAAGTCACACGCTGGGTCCCCTAGTAATTTAAATATAAACACTGCTACTTTTTACTGCTTAAGTTTTGCAAGAAAAGAAATCGGAAAGTGCAAAAATCAAATCCCAAGTCTACAGTTTAGTCAATAACAGAGAACCATACATTTAAATGACCACGTATTTAAATTAAGATTTCAAATAACCAACACTCAAGATTTATATCTCTTGGCCTGCTGCTATAAATAGGCTAATTGTCGACTGCAAAAAAAAGTAACTGTTAACTAAAACTTGATACTATTTTCATTTGAATTGCATTGGATTGGAAAGGGATTATTAACGTCTCCCGGGGTTATGCCTGAAGGCCTATCAAGGGGACGGCTTACAAACTAACTTATGACTTCATTAAAATTATCACCCATGCCTTACCTAGGATTCAAACCCAGAACCTCCCGCACCCTAGGCCGACGGCGCACTTACCGACTGCGCCACGGCTTCTATTTGAAATGACACGCTATAAATTGATTTTATATTGGTTGAACTTTGGCAGTAGAGTCGTTATTGTGACAGCAAAATTTTTGTAGACTACTGCTTACTTTTTACCGCTTAATTTTTTTTTACCGTGTAACCTCCTTAAGGGGAACCTTCCCCACCATATTGGATTCTTAATTTTACTAGTTTACTTATAATTTAAAAAAAGGAAAATTCGTAAAGTACTCTTACACCCAACTCGCTATTGACCTTACAACTTACACTGCAGTACGGACAAAACAAGGGAACTACGAACTCATAATTACGTCACAATATTAATTCTGCCAAAAATTGGGTAAAATCAATATTGTGGCATAAATACGAATTCGTAGTTCAGTTATTATGCCCGCAGTGCTCAATAGCTAAAGGCTGTCCACGATAAAGTGAGCACTTTTGAAATCAACCTTAGAAAAAAGTCACTGCCCCTGCCTGCATATATTATAACGGGCGCACTTGGTGACATACGCCCAGTAAAGTTGGTAACGTTGGAGGAAAATAATCCCATATCTTAACGTCAAATTAATAGTGTTAGTTAACCTTGTAAAAACTTAAATTATTTATTTCGCTTTGTACTTGTTTTACATATCGAAGTATAAAAAGGAACAGAATTGTGAAATATTAACTTTTTTAAAAAAATTCAATGTTTTACTTGATCGACGCATGAATAAAGTTATGAGGCCCATAGTAATGTTAATTTTACATAAGGCGAAAGAACACACAACGTGCATACAAGTAGATCTTAAGAAGGGCTTTCAAAAGTGTTCATTTAACCGTGAACATCCTATAATCGGGTGTAGAAGTACTTTATAAATTTTCTTTTTTACAGGTTCTTCACGGCGAAGTGAGCACCTTTGAATTAAATTTTTGAAAAAAAGCACCGCCCATCACTACGCAAAGAATACGCTATCGTAAACACCCGCATGCAGGCTCCAAGTTAAGTTGGCAGGGGATGAGTAAGTCTTGACGTTGAATTCCCAGTGTACTGTTTACATTTATTGCCAATAAAGTTTGCGATTTTTTTTTTTTGCTTTATACAAATTAGGGTATGGATTAGCATATCAGTAAAAACATTTGGGTTCCTGAAAACTTCACGTTATCACTTGACAGACGCATGAATAAAGTAACGGGACCCACGGCAATGTAAGGCTTACATATATCGGAAGAATATAAAAAAAGGAGGAGAAACGTAGATCTTCAGCATGACTTTCAAAAGTTCTATATAGGCTGTTCATGGTAAAGTGAGCACTTTTGAAAGCCTTCTCATTTGGAATAACATTCAATAAATCTATTTCATTTTGGCCTTAGACATTAACTTCCGAGTGCGGTGGAATATGCACACTGTGTTTATTACTTATATGGCAAACTTTATTTACAAAGGGTGGTTAAAGTATAAAATATGGCTGAAAGGTAATAGTAAATGGGCTCAAAAGTACTCACTTTACTGTGAACAGCCTATAAAAATATTTACAAGCTGGGGAAAAAAAAAACCAACAAACCAATACGGACGGGCGGAAGACAGCAAGACTGGTTGGAAGTGGTGGGTCCAAACAGCACGAAGCTTTGGCAAGCGGCGGCCACGAGGTCTTCGCTAAGCTGCGACTTTTCCCCAGGTCGTACCTGGGTGATGTTGTACGAATTGGGAGGGGGGGGGGGGAGTCCCTCGTGGGGGAGACGTGACAAGGCGGTAACCCCCCCTCCCCGCAGAGGAGCGGCGGCTAACAGAGTAATTAGCTTGTGCAATTCCCCGTGACAATCCCATCAGCAGGCTGTGTGTGTGTGTGGGGGGGGATGCACCCCCCTTCCCCGCCACTTGGGGAGCTCATCACGTGGGCAAACAACCGGGAGCAAACAGTCGTCATTGCGGCCAGCCCAAGAAGGGAGGTAGTGGGTGGAGGGGGGGGGGGTGGTAGCTCGCAAAATCAGTTTGGAGGGCATTCCGCCCTACCACACATCGCTCAGCCAAACTACTTCTCGTTTACATCCGCGGAACACGTAAGGGAAAGTTGATAAACCCTCAGGACTGGTTTTGCTGAAACGAGATTTACAACTGTCGATTTAAAGCAGAATGATATAGCCCGTCCATGGTTACTTCAAACTATTGTGAAGTCCCTGATGAAGTTCTACTGTTAGACTATCTCCCCGCATCGTGCAAACAAAGCTTAACACCAGAAAATTAGAGCAAAGGGACAACGCACTGCACCTACCAGCATATATTGTAACTGGCGCCCTAAGTGACACACGACCAATAAAGTTGGTAACGATGGATGGGAAAGTAGTTCCATATCTTAACGTCGAATAAAAAGGGTCACGTAACCATATCTGATAATTTAAATTATTTCCTTCGCCGTCTGTTTTTTAATGCATTGAAGTGTAAAAATGAGTAGATTTGTAAAATATTTACTTTTCTAATCATTTCACAGTTTCACTTGACCGACGCATGAATAAAGTGTTGAGGTCCATGACAATGTTAATCTTACATTAGGCGGAAGAATACACAACGTGCTTACAAGCTGATCTTTAGTAGGGCTTTCAAAAATGCTCATTTTATCGTGAACATCCTATAACCTTAATATTTAGCATGAGAACTATTTCTTACTACGCATCACCAACACACATATTTTCTTTTGATTTTTATCCAAATCTGTACACAGCATTAAAAAAAGTCGCCCGGCCGCGTGTGTCCGTGTATTCGGATAAGGCTTCTAAACTGCTTGATGGATTTTGACGTGATTTTCACCATCATTTAGACATTTTCTTGAGGTTTGGGTATATAATACATTAATATTCAATGTAAGGATAGTATAGACATGTCGAAGTTTTCTAATCAAGTCGGAAAAAGCAGTTTGCGGGCGCTTACATGGCTTACACTGACTAAACCATAAGAGGTAACCAAATTAATGTACTACTGAATTGTAGATGTCAACAAATCCACAAAAACTCCACGACAGCATATGTTTATCTTTTAAGGATGACCCACAGTAACCATTTTTGTATTTTATAATTAGAATAAAAATAGGGGTTCACTTACGAAGACGTTTTGAACAACATAGTATTAATCCTATGTTAGTTACCTTAAGCATTTAGTGTATATACTTGCTGCAAACCTGAACAACGGCAAATATGAAAATAGCACCCGAGCGAGGCCGGGGCTGGTCGCTAGTTAATTACAAAAGAAATACCATTTATAGACAAAATATAAGTAAACGTCTAAATTAATTAAAATTAGATCACGTTAACAGAAGCATGAAACGCTTCCGATACATCGCATATTTACGAGCCAACAAAACGCCATACATGGAGTAATTTCTCAGCGATTTGATTCAAAGAGTGTGAATATACCGCGAATAACTTCACACAATACAAGATGATACACTGGACTGCAAAAGAAATAGTCTACGGCACACAACATACCATGAAATTTGTTCTTAAAATTGCCAGAATGCGTGCACAGTATTCTACAAAACGAAGGAGACGTAAATTGAGACACAACACAGACCAAATAGCTTCGAAAAATTTGTGTTTCTAATTTGTATACACGACGTCGAATAGAAACGAAATTAATGCGTCGAGAACTTTAAAATGCATAGGTGCCAAAATGACATTCGTGCAGGTATTGAATGTTCCTTTTTACCTCAAAATAACCTTAATTTCCATATAAATACTCTAGAAATTCTAAAAAAAACTTGTTAAAAATTATTAAAACATGTATTATTAAAAAGTTTATTATTAAAAAAAACTAACATTTCCAGAGGTCCCCCCAGCACTAAGATAAGCAGACGACCAACCCCCTCATATCGACTACTCTCTACTAAACTCATTATACCAAGTGGCACCAACTTGGTTTCCACGTTTGTTATTTGTTTATAGATTGCTGGAGGATGCAATCTTGTTTTTTTTTTTTTTTTTCGTTTTTCATTTGCTTATACATCCATTTGATAGACTGAACTTTCAGTTCCACTGTCTCCAGGTTTTCTGCCGTACCTACGATGGTGACTGCATATGTATTAGCTAGAAGAAGGACAAATTCCTGCTTCGAATCGAACATAATTTGTTCGCAGTCTTCGGCAAATCCCAATAACACGGAGAGCAGGATGCAAACTACGAACTTGCCTCCGGGGTATGTAGGAACACTGTAGTCATCTTAGATTCCCCAGCCTGTCATCTTGGCTGCAGACAGATCATTCGGCGTGAGCGATAGGTAATTTTTGATCGTTGAGGTTATACCCACCTCTCGCGACAGGTCCACCTTGACACCACTGAGAAAATACGTGATGCGATCGATCAGGTGAAGAACTCCAATGCTCGTTATTTTCGCCGATGTCGGACTGGGCCCATTTTTTTTCATTAGTTTCCACCTAATTAGCAGGAAAGACTGGCAAGGAAGAGAGCAGATATCTTGGTGTTAGACCGCTATCCAAAATTCCGATGGTAGTGTGTATGGTCCGATCAGGAAAGACTGATACGCATGTCTTAAAAAATGCTGTCTTCAAAAACCACAGGCTCTTCGATGTTTAGGTAATCTTCCATGACGATTGACTTTGAAGCCGGGACAGTGAAGGAAAATCTCGCTAGCACATATTAACTACTTGGAGACCTGTAGCATATTGATTGTAGGTTTTGCATGACACTTAATTCCATTGCTTCTGGTCGATGTAAATTTTATTTCCATCTTCTCAAATACAGGCGTAGGTTGATTTCTTCGTTTTGAAAGTTCACCAACTCTCCATGCTGGTATACGACTCTCACGACCATACTGTGTGCTCTCTTCGCGACGACCGGGACGTAAATGATGCTTTGCGGTGCTATGACCAGTTTAAAACCTGCAGGGACCATAGCCGAAAATTCGTGCAGTGTATTGCTCCGCCTGCCATCGAGGTATGTGCCTCTCGTCAAATTGCAGTTTATTCGTTATCACATTGACCGGCAAGATGTTTATAGGCTACGACGACACATGTGTTTTGCCAGCTTCGTAGATGTGTGACTCGAACCCCAGCGTCGGTCCGATAGTATCCAGTTTAGTAAAGTCGATAACTTCGCTGCATCTGATACCACTCTTCAGGATATTAGGATTCCCGCGTAGTTCGAATTTTGTGTCGGGGACTGCGAATCTTCAATATACCTTGCGGTGTTGTCTATTTCATAAGATATGGGCAGCAATATCTCATGGGAAACATTACCACGGTACAGCATGCAGTATTTTTCATCGATGCTCGGTATCGTATTGCAGGTTTGAAAATCGATAAGGCCTATACTCCATTCCCTCTCCAGTTCGAGTGGTAATCATTATCGACATGACTGACGGTTTCCTTACAATATATATCCATTTTGTACAGTTACTTGTATGAGCGAACCAAGAAGCGAAGACACAAATGTCCACAGTTCTACGTGTTAAGCATCTGCTCCATTTCGTAATTGTACGTTAGTTTGATATATTTCAGGTACCACTGCAGTTTGGGTGGACACAAATTCCCAAAATTGTCATAATAGTATGCATGTTTACCCTTTTTTTTTTACGTAAGCTACCCAGTGCATACCGGGCCCCACTGCTGTGTCCCAATTAATTATGGCGCATTCATTTCTCTTGGGTTTAGGGGCAAATCATCTCTCATAAACACTCCTCTAAAATGATATATTTTTGTTTGACGTGCAAACAGTTTTTAAATCTACGTTTGTGAGTGGTCGTTTCGGTACAGATTTCATTATTCCCTCTTCCTACTGCATCTTGTTGCACACTTCCGTCTCCTGCTGGTTATGGCCTTAGGTGTTGTTGATCAGCATATCGACTATTTCGCCTTCAGCTACAATCTTACCTTTTCGAGGCATCGCAAGCCAACTGACTGAGAAAAGTATACATATTCTCTTTTTATACATTTTTATTTTAGTATCATTCTAGACTTGGGGCAGTACGGATGTATCACGTACTAAAATATGTCATTTCAGTGCAAAATCTGCCAGAAGCAGTTTACTCGGAGTGATAATTTGAAGAGACACTATATTACCTAGAAAACATGCTTGATATCATCAAGAGGCTTGTTTATGCTACCTCCTCCTCCAATGTATGACATAAACCAAGCAAAAGAAAACAGCCTACAGATCATCAAGCAAGATATTACTCTACCTATATGCATTCATGCTGAAGATAAAGATATTTCCCATGAATCGCGACATGGAAGCCTATTTCCAAATACAGTGTAGTGCATCATTGTGGGACCATCAAATTGCAGGAAAACATGCGCCCTACTGAATCTGCTGGAAGAAGTGAATGGTATTCGGTTGGAGGACATGTACCTATATTCAAAATCGCTCCAGCAACCGAAATACCAGCGATTGGCATGAGTATTGCAGGCCATGGAAGGCATGGGTTATTTCCCATGCAGCGATAATGAAGCCGTTGTGCCACCGAGCGAAGCATTGGCAAACCTGAATATTTGTCTTCGATGACATTGCCTGCGAGAAACCAACCTTGTATTCAAGAATACTATAGCATGGGATGGCACGCAAGGGTGGACTGTGCGTACCTCGGCCAGACTTATTCGTGCATACCCAAATAGCTGCTTCGCGATAATAGAAACATGTCGGTGCTGTTTCGCAAGGACAATATGAATTTGCGGCATATTTACGATGATCAAATCAATACGGATATGACACTATCATATTTTAAGAGTGTAAGCATTGTGCAGGAAAGGGAAACACGGATTTCTGACGATCGTTAAGGACTGGCGCCTATAAAATGGGAATTAAGGGCATGAGTTCGATCAGTTCATCATGGACCATCGAGAATGAGTTACAGCATATCGAAATTTGGGCAAAGTAACCTCAAGCTGGATCTTGAAAAAGACAAAGATGGAGGTTGTCTCTTGCCAAGAAAATGGAACTTATGATGCTGGTAGAAGAATAATCCGAAATGTTGGCGAACCCCAATGATCCGAGGATGCTGCTACTATACATTTCGTCCTCGAAACTGGTAATGCCATTATCTCGGAACTGCGCAGTATGTTGGCCGAACAAAACACTTTCTTTCAGAACTACCTGTCCAAGCTTGGGGCGAAGATGGAGCATGTGAAGATGGAGATCGTCCACGATATGGTGGCCATAAACAAGCACATGACGAGTGTTCAAAGGTAAATTATCGACAGATCGAATATGGCATCTGCACAAAATGAAAATAATCTGAAAAACCTGGAAGGATATGACATGGACATTCAATACCTCGATTTACCACCTAGCCACGAAAACAGATATTGAAAATTACAGCAAGGACATATTGGATGTCTGCAGTGAACAGCTGGGCAAGATCGAAAGTATTTTGGTGGAGACCCAAAACTAAACCTATAAAAGAGAGCGACAGTAACAATTATTATTCAGTGCGATGTCGGACATTGCCAGAGACTTACATCGGACAATTCAGTCTATTCGCTCGAAGTATTTGCTTGTCATGAGAGCCAAAATCTCACGCGACCTTATAAATGAAGACACTTTTAAGCCCATTACTCGTCATCTCGATGTACTCCTCAGGGAGAGCGATGGAGCACCCATAGCAGTGAAGACCGAAATCGACGATACTGCTAAGCCTTTGAAGAAGCGAAAACATGATGTACGGACAGATCGGGGGGGATGATGGATCGGATGTGGATTGACCACGCAAGAAAAAGGCATGGAAGAGAGTCTTTAAACCCAATGCTTTGGCTCGACGGTACCTATGATCGTACACATCTCGCAATAATAATACAACATTTGGTGTATGCAGGTATAATGATAAATGGTTCTTCGGTGCTGATGAAATAGAGTTTCTGCCAGGTGGGATCATCCACGTTGGCAATTGCAAGACATGTGGAACCCCCAGGCTATATGAACTTCTATTTCGCAAGTAGCCCAGGGAGTTTGAAGAATCCGACCTGTTGGAATACAAGATGTCCAAACTCACACATGCACTGTATGAAGATAATGATCCTGAGACAGGTGTTTATACGGACGAAGATCACGAAAAAATCGACATTCTCGCAGACCTCTTCAGCGGCCTATCACTGCAAATTGGCGAAGGTTTAAAGAAGATAGAGGACAGCAAGAACACAGACTACATATTCTAGGATGACTCGAATGAGCTGGTCGATAGGCTACAGCTAGTGCTCGCTTCGCAAAGGGTTGTAAACCACTTCCACACTAACGGGATAATTTCAATCGTCGAAGAATGCACGCATCTGCGAGCTGCAACTACCACAGCCGAAAGGTCGTGATATGTGGGATGAACGATCGATTTCAAGCCGACCTGTCGAGATGATACAGTATTCTCGGGTCAACAAGGGCTAAAAATACATGTTCACAGTCATCAATGCACATAGCAAGTTCTCCTGGGACAGACCTGTTAAGTCAAAGAATGCACATAATGTCACTGAAGCCATGGCTAATGTAATGCGTGAAGGATGTATCCCGACTAATCTACAAACCGACCAGGGCAAGCAATTCTACAGTGTACAGTTCAAGGCCCTGGTGAAGAAACATAACATAAATCATTATTCCACTTACAGCAATCTCAAAGCTTCTATCATCGAGAGGTTTAACAGGACTCTGCAGGGAAAAAATGTGGAGGCATTTCGCTGCAAATGGAAGCTACAAGTGGCTTGACACTACTACCGAAACTTATCCTCGAGTAAAATTCTACCATTCATTCTACCACTCGCATGAAATCCGAAGACATCAAGGACGACTCCCTGCTTCGAACCTTTTACACTGACGTGAAAAGGAGGGACCCACACAAGCCTAAGGTCAATGTTGGCGAGCTAGTGCGCATATCCAAACATAAATGTCGTCTTCCAGAAAGGATATACAGCGAATTGGGGCCCCGAACTATTTTATGTGGGACGTATATGCAACTAAACTCCGAGGACCTACTTTCTCGAGGATCTGAATAATGTTCTCATCCATGGTGATTTCTATGCAGAGAAGATCCAGCCTACAAAGTTTCCAGATGTGTATTTGGTCGAGAAGATGCTGAAACGATGTAACAGAAGGGCATACATGCAGTGGTGGGGTTTCCCTGCCCCCTTCAATTCCTGGGTCGTTGAAGCAGACATCAAGCAGTGAACATCAGAGAAGATTAATAAAAATGATAGATTTTTTGCTGATTATGTACATCCTATTATTGTGTACCATAAATTTTGTGTAAAAAATATGTTGTTTTATTTATTTTAAAACCCCTCCACTTAAAAAAATAAAAAAGATTTTAAATAAAAATACTAGTATTTAAGAATAAAACAAATAAAATTAAACATGACAGTTTATGTACTTTGCAGGAATGGTCAATGTCACCATTCGGTACAGGCCGATAGCTAACGGTATAATCGAGAAACCAAAGCTTCCGAATCCAATATGGAGGGCACCAACAGCACCACCTATAATTTAAAAACATAAAAAAATGCTGCCACCTGGTGGTTGAATTAACACACTAGTGCCACCTAGGTGATGAAAACATATAAAATCCAAGATGGTGTCCTCCAGGAACGTATAAACATGACAGACGAAAACACCAATATGGCTGCACTCTATAGAATTAGTATTGGTGAGGGGTGGTGGGGGTGAGGGGGTCAATCATGTACTTGGCGTGGTGCTGGGTTGACCCCCAGAAATGAAATTTTTTTAAATACATTTTTTAATAATACATGTTTAAATAATTTTTTCAATGTCTTTTTTTGGGGATTTGTAGGGAATTTTTTAAGGATAAGAGGGAAATTGCAAGGAAAATTTAGTAGATTTTAAGGGAGAAATGGGAAATTTTTAGAAGAAAAAAAAATAGCCACCATGGGACAAGAATTTTTAAATAATTTTTAACATTTTTTAAATAGATTATTTGAATTTTTATTTTTTTAGGATCTAAGTTCAAGGGTCACGGTCACCTGAATCCAATATGGCGGTAGTAGTCAGTAAAGTAGTACGTTCGCTCACTTTTATGAATTTATGCAATTTTTTACAATTTTTCTCGAGTTTTTGATTATAAGGTCACCTAAGGTTATGGTTATAGGGTCAAGGTCATTGGTCACCTGGATCCAAGATCGTGGTAGTTGTCAGTAATGTAATATGCTTGCTGACATTTATGAATTTATTCAACTTTTACAATTTCTTTCTCGAGTTTTTGTTTTCAAGGTCATTAAGGTCTTGGTTATAGGGTCAAGGTAACGGTCACCTGGGTCTAACATGGCGGATGGGTGATGTCATAACATGGTGGCTGGTTGGTTACAGTCCTCCGTCACCTCTGAGCACAAACATTTAAATTTTAAATCTTATAATCGTTTAAAATAAACATGGTAAGAGCTTTGGATTTTTTTTGTAAATTTTTGGGTTCAAAGTCAAAGGTCACTAGGGTCGAGGTCACAGGTCATCTGCATCGAATATGGCGGACAATATGGCTGATAGGTCTGACTCCAGGCTCTGGACACCTTGTATCGATTTGGCATACCCTATGCCTATAACACCAATACGGCCGCCACTGCTCTGTCCTCGAGAAGCGAGCCTCCCAACATCACCTGAATTGGCTGAAAATTGCCTTTCTGCAGCTCGTTTTTGCACGCGGGAGGCTCCGTAATTTTCAACGGGTAAAAACTAGAAATTTCTAAGGGTTAAAGCGCAATTTTGAGGAAAAAAGGGAAATTTTATCGATTTTCACGGAAAAAGGGAAATATTTAAGGAACAAGGGCCGCCGGTAGACCGGAATGACGGAGCATGAACAGCTCCAACGCTCCAGCCCCTTGTCCCAAATGTCTCTATTACGTACTACTTATGTATTACCGCTACACACTATCCTCGTTTGACCTCATATAGAAACATTAAGTCAACGAAAATTCTAACAGTGAAAAGCATTTTTAATTGCAAATATTCTCTTGGGTGACTGTTTTGAAAGCAGTTCGAGCGACGAGTAAGCCTGAACGAGACGCCAAGAGGTGCTGGCTACTAATTTTTGCTAATGTACACTCAAAACTGACAAAGCATCATTTTGTAGCCCATTTCCAAAGCTATTTTTATAGACTTCTGACGACTATTTTGTAAGTATAAAACAGCATATTTGAGGCATTCAGAAGCCAAGCTTACTTAAGCATTTTTTGTAATTTCTGTGTTCTCCATGTGGTTGTGTTGGAAATTATGCGATCTTTTCGGTGGCAAAATTGATTAACTCCATAGGTCTACAGTTGGCCGCTAGAATGCCCTAACACTTTGGCCATCTGAACTTTTCACCCCAGGTTTCAGTTGCCACAAGGATTAACTCCATGAAACTTGCTATTGTTCTGTTGTTTACTCCAGCTGTTGTTGTTTGAAAAGTTATGTTTTGTTATGTGATGTGAATGGTGGTCACTGACATGCACCAGTCGTATTGTTTAGTAATATTAACTAGCGTTAACTGGAAATGAGTGGTTCTGACAGTGAAAGTGATAAATCTATCACAATGAGTGATAATTCTGTCGACGATTCAGATACTGATCCAGACTACATCCCTGAACCGGTGGCAGGTACGCCTAGAACGAGACGTAAAAGTGCAAACTCTGAATTAAATGTAGGGAATATAGTACCACATATTGAAGGCAGTAAAATGAGTATCATTAAGACTAATGATGATGATGATGATGCTTGAGAAGTGGAAAGTAATGATTCGACTGGTTCAAATTTGGAGACTAGGGCGAAGCAACCAAGAGGCCGTAAACGTGCAAGGAATTCCGAAAATTGGAAGAGGGCACAGGACAAGAAAAAGAGTCTTTATCTGGTCAAGACTACAAAACGAGAGTAGGTGAAACAGTTCAAGCAAAAGTTTTCAGTGATAAACATTGTAATTGTGCAAGAGAGTGCAATGCAAAAATATCCGCAAATGATAGATAAAATGTATTCCAATCATTCTACAGCCTACCTGATCATTCTCAGCAAAACATATTTCTTCGTGGCTGTCTAACATCAAATAGTATTAGCAGACATCGACCCACCAATAACTCAAAATGTTCAAGAAACTACAGCTTTTTTTATTTTTTTTTATGCATCGGAAGCGATGAGGTTCGGGTATGTAATAAATACTTTAGGGAAACATCTGATGGTAGAATTTTTCAGCTGCAGTGTTAAAAATGATGTCAATCTTGTTTTAGACACAAGAGATCATTCTACTATAGGCAACAAGGTTGATAGAACTGATGTGGTAAACCATACAAGGTCATTTCCAGCCTACTCCAGCCATTACACCAGAGCACACAATCCAAACCGGAAATATTTGAACTCCGATTTAACTACCAAGAAAATGTATGACATGTATGTTTTGTGGTGTAATGAACATGGCAAATGCCCTGTAAAGGAGAAATCGTATTATCACGTCTTCTCATCTCAGTTTAATTTGCATTTTAAGCCTCCAATGAAAGATACTTGCCAGGTTTGTGATGGCTTAATGACTAAACTTTTAAATGCAAGTGAAGAGGAAAAGTTAGGAACTGAACTGGAAATAGAATTACATCTTAGAAGAGCAGGAAAAGCAAGGGAAAGCTTAAAAGACAACAAGCAAAAGTGCTCTGATGATTACTATGTGCTGACTTTTGATTTACAAAAAGCTCTTGCATTCACAAAACTACCAACCTCAATTGCATACTATAAGAGAAAAAATGTAAATTTACAACTTGGGTATTCATGCAATTAATGATAATAAATCATACATGTATGTCTGGCCGGAAACTGAAGGCTCAAGGGGATCGCAAAAAATTGCTGCCTGCTTAAAGAAACATATAACTTGTCACGCTTGCAACGTTAAACATATTGTAACATATTCCGACAGTTGTGGTGAACAAAATTGTAACATCAAAATAGTACTAACCTTAATGAAACTCCTGCAAAACGAAAATATTAGAACAGAAATTATACCCTAAAGTACTTAGTTCCAGATCACAGCTCCTAATCGAATGATTATGATTTTTATTTATAGAAAAACGAGGAAAAACATCCAGCAACATATTTTCCCCACGGGATTGGTACAACGTTATCCTTGAGCACAGAAAGAAAAATAAGTATTTCTTCACTGAAATGAGTCGCGAAGACTTCTTTTCAACAAAAGCCTTAGAAGACACCAGTACAAATAGAAAGAAGACTGGTGATGCAGAACCTGTTAAATGGTTACAAATGAGATGGATCAAGCTTGACAAACAAAACTCCTTTGCCACTAAGTTCAAAACTACGCTTTTACCTGAAATGCCGTTCACAGAACTCAACATTCAGAAGAAAAATAAAGGTTTTTTCTGGTCGTCCACCAACCAGCCTTGGGAATATTCCGCAAGAACTCATGTATCCCATAACAAGACCCATAACAATGGCAAAAAAAAAAACCCCACAATGGTGTATTTATTGAAATACATTCCCCCTGTGCACCACACATATTACAATGGTCTTAAAACTGAGAGAGGAATTTCAGAATCTGAGCTAGCCAGTGATGAATCCTATAGTTACTATGATTGGACGGAATTTCCATACAAACTGTATCGTAATTAGTGATCTTTTGTAAAACAAATATGTTGTCATGCTGTTAAAGATCTGCTTTAAAACAACTATTAATATTAAACAGAACGTAAATTTACTTTTTTCTTTTTTTTAAATACATGGATTAGTGCATAAAACATTCTGATTATTTCTGAATACTTTTCAGTTGCTAATTTAATTAACTCCATGTAAAATGAAGAATTCATTTAGTATTATTTTTACAAATATCTTTGTTAGGTGAAAATAAGTTAATAAAATTCATTGGTGTATAAGACAAAATAAAAAATTATGAAATGACGGAAATAATACCACTAGAATTTTTAATTGGCAAACATCTTTATTGCACCATACTGTATATTTACCACCAATGGAGTTAGTCGGCATAGATTCTGAATGCGTCATTTATCAGATAAAAAAAAAAAAAAAACAAGCTGAATTTTCATGAGACTCCTGGCTAAGTCATAGAGCTTATAAATGCACTAAGTGCAATATTTTACGGTGAGAAAATAAACGCGCGAAGACTACTTAAGAAGGGATCGCAAATAATCAATTGCCACAAAGTGCGCTTGCGATATATATCGAGCCGCTCATAAATATTATTGGGGGAAGACATCGAGAAAGAAGCAACAAAGTGTATGGTTACATGCTACTGCTCTGCGTCAATTCCCTTGCCCCCCCCCCCCCCGGCACGAGCGTGCGAAGGACAGCGTGTCAAGGGCATCTCTAGTAACCGGAGGAGTGTGCGGAGATTTACAAAGGCGTCGACGCCATAAGCCTATCGAGACTGGTGCCGCCTTTTGTCCCTGGCCAGATTGAATGGCTGGGGTTATCGTTGAACGATGTTCCTGTCATCGCCCTAGTCTCTCCAGCGAGACTCGGGGTGCGAGGAACCTTCCATATCTTGCAAGCTGGTCTATTTAGGCTTGGTGCACACGTGCGAACACTGTCCGCGCGGTGCCGCTTCGGCACCGCAAATGCATTTCACGAGGGCTTGGCTAAATATTTCAGTGCACACGTAGCTGCTGCGGCGCCGCTGCGGTCTATGTCCGCACATGTGCACCGGACCTTAAACCGCGACGGGCCTCCGAGCCGAGAGACAAAGTTTGGAACATTGCACACGGCTCTAAGAGCCAGAGACACAGAACCAAGCTGAGCCCAGGCTATATCCCGGGAGTCGTGCCACAGGCAAATTGCTCCAAGGGGAAAATTATAATTGCTGCCGTGTTACTGTAGTATACCAAAACCCAGTCATCACGAGGCATCTTCTGCCACTAATACCAATTGAAGACAATAGGCCATTGGGTATTAAATGTTCATGTTAGCGAGGAAATGACATATAGAAAACGGTTTCTGCAAAATAAGAATAATTAAATGGAAACTAAATGGTTACAATTACAAAATCTATCACCACCAGACGAACCAGAAAACACGTCACGTGGGCAGAGTGGCGGACGCCGTCGTGGTGTGGGTTTTATCGAGATGCTTTGGCTCCCCTTCCCCTGTTTTACTACCTTGTTCTTCCACAACCACCTCGCACATCCCTTACGCTGACTGGGAATGCACCTGTACACGTGGAACGGCAGTCAGCGACATTTGGCGTCAGACTGTTTTATATCGAGGGCTTAGTATTAAAAAAAAACAGTTTCGACAAAATGCTACTTCGTCAGTAGAGCCAAAATAATAATTTCGTCTGTGCCAACCATATCTACAGTTAAACATTCCGTAACTACTCTTATGCGCTGTCGCACACCTCGCCATGTCCCCCCGCCCCAACAGCGAATGTCCTCACAGGACGACATCACGGGTATCCAGAGTGGAGGCGGAGCCACTATACTCTCTCAGTTAAAGGTTGCTCACTATAAAATTAGCACTTTTGAAATCAACCTTAGAAAAAAGTCACTGCCTTGCCTGCATATATTTTAACGGGCGCACCGAGTGGCATTCGCCCAATGAAATTGATAACGATGGTATTTTAACGTCGAATAAAAGGTGTTAGGTAACCATTTGTGATAACTTAAGTCATTTCTTTCGCATTCTGTTTTTTAATGCATCGAAGTGTAAAAACGAACAGGTTTTAAAAATATTTACTTTCCTAATAATTTCGCAGGTTTACTTGACCGACGCATGAATAAAGCGATGAAGCCCATGCCTATGTTAATTTTACATACGGCGAAAGAATACACAACGTGTATACAGTATATCTTAAGCACGGCTTTCATCAAAAGTGCTCACTTTACCGTGAATAGCCTATAACCCGTTGCACTCGTGTTCAGCACTTGACTTGCAACCAGTAAACAATCGTTGAGGTCGAGGAGTTCTAGAAATTTCCACAAATCAAAGGAGATTCAAGGAAGACTGGGCCCTAATGCCTCGCTGTGTACAGCAACGGTTATAAACATAATTCAAGTGCAAAGTGTCGACAAACGTAGACATGGGGACTGAATGGGTTACCACTTTCTGACGTTGGTTGCGTGGCAGGGTGAACATAACATGAATAGGACAGAGTTCGTCAAAAACATTCCGTGTCAGATAGAGACAACATCTACGAAAACTACGTGTTTCGTTGTCTCTCGCCAAGCCCTGTTCAACACAACGTGCGAAGTTATGTTTTGCACGGGAAAAATACCGAAAGTTTGTCGCTTGGAAAACATACCTGGGACTTAATTAAAACTGTATTTTCAAACCTGGTTGCTGCACGCTGAATCTGGTGTTGGCCCAGCAGCAGTTGAGCATAGATTCGGCGTGTTTATAAAATGGAGTCACGCACATCGCCCACGCAACAGGTGTGGGACATAACTCGTCTGCTACTACGGGGGTTAGTCCGGCTGCCGCATATGTGCGCCATGGGGCGCTGCTGTTTCCTCCCAGCTGGCTGACGGCTGTGGCGTCACGACGCACGCGTGTTTTGCGTGGTGTATTTTCCGCCGAAGTGTGACACAGTGGTCGCCTTATTTGGGCAAAAAGGCAGGGATACACTGGGAAATTGAAGGACCCCTCTACCACCCAAATGAACTTCTCAATGCCCCACTACTAAGAAAATTTGTGTAGTTGCCATATTAAGTAACAAATGTCCCTATTGAAGAATTCAATTTAAAAAAATGTACTACTGAGCTGCTATTAGAGAATTAATTGTATTCACCCCCTATCATTTAATTGGGATTTATCTGTATAAATACCTGTTGTAAATGTTCGGTCGGGGTCAGATGATTGGAATCGAGGGAGCATTCACCTAAAGTATTGTGTTGGTAACAATAATTGCTTAAAATCAAACTTTAAACGGCAGGCTCTTAAACCAAGGAAATGTCATGGCGTCACTTTGATGTGAGAGTAGTTGTGAAAAATGACTTAATTAAAAATGCAGTAATTTTTGCAAATACTTTCCTAAAGGAATCTGACAGCGACTTAAGGTTAATATGTTTATCTAGCAGACGCTTTTGGCAGGAACCTTGAAGTGTTCAAACATAAATTTCCCTTGGAGGTTAAGGCTTGCTAGTTGCGAGTAGTTGTCTTGTGTCACTGTGGACTCGAGGAAAAAAAAAAAAAAGTATTTTTGTGTAGAAAGTTTTGGAGGCAGGCATGCCAACTCAACCTATAGTTACCATTTTAAATAAGGGCCTTTTGCTCTTGTCATGTAGACCTACAAGTCACCTAAAAGTAACAACTTAAGAAATGGCAAAATATAATCAGGAGATTGTGTTACGTCAAAAACATACCACAATTTTAAATGTTTTATGAAAGTTTTGTGGTGTTAGTCAGAACCAATATGCTGTTTGTTGATACAGCTTTGAAAGTACTTGAAGAAACTTTAAAGTTTCAAAGTGTGGTTGAAAAAAAAAAAAAGAATAATGTACAGTATTAAACTTAGCTGCGTTTTAGATGTTCTTATAAAATTTTACTAAAATTTGGTTCTCTTTTGAGAAATGTTCCTAATATGGAGAAAAATATATGTAATGTTCTGATTCTCCTTTGAAAATTTCAGTATATGGATAATTATATAAAGGATTTGTGTTTTCTGGAACTAAATTATACAACCAAATGTAAACAAAATGAAAAGAAAAATATAAATAAGTGGTTATACATACTTCGTGAGTTTTTGTGTTATTTCGAATTTTCAATTTTTCAATTATCCTTAACTTGCTCAATGGATTTTTCTTACCGCTGGCACTTTTGCTGGGATTTTTGTGGTAATTCCAGCCTTGCTGCATCCTTGGGATCAAGGGCGTAGCAAGGTCTGAAGATTTGCAAAACAATCATGGCTTTCATGTGTTACAACAGCTCAAGTGAAAGGATATGTCGTAAAAAATACAATGACACTTCGCTAGAGATGTCGAAAACGGGCTTAATAACATCACTCCCGTCTTTGGACGAATGAATGCCCTGGGAGCAATTTGCGCGGATTTTCTGCTCATCACCAAACTCGACGTAACAAAGATGCTCGGCTCTCACAACTTCGCTGTTAAAGAGTCGCCCAAAACTCTTCACCCACTCACTAGAGACGCAAACGAGCTTCATGGCCAGCTATATGATACGCGGCGTGCTTCTGTGTCGGCAGATCAGGATAACCGTGTTATGGGCGCTGTTATGACTCCTGGCTTCGCCGTCTCTACAGAATGTTGCAAAATTGCATGACGATACTTCGTGGAAACATTCCTCACATCTGGAGGATGAAAAAGTGTTATGTGGACATAGGTCCGCAAACACTTCGTTTCTTCACTACAGCTCGTAATACAACTCTTTCCACATCCCACCCAGTCGGTGAGTTGTGGAAAGAGCTGTGTTTTTAATGGGGCTGTATTTTGCTAACGTGATTTGGGGGTGTGACGTAACGTAATTTGGTTTGGAACTTAGACCCGCAAGTTTAAAATTGTAAGTTGACAGCTAAGCAGAGAGTTGCTAATTTTTCTGGGTTCGTAGTAGTGTGATGTTAGAGTTTGTTGTCACTTCCCCCATTCATGGCCCTTTCCTTTTTTGCGTGATCGCTGTCCACAACGCCAGAAAATGTTTTAAAGGGGTTTGTCAATATATTTTAGTAACTGGTCACTTTGATGAGCTCAATTGCTGCGGACCATTTCGTATAATTTTTAAAAAATATCTTTTTAATTCGCCTCGCTGCGATGGGTAATTTTGCAAGCAAGCTATTTCAGACGACGAGGCCCATTTTGATGACACTCGTGGGAGCTTGATGTACCTGATTGGATTAGTGTCATGAAGTATCACTGTAATAGTTTTGGGTAATCAATTCAAATCCTTTACTGTAAATGAAAGTGAAACTGAGTTTTGAGCCACTTATTATTTAATTGTGTCGGATGTGGCAAGTATTATACTTAAGCTTTAAGAGGCCTATACACGCATGTTCTGGTAACTATATTTTAAACCGAGCATTTATATGGCTCGTGAAAATAATATTAAACAGTTTGCTAGGGTGAGCAGTACGATTAAAAACTTGGCCGTGTTCCTCTTTACTGTGTAAAATGTTAACCTTGATCTTGGCACAGCAGGGAATGACCTATTGCAACGAATTCTTCGTTGTGATTTTCGTAGTTAAGGCTATTGTACAAAAACGTAACACGAAAGATTGTTCATGCACGTTTTCAGGAAATTTAAGCTGCTTTATGCACGTTAATTCGAAGTAACTTTAATAGGGTTTGTACCTCTCTTTTTATAATTGTCTGTATTGCAATTACATCATTTTTGAGAGGTGTTGTTACATACTTCACTAATTTTTATGGCGGTTGTTTATTGGTCATGTTATTTCACAGTAACAAATATTTTAATATTCATTGGAATTTGTGTATACGATACCGATACAAAGAAACTTGGTTTAGGAATTAGTGAGGCGCCCAGGCAATTTTGCTATGGCATTTCGATTTGGTACTGTAAAATGGTCTAATTTTGAATTGTGATGATACCAGCATATTTCGTGCCAAATGTAAATAAATTGAGGCTCTTGTTTAGAATCTGGTGTTATGCTCATTTAATTAATTCTTGTATTTTGAAACCTGATTCAGTGATTTTTCTTCATGAAAGTATTTTTGATTAATTTGAAACTTTTTGAATCTTTCAGCTTTCGCCTTTTTTTGTATTTTCACAAATTGTGGTTCACCACAACAACTGGCGTTGAACATAAAAGCGCTATCACAGAAATGAAAACCATGTCGTCATTTGGTAGTGAGATAGTCTCACCGTAGACATATTTTGTTGAGTTGTTGCCAGCTATTTCTGTGTTTGATTCAATTGCACATATCTGGTCAAAATCATCAAATCAGAGAATCTCAGAACGTGCTTAGTAATCTGTGATACTACAAAATAAGTAGAATAACCGAAAAAATTATCCGATGTAAAAATGTTTCCAACACAACTGAGCCTTTCAATGCCTTTTGTATTGCAACCCCCCCCCCCCCCCTTCACAACCAAACCACAAGAGGGCTGGCCATTCAAATGTAATAGCGACTTTCCAAATATAAATGAGCAAACGCTACTTGGTGCATGCAGACGTAACGATGCAAAGGCAAGCGTCCCGCGGCCAAGTTGCTATATTGAATTCCTACAAGGTTGGTAACACTTACCGGCAGTGTCGGCGACGGTGGCGCGCTCCACGACGCGGCCGAAGAAGTCGGTGCATTGCTGCAACAAAACACAACACAACACTTCCATCAGCCTGGTACACACGGACACATTGTGTAAGAACTAGAGGGTTCACTATATATATATATATATATATATAAATAAACACTGGCACACAGCAAAGGACACGTAGAACGATCGAAACTGATTGACAAATGAAAACATACGCATTATTTTTATGTAATGAAATTTTGCAACTAGTCTGACATCAGCTGCACGTCTTCAAAATCTTTGCTTTTGCGATCGTAAAGGTGTGGTCAACCTTAAAAAATTTCCGCTAATACACTGTCACCTGTTCTTTCCTCTAAAAAATGTTGCGATATTCCTTCGTTCCGTTATGTTCCTCACTTTTCACATCTAAATTAGAAACTTCGTCGAAAATTTTCTACTCTACTTCGTTTAGCTGCTACCCTACGCGCTCGCATAAGAAAGAAATATAACAATTTCCTTCATGCACTATACATCTGGACCTCTCATGCACACGCAGTTGTAAATCAATAGTTTCGAAATCATGTGAACACCACCTATCGTATACGGTTATTTTTATGGTGACAATTATGAACCCAGCTTAACACACGAACGCCTGTGGACAGTCGTGGCCACGTCAACTGCGCATGCGTTTGCGAAAACTGCCCACGCATTCTACGTGTAATCCTAGGTTAGTTTAAACTGCAAAAAAATACTCCTCATTAAACTAATGTAATAGGAAAGATTAAACGAAAAAAAAACACGTATCCGCATATCGGTTGTTCACGATAAAGTGAGCACTTTTGGAAGCCCTGCTGAAGATATACTTGCATAAACACTGTGTATTATTCCATCATTTGAAAAAGTAACATTGGTATGAACCTGGCCACTTTATTCACGCGTCGGCCAAGTAAAAGTGTGAAATAATTATAAAAATAAGTATTTCATAAATGTGATATTTCATACACTTACATGCGTTAGAAAAAAAAAAGAAAGATAAAGATGCCATTTCGTTATTCACAAATATTTAATGTAACATTTTTATGTTCAACGTCCAGACAGAACTACTTCCTCTCCACTGTTGCCAACTTTACTGCGCGCACGCCGGTCAGTTTGCCCCGGTTGTAATGTATGCAGGTAGGGAGTGTGACATTTTTCACAGGTTGAATTGAAAAATGGTCAGTTAACCGCAAAGAGCCCTTAGTACAGTAGGTTAACTCAGGTGGTCATGTTAGGTTGAGGTACTATGTTGAAGAATGATGGGTACAAACGTGAGTGCACAGTAATGATGGCCGCCCACAGACGCAATGCTCAGGCCGTGTCTCAATTGGCCCAGAGAGCGATCTCTCGTGCTCTCGCTCTCGCGACCACGTCATTATGACGTCAAAGAGAACGCTCTCTGGTCGTCTCAATTCGTCGGAGAGAGTGCGAAAGAGCGAGAGCGCGCGCGCGCACACACACACAGAGAGAGAGAGAGAGAGCACGAGGTTATGTATTCGCTGGCGCTCTCTCGGCACTTTCTGACCGCGCGCCATATTTGTTTACATTATTTACGTGTTTGAATAAGGATATAGCAGCTTCCTGAGCCGAAACCTCGTCGCATTTTACCTGTAAGTGAATAATTTCAACTATTTAAAAAAACGAAATAACTTACGTAACACGCATTTATAAAAAAAAAATATAAATACGGATATCTGACAAAGTCTCGATTTTTTTGTCACTTTGCTGCAACATGACGGTAATATGTAACACAAAAATAGTAGTATTTTATGCGCTAATAATTATCTGTGAATTATTTTGACCACATGTATGTTATTCACAATAGCTATAATTACGATTTTAGCTTAACATGATTTCCTGTCTGCATGACGTCGGAGAGAAACGAGAGAGTGGTTGTCTCAATTCCACAGCGTGAGAGAGCGCGAAGAAGTGCTCTCGTCAGGTTGTGCGAAAGAGCATTCTTTAAACTGAGGCATGGTCTCAGTAACCACGGCCAGAGCGATCCACAAACTCACTCACGTAAAACGCCTGCCTACCTGCAGCTGGCTCGTATTATACACGCACAAAAACTAGGGACTGCTACGTAATATTGACACGCACTTTTAAGTGCCATATCGCCTCTATGGTCAAAACATTTCAACTATCACGAAATCTTCCTGTCAGCAGTGAGTAGCAAATGATCTCAAAAAGTGACACTTTACTGCTGGAAAGTCCGTAGCAAAGTTATGCGCAGTTACTTTATAGGCCATTCGCGATTATTTCCAACTTTTCTGAAGCCCTGCTATAGTTCTACTCCCAGGATATTTCTCCGCCTCATGCAACTAAAGCTTAGTCGAGTCTAGAAAATTACAACAAAGGAACAACGCACCCCATCATGCTCACTCAGTTTAATAACATTCTGAATAAAAACTATTTCTTACTAGGCATTACCAACATGCCTATTTTCTCCCTGTTTTTATTCATATTGATTATAAATGAAACATTATAATCTATGTATAAAATGTAAGCAAAAGATCAATTTAACCAAAAACAAGGTACTTTTATGTTAACACAATTACAGAATGAGTCCTTTAAAAGAGGCCCCGTGGGACATGTGTGTAACGGAGCGAGGAAGTGAGGAAATACAGTCCAGTGTGACAACAAAATACCTAGAGTAGGTACTGAGTCCAATGTGACAACAAAATACTTAGAGTAGGTGCTGGAAGTTGCCGCCATTGACATCGAGGCAGGTTTGTAGACGACACCAAAAGTTGTGAAAGGCACGGGCGAGGACATGCTGCTGCGTGATGGCATCGACACGGGGCCTCTTTTAAAAGATTCTTCCTGTATAGAACGTTGTGATAAACGACATAGATAGGAAACAGCCAAACGCATCATACACGGGGTGGTTTTTCAAAGGTTTGTTTCAAAAAGTGCGAAGAAACCGCGAATAGACTATAACAAGGATCGTAAATGGTCAAATAATCTAACTGAAGACGAGTCGGTCTCAAACTGCAGTTTCTGATTGCGCCCAAAAGGATGCGAAATAACGTTTCCAAAAATACATACGAAGTTTTCAAGTCCATTTTATAAAAATCGAACGCGACATCTCTTACTCGTGTTTGGGAAAGCATGCTGCATAGAACTTTACGTTAGAAGAAAAACAGGCAGGCGCTATGCAACCATCACAATACAAGTAAGTGTAGACAGACACGGTAAACGTTGGCGTGATCTTTACAGCCCTATTTATTGAATTGAGGGGAAAACATTTACTACAGTTATATTACGGAACATTTACAAAAAAGCAATGAGAAAAATAAAAGTACTGAGAAAATTGTGCGTTTTTGTTAAAATAAATGAAAAGCAGTACGGAATTGCAATCCACAATTAGTGCTATTTCGTCCACCTAGATGTGCTGAAGCTTTAATGCCTGTTGAAAATTATAAAGGCTGTTCACGGTAAAGTGAGTATGTTTGCGGCCATAATTACTTTTTCCTTTCAGCCATATTTAATCCTTTAACCAACTTTTTCAATAAATACTGCTGTGTAAGTGTTGAACACAGTGTGTATATTCCACAACACTCGAAAGTTAACGTCTAAAGTTAAAATAAAATTTATTCATGGACTATTATTCCAAATGAGAGGGCTTTCAAAAGTGTTCACTTTATCGTGAATAGCCTATAGGGGTAAATTTACATTATACAAGCGAGATCGTAAGTTGCTGGACTGTCCACATACACGAATACGTCGACACACACCAACACGTATACGAATATTCTTTGGATGCTATTTAGCAAGGAAAAAGATATAAATAATTTAAATGATGTAAACTAAAAATAATTACAGCCTAGTGACTATAAGAATACTTTCTATCTGTTCCCATTCGACGTGTAAGGTAAAAATAAACTGGCAAACTACAAACACAGCAGACCTGATACAATACGCCGCAAGTTGTTGGACGACAAGCGGAAGTGTATATATCTCTGCTACCCACACAGTGCTATATGGTATTCACAATAATGTAAGCACTTTTGAAATCAACTTTTTAAAATAATCACTACCCACAACTAAGTAGGGCCTACGTACACGCTGGCGTGCAGGCTAACAATTCAGTTGGCAGCGAATTAAAAATAATAGTTCCAAGTATTGACTTGGTATGGCGAGCGCAACGTTCAAATTTATGGCAAACCAAGTTTGTTTATCTATACTTTATACACGTCAGAGCGCTAGTCAGCGAGTTATCGAACCAAGTTTGTTTATCTATACTTTATACACGTCAGAGCGCTAGTCAGCGAGTTATCAAACCAAGTTTGTTTATCTATACTTTATACACGTCAGAGCGCTAGTCAGCGAGTTATCAAACCAAGTTTGTTTATCTATACTTTATACACGTCAGAGCGCTAGTCAGCGAGTTATCAAACCTAGTTTGTTTATCTATACTTTATACACGTCAGAGCGCTAGTCAGCGAGTTATCAACATCTTTACATCATCAACTATTTCACAACTCCTCTTGATTGGCGCAGGAATAAAGTTACTAGGCAAATGGAAATTTCACATATGGCGGAGAGATATCGGCTATTCACGGTAAAATGAGCACTTTTAAAAGTCCTGTTTAAGATTTACTTGTACGCACGTTGTGTATTCTTCCGCCTTATGTAAGGTTAACACTGTCATGGGCCTCATCACTATTCATGCGTCGGTCAAGCGAAACTGTGAAATTGTTAGGAAAGTAAATATTTTACAAATCTGCTCATTTTTCCACTTCGACGCATAAAAAAAAAAGTGATAAAAATAATTTAAATTATCAAAAATTGTTACCTAACACTTTTTATTCGACGTTAAGATACGGAACTACTTCCAATCCATCATTACCAACTTTATTGGGCGCATGTCACTCAGGACGCCCGTTAAAATATATGCAGGTAGGGGCAGTGTCTTTTTTCTACGGCTGATTTCAAAAGTGCTCACTTTATCGTGAACAGCCTTTACAAACGGAGGAGAAAAGTAACAGGACTTTCAAAAGTGCTCAGTTTTCCGCGACATGCAGTTCATATCATACAAGGTACTGTTTCACCCATAGACTAAAGATGAGGTATACCGCTTGTTCGTCTTCTGCGCATGTACCCAACACTGACCTACCTCAATCCTACACAACTGTCGAAGTCACATAGCCAACAGTGACGAACGTGTTTGTTTACATGTTAATTTTTAAATTACAAGCACTATTTTACTGATAAAATACCTTTACCATTTTGAATTTATTCGAAAAGCATCACAACGATCTGGATAGAAGAAGTATAAAAACGTATCTAAGGACGTGTTTACAAATCAGTTTTCTAACCTAAAATCCAACCCACGCCGTTTTCGCAAGACGAGTTGGTAGAAAAGCAGTTCGATGTCGGGACACGGAGATTGGTTGTGCGCAGCCAGCGAGATCGTTCAACGTCATCTTTAGCCTACGGTTTCACCATCTTTCTTAGTACAGATACTGATCCGTGGGTAGATTTTCGTCAAAATAAGTTAAAAGTAAAAATAGATCAGGGGAAAAAAAAAAAAAAACAGATTACAACAAAACAATGGGCCAGCAGCACGGTGGAAACGAATGAGAAATCGCAGCCGCGGGTACGCGACAATCACGGGCTGGCAAATATTTGCCGCGCCGGCCGGCCTATTATCCCGGGCGATAAATATTTGGCAAATCCCGGGCGCAAACACAGCGCAAAACAAACCCGCACGCAGATTGATACTTTCCGCCCTGCTGTTTGCGCTGTTTTAGGTTGGGGGGGGGGGGGGGGGTGGAGGGGCACAGTTTTTTCAAAAAACTTCTTGTCAAGTCGCGGCGCTATGAGGGCGTCAACTGATCAACCGGAACACAGATAATAGCCACTGTGCGGGGCAGGGTGCGGGCGCCTCGGCTACGCGACGGCATGGGAAAACTGGAATTGGCATATCCGCAAACCCCCCCCCCCCCCCAAACCCCTCAGGGTACCTGTACGCGAACCTTCCAGTGAACGCTGCGGGGAAAAGCACTGAAGCGTAGAAACTAAAGTAAACTGTAACGGCACGACACTGGAAACAACTATGCAGTGTAACAACACGCAAATATGTACTCCATGACTTTTGGTTCCACATCAAACTGGAGGAGGAGAGAGGTAATTCCAGCTTCACCCCCCCCCCCCCCAACTTTTATTAGCCTTCTTCACATCCACATACAGATGGTTATCTCGAACACAGCAACTCTGTATTGTGGTGACACTTGACAATTTGTGTGCACTGCGACTGTCGTTTGATGTTGCAGTAAAGGATGTAAGTCTGCAGTACGACTGTCGTTTGATGTTGCAGTAAAGGATGCAAGTCTGCAATACGCTGGGCGATGTAGCAGATACCTGCAGAACGTTTAGTTGGAGCAAGTGTAGCGACGACTGCCAATGTGTCGGGCGTATCGAGAGAAAAAAAGTGTCCAAGGCGATGACGGCATATACGACTCGCGGCAAGACATCATCAGCGAAAAGTAGGAGTGGACGAAAACGAATCCTCAGCGATCGTGATCGTCGAGCATTGGAGAGAGGATCGTCACAAAGAAGCGTAGAGCGAACTGTACCGGCATTCAAGGGTTCGCAACTCACCAGAACCAAACGCCCCCCAAATACCGACACAAACCAAAAGCCCAACGAACATAACCGAATTGTCTGTGGACCTGGTTGTGACCAGCGTGTATACATGCCAAAATTTAATCAGTAGTATGCAAGCCGAACTTATAATTAGTTTCCAAGATCTGGACAAAATACCAATAGTGAATTTATATTGATAGGTAATTTTCCAGGTTTGGAAGTTGCCTATTAATTAAGCACATAAAAAAAATAGAAAAGTTACTTAATTCATCCTTTGTACTTGCAGTAGCTAAGTAGTATCTCACGAGTATAGCTAGTAAATTACAACCTTTCGTTTATATGTTTTCTAAAAATATTTAAAGCATGAGGTTAAGTTAACTGAAACGAGAAAATCAGGGCATGACAGTTATTTTTCTCTTTTCAAATTATCCTTCAACATCTTTAACAACTATAACAAAAATAAACTCTGAAACAAAATTAACGATACATAACAAGTAACAAATAAGTTTCCTTTTTATTTTCTACAATTTTTATAAGTATTTTCTTTTATATCATTTAAATTATTACTTTAGTTCACAAAGCCTTCACAAATATCTATTTTGAGATGATTCATTATTAATACCTATTTTTTAAATAATTGGGGATCCCCTATGTTGCAACAAGCAAAAACTAAGACTGACTGATAATTTCGGCTAAATAAAACTTAAGTGATAAAAATGGCCGCTCGACCTTGTAAAGAAAGGTCACGAAATCACATACTACAATAACGAAAATTTATAAGTTCATATTTTGAGGTTTTGGTGTGACAGTCCTGAATGGATAAGTTCGAATTACTGAGTTACTACTTCATTAAACAAACATGCTTAAGGCCGCATGCAATGCGCGTGCAAAAAAAAAATCTCTCAGCCTGGAGAAGCGCCGAAGAAATCAGTCAGCCGAAGACGGCATTTTCCGAAGAGTACAATTGTTAATACGAATCCAAAATGCAGGCTGGGATTCCGGAGCCAAACCCCAAAAGCCAGGACCAGAAGTGGTCGTACAAACTCAGCCCATCACAATTTTCAAAGGTGAAGAGTCGGGTCGGTAAGTCGAACCGCTACACAAAGAATAAATACGCATAAAACATTAGCTGCGGATGAATTACACAATGCAAAACACGCGGGGGAAAATAATCTAACATAATCACTTACCCGCAGCGGTCACAAAGAAGCCTAATCACATATTAATTTTGAAGAAACTTGGAAGGGTAGAAATAATACAATAGTCACGCCATGTTTCAAGGTAGAAGGAAGCAACACGGACTTTTCAAGGTCGTTGCCAGGCTGTATCGATACCGGACGGTTACGTACAATCGATATATAATATTACGATATTTTATCAAACAACAAATACGAAATGCAAAATGTTTTAGTTGAGTTACGTTATTAAACAGAATGTCTAGAACAATTAATAGATGCTTACAAAATCTGATATCAGGTAAATGACACACACGTCACTTAATCTTTGCTTATAAGTATCGGGAAAATTATTTTTACTCTAAACTTGTCATCGGTAATGTCAAAATTAAACAAATACACCAGATTGTACAACAGGTCCAAAACGAACAGAAATATTTTGGCTACAATAATTGATTAAAACATTCTGAAATAGTAAACTATACGACACACTAAAATTCATTTTTATGCTTTGTTCCAAAAGTGATTTTGACACCACTCAATGTTTATTCGCGCAAAAGTTTTTTCACTTGTAAATTGATAAGCATATAACCTTATCTTTTCTCAATAACACAGACACGAAACAACAGCCAGAAATAATAACAGAATTAAAGTAACAATGATTGACAGAATTACAAAATGAGTTTTACACACAAACGAGTCAAATTACTCCCAAAATAGATGTTGGAAACAAAACTGAGTCAATCAAGATATCGCACGAAACGAACTCCCAAAAAGGGGAAACTGAATGTCAAAATGGCTAAACAAAATCACACACATTACATGGGATGCATCAAAACCACTGAAATACACACACACTAATGAAGCAGAACTAAACTAGTCCCGATAGGTGTCGCAACAAGCAAAATAACGACTAGAAATAATTCGCAACACAGGGAAATAACTGGACTAGGAAAATACTTGCAGGTTAATACTCAGAGATAGTACTCAAAACAGTTTTCGTAAAAACGAGGGTAAAATTAGCTCACTTAACAGGAAATATCACAATCTCTCAAACTGGAAAGAAACAACAAAGTTAAAGGTTAGAAGATTCGGAATTCTTAGTAATTCTTAAGACAATGCACTAAGGTGGCCAGAAAAATGTCGTGTCGCCTTCAAAGCGGCACAGAACGCGACACAGGCGACGTCAGGGCTCAATAATCATTTATTACAACTTTTTTTTTCTGCCCTCACAGTCCGATGCGAGCTGCAGGAATTACGTTCGTTCGCGGTGTTTCCTTCCATTATTTCGTTTAACCATCTGTAAGTCGGCTGGGACGGAATCCACGAACTCACAAAGCGGAGGCAGTTTAATCGACTACATCCATTACATCTTTTTTCTTGTGAACATATTTCTAGAAATACATTGCACGTGTATAGAGCTCCGGTCACACTGCAAATTTTTTTCCGTCAAACTGTTTCCAATAAGTTTGGTCAAATAAAGTTGGACAGTTATGACGTCATAGAAACGTCATTAAAACTTCAATATTTGCCCGAGAAAGTTTCATGGCTTCAGTTTCCATCAAACATTTGAAGATTGGACGGGTTCTAAAATTTATACGATGTTTGACGGTCTCAGCCAATCAGGACCGTGCACGACAAAAATGGACGTCACGAAACTTTAAAATAACGAAAAATTGCTGGAAACTAAGTGGGCTATGAAGATAATTAATTTATGTAGAAGTTGTCTGGGCATGGATACTATTTTAAGTGGTTATTCCACATAATATTATCAACTCAGAGGATTAAATGTTATAGTGTCGGCTACATCTCTGATAAATAGCATTTGAATTAACAACGTTCCCTCCATTTCTCCCTGTATTGGACTGCATGGAAAAACAAAAGCAATTTCTCACTAAAAAAATTTGACACACATTTTTCAAACATATTCAAGATTATTCTTTTAAAATTTGTAGGAAGGAAAAATTTAAAGGCCGTATTTTGACTTCAAATTGTATCGTGAAATATAGTTGAAGGCGAAAATTTGACAGTGTGACAGGGGGTTAAGTTTATAGAAGACACAAACTGTAAGAAGAACGAAGGCAACTTCTTTTGATCGACTGTGGACTGACACCGTATTTGTAGGTCAACACACGGCAACCTTCTCTGCTATCTCCGCACGTAACAAAAACATATAACAGGAAATAAGAGAGACCCTGTACGTGTAACTTACTAAAAACACATTAAAAACAAAACTATACCCCCCCTTTTTTTTCCTTTCAATTCTTGCAAGTATCTCGGAAATGTGTTGATATAGGCTGTTCACGGTAAAATGAGCACTTTTGAAAGCCCTGCTTAAGATCTATTTGCATGCACATAGTGTATTCTTCCGCCTTATGGAAAACCAACATTGCCACGGGCCTCGTCCCTTTATTCATGCGTCGGTCAAGTGCAACTATGAAATTATTACAAAAAGAAATGTTTTTGCAAATCTGCTCGTTTTTACACATCGATGCATTAAAAACAAAATCAGAAAGGGAAAGCATTAATTTAAGTTATCACAAATGATTACCTGACATTTTTATTAGACGTTAAGATATGGGACTACTTTCCATTCATCGTTACCAACTTTACTAGGCGTACGTCACTAAGTTCGCCCGTTAAAATATATGCAGGTAGGGATAGTGACTTTTCTAAGGTTGATTTCAAAAGTGCTATTTTACCGTGAACAGCCTTTAAATATGCTGCTGAATGCGAGGGATCTTTTTGTAGTATAGTTAAGGCCCCTGCCTACCTGGTGTTCGAAATACGCCTTTTCCCCCCGAAACTATTAAATGTGCGTCCTTATGTGCTGTTCTACGAAAGGATACACACACTTTACACGAGGGCTGTTGAGTACTTTCAAAATGTCAAGCACGTTAGAAACACAATGTCAGCGTACTCCAAAGTACTGTATCTCAAAATACACGAACCAGATACATACAAAACTACTTAAGGGCCACAAGCAGTGAACCTTCCAGCAGACTTTACGCCAATAAAACAATAGGGTCGCCGCTGGAAGTCCCACAGGTACGCGCAGTGCGACTAAAACACTGCACGCCAGTTCAAAGCCTTGTGCTTAGCGGCGATGGCGCACTTCGCGCGCTTGACAGAGTCGCCCTTATCGCTCCCGCGCTTCTCGCTCTCGAACGCGGGAGCCTTAAGTTTACGAGATTATTTCTTGTGTTGTTCTTACGAAACTTTTCGTATTAAAAAATTAATTACGATTTTTCGAAATTAATATGAGTAATTAATTAATATATTCACACGGCAGGGCAATATTTTCAAACTTCTTTCTGATGAGTCCACAAAATCCAGACAGGTGAGCTGCTACCAGATCACATGCTATGTATAGGCTATCCACGGTAAAATGAGCACTTTTGAAAGCCCTCTCAATCGGGATAATATCCAATAAATATAGTACAGTATTTAATTCTAGTCTTAGGGCCATATGTACAGGCTCCACCAGTGTATGTTCCAGACAACACGAGGCTTACGTATTTAAAAAACCAATTGGGAGAAGTCTTTTTCGCAAAAATGACACTCATCACAAACAAACAATATTTGAGGGTAGTAGTAGAAGGGGAGAAACACCAGGATCTTATCGATTTTCTTGAGTCAAACAGCATTAGTTTACAAACATACTCTATAAAAAGTGAAAGGACAGTGAAATTAGTGATTAAAGGATTACCTCACAAAAAAGACACAAAAGAAATATCAAAGGAAATGAAAGAATATGGATTCGTCCCACAGAATGTTTGGAAGTTTCGATGACCAGCTGACTCACTGGCAGTTTTCGGGGCTATAGTACAGCCACACAACGAGCTAGAAATCCTAAAAATACGCAAATTAGGTTACATGACAGTTTGTATATAGGCGTATAAACACTACACTGATGATGTGCCACAGTGTAAGAGATGATGTGCACTGGGCCACACACAGAATTACTGCATGCTTGAGAGTTTGTGCGCTATTTGTGGGAAAATACACATGGTGAGTCGATGCACCTTACAAGATCAAGACAAGTCAAAGTGGTCATGTCCACTTTGTAAGCAAACGGGACACTCGGCTGTATGGAAACAGCGCGAAGTGGTCCAAAAGTGCATTAATACACGCAAACAAAGGTTCGAAGCTAAGTTCAACAAACACAAAACAATAGGCAGGATACGTAACCAACTATTCAGTCAAAGGTTGAATTTCCTCCTCTTCAAGTAGGGAAAATACAAACTGAACAGGGAGACACACACAGGGAACAAGCACATATACAACAGAAAAGGGACAAGTCACAAAAACAGGAGAGAAGGGACACTAACACAACAGAAAAGCGACCATGTTCTCAGGAATGCAAGAACTGGCCGCCTTTCTGCGAGAAACACAATTCACAACACTTTTGGACCACTTTAGGCCCATCATTACACAGGCAAAAACCTTAACAACATTACATGAGAAGCAAATGTTGCCTCTCACAGCACTCGTCACTTTACCACAGTAAACAAACAAATAGTTGCGGATTATTCTACTATAAAATCACCCCAAATTGACACTGTCGTTTTAAACGCCCAGCATTAAGTGTTTAGGGCGCTCTGCCCAGGCTGGTTATGTGGGAAATCGGGAAAGGTGGGAAATAGTCCCAATCACCACTCGTCTTCTACGTCAAGTGACACACATGTCAGTCGAGTTATAGGTCGGGGTCGGGGGGCTAACACGACATGACACAGCTAATTCAGTTTAGTTTAATTAATTTAATCTAGATTAGGTTTATTATCAATATTACAGTATATTACAATAAATTGAATTACTAAAATAAATAATTACATAAAAAAATTTAAAACTTTTAAGAAAATACAAAAAAATATATTAAAAATATAAAAAATACAAAATCACATTAAAAATTATATTAAAAAATATATCGTTTTATATGTTACAAACGCAATTACTTACAATAACGCACCGACCTGATAGTCTGCTTCAGGTCGAGAAGAAGACGATCCTCACTGAAGAAAAGAAAGGATGAGGGGAGGAGGGGGGCTCTGCTTTGACTAGGGCCTGGCAGACTCTGGCCGCAAGGGCCCCCCCCCCTAAATTACTTATTGTTACTAATACTGGATTTATTTCCTATGTCACAACACTTTGAAACGATGAAACCTACCCCGAGGGTTGCTCCCGGACGATTAGGGATTCACCGACACACTACACGCGAGATTAAATAGCACACTTGTATACAACAGAACAACACGTTAGACACACATCACGGCACTTACCTTCACTCCCCCGCCAACAACACAAACACGTAACTTACATAATAATAGGCGACAAAACTAAAACCGCCTAAATGTGGGTTCGGTGCCCTATACTTACACTGACACGGCCCCCGCCCGCGGACCCTATGATTAGTCCAGGTGTCGGGTGGCGATTGTTCCTACGAACACCCAGCGAGTTATGGGAGCTGCGGCTCTCGGTCTCACGACACACGTGTCATTCTGGTGGCATATGAGGGTCGGCGGCGGCATACACACAGACTCGCCTAGATATGAAGCACCACTACCACTTCCTGCAGTGGAGATTCCAAGTGTTACTAGATTTCGTACGCTCAGACAGTTTTAACACTAGTGCAGATTCATGAAGTTTAGTATGGATGGTCACGAAATACGAGGATACACGAGCTTGCCCGAAATTAATGACGTAAGTAGATCTCAGCCAATAGGAAGACGCAGAAACTATGACGCCTGATTCTTCTCTCGTAAGAAATAAAATTGAGAGGTTTGTTCCTCGAAATACGAATTATATTCTTATACTGTTTAAAATGTCATTTATATGCTGGGATCAACATAAAACGCATGTAGAATTATAAATACTGCTAATCAACTAATAAATATACACGGAATTGCAATTTCTTAGACGTTAACGAAAACTTATGAAATAATGAGTAGATGTATAATGCGGATACAAGCGCAGAGCAATAATTAGACTAAAGATCGAGTAAATTTCTCATTTTCAAGCAACTTTTTTCAAATCAGAGGTGCATTTAATTTATAAACCAGTAATGTTTTTTAAAGTTAGTAATTTTATTAAAAGAAAAACTAATCTTATAAGACTATTTAATTATAACTGTGTGACTGCTGATGGTAGAAATAAGAAGCTAGTTGGAACAACTGGTTAAATTAACATATTTGTTGAAGTAAACAGTTTTAAAGTTTACCTCTTTAATTTGAAAATAGCTGTTACAGAAGTCAATGTTAGACAAGTTTGATACAAATGATTATCCAAATGACAATATACATAACATGCCTCAAAAAAGTTTTAGGCAAAATGAAAGATGAATGCAATGGCAATATAATTAAAGAATTTATTGGGGATTACAAGCCAAAATGCATTTAGAGTTGACAATAAAGAAAACAAAAGGTGTGAAAAAATGTGTTTGATGAGAAAATACAATAGAGAAATTAATAAGGAGCGAATAACACAAAATATATACAATGATAATAAAAATGCATTAATCCTCGTGATAAAAATTATATTATAAAAATTATATAGTTACTATGCCAGATGGATATAAAAATGTATAATTTTATTAATGAGCATTGGGATGAATTTTTCATCGCAACTATTTCCAAAAGAAAAGTTTTATATTTTAAACATCTTTAATTTCCAAATCAATGTCAATACCAGAACCATCAAAATCAATCAATTTACCATTTTCACCCATTATTTCTAAAACAATATAATTAAACAATTCATTTTAAATTTACTAAAAAATTGGATATGATGGCTTGTGATCAATGTAAACTCTAAAAATCAAAATTTTTTTGGTGGAAAATTAGCAATTATATGTTTCTAAGTGACTAGATTCTCCTATTTTATGAACATTCCATATGCTAGATTGCAATGAACATTTATTGTTTTACATGGATTAAATTAGGTGATTTAGTACCTAAAACATTTTTTGTCTTTTCAATATTCGTAGTTCTCTCAAAGCCAAGAATATCAGACAAACGACTATCAAATTTAATATCAACTTAGATTTAATAGACATTCTGTTTCTCGCATTGTCTGATATTAATTCAATATTATAAGTTGAAAATGGTTCAAATGAATTTATAGTTTCTTTTATTTATTCAATATCATATGGGCCTCTAGGAATAGTTATACCTTAATATTATCGACAACCAATTGTCGCCATAGTATTATTGTCTATATTTAGTGTTCAAATTTCACATGAAAATTAATCAATGCAATCGATTCACCATTATGAATTATGTCATAGTGAAGGTTCTTATTTAGAACAGAACTATTATTTGTTAACTTAAATACTTTATTCTCCATTTATTACAAAAATTATCATTAAATAAAAAAGTTTGTTGGGGTGTTGGTGTTTTAATTTCCAAAGAAATCGCTAAAAATTAAAAAATCACTAACCTATGCCTGACAATATAAGAGTAATATTAGGTCCTAGTAATTGTAAAAAAAAAAACAATTTTATAATAAATTTTATTTGTAAGAAAGGTTGGCTAAATTGTAATAAATTGTATGTTTGTACAAAAAGTTTAAATAAACCAAAATATATTCAGTTACAAAATGAAAAAATGGCATATTTTAAAAATAACAATGATGAAACGATTCCCTCAGATCAACGTGAATATAATTATTTAGTCATATTTGACAATGTTATTTTTAGATGATCAAAATATAATTTGTGAGTACTTTACTAAGGGAGACACAAGAATACAGATGTTTTTTATCTTGCACAAACATATTCCAGAGTACCCAAACAATTGCAGAGAGGCAATATGACATTTCTATGTATATTTAGACAAGATGATACGAATTAAAAAACACATTTATAACGATTTTGTAAGTGGAGGTATGACATGAGAAATTTAAAGAGATCTCTACAAACTGTTGGAATAAAGACTATGGTTTTATCACAATAGATTTGAGCAGAAAAAAGAACAGTTGTAAGTACAGAAACCAAATCCAATATTTTATAATGTAACTCTGTCTAGTTTTTTTGTACATGAGAATTCTGTATCTACTTCCCGACGAAGCACTTCAGCCTTCTCTTGCCACCACAGGAAGAAATATATCGCGACAGTGCTGTTATCTAGTTGGCGGCATAGCAAACAGTCGGTGTAGCGAACAGTCGGCGCAGCGAACAGTTGGTGGTGCAACTCACGATATGAAGCTATCTACTTGTGGTGAGAATAACTCATCACATGAAGATTTGTAATCATTGCATCACTCGTCTTGTTGCCATGGCTCAGTGACAAGATGTCCGACTTCAAACTCAAAAGTCGTGGGATCCCTGGTTGAAGAGGATGCTTTATAGTGTGAAATATGAGGCGTCTATATTTCCACTGTAATGAGCAACCAAGACGTTCCAAAATTTAAGCCAAAAACCATGCTCTTGATCATATATTCAATATACGAGCCTTGATTCAAATAAATTATACTCCATCTCTCCAACCCAAAAAATACTCTTTATGCTATACTTTACTATATCAGATGTATAGGGTGGAGTGATTCATAAAGTGGAATGCACCCCACTATATGAATTGGGAGTGGTGTAAACCCCTAAAACTGGTAGGTCCCTAGTGTGGAGTAACACCCCACAAATCGTTTGTAATTTTTTAAATAAAGCTCAAAATAGGTGAAATGTGTGTTGAACGAACAAATGACGAACAAACAATGAACGAATGATCGATGAATGAACGAACGATGATTAAACATTGAATGCATTTTATGTTAAACGATGTTGCATTTGAAATGATTAGCATTCTTAAAATTGATTTTAAAAAAATTATAAATTAAGGTATATGTAATCATTCTTGCCATCACAAAAATAAATTTTGCACTGTCCATGAAAGAGAATCAGTTCGAACGTGTTGTCAGATTTTAAAATAAATATGGCTTTGTAGAATGGTAGCCCAAATTCACTTCTAAATATCGATAAAGAAAATTTTGAAAATTCCTTACCAACATTTCAAGAATATTATAAAATTTCTTTAATTGATGGTAAACGCAATGAAGAAACTATTAATTTAATTAATAAGCCAAGATGCAGTGTTAAGGATGATATATTCGCTAGATATACATAATCCAACAAATGGAGTAAAAAAATTTTTAATGGCATTTTGCACTTGCAAATAATTCAATTACAAAGTTAGCAAAAGAGGCTTTTACAATTTGGCAAAAGTATACGAATTCGAAATTTGTTTATGATAGAAAATGTCCGGATATACTTATTTCTTACAAACAAGGTCAACATAACAATCAGAGATCATCTAGGTTTTGTCAGACTAAATTATTTCTATTTTGTAGTACACTAGCACATGCATTTTTTCAAATAACCTAAATAGTATAGTTTAAATTCATATCAATAGGCAGGAATATTAGTATAATAATCGAGAAAACACTCCTGAAAATAAAATTAATTTACTGACTGTTTTGATACACGAAACTGGTCATGCAATGGATCTTCAACTCACAAATGATAAAAATGTGGCCATGTATCTATTTTTTAATAATAATTTATTTGAGTTGCAACCAGATGACATTCAAAACTTTTATGGACCACCCCTACAAAATAATTTTAATGGTGATGAACCAAATGATTTATGTAAAAGCAAATACACAAAAACATTTTAAATTATTGATAGCAAACTTGTTATTTTGTACAATATAAATGTCTGGACAAAAAGTTTGATAGACAACAAAATAGTCAATAAACAATTTTATAGCAGATTGGCTAACATTTTTACCAAGCGATTTCATTAATTTTTTAAATATATCAAAGACCATCAGGTGAGTTAGTTCTGTTTGTAGATTATGTGATTTATATGGTTGTTTACCCTAATTATAAACTTATTCATGGTTGCCAAAAAGGATTTTCTTCATTTGGATTAAGTGATGAATATAAAATTAATGCTGTTTTAAATTCATATTCGGTAAAAACTTTTATCTTCTATGAAAAGTTGTATTATGGTGAAATAGATGAATGTTGTTTCCAAATTAAAGAGAATGACCTAACTAGCAAGAAATTCCCTCATTTACCAAATACGATAGAGTCGGCTTTTAGATATACAAATGGTTTACTGTATTTCTTTAGTAATGAAACTTTCATGGAATATAACGAATTTACAAATAAATTGACTAGAGTTGGTAAAAATAGCATTTCCATGTCTGTCATGAAGTGTGAATCTTATAGTGAAATTGTAAATAAAATGAGAAATATACTGTTAATGATTTAGAAAATTTAAACCTTTAAACCCCAATTCTTATGTATTATAAACTATTTAATTCATATTTAATTTTCCATATCCTTATTAAAAGAGAATATATATATATATATATATATATATATATATATATATATATATATATATATATATATATATATATATATATATATATACACACACACACAAACACTTATTACTACTCACCAATTTCACTTGTGCATAATTTAACATATAACAATGGAGTCAATCCTAGACATAATAACAAACTTATTTACAATGGTAAATTAATTTTTATGATTATTGATGAGGAAAATAATCCTTGGTTTAGAGGAAAAGATATTTCTGAAATTTTAGAATATAAAGATACTAACGATGCTATAAAAAAACATGTAGATGTGGAAGATAAAACTAAATTAGAAGCAATCAGTAGGGTCGGCAAAATGCCAGCCCTAACATATAATGAAAAAAATACAATTTTTATCACAAAATATGGTATTTATGATCTGGCTATGAGCTCAAAATTACCAATCGCTTAAAGGTTTAAAAAATGGGTTACTCACGAAGTTATTCCATTAATAAGAAAAGATGGCGAATATAAGATTCAAAAATATATAATGCATTTATGCAAAGACCAAATAGAGCATAATTAAAAAATGAATGAAATTACAGCTAATCATTAAAAAGATATAGATAGAATTCAAGGTGAACATGTGGAAAATTTAAGAGAGACCGCTGATACGGCTTTCGATGTAATAAATCACAGAATGACCCCTCATGTTGTACAACAAATGCAAGATCAAAATTTATATCAAACTTTCGTTCTTTTAAAATTATTTGATAATGACTATTATGTAATTAGAACTCAAAGAAAAAATGTTCAAAGACAATTGTATAGAATTGAAGATAGACATACAAATTGAGAACAAACATCAAGATTCAATTATATTCCAAATTCTATCAATTTATATCAAAGAATGAAAGAAACATTGCATGGTCACATTGTGTGCTTTCGTAACTATTTTTATTATCAGAAATAACTATACTCAACAACAGTTGATTAATGATATTAATAATCTTTATCGAATTGAGTACAATTAATAAATATGGTTTATATAAATTATTCATTTCCTTATTAAAAATAATATACATGAAAAACATATTTACTACATACTTACTCGGTGTTTACAATATGGTAGAATCAATAGAAAAACAACTGGAGAACTTATACATAGAATATAATATGAATCACTTACATTATTTGATTTAAATAATTTAATTTTCAATAATAAAAAGATAAGTGTGTTGGATGATAATAATGAGCCTTGGTTTAGAGGAAAAGATATTGCTGAAATTCTACAATCTAAAAACACAACAAAAGCCATTATAGACCATGTTTGCACAAACCATACAAATGCTTATAAAAACATAAAGAAAAATTAAGATACCGGTAATGAAGGTAAAACGTTTCTTAAAAACATTAGTAAATATAATAATGGCACTACAGTTTATATCAACAAAAAAGGGCCAATAAAACTACTGACAAAATCTAGAATAGCCAATAAATCATAGGTAAAACAAAGCTTAGTTTAAACGTAAATGCTTTTGAAGGAAAAAGAAACAAAATATTTCAAACATTATTAAATGTTTATAACACTTAAATTATAAACAACAATATACTATAGACAATTATATTATATAATTATATTTTCCTGATCTAAAATTAGCTATTGAGTATGACGAATTTAATCATAAAGTTAGATATGTTAGTTATTAAATAGAATGACAAAAGTATATATAGAGACCTAATTAAATTGCAAATTTATAAAATTTAATACAGATGAAATAGATTTTGATATAGACAATGTAATTAATCGTATTGTAATGCATTTCAATAAAATATAATATTTTGCTGATACCAATTACAGACAAATATTTAAAATTCTCGAAACACCTGTTTTATTAATCCAAGAATTATGAGAATTATCGAAATCCAACCATTTTACATAAATTTTATTACCTTTAGTTTTCGAAAGTTTTTCGACCAAATATTCATCAGGATAGTTAGTTTTCATAATTTCGTATTCAAAAAAACTGCCTTTTATTTCATCTCCATTTTTATCTTTCAGTTTGTAAGTAGGTAGGTACATCATAATTTAAAACCTCAAAAATGGTAAATAAAATTGTTGTGCAATTAGTAGTATAAACCTTTTCAAAAATTCGTTAATTTTTGCTCACATGGACAATATCGCCAACTTTATATTGCCGTTCAGTAGAAACATTCACAAAATCTTGTCTTAATTTTTTTTATTGACTTCAATTGGTTTCATACCAATGGTTCTATGTTATGTATCTGTTGTATTCTTTAACTAAATCATCTAATATATTTGCCCATTTATAATTGCCATTTATTCCAAATTTCTTCCACATTTTATTCTTTATTGTACAGTTTTAACTTTCGATAACACTGACTTTAAGTTCACTGAATGTAGAATATTGACTGACGTTATATTTTTGCATAAGTTCTTTAAATATTTTATTATAAAATTCTAAGCCATTGTCGCTTAGTATATTACGCAGTTTTCTTTTCAACAATATACATTCTAAAGCATTTGCTACATTTTTTGCTGTTTTATCTTTTATTAGCATATTTTGAAAAAACATCGATAATTGTCATAATATACTTGTAACCATTGTTTATATGTGATATAACTTTTAAATTACCAGTATCAATCTCAACAAGATCAATTTTCCATAGATCATCAATTCCATACGAAATTATTTTCCTTCTTGGAAAGTTTTTTTTTGTGGAGGTTTATATAAATCATTGATTATTACTTCTCTTATGTAAAGCAATTTTTTTAAACGTTGATTTATTGAAACTTGCATATTGAGCATTTGCTTTTCAGAACCAATCGACCATCTTTTGTATTTTAATTTTTATATTATTATTTTTGGCGACTTTCTTACATTTCCAAAATCAAGTGTTATCCATTTAATAGTTATATATATATATATATATATATATATATATATATATATAATCTTTGTATTTCACGAATACTCCAACTGTAGTCAACATTTCATCAACAAAATAATTAGATAACTTTTTTTTTAATTTTAAAAGTTAAAAACTCACCCCTGTTAACATGAAAATGCTTACTATAATCTATTTTTGTAGTTCACTTAATAACAGAGTATGATCAGATAAATTATCAGAAATTATTTTATAAACTATACAATCCACTTTCCACGTAAATAAAACATATGAGATTTTTCTTCCTTACATTTTTATACTTATTGGTTTAAATTTTGTAATTTAACATATATTTATTTATTATTGTATCTTGAATCTATATCCTTTTTTTTAATGCATTTCGTACAGAATCTACATATGATACTAAGGCATAATCAGAAGCAATATTATTGTATATTGATTCTACAGCTTTTTTTAAAAGCATAATCAGAAACAATAGTTTTATATTTCAAATCCACATCTTTTTTAAATACCTGTTTTGCTTAATTTATCCGTTTCATATAATCATCAATAGTATGATGTATTGTAAATGTATATCATCTTTTAAAGCATAATCAGAAACTATGGTTTCATATTTCGAATCTACATCCTTTTTAATGCTATATGTATATTAAAAAATCTTTCATTGACAGTGTCTTTATTATTTATAGGGGTTTCTATATTAGCATTCTACATCCAAGAAAAGAAACATAAGATTTTGTATAATCAAAATAGTTGGATAGTTCATTTTAAAAGAAGAAACACTGGAATTGCATTGTGAACCTACATATGTTTTAAAAGCATAAGCATTAATGTGAAAATTTTTATTTAAAGATCTGATTAATGGTTCTCCAAATATATCTGTCATTTAATATTAAATAAATTATATAATTAAACTTAAAATCTTTCGAAAAAAAGATATAAAACGATTAAACATAGGTGTCCACATATAACTGAATCTAAATTCTGAATTCTATTGTCATTGTAATAAACACTTCTATTTTTGAAGTAATTAGTTAAATTTGTAGGAATATTGCCTCCAAATCAATCAAAATAGTAAACATCATTGTTTCTTTAAAATAGCAAACCCAGTGAGAACCAGGATTAGTTGAAATGTCTAAATTAATCACAGCATACTCATTTTTGAGTATTATATTTGGTAATTCGTCAATGATATAAATAAACATTTCTGAAATTTTTTATATTTAATATTTTCACATAATTTTCAATGTCGATATTAGATAGTGGGGATACAGTCAATTTTTTTTGGTCGTCCTATTTCTTTACAACTAAACCACTTCCTGCTTTATTTTCCATTGCTAAATTATGTCGCTGTTGTTCTTCTAATTCGTTTTAATGTTTTTAGTTTGTTCAACAGAATTGTAAATTGCAGTAGCTCTCCCAGCTAAAGTGCCAAGTGCACCTAAAGCTGCAAATAAAATTCGTAAAAATCCTCCATTTCCTGTTTTTTTCTTTTAATGTTTTTTTTGGGCGTTGGAAGTGCCAAAGTTAATAAGAAGCCTTTACCCTTCTTATAATTTATTTATTTATTTTTTTCAATTTGATCTTTTGTTAAAAATTCATCTCTACCCAAATTTCTTAATAGATCAATGGTATAAAGAAAGTTAAGCTTTTTTATCTTCATTTATAAGTAAAAAATACATAATTAATTTAATAAATTCTAATTCCCCCCTCCTAATTTCCTTTTTGTAAACATCGTTGAAGCAACAGCACCAGAAGCAATTTTTTTTCTTCAAATTGGAGTATTCTTATATAACATAATTTCTTTTGTTTTTTTTTTTTGTAAAATTTTGTCAGCTTCATGTCTTGATTCTAAATCTTTATGATATCTATATGCAATATCGTGATATTTTCATGCTTCACCTAATTTATTTATGCCATTGTCACCACTTTCTAGTCTTTCGTTTAATTTTGTAAATAGACCACAATAATTATAACCCGGTAAATGCATTTTGGGTAAATTTAAATTGTTTGTTGCCCAATTTGCTTTCCCATGATGTTCAGAATTCCAAAATGAGTGTGGAATTACATTAAAAACACTTTTAAGATAGGGAATTTCTTTCTGGTTATTAACAATAAAATCAGAAAATTTAATGTTTAACATATTCATTATGCTTACTTTATAATTGTAATTATTGTTATTTCCAGCATTTTCTTCTCCAGGAATAACTAATAATCTGTCTATTGATTCTCTAACATCGTCCATACAAATATATTATATTGGCAAATTGTTGCAATGTTTTAATACCTTCTTCAGAACCAGTATTTCTTACAGAAATCATTCTTTTGGGTGTGTTTTTGGCTCTGATCTCGGTGCTCTTATTTAATTATCATTGGTTTAATTATATTCATGTATTTCCAAAATCCACTCGAAGTACCCTTTTTTGAGGATTATTTTCTTGGAATGCAATATTGGTCGTTTTAACAATTTCTGCGTAATTTTTAAAATCCTTATCATCAAATTTTCCCACAAGAGCTTCTGGTGAATTTTCTATTAGCAAATTACAAAGTCCTGGTGCTAATTTATATTCTTTATCCTCAACAAATAGTGTATCGTTGTTTATCGTTACTCGTGTATTACCAATGTAAAAATCTTGCCCAACTCCACGTAAACCAATTTGTGCTTTAACAACATTAATTATTTTAGAAATTTCTGTTCCGAGATTTACAGCACAAGCAGGACGTGTCAAATTTTTCAATGCTACAATTACCATGTACTCTTCTACATTGGGAGATTTCGAGAATAATTCTCTTTCAAATGATGTTTCTTCTGGTGTTGGTGGATAATCTAAATGTTTTGCTGCTACTGGGACTAATGTATTTATTAATTTTTTTCCATCACTAACTTGTTCTACTTTTTTTTTTTTTTTTTTTACCAATATTTCGTAATTCGTCAATTAATAGCAGTTCTTTGTCTTATTTTTTTCGTACTCCGCCTCATGATTTTTTAAATAATTTTTTAATCTCTCAATGAGTGTTTTAAATCGAGAAACGTCCATCCAATCTTTCATGAATATATCATTTTTCTTTTAAATGAGCTATAAAAGTACTGAGCGCTTTGATAAACAGACTTTTCCCCCCAACTACCAAACTAGTGGGAATTTAAATGTTTACAATAATATAATTGAATTTGATATTCCTATATGAGGTGGATTTTCTATTCCAAATGATGCTTATGTTTATGAGCAATATAGATTACTAAAAAGAGATAAAGAAGGAAATGAGGCAAAATATGCAAAATTAGATAATCTCGATGTTTGATCGAACATTTTTCCTTTTCAGTTTTCTAGAGTAGAAATTTCAAAACATGGAAATATTATTGAACTTATTGATAACCCAGGTATAACATCAATAATAATGATGCGTTATTAAGATCACCAAGTGAACAGAATTATTTTTAATTTTCTGGTGTTGACAATACATATCAAGTAAAATCTGTTCATAGTGATAAAACAAATAAAATATTGTATCCGCTGAGATATTTGTTTGGTTTTATTCATGAACAATTATGTTTATTGGAAAGGTGGTTATAAAATTACTTTCTTTTTAGAAATTCGTTTGATAACAATTGTTTATACGTTTATGAAACTAACAATGCAGATGGCGCGGTTCAGAAAAACTATGCTGATCCAGGTAAAACTGTTATTAAAAAATTAGAAATTATGTGGCCTATTGTTGAATACGAAGCTAACATAGCCATTGCAATTAAAGGAAAAAATATACAAGAACCCTAAAATGCCTATTAGTTTTGATTATTGACAATTTTTAGAAAAAGAAGTCCCTGCTGGAATACGTGATTTTTAGTTTGATATAAAATATCAGTTTAATAATTTTCAATTTGACATGCCCGATTTTGTAATCGTAGGCTTTCAAACTAATATAAAAAAATCGTGCTGAACAATATGTCCATGCTTCTATGTTTGACCATTGTAATTTGAAAAATATTTATGTTAAAAATGGTAGAAATGAAAATTTTCCAAAAGAAAATTGGATTCTAGATATTGCAAATGGTCTTTGTGGTAAAATGTTCCTGGCTTATAGTGATTTTCGAAATTCAAAAACAAACCTAGAATCTATACGTAGAAATAATGAACTTTATTATAAACCAACTGTAAACTTCGAAGGCAATATCAATTATTATTCGTTTTTTGGGCGAAAACCATTGTATATTATTGATTGCTAATATAGAAACACAACTGTAGTTAAAGAAAACATATATAAAAATTAGCGTTGATTTTGATAAGGCTGTTGGAGCAAACACAATTTGTAATGTTATTTTAATTAGCCAACGGAATTAAACTTATGATTATTTGAAAGAGAGAAACACTGAAAACATATAAGTTTTTTAAAATTAATAAATGGAGGATGTGAACGATTTTACATAAACGACAAATTGTTTCGATAGTTTAATACGAATTTTTAGATGTATAGTTAAGTTGTTTAATCGAGTAAAAAAACATTTGTGTTACACCTGAACAAGGTTTTTTTCCTAGTGTAAATTTACTTTGAGAATTTTTTTTCAAAATGGCCAAATTGCTTATGTTTCACCTTGTTTTAATAAATTCAGTATATGTATAATGCGGATACAAGCGCAGCGGAATAATTAGACTAAAAATCCAGCAAATTTCTCATTTTCAAACAACTTCTTCAAAATCTTCCGGAGACATCAATCATTTATCTCTTCAATTTCGCTCTCAAAATCAAGCATTATACATCTACTATAATGTTATTACGAGAATTTTTGGAGGAATATATGAGGTAAGGCATTAATTATTAGCAATACTTCACAGTTCACACACAGCTCCAGTGCCAAACATAAGTTATTTTATTGCTATTTGAACTAATCTACGAAATTTAAAAACCAGATACAGGTACGTTTTTCTAAATATACTTTGCAAAAACGTTATTATACTTGCGTAATATGCTTAATGTTATAGAAATGTAAACTCTGTGAATTAATGCGTATACTTTTAAATAATTTACACTTACATACAAGAACAACTAAAACCTGTAGTAATAAATGAAATGTATTACCTTTAGCGCCATCTAGCGACGGTAATGTGTTTATTACAATTGCATACGAATTAACAGTTATTTTTGCGAAACAAATACGGATAAAAAATTACAATATAATCGTATATACAGTGTTCCAGTTCCATAAATACATTTTCTTAACAAGAATGTGTGCATATACAGCCCCGTACATATTAAAATTTTTAAATCTTAGTCAAATATGGATCTGGTTACCGCCATTTTGCAGAAAATCTCCACTAGATAGTAATTTAGAGAGGTCGTTCGGTGACTAGATTTCTCCACTTAAAAAGCAAGGGCCACTACAACTGAAAGTAACTGAGCATACACACAACGAGTAATCTAGTGCCGATTTAGCTTCGGCTCTAGTACTAGAGGCGACTAGATACTTCTCTGCATACAGCCCTTCTGCTAAAAAAAATTCACTCAAAGCATTTTCAAGATCGACTAATTTCAATTCACAGTTTGTAAGAGATTTGAAGCGAGAACAATAAACCGCTGTCTAACGCACACATGCACGCTTATTCGTGGTGTCCAGTATATGATCCATGAAAATATGCAGTTTACCTACACTCCATAATATTTTGTTATGTGACGGAAAATCTGCTGATAAAAAAAGCGATAAAAAGTTATAAATGCCGCATTTCGCAGTATCAACGTATCTGTCTCATTACTACAGACATTTAAAATATAACTGGGACGGAAAATCCTTCACGTCGTTTCGTTTCAGCAGCAACGGTCCATCATAACAATAAATAACCACAGCATTATTTATCAACGGACACTATCACTAATTACCGATACCTCAAGTAAACCAAAAATAATTGTGCCTGGCGTATACCTTGCCGCCACAATATAGCCTAGAGTTTTTTTTTCGCGGCCATCTTTGTCTTAAAATAAATAACCTTAATTTTGCACTGAGAAACAAATATGGTTGTAGGAACCATTTAAATATTGTTAACACAGATAGTAATAACAGCATAATTGTTTGTTGCATTCCTGCTCTAGTAAAATATTTGCTCAGGTCAGCAAGAACAATTATTGGGGATTGGCCTCTCATGGTTAAAAAAAATTACAGATTACGGCTAACGTTTATATAGGCTGTTCATTGTTAATAGAGCACTTTTCAAACCAACCTCTGAAAAATATCACTGCCCCTACGTGTATATTTTAATGGCCACACTGATTGGCATGCGCCCAGTAAAATTGGCAACAGCAGAGGGGAAAGAAGTTTAATGTCTCAACGCTGAACCCTGAATTTAAATTATTAGGTAAGCATTCGCGAATACGATTTATTTTGCTGTCTGTTTTTTTAATGCTTATCAAGTGTAAGAATCAACTAATTTGTAGAACATTTTTGATCGACGTGTGAATAAAGTGATGCCTATGGTAATGTTAATTTTACATATAGAGGGAGAATACACAAAGTGTACATACAAGTAGGTCTTAAGGCGGACTTTCAAAAGTGCTCCATTTACCGTGAACAGCCTATAGAGTTTATTTATGTCCCACCCCCTCTTAAGTATGCGGACCAAATTACCATACTTAAACACTAGTTTCGTGTTTTCACTCCTAGTCCATCGTCGAGAAAGAAAAGATTTACTGCTTGTAAAATTTATATACAATGCATTAAAGCTTGAAGTATTATTATGTTACTTAGTTACGTTAAAAGACAGACAACTGGAGGCGCCGGGTATCGATCCCGGTGCCTCTCGCATGCTAAGCGAGCGCTCTACCATCTGAGCTACGCCCCCTGTTGACTACAAGTGGTTCAACACGTGTAGTACAGAGCGTAGAGCGTGTTTTGGCAGGCGACCACGCATGTCGCAAGGAATGTGACCTGGATACAAGTACGGTTGCCGCGGCGCGGCGGTGAACGCAACGAGACTCCAACGGCTAGCAACCGCTGTTTCTCGGGCGCAGTTGAAGCAAACGGCTATCTTGGATATGGCCGGGATTACGCTGACTTCACGTAACGAGTAACACGTTCACGTAAGCCTGCTACACCTTGCCTAAGGTAATTCAAGGATACCTATCACGCTCATTACACTTAACGTTCACGTGATGGAAAAGCTTGTCATGTCTAGCTTGATCACGCTTTGCCAAACACAATAGGGGCGATGTCGTGTTATCTTTGCTTTTCATAGGTTTGTTTTTATTATTACGATGCCGCCTGCTCACGTTTTTAATAATTTAATCCCGGAAATGAGGACAAAAAAGTAATACTACAATATTTTCGAGTCGTAAATATTTACGGAGCTTAACATTGCAACATTTGATTGATTATGTTTCTCAGATATGTAAAAATACTTGCATGAAAGGCAAAATGTTTTGGCTGGCGTCACAGCCCCTCCTCGTCCCTTCTGGAGGAGTTTACGATGAAAGAGGGTGAGCAAGAATATTCCAGTAATCTCCGTCCTCGGGGGCAAACAGACATGTAGAGAAATTCTGGACCACAGCCGACGACATAAAATATTCCACCCCCCTCCTCCCCGCAGAAGGAGAACACGAAGTTTTTGTGGTAGCCATCTGGCTGAAATGCGACAATCAGGCGAAGAGATGGACATCAGCGGGGAGAACGTATGACGGAGCAAGGTAAGAGACGACGGCGGACCAGGTGTTCGTGGTATGGACGAACGAGAGGGCGTGATACCCGACGAGTACAGGGCCACTGTGCATAGGGGCGCTGGGAGCACTCTAGAACGCACCGGACATGGCGCTATGTGGACTAAGGGTCCTATGTACAGAAACGTTTTCTGTGAAATCGTTGTTTGCGCGTAAACGCGTGTCTAAGTAAATTAATGTTCTGGAAATAAGAAGTTTTGCCAGAAAGGATTAGAAAAAAAAAACTATTGTCTATGTCACTACATTTTTTTTTTATATTAAGTGCATTAGTGGAGAAAAAAAATCGCGAAAGTAGTCAAATATCGCATTTTTAAAGCTTGTCTATGAAGTTTCTTTAAGCGGTAAGAGAAAAGTACGATTACACGCAGGTAGTTTGATCTGTGTACTTTCACCGCGTGTAATAAAACTCCACAGTTACAGATCTAGTTTACACAGTAAAGCGTTAGGACGGAAACACTGCACACGTTGCGTGTAGGAGCGATGAGGCGCTAGGCGTGCGTGTTAGTGTCGCCCGTATCGCTCCCTCGCTTCTTGACCTTGCAGGCGCAGCTACACAGTTCTCTTTAACTAAGGTGGTATTGTATGCATGCGTGATACGGACTTTACTGTAAATATTGGAAAAGTCAAACACGGACATACACGTATATCTGGTAAAAAAAAAAAAAATAGTTTAACAAGTTTTGATACACTGCTTAATAGGACTAATGTTAGTTATTCGATTGCATAAATTTCTTTGAAATTGTTGTAAATCGTACTGATTAAATTTATTAATTGTAAATAGCAAAGTGATAGCCGTTTATTGCGAGATATTAAGTCGAGAGTATTTTCTTTGCAGTGGTGGTAATTAAATTAAGAAATCTATTTGTATTTCCTAATTTATTTACAACCACCAGACACCAGATAAAAACCGGCAGCAGAAATTGAGAAAATCCCATATTTGGATGCGAACTCCAAACCACTAGGCTGAGATCAAGAAAAAGCTACTCGCGACCAACTGAACCGATATATTCCTTACCTGAAACTCGCCGATTACAAATTTGGCATAACATAATACCTGGAGAGCACTGGAAAAATGCCAAGGAGGAACCTGCTGTTGGTTACCAACTCCCTTACGTTGCCTGGAAAATAATAAACAGACTTCGGACAGGTGTGTCACAGTCCAATCAAAACCTCAAGAAATGGAATTAGATAACTGGAGACGAACTATGTGAGTGCGGAGAACTTCAAGATACATATCTTCTGGTGTGTCGAAAGCTTGACACTCCTTCCTCTATGGATGATCTGTTCCGAGTCAATTGACAAGGCCGTCTGGCTGCCAAATTCTGGGCATCGCAAGCAATTAAATTTAATTAGTACATTTTACTTTGTATGTCCTGGACACGTTGCAAATACAATTAGGATTTTATTATCAACTCTTTTATTTAATTAAGACATTAAAGATCTTGGCTAAGCCCACTGACTTAGAGGAATTTTAACGATATTTACGGCCAGCATGTACACAAGGAAACAGTGCTGGTATTTTGGGCACCTTCCTTATGGGAAATCAGATTAGTTGAAGTCTCCGCAACATCTCATTTGTGAATTGTCAATGCTGACGTCTAAGAACACGCAATAGTAAACGTCGATCACTCGTTGCGTGAGAAGAACGCTCTACACAAGTACAATGCACGTATAGACTGTTTACGGTAAAATGACCACTTTCGAAAGCCCTGCTTAAGATATACTTGTATGCACGTTGTCTATTCTCCCGCCTTATGTAAGATTGACGTTGTATTGGGCCTCGTCACTTTATTCATGCGTCGGTCAAGTCAAACTGTGAAATTATTAGAAAAGTAAACCTTCGATGCATAAAAAAACACACACACACACAGGAAGCGAAATAAATAATTTAAGTTATGACAAATGGTTACCTAACACTTTTTATTCGAATTAAGATACGGAACTACTTCCCATCCATCGTTACCAACCTTATTGGGAGCATGTCACTTAGGGCGCCCGTTATAATATATGCGGAACAATGACATTTTTCTAAGGTTGATTTCAAAAGTGCTCACTTAATCGTGAACAGCCTCTAACAAATTTAACAATTGAAGCATTTGAGCTCGTAAATGAATTCCGGACCGAAAGGGTAACCCCATGGGCTGTATGCGCTCTACCCTTGCGTCAGATCTACACATACGATGTGTACTAATAAAGGTGGAGAGGACACTTCTGACGTACTCATTTTGAAGCATGGAACAAGACCTTTTAAAACAGTCGTACCATATCTGCGTTAATCCTCTCCTAAAGTTGGTATAGTTCATTGTATTTCATTTCCTAAAAGACCCGTGTATTTACTATACACGAAGAGCCGCGTAGAAAAACCCGGAAAACTACAGGACATCCTACTATGAGGTCTGGCTACGAATAGCTTTTACGAACTGTTGCGTACCCGTACTTGCAAAAGTGTGCGTTTTTTTTTTTTAACTTTATTTTATCGCTATTAATTAAAGCTTATTAACAGCTTTCCAAAATCTCTTTAATTATTGCTATTCCGCCTCCTCCTTTCTATGTTAATAAGACTACTTGGAAAAAACGCCAGCGACAAGGGGCAAAAGGATGATTTAGAGGAGCAACTTACACGCCGATATAAACTTCAACCTACTTTTCAAAAGGTACATACAAAAAAAGCACTTCACAGAATTTCAGGCCATGACGCCTCTCATCATAACGCTGACGTCCTATTAACTATCCCAGGAAGGTCGCCCATTTTTTTTTTTCTATTTTTAGACATCCACAAAAAAAAATTACAATTCCCTATGCGTTAACAGATGTCGTTAGTAGCACAGACCTTCATGACGTCACCGACTGCCATTCACAAAGGCGGCCAGGCGCCGTGGGGAAGCACACTTTTGTGCGCGAGTGTACCGCGTGCAGTCGGTTTGTTTTGGGAAGGGCCTGCGCTGACTTCTGCTCCCTCCTACCCCCTACCCCTCTCCCCTTTCAAGCCATTACATCAGCAAATCCCGTGGCCGGCGGACGTTAAGGGCACGAAATAAACCCTACTTAGATGGAAGTTAACGATGTTGCGCGGACCCTGGAAATAAAAGAAGTTTTCCCGGGGTAAATGGAATCGCACGAGCTCCGGAAGAGTAAAAGAGGAAGAAGAATAAGAAGCTTCTTATTTTTTTTCTCTTTTCCGACACCCCTCCACCCCCCCCCCCCCCGCCCACAAAAGGTTCCTTCACACGGGTTGGGTCTCGCGGGCCGGGAAGAGTTGCGAAAAAAAGAAGGTAGAGGGGCTGGAAGAAGACGGAGATACACCGGAACGTGTAAGTGGGAGGAATCAGGGGAACAAAAGATAAAGCTTGTTGCTCCGGCTAGCGAAGTGGAATGGATGGAAGCAGCCCAGAACGTCTCACTTTCTGCTTCTCTCTCTCTGTCTTTCTTCCGCCCCCATTTTTACTCGCGGTGTTTTTCCACATCATGAAGACAAGTTCCTGATCTCTATTGCATTTCTGTATCAAGAGTCGGCGATCTCTGAACGCGCTCAGGATGCTGGGCTGGGCTCTCTTCCTCTAATCACCTCGAAGATCGTGAAAGCTTCTACGTACCTTTAGTCGGCGGTTCGCGTTGGCTCGTGGGTCTAATGCCCCCCCTCCCCTTTCCCGCCTTCAATATCCAAACAAATTGTGGTAGAAACAAATATATTTATGAAATCATCTAACACAGCAGCAGCAGCAGGGACCAAAACTGACACAAATACGATAATCCTTCTCATTAATGCCCTTGGCTAACCGGAATCCCACCATTAATACATATCAATTCTAACAAACTTTATTCAAAGATTCATCAAACACTGAGGCACAGTGTTGACAATGCGATACTGTTAGTATGTTCATAGTTATGTTTTAACATTCCAATGTTAAAAATTGCCATGTTAAGAATGGCAGGCATAAAATATTACTTAAAGAACCCTCAAATTTAGATTTCGATAACATATATAACGTACTCACAAAATGTATTCAGCATACCATGAATTAGAAATTTTAAAGTTAAAGCAAAACGACGTACCAATACCATGAGTATTACAACAGATGGTGAAACTATATTATTAATTTTTTTTAGAAGACTTCTATATGTAATAAAGGGCTGATGCAGAAAAACTATTCTTGTAATAAATAAAACCATAAAATTAGCACTGGTTTTAATAAAACCGTTGAAGCTGGAATAACGTGCAAATTTGTTTTGATTAATGAAAGAGATCTTACTTATAATTTTAATGCGATATAATTATATAATACATATATAAATTTAATATTATAGACCTATATATTTATATACACAAACGATTATAATTATTAGACAGGCAACTGTATAAACAGTTTTACGGAAACGATATAGGGTCTACGTTTAGTAACCATTCGTCATTTATAAAATAATTTTAAATAAATAACATTTTCAATACATTTCATATAATTAAATTATGTATTTAATTCCTTACTACATAACTCGATGTTTAAAACACACGAATCTAAAGGATAAGGTTACTGCTCTATACATGGCATTTGTTAACTAGTCAAGATTTCCCGTTTCTGCGATTAAATATACTGTTTTAATTGCTCCGCAAATTTGTTAGAATAATCTAAAAGTAGTAGTCTAGATTTCTGCAGTGTTAAATCTCGTTTAAACCAATATAATCTGTTAGCTCTGGGTAATTTACAAAATCTAGCGTGATACGGATCTTATAAAGGCTCCAGTAACTTATTTAATCAGTACAGCACCATCATTAATGCACCCGCTCTTTCAAATGTAAATCCATATGTATGTGCGTACGTAACTAGTACGCGCGAGGTGAGTGAAGAGATTTGGGCGGCTCTTTAACAGCGAGATTTTGAGAGCCGAAGAGGGTGACAGGTGAGAATGGAGCAGCGCCGGAATGAAGAGGCGGGGAAACTGGAGATCCCCGAGAAAACCCGCCGACCAACGGCATCGTCCGGCACGATTCCCACATGTGAAAATCCGGTGACCCGGCCGGGGATTGAGCCAGGTTCACCTTGGTGGGAGGCGAGCATGCTAACCGCTCGGCCACCGCGGCTTTCCAATCTGTTGTGCACCATCTGGCAGAACTTAAATATATACATATTTATTTTTGTAACCAAGAAACCACATATATATATTTTTTCCGGAGCATGGTGTTTTTGAGATATTTTCGAACTGGAACCTGGAGTGTCTGCTTCGCTGTAGTTTTGCCATATGTGGATGGATCAGAATTCGAGTTTTAAAGGCAGCAAGGCGCAATTTCAGCTGTCACATGGCTAAAAATTTAACCTCACCATTCCGGAAAAAATTCAAGACTAAAATACAAATGATTTTGTTTGATGTTAAAAAAAAAACCGTGTTATTACGTATATTGTATATCCCCACATAAAAATAAACACAAAATATAATAACCCTGGCATTGCGAAAATGCATTATGCAATCAATTCACGATCGAGTTTTCATACAACGCACAACACAAGATGCTTAAAATACAGACGCAATAAATCGACTACTATTGCACAAAACCGTGCTTATTCAAGTACGAGTTTACATGCTAATGGAGCCCACATTCCCCGAGTCTTGAAGGCTACACAGGCGAAGTGCATTTTTGAGTTCACTGAATTTGCCTGAGTGAAAAAAAATAAAAAAATAAAAAAAAAATAAATATATATATATATATAATATTTGGTGATGAAAACTGTGGGGTGCATCATAATCAGACACCATGAAAATTTAATAAAGATGGCTGAAATCAACAGGAATACTTCTTTATATAAACACGTGATGTAGCCACTTATCGTTTATTACACAAAAATTGGTGTCAATAAAATTATTTCCTATTAAAAACACATGACCACATGAGTACAGAACGCTCTCTCTTAGGTAGTTTCCGGAAAGTACGGCGGAATAGATTTCAGGACAAACTAGACTTCAAACATGTGTAGATCTCAGTTCTATTTCAACCGGATCGTAGTTAGGGACACCTCGTTCTCGCGAAAACAGTTCTACGCAGGATGCACTTCAACATCCTACATGCACACCCGCTCCTTTCCATTGGTTGTTGACCGCGCCAATCAGAGTGAGGTTAACCGGTTCTGAACGTGTGTGATTCGCGGCCATGCACCTAAGACGCAAAGCAGTTTAAAAAAAAAAAAAAAAAAAAATCGCGAGAGTGGATCTGAGATAAAGTGTTTTGCAAGACAACTTAACAAGAGCTCTTTTTCGCGATGTCCCTAATTATTGTTTTAGAAACGCCCTTAACGACTCCTAAGTCAACAGCAACTAGCAAGAAGACAAGGACGGGATGCTGCACTATCCACAGACTAAAGATGAAGAAGACCGCTTATTGGTCTCCTGCGTATGTACCCAAGATTCACCTACCCCAAAGGAACACAACTGTCAAAGTCACACGGTCAACCCTGATATGAACGTGTTTGTTTATATCTCAATTTTCAAAAGACAATCATTTTTATAAGAATACTGCACTAATATAACTGCATTCCAAATTGGCTAGAGGAAGAATACAAACATCTCAAAGCACTTGTTTACTAAATAGTGTTCTAGCCTCAAATCCAATCGACTTCATTTTTGTTGGTCGTGTTGGCAGAAAATCAGTTTAATGTTGGAACACGGAGATTGGTTATGCACAGCCAGCGAGATCAGTCTGCCTCATTTTAAATCTATGGTATTACTTGGCCTGGAGTAAAACTGGTCTCTCTCAGGGGCAGGCACCAATGAACTAACAGCCGATTCTAAGGATGCATAGGACTGTGGAGTCTAGCCTTCTAGCAATTAAATCATTTTCTTGTGTATATTCATTGGTGTAACCGGACGTTATGAATAGGGATAGGTGTTTTTTTGCGAAAAGATTTCAAGACCAGTTGTATGCCAAAACACCTTTGTTCATATACACTTTCGTGGTTGGATGATTTTAAATGTCACGTGCCTCTAGTGCCTGGCCGAGAATAAGACATCTAGTATAGAAGTACTATATTACGATTGGCCCAGACAAATATACGCTGTACACGCTAAAATGAGCACTTTTGAAAGCCCTGCTTAAGATCTGTTTGTTACATGTTGTCTGTTCTTCCACCTTATGTAAAATTAACATTGCCATGAACCTCGTAACTTAATTCATGCGTCGGTTAAGTGAAACTGTAACCAAAGGAAGTTATGGTTGTAGAAGCAGGATATTGAAGTCTAGCAAGAACATATATATTTTCGGGAAAAACACCTGTTCCAAGTTATGAATCATAGTCGACCCCCGGCACTAGGCATACTGTAAGCTGTTGACGCAGATAGGTCAGGGATAGAGGTGAAAAGGTGGCGCGTATCACCAACTCCAGTCACACACGCACGCAAAATGGCATAACTGGCTGGCAATATGGCGGGACATCGTTGGAAAATCAGCGCCCGGAGACTTACTTGCCAGACGGCAGCCTGACAAACTGGTAATCCACCGCAGCATACAATAGCCAACCAGTAGAGACATGCGAATTTCGCGCTATTTTCTGGCAGTACGCTAGAATCAACCATCCCACAAATATTCGAGTAGGTGTCGTTTGTTTACTGGCTTCTGCACCACCGAGGACACACATTCCCTTTTGATTTGGTTGGACATGATTGAGCCAACCTCTCGTTAGTTACTTGCTATTGGTCCAAAGGCGTCCGGGGCGTGTCCGAACAAACTGTAGTCCAATGACAAACGCAAACAAAATATTGACGTTTGAAGTCTAGCCTGTCTTCAAATAATAACGCGAATTTTGCATGTCTCTACCAATCAGACTCAAGGCCCGTTTCCGGAGACTCGCGTGGCCAATCAGCGACCTTAAGGCGGCCACCTACCTACCCGGCGCTTCAACTGTGTTGCAGTGTGCTTCAGTTTTCATTCAGAAAAGCAGTACAAATGTGGCCAAAATGGTTATTTACGAAGTAGATGTATTTTGTAGATCCTAGCGCAACTCAATAATTTGACTAAAATTCAAGCAAATTTCTCACTTTCCAACAACTTTTTTTCAAAATCATCTAGAGACACAATTTATTTCTTCAAATTTACCACAAATTTTACTCTAAAATCAAGCTGTTTTGATCCAAATCTGCATTCTCAATCGGGCGCACTTTTTTTAAAAACTGGCTTCGTTAACTCTTTGATCAGTGCCCTTCTCGGGAGTGAATGAGGCCAAATTCAGGTCAGAAAAGGCTAAATTTACTCTAAATTTGCAAGCCAAATCAATTAGTCAAAAAATCTACCACAAGAAAAGTATGAAAATTCTTGGAATTTCATTAAAAAAAATATGATGATTTAGCTTGCAAATATGGTTTTTAAGAACCCTGCACAAAGAGTGAACACAAGTTGAAAATTGATTTTTATTTTGACCTTAAATCTAATTGATTTTGAGTTGCGCTTTGAAAGATTTTACAGGAAATTAGAAATTAGCTTGAAATTGCTTGAATTTGAGTCTAACTATTGCGTTGCGCTAGGATCTGCAATAGACATCTACTCTACGAAAATAAAACACACTTCAGACTAGTCGTGTACGGAACTTTCAAGACACCACGCACAAAGGAAAGCCATGTCCTCCAACATGGCTGAAAACTGCTTTTTTAGACTGCTGTTTCTCAAAATATACGAACAATGTTCGTGCGAAACTGGAATAGAGCAGTGCATTAGACTTTGCTACAGTGATAGGGTCACAAGCTTTGAGTCCCATAGTTATCGCTAGGGTTGGGAATATTTCACGGAACGGTTCCAAAGAAAGGTTCCGGAGAGAGGAACTGGAACTGTGCACTGGGTTGCTGCAACATCGAAATATTTCCAGTTTTTCATTACCTCAGAACAATGGTTATATCATGAAATTGCTAAACGGGGATGGTTCCTGCTCTGAACTGTTGTCAGCAGCAGAGATGTGAAGATTCCGGCGATTGGATGGAACTGTTCACAGGCTCGGAACTGTTGCAGACTCTCGAACGATTACGGCGAATGAACGAACTGAATCACCTACAGCATTCGATCTGTTGTGCATTGTTGAAAACACTTGAAATACCAACCTCATCGTGGCACGGAAATGTGAATTATTTTTCAATAAATAGTTTTATCGGCACACGAACACCTGAACAGGAGTATTTTTAAGTTCATAATCTTTCGCTCAGACTTATCAGTAAGGATAAAATATGATGGAATACATTACAGTTTCTTTTTTTCGAACTAAACCTCCGTCTTGCAGTATTATCGACTTTTGTTTCTATGGACATATTTCTGCTGTGCGTTTTAAGCTGAGTGACGGGAAATATCACGGTCTTAAAGAGTAAACACTAAATAATTACTGTCTAAAAAAAATGTGAAAAAGATTATTAATCCTTAGTTTTATGCAATAATTTAAATTGTGGCAAAATTACACGAGTATGAATGAAAATTTTTTCACGATATATTTTCTTATATACAATGAAGTAGTAGTTGTGTTTGCAACATAGCAGTAATACGTACATTCATTTATAGACTATTCACGGTAAAGTGAGCACTTTTGAAAGCCCTCCCATCTGGAAGAAAGTTGAAAAATATATTTTATTTTAGTCTTAAATGTCAATTTCCAAGCTCGGTGGAATATACACACTGTATTTATTACTTACAGGGCAAGATTTATTAAAAAAAGGTAGTTAAAGGATAAAAGATGACTGAAAGAAAAAAGTAACTTGGGCTTTAAAAGTGCTCACTTTACCGTGAACAGCCTATAGCCGGGAAGTGTTTGTGTAATGTGTATACCTCCGTACCTAATTACTAAAGCCACGATTACCTACAGAACACACGTCGGGTATATTATGAACATTTCCGAAAAGAGCTGTTCTTTTTGATGAACTGGAACGTTACAGAACGATTCGTGAAAATCGGAACGGTTACCGTATCTAATCCCAGCGGTACCACAGGAACTCTGCACGCGAGTTCACAACTTTGCGCGAAGAGGCGATATCGTTTTACAAGCGCCGGCCGGCGTCGTCTGCCGTGCTTCATCGATTGTAGCCTCAAGGTGGCCAAACACGTGCTTGTACACGTCACGTGTGTAGGAAGGACGTGCAAGCTTGTACAGACGAGGGGCGAACGTCGTGAGCGAGCTCTCGTCGGTGTGACGTCATAAGGTCTTTAGTGATTTACTTGAAGATTTTATTCGAGCATACCAAAGCCAGCCACGTCTCTGGCGTGTCACATCCAATGACTATCATGATAAGGCGAAGGTTAAGGCAGCGTACGGTATATTATTACAAAAGTATAGGTTAGTTGATGCCGATGCTGATAAGGATGCAGTTGCTAAGAAAATTAATGCCTTCAGGACTAATCATAGAAGAGAAAAGAAAAAAGGTTGAAGAATCACGTCCCTCTTGTATTGGTACAAACGAAATACACGAGTCCACACTTTACTGCCACTCGTTTGACTTATTCAGAGATCAAGAGACGCCTAGCTCCTCTTCGTCCAACTTTAGATGTGTTATCTACTGTTAAAGGCTGTTCACGGTAAATTGAGCAATTTCGAAATCAACCTCAGGAGAAATTCACTACTTGTACCTGCATATATTTCAACGGGCGCACTGGGTGACATTCGCCCAGTAACGTTGGTAACGAAGGAAGGAAAGTAATTCCATATATTAACGCCGAGTAAAAAGTCTTAGGTAGCCATTTGCGATAACTTAAATTATTTATTTCCCTTACTGTTATTTTAACGCATATAAGTTTGAAAAGGAGCAGAGCTGTAAAATATTTACTTTTCTAATAATTTTACAGCTCCACTTGACCGACACATGAGTAAAGTGCCGAGGCCCGTGGCAATGATGATTTTACATACGGCGGAATAGTACACTACATGCATACAAGTAGATCTTAAGCAGGGCTTTCAAAAGTGCTCATTTTATCGTGAACAGCCTACATAAGTTATTTATACATGTGCAATAGGGATGAGCGTTATATAACTAACCGTTCAATTTAATCGTTAAACAACTTTAACTGTTACGTTACAGTTCCAAATAAACAGTTTAACGGTTACCATTTAACTATAATATTCCCTATATTAGCGCTATCTATCATATGATTACTGTAAGTATTCAGTATTAGTTAAATTTCTGTGAAGTAGAAGGTGCTAATGTATATATTAACTTCTTCATAGTATAATGCCCATAACAAATATTGGATTATCATCAGCTTATCGTGTCATTCGAAATATAACCCGTAACATTGCTACTTTTCCTTCTCTGAAAAGCTATTTGGCAATAGCCGAAAAGTATGAAATCTATATTTAAGAAAAAAACCATGCATGTTATACGGTCAATAAAAGTTATTTTTTCAGATTTAAGTTTTCTTTCTCTGTAAGCAAAATCAACACAACTAAGTCTCAAAAAAACACCTTGAAAATAGAAACAAACGTTGCCTGATGCTTATGGAATGTTTATTTTTTGTCACATTTGTAGGTAACACGTAACAGTTAAAGTAACTGCTTAAATAACTAATTACTTATAAGTAACTGAAACCGTTATAAATGGCACAAGAATGTAACTGTTTGGCTCATCAGTAATGTGTACAAACACACATGGATGTAGTAAAAATGATATTTATTCAATTAAACAAATGTGGTTTCATTTAAACGTACAACGTTGTGTTGTCAAGGCACTTGCCCTTCATTGACAGAGTAATTTATGAATTCCTGCGTAACTTGTTTAGCGGCACGTGGTATATTTGCAACATTGCATGTCCTTTGTAAAGGTGTCATATTGGAATTCTCAGATGTTAGAGCAGCACGGACAGTGCCAGTGCCATTTTCCATGTCCTCCTAGGCTAGAGAATCAGGAGGAACGTAGATGTGAATTAAACTTGACATTAAGTAATTATTTAAAGCACACATTGTTTGTGCTATTTTATCAATATGCTTTAATTTTCAATCGATAGCAGTACGAAATATTGCAAAGCGTGCTGTCAAAATACCAAAGACATTCTCCATAATTCTTCGTGCCCTCGTTACTCTGTAATCGTAGATATTTTTGTCGATGCAGTTTAAATCTCTGTCGGTGTAGTTTTAGCATATCTGTCCTCAAAGGAAAAGCATTGTCAGCAAGGAATACGGCAGCATGTATGAACTATTTTCGACCCCGTTTTCCCTCGGAATGTTTAATGAATTGCCGTGCAGTCGTTTAAAACTTTCTGTGTTTTGCACAACACTTCCATCTGATACTCTGCCATTCGTACCGAAATAAAAAAAACTATAAATTTATAATTTGCATTTGCAATGACGAGTAGAGGCATACGACACGTAAGAAAAAAGAACCAAGTAGTAGGGCCGGGGGGTTTCATTTCACTTTTGATTAATCGGATGATCGATTTGACATCAAAACTGTTCATCCTTAATCCGATGAAAAATTGTTAATCCGATTTAAATCGGACAACCTTTTCGTTAATCCTTAGTCGGATCCAATCGATTTTTAAAATATTTTTGGGTAATTTTGATCGTATAAAATGGTATAAAACCATGATTGACCAATAAATTTAATTAAATGAATCAATAAAAAATTGTTGTGTATGTGTGTGTACAGTTTGTCGTACAGGAGTCCCAGCGTTCACCTACCATTATGAAACACGTGCAGTATGTTAAAACAGAGACAATATTTATCGACGTTACAGAAAACTGAAAGATACATGTCTGCCATTAGTGAGAACACACACAACAGAATCATTTCTTGAATATTACTCCAGTGAGATGACGTCCGTACGGATTCAGACATTCGCGCACTCAATGCAGCACGTTTCCATAACCCGCAACAATGCTGCTGCCGGTATAGCGTTAATTTCCGCGGGAATCCTCTGTTTGAGCGTGTTCAGATCTGGTGGGCGTGTTTCGTGTTTGAAAAACGCGACTTTTGAGGAATCCCGACGGCACATAATCGCAAACCGACAGATCGGGCGAGTGGGCAAACCATGGAATGTATCCAAAGCGCGAAATTATTCGAAGCTGAAACATTGTTCGTAAAGTGTCCATTGACAGGCGAGCAACACCGTCACAAACACTGTCTGTGAGCAATATTCCCTCCAACCCCCTCCCCATCAAACACTTATGACACTCTTGCACAAAACTCAACACACACACACACACATATATATATACACACACACATACCCCTTTCCCCAACACATGACACCTCAGTATGACGCCACAACTTCATGGGTGAGGACGTACCAGAGATGCTCCCCACCCCAAAAAAAGAAAGAAAGAAAATAAAGTACAACAAACTATACACACAATTTTTATTGATTAATTCAATTAACTTTATTGGATCAATCAATCAACATTTTATACCATTTTTATACGATCAAAATTACCCAGTTTTTTAAATAGATCGGATTAAGATCCGATTAATGATTAATGATTTTTTTGATAAGATTAAAATAGTATTAACCATTTTTATTGGATTAAGATAGGATTAACTCTTTTGATATCAAATCGATAATCCGATTAATAAAAAGTGAAATGAAAACCCCCTGGCCCTACTACTGAACCACTTCCAACTGGAGGTATTATCTCAATATGTTTGGCATCTACGTTGCCAAGGCAATGAGGGAAATTCCACATCTTTTAAAAATCTTTCTCTATGGTGAGCCAATCTCCTTCGGTTTGTAGAACCTGTAAATAAATAATGTCCATTACCAATATTATTCTAAACACATGAGAGACATTATGCGAATAACACTCACAGGTTGTAAATAGAACTTATTAACGAAGCTTTATTAAGGGCTGAAATGGGTCAGTTGACTACATCACATTATATTCGAGGTTCTGTTGACGATGTATATGCTGTTATGGCTTCGTATGTTTCAACTTTCAGCGATGACCAATTTAATGTATAATAATTCATGAACCACGTTTCATGCTTGTATATTCCTTCTCTTGCGTATTTCTTTCACAAACTACGAGTGTCAATAAATAATTAAATTTAAATCCGCCTTTTACTTACCTTCACATAATCTCCTTTCAGAACCTCGTACATAGCAAGGCAAGTTTCAGGAACTATTTGACTTAATGCCTGTGGAGATTATAGTTGAATATTTGAGGTCTTCATAACTGCTACTAGTCGCGAGTAATTGCAATGTTGCTGTTAATATTTCGCGTGGAGCTACCGCTTCTCTTATGATCGTATCCTGTTTTTTTTATCAAAGGTGTAACGCGTGACAAAAGGTTAATATAGATAGGTTTCTTAATTCATTTGAGATGATTATGACAATCGCGCAGAAATATATTCAACTCACTCAGTGAGATTACGCGGGAACAGGTTTTGCTCTTCACCTACCACTGTTTACACCCCGTATCACGTTTCTTATTTGGATGTTTTTCTTTGTGCACAAGGACAAGAACAGCCAAACCGAGCTCGACATATTCTGCGTACAAAGTGACGATTGTACACGCATACTTGTACGTGTGGTGGCGAGTGTACAAAATGATTGTTCTCGCCAAACTTGCAGTCAACGAGCGTATTGATTGTTCACAGTAAAATGAGCACTTGTATGCACGTTGTGTAATCTTCCACCTTATGTCAAATTAACATTTGCAAGAGTCTTGTCACTTTATTCATGCGTCAGTCAAGAGAAAATGTTAAAATTATTATAGAAGCAAATATTTTACAAATATACTTAATTTTGCACTTCTATGCATTAGAAAAAACGGAAAGATAAAGAAATAATTTGAGTTAGCACAAATGGTCACACAACACTTTTTATTCGACGTTACGTTATGGAACTACTTTCCATCCATCGCTGCCAACTTTGCTGGGCGCATGTCACTCAGTGCGCCCGTTAAAATATGCGCAGGTATGGGCAGTAACTTTTTTTCTGAGGTTGATTTCAAAAGTGCTCACTTTATCGTGAACAGCCTTTAGCCACCTTCACACACACTCAAAACACCCTCTCACCAGGCAGTAGCCTTAATTATTTTCTGATGCTGGGTTGATATGAATAGGCATAGTTTACGAAACATCTGGAAAGAATGTGATCGTCTGAACCGACCTTGCTCAAGAAGGAAAGCGAGAAATTGGGGCAGGTTAGCCAGGCCAACGCGTTAAAAACCCCGCAGCTACCCATTAGATGTCAGCGTATATTTTATTGGGGCAGGTTAGCCAGGCCAACGCGTTAAGAACCCCGCAGCTACCCATTAGATGTCAGCGTATATTTTATTGGGGCAGGTTAGCCAGGCCAACGCGTTAAAAACCCCGCAGCTACTCATTAGATGTCAGCGTATATTTTATTGGGGCAGGTTAGCCAGGCCAACGCGTTAAGAACCCTGCAGCTACCCATTAGATGTCAGCGTATATTTTATTTCGTTGGACTCGGCATTAATAATGATTCCTACTAATGTATGGCGTACATTAATTTTAAAATCCCTAAACCCACGGTAATTATTACGTTGCAAGAATTTTATCAAATAGAAAATTCACGAATAAAAGCTTATATTAAAAGTTGAGACCCTGATTAATTACATTTAAACGATAAGTAAGTGGAGGGGTGTAAAAGGGGGGGAGGGGGAGGGGAGAGATAATTTTCGATGCCGTAGTTCAATCTCGAACTAGCCTATACGCTCGTTCGGATTTGGTAAGGGGCCGCGGTGGTGAAGGGTTAGACTACTCGCCTCCTACCAAAGCGAACCGGGTTCGATTCCCGGCGGTGTGTCCCCCGGATTTTCGCACGCGGTAATCGTGCCGGACGACGCCGCTTGTCGGCGGGTTTTCTCGGGGATCTCCCGTTTTCCCCACCTTTGCATTCCGGCGCTGCTCCATACCCACCTCGCTTCACCCTCATCGGCTATCAAGATCTCGACGTTAAGTATCGCCCAAATCTCTCCACTCCACTCGGATTTGGCTGCGGCTGTAAAATCTCAACGAATCCTTGCGTTTGAAATTTCACAAGATAGCGTGAAAACCCAATATGTGACATCATCAGCTGCTACTGCCCCCTTTTAAAATATTGAGCTCCTATTGTTACAAAAATGATGACGCATTTGGTAATTTGTTATTTCGTACCTATTTTGTATCTACCGCATGTTAGCAAGAAATACAGAATGAGAAAATCAGCGCCATGTTGGTGTTCAGAACACATACGTGCATGCGTAATTAATACATTATTTCAAAGCAAATAACTGTTCAAGAAATACACTCGGCATGTATGTGTTGTGCTTACGTTATTGTGTAATTTATTATTTTCTCATTTATTAACATATTCGCATAATTCCAGTAATGGTTGTGGAACTATCGCGTCCGTTTCAAGCATTACATTTAGATACTAAAAATGTTCACTGTTAATGTAAAAATGCGGTGCCGGGAGTGTGCTAAACAAGAGACTTTGTGGACAACGTCGGAATTGAAACTTATGAAATGAGTGTGTGGTAAGCCAACCCGCAAGGGCTTCACTTGACCCGGAGCAGTTCTGCGGCGGAGTGTACGCAGTCAGTCCGGCAGGCCCTGATAAACTGGCCGAGGGCGCGCCCGGAAGGCGGCAATGGCCAGCCGCCTTCGCGGCATCTCCCCCCCCCTTCCCCTCGCAGAAAGTCTCGAGGGGTAGCTCCCCTCCCCTATCACAGCACGAGGAGATGTCGGGGAGCAAAGCGATGGCCATTTCCTTCCGACCAGGATAAGAGAAAGAGAAGGGGGCGTGGCCTGCGCGTACACTCCGCGCCGCAAGTGCTTCTACCTGATGATTCCCGCCTTCCGTTGGGTGCTTCTGGTTTTAGTGTGGGCCGAGTCCTCCCGCCCGCCCTTTTATAAATAAAACCTCCTAGGTTGTTTTTTTTCCCCTTCTTATTTTCCGAATCCCAGACATTTCAACGCTACATACCTACCACTGTAAAGCGACTACATGACGTAACGTAAAAACTTCTGCAAAGCTCAGGGGAATCGAACCCGTCCATGGAGTGTCGACGTTTAAGCGGTTTTCACAATAGAGCGTCGCGATGCGGCGCGTCCGACGCTCGCCGTCGGCGACACAGACCGTGCTACCATCTGGTATCCTGGAAGGAAGCTTGCAATGAAATGCTTAAAACGAACGAAATGCAATGAAGTTTGTGCCATTTAGATAGTAAAATTGTTATTTTTTAGTGATATGAACTTTTCTTTAATAAAAGTATTAGGGCCTATATTAAAATCCAAAACTATTTTGTATAACATGAACGACTCTTCAGGCATCGGAAAATATACTTTTGTTTTCCTAAAGGTAGGTAAAATTCATATAAATTTGGACTCCAATGAGTATATCTGCAAACAGTTTGTGTATGTTTTCATTTCATTATCTCAGCTTCTCGCCAGTTTATTATGAAGTACAGAAATGCGACTTGTTATTCTCCGACGCTGGCCACGAGCGTCAAAACCAATGTGTCGCCGTCCGTGCAATGTTCTCGACGCTAGACGCTAGCGTCAGGGCTCTGATTGGCTGATGCTCGGCGCGTCGCGTCGCCTCTCTATTGTGAAAACCGCTTTAGGCGGCTCTTAACAACGGGGTCATGAGAACCGATGAGGGTGAATGAAACGAGGTGAGTATGGAATTATCAGGAATGAAAGAGCGGCGGGAACCGGGAGATCCCCGAGAAAACCGCCGATCAGAGGCATCGTCCGGCAAGAATCCCACATGCGGAAATTTGAGGGCGACCGCGCCCGGCATCGAACCCCTTGGTGCGAAGCGAGTAGTCTTCTGACCACTATATCACCGCGACCCCTTCGAACCCATGGAATAGGCTGTTCACGGTAAAGTGAGCACTTTTTAAGGCCCTTCTAATTTTTCCTTTCATTTAATTTCCATTTTCCTGCTGCTTTTCAATATAAATATTGCAATGTGACCAATAAACACAGTGTAAACATTTCACCGCCCTTAAATTTAAATTCCTGAGGCTGCATTAAGATATATTTATTACTGGGCAATGCCTGTTGGGAGGGCCTTAAAAAGTGCTCACTTTACCGTGAACAGCCTATACCATAGCTTCATGACGAACACGCTGTACTTCAGATATATCGTGTCGACATCTTTTGTGGCTCGGGAAAATTATCAAATGCAAATTACCTCGTGCATAATTTGTCACGGCTTTCAGAAACAGCTCAAGGCAATCTGAATCTCCAATGAATCGACCGTCTTCTCAAAAGGAGGTCAATAAAAGCTTTAAAATTATAAAGATTTCCAGTTAGCTAGGTAAATATTAAGCACGTTAGCGTTCATGGTTGCCACTTGAGAAACATAGTTCACATAAAGAACCATAGTAAGATAAACTTATACATGGACGGAGCGTCGAAAGAAAAATTCCCATCCTTCGAAAATCCCAGCCACATTTGCTTTGAAGAAGAAAATTGGCAAGGTTTTGTGAATAAAATAATATTAAAAGCATAAGTCAATTCGCTGTAAATTATATTAAGTCACAAATGATGGACAGTTTTTATGGCCACAGTACACGCCTGTTGGCTGTAATTTGAAATTTTTTCTTAGGGCTGTGCGAACGCAAATTTCGATAATTGTTCGAAGCAAAGTTTTAATTAATACACCTGCCACATTTCATACGCTACGACTGACAATTTACCTTCTAGTTCTAACTACAATTAATTGTGCAATTTAAAAACTAACACCATCAAACCTACTGGAAACAGTTTATTTCATAATATGCCACGATCAGTGAGTATAACAATGCGCCTTCCATGTTACCTGCTTCTATACACTATTCACGGTAAAGTGAGCACTTTTTAAAACCCTCCCACCAGGTATTAACCACTCATAAATATATATTTTTTGCAGCTTCAGACGGTAACTTTGACAGTGGCGTTTACTAGTCTCATGGTAATGTTTGTAATAAAATGTGGCGGGGAGATAAAAATTGGCTGAAAGGAAAAAATGAGTGGGACCCTAAAAAGTGATCACTTAAACGTACATAGCATTATAAAATATGCTTCAGTTGCCTCTTCCACAACATTCAGCGTGCCACGTATCGTCACAGATCTGCTACATTATGTTATTCTTGAGATCAGAAAAGAGCAGTTATAGAAAAAGAACCATCCCATGTTACACATTCTGACAGATTGTCAAAGATTTTCCTACATTCTAATTTTTCTTCTTATGAATATTATATTTATAGTTTTTTTTCCTTATGAGTTAAAATTTTATAGCAGTGAAATTTGTTTTGCAATCATACCATATGGATCTTGTATTGTTTAGCAATAAACCTTTGAAAGCCAGTTATTTCATAGGCCGTACTTAGCCTCGAAAACACGATCAGCGGGTTCTATTTTTTATAACGTAAACAAAGTCAACTATCCAAAATAAGAAATACATAAGACGAAAATAAACACATCGGCTGGTTCTTTTTAAAACAACTATATATCCAATTAACGCACCCCCCCCTCCCCACTTAAAATCGAATCTTAAATTGCCAACATCCTTTTTTGCAGTGTACCAGAACTGTTAACGTCTACAAGGTACTGAAGCAAACACAAAGGCTGTCAAAGGCCATCAAACACACGCAAAACGTTCGAAAAAACCTTTGCGGAATACGAAAATTCACATATATTTAGCACCCCACCGTCTTAAATACGAGCCTCTGATTCCGCAGGCTAATTACGGTGTAACGCTGTCGGGGAGGCGTTCGCACATTTTCACTGTGGTCGGATAAGTGCTGTAACCTTTTTCGTGGATGATTACTTGTTGCATGCGCGTCTTGTGCGGGGAAAGAGGAGGGGGGTGCCTAGCGTAGGACAAACCGAGTGAAAGGAGAGCGTTTCACATGTTAAGTAATACGAGACATTCCCCAGCCACCTATACCCGGGATCACATCTCTACAAAAAGTTCTTTGTAAAAAATCTTAAGATAGTCTATTAACCATTCATTCACACTTTTTTTATTGTTTCCTAAATATGTAAATCATCACAAGCGTTTTATAATTACTTGTGTTAACATAAAAGTACCTTCATTTAATTAAATCGAACTTTCACTCATACCTTATTTATAAATTACAATATTTCAATTATAATTACTACGAATCAAAACAGAGAGAAAATAGGTATGTTGGTAAAGCCTGGTAATAAATAGTTAGTATACAAAATATTATTACACTGAGTGCGCACAAGCGTGGAGTGTAGTTCCTTTGGCGTAAATTTCTAGACTCGGATAAGCTTTGTTCGCATAAGGTGGAGGGATATCCCAGAAGTATAACTTTAGTAGGGCTTCAGAAAAGTTGGAAGTAACAGTGAATGGACTATTATATAAAAACTGAGGGTATATTAAGATTCATAGACCCAACAAAAAAAGTAAAATATTATTAATTTATCTATACTTGATTTTCTCCTCAAAGGGCATAAAGTAATATTTGTTTGAAAGCGGCATTGTGAAAAGTGGCTGAGGCATGCCTACAATTACCTATTTCACATGTAAAACGCTCTTCTTTCACTCTCGGCTTGTCCCGTGCTAGGCAACCATCCCCCTCCCTCAGCGTGTACAACAAGTAATCACCCACGAAAAAGATTACAGCACCTGTCCGACCACAATCTAAATGCGCGAACGCTTCGCCGGAATCGCTTCACCGTAATTAGCCCGCGGAATCGGAGTCACGTATTTAAGACGGAGCGGGGCTTTGAGTCGCTGTTTGGGAATCTGCTAAAGCCCCGCAAAGCTCCCTGACGTTGGAAGACGGCCCCTCCGCCAGGATAATCCGCGGGGGAGGTTCCAGCTGCGCCGCGCAGACTAAGAAGCGCGAGGGTAATTCATTAACAACCCCCCCCCCCCCGGCAACCTTCATCCTTTTCGCAGGGTAGATGGCTGGGCTGCTAATTGTTATTACCCGGAGCCGGGGAGGGGCCGTGGGAGGGAATTCCGTTTGTGGGCCGCGCGCAGACGCCAGGCGCACAGATTTGGGAGCCATTACGGTAATTAAAACACCCGGGCTGCTCCTCGCGTCTACCAATCACGGAGCTCTCTGCGACATACGTGAGGCTAACACCCCCCCCCCCCTTTTTCCACCAGCGCCATGGCTGCAGTCGTGTAACGTCATATGACGACCGTAACACTGCCGTACCTGATTTATTCTCCAACCTACCATCTTATGCCGGAATCACATAACCCCGACGCGCACGACACGACGGGCAACAGCTAATGAAATATAAGATAGATCGTCGTAAGCCCGACCGATTCTGTCGTCCGACCAGCAATTTTGGATTAGAAATTATTTCTATTCTCCGTCATGTCGTGCAGCACGACGCACAGAATGTACAACCTTGCAAAATGAAATTGCATTGCAAGCTTTCCCTACAATGGTAAATACGTAGCTTAAAAGAAAAATAAATTGAAAATTACTCTAACTCTTAAAAATTATAATTTTACCTTTGTAAGCATTACCGATACCAATTTGTCACCATTATGTATTACAAATTTCCCTCTTGTTCACCGCCGTTGAGACTAACGTAGCCTATCAGCGCCTTCTAAATAGTTAGGTTAAATGCCGAGAGCGTGATGTCGGTCGTGCTGTAAATTCAAGTAGTCACATTGAAATGTGTCGTGGTTGCGTTTTTGGTCGTGTCGTGCTGTGTTGGTCGGGGCTATGTGATTCCGGCATTACAAGTGTTAGTCTGATACGTCTACAGGTGTGAGTGAGTGAAAGAGATTTGGGCGGCTGTTATCAACGAGGTCTTGAGAGCCGATGAGGGTGAAAAAAGGAGAAGATGGAGCAGCACCGGAATGCTAGGGCGGGGGAACGGGAGATCCCAGAGAAAACCCGTCAACCAGCGGCATAGTCCGGAACGACTCCCACTTGCGAAAATCTGAGGGCGACTCCGCAAGGTGAGGGAGGCGAGCAGTCTAACCACTCAGCCACCGCGGCCCTGACTACAGTGGTGTAACGTCATAATACGCCCAGACGATTGGCGTTCCGTGATTTATTCTCCAACCTACCCTATTCTAATTGTTAGCTTCATACGTGTACAGGGAAAGGAATTCATGCAAAGGGACATGCATCGCGGAAGAGAGGGGTTGGGCAGCCACGGCGGCGATCAGGGCCATGAAGCGTTGACCAAAAATAGAGGGATAAACCAACATAGGCACCGTAAAAACGCTTTCGACAGGACAGTATTAAAATTTTGGTTCATGCAATACCAGAAAATGCTACCGGAGAAAGATGAGCACGAACAATGCTCTTTATCAGTGGATAAGGATATAGGGTAAACTCTGGTTAGTCGGTGATACTGATAACTCCGTGATACTTTTCTGTTTGTTCCTAGCACGGACTAGACAGAGCTGTTAGAGTTCAACTAAATGCTAGTAGATAGTGCGGAAGTTCCAGTTTACGTAGGTACCGGAAACAGCCTGATAGCCTCACTGTGACATGAAGAAACGGACATGAAAGTACTTCGTTACGATATATAGGTGTAATTTGATCAGTTATGTGTTAATGCGTGTAAATTGTTCCAGAATATACATATAACGCTGAAAATACAGGCAAGCGATTGTGAAATCGTACTGTGACAATGCCTTATGGTAACTTTACGGCACACAAAGTTATGAGAACATTGGATGCTTATAAAATGTAGCTAAAATCTTATTTTTTTGCAAGATCTATTTGAGTCCGCGTTTAAGTTGAATAGCTTATTTATGAAAAGGCATAAGTAAATTTTTTTTTGAAGGAATGAGTTACAGACAGGATGTCGATCTCCGGGCGTAGACGCGTAGGTTGGTCTTCCTACCTCCTTAGCAGTGTCATATCGTGTTGCATGCTGGTATATTCGGTACTCATTTGTTTTGTTGTGTACTTTTTGCTAGTGGCTTATGGTTTGTTGTGTAGAAAATGAGCGAAATGGAGAGTGATGCAACTTGTGTGGGAACCGAGCTTAACCATACCAAGAAACGTAAAAAAGTTGTGCGAAATATGGAGGAATATAAATGTGAACGAATTAAAAGAAATGAGTATGTCAACTACAAAGGGAATGTTGTACCTGATACTTCACATTATTCTTATAAGATGCGGTTATAAGATACAGCTTTCTGATTTCACTCTTGTAAACACAATGCATTTTGTCTAGTAAAAATATGTGTGGCATAACGTATTGTTAGATACGCTGTAATTGAAAACTAATGTATTTAGTAATAAAGTATACTACTATGTTGGAAATGTGTAAAATGGCTCGCACGACTCATGAAATGAAACTTTTTTTTGTTTTGTTTTAGATGTACCAGAAAATGCTATGACGCAATTTCCATTGACCAGAAAGGGATATTATTGGATGATATACATTCATTTTCAAGCAAGAATGACCAAGACACATTTCTTCAAGGGTTACTTGAAGCTGTGCCAGTTAAACATCGCCGACCAATGAAGAGTGATGAGTCTGGTAAAAGGTCATCGTCCTTCAAATATGTAATGATTCAAGAACAAAGAGCGAAAATGTGCAAGAAATCACTCATTCAATTATATGGGATATCTTCCAAGAGGGCAAGGAGACTGCAGACATTGTTACTACTTGGACAATCTCCGGAAGACATGCGGGGGCAGCAAGACAATAGGAAGTCAGTACCTTCTGGTGATGTTCAGGCAATCAAGGACCACATATCTTCATTTACTGTCAAGGTAAGCCACCACGCATCCAAAGAATTGAAATATCTTGATGCACAGTTGGACATAAAGAAGTTGCATACAATGTTCAAAGAGAAAAGTCCTGATTCTAAAGTAAAATATTATTTTTATTACAAGGTTTTCAAGGACAATTTCAATACCAATCTTGGAAGCTCACAGATAGACAAGACACCTGTGGAGAATGTGAACAACTGAAGGTCAAGATAAAAATCCAAACCTAAATGATTGTGCTAAGCGTGTAGCTATGACCGAGTTGGCCGTTCATGAAAGGAGCAACAAGTTCTACAAAACTATGAAAGAAATCAAACGCATTTGCAAAACCAATGATGGTGTGTTAGGGCCAAGTTCTGATTATATGCATAACATTTCACTGCCCTGCATTCCAGTACAAGAACTTTTCTACTACCGCCAGCTTTCGGTGTTCCCCTTTGACATACATAACCTGAAAACAGATGTAGCCAGATTCTTTTTATATCACGAAGGGCAGGCAAATAAAGTGCCAAGTGAAACATGCTCATTCCTCCATGCATGCATACATACATGACGTGTCTCCATATGTCAAAGAACTGCACCTTTACAGCGATGCTTGTGGAGGGCAAAATAAGAACAATTGCATGATACGATTCTTGTTATAGCTTACGGACACCAACAGATTCGACATCATTATCCATCGGTTTCTGATACGTGGTCATTCGTATCTTGTTTGCGATCGCGATTTTGCGTTGGTGAAGCGTGTTGTTAAAAAGACATAGATTTCATGTACCCATGGAAATCTGTAAATTCATTACGCCTGCAGGTGTTGCTGGAAAATTCACAGTCAACATGGTAACATCTGATGACGTGTTGGACTTCAAGACTTGGTGGCCCACCCCTTATAAAAAAAAAAAACGTGCTTGTCATTGGAAAGCCAGGGTAAAGCAGTTCCGCGGAGCCAGAAGTAAGACTTTACTATATCGACGTTTATGGAGTTTCAGTACGACAGCTGCAATAAGGCACAGTAGTTGCCTCCCAATTCATTGGCGGCCTTGCGCCGCATACTTTTGGCGTCAAACATCAACAATGGTTTGAATCCTACTATTCTTGTACAAAAGGCGTAAGTGCCAATTAACGCAAAGAAGATTTCTGAGTTAAAGAAGGCTCTCAGTTACATTCCTGCTGAACACAAAGACTTCTACGATGAGATTATCCAGTGACCAACCAAGGAAACAGACGAAGCTACCGTGCCAATGTAACAAGCATTATTATGTCAGAAAATAGTGTGAAATGTTTAATACCATGTTGTACATGTTTACCAAACAAAGCGTAGGTTTATAATTATATCACTGTCGTTGGATTAGAAGGTTTTATTGCATCCCTTTAGTTGGACTTGAAGGTAAAGTTGTGAAAGGGCCTAAGTCTGTGATATGTATTTATTTTTCACACTATAAATGAAATAATTATTAGGCATGCACTTGGCAAAGTATTGACATTTAGTTAGACAGTAATGAGAACATATTAAATTTTGCTGTATGAAACGGATATTACGAAGTTTTTTGCATTTTCCCACAACTTTTAGTGTATTGACTTAGGCCTTTTCATAAATAAGCGATTCAGTTAGTGTGTGTCTAAAAATAAAACCGAAACAAGTTTACGCACTGAAATCGTATTTTTATGGCGATTATTTCCTCTAAAATGTTGTAAGCCTCTTAGGGTAAGTAAGCCCGAACATCTACGATTTAAGGCTACTATTAAAAAAATTAATAGGCCTAACTACGCACTGTGAAATAAATTGTGCAATAATACTTAAAGGGAGAAACAGCAAACGCATTGGCCTTAGTAGATCAGTGGTTAGCGTTTCCACCTCTCAACGGGAGGGCTTGGGTTCAATCCTCCCCAAGTAGAGGGTTTTCCCCCCCGTAATTTTATTTAATGGAAATATTGATTTGGGTTCACAACTAGATGTTTGTGTTGCCCCTTCATTTCCAATGGTAGCCACTACGGAATCTTTCGACCTGTCTGGCTTGGCTGTGACGCCGTGATATAGTGCATTCATAGTAGGCCTATCTATGCTACAGTTTTTAGGAAACATTTTCATACATGCAATCATTGTCTGGGAACGTGGGCAAACCTTTTTGCATAGTCCTATAACACATGGAAGTCATGGGCAATTTTTATATGCGGCACAAAATTGAGTAGTGGGTGGATCTGCTTGAAAAGTAATTTATTAAGGATTCAGGAATCTTCACTTAACCATTCAAAAAAGGATATCATATGGCTTGTTAGATACTATTTAGGCATTTTTTTTGTGTTTCTTAGTTTGTTTACAATGCCTGCATAAACTGACATTAATGAATATTATTTCAGAGATACCTAAATTAAAAAAATTAAAAAAACTGGTGACATAGAAAAGAAGTGTTGACCAAAAGAGCGTGGCTATTTATCCCTCAGCATGCAGGTAGCCCTTCATAAAACTAAAGTTGAAAATTGGTATATTTACAAAGCAAGTGAACACTATTCTATCCCATGGTCGATGCTGAAGGATTATGTTTCAAAGTATTTGCCAACTGAAACAAACCGAACAGATCTGACAAATGTGAAACTTAGTAGAATTGGGAAACTGTTAGGTATGAGCAGTGAACTTGAAGTGGAGCTTGTAAGCTACATTGTAAAAATGCAGGAGTTTGGTTTCGGTCTGACATTAAACCAAATACGACACCTTGCCTACAAGTCAGTAGAACAGTCTGGATCCCAATATCCATTTAACAAGACCAAAGAAATGACAGGTTGGTTTTGGTGGGTGAATTTCAAAAGCTGTTATGGGCTTACACTTAGGCAACCCGAACACCTTGCGCTGTACAGAGTATCAACTGTAAACAGAGAGATTTTAAATGACTTTTACACGAAGTTGGAAAATATAGCCGAATCCTTGCAGGTGACACATTTGCCAGGTCGATTTTGGAATGTTGATGAGACGGGTCTCACCTATGTTATGAAGCCAAACAAAGTAGTAAATGTTGTAGGTAAAAAAAAAAGTGTTATAAACAGACCTATGCAGAAAGAGGTATCACAACTGTGCTGGAATGTGTAAGCACATCTGGACTGTCAGTTCCTCCACTCATAATTTTTGAAGGTGTTCGGATGGTTGACGGTTTGGGTGAGAACTTGATTCCAGGTGCCGGTCGAAAAATGGCTGGATCAACACTGACTTGTTCCTTGAATGGTTCAATCATTTCTTGGTCAACATTCCTCCACAAAGACCAGTTATTTTGTTGATGAACAGTCATGCCAGTCACTAAGTTCACAGATTCTGGAGCTTGCAGACAAGAATGATGTCCATATTGGTACTTTTCCTTCGCATATTACGCACCTTCTCCAGCCACTGGATGTTGAGTTGTACAAACCCTTAAAGAGCAATTGGAAGAAGGAATTGGATGCACTCATGCATTCACATCCAGGTGAGAAACCAAAAAGAGTTGATTTCAATAGCTTGCTTACTCCATCCTGGCTGTCCATCTTCATCCCACAGACCATAATTAACAGCATTCGGAAGATGGGAATTTTTCCCATCGACAGATGTGCCACCACAGATCAAGCTATAGCTCCTTCGTTGGTGACAAAGCGACCACAGGCACACCAGCAAATCCACTAATGATGGGAACACTACATACAAAGCCATTTTTCAACTACCCCAGACTAACGAAGAACAAGTTAACCCAACAAGAGATCCTAAGGCAAAAATTATCTCTCCAAATTCGCAAGCTGGGCCTTCATCAGCACCGGATGCCACAAGCTACAATCCAACTCCAGATGCCACAATTTCCCATCAAAAAGTTTTACCTCCGAAGCAAACTCGTCTAAGTAAAAGTAAACAAATAAATATCAAGAATGGAAAATACAAGGACGACTGGTTTTGCGGATCTTTTGGAAGAAGCTACAATGAAGATGTAGTAGAAAGAATGGTGCTGAATGGGTTCAGTGTAGTTTTTGTACTGTTTGATATCACTGTGCACGTCAAAATGTTACTAATGACGTAGTATTTATGTGTGATGGATGTGCAAGTGATAGTGATAGTGAGTGAAATCATTTCAAGCAAATACACTATGTCACAGACTAAAATTGACCTCTTAACAGAGTGGTATCGCGGGCTAAACAGCGCTATCACAGACTTACCAGCATGTTTCCAAACCCGTCCAAATTAAAATTAAATTGTTCAGTTCTCATTTTTATACTAAAAATTCTAAAATTATCACGGACTAATCAGAGTTTACCCTACTAGTAGAAAGGAGGCGGGACTTCTTTGATTTATTTGGCGCTGGTGTAACCACAGTGGCGCAATTGGACGTCCTCCTACTTACCAGCCCCAAGAAGTAGTTCACTGAAAAAAAAAAAAAAAATTTATAGTTCTTGGCAGACGTCTGGGGTAGGAGGGGTAGCGGCGTGAACATCGCGAGGGAAGAGCATGTTCACGCTGGTCATGCTATCAGCTGTCTCACAAACATCACGTGGAGCGTCTTTACTGTTGTTACCGAAGACCGAATACCGTATGTTTGTGGGACGGTGTTAATACTGCCGGGCCGTCCCAATGTCGCTCAGCTGCAGACCGGTCCTTAAAGCAGTCCTAACACGACACCCAATTTATTCTAACTTCAGTTATACCCATGTGGAAACAGAAGGCATAAAAGTTTCAATAGAAGAGAAGAAAGAATGCATAAGTTCATACCCACACATTACCTAAAGTGCTAACAGAAAATTGTAAATGGCAGGTAAAAACAACTCGCAAATGGCAGATATTCCGCAGTTGGTAGGGCTACAACTGCAATCAAATATATGTAGATGCTTTGTGGTAGCCTACATCCAAAAAGTACGAAGATTATTTCTCCCCTCCTTCCCAACACTGCATTTATTTAAGTTTCTGAGTACAAGTACTGGACTAGTAATGTATGGAACATGATGTTAGTAACGGCACTGCTTATGTATAAAAAACAAGGCACTATAATCACATTCATGTACAACGGACATTTACGCTACTAATTAAAACATTATTAAATTATTTAAATATTGATCTAAAACAAGAATAAAAATCAATTTTGTGCTTTCGGTAATTAAACTAGTTTATGCGATTTGGAAACTAAAAATGGCAAAAATTACTAAAGATAAGACTTTTGTGTGTGTTGGTTAACATTACTCAAGGTACAAAGCTTAAATTATGTTTTTATACAGCCAATACGTAAGTTGTGTGTGTAGCTCAGTGGGAATCCCTGCCTTAATAGCTCAGGGGTAGGGTGGCCGACTTGTAGTCGAAGGGCCGTGGGTTCGCGCCACACCCGTCGCACTGGGAATTTGTCAGCAAGCCAGTCTAACTTGAGCTTCGTCAACTTCACTCATCAACAACGTCAAAAGAAAGATCGTCATAAAATGTACTGTGATCACATGCAATAAAATCGTACAAATAATTTTTCATATCAATTTTATAATTAACTTTATTTATATCAGTTTCAGCCATAAATGTTTGTGACAAACGGACGCACATAAAATCAACCATAAAAACTATTTCCTACATTACTACAACTTTCTCACATAAAATAATAGTAAACATTATCACGATATTGCATGACGAAGCTTTTCTTGCAAATTCTGCTTCATGAAGCATCCAGAATGGTAATATGTTTAAAATCTGTTAGAAATGCGGACTATCGCTCGATAATTTTTTTATTCAAAAAGTATATTTTAGTAAAATATTTAATAATGTTGCAAAATATAATATACAGTCTTCTATACTATACAGCATAAATCACACTTTTATGAGACTTTTCATGGTGCCTGTGCTACATTTTTAGGAGTTCTTCACGTTGTATAGTCGGGTGCAGTGCTCCATAGGCAGTTGCCTTACTTCAACCTTAAGGCGCGTGGCGGTGCGCCTGTCTTCTGTGATGATTTACATGGCTTCCTGATGTCGGTAAAAGTCTCTGTAGTAATATCGCACACCAAAACCCGGAACTTTTTTTACCTTCAAAAAGGTCGAATTTTTTTGGCAGGACCCTGGTGGTGGGAAGGAGACATTGAAACCCCGCTGTACTAGCTTGGGCTAGTACCATCATACCCAGGCGTTCCGAAGTCTAAATCATTGTGCTGCGCCACTCCCTAGCATTGCAGAGTGAGTGAAGAGATTTGGGCGGCTCTTAACACCCGCGGTCTTGAGAGCTGGTGAGGGTGAAGAGAGATGAGTATGGGGCAGTGCCAGAATGAAGGGGCGGAGGAAACGGGAAAACCCATCGACCAGCGGCATCGTCCGGCACGATTCCCACAACCAAAAATTCAGGAGGCGACACCGCCGGGAATCGAACCCGGTTCGCCATGGCGGGAGGCCCTCCTAGCATCGTAGGGACCTTGCACCTCCATGCAGCTTGCATCGAAATGTCTGCACTCTGGAGGGCAGTGGCCATCACGCAGACACCTGCTCAGTGAGAGACTCGCTCACAGCACAACTAATGCCCTGTTGCACCAACATCTCCGATCCGAGATTGAATGATCCTAGTTCCAAACCATGGTCCAGTTCGATCTTGGTTCCAATGTAAAAGTATTGCACCAACGAAATTTCATAATCCTGGATTTTCGACTCGTCGACCTTGGTTCCAAAGTGAGAGATCGAGATTAAATATGAGACAAATTTTGCTATTGGTTCGTAATATATGACATGGAAGTAGGCATATTTTTCACTATAGATAGAACTAGATGTGCGATGTTTGATCTGTTTTAAGTTAATTATTGTTGTACTAATTTTACTGAATAATATTCAAGTGCGTATAATGTTGTTTTAATTTCCCAAGAAAACAATCGAACGTAGTTCTATCTGTTGGCGTATTTTCAAACTACATTTGTCGACGATGGCTGCTGATCTCGGATCAAGGTTGGCGGTTCGAAATGAACTCCATCACGATCTCCAGTCCAGTTCTGAACTAGAATGGTGCAACAGTTTTCTGTGTCAATCTTAGATCCGATCTCGGATCGAGTTTCGAACCACGATGGTGCAACATGGCATAAGAATCTTAGCAGCGAGAAGGTTCGAGGACCACCACAACTACGAGGCTATATCACCTTTGGCAGACGCATATACACTATCTACCAAAAAATAATTGGGCACCTGTCCACAATGTTTCCTCGGTGGTTGTCATCCCGTTAGAATCTCTTAGGGCCACCTCTTGCAGCTATAACAGCAGCCACCCTGTCTGGCATACTCTATACGAGTGTTAGCAGGACATCCACGGGGATTCGTCGCCATTTCTCTTGCAACCATTCCATGAGTTGAGCAATGGATTTTGGCCACGCCTGACGAGCCCTCATCCGGCGATCCAATTCGTCCCAAAGATGTTCTATAGGGTCGAGGTCGGGGCTCTGGGCGGGCCAGTCCAATCGGCGAACATTGTTGTCGACATACCTCTGCATAGTAGCCCTGGAAACATGGCGCCTGGCATTGTCATCCTGGAAGTAACACGGGTCCATTCCGTAAAAACGCCACAATGTTGGGAGCATTTCATTATCCAGAATGTTACACTAGACCTCTGTGTTCATGCTACCACGGACAAACACCAGCGGCCCTACGCCGAAGGCCGTGAAACACAAGTCAACTGACGTACTGAATTACGCATCTTCACGGGTGCCCAATTACTTTTTGTTAGATAGTGTGCAACCATGAGACTAATAACACATAAAAATTTCTAAATAAACACTTCCTCTCTCTCTCTCTCTCTCTCTCTCTCTCTCACACACACACACACACACACACATCACCAACTTACTAACAAAGCTATTTTTCTCTGACTGAAAAAAGGAATTTCTGTTCATCTTACAACCCAAAGACATAGTCTAGCATAACGACGGACCAAGGTTTGACAAACCGTGAAGCGAAACAAATTGTACTTAACAGCTTTTATATCAAAAGGGAAATAATGGCGAAACGAAATTATAACAATTACAACTACAATAATCAAAACTAACTATTTTTTGCCTGAATACTTTATTGACTCTCATCCAAAATATATTAAATGTCCTTCATTGAGGATATTTAATACCCTGCAAGACTGTCACGAAACGATCTAAACAGTACATTAACTTAACATACATCAGCTTTTCATTATTTTTTAGGCCTGAGCTACAAACTAGTTGTGCAGTAAAACACATTAAAGCACGTCCCAGCTCAAGTGCTTATAGAATGCAGAGCGCTGTTCTTATTGCACAGAATCAAGTCGTCCTCCCCCGAACGTATACGTTCACAAATACTCACTTCCTGAGCAAACCACAAAGGAGGAAGAAAAAATGTCATGCATTACTGCCAACTTTGACAATTTTTAAATAAAAAAAACCTGTCATGCAAATTTTGAATTTGCAAAGTTTTTAGCACCCTTAAAAGATTTACTTATGAGGTCTGCAGCATAACTGAACGAGCGAACACAAATTCATCAGTTAATAATGCATTGAAACAGTGAGATTATGTGTTCAGTCCGCGCTCCACCATGGGAAGCGAAAGTTCCACATAATTTTAATGTCGCTACAAAAGAATAGGCTTTCCTCATTTTGTTTCCAAGAAATGCGATAGTAAAAAAAATATATATAAAAAACCAGGACTCGTTGGATGAACTAGGCCTGTATTATTATTACGAAGGATTTATTCACAGATACATTAATAACCTACTCCAAATTTGGCGGAAATCTATTGGGTGGTTCCTGAAATGACCTAAGAGCTGTCTTCCAAAATAGTGAACATTGGAGGTTTGTGAATAAACGCATTTAATGTACGCAATAAGTAATATTAACGTGCCAATTTTGCCTCAACCCTTTCAGTCATTGAGGTCTATATATTGGAAGTCGTACAAGAAGAGTATGTAAAAATGTACACGATACACAGTAGATAACATACAATAAGACAAGTTCCTTACTTGGTGGGAGACAATATTCGTTGTTTAGGGTGTATTCTGTAAAGGCATTATAGCCCATTCACAGTTACTTCCAACTTTTCTGAACCGCTGCTTCTACTTGCAGGACATTTCCTCTACGCCATGCACACAAAGCTTAATCAAGTATAGAAAATTAGAACAAAGGAATAACGCAGAGCATTCGTGCGCACTTAGTGTAATATTTTGCATAAGAACTATTTATTACTGGGCAATGCCAACACATACATTTCATCACTGTTTTATTTATATTAATTATAAATTCAATATTATAATTTATAAATAAGATTTGTATTTAACGAAACATAAGGACATCTTTTATTATTTTATTTTAACACAAGTATAAAAAGCTTGTGATGCATAACATAATTAGAAAACAACCAAAAACGTCAAACATGGGGTAATATTTCAAAGGTTTGATTAAAAAAGCGTCAAGAAACCTGCCAAAAACATCAAACACAAAAACATTTTCATTGTTCCCTACATTAGACAGAGGGTTGTACAGTTCCAAACAAAAAAATTGTTATCTATTTCCTGAGATAGTATCGGATATGCCGCGGTTTGTTATTCGCCGCCTCGTGCGAGGCTATAAATAATTGAAAGCGACACAGAAATGCTTTTTTACAATAGCTTTTGCAAAAATAAACATATGCACGGTTTGTTTATTACGTTATCTGTAGCGTTGTCAGTTACTTCAGACTTGAAATAACTGTGCATAGAATAATAAAGACTAATAAATATTATTATTGTGGGATTTACTGGCTGGAATTAAGCAGTTTTGCAAATTGTTGAGCCGTGGTAAATGTTCAAATTACAGATACACCAAGGCAGATTAATTCATCTAGAGCCACGAGTATTTCGCGAATTCATTCGGAGGCGAGGTAGACTCCAAATGTTTGTTCTTTTCTCCTACTGTTGTGATTGGACGACAGTTCTTTAGACACGCCCCGTTTAACTGTGAGCCAATAAAAAGCAGGAAGCAGTAGTGTAAGCAAGTGTTGAACAATTCTGTACAGGGGCTCACTTAATCATAGCAACCAATAAGCAAACGATAATATCTCGAGTGTGTAGAGGGCTGCTCAGACTAGCTTGCTGCCAACACAATCCGCGAAATACTCGTGGCTATATTCATTCATCGCGTTTCAAACCTGCAAGGAAACGTTACAAAGTTGTGATATACACATACATATGTGACCTCTAAAAAATTACTACAATAGAAAAAACAGTTCACGGTTAAAATATGTTAACGACGGTTAAAATATGTAAACGATGTTATTGCAGTCTTCGCTGTCACGTAAGAAACCAAATGCTACTTCATGGGTCAACGCCATCTCGTCCGCACGCACATCGCTTTGGCAATCGACACGACACACACTGAACTGAGCCTCCACTGAAACGTCGAAACATAACTTTGTAACTCTCACGTAAACAGTTTAAAAGACAACATACCATATGCATAACGTAATTTTGAGATTCACACGGAGTATAAGGTACTCCTAACAGCCAGCGTCAACAATCAACGAACCACGTAGCCAGTCAGTTAGTCGTGCCAACGTAATGTCCTAACTCGTCCCGCCACTTAGGATATGGTTTTACCGCTGTAGCAGGCGGGCTCACAAAAAATATTCCCGCACGTTACACGATTACCTTTTGGATTGTAAGGTCTTCAAATAAGAAGAGAGAAACGCAAAATGCCTTTCGAACATGACTAGTAGAATTTGTTCAATAAATTCTGAGCGATGTAATTACTACCAATAAAAAAAGCCCTATTGTCAAATAATAGCAATTATAAAGTACTGTTAACAATCCATCGTTAAGTATTGTAATACTTAGCGCAGTTATTAAAATAGACGTTATTCGACATAATATGTGTGAAAATATGAAAGTTCCAACTAATTTGAACCCGAAAGGTGTACTTGGTAGTCGGACATGCTACTGGTTGCACTAACACAATGCAAACCTGGTGAAGCTGAATAAACTTGTTCGTTCACACATTAAGTGTCTTGCGTTGTTTCTAATGATGGGAGTCTTTAAAACATGTCTTACGTATTATCACACAGTATTCTTGCCGACTTTAACTCTTATTTGCGAAACAACTAAATTGTGCTGGTTTCCTAACTTTCAGACAAATAATTACATCGCGACGACGTGCAACTGCCTGGACAGGTCATATTGTCTATGTATGTTCGTCTCCGGCAAAATGATACGCGTTCTGTGGATGCGTAGGTTTCGTAAGGCCTTAGCTGGCACTGTAACGTTCTCGAATACTGATAAGGCCAAAGTATGACTTGAGCTGTGCCAAAACCCTTACCAAAACGTTCTGGAATAACGGCCTAGAACCCTTTATTAAAACTTTATCTCCTTTACTGTTTGATCGGAAATGATTCACGTGCAATAATGCCTATATAAACCTCCGAGTCTTGACAGACTGCGAAGGGAGTTAATATTTTCAAAGGTGTTAAAACTTTCAAAGAAAATATATCAATCGTGTTCAGCGGTGCTGGACACGAAAACACCAGAACGAGACTCGCAAACGATCATGCACTTAACTCATATCTACATTAAATACACACAACGAAATTTTTTTTTTTATAAATAATGTGACGAATGAGTTTTCCTTTCAAAACTTCAACATACGTAGATAGCAAACACTGAAGATGGATAGGAGAACACTTTTATTTTACGTTAGTTTCGAAACAGGTTTAAATATTAGCAACGACGACAAAATTAACCCAAAAAATTCTTTATTAGAGTGTGTTACCAATTAACTTGGGGATATCACGCCATTCTTTAATTTAATATTTTTTAGGCATATGATGGAGATATTGGGTGCGCCTTGAACATCTGAGAATGGGCTATACCTTTCGAACTTACACATACTTTTTCCTATTTTTTCTTTACAAATATAATTTTGAAAAGAGAGCTGGAAGAGTGATGCAAATATGTTTAAAATCTCCCATTACAACCTGTTAACGCCACTGCTGGTATATTTATACATGAACTCAACGAAGAGATAACCGATATTATCTGTTCATGTGTATACACACAGTAAGTAGCGACCACATTTTTAACTTCATAATAACCGTGATTTGTATAATTTCGTACAAATAAACGTATTGCAACCACAGAGGCTTTCTATATAACAATTTCGTAACAAGCCCTACGTTATATCTGTCGAGTAGGAATATTTGAAGCTCTCATAACTTCTTAAATCAATAGGCCTATCATCGCGGCAAAGAAACTACGTTAGTTGGCGAAAAAAGTTTCCTCAGTAAGGGGAACACATTTTGTAGCTACAGCTTCGTCAATGTTAAAGAAAAATCCAACTCTAAGTAATTGGGAGTCCTTGTCTGTAAATCCAGGTGTGACAAAGTCATAACCCTTGAACGAGGTAAAAATTCCTCGTGATGGAGCTCGGCAGAATCTTCGAACCACACTCGACTGCGACAGCAGCTGCATGGGCAATCGCTTGAAAAATTGGCGCTCGTTCTACGGCGATATTCCATTTCCGCCTACTTGGCAAAACACATATCCACGTATTTCGCTACCCGCACCGAGGCACAGATCCCGGAGAATCTGCGGCAGCCGAAACAAAAACGAGTTTGTTCCGCGGGAATGGGAAAGGGAGAAAAACCCGAAGAAAATCTTCGGTGAGGAGGGGCGGAAGGGAAGGTTGTACACACATCCACCTCCGCACTTTCCAACCCCTTTCTTCCTTCTCATTTCGCCGTTATGTTGTTTCGCGTCTCTTTAATACGGCAGAGAAAAACGAGCGGAGTAGGGGTGGTGTACTGCGGCGCACACCCTTCCATTGTTCGGCACGGTAGCCGCGGGCGGTTTAAACGAGATACGTGGATGGCAAGTTTTATTTAAATATACATTCCGCACTCGTTCGCCCTCCTCCACCCCCCCCCCCCCAACATTCGAAAACCCTTCCCCGCAACCCGCATACCGGGGGCGGTGCGTGATTTGGAAAAAATGACGTGAACCGTGCGACTGGCGTAATTGCCAGCGACGTGGAGCGAAGAGATCGCCCGGGCGGCGGGGGAAAAGGATTTCCGGATGGTTTCAATCTCAATTCGGTTTTGTTTTCCACCCCGCGTCTCTCTCTCTCTTCATCCCCGCCTATCTCTCTCTCTCTCTTTCTCGCTATCATTAAAATAACGGAGAGCGGATCCGCGCCCGGATGTGACCGCGCCGTGAGTAATCCGCGGGGGCCCTCATCACTCGCGAGTGAATCCCGGGTATCCGCCTGTCTCGCGCGTCGAAATCTCCACGGCCGCCATGTCCATCAGCGTTGCAACGTAGCACTCTCACTTGTACCGCCGGAATCCGCCAGCTGTCCCATATTTTATTTTACCGTATTTGACATGCGTGCGGAGGAAATTATATTTGTTACACATCACACTCAAAGTTAATTTTCCATCTAACATAAAACAAATGATTTCTTCTCATGGTTATCTTTAATACAATTTAAAGTAACAGTTTACATTGGTTTATTTTAATGCTTGAATGTGACAGTCTAGCAGTTAATTATTTTAAAAGAAATTGTAAATGCAAAAAAAAAAAAAAAGTGTATTGAACCAGACTTTTTTTTTTAAATTGACGGCGGAATACCATTTTACAATACTCGGTTAAGAACATAAAGTCAGCTCGAACTCGATCGGGACATTATCATAATGACTGCGGACATTGTCACCAAGGATGTGAATAATTGTTTTTTTTTTTTCCCCTTGTAATATATTCAAGAAACGTTGCGATGATTTATGTTAAGTGGGATAACTTGAGTAAAAAAATAAATACATTCCCGCCATCTTTCGCCGTAATCTTATATTCCATTGCTGCTGCAAAAAAAAGCGAAGCAATTCAAATAAAGACGTTGACTTAATGAAATTTCCCCCTCCTTTACAGTTAAAAGTAGTTCGTATTGCGAAGTTACATGCACATACCGTACGGAATTGTAACAAGGGATGTTTCCATCAGGGCTACCTATATATTTAAATATTTCAATAGGCAACGTTTAATTTACACATAGCATGCCAAAAAGCTATGTTAAAACAACATTTTAACTGTGAACTATTTCTTACTAGCCGTTGCCAACACATCGCTGCTCTCGCTGTTTTTAATTTGTATTTAATACGAAATAAATATTACAAGTTATAGAAGATATTAAGTTTAAGTTTCATTTATTCAAGAATACAGTACTTAAAGTTAATCATAATGTTATATATTTGTGAAATGCAAGTTATTGAAAAAACAGGTTGACATGTTGCGCCTAGGTTGATTTTTTAAAGGTTCGTTTCAAAAGATCTTAATAAACCGTGAATGGACTATAGTGGAACATCATCTAACAACTCAGTCAGCGCGTGTTGCAGAAATCCAGAGTACCACTCACCATTTCATTGTTAATAAAAAAGTAAGATCCATGATCCCCCAATAACTTGATTATGGATGAGTCCACGCCAGGTATGTATGCTTCAAATGTGCTGGTTGTCTTGCTTGTGTAACCAATGAGGGTTTTCTGCTGACAAATAGCGAGTATTGTGGATATTTACATTCCCATTAGATTTGAAAGTGGCCTCATCAGTCCACAGTATGATAGCCAGGAAGTCCAGATTTTGATTTAAAAACCAGTCGCAGAAGGATATTCTTGTCTGGAAATCATCTTCGCTTAATGCCTGATGGACATGAATGTGATAGGGATGAAAACCACCATCGCGAAGGATTCTCTAGATGGTACTTCTGCTCGCCCCGGAATCCCGTGTTGTTTTTCGAGTAGAGATATGTGGGTCTAGATTTATTGCAGCAAGAATATCTGCACTTCTATAGTCTCTACACGTCTTCTGACTTAATTGTTACGATTGCGGGTAGGTTGCACCTGGCCGCTATGGCGACTCTGTGCCTCCAATCGCTGAAAGACATGTCGTGACCGGCGTGGGCGATCTTGATACCTCCCTGCATAAACGCGCTCTGTTTGTCAGTAATTCTGGCGGCTTTCGCCGAGCACAAATAAGCATGTCAAATGCCTCTTAGTTTGAATACATTACTCCACGAAACAAAGTAAAAACCATGCTAGAAACAGTTCACAATGCACGTACCGCCAAAATGCCTCTTGTTCGACACGAGGAATGGCACAAACGGAGGGGAAATGCAAATACTGCTATCAAGCGTCAACAGTTCCCGCTCGCCATGTTTGGGCTGGCGTGGCGCGATATTGGGTGTGCCAGACAGAGCATTTTGATATCTTCAAAACGGGGGGGGGGCTTTTCAGACAAAAGACGTCCACTTTTACGAGATCTATTGGATCATACTAGTTGTGTATCGTCTTCCCATTTGAAATTCTGAAGTTACCCTCGTTTCCTCCGGTTTCCAGCAGATTCCAGTTAATGTTCAATTCGTCCTCATAGGTTTGCCTACAACGCATTTTACCCTAAAAGACTCATACGCACAGTTTTCGACAAAAAGGGTTGGTATGGTAGGTCTGGGCCATTGGGAAATTGTGTGTGTCAATATATACATATATATATACACACACACTCACACATACATAAATATTGAGTCACCCTCTACCCCATGGGTTTCAGGCTGGTCAAGTCTGCCTAACTTCCGCTACTAGACCAAACAAATTATCACTCGAGGTAGACAGGAACCTCGTCTTAAATTTTCTTTGTACCCCGACCCGATATTACCACCTTAATTACGTAACTCATACACAATCAAAAACTACGTTAACTAAACACAGTACCATACTAAGGGTTATCTAACACTACCAACCAGCAAGCCTTTAAAGTTCTGGTTATTTTATTCTCTTTTGTACATGTTGCTTCAGTTATACACGTGAGTTCACAACAATTCCGCATACGACGTTATAAAATCCGTATTCAGTTATATGTGCCTTAGCATACTCCAAAATGGATTTAAACCAATTAAATGTTGCAGCACGCATACACTTCATAAAAGAATACTACATGATAAAATCGTTGGGCCCCAAGAAAATAATATTTAATTTACAGGTACAATTATTTGCACGCAAAAGAGAGTCGCCGCCTGAACTAGCAGCACACGGAATAAAATGCTGATATCACAAAATAACTAGTCATTACGTAGATACCGCCCACGCAATATTGCACTACAAAAAATACTTCGACTCCACAGCTGTTTACTAAAATGGCGGATAACTAAAAGCGTCGAAACACCACGACGGTATAAAGTTCCAGAGCCTAGCTTCTGTACAAACAAGACACTTTTCCTCTCGCTGCAGGGACGACGAGTGGGCCCGTGCAATCAGCTGATGGCCCGCAGTACAACTCCACATCAAAAGGTGGGTACGGCAGTATTTCTTATTGAGCACGCACTTTTCACAACGTGGTAAACCTCGGTAGAATTTTGAAGGTCAATCTCACACCGCGCTGAAATTACCACAAAAATCAGTTTACCACGGAAAATATGTTCCAGTCCGATTAAACTGCAATTATGCAAACAGATAGTGGCGAACTTAAACAGCGGGCTTACGTTACCAAAACGTTTCATTTATTCGTGTGTGCAAACGCGATCGCATACAGCAGGATTAAGCTACATCACAAACTTCAACATAGTTCCTGCTACGGTCTCTGCGACACGCTCCGCCTGCAAGCCACCTTAATCAACTGAGCTGCCGCACTAACCGGCCCTTGCGCCGCGCAACATTGCAGCGCTTACTGAAGGAGCTCGTACGCCCGCTCAAGTCACACACCTCTCTGTAACTGCTATCAGCGACACACTCAACCGCCTAACTACGTCATAAGCCGCGCACACCACGACCTCAAGCGGCAACTCCCGGAACATAAATCTACAGTATATATATATATATATATATATATATATATATATATATATATATATATATATATATATATATATATATATATATATATATATATATATTCACAATAAATATTATTACGCGCATAAATGATAGATAAATAACAAAATAAAATCTTCACGCGCAAACTACACCAGCTGGCTATTTATTGCCAATCTAGGCACATACGAACTGGACGCGAGAAAACTCTGTGACGATCTACTCGCTACAATATACATATATAACACAAATACACACACACATATATATATACTAACATGACAGAAGTCATGGGATACCCGCCTAACAACGTGTAGGGTCCTCTCTAGCCCGAAGAACTGCAGTAACTCGACGTGGCATGGACTCCACAAGTGGATGGAAGACCTCTGGAGAGATGATAAGCCATGTTGTCTGAATAGCTGCCCAAAGTTCCTGGTGTTTCTAGGTGCATGATCTTGGGTGCGAATAGCTCTCTCCACCAGGTCCCATAAATCCTCGATTGGGTTCATGTCGGGGGAATGTGCTGGCCATTCCATTCGCTGGAATTCTCCAGAATGCTCTTCGAACCAGTCCTAGACATCCATAGTTCATGTACGGCTGCAAATGGTCACCAAGGAGAGCTTTGTAGCGGTTACCATTGAGTTTTGGTGGGTACATGGACAAGTGAACCCAACCCATGCCACATGAACACACCCCACACCATTACGGAACCACCATCAGCCTGCACGGTGCCTTGTTGACAACTGGGATCTATGGCCTCATTGGGTTTTTGCCATACCCGAACCTTGCCATCAGCTCGAAACAACCCGTACAGCGACTCATCGGACCAGGCCACATGTTTTCAGTCCTCCAGGGTCCAATTAGCAACCTCACGAGCCCAAGTGAGGTGTCGTGCTGCTAAAAAGGGACACACTGGTGGGTATTCTGCTTCCATATCCCATGGAAACTAATACACGTTGTACAGATCTGCTAAATACACGTCTGACACTTCCTGCATTGAGTGTGGCTGTGATTTGAGCAAGTGTTCCTGCTCTGTTAGCATGGGCAATTCTAACCAACCTCCGCTGGTCAAGATCATCTAATACCTTTGGACGGCCACTGTGGTGTCCACAGTGGATTGTAATGCCTTGATTTTGATAAACCCTGCACATATGTGACATGTGTCGCTTGAGGAGCACATAATATCCTTATACGAACACACATGGTATTTGAATCCTCTAATAGAGGAAGAAGAGTTTATTGGTACTAAATCAGCTCCCATTAGATACCAACTACATTGGTCGGGTCGTCCATTTCTTTCTGTTCAGGAGTTTCGTGAAGAGATAGTCAGATATGCGCGTCTTGATGTTATGCAAAATATTCATCAAAACCCAGCTTGTGAGTCCTCGGCGATCAAATAACCAGTTTCGAGTAAACACACTGTCTACCCGCAGATCATCAGAGCAGTCTCCTCCACAGAGAAAAGTTGATTACTGGCCAGTCGAGAATAATAATGGCCCTGAATCAAGACGTGAGCGTAGGCGATACTGGTGGCATAAACGACGCCAATACAGATATGACGAATCTGATAAAAATCAAGGAGATAAGCGAACAAGGCGAGATAACGAGAACCATCAATTTTCCAAGCAATTTCGCAATAAATATCGGGACACAAATGAACGCACACCTGAACGGCGACGTGATACGCAGCGAGGTGTCAGTGACAGTGCAGATGATAGCTCACCCGAAAGGCGCAGTCCCAGGAGAAGGCATAGCAGTCAGCAGTTGTCGCCAAAGAAGAATGGAGAGGCAGGAATTGACCCGAGTGCTCCGCCATTCCAACCATATGTTCGCCCATCTTCTAGTTCGCGGCAGCACCGCGAAAGCTCGCCACACAACTAATTATTACAAAGTAGTAGCCTTACGAGAAAGCGAACGAGAGTTTTTGCTTAATGACAGAGCAGAGGAAGTGGCTGCATGTATAATAGTTAAGGGATTAATACCACCACTGGTATTGGGCGCTGACTTCATAGCTAAATAAGCAATTTTGTTGAATTTTGGTAAATTTCATGTCATAACCAAAGACAAAAGCTGTAGGTCAGCTTTAAAGCAATTTAAGTGGTGTCATGGTAATATAATATTGCACTCAATGAAAATAGTTTGCAAGGAGATATATTTTCGTTAAGCTGCAGCATTTATCAGTCTAACAGGGATGACTCAAAAATTCCTTTTCGTCAGGCTAGGTTAACAGCAGAAGTAATTTAAGAGAAACAGCGAGAGATACTCGTTAATGTGTTATTACATCACCACACTGCCCTTAGTGACACGTCAAGAAAGAAGTTTGGCCCAACGGAAGATGAGTGGAAAATCGTTTTGCATGCTGCTCTGCACCAATAAGTCGAAATTACAGTACACGAATATCTGGAGCACTATGGTGCAACAAAATATTGCGACTTACTGAAACGTGATTTTTACTGGCCCTCGATGAATCGTACAGTTCGTAGCATTCTGAAGACTTGTGATACATGTCAGAAGTTTAAACACACCAACGAGCAATTGCGCGGTACTATGCAGCCAATTATAACCACAGAGCTGGTAGCAGCTGACATATCTGGCCCCTTGCCGCAGTCTCGTGCGGGTACTAAGTATTATTTGTATATGTTGTTCCTTCGCAGCAAATATTCTGTGCACAGGTTACGCTGAGCGTCTGTTTGGGTCTGAAGAGTGGCTAATTCGGCTTGTATCGCCACGTTTAGAAATTGTTTTATCACACTATGAGTATTATGTGCGAGGTGCGTAAGCCAGAGTGGTCGCCTAAATTGTGGTTTGTGTCATTGTTGCAGTCTGCTTAGCCTGGAAATGTACCAAGTCTGCGTGGATGGGAACAATGATTTGAAATAGTTCTTATGTTGTAGTATACTGCAAATGGTTTGTGCCTAGACTATTGGATGTCCATGGTAGAGGAATAGAAACTGTGTTTATTAATTAGTTTAAAAAAAATGGTTAAAGTACTGTTTGCTATGGAGGAACTGTTCTATATCTGTTTTCATTAGAAGAGCAAACACTATTTTCTAATGTAAGAAAATTACAAGATATATTGATTATTTTCAAGGCACCATTATATTACTTTCGTCTTCTGATAAGGACTATGTGAATTAGACATTGGAACAAAACTTTTATGATTCGAACATTTAAATGTGCACTTAAAAATAATGTTTCAATGGGACGAGTTTTATTATGTCCACCTGCGGCGAGAATGAAGTTTTATTATGTCCACCTGCGGCGAGAATGCAGCACTTGAGAATGTATCTTTATGTGCTACACATAATCGTTTACTACGGTGGCACGTCTATTACTTATCCAGCATCGGTGTGGTATTTGGAGACAGACCATTCGGAAGAAATCCTCAGTTCAGTCTGGAGAGGTCTGTGACACACCGACATTTCTGATGCTGTTCGCTGGGTCGTCTCGTGCAGCCCTGTGTGCGGGGCGACATCTGATGTCCTTGCCAGGAAACGATATTCGATGGACATGGACTGCCTGTGATTGTTTTTTGTTTTTTAATTATTCTGGGTGTGTAACAAAAGTTGGAATATATGCGGTCACTTTTATGAGTTGTTCAATTGAATTTTATTTGTTAATACCGAAGCAGTTATTCTCATAAAGAATAACTTTGTTCGTTATATTCCAATATCAAGAGTTATGGTACACAGCTACTATGTGTATTAAACACAAGAAGCCGTCTCAGAAAACCTGTAAGTGATCTAAATTTGTTTTGGTGGCTAGTTTCGGTAAAGTGTATTTCGCAATTCAAGTATCTACAAAATTCTGTAAATACAAAATCACTTCCAATATTGGTTCCAAAATCTACCATTCCTGCTCTGGCATTATTATTCACGAACCTAAAGCTAGTCGAACATCGAATTACCAATTCATTAAGTACACTGATCAATTAAATCATTATTCAATACTCTTTACTTTGTGGGGTCTTCGTGAGGTTGTACCGTCACAATATAGTCGCCCAAATGTATTGGTGATATTAAATAACTGTGAATAAGTGACGCATAATAATGACCCAGTTACAATAAATAAAACAAATAATAAAAAATAAAAAACTGGCTAGGTCTCTACAATACCACGAAAATTACAAAGTGAGAATTTGTAGTTCACTCTGTGTTCTAATGTTGGCAGTACCGTGGAACCTGCTTCGGCAAACAAATTAATAGAATAAGGATCTCTCGTTATATCTTTGAGTACGGTTAATTCTACTCAGGTTAAGAACATAACGACATTTCTTATGGGAAAGTTCGGCAGAGGGAACATTTCCCGCCGCAAGATGCGCTTGTGTTCCCGAGAGTTCGTTTTTAAATTGGCAGTTAACGGAGAAATGCTGTATATTTTGTGTAAAAGTTAGTGTTTGACTGAAAGTGTGAAAGAAGTTAGTGTTTGGCTCAAATTGTGATTTGCGCCAGTCAAAATTTTAAGAATTATCTTTATTTCGTAACTCTTATTCACGCCCTCCAAAGATTGTCTAAAAGAGTAAACAGTAAAAATAAGACCGTGTATTTGCATTGACCGTTGATAAGCAAACTTAATCCAATGGGAAAACGTTACGAATGTAAGCGCCAAAAATACAGCTGTCATCAAAAGAAACACTATACTTTTCTCCCTTCGCTTAAGGAAACTGCAGGGGAAACCCTTCGAAAAAAAAAATATTTTTAACCATTTAACTATTATATTTTTCGATTCAGTTGTGATATTTAAATGAAGTAATTGCGTAAACTTACGTTTTGTTAAATACAATTTACGACAAAATATTTGACAATATATTTTATACTTCCACACTATAATGAAGAACAACGTTTATCCTTTACGCAGGTTCTAATACAACACAACTCTGAAGAATTTACATAATTAAATTTATTGAGTTACAACTCTCTAAAGGTGGTTCACGACAAAGTGAGCACACTACAAATCAACCTATGAAAAAAAAATCACTCCACAACTGCATACATTTTAACGTAAGCATTGACCGCAATACTCACAGTAAAGTTGGTATCGAGTAAGGAGAAATAGTTGTAGGACGTAACGTCTCAGTAGACACAATATTTAACATCAAAGACCACTGAAATTTATCACGTACCTTTTTGCACAAATAAGAATAAAAATATCCTAACAATAAGGCATTAGTATTTCTAACAAATTCATAACATCACTTGGCCGACGCATCGTTTCAAGTTATATGGTCCGTTGTTTTGTTTAACTTTTTTTTTTTTTTTAAGTCTTTCCTATTCCGTGTTCAAATGCTGTGAATTCCGTGAATTTATGTGGAGTTCCTGTACCGTTCCCTGGTTGGTTAGTTGTCGTAAATGCCGTGAAAAATGCGCTATACATGGCAGGTTAGAAACCCTAAATATAAAAAATTTATTTACATAGTAAATGAGACGTTTAGGCCTACAGTTTATAATTATTTTTCGCTGTATTTCGACGTTGTTTCTATTCGATAGAGCTTCGATGGGTGTGAGTTATTATTTACGTAATTGTCGAGAACAGTGTTTATGAGTCGATACCTCGGCACGTATTTAACTAGATTTTCATAAACAACACGTGGAACATGTCTCCTCTATTTTAAATATGTTTACATAGTTCCTTGACGTTTTGTTGAACCTTTATTGTGCCCGGGCCAAAACAAACAGTGAGTATTCCGAGCTGCCACTGATAACCTTAATTTCAGTAATGAAAATGGGATTCTGCATTAAATACGCGAATGAAATTCCATGAAATACGTTGTCATCGGTTAGTTATTGTTGTGTTAGTTTTATGATTAAGTTACATTCACATCATTGTAGTAATTGTAGTATTATAAGCCAAAAGTGATTTTCTCGTAAGAAAGGCTATAAGGTCAAACTTTCATGTCGTTAGATGCTGTGAAAACAAAATTTATCTGGCCGGATTTCCATGAAACTTACATTTGGTGATACATATCACCATGGAGCTGTGTGGTACAAATTTGGATCAATTTTGTTCAGCCACCACGCTTTTATGGCAACTATTTTAGGTACTCGTAAAATCATCGTAGCAGAACCGTCCATTTGCTTACATATAGTGTATATAAGTATACGATTATTAATTTGGGAGTTATTTGTGCTTTAAGTAGCACAAATATCAGTAAGAATTGTGTTATGTCGGCAAATATTGTCACGATTTTAATATACGTTATGCAGCGAGAGAACAGTATTTTGTAATGTTCAGCTTAAATAATATAACTTGTCATTTAAAGCGTTTAAGCGCACCGTTTTCGTTAGTTCAAGTAAATGTTATTAAACATAACAATCGTACCATTTAACGACGATTTAACGCATGTTTGCCGTAGATATTGGACTAAATAGTAATATCTCAGGGGATTTCATTGCTATTATGGGCGAAAATTCGAGCCTTGCACGTGTTTAACAAGAATGATACAAATTAGAGCAGGAGTAAATAAAATATATCTGCCACAAACAAATAATAAACAAAAACGAATAAATATTACTTCAGCATTCACATTGCAAAAACAAACTGATATAACTGTGACAAGATTAAAAAGTGATTATTTGTGGCGTTACATGCATATGCTTTAGAATGGGAGTGGGCTGAGTCGAGTGTATATGAATAAAAATAAATTCTGGAGGCGCCGGGTATCGATCCCGGTACCTCTCGCATGCTAAGCGAGCGCTCTACCATCTGAGCTACGCCCCCTGATGTGATAAACATGCGGCAGAAACGCGCTAGATATAGTATCTAGGGCACATGGCGGTTGCTCGGCTTGGCGAGCGCGCGCACGCACGCTCTCTCTCTCTCTCTCTCCTCTCTCTCTCTCTCTCTCTCTCTCTCTCTCTCTCGTGACGTGGCGCCCCGCTGACGATGAGCCATCCAGTGGCTGAGTGGCCGGGCTGCGGGTATCAGAGCGCATACAAGGCCGTTCTCTATAAAGTGAGCACTTTTGAAAGCCCTGCTTATTTAATACTTATTGCTTATTATTCCGCAGTATCACAATGTAAACAATGCCATGTGGCGTATGTTTAATCAGCTGTTCAGAAGTCCCCTCTGTTTATTTACATAACAATGCAACATAATGATCATCCATTGTAGTGTACACTGTAAATACGTACACGTTAATTTCGGTAAATATTATATCCTTGAGAACACTGATGATGTGATTTTTGGCGTGGCGCTGATATAGTTAGAGGAAATGAGAAAATAATTTCCAAATGTCAGACCGTTAATTTCTAAATATATAAAATTATATAAGAATACTTTAAACTTGTTTAAGTTTAAAAGTATAAAATAATAATTATGCATGAAACTTACAAAATTAATTTTTCAAAATCATCTAATTTATTAATTATATGAATGAAATTTATCTTCTGCTGATATTAACAAATTAGACGTTATAAGTGAAAATTATTGAAATAATAATTAGTATCAAACTGGAATCTTAAGACAAAGGATAGAATATAGCGAGTACAAGTATCGCCTGCGGAAATGACAATGAAGATGGCTGAGCTGAAAATTATTGGCGGAAAAATAAAAACAGAAATGTAGATTTAAAGTTCAAATTTTAGTCGATATTATTAGAAAAGTAAAAAAATTTACAACATAAAATTAAAGAATTGTTTCTTATATAAAAACAAAAATTTAGATGGTTCAAGAGGTGTGATTGTGAGATTTTGAGGTGCAACGGCTGAGAACTCTTGTGAAGATACAAGTATGTAAAGCTGGTTCACGTTTGGGTATATTCGAAATAAACTTTTGAGGAAAGCGGAAAAGGGGGACGGGCTTCTTGCTTCTATCAACAAATATTTTAACGGGCACGTTGGCTGGCGTGCTCCGAATAACGTTGGCAGCAATGCGGGGAAAGTGGTTTTATGTAATATTATCGTATTATAAACGCGGCGTTTAAATTGATGGGACACTAAATTTATTTGAGTTACATGTTTGATTTATAAATGTAAGAGTGCTAATTAGCATACTAGTAACATACACACATCAAAAAAAGGTTTCGCGTCCCCCTTTAATTGTTGCTTATGAAGAATTTTCGCTGGGACTGCAAGCGCATTAGAAAAAGATATATGTAAATTCAGACGAGGTATCCTGTATACTGAGAAAAAGGTTTTATTGAATCAAACTTTGTTTGGAGCAACCAAAAAAATTCATTGTTTGTATAGGGGCAGTGAAATATTTTGTTGATGATACCAAATTAGTGTGTTGTTCTAATTTGGTTACCTTCAAACAAAGATATGGTTGCTGCAATTCAAGTTTGCTTGACTACGTAAATTAAAGTTTCGGTTAATGTAAAAAAATTTGCAACCGCAACCGAGACTCGAACCTCGATCGTTGCACACGAGTACTGAGCCATAGCAATCCTCGGCTTAGTAAGTAGTGACGTGGAAATGTTTTTAAATAGCCCTATGTATATTTCGAATACTGGAAAACAAGCACAAATAAATATTTCAAGTTTTACAGCTCTACTTTTTAGTACCCGGTTGAACTTGTTTTATTAGGATGTTTATACCATTATTAAGCATGAATAAGTGCACTACCAAACACTATTACTATACTAATTGCATTAAAAAAACTCTCGAGCTGTATTTTCGAACGAAGGCAATGAAATGAGTGGTCAAACAGATATAAACATTTGATTCAAGAAAATAATTTTTTGAAAACCCAATTTTTTTTAACCCAACACAGAGGTTTTGTTAATTTAAGCGTATTAATTTTGTTTACTCAACAAAATATGTTGTTGGGCAAATGAATATCTGTTTGGCCCTATACAAACCAATGTTTTGTTAGCTTACCTCTCAGTGTATAGTGTAAATTTCCATCCCTTGCTTTTTCTGGGGCCGTGAGCAACCTAGAGTATTTGAGGTGTGTATTTGTATTCCTAAGAATTTCGCATGTAGCACATGACCGACATGTGAATAAAGTGATGTGGTTCGTTACAATGTTAATTTTACACTTGGCGAAAGAATACAAAATAAGCGTAGAAAGTAAATCCTTATGGAGGACTTTACAAAGGTGCTCGGTTTATCTTGAACAGTTTACAGCTGTGAAGTATCTCGTAGTGGGTGTAGTAGTAAGTGAAGTAGAGCAGAAACACATACACACACCACTTACTAATATGTATAATCTCGTGACGTACTTGACCTAGACAATAATCGCCTACCGGCCGGCCGCAGCATAACCCTGCGCCTGACACACAGTGTAGTTGGGATGTATGGTCAACCCAACTACATTCCTCGACCACTGACACCTTGGCGCCCTGTTTCTATACCGCTACATCTGTGAATTTGCGCAGCTTCGTAGTTCTTCTCACGATACTGGTTCAACCTTATATCATATATATATATAACCTCCCCACTACCAGACACACACACACACAAATTAATTTTTTCACCGGTATGTTAAAAATAATTAAATCAAACATGGGAAACTTTGGTAAAAATATTGTAGTCCAGTAAGAATTTTAAGCTGATACTGATATATGCTTTAATACATTTCTACCATATTAGATGAATTCTATAATGTTTACTCCAAGATAATGTATATATATCTACAGAAATATATTGTATTCCCAGGATACAGGAGAAAAATACCAGGTTGAATGTTGAGATGTAATGTCACTTCAGAATAGCTAAACAGTATAGCAAAATGTATTAATAGAATTCTTAATGTTATCAGTACAAGCCTAGAAGATGGTGATAGTAAAAAAATTAAACGGTTAAATATTTTGCTACAGGGAACATACAATTCTTATCTAAAATTTCAGACTGAATCCTTAGCACACACACAAAAATGTATTCCCTGATGAGAAAAATATTTTTAAAATCTTTAATAGTCCTTAATCTTTTTATTAGTGTTGTATTTTCTGTTGACCATTTTATTTGCATTTAATCAACCTATACAATTTAATTAAGTATAAGGAATTACGTTTTAATTAATAGTTTATGATAAAACATTAAATTAAATTTTAAATTTTTTGTTAATTTTTATTAACAATTTTATAATTATTACAAAATCTTAATCCTTCAGATTATGTATAAAGTTTAAAATAGTAATTGTAAAACCAATTTATTTATTCGCTAATTGATTACATTTTAGTATCATGCATAATTTTATTTCAATGAATTTGACTTTAATTCAGTGTAAATAAATCAATTGTAATTTTTATTTCGCAAGTGTAATAACGTATATGTGTCTGTTTTTAAAGTTTAAATTATTTTCTGAACATTTAATGTTAACTGTTACATTTATGAAAATAAATACTATCTGTTAACTTATTTTTAAATAGATACTTGAACTCTATAAACGTTATATACACAATAAAGAAATTAATTTTTTACGTAGTTGTTTGCAAAGAAAAATCACTAGATATATATTTAGCATAGTTTTAAATATGTGCGTGTTCTAGAGCTAACGGATTATCATATTTTATTTCAGTGTACTCTGTGTTAGAAGATAATTTTAATTACGTCTCTTGAAATTTCTATATTCCGTTATCCAAATTTTTATTCGTCCAATTTTTATCTTAAAACCTTAATATTCGTTATGTTTTTGTTTAGCGTTTACAGGCCACTGGAAAATTTATTTTACTTAAATTCTGTGATATTTGTGGTATATGGATGTTAGTGAAATACTCGCTGCCAAAACTAGACTAAAAATTTAGGGCAGAGAAACATTACTTCCAATTTGTAGTTACAATTAATTACAGACAAGGGCGTCGAAAGCTTTCTGTGGTAAGGGGGACAAGTTCTTGTTGAGAATCTGCCGCTCCTGATGCTTGAAAAAGCATCCCTTCCCAAAACTTAGTTTCGAAATAAATAATTTCTATATTTACACACAAATTGTTTCCTATATTACTTCCTATCCGCGTATTTTAAACACAATTCTTACCGTACCAATATAAACATTACTCTTTAGCATAATATTATTGATCTCCATTTTTCTGAAGTCCTGCTGAAGTTCTATTTTCAGGCTGTTTCCTCCGCCTCGTGCATGTGAAACTTAACGAAGTCTATTAGACTAGAGGGACAACACACCGCATTTGTACATACTCTATTTAATAATATTTTGCATGGAACCCATTTATTACTAGGCATTACTTACAATCTATTTTCTCTCTGCTTTTTCACATCATAATAAAAATTATAATTTATAGATAACCAACAAGTAAAAGTTTAATTTAACCACAAATAAGATACCTTATGTTGACAGACGTACAAAAGCTGATAATACGTGGCATATTCAGGAAGCAACCAAACGCGTCACATTTCAAAGGATTGGTTCGGAAAGTGTGAAGATATCGCGTATAGACTATGCCTGAATAGCCAGGTGCTCATGGAGCGTGAGTTACTAGGAGAGAGTGAAGAGATTTCGGCGGCTCTTGAGAGCCGATGAGACGCGCCGGAATGCAAGGGCAGGGGAAACGAGATATCCCCGAGAAAACCCGCCGACCAGTGGCAACGCCCGGCATGATTCCCACATGCGAAAATGCGACCCCGCCGAGAATCGAACCTGGTTCCCCTAGGTGGGAGGCGTGTAATCTAACCACTACACCACCACGGTCCTGTTTACTAGGATAAATGTGTTACCTGTGAAGGTCTGGCATGACATTCAACAACAATGTTGTGAAATGAAATGGAATACCTTATCCTGTATATTTATGTAATTATTGAATGTATTATTTTATAATCTTAAAACTGAATTTCTATTGTGAAAAAAAATACACTGTCTAAATTTTTAGGGGGCCTTGAAATTTCGCGAAAGGATTTCAAGACAAGTTACATTTCAAAACCATGTAGGGTCGTTTACGTATCTTGATTAGTTGAATTACATTTTGACACGAGTAGTAGGGGCGGCGCGGCGGAGTTCTAGATACAAAGGGATGCCGCCTTTGATTAATCGTATTATAAATTTGATATCAAATTGATTAATCGGATTGATCCTTAATCGGATCTAATCTGATCAAAAAATGGTCTGTAGTGCCGCGGGCACTCCGCAAGCATTCCAGTTCAGAGAGAGAACATTTTAGTGAAGTATTTTCGCAACTTATCAGGTTCTGCGAAGCCTGTGACAGGAAGCTGTATCCGCTCTTATTCTGCCTGTGGTGATTTCAGCACCGCGTGACTGCGATTGCTAACCACTTTTGACGGGAAATACGTCCTGTTTTTCACGATATTTTCGTTCCATGACTCCTGGAATCACGCGCTGTATCACGTGCTATTTTCCCCTCACATAATTCCAATACCACACTTTGGGGCCGGGTGCAAAGTTCCAGTTCATTGGTTGACGCCCTAACCTTGCCGTCTTTGTTTGGCGACTCTTCTCGCCATGACTTCTCATTGGTAAGAGACTGCTCATGCGCGATTTCGTGGCGGAGGGAGACTTCTCCCCACTACACTCGTGTTGCTTTATTATGCCATGCACGGTCTGAGGAAGAGAGACTTCAGCTGAGGACACGAGAGACTGCACATCACCGCCTGGGACGACTCGCCTGAGCTGCGCTGAGTCTCCACTCTCCTTCACCACCGTTATTATATCATGTTATTGCTTCCATCGCCGTTATTATTTTATATTATACTAACAATTCCCATGTCGTCTTCCGCCGCATCGCCAAGTAAGTAAATGTATGATTAAAAGTTTTTTCAGTGTTTCGTTTAATTAAAAGTGTTCAATTGACTTAGATTATTTGTAGAGTTTTTTTCTCAGCCCTAGACCGCTCGGGTGCCACAAACTGGTGGCAGCGTTCTGGATAATTACTCCAAACGGCTGTAACTTAACCCACTTCGAAGGGTTATAGGTTTATTGGTGATAGTTCGTTGAAAACAGTGTTAGGTTTCCCTTCGACGAACTGAAATTCAGTGGTTTTATTTTATTCGCATGTTGTGTTATGAATGCGAATTGTGAAGTGGTAATTGAGCTGAGCAGTGTTGCTGAGTGGGATTTTTTAACGTGTCCTGAAGGGTTTAGGATCGTGCACATTTCAGTTGCCGAATCTAATACGATAGTTCGTGAAAGATGAGATTTGCAGGATAACGAAAATGTGCACTGTAGGAAATCATATCGTTTTAATGTTGAATATGTCCACGGACCTATGAATAACAGAGTAACTGGTAATGTTGATTGTGAGATTTGGAAAATATAACACCGCACACTTGGGTTAGAGTTGAATATTGCAGAAATTATCTGGATTCAGCTCCACTTCTTTGCTGTATTTTGCAAAAGCACTAAAGCGTTATGCTAAGGTGCTTATTATTTTTTCAGAGGCAAGAAGGGAAAGTAGTTGAGTTTACAGTTTTGACAATTTACGTAGCTTTAACTAGTAGTACTGAGGCATTGAAGGGTTTAGAAGAATGTTCATATAAATTGATACAGACATTTTTTCAATAGCACACGTCTTTTGACTTGTCGCAAGTAGAGCCATTTCGTGCTAAATTGAATGCATTAACTATAGGTTCAGGACTGGAAATAGCTTTCGAGGGAAAACCAAAGCGATCTTTTCCGACTCCCGCATATAAAGTATACAAATACGAAAATTCTTCTGAACGGGTAGTGTTGGAAATTGAAATTCGTAAAAGTGAAGAGGTTCATACCTCGAGATCGCGTTTATCCAGAATTCGGAATAGAAAGGCTTGACCTAGTTGCGAATACAGAGCCTTCGACTTCGCAAGATGCGAACGTAAAACGCGAGCAAGCGTCTACTAGTTCTTCACGTTCGGAACACATTGCCGTTCCCAAAAAAGAAAATTTGAACACGATTCATGAGACTAAACCTACAAGTTATCATTACGATACTCCGAAGAAACGGACTCACATTCGTAAGACTTGGATTCCTCTTTCGAAGTTGAATGAATAAAATTTAATATGTTGTAGTAGCACTTTCTGGTTGATATGGAGGACGAAAGACGTCAACTAGCCCACACGATACCAGCACAAGCTCAAGTTAAAGATTTGGCGGTTATTTCATTAGTAGAAAAATGGACTGGCGAAAAAGGTTCGTTACCGATACACGACTTTCTAGAAAGCATTGAAAGCGCAGCAAGCCTAAGAAATCTTTCAAATAAGGACAAAATAAAATGAGCAAAAATGAAATAGAAAGGTTAAGCGTCGCGTTTTGTTGCGACATGTCCTAGATTAAGAGGGGACATAACATTTAAAATGTTGAAATATGAGTTGAACCACAGATTCAAGGAAAATCAGCCATTGCAATTTCATTATTACAAGATGCACAATGTTAGGGAGAAACATAATGAGGATGTGCAGACATTTGCAGATAGGTTTCGTAAATTATGTGAGAAAACAGTTCAGCATTGAGATGAGCCTGAGAAACGGGAAATTTTGAATCAGGAAGCTGAAAAGAGGTTATTAGCAGCTTTCACTGACGGGTTACAAGGTAACGTAGGTCAGCAGTTGAGCTATAAGATACCACAAACCATGGACGAAGCTGAATGCATGGCTATAGCGTTAGAGGTTACAGAGGCGCATCAGGAACGCAAAACTAAATTTGATGATCCTCAGAGGAGGAGAAAGGTGTATAACATAGTCTCCCAGCAAACAAGTGTGGCACGGGGGTAGCGCGAGAAGTGACGAAAATACTTCCATTAACAGAGGTTTTGGAAGAGGTTATAACTCATGTTACCGTGGTTCGATTGATAGCAGTAACAATAGAAAGAGTTTATCGGGAGCAGGTGTTTCTCCCAAGAACATGAGTTACAGACAAGAACAAGGTAATAACTGTAATATTAGATGTTTTAATTGCGGACATTTTGGGCATATGGTTAGAGAATGCCGAAGTTTGGGAACCCCACAACAAGCCCAAGTACCTAGGAATGTAGGGCACGGCATCAGAGAAACTAGCGAGACTGTAGGTAATAATCACCCAAACGCGAGAGACCAAGTGTCAGCCCCGGGCACCACACGGCGGTAATTAAAGTTGTAGGGGGAAAAGAGACCATAGTATAAGTTCTTGTCGAGGGCCAGTCTCACTCGTTCTTAACTGACACAGGGTCCGATATATCTCTTGTTCGACCTAGAATCAGCGGGAATATTATTGATGAATCTCAGTTAGGAGCGAAAGGCGTAACTGGAGACTCTCCAGATCGCAGGTTCTCAGTTTGTAGAGTTGTGCGTAAATGGTCAATGTTACCTATATTGGTTCTTTGTGTGCATATCAGAGCTTCCTTTCGAGGGAATACTTGGAACCGATTATCTCCGTTATTATGATGCCAGAATCAACTTGAAAGAACAGACAGTGTATCTCAAAAATACGTTTGATTTAGATACATATAATTCAATAATTTGCAGAATTGATAAAGAGCAGTGGAAACAAGCTGAGAGCCTGGTCATCTCTGAACTTGTATCCGGATCTGTGAACAGTAATCAATACAATGAAGTGAAAATGACACACACGATTCTGCCACCAAAATCGGAGAGTGATAAGACTTGGATTCGATTACGGCGAGAGGTTTTGCAACGTGCAGGGATTTCAATCATCAGAAAAATTATCATTAAAGAATTAGCTATTACTGATATAGAACAAACAACTGTATTCAGCTTCAAAGCACATTTCGACTGGAAATATCTAACTCCCAAATACAAGAAAACTAATAGATATGTAACCCAACACCACCACTGTTTAAAATGGGAGATTGGATGTATGGAGTATGAGAATATTTAAGATATTTGCAAACAATACTGAAATAATTTTGAAATATGTGTAAGTGGTTTTGAGCAAAAACGTATTTTCGAAAGTGCGTGGAATGGGAAAGTAACACATTTTTAAAAAATACAATTGCCTGTCGTAAAAACAATTACGTATAAAACATATAGATCTAATTCAACATTCTTCTGTGCAGAGGAAAACTTTAAATTAATGTTAACTTAAGCAGTAATGTCTGACTGGGGTGAAACAGACTATGATGATTCTCCTCCTGAATCACCTGCGGATATTATACGAGTGATATGGTATTATTTGGGATGAGAGAACAATGTGGACTAATGAGAAAAATGTGAACTAATGAGTGATATTTAGTATAAAAAGTATTTGGTAGTATGTAATCCAGTACTTTGTAAAAATGTATCAACAAGAGAGCAAGATCACCTGTTTGTTTATACAGAAATCAAAATGTAAATTAAATATCAGCAAATTATTAGCACGGTGGAGTTAACCATTTCGACTTTGTTTCGTAAAGAAGAAGTAATTTTTAATATTTTAAAACATCCTGTGGTAAGAAAAATGTACTTGAAATTGTGAAACAAACTGTGCTTGTATATATTTTTATCAATAAATTTATGTCTTAAAATGAACTCATTCGTATGTCTATTTTACTAGCCCTTTTTAAAACTGTATTTGTTTTCCTAAGAAAGGAATTATATAGTGATATTTAAAATGTTTCAACAGAGAGAAATTTTTCAATAGTTAAAAAATGGGTGGTTTCTATCAAAAATTGAACGACTGTTGTAAAAAAACAGAGATGCTTTAATTTAAATGAATAGAGAGGAATATTGCCCATGTAACATTGTTAGCTGAATAATTTATACGAAATTCTAATTGGTAAACTTATAGCATTTGCAAATGTCTCCAGATGTGTAAAACCCATTTCGTTTAGAGCTGTACAAGTCTATCGGTGCTACTGACCTTTGTGCAGACTCACAGGCTGTTAAGTTTAAATTCATAGTCTTTCCAGTGCTACGAACCATGAACCGAGATCACAGAGGGTGCACGCCTGAGCCCAACAAACGTCCCTAGCCTAGCTTTTCACGAAGCAGACAGCAAAGGTCGTCCAGAGTCCCCTTACTAGTGTTCAGCTCATGTCAACAATTTAACTGTCTACCATACCATGCCTTCCTATCTGAATAAAACCTCTCGAGCAATATACTTTGTTTTCTACTTAGTAAAATTTATAATCACTTTACAACATCTGATATGCTATAAAATATACTGTAAAACTTAAAAAAAAAACTATGTCTTATATCAAATTCATATTTATTAAAATACTCTTTATTACACTTAACACCAAGCTCTACAAAAATTATCCTATAAATATAATTTTAACCACAGTGAAAAAATTAGCATGTAAATTAAAGTAAGATATCTGTACATGTTTAGCCCAAAAAATAATAATAAGAATATACACCATTTGAAAAAGGGAACATAATTTACTTAAAATACTTTGCAACATGTTTGTTTGAATTCAATAAGTTCAGGGGTAAAGATAAATTTATTTTAAGGTTTACAGAAATATTGGGTGAGGTGTTAATAATATGCAACATAGTAGTTCATGCTATTAAACAGTAATTACATTTAAAGCTTTAAAAAGGAATACATAATAAAAAATCAGTGTCTTTAAAAGGTATAATTATCCTTAGAAAACTTTAAAGAAGGATTATCGTATACCAATAATGCTTTTTTATACAGATTATACTAGAACGGTAAATCCACAACGTATAAATTATATATGCCTTTATTGATATGTAACATTTTATACTCCTTTTAATATTATTGTTAATAATCAACCAGAATTGATTTTGTTATATTTATTTGTAATGAAACAAATAATTTATTAATTATTGAAATCGATTCGTTTTCATTTCTTCGAGGAGGAAACTTAGTAGAAAGGTTTGTCTCAGAGGTTGGAGAGAGGTGTTGAAGTTATTTGAAAGTCGAGGATGTGGGAAGGGAAGGGGGTGTTTGGCTTTCTGACATTCTGGTTGGAGGGGAGAAATGTAGTTTCTTTGCAATTTACCTGGGAATTTGAAGATTTTTATAAATAGTGGTTTAGCATGAAGGACCCCTTCCGCTGTTTCCAGTAGAAGATTATTTGCTTGGTTTATCGAACCAAGACTCTGATATAGAACTTCAAAATTTTAATGAGATAATGAACGGACCTGATCCTTTAGTTACAAGTTTGATAGATTCTGTGGACTACAATGAGAGTGGTCCTACACCACAACCATCACTCTTGTCAATGCCCTCCTTATGGCTATCACAATCGCCTTCGGTGTCGACAATGGCTGCAGCGCCACCTCCGGCATCGAGACTACCTACAGCAATGCCTTCGACATCAAGAGCACATATAGCGGCGTCTTCAACGTCGAGACTGCATATAGCGGCGCCAAGAACAACTGTGGTGTCGAGCTTGGAAGCTCTAAATTTAACAACCACCATCAAATCAGGTGAGCGACGTGTACAAAAACAGAAAAATGTCTTCTTGTTGCATTCCATCACACTTAACGGTTATAGGAAGCTATGTATAACGACTACTACTTATTCCAAGAGTTAGAAAAATGTTTACATTTCAATTTTGTGTCTTCACCTCCCTTTTGAGGCTGTTCACTCGTCGCTCTCTCTCGTCACTACTGGCAACATCTTGCTGGTGGGTGAAGTAGTTGGCGTGGACGGAGGTTAGAATTCCTTGTCAGCTGCTGTTTATGAGAAGCCTTTGAGTGTCCTCTTACTGTCGCTGCGGGCGGTTGCATGGTGATGGCTGTGCTGTGAATCGGAGAATGCGCACACACTTATCACATTGCGTTTCGCAGGGGAGGAATGCTCATCCGACCTTAACTCGTCACTGCTGCTGCTGCTCACGGTGTGATGCGGTCATCATCGGCTTGGGGTGTATGCGTCCCTTACATGACTTGTCTGGATGTCCCTTTGCCAGTTCGTCGAGGATCTCGTGGATGTAAACACTGGTGTTGCTGCTGTAGCTGGTACCGGAGTAGTTGCAGGTCTTACACACGTCGTGATGTTATCAGGCGAGGCTGTTACCTGATGATCCTGGATGTCATAATGCGATGATGGCTGAATAGTATGTGTTGATGCATGGCCATCATATGCGCTGTCACATGTCTGTGCCCCTGTAAACGCGGCAGTGTTGGATGTCCCGGCAGTGGGCGAGGCAGGTGCTGCGTTATTTCTAGGATGGGTTACTGTAAACATTTTGACCCACGTGTAGTGGTGATGGCTGTCATGAAGTGGTTGGTAGCCAGCGGGCTATGTAGCGATGTTGATGTTCCAGTGTTTCTTGTATTGTGCTCTCTCTCCTCTCTTCTCTGTTATTATTTTGTTCTTTTACTCCACATGTAAATTCCGTGGCAGGGGCAGGTCACGACCTTGGAGTATCTGTGGGGGAGTTTTTCCTGTTCCTTCGTTGGTCCTTGTCCTCAACCTAAACAATGTGACTAGCAGCTGTTCATCCAGAAATTGTGTTGTTCTCCCACGTGCAGTCACAGCTGAGTTTTTAGCTCTTGCACTTGATTTCTGCGCTTGGTGGTGTTGATACAGGGATGACAATTTTCCATGGTGTGATGTTGAACTACCCACTTTGTACAGAAATCTCTCCACACCTACTCGGTAAATTGAGTTCCGTTGTCTGTTAAGTGTTCAAGGATATTCCCAGCGGAAAAGAATTAGTTTTCCAGCACTCTTCCTACTGTTCTGGGCTGTGTGCTCGATACTGGGTATGCCTCAGTCCAGCTAGAGAAGAGGTCCGTTACGACCACAATAAACCTCTTCCCACTTGCAGTGCATGGGTAGGAGCCCATTAAATCTAGTGCCACTGTCTCGAAGCGTTCGGTCCGTAGCCATGGCTGTTATTGCTTGTTGCCATCCATTCGCCTACTCTTGAACCAATTACACGTGACACATTCACGCACGAATTTTCGTACATGTGTGGACATGTCTGGCCAATAAAAATAGCGGAGTACATTTCTTCTTGTTTGGGTGGTTCCCAGTTGCCCTCTGAGGTTGTGTGTATGTGCGTAGTCCAAAACACTTTTGCGGTCTGCGGCCGGTCCACACAGTACTCAATACATCCATCAATAACATGCCATCGTTCATCTGTTTGTTGCTCACATAGTTGTCTCCACTTTCATGCTGTAGGGCACTCGAATTGTTTTTCTTTTGTCAGAGTCAATACCTGCTCGAACAGGGGTGTCACTTGTAGCACTGTGATGCTTGCACACTAGATGTTCTGTGATGCAGCCGGTATGACATGTTATCAGGGGGGAGGAAGGATACTTTCCCACTCTTCAGCCCGTGCCAAGTCGTCCCACGACGTGCGAGAGATTGTCGACTAACTGATTCTCATCTCCAGCCACGTGTTATACTTCGAAGGCGCATGACTGGAGTAATAACGCCCAGCATGTCAGTTTGCGGTGTGTCCCCTTCATCAAGTGCAGCCACAGTAGCAACGATTATTTGTGCGGAGTGTGAAGCGTTGGTATTCCAAGAGCTCCCTGAACTTCTTTAAACTCCAGTCTACCGCCAGACATTCCCTTTCGTTCACATCATATCGCTGCTCTACCAGGCAGAACTTCGCACTGCCGAAGTCCAAGATACTGTGTATTCAGTCGTCGGCTAGCTTGTATAGTATAACTCCCAGCCCCTCCTCGCTGGCATCGGTTCGAACATAGAGATGTCTAGTGGAATCGTATCTGGTGAGGGATGTGCATTGTTTGAAATATTCTCTTATTTTTTTAAAACTGCTCTGTTCCGCCTGCTGTTTAAAATGATCGTTTGGTGATATCAGGGTAGTGAGCGGGGCAGTGATGAGGGTAAAGTCCGGCATATATATATATTCTTGCACCCAGTTTACGAGGTCGAAAATTTGTCTTACTTGCTTCCTAGTTGTCGGCGTCTGGTACCCTTCTATCAACTTCAGCTATTCTGGTGTAGGCCTGCTCTGATTTTCGTTTATGATGTGACCGAGAAATTGAATGTTCGGCATTCCAATGTGGCACTTGTTATTGGCACACATTAACCATTGATAGCGAGGAGCTCGAGTACTAATGAGAGGTGGTATACATCTTCCTCCCATGGCTCGGACCACACTATTATGTCGTCCAGCTAGGCTAGTACATATTTTCCCACAAGGTCGTACAATACCTTGACCAGACTGGAAAGTCGACGGCGCACACTTCAGTCCAAACAGCATTGCTCAGAACTGGAAGCAGCGACCGTCGGGGCCAGTGAATGCTGTCTTCTGGCGATTGGTGGACCGTACTGAAATCTGCCAGTAACGACTCCGAAGATCTATTTTGGTAAGAACTTTTGCCTTCCCCAAGGTGTTGAGTGCATCTCTGGCGTATATGTAGGGCGGTGGTGTGCTGGTTGTGACTAGGTTTAGGTGTCGGAAATCTGCACAAAACCTCTATGTCCCGTTCTTCTTGGGGGCAAGTGTGGTGGCGGAATTGTAATCACTCTCAGACGGCTCGATGACCTCTTCCTTCTCCATTTCAGAGATTTGTGTCACGATTTTACATTTATGTAGTTAATATCTTTGGTGGCTGTCATAGACGGGTTTGTCAGTCTTCAGGTCGATATGGTGCTCGGCTACAGTCATATGGTGTAACGGGTCTGCTACCGTGAAAACATTCTTCCGTTCATTCAAAATCCTATGCACTGCCTCAAGGTACTCTTTTGGCAATGCGTGATCCAGGCTGTCCAGTAATACTGCCGGCAATTTCCCAGCTGTTCGGGGTTCCAGGTTGTACACTGTACTGCGCTCCTTTTTCTCGAAATGTATACATTGCGCTGCTGGTTCGACTACAGTTTGTTTTGTTAGCCAAGGAAGGTCAAGGATGACGTCTTCACATGTATAGTCCATAGTCCAATACAAAGGCGGTCGTGATGGTCTCTATATCTCGGATGCGCACTGTAATGCTTGCTTCGCCGGTAATTTCCCAGTGTGCTGTTGTATGGCCGGTTGTATGACTTGTTTGATTGGTTTCACTTGGCTGACATTTATCAGATGCATACATAGAAAATTGTGTGATGCTGCCGTGTCAATGAGTGCTCGACACTGTGTGTGATTGATTCATAATGGAATTCGGATGACATTATTATTTTGCCTTATAATCTGTGAAATTAATATTTGTTGTTGCGCCGGGTCTGTGTTACGTTTCGGGGCTGTGAGGTGAGTGACGTCAGGCTGTTCTACCCCCTTTTTCCGTTTCCCACCGGTGTCTGTTGTGTGCTGTCCCACAGATGCTCGTAGTCGGCCCATGTCGGGCAGTCGTTATTCCAATGAAGTCCTCCGCACCAACGACATGGCTGCAGTGGTTGTCTGAGTTCCATAGAAAAATGTGGTGTAGGTGCGTTGTTGTGTTTTGGTTCAGGTGCTCTGGGTTTCGAGGTTATGTCACTCGTGGTTGCACATGAAATGTTGGTTTTTCTTACTGTCTCACTGATGTCCAGTATTTTTATACTTGATGGAGTCTGTTCGCATTGTGGCTGGACTCTGGCACGGTCGTGGTGCGGTTGGGCTGGAACAATTGCATCGAGTAATATCACTGTCTGTATAAATATGCTCTCTGTGGTATGTATCGCAGGCGCGAGGTCGGCATGGTACTCGGCGCATGCAGTTCTGGCGACCACATCTAGAATGTCCTTGAGTGACAAGTCGAGATGATGTGCTCTAGCTCTGCTGATTTTCTGTGTGGCGAAGTTATAAAGGGACTCATTTCCTTGCTTCTGACACAATGCGACGTCTGGCCCACAGTGATGTAAATATGTTTGCGAACCTGCTAGTAAAACTGTGATAGAGCTCTTCCCACGTCATGCCGTAGTGGTTTATCCCTCGCCGACAAGCTCGGGCGTCTCCAATAGACCTCTCGCCCATGCAATTGGGCCAGTCCTCCTGGTCCACTCTGTAACGATGAAGTCGATCTTCACAGTCACGTATAAAAGTAATGGGAGCCTCGTTGTTCGTTCCCACATAGGTTGGAAGCAATTGGAATCTTGTTGGTGTGTAATGCGGTAATTCGAATTCTCTGAGTTGTTGATTTACTCTGTCTCTCCAGTAGTCCGGCAGTTTATGTAGCAATGGCGTGAAGTGTGCCAGTGGTGTCTCAACAGGTGACAGGTCTGCGATAGCAATGGTAGGTGGGCATGGCATCGTCGATCTTGGTTTGCATTTTTGTGCGGCGATTTTCTTGCAAACATCACATAAATCCGTCGGTTACAACAAATGCTGAATCTCTGCTGATGTTCCTGTCTGAATGTTTAGCCATGAGTTTGTGTCCCTGTTGCTCGAGTCTGGGCAGTAGTGAATGCAGCGGATGTAGTGTTGGTTGCAGAATGTCTCCCGTTTCCAGGTAGAAATTCACCATTTGTGGTATAGACGAAAATATTGTCTACAAACTAAATTTGCTGGCCTGCATCCATCGTATTGCATGGCATTTGCACATTTCCTCATAATGTTGTGGAAAGTTGACTTTCATTGTTGACTGTCGGATGCAATGGGTGTGCATGTACACAGTTTATGTGGGAAAACTGGGTTGACGAATCCTTTAATTTGTACTGGTAGCATACACCACGTGCATACTTCCTCCTGGTTGCCTGAGATTGTTCGTACTAAAAGACCTCCACTAATGTTCAGATTCCTGTTGTCCCACTCCTGTTGCAAACATTTGAGAGCAGCAGGTTCGTGGTAGACACACTGATCTTCCCATGGTAAGACAGTTAGTGGTGGGTGTGGGTACAGTGTGTGCCGTAATCACTTTTGTACACAATGTCGATGGTTCGCTGTTCGTAGTTCGCCAGTCTCAATGTCGTCCGTACGGAGCACGGCACTGTTGCTGTGATGATTCCATGTCCCCAGTTTGTTTACGTTCTGCCACATGGTCTCTCATCTCGTGGCTGTCACCAACACTGTGTGATGCGGTAAGGGTGGACCTGCCGACACAATATGGTGCTAGTGTAGGGGTGGAATGCAGATGGTCTCTTCCCCTCAGTGGTGCAGCATTCTAAATGGTGGCATTGGCTGATGTCATGGTGATGGTAGCTGTACAAAATGGCGACTTCTCTCACGTGATGACCAATGGCTATTCCTTGGTGCCAAAACTTTTTTTTTGCCTTTTCCGGCTTCTCTTTTTCCGTAAAGTTCCCCCATTTCTTGACATGAACATGATGGTATATAGGAATGGTTGTGTTTTGCCAAAAGCAAAAGATAGGAATCCAAGGATTCACTTGGATACTACATGCACAACACATGTGGTCGCGCATGGTTATATGGACATGATACACTTGGAATATAAAGGATGAGGACATTGAACACACAGGAATAATAGCACTTATCTGATGTTTCACGAGCAGAAAAATAATGTTTGTAGTGTGAATCGTGATTAACTACACGCTTGGGCCCCCAATGTGACATGATCTTAAACTGGGCATCAGGGAATGGTTGTAGGTTATGATGTTCGATGATGTAAGTTCAGGTTGACAGGGTGGTGCCAGTCCTCGCTCAGTCGAGACCACAACGATGAATTTGGGGTCGTGGTTCATTTGCCCTAAATGTGGTCCTCTGATGCTTCAACATCACTTTCGCAGTTGTCCTCTGTACTATAATCCAAGTGCCTAGAGTTAACTTTGCCACGTGCTCAAGTCTTAAGTTGGCACTCGTATGCACAAGGCATCCTACTCTCCTGGTATGGTCTTTGTACTGTTCTGAGCATGGACTTATTACTGACCACTACTGACTTAATACTATTCTAATATCACAACTGCCGAATGAGGTTTGTGTGTGAATTGCATATCCAGTAGAATTACTCAAATTAAAGTTAGACATGTCATAGCACAGTGATATGTGGGTTCCAATGAAGAGGTGAAGCATCTCTTGTGCGCAAAACATATACATTTCACTCTAATAATGACAAAAACCCTCTTAAAATTAATACAGGTATACTGAACACTGATTATCATATGATGGTGGTATTTCCACTCACTGTACATGTGTATGTCAAGTTACATCTCGTGCACGTCGTGCACTGTGCACTGTGATTAGGAACATGTTACACACTTTAAATGTACAAGACAAAATTAAGATACTTCAAAACATGACTATACCCTTTGAAATAATATTACAGCATGTAGAACAATGCATGATGGTGTGTCAACACATGTTCATAACCGCAATTCACAGGTTAGGTGTAGACAGTGTTTTTCACTTGGCTGTAAATAAACATAATATTTAATAACCCTAAAAAACACTGTATCTCCTTTACACATGGCAGACAGTATAAATCACTACAACAAAAATATTACACTTTACTTTTTACAAAACACATAACATGTCACTGATGTGGTCGAGGCACTAAGGAACCATACACTTGACGTAACTGTTGCTTTTTAGTAGCTTCTCGATGCATGTGGGTGGTGTATGCGGCGGACGAGGTGAACAGGCTAAGGTTAGGGTAGCATGGCACACATCACCATTTTTATTGTGAAATTTAATTAAATTATTGCTATATATATATATTGCTAGGGACATTTTGCCTTCGTTTTAGGTAGAACTCGTTACTTAATTGCACACCGGAGACTCTGTCGTAAATTATATTGCTACCATACAGGATTGGTTAGTAAAATCACGTAGATGTATTCGTTTCTCTTTTCGTTTGATTTAATGCATAATAATTCAGTTAAATACACCTTTCCAAAATCCGTCATTATCTGCCGATCGCACTGCACGTCTCTCTGTCGCCTGTCAGACAAAATACTCTAAAAACTAAAATGTTACACAATACCTATATATACCCCTTCCCCAACATAGCACCACCTCAGTACAATGCCAGTACTCAGAGGGTGAACATAGCTTTCCTATATACACCCCTTCCCCAAAACACAACCACCTCAGTACCACAACAGAGTTCCGAGCATCAACATTTACCAGAGCTGCTCCCCACTGCAAAAAAATAAGAAAAAGATAAAGTGCCTTAGCAGACCCTTGCACAAAACTATACACTTATCAAATATTACACATACAACAAATCCATCAAATAAATTTGATCATACTTTTTTCCATCCAATTTCTTTGGTCAAAGAAATTTTATCTCATTTTATCGGATTAGGATGAATGATTAACGAATATTTGTGATCGGATTAAGATCGAATTAAGGATCAGTCAATTTGATATCAAATAGATAATCCTATTAATCTAAGGCAGTATCCCTTTGTATGTATAACCCCGCCGCCCCTACTACTGACACGTGTTAGCCGTCTGCACACTAATTACTTAAGAGCCGTGCCGATGTTGCCGAATTCTATGGCCCGGTCAATTATTAAAACGCCTTCTCAACCAGACAGCAACCAATGCCAATAGACAAACTGCTGTCGAGTGCTTATAGTATTGAAGGCTACCGTGTGATCGGTTTTTTTTTTTCGGGAAAAATTACTAGTTTTATAATTTTTTAAATAAATAACGAAACTAAAAGAGCTAAATTCGTAATTGAATAATTCTTCTTTTACTTTATGTCAACCCTTGTATCAGGTAAAAACATTTTCTGGTTATACTAATAAGTAGAGATGATGGTAAATCGCGAAAAATTTTTGAGCCAACGTATCTTCTAAAACACCCTAACAAATATATTTTCTTTCGTGATTGGATGAACAAGGTTTTGGATCGGCTAAGTTGTTTTTAGACCAATCACGAACGTTTTACCTGATAGTATCAGAATCCTCATGGCCCAGTGAAACGGGGTAGGAGCTTCATGCATGCATTACAGCCAATAAAGAACGAAAACTGTCGGACATGTGTACAGCAAGTTGAATCCTAGCGCACAGTCACATTTTCTCGCGATAAACCATAATTTCTACTAATAAGTGTTGCATTATTGTTGACGAATACCGATGGGGCCGCGGTGGCGCAGCTGCTATAGCACTTGCCTCCCACCGGGGCGAACTGGGTTCGATTCCCGGCGGGGTCGCTCCCGGATTTTCGCACATGGGGGTCGTGGTGGTGGGCGGGTTTTCTCGGTGATTTCCCGTTTTTCTCCGTCCTTGCATTCCTGCGCTGATCCATACTCACCCCACTTCATCCGCATCGGCTCCCAAGAACCAGATGTTAAAGAGCGGACCAAACTCCTCCACACTAACGGAAGGCGACTGAATTTGGTTTCAATACAGTGATTACGGTGCCCGTCTGACAGGGCCTGTCCTGAGCTTTAAAAGTCAGTAAAGCAAGAGCACGCCTCTGAAATGTCGTATCTCTACTACAAAGGCATTGGTTTAATGTGGTTGTAATATTTTCGTCGTGCAGTATGTAGTCGTGGGACTTCAGGATGTGACACTATCATTGCATTGATGGGAAGTCTATAAGCAGAAGCATAATTTCGAGTACGTTGTGTTTTCACATAAAATAGTGCGAAAATACCTTTATTGGCTATATTCTAAGCATTCCAAACATAATCTTTGCAGTTATTAATATATTGTTGCGTGTGGAAACTCGCACTGTACGCGGGGGCTGTGTTACCTGGTTATGCGCGTACCTGGCTCCTGGGGGGGGGGGGGGGACTCACAACGTCCCCCCCCCCCATTTTTTTGCAGGCGGAAAGTGATGGGGGAATGTTTTGAATGACAAACGAGAGACAATCTTACCAGCGTTTTGAGTTATGAAGGCAATCTCCCGCGATAACCCACGATTGTGCAACCGGGCATTAGATGGGCAAAAATATTTTAGTTAACCATGTCCCTCTGCGCAACGTTGCATTTGTTAAAATTTCTACGCTATGGCCGACGACACTATAATTATAGTTGGGCAAAAAAACAAAATATCCTTCGCTGTTCTCCTTCAGCGCAGGCGGCCTGCCCCTACCTCGGCACGGCTGGAGGGGTAGAAAACCTCTTCTCGGCATTAGAGTCCGTAACTTATTATACGAGCACAAAAGGAACTCGCAAATTTTATTTCATTACGCATTCATCGTCAGATTTTGAAACATGTCAATTTTTTCAAACGTAGCGGGCTTATTTAAGGGGGAAGTATCCTTGATAACTTGGATTTACGTATTTTCCTCATAATCATAATTTTCGGAGTCAATATTTAAAAACCAAGCGAGTCATGATATAGGGAAGATTTTAACAGTTATTTCCAAATCCCACTTATATTTCTTACCTGATTAGTGTCACATCTGCAACCGTAATCAAACATCATGTAATTATTTAATAATTTCAGTCCCACGAGGGAAAATACAGGTATATTTGAAACCCTACAAATAAAAAAAAAATCTTTAAGTAGTCGTCCATGTCATGTCTAGCTTTTATTTTTTATTTCTGGTCATGCATTTTCATTACGAAGATGTAGTGGATACTACCCCCTTAAAACGGTTTTCATATATATTTATAGTGGCAATAGAAGACTGAACAAGTGGTTATAAACGTTAATTTCTTGATTGGCTATTTGTGCCACAAATCGGTACATAAACGTCTTTCAGAAGAGCATAAAAATGTATAAGCACCTGCAAGTTTATGTAACTAACCAGTGATTTGTTCGAGCCCAGTCTATGGGAAGCTAACAGAAACAAAGCAAAAGTTTCGAGATGGTACTCCAGGGCTTATGAAACCGCAAAAATTGCTAAACCGCGAAGTAAGATAAAAATTTGTAAACAAACAGATTCACGCCGCGAGTAAAAATTTTGCCACAACAAATAATAGACAAATATTAACATAAACTGTAAAACTTGGAACATTTTCCTCACCATGTAAAACTTGTGTATTTTTTTCTACACAGCGCCGCATGTAAAATCGTTTACATCTATTAATTTCTTGTGTTGTTTTCTTACATTTAGGTATTGAAATGTCAGACTAGTTTTCCTGTTTCCCCTGTGCCAAATTCGTTTACTGTTGATTCTGAATTTCCTTTTGCGGCAATTTTGCTACAATGACCTACGTTAATTTTAACGAATTTATATTTGTTCACGGAATTGCGCTACAACATTGTATACGATCTCGTGTGCTTGCCTCTTCAGTATGTGTAAAAAGAATATTTATATAGTAAGGGTTCATCTTTGAAAGATGTTTCTTTTTACCACAACTCTGTTTCTATACCCACGGCCATTAGAAAGAGAAGGCATTGGTGGCTGAGCTTTCATTTCAGGTGCATTAATTTTATTTGTTAGGACACAATATAATGTTACTGATTACAAAATAATAACGTCAGACCACTGTTTATTTCCATAGAACCTATAGATGCTGACTGGCGTAAGTTAAACGTTATTGCTTCTACGCATGTGTGCCCCTAAACTACCGCAGAGTAGTTTCGTCGTGATCGTAGAACTTAAGAAATGTAAGAGCTGACCCTATACTTATATTGGACGTGCCTCTGTAGCAAAGTTCAATGCATGCCTCTGCCGTACCTACCCATGTATCCGGTTCGCATATTGTAAGATACAGCAGTCTGAATAAGCAGTTTTTTTAGCTATTTAGGAGGGCATGAAAATAATCTTCCCAATGTGCGTGATGTCTTGATTGTAGCATTCCGTCACCGTTTGGAACGTGCTTTCTTTTCGTAGGTAAACCTACTGGAGGCACGTTTAATAGTTTAGTCGACATACACATTTGTCAAATACGCTACAACAGATTTCAAGCACCAAGCATATGACCGCCTTAAAAACACATTGTTATATAGTTACAATTTATAAAGTTGTTTTGATAGATGTAGTGCAGTAACATTTAAGCTAGTTAACCACTTTTAATCCAATTGTTATTTTTAAGTGAACCTAGAAATTTAACGAAGTGTTATTTTATTCTTGCCAAATAAAATTTAAGGTGCATTACTCTTAATTAAAAATAATAAACCGATGTGTTGTATAGATACCACCTTTTTTGTGATTGTGTTGATAGACAGGAAAATGTGTTTAACTTTCCATAGTATACTCATACCCTCCAATTTCTTGTGATTCTTGCGACACTCAGAATGCATGCCTTAAAATATGCCCGATAGTGTAGTAAAAGACTAAACTGAACGGAATTTTTATTTTATGAAATGGTCCAAAAGTTACAAAAATAAGGCATTTCGGTTGAAGTATAATTCGGGGTCCATGGGGGTTCATCGTGATTCCAGTGGGGATCCTTGCAACTCCAATAGGGTTTGTAACCGCATGCCCCGCAATTGTGTACCTAACTTTATACGCGACGTAGATGCCATGAAGGTTAGTCGTACCGTGTAACTCGGGCCGCCCAATCACTGTGCCGGAGAGATGCCGCGAGCTGCTGAGCGACTAATCCCCTCCACTACCCCAAGTGCTCGTCACGTGACTGCTGACACTGAGGTCTGCGCATTCAGTTTTGTATTTCGTCCCACTATACCACCGCAGCTGGAGAGTCGGCAGTCCTTTGTGGAAACCATCTGGCTGAAGTTGGGTGTTCGGGAAAAGTCTGGTGCAACGAGGAACATCAGCAGAGTGTACAGACGAAGGCAGACGAAACACTCGTGTGCTGACGGACGAGAGGGCGCGGTACCCACCTAGTTGAAGGCTACTCGGCTTGACGATGCTCCGAGATCTCTAGAACATTTCGGACTGGTGGAATCTGGACTGAACTAGGGTGGAATTGTACGAACATGTGATAAAGATTTTATTGCAAATGTTGGAATTGTCAAATATGGACACATAATTTGTAAAATAATTCAGTATGTTGTAGTACACTGTTTATTGGGACTGATGTTAGTTATTTAATTACGTTAATTTCTTTGTATTGATTGAGTTTATTAATGGTAAAAATGATAGAAAATTTATTATGATATATTGAGTCGAAGATATTTTCTTTGTATTTATTGTAAATAAATCAATGTTATGGGCTGGAATTACTTCCCATCCGTCGTTGCCAACTTTACTGGATGGAGGCGAATCAGTGTGCCCGTCAGAACACATTTTCGTATGTTGAATTTAAAAGTGCTCAGTTTACCGTAACCGTGAACAGCGTATAGCGATTTGTTGTGCATTGACAAGCGCTCCTCTGAGAAGGCAGTTGGTTCCCCTTGTCTATGTCGCAAATTCGGTCTGTGATCGAATCCCGGGAAAGCCAGCGACGCACAGGATTATTTTAAATCACTTTTTCTTTCCCTAACCTGGGCAACTTCCGGTTTGCTTCGAGTGGCTTGTTACCGATCTGCTGTTTGTGACAATGGACGCAGGGGATGAAGCGTCGTTCGAGTGGTCTGGCCCCGTCCTTAATAACAGCTAACCACCCTCCGCATATTTCACAATTTTGGTTGGAAATAAGATGCACATTGCGTAAACAAACTTGGCACACATTAACCTTACTTCGCGTACTTTGTTTTCGATGTACATCGTATATGTAACGTAGCTTAACCATCCTGAAAAACTCAGCTAATACGTATTCTTAACACACGATTTGATTGCACCATGGAAGTTCGAGTTATCTTTCAAACCTAATTTGCGGCACTTTCCCGTCAGCATTGCTTGTCAACGTGACGTCACCGCATAAAGCATTGTGTGCTCCAGACCACGTGCAATTGATGCGCGATATCGTCCGAACGTATCATAACGTTGCGTCCATAGGCCAAGGTTATTCACGATAAAATGAGTACTTTTGAAGTCAACCTTAGAAAAATGTCATTGTCGCTGCCTGCAAATATTTTAACGGGCGCACTGAATGACATGCGCCCGGTAAAGTTGGTAACGATGGATGGAAAGTAGTTCCATAAGTTAACATCGAATAAAAAGTGTCAGGTAACCATTTGTGATAATTTAAAATATTTCTCATGCTCACTTTTTTTTTTAACTCCTCAGTGTGTAAAAATTAGCAGTTCCATAAAATCTTTACTTTTCTAATAATTTCACAATTTCACTTGACTGACGCATTAATACAGTGATGAGACCCACGACAGTGTTAATTTTACAGAAAATGGAAGAATAAACAACGTGCATGCAAGTGGATCTTAAGCAGGGCTTTCAAGAGTGATCATTTTACCGCGAACAGCGTATACATTGATTTGCCTGCAGCGAAAGATCGAAACAACTTCCTTACACATATTGCGCATTCTAGAGGTAAGCGCATTCGGCCCGGTATTCTAAATCTTCGCATTTTCTCGCCCCGTGGTTTGAAGTCGCGATCAGCACAGTATGCATGCTTTTGCTGTACTTCGGTAGTCATTCTGAAATACTTATTTTATTCCCGGCTAGCCAGCCGCTAGTGCCAGCGATGTTGGTGGTCATGCGCGGTTGTCTCAGCCCCGACGTTGGCTGCCCTGAGTCCCGGAGAGGGAGGGAGCCCCCAGCGACCGAACAGCGGCGGGAAGCCATTCCGCGCGCCTTATCGCTTCCGGTTTTTCGCGCGCCATTTGCTGTCCGCGCGACACTCGCTGCTTGCCTGTCGCCGCCCCGAGGATACACCCTTAATTCAGAGGACCATATGTTATTTTTTGGCCGTGGGGGTGTCTTGGCGTCGCCCTCTGCTCGTTCCCGCACTTTTACCGCAGCCTAATGTTTGTTCAATGGATCAGGCGTGCACGAGGCTTTGGGCCTGATGAAAGTGCAAATTGTTTCGTAGGACAACGAACAGAATATGTGAGTTAAGTTCTTCGTGAACATACCTCCAGTGGATGCAGAGTAACCGGATACGTATGTACAGGACCACCCATTAGGAATGTTTTACCGACACTAATCAGGGGCGTATCCAGAAAAAATTTGCGGTGGAGGGGGGGGGGATGATGAGTAATAATATTGTCACTAGTAGTACATCGTTCACAAGTTGGAAGGATAGAAAAGAAAAGGAGGACAGAAACTATTTATGCAAACTCGCTCACACATACACACACATTTACAATAGGTCAAACCAATAGTCATGTGTAAATTGCATCACCGTGTCATTTAAATATCTTACATTTTAAATCTGTAAATATAGCATTAATATTTTCGCAAATGTAAGCTAATCACAGCTGTCGCATGACTCAGCAGAGCTACTGGCATTCATTTTAGGAACTATGTACTTGACTATCCCCCCCTCTTTCCCCCCTCGGTTTATTCAGAAAACAAAGTTTTGATGTGTAAGATGTAATCATGTGTGGTTAATAACAAATAAATAAACATAATGATCGCTATTTTTGTATAGGATGTAAAAAAATATGTGCCATGTGGGTAGTAACAATTATATAAATATAATGATTGGCATTTTGATAATAGGGTTTTTATAAATGTATGTCACTTCGGGGGAGGGGGGCTCCAGTCCCCCCCCCCAACCAAGTACGTGATAAATCCAAAACATTCGGAACGAAACAGTGGAAACAAACACTGGTTGCGTATTAGAAACTGTGAAACGTACCTACATTAATAAGTAATAGCTTGTTGCATTTTCGATAGACAATGACAATGTTAATTTTGCTGGTTTGAACAGAAATCCTGGGAATGTCATCACTTTATTTAAGTCTGGTTTGGAAAACCAAAATATAGTTGGTGTAGGCTGCCCTGCTCACGTTTTGCATAATTGTTGACATCATGGATGTAACACGCTTTCTTTTGACATTGAATCTCTAACAATGAAAATATTCAACTTCTTTTTAATATATGTTGTCCGAACAGAAACACTAAATGAATTTTGTGATTTTGTAGACGTTTAATATAGTAAATTACTGTCTTCTCGCTGCAAAACGAGATTGCGTTCACTTTTTCCAGCTGTTAAAAGAATTGTCAAGATGTATTCTGCTCTCAAATCTTTCTTTCTGTCAAAACTAAACTTATTAACATTTGTTTGAAAGTGAAATTTCTGAAGCATCTGTGGTTTGTCCATTCATTGATCTCTGTTTTTCAATGAAATCGTGAAGGTGTGCAGAAAGAAAACAATTCAGTGTTATAAGTAACGGTATATGTTGGTAATGTAAAAGAAACTTTACAGGTTAGGTTGGATAAAACTTTGTGCCCCTTAAAGTCAAATCAATCATAACGTCTTTGAAAGAAAATATATTAGAAAAGTTGTGTTCTATGTTCATTCGAGAAATGGCGTCAGCATACAGATTTCGTGTTGAGTGCTTGGAGAAATGGACTTTGCCCCTGAAAGAATTGTCCTGTTTTGAGTGGATGAAATTCAACAGCGATTTAATATTTTCTCACTTCGACAAATTACAAGATTCCTTATTATATTTAAGTAGAAAAAATGTTCAAATTGATGACGTGAAACTTTTTGATCAATATCACGGATTGAAAAAGTTTTTGTTTACTCCAAATGAGGATATGCATGCTCAATGTGGAGAGTATTTTTTCTACTGTAAAACTTCGGAAAACTTTTCAGGAAATATGTGAATAGCAGGCCTACTTCTGTTTGCCTGGATCTAATTCCAGTGTTGAGAGAGTATTTTCCTTGATAGGAGTTCAGTAGTTTAACGAAATTAATAAATTTTTTCCTGCATCCATTAGTAACATGTTGATAGTACAATGTAATTTTAAAGATATGTTCTGTGTTGAATTTCTCACTTACTTGAAGGAAAAACCAGATGTATTAAGAAGAATTTTTAGAAACGAAAATATGCCTGTAAAATAAATTGTTTTATGTAAATAAATGTTGTAGGAGTTCTTATTGTGTAATGGGTCTGTAAAAAAATGAACCTAAATAACACAAAATTATGAAATCAACATGTGTCCTCCTTTTTGACGAAATGTCCTCCATTTCACTTTCAACAGATGGCCACCCTGTAATGAATTGGGGCCACAAGAATCCTGACCAGCTCTAGCTACGCCTATGGAATTAACATATTGCATATGGGACGAGTCCAATTGTAAAAATCTCAACATTTTCGAGAGCCAGTTTTCTGTCAACCACCATGTGACTACAAATGTTTCATCTCATTGGTGGCGCCGCCGCTTTGCCGTCAGACTAGTAACTACATAAGATATCGTTGCTTCTCTTTCTAACGGCTAGTTGCACCATAGTGGTTCTAAACTCGATCTGAGATTGGATCTAAGATCGACACAAAAAGCTGTTGCGCCATTCGAGTTCAGAGATCGAGATGAACTACTACATTTCGAACAGTCGAATCTGGCGGGTTGAAATCTCTATATGAGATCAGAGAACAATACAAGTCAGTTGAATATAGGTTATGTGAATTTAAAAACACTGTTAAATATTTTTATTTACTAGAGTTAAACTTGGTAATATTTAAATCGTTTTAAAATGGATTCGGTTGTTGTTTACTGTTGTAAAATGTAAATTGAGACATTTTACAAAGGCTTAAGATTAAATGCATTTATTTAATTAAAGATGTTGTCCTGTTTTGTAAAGAGAGAACGAAATTCATGCTTAGCCCTCCGAGGAAACACAGCGTAAAACTGGAATAGCCGTTCAGAATATCATAAACTGTCCTAATTTTCCGCACAAGCGAACTATCGCATCGAATTTTTTGATCACGAAAGAACAGCCGTCCCGACAAATGTAGTTTGAAAATACGCCAACAGATGGAACTAAGTAGGTACAATTGTTTTCTTGGGAAATAAAAACATTATACGCACTTGAATATTACTAATAAAAATTCGTAGAACAATAATAATTCCTTAAAACAGATAAAGCATCTCCAATAACATTGGTATTAAAAATAACGAAAAAAGTGTGTACATGATTTTTCCAATCAAACAAAACAACTTCAACGGAAAATTTGCAGTGTATTCAATATAGTGAAGAATCTTCTAGGGTTTTCCATTCCGCATATTTCTGTTTCTAATAAAACGGGTCCGTATTTTACATTCAATGACATTCAATTTGTTTTCTAACATGTCAACGAGTACTATTTTCTCCTTTTCTGTAAAAATATTTAGTTTCGAACCACTTACAGCTTCATCCGTATTTCGTCTCCATTAAATTAAATAATTAGCAATTGCGGAGACTTTATAAAGAATATTAGGTGAAAACACAGATTACAATACCGAAACACGTAGTCTGAACTTCTATAGTGAAAACTACACTTACATTCATGACGTCATATATCGCGAACCAGTAGCAAAATTTGTCTTATACTCTCACTTTGGAACCAACATCGACGAATCGGAGATCCAGAATCGTGCGATATCGTTTGTACAACACTTTTACAATGGAACCAAGAACAAGCTGAATTCTGGTTCGGAACTAGGATCATTCGATCTCGGGTCGGGTAAGATGTTGGTGCAACCGGGCATAAAACTAGTCGACCCGTAAAAGAAAAGTGGTAGAGTGCACATGCCAGATGCACAGTTACCGTCTACGTCACAACGTTGAACCTCGTGGTAACTGAAAAGCATACATGAGTTAGTCAGTTATACTGACAACCCCAGCTGCACGCGCCAGCAATATTACTTCCTCAGCTCTTAGTAGCCTATCATGCACAAGGCCTGTTCGCGGAGCCTCGCGCAGCCACTCGGCGAGTAGGTACGCTCACACAAATGAACCGCGACGCCAGTTTCGCTTCAGTGTACTCGCTGCTTGCCGATTCTGTAATAGAAATGCTTTTCTGCCTACAGAATCACCGAAGCCACGTGCCTTCGACTAAGATTCGCACGCTGTCTACTTAAATAAGCGTTTTGGTACACGTATTATGACGACGACCTCCCGTGGCTCAGTCAGTTGGTGCGCCACTGAACTGGAGTGCGGGAGGCTCAGGGTTTGAATCCCAGGCAAGGCATGGGTGTTAATTTAAGTTAGGTTATAAATTAGTCTCTAAGCCGTCTCCTGCTAAGCTTTCCAACCGCGGAACGTTAAAAATGCCCTTTACAATACATTACAGTACTTTGGGGGGGGGGGGGCGGGCTCCATCTTCATTCTTCATTCCTCTTGGGACTGTAATTGCTCTGTGGCTGATCCGCGAGTCAAGAAAAAATCGATTCAGGAAAAGGGGTTGCGACCATCTCATTTTCCAAAAGTTAGAGTAAGAGCGGACGACGCACGTGCGCCCCCCCCCCCCCCCGCGTCTCATCATACCGTACCATGGCTGACGATAGAGGACATGCAGTTGCATTCCCTCCTCACTTTCCAACTTCGCCCCCTCGTGTCGTGAAGATCTCCCGTGGATGTAAACGGTGGATAGAGTTTAAGAGTGGGATGGACCCCCGCGTTTTTTGTGAAACAGTTGTTTGCGCGAATACGCGTATCACGGTAAATAAATGTTTCGCAAATACGACTTTTGTTAGAAAAGATAAACAATTATCTATGGCCATATTTTTTTACTTTTTCGGGAAGATTGTCAAATATCGCATTTTTAAAGCTTGCCTATGCAATTTCCTTAAGTAGCAAGAGAAAAATACAACTACACGGGCGTAGTTTAATCTGTGGTCTTTCATCGCGTGTAATAAAACCCCACTGTTACAATTTGCACAGTACAGCGTCACGACGGAAACACTGCACGCCTTGTGCGTAGAAGCGATGAGGCGTTAGAAGTGCGCGTTAGTGTCGCCCGTATAGCTCCCTCGCTTCTTGACCTTGGAAGACCAGGGGGGGGGGGGGTCCATCCCACTCGTAAAAAAATAAATATTAGTGATTATGTTGATGAGGGAGGGTGAAATAATCCAGGGGAAATAAAGCAGTGGGAGATCGCGCGTTTTTTGAGCTTTTGACACAACTTTCATCTTGGCGAGGGGAATTAGCTTTCTCGTCTATTCTCCAACTGAACGGGGAGGAGAAACCTTACAGTAACGTTGGTAATAGGCGCGTATCGGATAAGAAAGGGGAGTGGAGATAGCGCCGATGACGTCACTGCTCGTTACCGCTTACCGCGTGAGCGCTGGTGATCCTGGAGACAAGTAGACGGCCGTATCCACGGTGTCGCTAAGCTGCTGCCAGGACCTCTTTTTTTTTTTTGCACCTGCGAACGCTCCCTTAAGTCCAAGCACGAGGGCAATCGTGTCCACGCCCTCGATGTGCAGTTTTTTTTTATTTGATAATCCGCCCCCTTTATCATCCCAACCCAGTACGTGGACTCTTCGTCCTCGAGGTAAATGCGAAAAAAAAAAAAAAAAAAAAAAAAAAAAAAAAAAACGGCGAAGGTCGGCACAAACGGTTACCTACACGCCTTTCAGCGTGAAGGTAGGGGGGGAAAAAAGAGTCCGGAGTTTTTCAATGATTCACGCACGGGCACTCTGTTTTATGAAGTGGCCCGCGTCTACCTAATCAGCTGTTCGTTAATCGCGTTTTATTTCTCCCGTTCTTCCCCGTGTACTCTCTCCGCCCTCGCTCTTTATGTCGTTCCTCTGCCCTGGATTAGCGCCCCGTGTCATCTTCCTCGCGTCCTATCCTCCCCCTCCCACCTTAACCTACACTACTTGCCTTCCAACCCCCAAACACGCACGTAACCAAATCTGAAATGACGTTTTAAAAGGGTCGCACTTTCCATTTTTTAAAACGGTGACGGAGATAAACACAAAGGCAAATTCGATGAAAGGAATTAACGAATAATTAGTTGATGGACATCCAATGTGATAACAAGGGAAAGAGTTACGAAAAAAAGTAGGGGCTCGCGCTTATATCGTGTGTAGCGGAACCTGCATGTGTCCTCCGCATGAAATATTAAGTATACGTATGGGTACGCGATGCGTGTTCCGTACGTCTTCGTGCGGAAGCGTGCAGAGTTCCGTTTGACGAAACCTTCATGAGCACAAAGCACATAGAAGTGTCTGTCACTTTGTGTTCGACACGTATCCGCATCAACACAGCGTTTCTCTATTACAGTACAAACATTAAAAAAAAAAGTAGGAGCACACGCTAATGTAGAGCTGCATTAATTATCAGTTATTTGTACGTAATAGTTCCATCAATATGAGGGAATGCTGAGTGTAATGACTTACTTCAAATAACGTTAGAGCATGTGAACGAATACCAAGGCAACTGGGAACATTATTTTCTATCTCAAACGGAAGTGTTGCCTTTTGTGTAGCAAAAATCGCTTTACGCCGAACAGCCAGAATGCAGAAACACTTGGTCCTCCTAAATATCTTGGAAAAATTAAAAATGTGTTTGCAGAATAAATATATTACCACAAAAATTTTCAATAATTTGGTTACATGTTGTTGGTATTTGAATGGTTTAAGAAATACCAGCCACGTGGCAATGCTTCATAGTAGACTACTATTTCACTGGAAAAGTGAAAACGGTGTTTTATTAATTGATGCATATTTGCATAAAGGCCTGTGAAATTAATTCTTGATTCAAAAATTGCGTAGATATTTTTAATGCTATTATTTATTATATAGTATGGTGTTTCTGACTATGGATTCTCGTCGCGAACCATAGTCATGCCAAGCGCGGAAAGAAAAGCAAATCGAAGAGTTTTATTATTCAGTCATAGCGGGATGAACCGTAATCGCATAACCGAGTTGGAAGATGACGTCTTGGAGTGTAACTGGTTGCAAATTTCTAGCCCTAATTAATTTTTTTGCCCTACGAAAAAGGCCTTTAGAAACCCTGCTACCAAAAAAAGTCTTCTGTAGATAAACAAAAACTTTTCCGTAGTAAAAATACTATACATATTATACTTATTTGTAATAATACGAATTATACGCTTTTATTGCTACTTACATACATGATTGAGAAATGGAAATATGATAGTGTTAAGCCTTCTCAAGAACAATTGTGATGTATTGATAATTGCGAAGAGAAAAATAATACTTTCGAATTATATTCAGGGGGAAAAATTTCGGCGCACAAGACTATAACCAGCGTCCTTTACGTTATCAAACCAAGCTCTTTTCAACTGGGACTTTCTTACAATGTGCAGGCTACTTTCCATTGAGATAAATAGCTGTGTGTTAACTTGGACAAGAATGTAACAAGTGGTTTACAGAATTACTGCGCTTAAGGATGATGGACTTGCACAGTTGCACTTTCATATTTGCAGAATGTATTGTTTTAAGAATGTTTGCGTCGGGACAGAAGCGATCTGCAGTACATGTATACAAAATATTTTATCGCATGTTCGCTGTGTTCAGAAAAAAAAATTTGGTAAGAGAAATACACATTGCTGTAAGATCGCGTAAGTTTCCTTCGAAAGCAAGGTATATGGCAACTCGAAAGAACGTTAAATGGAAACAACACCCTCCCATTTCTATGCTTATTATTCAATAAGACATTGTTCGTAAAAACAATCCATTGTTTTAATCCATTCGGACCCGGTGTACACAATTGTGTAGGTTACGCACGTGTGAGTACTTCTTTGCGTGTACTGCACATTGCAAATCTCAATTACCAATGGTTTTTCATGTGGGTAATTGATTCGCAAACCGCCTTACTGGTCTAGGTCATAATTGGTTTATATTACTGTAGCTAAACATATAGCCTACAGCTCATTGGCTGTGTCATAGAAACAAGTGTTGTGTCAATGCAAGTACAGCAAGAATCATAAAAGTTTTTTTTGCAACACCTGAAACAGTTAATTAAAGTAGGTCTGGAAGGGTTAACAGAGATACACGTCACAGAATGTAACAGTTTGTACTTCGCGATTTACGATTTCATGTGATTTCTTATCAGCAGAAACATTTTTATAGATGCGTTACAAATAGGCCTACAGCTTGTGTAACGTTACAAAGAAGAAATTTTACAAGGATTGTTACTGTATGTTTACAAAATCCTGTAAATGCACAAAGAAATTCTAAAATTTGTTTCAATAAAAGGTACTTCGTCCGTATGATGCTGATAAGGAATTGGCGAACATAACTTGCGCTGAAAAGGGCCAAAGTTTTTGGGCGTTGTAACTTTTCAGAAGTTCGTCGAAAGTAGTTCAGCGCTGGAAGTCGTCATGTATACGTACACGCTAAGACATTATTCGGAAATTTCCCCTTACCAGTGTACACGCGTAGTGAAAAAGCGGGAATGTTGAATTTTTTCCCCTATAGATTCATTGTAGCGTTCCTACATTTGCCCGGGAAACAGTCACGTGCGTAGAGAAGTTCCCAACTTTGTATAATAGAGACGCTAAACATTCCTAATTCCTATATCTGCAGCTTTGCGCGTGGTGTTGTTTCCATACAGTGTATAGGTTAAAAACTTCCATTATAGTTTAGAAAGTTTGTCGGAAAAATTTGACAGTGTACAGTGTTTATCTGGTTCGGCGTGAGTTTATATGTCCACAGCTCGAACAAGAACACACTGTAGAATGAATTAAACCTTTAAGGTGGAGAACTCCTTTCCCTCAGGATTGCAAATCTTCCTAATCAACCGAACATTAACCAACAAAGCGTGACGTGGCGTAGATGATAACAGCAGGATTTTTTAAGTCTGTGCCGTTTTCTCGTGTGGGGCAAATATTATTAAATAATGAGAGAAACTTTGATTACGGTTATGGATGTGAAACGAGGAACGAGAGAAAAAAATTTGTATTTATAAATAACTTTAAGGTGTTGTGTATGCTTTTACAAGCTTGGTTTTTAAATATTGAATTTGGATTATTAGTTATGAAGAAATATTCGTAAATACGATATGGCGGCGAACCCCCCCCCCCCCCTCCCTAAAAGGTGGTAGGGGCATTATTTAACTTTAGATACATAGCAGAATTCTACAGACTTTTGGAAGCCAACATAGAAAACCTAACAAGGGGCAATCTTAGATAACAGTGTTTCCAACTTTGCGAGAAATTATTTAGCAATATCGGTGCGTTTGTTTAGCACAATGCCTTGTGCCGTGATAACGTTTAAAAATTTACTGCGTCAGAAATATCTCGCTAGAAACATATATCGCTATAGTCAAATATTTCCTCTCGTAGTACACACCAAATCGAAATCGTGAGAAAAATCACTGTTAAATCAGTTAACAGCGTCTTACTTCAGTCAAGTTCGCTGACGAATCAGTGGAAAAAAATGCCAGTTTCCCTTCACTTATTGATTCAGTGACATTTTCCACTGATTTATCAACCATTTTATTCGCTGTTTTTCAGTGATTTATTTTTTGACTAATGGATTATTTAAAAATGGTAACCTATAAATAAAATTAGATAACATAAACTTTTAACACCCATAAAATATACTTTTTAAGATGTTGGTTTCGTCTTTTATAATACCATTTTACCGGGTAACATGAACACCAGTTTTTCATTTCGTTTTCGCGTAAACACTATAGTGTTCGGTTTAGATGTTTAATATGCATGAAGTGTGGTGGAGTACATTCATACTATTATATGGACGCCTGTGGGGAATATCTGATTTCGTGAGGAATGGAGGTATGCCTATTAATAATAAAATAACTAAATTAGATTTTTAATTTATTCACACAGCTATTAGTTACAGCATTATATTATCTTTCTCAACCATTAATTTTTTTTTTAATGTAACAGTGAGCGCAATATTGAATGCCTATTTCAACTCTAATTAATGTCCTGCTTTATGTCTCTGTATGGTTATTATCAATTAACTCATACTCATTATTGACACATACTCAGTCTATCTGTTGCCATCATTTGTAACGTCTTCCACTCACGCATCCAGTCCAATAGTCCAGCCTGCCAGCCGCACTCTTCACCGTTTGATACTCGCAGTCGCAAATTTCTCTTCCGCTGGTCACTTCTCTCGCCGCTCGTATTCTATCGCACGGAACTCGCTCCACTCATCAACTCCAGGCACGGAATGCTGTCACACTTTCATATACTTCGCTCTGACCATCTGTAAGGTTCAACGCACGCCGAGAGAAACGAGGTCAGTAATTCAGTGTGTTCTTCAGATAAACGCAAAAATTTATCCGCCGAAGGTCAGGAGCGGTGAGCCGCCAAAGTGTTATCGCGGGAGATTGTCTTCATAACTCAAAACGCTGATGACATTAACGCTCGTTTGTCATTCAAAATGTTCCCTTCACTTGTCGCCTGGGGGGGGGGGGGGGTTGAGTCATCGTCCCCCCTCACAAAGCCGGGTACGCGCATAACCAGGTATAGTCCATTCACGGTTACTTCGGCATTTTGTGAAGCCCGGCTAAAGTTCTTCTCCCAGGATATTCCACCGCATCCTGCAAACTAGGCTTAACTAAGCCTGGAGAATTACACCAGAGATGGATAACGCGCCACATTCGTGCGCACTCAGTATAAGGACTATTTCTCACTAGGCGCTACCAACATACCTAATTTATCACTGTTTTATTCGCCTTATTTATTAATGAAGGATTATAATTTATAGATAAAATATGAATAACATTTCATTTTAACGGATAAAAAAAGTAACTTTTATGAACACAAGTATAAAACGCTTTTGATATATGGTATATGTTGGAAATAACTAAACCCGTCATACATGGGGAGATTTTCCAAAGGTTTGATTCAAAAAGGCTGAAGAAACCGTGAATGGACTTACAACACAGCGCCCGCCTACAGTGCGGGTGTCCGCGAGCAACTATACATTAATAACTACACAGATTATTTTCAGAAAGCTTTCAATGTAGCCAATGAAGGCATGTTCGCACTATTTTATTTGAAAACACAACGTACTCGAAATTATGTTTCTGCTTATATACTTTCCATCAATGCATCGCTAGTGTCACAGCCTGAAGTCCCAGGACTGCATACTGCACGACGAAAATATTGCAACCACATTCAACCAATGCCTTTGTAGTAGAGATACGACATTTCAGAGGCGTGCTCTTGCTTTACTGACTTTTAAAGCTCAGAAAAGACCCTGTCAGACGGGCGCCGTAGCCAATTACCGTATCGAAACCAACCCGGCTCATCTTCCGTTAGTGCTGACAAACACTGATGGATCATCGGCATTGTGGAGCGTGGAGGGGTTTGGTCGGCTCTTTAACATATGGGCCTTGGCAGCCGACGAGGTTGAAGTGAGGTGAGTATGGAGCAGCGCCGGAATGCAAGGGCGGCGGGAAACGGGAGATCACCGAAAAAATCCGCCTACCAGCACGATCCCCATGTACGAAAATCCGGCAACGACCCCGCCGGGAATCGAACCCAGTTCGCCCTGGTGGGAGGCAAGTGCTACAGCAGCTGCGCCACCGCGGCCCCCATCAGTGTTCGTCAACAATAACGCAACACTTATTAGTATAACCAGTAAATGTTTTTACCTATTACCAATTTGACAGTTTCGGAACACTCGGCAGTGACATTCATAAAGTAAAAGAAGAATGATTCAATTATGAATTCCGCTCTTTCAGTTTCGTTGTTTATATGAAAATTTATAGAATTAGTAATTTTTTGCGGGGGAAAAAATGAGTACAGAGTAGACTTCAATACTATAAGCACTCAACAACAGTTTGTCTATTGCCATTGGTTGCTGTATGCTTGAGGAGACGTTTTCATATTTGACTGTGCCACTCAGAATTCGGGAATATCGACACGGCTCTTACATGATTCGTGTGCAGACGGCTAACACGCCTCAAGAAGTAATTCAGCCAATCAAAATTGGTAAATGACGCTACAGTGTTTTGAAATGTAACTCGCCTTGAAATCTTTTGGCGAAATTTCACTACCATTAAATATTTAGACTGTGTATTTTGTTCACAATAGAAATTCAGTTTTAATATTATGATTCTAACCCAACCCCAGACTGGAATTCCACAAGGACTATTTCATATTTGTCCGAATCTCTGTTAATATGGGGTTGGAGAGAATAGCCTAGTAAGTAAGATTTGAACAAAGCAGGGAAAAGCAAGTAATAGTGGAACGAATTTAATAATTGTATAAATACATAGGATAAGGTATTCCATTTTCAGTTCACAATATAGTTGTTGAATATCATGCGAGACATGTGTCTAGTCTACCATCACGGGCAACACATTTCTCGTAGTAACCGGGGTCGGGTTGGTGTAGTGGTTAGACTACTCGCATCCCCGGATTTTCGTAAATGGGACGATGCTGCTGGTCAGCGGGTTTTCTCGGGGATCTCCCGTATCCCCTACCCTTGCATTCCTGCGCGTCTCATCGGCTCTCAAGAGCCGCCGAAATCTCTTCACTCTCTCCTAGTAACTCACGCTCCATGAGCACCTGACTATTCAGGCATAGTCTATAGGCGATATCTTCACACTTTCTGAACCAATCCTTTGAAATGTGACGCGTTTGGTTGCTTCCTGAATATGCCACGTATTATCAGCTTTTGTACGTCTGTCAACATAAGGTATCTTATTTGTGGTTAAATTATACTTTTACTTGTTGGTTATCTATAAATTATAATTTTTATTATGATGTGAAAAAGCAGAGAGAAAATAGATTGTAAGTAATGCCTAGTAATAAATGGGTTCCATGCAAAATATTATTAAATAGAGTATGTACAAATGCGGTGTGTTGTCCCTCTAGTCTGATAGACTTCGTTAAGCTTCACATGCACGAGGCAGAAGAAATAGTCTGAAAATAGAACTTCAGCAGGACTTCAGAAAAATGGAGATCAATAATATTATGCTAAAGAGTAATGTTTCTATTGGTACGGTAAGAATTGTGTTTAAAATACGCGGATAGGAAGTAATATAGGAAACAATTTGTGTGTAAATATAGAAATTATTTATTTCGAAACTAAGTTTTGGGAAGGGACGCTTTTTCAAGCATCAGGGGCGGCAGATTCTCAACAAGAACTTGTCCCCCTTACCACAAAAAGCTTTCGACGCCCTTGTCTGTAATTAATTGTAACTACAAATTGGAAGTAATGTTTCTCTGCCCTAAATTTTTAGTCTAGTTTTGGCAGCGAGTATTTCACTAACATCCATATACCACAAATATCACAGAATTTAAGAAAAATAAATTTTCCAGTGGCCTGTAAACGCTAAACAAAAACATAACGAATATTAAGGTTTTAAGATAAAAATTGGACGAATAAAAATTTGGATAACGGAATATAGAAATTTCAAGAGACGTAATTAAAATTCTCTTCTAACACGGAGTACACTGAAATAAAATATGATAATCCGTTAGCTCTAGAACACGCACATATTTAAAACTATGCTAAATATATATCTAGTGATTTTTATTTTTCTTTGCAAACAACTACGTAAAAAATTAATTTCTTTATTGTGTATATAACGTTTATAGAGTTCAAGTATCTATTTAAAAATAAGTTAACAGATAGCATTTATTTTCATAAATGTAACAGTTAACATTAAATGTTCAGAAAATAATTTAAACTTTAAAAACAGACACATATACGTTATTATACTTTCGAAATAAAAATTACAATTGATTTATTTACACTGAATTAAAGTCAAATTCATTTAAATAAAATTATGCATGATACTAAAATGTAATCAATTAGCGATTAAATAAATTGGTTTTACAATTACTATTTTAAAATTTATACATAATCTGAAGGATTAAAATTTTGTAATAATTATAAAATTGTTATTAAAAATTAACAAAAAATTTAAAATTTTATTTTATGTTTTGTCATAAACTATTAATTAAAACGTAATTCCTTATACTTAATTAAATTGTATAGGTTGATTAAATGCAAATAAAACGGTCAACAGAAAATACAACAGTAATAAAAAGATTAAGGACTATTAAAGATTTTAAAAATATTTTTCTCATCAGGGAATACATTTTTGTGTTTGTGCTAAAGATTCAGTCTGAAATTTTAGATAAGAATTGTATGTTCCCTGTAGCAAAATATTTAACCGTTAAATTTTTTTACTATCACCATCTTCTAGGCTTGTACTGATAACATTAAGAATTCTATTAATACATTTTGCTATACTGTTTAGCTATTCTGAAGTGACATTACATCTCAACATTCAACCTGGTATTTTTCTCCTGTATCCTGGAAATACAATATATTTCTGTAGATATATATATACATTATCTTGGAGTAAACATTATAGAATTCATCTAATATGGTAGAAATGTATTAAAGTATATATCAGTATCAGCTTAAAATTCTTACTGGACGACAATATTTTTACCAAAGTTTCCCATGTTTGATTTAATTATTTTTAACATACCGGTGAAAAAATTAATTTGTGTGTGTGTGTGTGTGTGTGTCAGGTAGTGGGGAGGTTATATATATATATATATATATATATATATATATATATATATATATATGATATAAGGTTGAACCAGTATCGTGAGAAGAACTACGAAGCTGCGCAAATTCACAGATGCAGCGGTATAGAAACAGGGCGCCAAGGTGTCAGTGGTCGAGGAATGTCGTTGGGTTGACCATACATCCCAACTACACTGTGTGTCAGGCGCAGGGTTATGTTGCGGCCGGCCGGTAGGCGATTATTGTCTAGGTCAAGTACGTCACGAGATTATACATATTAGTAAGTGGTGTGTGTATGTGTTTCTGCTCTACTCCACTTACTACTACACCCACTACGAGATACTTCACAGCTGTAAACTGTTCAAGATAAACCGAGCACCTTTGTAAAGTCCTCCATAAGGATTTACTTTCTACGCTTATTTTGTATTCTTTCGCCAAGTGTAAAATTAACATTGTAACGAACCACATATCTTTATTCATATGTCGGTCATGTGCTACATGCGAAATTGTTAGTAGTACAAATACACATGTAAAAAAAAAGTTTTTCTCCACTGGGGTTTCCGAGATACTAGGTAGCTCACGGCCCCAGAAAACGAATGAGATGAAAATTTACACTATATACTAAGAGATAAGGTAACAAAACATTGGTTTGCATAGGGCCAAAAATATACTTAGTTGCCCAACAAAATATTTTGTTGAGTAAACAAAACTTGAAAATCAACTAAATTCATTTTGTTCGTTAAACATCATACACACGCTTTAACAAAACCTCTGTGTTAGGTAAAAAAATTAATGGATTGTCAACAAAATATTTTGTTGTATTAACTATATATATATTTGTTTGGCCACTCATTTGAATGCCTTCGTTTGAAAATACAGCTTGTGAGTTTTTTTTTTTTTTGTATTTTTGTTGCAATTAGGACAGTTATAATGTTTGTTAGTGCACTTATTCATGCTTAATAATGGTATAAACATCCTAATAAAAGAAGTTCAACAGGGTACTAAAAAGTAGAGCTGTAAAACTTGAAATATTTATTTGTGCTTGTTTTCCAGTATTCGAAATATATGTAGGCATATTCAGAAACATCTCCACATCACCACTTCTTACTAAGCTGAGGATTGCTACGGCGCAGTACTACGTGTGCAAGCGATCGAGGTTCGAGTCACGGCGGTGCTTGCAAATTTTTTATATTATAATAAATTTTAATTTACGTAGAGCGAAACAAATCTTAAGTTGCACAAACCAAATCTTTGGGGCAACCAAAAAATAACAACACAATAATTTGGTTTCAACATAATATTTCATTATCTCGTATATATAAACCATTAATTCGGTTGCTTGAAACATAGTTTGATTCAATAGAACATGCTTCTCAGTCTACAGAATACCGCGCCAGACTTGACGAATGTCTAAAAGGTGGCGCGAAATTTTTTCTAAGGCGTGTGTGTGCTAAATGGCCCTCTTATATTCATAAAACAAACATGCAACTAAATTAAATACATTTAGCTAGCAAAATTAAATATCTGGGAGTTCTGCGTGTTGTGTTAAGAGTTCTATGTGAATTTAATATGAGAGTGAATTATAACAATTCGGAGTTTTTCCGCCAATGAACAAAATGTGTGTGTGACTGAAAACCACTGTAATAGTTTTATCCTTATGACATAGGATTCCAGTGTACTAGAAGATAGTAACACGATCCTTGAGACACATATACTTAACACTTGCACTTTAAAGGGAAAACCAACACTACCACAAATTACAGCAAAACAACTACCCAATGGTGAAGCTTGAATGACTCTGTTTAGTCAGTTGTTTCAAAATAAAATTAAAATTCACTGGTTGAGAAAATGCTATTAAGTCAGCGTATTGAATTCAAATAGCTTATGGCAAAATAGTAATGGTCATATTAAAAAAATTTGGCAGTTGGCAGTTATGTGTCATTATAACAGTGCAAAATTAAAATGTTTCTTCTTTTAGTTCAGTTCAAAATTACTAAATCACACAAAACTTATTTTAAACTCTTTCCTGGCGTAGCTCAAATAATATACGGCAGAGTCAAATCACTCCTTTCACTCAGGGTCACGTGAGTTAATTGACAAGAAGTCTAGTTAAGTATTTATTGCACGATTACCTGCCACTCCTTTTACCGCAGGTAATACGACGTACAGAAAATTAACATGTTACATGTACCATTTCAACTGCCGTAAAATGCATTAAACACACATAAGCTCTCTTCATTTGCGCTCCTGCGCACTCGGTCGGCCTTAACTGAACCAATTAATACTCTTCAACACGTCAATTCAACCAACTTACTACATATTAAAACATTTTAAACTCTGGGCCAGCAGCCCTGGCTGCCCTGCTTAAAGACAGTTCACATTATATATGTCGTCCACGTACGTTCTCAATAATGCATTTTTTCAGTGAAAGTTCCAAACTAAAAATAACATTACCTATATCGGGCTTATCTCAAAAGGACATTCAAAAAGCCCTCTCAGCTTGTGACGTCACGCTCAGCTGTCAATTTACGTAAAACATAAACACGCCTGGAGATAACAAAACTGTCAAAAAATAAAATAAAAAATACGTTGCTTCTAAAAATTACATGTAGAGTAAAATAACATACAAGAACTATATTCCAAATTAAACACAAGAATAATAATTATGCTGCCCAATATATACACGTTACCAAAAGCATACATGTTTATTATATAAACATAGGCCACTGACAAGAACACTGCCATCCAGATCAAAACAATAGGTCACAATAAATTTAAACGTCGAGTCTATAATACGACATTAATACACGAAACCGCTTTCCACGCATTGCTGCCAACCTTCTTCGGAGCACGGACAGCCAACGTACCCGTTAAAATAAATGTTGATAGAAGCAAGGAGCCCCCTACCACGTTTCCCCTTTTCACAAAAGTTTATTTCGAATATACTCAAACATGAACCAGCATTCAATCACACCTCTTGAACCATCTAAATTTTACTGTTTATATAAAAAAAAAAAATTCTTTCATTTTTTGTTGCCACAGTTTTTTACTTCCCTGATAATATCGACTAAAATTTGAACTTCAAATCTACATTTATGTCCATTTATTTCTTCCCACAAACAATCTACATTTCTGTCTTTTGATTTCTTCCCACCAATAATCTACATTTCTGTCTTTTGATTTCTTCTCACCAATAATTTACACCTAAGCCAACTTCATTGTCATTTCTGCAGGCGATACTTCTACCCGTCATATCAAATCCTTTGTCTAAAGATTCCAGTTTAAAACACGTTATTACTTCAATAATTTTCATTTATAACGCCTAATTTGTTAACATCAGCAGGCAAAATTATTTTAATTCATACAAATAATATACCTAGACAAATTTGAAAAATAAATTTGGAACTTCCATGTATAACTATTTTTTTAAAATACTTTCAGGCTTCAACAAGTTCTAATTCTTCTCAGAGAATTATTATTTAGAGGTAAAACAGAAATATGTAAACTAACCACAAAGATGAGTAATTCGATTTGTGGTAACAATTGGAAAAGGTGTTTAAATCACACTCCAAACAAGCCCATATCACACAAAACAAATAAATCTCCTCTACTCCTATCTTTATTAGATGATTAATAATTAAGATAAAAAAACTATTTTAAGAACAATCTTATAATTCTACCGCACTATTTTATAATTACTAAAATTATCATACCTAAAAAACCCGAAAACGCCCATTTAACCATTATCACTCACAGAACTAAATGGCACTTGCGGAGTACATATATGTGAAAGATTCCTTAAATCATGTTCCTACACAGCAGAATATAAATTCGTTTTGCTAAGTGACGGACTTTCAAAACTCTGCACACCTATTCATGACAGAGTTCTATCGGACTCTTCACATAGATTTGCACAAGTTTATACGAAATTTGGTAGCAACAATTATTAATAACTTTTCTATCACAGAGTTGCATTTGCAAGTCAGCTTATTTCTGCACTGGCCGATCATTAAACTATCCTAAGAATATGCTGTGCCGTACTTACACGTTTTACATAAGTACGTTGCAGAAAGTAGTACGTATTTCTACATGTACAAAATTGCAGGATTATCAACTTTAAATTCAGGTACTTAAAAAAAAAAAAGCGCAAGTTTAAGTTACAAATACAGTAATAAGCAAATACACGTGTATCGTTATCCTTTAGAATATTACCCGTTGCACATAGGCCTACTTAAAAACTATCAGTACAATAAAAATAAACAATTTTTAATAATGTTTTTATTACAAAATCAAAATTTCATACCATTTCATTAAATTGAAATATATAACACACCCATTTATGTTTTCAGAAAAAAATTAATTAAAAATTGATGTTAAATTAAAGTTAGAACTGCAAAAGTAACTTCATAAATTGAGTTAATTTAATATTTCCGTCCCAGCCTCGGCAATGAGAAATCAATCTGTTTTTTTAATTGCTTTATTTTCTTTATTAAGTCATTGTCCCCGTTTGCCTGAGTTTTGTTTCTTTCCGCGGATTAGAATAAAACGTAGTTTCTTCCTCTTTGAAAATACGTAGCGAGTTTTTATGCATAAAATAAAATACGTTCCCTACTAAACTAAACTGGCTATAATTTATTTCGTGGAATAGGGTAGGAAATCAGTTCATCGAAGGTAATATTTCAACAGCTGCAGCGATGATATCTGTTTGAAAACGGATATTACTTTTCTTATTTATTGATTTAATCAGTATCTCGAATTAATCAGTACGTCGAACAGTGGCCATTGGACGACAGGCGGAGCCAAAACAAAATTATCTGTGTTCAAACATATCTACCCCTAAGTAGCGATTATATGTGGCGTTACATGCATATTCTTTAGAATGGGAGTGGGCTGAGTCGAGTGTATAAGAATAAAAATAAATCATGGAGGCGCCGGGTATCGATCCCGGTACCTCTCGCATGCTAAGCGAGCGCTCTACCATCTGAGCTACGCCCCCTGATGTGACAAACATGCGGCAGAAACGCGCTACATATAGTATCTAGGGCACATGGCGGTTGCTCGGCTTGGCGAGCGCACGCACGCACACTCGCGCTCTCTCTCTCTCTCTCTCTCTCTCTCTCTCTCGTGACGTGGCGCCCCGCTGACGATGAGCCATCCAGTGGCTGAGTGGCCGGGCTGCGGGTATCAGAGAGCATACAAGGCCGTTCTCTATAAAGTGAGCACTTTTGAAAGCCCTGCTTATTTAATACTTATTGCTTATTATTCCGCAGTATCACAATGTAAACAATGCCATGTGGCGTATGTTTAATCAGCTGTTCAGAAGTCCCCTCTGTTTATTTACATAACAATGCATCATAACGATCATCTATTGTAGCGTACACTGTAAATACGTACACGCCAATTTCAGTAAATATAATATCTTTGCGAACGCTGATGATGTGATTTTTACTATTTAGAAATTGACGGTCTGACATTTGGAAATGATTTTCTCATCTCCCCTAATTATATCAGCGCCACGCCATTTAGAACATTCCTTGTTAAACACGCGCAAGATTCGAATTTTCGTCCATAATAGCAATGAAATCCTCTGACATAATACTATCTAGTCCAACATCTACGGTATACAACATGTGTTAAATCGTCGTTAAATGATACGAGAATTATTAAAAATAACATTTACGTGCAGAACTAACGAAAACGATGCGCTTAAACGCCTTTACACGACACGTTATTTTATTTAAGCAGAGCATTACAAAATACTATTCTCCCGCTGCATACATTACAATCGTGACAATATCTGTCGCCGTAACACAATTCTTACTGATTACTATGTGCTACTTAAAGCACAAATAACTCCCAAATTAATAATCGTATACTTATATACACTAGATGTAAGCAAATGGACGGTTCTGCTACGATGATTTTACGAGTACCTAAAATAGTTGCCATAAAAGCGTGGTGGCTGAACCAAATTGATCCAAATTTGTACCACACAGCTCCATGGTGATATGTATCACCAAATGTAAGTTTCATGAAAATCCGGCCAGATAAATTTTGTTTTCACAGAATCTAACGCGACATGAAAGTTTGACCTTATAGCCTTTCTTACGAGAAAATCACTTTTGGCTTATAATACTACAATGACTACAGAGATGTGAATGTAACTTAATCATAAAACTAACACAACAATACCTAACCGATGACAACGTATTTCATGGAATTTCATTCGCGTATTTAATGCAGAATCCCATTTTCATTACTGAAATTAAGGTTATCAGTGGCAGCTCGGAATACTCACTGTTTGTTTTGGCCCGGACACAATAAAGGTTCAACAAAACGTCAAGTAACTATGTAAACATATTTAAAATAGAGGAGACATGTTCCACGTGTTGTTTATGAAAATCTAGTTAAATACGTGCCGAGGTATCGACTCATAAACACTGTTCTCGACAATTACGTAAATAATAACTCACACCCATCGAAGCTCTAGAATTGTTACACAATATCGCAAATATAATTAAATGCACTCGACCCAAGTACCTTCAAGTTTTAAATTATTATTACCAACTTTAATCAAATGTTGACATACTGGCCAGGTTGGCATATTACGTGAAATGTTAAGACCTCTAGCGAATAGAAACAACGTCGAAATACAGCGAAAAAGAATTATAAAATGTAGGCCTAAACGTCTCATTTATTATGTAAATAAATATTAATATATATGGTTAGTAACTGCCAAATAAAACACTTTGTTCAAGGTACTTACGACAACTAACTATAGGCCGTTCACGGTAAAGTAAGCACTTTTCGAAGCTGTTTCATCAGACATAATAACCAATAAATACATTTCATTGTGGCCTCGGACTGTGTTTACTACTTACATGGCAAGGGTTACGTTAAAAAGTGGTGGAAGGATATAAATTCGTTGAAATAAAAAAGTTAAACAAAACAACGGACCATATAACTTGAAACGTTGCGTCGGCCAAGTGATGTTATGAATTTGTTAGAAATACTAATGCCTTATTGTTAGGATATTTTTATTCTTATTTGTGCAAAAAGGTACGTGATAAATTTCAGTGGTCTTTGATGTTAAATATTGTGTCTACTGAGACGTTACGTCCTACAACTATTTCTCCTAGATCGATACCAACTTTACTGTGAGTATTGCGGTCAATGCTTACGTTAAAATGTATGCAGTTGCGGGGTGATTTTTTTTTCATAAGTTGATTTGTAGAGTGCTTACTTTGTCGTGAACCACCTTTAGAGAGTTGTAACTCAAGGCAAGATTTATTCTACTAACGTTCAGAAGCTCAATGATTTTAGTTTGGCAACTAAAATATCTCGCCACCAGGTAGCATTAGTGTCGCATGTATTTTGTATATAATTAACTGAGATGATTGCAATTTTCATTAAATAAATCTAATATGTAAAATCCTGCAAAGTTATATTGTATTAGAACCTACATAAAGAATTAACTTTGCTCTTCACACTAGAGTGAAAATATAAAATATACTTATACTTATTTTGTCGTAAATTGGATTTAACAAAACGTAGGCTTACACAATTACTTCATTTAATTATCACACCTGAATACACTAGTGAAATGGATAAAAATAAAAATTTTTCAAAGGATTCCCCGCATAGTTTCCTTAAGCGAAGGGAGAAAAGTACAGAGTTTCTATATTTTTTGGCAATTAAATTCGTAACGTTTTCCTATAGCATTAAGCATGCTTATCAACGCTCAATACAAAAACACAATAGTCTTTTTACTCTTTTAGACACCAATAAGAGTTACGAAATAAAGTTAATTCTTAAAATTTTGGCTGGGGAAATCACAATTCGATTCAAACACTAACCTTTACACATAAATATACAGCATTTCTCCATTAACCGCCAGTTTAAAAACGAACTCTCCGGAACACCAGCGCCCCTTGCGGCGAGAAATTTTCCCTCTGCCGAACTTTCCCATGAGAAATGCCGTTATGTTTAACCTGAGTAGAAATAACCGTACTCAAGGATATAACGCGAGATCCTTATCCCATTCATTTGTTTACCGAAGCGAGTCGAAGTAGGTTCCACGGCACTGCCAACGTTAGGACACAGTGAACTACAAATTCTCACTTTGTAATGTTGGTGGTACTGTAGAGACCTCGCCAGTTGTTTTTTTTTAATTGTGACTGGCTGTTTTTTTTTTTTGGGTCAATATTATTAATGCGTCACTTACTCACAGTTATTTCATATCACCAATACATTTGAGCGAATATAAACTGTAACCATGGCGGCTACGAACTTCTTTGCAACAAGTTTAATGCGTATATTCGTGAAAAAAACACGTAACATGAACAAACAGTCGTGAAGGTCGCTTACACAAAAAAGACTGCTACCACCATCAAATTTTAAATATGCAAATACAACATGTTTAATACAATATATAAAGAGAAACTACATGAATGTTGATTATACATTTACGCCAAGTGAACATAGCATATACACTATATTTTTAACGCCGAAGTTATAAAACCGTGGTACCTGCCTTCGGGCAAGGTTACTTACACTCAGGCTAGGAACAAAACACCATTTCTTATGGGAGAGTTTGGCAGGGGCAAAGTTTCCACCTTTCCAAAAGGTAACTTTTAATTATAATCTTAAGCTACGTGGATAATAAAAGAGAAAGATTTTACTTAGTCACGAAGTTATTTTATATTTGATTTATGATTATTATAACTATTCTGTTTATTAACGTAGCAAATAGGGAAAATCTGGTAGTCGCTGATATAGGTTATGTTTTTCAATAACTCCATAAAACCTGAGCGAAGTGATGGCGGGCTGCTAGTTTGAAAATATAAGTGCAGTGGAGAGTAGACTGATTACTTATAACATAAACATCGAAGTAAATGTTCTCACTCCTGACTTGTAACTAAGACGTTAACGTCAACCATAAAGTCTGGAATTGTCTGATACTTTTAATTTAATAACGTTAATTAAAAGCAACAATCCAATGCAAATGAACGCACACAAGTTTTGTCAGAAAACGATCCGAATATCAATGCCTATTAAGTTTTCTTCAACGCTGTCCACAATATTATGTAACACGAAACCACGCACAGCACGTACACTACAAATATTATTTTAGATCCCTCCAAAATAGTATTTTTTCCCTTCAAATTGCTGTATCTTAAAACATACTACCCGTACACGAGCGAAAATACGATAGGGGCCAGCACTAACTTTGCTACAGACTTACACCAACAAAATTATATCACCACTCAATGTCCCACAGGTGCATTCAGCACGACGAGAATACTGCATACCCATCCAGAGCCTTGTACTTAGCGGCGATGTCGCACACGAGGCGCGTGTCAGTGTAGACCTTATCGCTCCCTCGCTTTTCGGAGTCAAACTTTCAAAAGGCGACCGCCTTAAACATGAATGCCAAGCAGGCCACACGCAAAATTGCGTCATCAAATTTGTCTATTGCAAGTATTTTTAATATTGATACAAAATCCTGTATTGCCAAGAAATGCATCAGCGGACAAGTTATGTACTGGACAATGATAAATCACCTACAGTTTAAATTGAAGTACCTAAGAGTAGTAGGGTCCTATATACAAAGGATGCCGCATTTTGATTGATTGAAAAGGTTAAATTAATATCAAATGGTCGATTAAATTTATTGAAAGGGTTAATCAAAAAGGGCCAATCAAATTGAAAAGGTTAAATTGATTTAAATGGTTGAATGTATTGAAAGGGTCAATTTTTAATCGGAGCAAAAAAAATTATCTTGATTTTTTTTCTTTTTGGGTGGAGGTAGCAGAAGCTTCGGCAAGTCCTCACCCTTGGAGCTCTGGCAGTCGACTAACAAGAGTGGTGGGTTAAATTGTCTTATATAGGTGTAGAGTTGAGAGCAAGAGTGGGCTAAGGCTTATTTATTTATAATTTAGAGGTGTTTGGAAGGATGCTGTTGGTAGCTAGACGATTTTTACGAATATATTTAACACACGAGAGCATTTCAGAGTGTTTAAACGATTTCTAAGAGTGACCTAAGTGTAAATGTTATGTTTTTTGGGGGGATATTGCTTGTACACGGTGGTGGGAGAAGGAGGACCTTGAAAGATGTGATTTACGTGTTAAACGATCTGTTTTCCAAATGCAATTAAACGTTAGAGAAACTCAGAGTGTTCTACATATGACTAAATTACACACATCGAATCGCAAATTTCAAATGAGTATGTGAATAATAAGTGCAATTACACGAGTCTTAAACACAATGTGAGTCTCGAGCTAAGAAATATAATTTAGACGAGAAAAAAACTTAACATCTGGTGTCGACAAGTGCAAACTCAATAAACGAAATCCAGCTAGCCAGTATGAAATTACACAAGACAGAGTCTTTAAACGAGTTCTACGTATGAATGAATAACATGAGAGACAAGTATAACGAACAACTACTGTCTTTAAACGAAATCCAACAAGTCAGTATGAATAAATAAAACATTAACACGATCCAGTCTGGTGAATGTTATATTATGGCCAAAAAAACTCTGAATATGATTTAAACCAGACACAATAGCGTACATCTATTATGATAAGTTTATATATAGTGATAGAAAATCTTACCCCAAATGATTTGTTTGAAAATAACCAACTTGCGTAGAGCGTAATCCCACATCACTTTATATATATAATGGAAAAAATGTACAAACATCCTCGAACAGAAAATTACTATTTAAACCAATGAACGTACTACAAATTTCCGTAAATAGAGCAAACTTGTTAACGCAAACGGTATTTTCGTCTACCAAACACAGAAATCAATTACTTATCACAAACACAGCATATGGATCCAAAAAGAAAAATAATTTAACACACGAAAATCTATATTTTCCCAATAAAAACTTTTATTTAAAACACGTACATTATAAAACGTTAATCGCGGCTATCACTAGAGAAGAAGGTAGGTCAGACTCTTGCAAGCGCACGGGAAAATATACTGCTATTTTTACATAACTTGAGTTGAATTTTATTTTATTTAAAAACTAGTATAAATATATCATGTTTGTATTCTTCTCCAGACATCATCATGTTGTATCTTGAAAAGGAAATCTTGTGATTTGTGTATATGTAAAATTAAATATTTAAATAATTAGCTGAATTCTGTTCGCTAGTTCTGTTGGGTGCACTCATAAAAGTTTTAGATGGAGAAACTTCCTTGTAGGCAAGGAGGGCAGAGGTTTTTGCTACCTGCCTCTGTAAAGGTATTCTGAACTCGCTTTGCTTGTTCCCCTGGGGTGTCACAAAAGTTGGTCAACAGAGCGCTGTGTCCAACTCCAACCTTCAACTTGAGCAGACCAAGGTTCTCGCAAGATACTAACATGTTGTCTCATTTCTTTGCAAAACTTTATTCATTCAGCTATGTTTGATTTTCTCCATTTTTTTTTTTTTTTTTTGGAATTTGCCTTCAGCCCTTCAAAGTTAGTTTTAATTTAAATGATTGTAAGTTTTTAAATCAAGAAAATTACATTTTCTTCGTGAAAGCAAGCAAACCGTTATCCTGAATTTTTTAAATACAAGATAACAGCTTACGAATACTGATTACACCCATTCACAGCACTACAACAAAAGATTCTTTTCTCATCACTCAGTATACATAAGATATTACTGAAAAAAGTTAGCGACATGGGGAATTAAAAAAATAAATAAATAAAGTCACACACAATTCCTTTTTAACATTTTATTATAAAATATTCTTTTAATCAAAATGATCCTTAAACCTGAGTATTTACAATATCAGACAAAAAAGATTGAATTTACAACAAACATTTGCACACAGTTAAAGTCATCATTCAATCACAATTTTTATACAAATATATAAATAAACATTTTAAAACATATTTAAAAAAAAACATAACAAGAGATTGCAATATACAAGAATCATCTTACAACTTAATTACCAAAAACAAGTCATTTTTACAAAATCAAGATATTTCATCAACAACCTTTTAACAACAATCAACTTAGAAACTAAAAGACAGTTAATCAATAACATTTTATCAATGACATTTTACAAACTTACAAAGATTTCATCATACTTTTTTTTACATCTGGAACTTAGACAACTATTAACAAATCTATTACTATTGCTACACTACTGTAACTAGTACTATTGTTACAAAAGGGTCTGACATATATTGCAAAATTTAAAAAAATATTTAAAAAATATACAAACTATAGCGATGTGTACGTAGCCTCTTTCCTAAATATTTACAATATTTTCCCTAACAACACAATCAGGAGGTGTATTCGTAGACATGCACAGAGGGGCGATGATTTGTCACATCCGATATTTCCCACTCACACACGCCAAAGACAGAGTGTAACACACACTCACATGCATGCAGTTTCCACTGTGAATTTGACTTTCTTCTTTAACAAGGGTACAATTTACTGAAGATAGTACTAATCTTGTTAGGCAAACAGGTAGCAGCAGCACTGAATGGTAACATAATTTATAGTTGGTGTAGTCAACTGCAATGAGGATTGTAGTCAGTTGCGATGATGATTGTAGCCAGCTGCGATATTATGTATAACCAGCTGCGATATTATTTATAGCCAGCTGCGATGACTGTGGAACAGGAGGTGTGTGTGGTGTCGGCAGGTGGATGTCCTTGGCGTTCTGTGGAGCTGGGAGGTCTATAAATTTATTGTGTTGTTGAAACTGTTATAGGAAGGGAAAAATATTTACCGAGTTATTCAATAGTGCCCCCAAGGTAAGATTGATATTCCATCTAACTAATGTACCACTTAACATCCATACCTGCCCACACTACCTTTGTTACGCATTCGGCGTAGACTTGATGAGCATGTGAACGGAACTGATATTAGGCCCCCATTACCCTTGTGCAATTTTCGAGGCAATCTCGATAATCCTCGTACCTGAGGGATTGCAACAAATTGGGTTTTACACCCTTCGCCTTACAAATACATTTCTCAATCCTAACAATGTCTACATAAAACTTAGGACATAAACTCACAAAGTGTGTGATTATGTGCCGGCACATTCATCTTTCATCACTCTGGCACAGCCTTTGGTCCTGTGACGGAATCATTGCGGATTATCGAGCGCATAGTTGGATGTATCAAACCATGCCTTTAAATCTGGGGTAATTACTTTATATACATCATCACAAGCAATAGAGTATACAAAGAAATCGATGTCTTAATACAGGAGGTGCAAAGCCGCCAGAAGAAATTTTGTACACATGTACTGATAGTGAAATTCATAGTGTGTTAATGTTGAAAGGTCAAGAATGGCAACACCAGTGTACAAAGGTTTGTTGAACGCAACAGAACTCTTTAACATCTCGATAAGGACTAGGTTTCCATCGAAAATCTGCCTGGTATGTCCGACGTCCTATCAACTCTGCAGCCACATAGATCGTGCCATACCACGAAACGACTCTGATGTCCCTTTCCCAGTAGACATTCTGCAATGTTTTTCCATAAAATGGAATTATTCATCAACTTGAAAAACGATTTTTCGAATGCATTCACAGCCTGCGCATGTTTCTCAATAAAGTCGATGTATGGAGTCATCCATGCCTTCTGCTTAAAGCGCAAAATGCGATGAACAGTCAAGTTTGGCCCCGTACATCAAGCACTGCCTCAGTGTTTCCCCATTTATAACATATTTTTTCTGCAGTTTCTCATGAGAGCCATTCGGGGGTACGCCATTTTCTGAGGCCAAATGCAGATCAAATAGTTTATCACGACACTCCTCTGGAAATGACAGATCAACTTGCACAAAAAAACAAGTGTCACCGTCAGTCACTGTGTTTGCAAAATCCCATGAAAAGAACACGCCAGCCCCAACCCACTCGAAATTACCAATCAGAAGCTTGGACTTCATTGTATGACTGTACAGCCCGTTGACGTCTAAATAGCATACGTATTTCGATGCCACACTGGGGTCATAGTCCTCACCCAAGTAAATATTATTGGTTTCCGCAAGTCTTTTTGAAACCTGGGTAATGCTACCCCTAACCCCGCGTTCTACAAAAAGATACATGACAGGATAAGTCAACAGCTCTAGTCGCGAGTGTGTCATTGACAATAAAGCGTCCCATAAAAGAGATGGCGCTGTAACGTATATGGCGAGGTCAAGACTGTAATAAGCAAAACATACAGTCCTGAAATTCTCAAAAACATCAGCTAGCAAACATGTGTTCACATGTAAGTAATGAATGGCATATTGCAACAAGTTTATGCAGTTGAACACATCCCATACTGCTTAGGCATGAGTGTAATCCCCATCGATAATGCCTTCGCCTTTCATCGCATTATGGAAATGCGTCCTTTGGTGGGAGTGACTTGCACATCAGACTGTCTGGCGACTTAACAAAGTCATAACGAAAAACCTCCCTTCCATTTTGACGATTCGAACTGGGTATTGTCTGGAAACATCGAGCGGGCGATACTCAATTGCGCAGGTAGTAAATTGCCTGCCAAAGTTTTAAGAGAGGAGCTCATGAATTGGAATGAATAAATAAATCTTAACTTGAAATATTACGTCTTTCATTACAATCAGTCCCATTGAGAATGTGTTTTGGGATACATTTGTATTTCTCTAGGGTCATTCCAATCACTTGAATTTTCCCAGGATTTTCTATTACCACGGTTCTGTCATGTAACATAACGTGATGTTCAGCCAAGGGCTTTATAAGAAAGTGAGCATCGTATTTCTGCAGGTTATGGAAAACAGCGACAAGTCGTCTTTTGAGCAGTCTGAAATTCAAGTTGCACTTATTATGTGCGCAGCCTCTGATTTCGCCAGTCAGATGGTCATGGTCGACCACAATATCATCTGTACCGAACAGTTCTTTAGAAATGTGACAACTTTTCTGAGCCGTCAACCTAGCTTCATCAGCAGGGGGTTTTGGCTTCATCGGAACAATGATGCTGTAAATTCCTGAAACCCACTGTGTAAGTTCAACTAATTTGTACATAAATCAGCACCCACAATTTCGAAATACTGAGATAAATTTGCATTATATGAACAAACCAGCAAAATGCTAAAAGCATATGAAACATGTTGATTGATGGTAGTTGTATTACTCATTTCATCATTAGGCAAGCAAGTGGACATGAGTTTCAGGCAAGTTTCTACATCGCAATAGGCAACAAAACCCAATCTCTGCTGTTTTCTGTAATCTTTAAATTCCAAGTACTTGTTCCCAGTGAGGTAAGTACTGCGAATAGCCTTTTGTTGCTGGCAAAGAATACTGTGACATGCAAGTTTCTTCTCACTAACAAAGTATTGGAGACAACAATCGCAAACAAATTTTTTTGTTTTTCTCCTTACTCAGCTGACCAAAAACCACCTTTGATAAATTTCTAACACAGACAAAATGCAAATGAGCGACCTTTCCACTCGCACAAATCGAATAATATTCACATGTTTGACATTACGCACAGGAGAAATACACATGGGTACTACAACCCCACCCTTTTCACAAGTTTCGTCAATTATATTACTATCATTGTCTACCACACAGTAGACAGATAGAAATAGAATACTTCTCCTCAAACTTATGAATATCCTGTATGACTACATGTGTCGACAGACCTTCGATATTCAAAGCCTCATGACGTTTTGGATATGAAGAAAAATGACTTGACATTTTGTGTGGCTGGAAACAAAGATGCTGCAACGGTATAGTGAAAACACATTCCCTCCGGGCAGTCTGCATCGACACAAGCTTTCCTATTAGCAATAAACTTGGGCAGTTTAGTGTGCGCAGCACCGATGCTGAACGGCCGATGTCGACTAACATGGATGTCAACATTTGCAGACATAGATTAAACCCATATAGGATGAACGGAGGACAGGGAGTGCTTTACTTTGAAGAAAAAAGTCTGTAGCGCATTTTTACGCTGTGAGGGATTTCACATACTTACCCGCTACAGAAACAGATAATCTAACTGGCCGGGGTGACACCATTATTAAGTTTAATAAAGGGACTTTATACCTCTGAAAAAAAAATAGAAAATTCCATGTCAGACTCTAATTGATCATTATGTATCCGTGCATCATTTAGTCTTCCCACGAACGCCGTAGCCAATAGCCAGTATGTCAAGTCTGGTAAAGCTTCCACTGAGGCTTGGGAATCGGAAAAGGAATTGTTTTCTGGCTCCCTTGGCGAAATATCTCTAATCGACTCGAAATATGGTTGTGAAATGGTTGGAGAATTTTAAAAATCACAAGAATCTTCCGAGTCTGATAGAAAGAAGTCGTCATTCAAAAGATCAACTTGCTCGTGTTTGGGGGAAGCGGACACATTTCACATTTTGGTTTCGACAATCTCTCCGTAAGCAAATCCATGCTCGAATCGCTTAAGTAGAGATCATTCTCCAAAAGATTAACTCGTTTCCGCTTAGGCAAAGGGATGCTGTATCGACAGCTTGTTTGTAAGATATCAATACAGGATCGCTTATGCTCACCCATTTTCATCAAATAAAAACTTTCTTTAGTTTCCCAGATATAAAAACTCCAACACCACAATAATTAAATTGAAGTAACCCCTCGTTCTGAAAAAAAAAAACACTCTTAATAACTGACACACATACACAAACAATTTAAGTGAAAAAATAATTTATTATTACCATTCTAGACAAAAATGTTTTTCTTAATTTAAAAAAAATTATGTTTGTTGGGGAAAGACAGGAGCGAGAGCTGTGACTAAAAAGGCAGCAAAGTCCGTATACTTTTACAGAGGCAGGTAGCAAGCAGGCGAGGAGAAACAAAATAAATAGTCCAAGATCTCGGCTGCATGCATGGTGAGGGGGAAACAAGGCGAGAAAAGCTGGGCTGGTCCTTGTGCGCAGCTGTGTTAGCGAAACAATGGGAGCTATAGTACACTAAACAGCTGCTAGTGCTCAGGTGCACCAACATCCGGTAGCTCTACTCCTCCTGAGCCAGTCCGTCAACTCCCACTTCTCCCTGCTGATGTGCAAAGCCTGCTGGTCGTGAATGTGCGACAGAGGGAGAGAACTTACACCGCTTGGTCCCTTTCCCTTCCAATGACACATAGCGTAGACCCTACGAGTATCTCTGCATTGTGAAGAGTGATAGGAAAAGGAGAAACCTGGCACTTTCACTCCAACCCCGTGCCTCCACCGATTTTCAGTCCACAACCCGTCTCCAGTAATGAATTGACCGTATCCCGGGATCTGCTTAGTCTACTTTAAACGTTATTTTTGTGCGAGAAAAACTTCACATAAAACAAATTGTCTGAATATTACAGCGCCAAAAACATTAATGAAATCATTTACACCGATAAAAAAATTCAAATTTCTACACCATCAAAAACTTTTAAGTTATGATACACCGCCAAAAAATCATTTACTCTATTGAAAATATCTTTTTATGAAATTTAATAACCATTTTCGAAATAAGATAAATAACTAAAGTTTTAGCAAGGGGAATTAATCTATTACACTCAAAGCATTTAAAAGACTTGTCTAAAATTCAAACATTTTACGCTATAAAACTAAACATTCTTAAAAAATACCTAAAATTCAAATATTTTACATTACAAAACTAAGCATGCAATACTTAAAGCAAACCTACATACATATTTAAGTAATTTAATACTTTTAACAATTATACAATCATGTATTTTAGAAGCAAAATTCCCCGAAACTTAAATCCCCCCCCCCCCCCCCCCACACTCACACTCGCATTTACTTATCAACTTTGAAAAGGAAATGTCTAATAATTAACTTAATTACCAAACCACTCGATCAAGAACACTTCATTCGTTAGAAATACTCAAAGGTTAGAAACACTCAAGGCTCATATATTCGTCGAAATACATCCTTCTCCAGTCAACTCACACTGAACAAGCTTGGGATCTGAGATTATGCATCTTCCCCATCACTCTTGGCGGGAATGCGTAATTCTCTCTTGTTTTAGCGGTTCAGTAGTTCATACCCCCTACACACAGCATCCCTCCCTTAAAGATTTCTTATAATTACATAAAACTAACTAAAATTTACATAACTTTTCCCCTGCAGTCACACTCAGTCATACACTCACGCCCAAATATAGCCAAAACCCCTCCTTAAACATCGTTAAATAGCCTTAAACATCATTAAACATTCTTAAAAATACTTAAATTGACAAATATTCTGAAAAAATTTCATTTGATTTTAAAGAAATTTCATTCGGGTCAAATGGTTTTTAAAGAAAAATCATTCAGTTGTAATGATTTTTAATGAAATCTCATTGATTTGCAATGTTTTATAAAGAAAATTCATTTGGGTGAAACAATTTTTAAAGAAAATTTATTCAGTCATAATGATTTATAAAAAATAATTCATTCGTATTAAATATTTGAAAGAAAATTCATTCGGGTGTAACAATTTTTAAAGAAAATATATTCAGTCCTAAGTATTTATAAAAAAAATCTATTCAATTTTAAAATTTCATTAAGTTGTAACGATTTTTAAAGAAAAATAATTCTGGTCTAACGATTTTAAAGAAATTTCATTCAATTGTAACAATTTTTAAGGAAAAGCAAAAAACTTTAAACAAAACACCGAAAAACAATTAATTTTTTTAAATGATTCACTTACTTAAACTTTTGTAGCCAAGATGATGGTTCATGAAGGAGACTCGAACTCAGGTCAGTCGAGCTGAGCGCTACCCCACTCCAGCAGAAAAGCATTGGGGTGGCTGGGAGCTCCGTGGGATACTAGTCTGGCAGGCAAGGAGGCTTCCTTTCACCATCGCGTTAGAACCGATGGGCACGCGAGTGGATACCTTGCTCGCAAAACCATCGTCATGTCAGGTTCTGGTAGCGGCTGGTGGAAGGGCGAATAGATCTCTTGACCATCGTGGAAGAGCCCCATAGAGTTAAGCATGAGGCGAGCAGACGGTCGGTGCTCTTGACCTAGGCATTTTGGACTAGTTCACAGGGAGTCCACACATGAGAGAGTAGATGTCGACCCTACGAGTCACAAAAGCAACTGAGCTCCAGGGGGGGGGGAGGGGGGGGGGGGTATTTATACCCTCACCATCCTCCCTTGTCGCATAAAAAAATAACGCTATTCGCCTGAAATGGATATTAAATAGACGAACAATACGTTTTAAGACACGTTAACATGTTTTTAAGCAATTTTTACTCATTAGAAATAATTTTATGCGATTTTTTCAAATTTAGTTTGGAAAACCTGTATTTTAGTCTTTATATCTGAATTTAACATGTATTTGTCCATTTTTAAGACAATAGGTTTGAATTGCATTATTATTTAACGATTTCTTACATGAACAATTATCATTACAATACAAACTTTTTTGCATTATGATGTGAAATCAATTTAATGCTATGATTGAACACTCTTTTTACGTATAAAAACCAATTCCTTTTTTTTACTATCATTTATTTTAAATTTTGATTGATTAAACCTTTTAGTTAATATGATTAACAAATTAAAAATTAGCTACTATCATACAAGACCTAGCCTGAAATCGAACCCAGAATCTATGTATCCACCCAACACTGAAAGTAAGAAAATATATTACATTTGTACATGATCTAAGCGGATGTCGAACATAGCTTAATAAACAATGTCTTAGCCAGGAATCGAACACACAAAGTATATATTACAATTTACCATGCCTTATCCGGGATTCCAAACCAGAGTTCCCTTGCCTAATCTGATAACTCTACGGAGGCAGGCGACATTTAACAACATACTTGATGTATAATTTTTTTTTCTAGCAGACATCTTTTTGTCATATTCAAATATATCTTTATTTGATTAGTATTTCTTTGGCGAAATAATAGTCTGTTTGTTATTTGATTTATTATTTTTTTTACAAGACTTTCTTGTTAGTGCAACATACTTTTAATATAAAATTTAAGAATCTCTCTCTTTCTTTCTTTCTCTATCTCTCTCTCTCTCTCTCTCTCTGTTGAGACAAATGCTATCAATATTTTTCATTTCATAGCAAAACAAGCTCACTTTTAATAAGGAATAGGGCATATAAATTTTAAGAAATGGATTCATTTTTACATGATATTTATTTACAAAAATATATACAGATACAGGTTGATCCAAAAAAAATCACATTAACACTGAAGCACCATACTATGTTCAAAAACATATTTAAGCAAGTAGGAAAAAATTTCTCCAAAACATATACAAATTGCACATACTTGTTTCAACACTATCAAGTAAAGGATGGGACAAAATTTATTTAATATTATCAAGAAGAATTTACTCTAAACATTACCATGTTAAACAAACACAAGTGAATTCACAATATATTTACATTTTTTAAAACTAGCAAATAGAGCATGTTTACACAACTTATTAAAAAATAAAGGTAGATCCAAAACTTAGTGTAAAAACAATTACACCTTGCACCGAAAACACCTACCGGATAACACAAAACATTTTAACACTATAAAATACAATATTCTTCTTTAAAAACAAATATTTTTTTATAATATGTTAGTAACTTCAGTGAACAAATGTTTCATGCATTTCCTTAAAATTGGATCCAGGTCCCCATCTTGATCTCTGCTTACAAGGAGTGAGCATTTCTTATGACCTGGTTTTAATCTGTTTACACACAAACATCTATACAAGTACAGGCGTGTAAAAAATGCTTTCAACCAAATCAGGATAGGATTCAACATAATGAGAGTATGCATCTTCAATACTAGATGGAACAGGGTGTTTGCAGTCATACAAAACACTGGACAATTCTTATTGTCACCGCTCTGAATGAGTTCGTGGCTTTTCATCTCCTAGAGGAAAGTAAATTACTTTAAAATAAAAAAAATGTTTTCACAGTTTTCTGTAGATTCTAGCGAAATTCCCTGGCACCATAGGGCGAAAGTTATATTGTACTTTCCTTGTTTGACACTGACATAATGATTTGCAGGATGAAAATACGTCATGTTGCTACTGTAACATAAAACACTCGACTGAGAAAGATTTAGCAAGGACCAATGTATGAATATTGTTAAATTCATTCTCTCTAAATATGCAAGTTGAAACGTGTTTTAGGGTTAAATTTTATGTACATAACATTTTGATGAATCACACCCAGTATGAGACGTGTAACCAAACTTGTCTTTGCTATAATGATATAAAGTATGAAGATTATCACATTTTTTGAAATACTGATAAGGCAAAAGAGTGTCTGTATTATAAACAAGATGTTTCATACATTTTTCTTCTTCACAATATGAAGTTACAATGTGTTCACCCTTAAGTTTACATTTACAACCTACTATACGAGGCCTGTATTGTTTTACAAGACATTCAGAACTGTTACAGCTAGTTAAAGTAGCATCATATGTATTTGGTTTACTACATACTGACAAAGCTTGAGAGAAATATTTGCATTTGAAATGAATGTGCGACTTGTATTTCATTGGACACAATGGGAACATTGGGATCATTATTATGAATTAGCCACTTCACACACACATCAATTATACATCGATGGAAAAACTAATCCTTGTTCGAAAACAAAGTTGTGGATATTCCTTTCGCAGGTCTCCTGCCAACGAACGGTGATATCTCAGTGAGGTCTGGTGAGCTGGTAGTCTATTACTCCATATCACCGTTCCTCTTCTATTTCCTCACTAAGACTGGCAATCATCAAACTCCTAATGTTGTTGGTAAGTCACTATCAGGGATAAGATATCTCGCAGGACAATAGTTGCATGCTATTCCTCCACCAAAATGAATGCCGAGACTGTTGTCTAAAGTGTAGCTCAATGTTCTATACAGTTGCAGACATGAATTTGTAGGACCTCTTATACATCTATAGGGTTGAAGATCCTAGCCATGACTGACAATTTTATACTACTGATATAGTCTGCCAGATGTTCTAACTTTGAAAAACATTGCATTGTCACAAGCCACAGGGAGAAGTTAATTCTTGGTCACAGATGTACGTATAATGCTGCTCGTTGTTGCATTCTTACGCCAAACAGTAGTAACAGAACAGAAATCAAACTCCTTCTGCATAATGTATTCGATTTTCGTGTAGGGTTTGCTTTTGATGATGTATCTACGGTGAGCTTGAAATTCCAGTTTACCTTCGTTACACGGCAGCTTGCTGTCAGGACATAAATTATACAAAGGACAATAATTTCACCCATAACATACATCGAACATTTTAAAAGTTTTTGTTAGACTGATTAACGAGAAACACCAATGTTCACCTCCATTACACATCTGTATCTGCAATGGACTATCTTCATCATCAATTCGAAACCACACTCGCCTGAATCCTGGAGTAACACTAGCATACTGAAGTGATGAGTCGAACCTGTCCATCGTAACTGAAACTCTGCTGGACGATTCTCTCTCTCTATATATATAGACACATATTCTTCCAGTTAAAAATTAGTTATTCGACAACTTTTTTAGATCAAATTTACAGACACAAACAATACTATTCCATAACTCACAGTTCCATATTCCGCATGGTACTTTTAAAAGTTCGCTACTGTCTTATATTTGCATGATGTGTTCCTTAATATTAAATTTTTCAGTCCATAAGGTTGAAATGATATTGTAAAATTCTCTAATCAAGTTACATTTGGTTTTATGAAAATCTGGTTCTTTGGTTATATCTGTACTGCGATTTCTAAAACATAAGTTCCAAGAAGAACAGGGCACTTCGCTGTCAGGCCACATATTAAAAACAGGACAGTCTTCTTCTTCATCACGCAGCACTCGTTCTGTATACAGGCTTACTCCGAAACTTTTTGCGAAATTTCAATGTTCATTTCTGTTACACATCTGTGTTCGAAAGTATATGTTGCCTAGAGACTGGAACCATACTGTCTTGTGTCCTCGAAAAATAGCTGAGAACGTTTTATCTGGGTCGAATTTCTCCATTTTTTCGAAATTGTATGCTACCTGTAACAAACCATTTTTGGAAAAAATAATACCTTTATATGTAGGTAGGATCTTGGTACAAATATCCTCTTAAAGCTTAGCTTTTACATTGAGAGCACAACATTTTTTCCGCACAGTGGATTGTATTATCGTGTTTGACTATTGAATTAATACTCAGTCATGGTATCTTCTAATATTTATTACTTCTGCATTTGTAAAAAATTTTTAAATTTCCTTTTGTCTTGTTCCAAGCACATATATGGGAGTCTTCGAGTAACGCATCATTTACATATTGAAAACGTTTTTCATGAGCTATGTCACCAGAGTCCCATTTCAGGTTATGTATCTTGTAAGTCTGTTCCCAAAACATAATTTTAATTTCAGATTTTAAACTATACCAAGGTCTGGGAGATTTAAAGCATAGTACTTTACAGCCATTAGCGTCAGTTGCATAAGAAATAGCAAGCTCCTTAATTACAAAGGAGTTGTCTTGGTAGTTTTCGAAACCCTGAGCGTAGCACATCATTTTTCTGTTATTTGTTTTTTATACACTATTAACAAAATGTCTCGCTCTCATATAATATTTTATAAGATGACAGTGCTCGCCTCGGAATCTACTTCATTAACTCTGGAATCGTCCATTACTATATCTGGAATAATCCTAGCTTCTTGTATTTGTTCCAGCCTGCGTGACATACAATCCCTCCACATATGCTGTAAGTTCTCATCATTAGCAAAGGCAGACATACCATATGGACAGTCTTCACAAGGTAAGTATGATACGATATCATCTGCTTTTAAATGTTCAGCCAGAAACAGATACACTAATCTTATTTAGTGGCCCGCAAAACAAATTATAAATTCTTTAGGCAAGTCTTGCAGTTGGGAACACTCTAGACTCAATAAGGTTTTTCTTTCCCATAGGCTAAAATAGCATTGAACGTTTAAACACATTCATAGTCGCAATTGTCACAACAGTGACCTTGATGCATTGTACCTGATGCAAAGATGAAATGTCTTGTAGATTCTGTGTTGATGATGATCTAGATGTAGCGAAGTTGTAGTAGACACCTAGCATTGTAGTGGATGCCTGGAGCTGTAGTAGACATAATGGAGATGTAGTAGTCGTGATGCCTGTCTGGAGCTGTAGTAGATGTAATGGAGCTGTGGTAATCGTAATGGACATCTAAAGCTGTAGTAGACATGCTGGAAATCTGTTGTTGTAGAGGACGCCTGGCATTTGTTCACATTATCAACGCTTGCAGTTGATATAAATGCTTCCCGGACGACTATAGTAGACGACACCTGACATTGCTATCTATGCTATTCCAATGCATGCACATGGAGTGATCTTAGCAGATGCCGAGTTAAGACTGAGAAAAAAACAATACTTTATCACTCCTTATATACTGTAAGGATTCAAAATGACACCCATTTCACTGTAAATTTACAAGAAATTGGACCTTTTGTTAAAAAGTAAGAATAATGTTGAAATTGCTATTTTCCAACACCGAAAAACATGATTTCAGCCTGTATTCATAACGTTTCGTTAAACTTACACAGGAAACTATTAAAATATTAAATAAATTTAAATATATACGTTTTATGTTACATGGGATACATTTTGCTGTTGGAAAGTTTTAGGTTAGATATAAAGAAAGGGAATGCGTTGGTTGAGCGGTTAACAGGCTCGCCTCCACGGACAGGTCACACCCTAAAAACAAATTCTTTCGCAATGTGTGGATGTGTTAGACGTTGGTAGGCGGGTTTTATCGGAGATCTCTCTCTTGTTTCCCCTAGTGTCAGGTGCGTGAGCCGGCGCTTCTCGTCCTTCTTCCCCTCATCAGCTCTCAAGACCTCGTTGTTAAAAGAGATGAGCAAATCTTTCCAATAATGCTTCTCTCGTTTGCGTCGAATTGATGATAAAAACATTTCTTAACGAGTGAATAAAATATGTCATGTATTTCTGTGTGATTTTACAAATCATAGTTTGCTTGATTCACATATGCATTTGTTGTTGTTAGAATTTAAAATCTGGGGATTATCTCGGGGCTTATATTGGTAACTTGATTTCATGGACTTCTAAAAATTTTTCACTGCTCATATAGTCAAACTGTTGCGTAAGGTTGAAACCACAGTGAGTGAGGTGAAATCTCTTGGGGGTACGCATTCAGACGTATACAAGTCGACACAGGGGAGCCAACACTAGAAAAACTTGTTCTGAATACTCTACCTGGGGAGGAGTGCGTTGTCGTGAAACAGATACTGCAGGAGCGCCAACTCACGAAAAAATACGAAAAAGCATTCTCAAGGCTGACTGCGTAAAACTGGTTTTTGCGAACACCAGGCTGGATCGATACTGGAGGTCTTCAAAAAAGTCAGCTTCATAGTAGGGTGGTAGGAGTGTGTGGACAGGGTCACATCTCTCTGGACACGGCTTGTGGGAAGGGGGTGGCTGGCATCCTGGACTCGGGCCGGTTCTGATGGCGAGGAGTGAAGGGTAGAGTGACTACGAGCAGGCAGCTCCTGATCTGCATGCAACTAGGCATTTGTCGACATTTTGACTCAGTTGCGAAGAATGACAATCGCAGGCAGCTCGGGAGAATGACCCCCAGGACCTCGCAGACACGTCTTGGGGGGGGGGGGGGTGGTTGGCATCGTGGAGTCGGTCCGGTTCTGAGGGGTGCAGAGTAGAAGAGGGAGGGTAGGGGATGCCTACAGGCGAGCGGGACCCGATCTGAACGTAACTTATCAGTTGACGCCATCTTCCTTAGTGCTGAAAAAATTGACAGTCGCAGGCAGCATGGGATAGCAGTCTGGCGAGGGGTGGGAGAGTAGGGGGGAAGGGGGTGTAGGGAGCTCTGGAGCGAAGAGACTTCAGCTATCCACTATCCGCCATCTTAAGTCGCTCACGAATGCTTGGAGGAGACAGATGTGTATATCTCTCTCTCTTTTCTCTTCATCTCGCGGGTTGGCGGCCGACGACCATCTCTAGTGATAGCTGCTATTAACGTTTTATAATATATGCATTTTAATATAAAAGTATTTTATTGGGAAGATATAAATTACAGTGTGTTAACTAATTTTTCTTTTCAGATCGATGTACTGCGTTTGTGATACGTAATTGATTTATGTGTTCGGTAGACGAAAATACTATTTGCGTTAACAAGTTTGTTCTATTTATGGAAATTTGTAGTACGTCCGTTATTTTAAAAAATATTCTCTCTTCGAGGATGTTTGTGCATTTTTTCCGTTACATATATCAAGTGATGTGGGATTACGCTCTACGCAAGTTGGTTATTATGAAACAAATCATTTGGAGCAAGATGTTCTATCATTATACATAAACTTATCAGAATAGACGTATGCTATTGTGATTGGTTTAAAGCGTATTCAGAGTTTTTTCTTTTGGCCATACGATAACATTCACCAGGCTGGATAGTGTAAGGCATGTGTCATTTGTATGTGTGAACTTGTTAATGTGTTATTTATTCATACTGACTAGCTGCATTTCGTTTAAAGAAAGTATTTGTTCGTTATACTTGTCTCTCATGTTATTCATTCATACGTAGAACTCGTTTAAAGACTCTGCCTTGAGTAATTTCATACTGGCTAGCTGGATTTCGTCTAGTGAGTTTGCACTTGTCGACACCAGATGTTAAAATTCTCTCTCGTGTAAATATATTTCTAAGCTCGATACTCACGTTACGTTTAAGACTCACGTAATTGCACTTCTATTCACGTGGTCGTTTGAAATTTGCGATTCGATGCATGTGAGTTATTCATACATAGAACACTCTGAATTTCTCTAACATTTTAATTGCATTCGGAAAACAGATCGTTTAACATATAAATCGCATCTTTCAAAGTTGTCTATCTGCTACCACCGTCTACAAGTAATATCTCCCCAAAAACATAAAATTTACACATGAAATTCAGTTTTTGTAGCCAATTATGTAGATATAAACTTGAAACAAAACCTAAGTGTGAGAAATTATACTCTCAATCTTATGTATTGATGTAAATATAACAATTTGTATTTCAGTCATTTTAAATTTAATTATTAAGTTTTTTGATCTTTCCAGGGAAAAACGGTATACATTAAGGCAGATTCCAACCCGCCATCTTGGATTTATTGATTTTTCGCCAAAGTTTCAATTTCAGAAGGTGCATTGAAATTTCCCGCACGATATATCCTAAATAACAGCTTCCCAAACTTTGTCGAACTGCCACAGCTTCGCTACATTTACTAATTTTTAGATAGTAACTGTCGAGGCGAAACGCAAGATTATTTCTTGCGAACGATTACAAAGGCGACGATATCAACAGTAATCAAGAAATACTGACCACAGACAACGCACTAGGCAATGTTTTGTGCTCTGTCGTTCCTAAAAAAAAAAAGATACAAAACTGTATTTATAAATTACGGCGAACATTCCATAAATCCAAGATGGCGGGTGGGAATCTGCCTTAACAAACACGTCGTAAATGATCTACGGAAAAAAAAAAAAATGTAAAGTACTAGCGCAGTCGTGGGACATAGATTTATACTTATTATAAAAAATCAACACAATTTTAGTATCAAAATACTACGACTTCAAGTACTTTTGTGTTTCATGCTTTACTACACTCGAACCCAGCCCGATGCCCGATGGTCGTAGGGGCCATTCAGCATACGATCCGTGTTTAAATCGCTAGGCCTCATATGCCACAAATTCATGCCAATTAACATGCCAGATATACAGTCGTCTTAATGATCTTCATAGCCCTTCTGCACGAAGGCAATACCGATTCTGCAACTCTAAGGTTCTTTTGGGTCAGCCACACCAGTGTCCGCTCAAACTCTTAGCAACGCCACGTTTGCTAAGAGTCGCAAACCCTCCATTACATATTTTCTTCCAGCGTCATACGCCCACTAGTACGGTTATTAGGTTGGCAATTGAATCGTGCGTTACGCCAGTTACGCCCTTATTGTGCCGCGCGCCTCGCCCGCCATCCCATGGTCCATTGAGCTGCCGAGCGCTTTCGATGGTTATCTCCACATCATTTCGACGAGATAGTTAGTCTTTTGTTTCCGCCCCGCCCCCATTTTCTCCTCTCCGAGCACTGTACATCTCCTTCTACCACTCCTACGCCACACTCACGATCCACCCCCTCCTTTCGGTTTGGCGGTATCCTCGATAAACGTCTTTAATACCGCCCCATCATGTAATGAAACATTTATGAAACTGGATACAGGCCCCCCACCAGACAAGAAATTTTACAGTCGCGAACAGCAGCTCGTCCAGATGATGTTATGGGTAGGCAACCCAAGCAAAACCATTACCCCCTCTCTGTCTTAAGCTAAAGACAAGAAATCTTAAAACTTTGGATAAAATAATTCGTCTTCTTTACACGGCTGAATTTTCCCTGAAATATATTGCGAAATATGGTTATGAATAAAGTCGATTGTGAACACAGGTGACTAGACAAGGAGCAGCAATGAAATGAAACAGGAATACCCTGAGAAAGCCACCCTTTAGCATCGACTTTCTATAGCTTTCTACGACTAACTCGATGCAGTATTGATGATGTTCCTCAGTACCTCTGGCAACCTAGTAACTCAAGAAATCCCGGTGGGGTCAACATTTTTTTGAGGCATGTAGTTCGTAGATTAGGTAATGATTATATATATAATATGTATAAATATTTTAATAAAAAACATAAGGCAGCAATAAAAATATAAACTAGTTTCCTTACAGTTAGCAACAGTTAACAGTTCTGCATCTTTCTTTTTGTATTTCATAAAAAATGATGTGTTTAGATTTGATTATCGTTGCGAAAAAATCTTATCTAAAACACCTGGTTTACATACTCTCTTCTCCCGTCCACACACTACCAAAAGCCCATGAACATTATGTGCAATTCTCATAGCATTATAAATGTTTTTTTTTTTTTTTTTTCAATATGAATTTGGCCATCTTTCTTCCTTCACAGAACGTCCTCATTTGTCTCCAACTGCTCGTCCCTGTTCTTCAGTCCACACTCTCTTGGATCTTGGTTCCGGTCTGTCTTCCAGGAATCTTGCGTTGTCTATCAGTCACTCCTAATGTTCTCTCTGTTGTTGTTGAACAATTATTCTATTATCCCAACTTTCTCTGCATCTTTCCTGGTCTCTACCATCCATCCTGTTGTCCATTTCAATTTTGCAATGTAGTTGAATATTTTCTTGGCGAGTCTATTCTCATTCATTCTTTTTAGGTGTACATAAAATTTCAGTCTTCGTTTTCTCAATGTGTCTGTAATTTTTTCGGTATTTCTGTATAGGTCTTAATTTTTCCTCTGGATCCAGGCATTGTCTGTGTTTTTGAATGGTTCCAAAATTTTTCTCAGGATTTTCGTCTCTCTTACTTCCAGTTATCGCAGTTCTCCTTTCTTGTTCATCGTCAGGAATTCTGATCCATATATTGCTTCTGGTTTAATGACTGTATTATAGTGTATAATTTTGGCTTGGATGGATATTGCTTTCTTACTGTAGTGGTTTTGCGTTATTCTGTACGCCAATTCCAATTTTCTAACCCTTTGTTTGTTTGTTGTGTTGTCCAGCCCATTTGGTTGGATCCATGCTCCTAGATATTTAAACTTATCTACCCTCTATATTTGTACATGTTCTGTTTTCATGTATCTTTCCATGTTGTGCCTGTATTCTATATATTCTGTCTTTTCGTAGGAGATTTCCAGTCCTGTTTTTTTTTTTTTTGGCTATTTCGTATAATGTTTCCACCATGGTTTGTGCATCTTTCCTGTTTTGTGTTATTAATGCAACGTCGTCGGCAAATGGCAGACATTTCACCTCAAACTTTCCTTTCCCTTGTCCTATACTGACTCCTTTCACTCATTTTTCTTCCAAGGCCATTTCCCATGTCTTCATGATTTTGTCAAGTACAAGGTTGAAGAGAATTAGTGAGAGTCCATCCCCTTGTCGAACTCCTATTTGATTTTGAATGCTTCGGAGATTTCCCCTCAGAATTTTATTTTGGATGTAGTATCTGTGAATGTCTGTTCTATTAGTCTTCTGGTATTTTGGTCTATCTTTAACTCGTTTAGTGTTAGGAATACTGTGTGCCTGTCTATTGAGTCATATGCTTTCTTAAAGTCAATGAAGGTGACTACAGTGTTCTTACTGTGGAGTGTTCTGGCCCTTATTATCGTTTTCAAGTTGAAGATCTGTTCTGCGCATGATCTTCCTTTCCGAAATCCTGCTTGACGTTCTACTCTGTTTAATAGTTCCTTAGATAGTAACTTGTATGTCACTGATAGTAAGGAAATACCTGTAGTTATTTACGTCAGTTTTGTCTTCTTTTTTGTGGAGTGGGCGAATTAGTGCTTGTTTCCAATCATCTGGTATTTTTCCTGTTGACCAAATTCCTAGAATGACTCGATGTATTTTCTCTACTGCTAGTTTTCCTCCCAATTCTCACATTTCTGCTCTTATTCCGTCTTATCCTGGTGCCTTATTGTTCTTTAGTAGTTTTAATAATGTGTTTCTATTTATTTTAGTGTTGGTGATTCTGATGGTGGATTTTCTTGTTGTGGTTCTCAAAATTCTAACCTTTCTGTTGGTTCTTTGCTGTTAAGTAATTTCTCAAAGTAGTCTGCTAGTAGTTGGCAGCTTTCTCCGTTGCTCATTAACAATACTCCATCTTTGTTTTTGAAGTGTAGACTGGGTGGCCAGTATCCTGATAATTCTTCTTTAACTATCTTGTAAAATTCCCTGGTGTTATTTTTCTTGAAATCCATGTCTATTTCACCAAGTCTGTTCCACATGTGAGTGGCAGCCTCAAACACAATTCTAAGCTAAATACTTGAATTCAAATTCACGAAGGAGGATTAACTCCGCCATTGTCCGGTCCCAAGCCCGGAATGAGAAAGGAGGAGGGCTGGTCGAGTGGCGATCGACCGTACGAAATAATGCTAACCTCAGCAGCGTCTGTTCCCTATGTTAAGGGCGGCTGCAAAAACCAGTAGCATTATAAATGTAATTATTTAATGATGTTAAAAATTAAATATAACATTACGATAAAACAATTAAATATATATTAAATATTAATTAAATTTGAATTTTCTTATTTTTATATATTGTTTTTTATTAACGAATAACGTTAGAAAATGAAATACACATTAGTTATCCTACACGTTTTTAGTTACCCAATCGTGATGAGTTAAGTTTTTCATAACACCATTTTATTCAATACGGCAGCGAATAGCGTGGAGAGTGGAGAGATTAACCGGTTTATAACATCGAGGTTTTAAGAGCCGATGAGAGTGAAACGAGGTGAGTATGGAGCAGCACCGGAATGCAAGGGCGGCGGAAACGGGATATCCTCGAGGAAACCCTCCGACAATCGCACATGCGAAAATCCGGGAGCGAACCCGCCGGAAATCAAACCCGGTTCACTTATGTGGCGAATAGAACGCTTTGAAACTAACAGTGTAGGTGAACCGCGTTTTATTCATCGCTCTCACTGTCATGTACAAGAGAAAGAAACGCCATTCATCACTGTTTGAAGGCCTCCCTTGGACAATAATTAGGCGCCGCGACACACATTCTTGAACGAGGCGTTGGGAGCTGTCCATTACCCGTCGTAACATATCACCAGGGATAATGTTGGCAGCTGTTTTGCATGGTTGTGGAACGAGTCTGAAATACTTCTTATTTGAAGTAGCCTCATTAGAAATTGGCACTCGGCAAATCCTGGAGCTTGGATGGCCAAGGGATGCCACCAGTGTCGCCAACTTAATGAATTTTCCAACATATTTGGTGGATTTTAATTCCTACTTAGTTGACAAAACTGTTGTTTAGTGGATATTCTAAAATATGTATCATGATATCATAATATATGCATGGCGAAGAGAACAAGTAAATATTTCTGCCATACTTCTGTAATTGTTATATATGAATCGGTGGTATTGCATCCTTACGGTTATTTTTTTACGATGGCATGTGATTCAGCCGCCAAAAATTGGTTGTAACAATTTATAAAATGGCTATTTTAAATTGAATTTAAAGTATGGGTACTTTTATTATTCTAAAGGTAATGTGTAATGTAAAGGGCTTTTTACCGTCCCTCGCTTTTATGTTTGAAAACTTAGCAGGGGACGGCTTACAGACTAAACCTAACTTAAATTAACACCCATGCCTTACCCGGGATTCAAACCCAGAGCCTCCCTCCCGCACCCCAGATCGGTGGCGCATCAAGTGACTGTGCCACAGGAGGTCGGTCGGCTATTCTAAAGGTGATTTAATGCATTTTCATACGGATACCGGTAAATTTCTCACTTGTGGCCTAGTGGCATCCTCTGTCCACACATTGGCAACACTAGATGCTACCGAATCGCGGAATCGCTCTCTGTGGACAGATCTGTCGCAACAAACCCACACAAATTCTTGAGCGCACCGTCACGCCATCCTGTCGAAACCACAGATTTGCCAAGTCCACGGCTATGTCTGAACTCAGTGCAACATACCATGGTTCACTTGCCCTTGATACCTTCAGTATTCACAATTACCCACATTCCCATGATTCGTTCGTGACCAAGTGCACAGGAAAAAAGTCCAACGTTCTTCTAACAAAAAAAATTCCATTGAAGCATTTATTTAAACGTCTATGTGGTAGTAAAATTAATAATGTTAACTATTTAAAAAGTATTTTACTACTATAATGCAACTATACTGTTGAAGTGTTAAATTTAATAAAGCCTCTAAATAATGTTGCCGCAACCCATTGTATTATGCTAAACATTACAGGAAGAGAAAAATATTCTGTGTTACTGCGACATTACAGAAATGTCCAACCAACACAAGTTTACATTGACTTGACCTTGTAAAATGGCGGAAAGCAGTGAACAACAATAACGTAACAAAATGAAACCAAGTATTTAAATTTTAAAGCACAATATGAGTACTAAATGTAGCTTAGGCCAACTCCCAAACCTTGCAAAACAGTTTACGTGTGCCAAATAAACATAGGCCTGCCTATATTTATAGAAAACAAAGTATTTCCACATAACGAAAGAGAACTGCAGTTTGTCGCCATACTGTACGGAACATCCACAATAAGAAACACAAGATGTGTTAAGATAGAGCAGTTGGTAGGGTGTCAGGTTTCGTAAAATGATCAAGCACTGAAGGCGCGGGTTCGATTCCTCTTCCAGTCATTTTTTTTGGTAATATTTATTTTTGTGACGAAATAATTGTACTTAATGTAATTCACACCGGAATGTTTTTCTTAAGCAAAGAAAACACAAAAATTTTTTCTAAACACAAATATTAACATCAATTCAACACAAAATTTGTTTTGCCTTAATGTCGTCTGTAACAGTTGCTACAAAAGTACTTAATGTTACCTTTACACTAACAGCTAAACAGTATATAACACTAACGGCAACATTAGTTACCCACGGCTCACATATAACAAGAAATTGCTGTTGTAGTAACATTTTAATACTGTTGGCATACGAGACTTCTTAGTGTGTGGGTATAAACTGGAACACCCGTCTTCATTTCCCAGTTTGTAACCCTTTCACGAAAAAAAAAAAAAAATCAATTAATTAAACACATTCCTTACGTTTGCCTTGGTTTGTGTACGGGCAGCAGTGCCCAGCAAATGGCAGGAAGAAGTTGCAAAACCGTCATAAACAACTGACAAGCGAAACGCACGTGAAGGGACGTCGCGTCGCTGGCGCCCTCAACGCAAGTTCGGGGGGAGCGACAATGTGACGTCACAGCCGCTTGCACTCTACCCAGCGCGGTTCAGACACAGCCCACGCCGCGCAGACGTAAGCGAGACAGAAAGAAGTCGTACGTGCAGCGTCATCAAATACCGCCGACCGCTGCTGTCCACGAAGAAATTAGGCACGGTATAGTTGATTCGCAGTATCGCCGACCTTTTCTGAAGCCCTGCTGAGTTTCTACTTGCACGATATTCCTCCGCCTCGTGCAAACTAAGCTTAACTACGTGCGGAAAATTACACAGAGGACAACGCATCGCTTTCCTGCGCACTCAGTTGAAAGATTATTTTGCATGACAACTACTTGTTGTTACTGCGCTACCAACACACATTTTTTCTCACTGTTTTTATTCATGTTTATTACAAAATAAATATTATAACGCATAAATAAAATATTGGTAAAACTTCAATTTAACGAAAAATAATATACGTGCATCTGTGTTTACAGACGTATAAAACGCTTGATACATGGCATATTTAGGAAATAACTAAACATATCATACATGGGGTGATTTTTCAAAGGTTTGATTAAAAAAAGGCCGAAGAACCGTGAATGGACTATAGTTCCGAACGCAGCAATGCCACATTGCACCATCACAAGGGAGTTGAGCAACTGACATTCACTCCACTATATTCTGTCTCATGTACGAGAGAGAGAGAGACTGGATTGGAAAGAAATTTGGGCGGCTGTTAACATAGACGTCTTGAGAGCAGATGAGGGTGAAACGAGGCGAGTATGGAGCAGCATCGGAATGAAAGGGCGGGGGAAATGGGAGATCTCCGAGAAAACCCGCCGACCAGCAGCATCGTTCGCGGCACAATTCCCACATGCTGAAATCCGGGATCGAACCCGGTTCGCCCAGGTGGGAGGCGTGTAGTCTAACCACCACACCACCGCGGTCCCTCCAATGAACGAGTGCACTTTTCCGGGAGCTCTGAAAGTATTTTTGCGTATAGTTATTTTCACGAGAAAATATTCTCTGCTAACATACTGCTGAGTGTGCTTATGTAAACATCACCTGTGTCGAGATACCGCTGTATCCATGGAAACGTATGTAAACAGGACTGCCTTCAGAACTGTCTATAAAAGTGCACTCGTTCTTGAGGCAGCTGTAAATATAGACCCGGAAATGTCGCGAATTCATTCGAGGAAAAAAAAAGCGTATATTAGATATTAGAATGCAGTTTTGAACCGGACTGTGGTTTGTAAGAGACACCCTGGACGTATTCGAGCCAATAACTAACCTGCAGTAAAACAAGGACCGAATCCTGTGCTACCTGACCTGGGGTAAAACTGGAGCATCAGCCAATCAGCAACTGAGGCTCGAATACACAAATTATTTTGTAGTCTAGTTTGTTGCCAAATTAAAACGCGAAATTCTTCTTAACTATAACTCACGTTATGCTTAACAGCACTATAGTCTATTCACGATTTATTTACACTTTTTCATATAAAACTTTGAAAAATCACCCCGTGTTTGGTTATTTCCTAAATATGTAATGTATCACAAGTGTTTAAATACTCGTGTTAGTATAAAAGTACCTTATTTATGGTTAAATTGAACTCATATAAATTATAGTACTTCATTCACAATAAATATGAATTTAAAAAGTGAGAAAATAAGTGTGTACCTGGTTCTCATGCAACTGAGCGCGCACGAATGAGTGAAGTGAAAAGATTTGGGCGGCTCTCGGCAGCAAAGTCTATAGAGCCGATGAGGGTGATTGAGGGTGAGTATGGAGTAGCGCCGGAATGAAAGGACAGCGGAAACGGGAGATCCCCGAGAAAACTCCGGTACGATTCCCACATAAGAAAATCCGGGAGTGACCCGGCCGGGGAATGAACCTGGTTCGCCTTGGTGGGAGGCGAGCAGACTAACCGCTTTGCCACTGCGGCCCCCGCACAAATGAGGTGCGTTGTCCATTTGGTGTAATTTTCTAGACTTAGTTAAGCTTTGTCTGCACGAGACGGAGGAATAGTTTTAAATTATAACTGCTGAAGTTCTACTTCAAAAAAGTTACAAGTAATCATGAATGGGCTATACATAGTTCGGAGTGAGCTATAGCCGTGACCGCGGCACAACACATCTATCTTTGCCTTTTTTTTGTCCGCACCGCCCTTTCGCTCACTAGGCCCTTTTTCTATCTTCTTGTAATGGTTGGCCTCTGGTACACGTCCATGACTACACTCTAAGAAATTGTTCACAAATACACCACACAAGCGTATTTGTACAGCGAGAAAGATCGAGTTTTTTCCTATGCATTCATGGTAGCGTTCCTACATTAGCTCAGGAAACAATCAAATGCATAGCGAAGTTAGCAATTATGTATTGTAGCGGTGCTAAACATTCGTATATTTGCCGCCTTATATATCAAGGCTGTTCACGATAAAGTGAGCACTTTTGAAATCAACACTTATAAAAACGCCACTGCTCCTACCTGCATATATTTAACCGGGCGCACCGAGTGACATGCGCCCAGTAAAGTTGGTAACAATGCAGGGGAAAGTAGTTCCATATCGTAACGTCGAATAAACAATGTAAGGTAACCATTTGCGATAACTTAAATTATTTCTATCGCTTTCTGTTTGTTTTTTTTATCCGTCGAAGTGTAAAGATAAGCAGATTTTTAAAATACTTACTTTTCTAATAATTTTATTGTTTCTTTTGGCCGACGCATGAAGAAAGCGACGAGGCCCATGACAATGACAATTTTACATAAGGCGGAAGAACACACAAAACGCATACAAATAGATCTCTTAATCAGGGCTTTCAAAAAAGTGTTCATTTCACCGTGAACATCCTATGGTAGTAGTGCCATACAACAGTATAGGTTAAAAACTACCATTACCATTTAGGAAGTTTACTATAAACTTTTTTTACAGTGTATATATGTTGAAGGGGCACAGGAAGATACGCTGTGTAGCACGTGACGAATCACTGTTCTTGAAGAAATTTGCTGCTATGAGAACATGGCGCCCTGCAGTCCAGACGTCCGTTGCGGACACAATGGCAGCACACAAACGAACACTACAGTTATCAGATGCCGTAGTGTAACACATACCACCGTACTAAAGATAAACATTCGCATGCACCTAAAACATGAGCAAATTAAGACAGACATAACACTATAAAGATAGAGAATCTATAGAAGTTTTTTGTGAATGAAGGAAATATGTAATAAACATTAAAACATTAAAAAATAAATAAAGAATAAGGATTTAAAATGCATAAATCTTGCAAGAGAAATAAAGGTAATTTAATGACAGATAATTCAGATTGTTATAAATTCACATAAGCATGGCCCTCTTTTAGAAATTAAACTCATATCGAGTTACCGTAATTTTTCAAAAAATAAAAAATACTGTATTAATGTTTAAATTGCAAAAAGCAACAAATTCAAATCAACATCTTGCACACAGCATTGATATAATTTGTATAAACTTGAATGCAATTCATGTTTTTACTTTTATATTATTTGAGACAGTTTCTCCGTAAAATGTAAATACCTTAAGAACACATTTTTTTAAAAAGGAGTAACCGTTATCTCGAAAATTCGACCAATCTCCCTAAAATGAAGTCATATTCGGAATCTGCAGTAAAAGTTGCGTTAAAACTACTCTCACGTGTTTTGCAACAAACGTATGGTTGACTGGAGTTAACAGCTGATTCCACCGCTGGAAAGCCTGCGACGTAATGTTCCATAATATTGCTGAAGTTGTTTAGGCTGTTCACGACAAAGTGAGCATTTTTTAAGGCCTTTGCAAAAGGCTTTAACCGCTAATAAATATATCTTATTGCAGCTTCAGGCATTAAATTTTGACGGTTACACTGTGTTTATACGTCACATTGCAATGTTTTTATTAAAAAGCAGCAGGAAGATGGAAATAGGATGAAAGGAAAAATTGATAAGGGTCTTAAAAAGTGCTCACTTTGCCGTGAACAGCCTATAAAAGGGATATCAATGGAGGCGCCGGGTATCGATCCCGGTACCTCTCGCATGCTAAGCGAGCGCTCTACCATCTGAGCTACGCCCCCTGATAGGACGTAACAAGCATGAACACACGTGTAAAAAGGCAACCTTGTGAAGTGTCACACTTTCTCCAACCGGCCGGACCTGGTCCAGCATCTCACCGTACAGCGTGCAGTACATGGCATCGACATGGCACCGCGTTGTTCGCGTTTGTACAGAGTAGGTATTTACCACATAACTACCATAAGCGGAGGTTTCTTTGATCAGTGGGGGTACTTTAACCTCTAGCGAATTAAACCATTTCCTGCCATCCGTTGGCAACCATGCTGTGCCTCACCTGTGTCTCCATTAGGCCGTGTCTACATTCGGCCGTTCCTGTGGCCGTGGACATGTCCGAAGCTCAGCGTCAAGTGACGTCACATTGACGCGGTTCGAAAATGGTCTACAAATGCGTTGTCCAAAGTGAGCTTTCAGAATCTGTCACCAAATAACACTAAATTCGACATATTATTTGTTGTTACGTATGGATGTTCTAATTTGATATATTATTGATTATTTAATATGTACGAAATTGTTGATTTGACTATTTATTTATAACAAACGCCTCAACGGCTTAATTTCAAATAAGTTCTACGACTGGCATCCGATTTTTTTTTTTTTAAACTTACGTTTTAAAAGTTTTAGCCTTGAAATAAAATTGTTCAGACCGAACGAAGACGTCATTAATTATTTTATTACCATTTCATTATATTTGTTTTGAGAAAACCCACCTTGCACATACATTGTTTACAATATTAAAGTAAACATTTCACGAATGCGCGCGAAAGTATTTGAAGTCTTCTTTTTCTATCAGCTTAGGACAAAACTTCGGACGAAAGTTCAGTTTTCCGAATGCTTCAATTTGGGACACAGGTTGGCTTAGGACACGGGCAGTTGGGGCAGCGCTATGACGCCAGAGGGCCACGCGCACCAATCAGCGCATCCTTGTCCTAAGACACAAGTTGGGATAGCCCAATTGTAGACAGGCCCTTATTTTCAAATTACGGAGAGTAAAATCATTTCTAACGAGCCCAATGTGGCTATAATATTTTCAGGACAGCCGTGGTTCAAGTATCCTCACTGATCGAAGTAACCTTCCCTTAAGGTATGCCACTTTTCCTCTTGTGAGAGTTAACAAGGATAATATGAGTAGAGCGCCAAATGGCTATCCACCCTTCTAGAGAGTCATTGTTATTTGCGAAAATTGGAAGGGAATGGGAGTGTTGTGGGAGAGTAGGGGAGGTGTACTGGACATATGAGTGTAGAAGCAAACGAAATACATCGCGGAGGTAATATACCACACAGTCCTCATGAAAGCATCCGACTTTAATTGTCCAATATCTAGAACTACAGAAACCCCAGAAGTAGCTTGTGGTAAGAGTGCTGGATTATATGACAGTCCATCACGGCACTAAATATTCCCTACGAGAATATTTCATACATACTAAAGTTACGCGAACTTGCGAACTGTGTTATTCCGTGGAATATGGTATATTCAGTATTAATATTCTGTTCTAACATCACTGTAACAACTCAAATAACCGATACTTATTCTGTCAGAGATATTTCAGTTTATTTTTGCAATGTGTACGTTAATTCATAATATTAATTGCAAGTTGTTTTTAACATCAGAAAACATATTGTTTTGTAATTATGTTTGTAAGTTTTTTTTAGTTTTCATCTACAAAGTTATTTTTATGTGGTCCGCTTCGCATATAGGAATATGGTGATTGGCTGCTATGGTAACGCAAGACGTATGTGTAAGATATGATGTAGCCGTCTCGTGATGGCGCGATGTTTAAATGCGTCGTTTAAGTATGCAGTTTTTAAGGCTTTTAGCCATCTTGGATTTCCTCGTCAGGCAGGCGATGACCTAGTGGGTCGTCGGCCTGAGAGATGTTTTATTTTGCTGGTTAAGTGACCGAGTCCCGTACATAAATGCAGACTGCCGATATGGCGAAGACGCGCAGCATCTGAAGAGGAGTCTGAACGCACTGCCTGCGCGGATTATACTATTACATGTAGCTGCCTGGTGTTTCCTTCGTGTGGGAAGGCGTCGTTAGACGAAGCGAGACGCCTATCATAAAGGACGCCGTCGCACACGGCGATAAACTTACCGCAGCTCGCACCTCGCTGACCCTGAGCTCATATTTCTCCATTTATCACGCAGGAATGTCGTCTTCATTACTTTTCCCATAACATCTTGGATTGCCGAGAACGTTCTAGACAGTACCTACCTATCACACGCGGGCCTCTGGGGAGGGAGTGATTAAGAGTCGAGAGTCTGGCGTCTCGTGCGACCTTAAGCGACAGTTGGGCGATTCCGGAGCGGCGAGGGACGACTGCAGCGATCTGCGAGAGTGCGTCGGCGAGCTTGTGTGCAGTGAAGAGTGGGACTGATCTGAGGAACTGTGGACTGGATGCGTGAGTGAGAAGACATTCGGGAAGATGGAAATAGACAGTTTTAACTAAACATGTGGAAATAATTGGAGCAGTTTAAGGGACATTAGCAAGAGTAAAGACTGTGATAAAGACTTTCATCGTAATGGGGACGGTAATGAAATATTGCACTAAAAAGAACAATAAGTGTAAATAGGACGCTCAGACTGATAAATAACAGTAGTTTGACTGTTTGTAGCATCGAGAATAAATATAATTATTGAATTTAGTTCTTTCATTTTTTTTAAACCCACATCCCTCACGAACTCAGATACGCCTCTCGGGCATTCTTGTAACAGTATTTAAAGCCAAGTTTGAACTACCGCGATTGCGTGTGGAACGGAACGTACCTAATGCTCGATAACCTTGAGAGGGAAGACTAATACCCGGTTGCACCAACATCTTCCCCGATCCGAGATCAAATGATCGCAGTTTCGAACCAGAATACAGTTTGATCTTGGTTCCAATATAATAAAAGTGTTGCACCAACGAAATTTCATGATTCTGGACCTCTGAATCGACGCTCTTGGTTCTAAAGCGAGAGATCGAGATTAAGTATGAAACAAATTTTGCTATTGGTTCGTAATATATGACGTCATGGAAGTAGGCGTATTTTCCACTATAGATAGAACTAGATGTGCTATATTTTATCTGTTTTAAGTGAATTATTGTTGTACGAATGTTACTAAATAAGTGCGAATAATGTTGTTTTAATTTCCCGAGAAAACAATCGAACGTAGTTCTATTTGTTAACGTATTGTCAAACTACATTTGTCGACGATGGCTGCTTATCTCGGATCGAGATTTCGAACCGCCAATTTCGGCGGTTCGAAATGAACTTCATCTCGATCTCCAGTTCAGTTCTGAACTCGAATGGTGCAACAGTTTTGGGTCGATCTTAGATCCGATCTCGGATAGTTTGGAACCTCGATGGTACAACCGGGCCCACAAACAGTAGAACTAGCTACAGAAGATAAGAAGAGATCATACAGCTATCAACATTTATTTTAAGCTAAAAATGCTAAATTTTTCAACACAGAGACTACGCCTGTAAAATAATTAATGCTTTTTGAGAAATTAATTTTGCTTACATTGCGTCATCTTGAATCATCATTTTTGTTAATAAGTTGCTCTACCTTTATGCCTACGGAGCCATGATCTCCTAACTGAGTTGCTGGTGAGAAAATTGTTTATTTATTTAATTTACACATTGGGAAATAATTTATTGGACCTGAAGAGACTTAGCTACATTTGAATTTCAAATAAGAAATACGTACGCGAGGGCTACGCCCATAGTTAAGGACACACAAAGCAAAGTAAATTTTGAAACCAATTACAAGTTGCTACATAATACAGAGTATTTGTACAGATATTCATTTAATTAATGATGTTACAGCCACAATATTTATTTCCATTCAAGTCTCTGTGAGTAATCATTTGGTCAAGAGCCAGTGGTAGCTTTTGGTTTTTTATGTTTTCCTAGTGCCTCTTGTGTGTTGTTCGTAGCCTACGTAGACTAGCAGTGGCAATTGTTCCTGAACTGCAAAAGCTTTCGTGAGATACAGATCTGTGGTTAAGAATCAATCTATTGGTTCTGGTGTGTTACGTTATCTACCACACTATATATTACACCACCGTTCATATTTTATTTTTTTAAGAAGAAAATGATTATTGTGGTTATTTCACTTACTTCAAATGTCCATAAACTTGTACCCTCAGTAATTAAACAAGATAGTAATAATAATTATTACAGGTGTTTCTTAAATTATCATATGCATCTTTCAGTAGCACACTACCTAGCTTCAAATACAGATCATGATAGTCGCCAAAATTCTTACTTTTAATGTATTTACAAATTTTCATTACGGAGAATTTTAACTCTGTAGCTATTATATGTTTATCGTTTAAATTAGAGTACCGATCTAATTAATTTAATTAATCATTAAACGTAACATGACCATCAACCCAGTCTTTATGTACGATATTCAACACTAGGTGTAAGATAAATTTTTCAATTTTTTAATGATAGTGCATTTTGATAACCAGTTCGTTACTGTATGTTTTACAGTTTATAGTTAGTTTGAAAATCTTATTTTTGCCTATAGGCAGTATTTAAATATTAAGTATTTATTATTTTGATCTAAATTTAAAACAAAAAACAATTTATAGTTTCTGTAAGATTGTTTACTAATTTATATAAACTAGTACTTATAAAAATTATGCGCATAAAATGAAGTTTCCCGACTGAATGACTGACTAATTCACTCACTTACTCGTCAATGCACAGTCCAAACGGCTCAGTTCCAATTGACCGACGCATTAACAAAGTGATGAGACCTATGGCAATGTTAATTTTACATATGGCGGTAGAATACACAAAGCGTATACAAGTAGATCTTAAGCAGGGCTTTCAAAAGTGCTCAGTTTGCCGTGAACAGCCTATACGCAGTCTCGCGAGGACAGCGGCATGGGCGCCAGCAGGTGGTGCCAAGATAAGGGCGGGGGAAGGGGCAATTTCCCCTCCCTTGAAACTGGAGTTTGTTAAATATAAACTAATTGATTCTCATGACACATAATGGGTGTCTTACTTTTACAGAATGTCCCACAAGTGAGTTTCCCATGTCGCATGTTATGTGGGATCAACTTTTGGGGCACTCCGTACTTTGCTCGAAATCCTGCTGTAAATCTCACACTCCTCTGAAGACGTCGGTGGATTCAGAGGAGACCGTCCCTCCCCCCAAGATCCTTAAGACGACACAGAACTGTGCTATGAATGATCCTAAACTAGAACTAAACACTGTCATAATTGTTAAAAATACTTATTTCATTTTATAAATTTAATATTTTCTCCTGAATTTATAATGAGACAGTGCCCCATTCTCATGCCAGGAATCAAAAGTCTAGACATGTATAGGCTGTTCACTGTAAAATGAGCACTTTTGAAAGCCCTGCTAAAGATCTACTTGTATACAGACTGTGTAAGCTTCCGCCTTATGTAAAATTAAAATTGCTATGGGCCTCATCACTATATTCATGCGTCGGTCAAGTAAAACTGTGAAATTATTACAAAAGTTAATATTTTACAAATCTGCAAATTTTTACATTTCGATGCATAGAAAAATACAGAAAGCGAGAGAAATAATTTAAGTTATCACAAATGGTTACCTAACACTTTTTGTTCGAAGTTAATACATAGAACTACTTTCCCCTCCATCGTTACCAACTTTACTGGACACATGTCACTCATTGCTCCCGTTAAAATATATGCAGGTAGGGGCAATGACTTTTTTATGAGGTTGATTTCAAAAGTGCTCACTTTATTGTGAACAATATTTATAAAAGTTACACATCCCTCCCCACAGTTACGAAGGTCTGGATACACTCCTGTGTGAAGGAAAGTTATTCTGATTCCTGTGGACTCCCCCTTGGGGAAAATCTCGGAGATGCCCGTGAAGGACGGCGACAGGCGCTGAAACACTCGCTCTGCAGGCACGGCGGGGAAGCTTGTCCGACAAGCTGCGGGATGCTAGACGCGTGCCTCCCCTCAGCCCGCTGAGTGGTCCGGCGGCAGCGGTAATGGGCGGAGGGAGTTCTTACGACATAAAGCCTTAATGTTTCCTGATTGCCAAACCCCCCTTCCCTCACCCACCCTCCCTCCGCGGAGCGTCGAACTGTCGACTGTCCGCGCGTCGTGATGGATGACGCCCGTCGCCAGCGGCTAAGAGCCACTTCTTCCTTCGGGCGAGTCTCCTCTCTCTGGCCGGGACGATACCATCGTCACCCCCCCCCCCCCACTCTCCCTCGGGGACGAGGACCTCCACGCCTGCGACAAACACACCCCCCCCCCCCCCAAAAGGATAAATGAGAGCACTGGACGATCGCCAGGCGAAGATCGTGATGACACTGATCCTGCCACCTCCGCGGCTCCAAGACTACCCGCGTGTCTGCGAGTCAATATCGCCCCCCCCCCCCCCCGCCCAGGGAAACGCCAGCGCCACTGACCGTAAATTCTAGAAGTGAAGTGAAGAGATTTGTGCGGCTCGACTCTTGACAGCGATATCTTGAGAGCCGATGAGGGTGATTGCTGTATGGAGCCGCGCCAGAATGAAAGGGCGGGGGAAACAGGAGATCCCCGATAAAACCCACCAACCAGCGGCATCGTCCGGCACGATTCCCACGTGCGAAAATCCGGGAGTGACGCGGCCGGGGACTGAACCCGCATCGTCTTGGTGGGATGCGAGCAGGCTAACCGCTCAACCACCGCGGTCCCGTAAATACTAGACGTCGCACAAGTAATACACTCAAAAGTAGATCAGATTTCTTTCTGAAACCGTTAAAAAAAAATCCCCTTCATCTTAAGGAAAATGTTCGTAAATATTCTCCAGAACTATCAGCAAAACTACGGACACGAAGCATTTTCAATAAAGGACTTATACGAAAAAATACACTGAACTTTGCGTGAATTCACGAAACCTGACCATTAATTTGCTATAGTCCACTCACGGTTACTTCTAACTTTTCTGAAGCCCTGCTAAAGTTCTACTTTCAGGATTTTTCTCCGCCTCATGCAAACAAAGCTTAACTAAGTCTAGAAAAATACACCAAAGAGCCTATGCACCGCATTTGTGCGCACTCAGTGTAATTATATTTTGCGTAAGAACTATATCTTACTAGGCGTTACCAACACACCTGTTTTTATTAATATTAATCATAAATGAAATATAATACTAATTATAAATAAGATATAATTTATAGATGGAATACTTAGCTGTTCTTTTACGTTATACTTTAAGAACATGAAACTGATAATTAAAAATCGATTACGGTAAAGGATCACGATTTGATTTTTCAAACAATGTCGTAATTGCGTTTCACATCATACCGAGCGACGGGTAGGACTAAATGTTCACCGGAGAGGTTTGGAAGGCTTTCAATATCGAGGTTTTGAGAGCCGATGAGGGCGAAGCGAGGCGAGTATGTAGCAGCACCGGAATGCAAGAGTGGGGAAATTGGGAGATCCCCGAGAAAACCCGACAACCAGCGCCATCGTCTGGGTCTATTCCCACATGCGAAAATCCAGGAGCGACCCCAATACGGAATCGAACCCGGTTCGCCTTGGTGGCGAGCAAGCGCTCAAGCCGCTGCTCCACCGCGACCCCCTACCAAAGGTATGAAAATACCTGTTCAAATTGCCAAGAAGATTAATTGCAAGGACAGACATACTTGATTTTCGAGCACAGGTGAGGTCTAAGATACAAATGCCGAGCACGGCACGACAGTCCGCAAAGCCCATTAAAATACCATGCTGTTACGTCAACAGAATACTTCCCGTGTTGTGGATCAGCACGGAACCATAAACAAACGCGGCAAAGTGATTGGCGGGGACGTCGTAGCTTACCCTATGCGATGGCTGAGTGGGTTTGATGGACGAATGTTAGTTCAGTTGTTCTTTGTTCACTTTACGTTTAGCAAGAGCTTCGTTACTGAGGATAGACTACAGTAAATAACAAAAAACCACGTTTCGGCGACCTCCGTCGCCAAGTTCAATTAGGCGTTACTTATGACGGGGTTTTCAGTTCGAAACTCAGGAAATGTCACTAATGAAAGCGTGGTCGTGTAGATGTAGAGTTAGGCTAGTCTACTGAACCTATCAAACTAATGAGTTGAGTCATTATAGTTGTAGCACGTTCAATCGACAAAACGTGAGTCATTAGCTCAGGCACATCTCCACATCGGTGCGCGAGTCCTGAAAAAGAATGGAGAAAAATAAGGGCGGAGGGGTCAAGTGCTCGAAGGTAACAAGCGACTTAAAAGTATACGTAAGCACGGACACACAAATATTCTCGACACATTCGTTTTCGTGCGATCTGCTACAGTTGGCATACATATGGATTTGAATTGCATGGAAACACGTGGCCATCCATCGGGAAGATCATCAATAAACAACCGACAGATGTTTTGGTTGGTCATTTACCGCGGTCGTTCCAAGTTTCGAACAACGCAATGCTCTAATAATCTGCTGATAATATGTTGCCAACATCACGTAGGTCTACAAAGAGTCGGAAATGACTCGATCTTTCTGGTGACATTTTCTTTCGGAGAGAAAAAAAGAATAGGTCCAACCGTCCATTGTTACGCAGGGGTGAGGGGGTAGGCGAACGAATAAAAGTTCAAGAGCTCTCTCCTAGGACAATAAGAGGTAATTGAGGGGAAGGAGGTGGCAGGGGGAGGAATAAGAGGGAGGAGAGTTCACACAGCGCCAAATTACTTCCGCGATTCCTTTTTAAAATAACTTTCGCACTCGCGCGCACGCGGGTAGAAAGAGATCATGTTTTCCTTACCCATTCGTCTCTCTTTTTATTTCTTTTCTCTGCTCTTATAAAGCGTATGCTCTCTTCTCTCGTTTCTCCCCGCTCCGCTATTATCTTCCCCTCCTTCTCGTGGCAACTTCCGAGCATTTAATGTTCGCCCCTGCTTCGCGGCCAAACTACCGACGGCGACAACTGAAGCAAGGCGTTTCGGAACTTACTGCCACTGAGTTTACCGCTCATAATCGTGTGAGAACGCACTCAGACCAAGGAGATGTCGGGGGGCGGCTTTTGCCGCACCCTCCTCTTCCTCAAGAGACACGCGGATGGGCTGCCGGCAGAAAGCAGTATTTCTAACGGCACTGAAGTGGAGGGCGAGTTTTCGTACAAGCGAGGCGTGCCAGATAGGCTCATTCTCAGCCTGGTAGTGCCGCAGAGACGAAGCTTTATACAACAGACTACAGGCTGTTCATGGTAAAGTGGCCACTTTTCAGGGCCCAATTACTGTTTCATTTCAGCCATATTTTATTCTTTAAGCACCTTCTAAAATAAATACTGCAATGTAAGTAACAAACACAGTGTGTATATTCCACCGCACTCGGAAGTTAACGTCTAAGGCTAAAATAAAATATATTTTTTGGCCTACTATTCCAAATGAGAGAGCTTTCAAAAGTGTTCACTTGATCGTGAACAACCTATATACTTGTTTCAAACGTACGTTCTCGCGGGTACGATGTGAAACTGATTTGTCGCCAATATAAGGAAATAAACTGAAGGCGTCTGCTACAATTCGCGGAATCCGTAATGTAGAATCGAGAGTAGGAATATTTGCACAGAAATACGCCACTTCGCTTATCCAAATATAGCTGTTTGCATTAATTCACTTACGATTAAGGAGGTAACTTTCTTGTCACTGGCCCACCTAGAAAAAAAAAGGGGGGGGGCAAGGAGGTACAACGCTCAAGGCGTCTCCGGGAGGACCCGACTCGTAAATTTTTATTTATAAAACGAAGTATTAAGTAGGAATCAAATTTCGGCACTCGAAATTTACTAACTTTTTTTTGCATGGATGACAACTATTTATGTTGCGGTCAATTGTCGATTTTTAGCGGAGAGAGGGTGGGCCCACAGCACGCATTGTTCAGGGGCCCGGAATTTCTCTTGGTGCGTCTGCTTGTCACAATAAAATTCTGATTCATAGACAAGGTAACAGATCGGACACAGTCACAGTTCCGTCGTATTGTTGTCTTGCATAAGATCAATTATTCTTCTGAGGTAGAAGCGATGTTCTGTAACCTGTGTTGTATATGCCTACATAGAGTTGTTGATAGAACCGGGACGAAGGGAGCCACTGGCTGGACATTTTTTGCACGTTCGAAGGCCAGACTGGCGGTAACTGCAAATGCGACATTAGAAAACGTGCATTAGAAAACTCATCGCTTCCACGTGCAAGATACCAAAATAAGTAACATCTGAAAAAGACACAAACAAGTTCGTTAAAAAAATTAATTATATTTTTAATAATAATAATAAGAGTTTTTATAATATACAGAAAATTGAAAACTATTTACATGGTTTCTAGTTGAAAATGAATGTCTTCTAATTATCTTTTATATTTAATTTTTTGTTAATACATAATTGTTTATAACTGTATATGTGATTACTAGTTAGGTTATAAATAGGTTACTGGTTTCTTTTTTACATTGAGTTATACACACAGTCGTAGTGAAATCATGAGCTGTTAACTATTATTAATTAATAATTTGATATATTTTAAAACCTGTTATTATCCATTGTAAATTGTTGTGACAAACCCTACATTCAGTGAACACATGTTCAATAACTTAATCTACTGGGCGCTTCTGTAAATAAATAAAAATACTAAGTTGGACTGCAGCTGCATTGTCGGCAACGCGTCACTATGAGACTATCAGTATTGACTCTCATTTCGTAGCCTAACAATACAGACAAAGGTACACTGCACATTCCTACACTTCTTCAAAGGTACTGGAAATGAATTCAAATACCAACAATTGAAAACACCCGTTTCAATATGTGCTGGTAAAAAAAAGTCCCAGTAACTTCGTTTGCTGTAACGAAAGTGTTAAACCCGTGCATTTTACGGGGAATTTACCACACACCAGGCTGCAAATATAGAAATGCTGCTGTACTTAAACAGTTGAGAACTTCACTAAGAATTTGACTACATCTTGAACAAATTTAAGAGAAAGCTACCAAGGAAGTCAGAGAAAGGGGGGGGGGGGGGAGGGGGCAGGGTGACACAATTCGTCCTTTCTTAGTACACGTATACAGCAATGTACTAAAATTTTCGAGAAATTTCCTTTGTGTTTTCATTTACGGAAACTATGCACTTGAGAGGAAAACAGCGAAATCGGAAACTTGTGCGCACGTGCCATTTTTAAGACGTCATTCGTAAATACATATACTTAAAAAATACCGAAAAGTTTTCAACCTCAGAAGTGTAGACATGTATACAGTTGACACAAATATAACTTAACAACTTCTGCATAGACAAGAGGTTGCAGTATACTACCCTCCCTCCTGGGCACATACGCTTCCACCCTTTAGTAGTGGCCTCACCATGCGCATTGAATACGCACCTTTCAAGCTAGTGTAAACTCTACTAATGTCAACTAATAACATGGCACTGAAAAAGTCTACCTCTAATGGGCAACAAAATGAATCTGCGCACACCTTCTGGCAGACGGCCACCTAAAAGGGTACTATGGACCAAATGAACAACCGATACCAATAAACGGTTAGAAAACGAATTGTACATGGTTTTTGACGTCTTCCGCTAAGCATTTCGAAATATTACAAGCATAAACATTATAACTACAAAAATTCCTATACAGGATTTTGGAAACTCAGTGTCCAAATTCCAGACATAGTTTCTTTGGACGAATAGTAACACAAAAGCCCTATACACTTATATCAGGAAACGTATTTTTATATCAAATAATCGTGTTCAAATTGCGGCGTAAAAGGCCTGGAGAACAAGGCGTGTATAAGTTGCATAGGAAGCAGGCGCGCGACGCTGCATATGTAATAATTCAGTGTCGCGCGCCTATGACACACGCAACTTATCCTACACACACGATCGCACAACCTTGTTCTGCAGGCGTTGTATGCCGGAACTTTAAATACAATTAATCATATAAAAGTACCTTTCCGTATATAAGCGTAAAGGGATTTTGCGTTACGAACGGTCCAACGAAACTACGAAGTCTGGAGTTTGGACACTGTTTTTCCGAACACTCTGCATAGCCGAAGGAGTCCGATGGTAACAAACGTCCACATGAACTTCATCACCGGTCGGTGCATGGACGCTGGACGCTATCCTTTCTACAGATAAGCTGAAATTCGTAAAAAGAGTTAATTCAGGTCCCGATTAGAAGCTAGCTTCTGTCAGAGAAACAACAACAAAACTACTTTGTGTTGCATTTTTTTTTCTTTCAATTCACGCTTGTTAACACGGAAAGGCTGCACTGCCCCTTGCCAAATTATGGGCGCTCGTCATCAAACATTCATCAATTTGTACAAACTAATTTTCAGCTCGTTGCTATTTCCTAACATAAAAAAAACAATTTCGAACCACGTAGTATTTTGCACAATGGCATTTCAGAATCACTATTTTAGTGTTTTTGGGATGTACAAATAAAACGAAAGAAATCATTGACAGAAAACTTACCAGGGGCGACTGTAAGGTCATGTCTTAAAATACTTTAAGGCATGCTAGCAAAGCTTATTTCACAAAAAAATAATACATTGCTACAGGTCAAAAATATGCAATAACTTACTTATTTTGAGCAATTTTTTTTTTTAATTTACGAAAACATTTCATTGAGTGATTTTAAAGAATCCTTGAAGTGACTAATGGTATCTCATTTCAATGTGAGTGATCACATTTCGGTAAGTGAGTTATGAGTTTTTATTATTTGCACGTCACAAAAACACCGCAATTGTGATTTTGACGACAGGCCAGTGTCTGGAAAATATGCCGTTAAAAGCACCCTTAAATCTTAGCAATTGAGACTAGAATCCAGAGCTCAAGAACAAATACTCCGCACCCGCCGGTTTCCTTTCATCAGTACTTGCGAACAAATCTCCGGGAAAAAAAAAAAAAAAGCGAGAGAGAACGTTGGGGAGGACTTCAAACTCGGGAGATAACCCGCCAAAAATGAATAAACGGCAGTTGGTAACTTTTTTTCTTTCTCGTAGCTCGGCGTTCCGTTTTCCTCCACTGGCCGCTGAAGCAAAGGGCCAAATAGCCGCCTGGAAAAGGCAAAGCGTCCACTCGAACGGCAAGCAAGCACTCCCTTGGGCCATTTCTTCGAGCGCCGTTGGAAGAGATGTGCCGTTTTCCCTTCCCCCCTCCCCATCATCAAGCTACATTATCATATGAATGGGCCACGGGCCGCAGACGGATCGTGTAAACGTGCTGCACACCAGTGACGTCACGTAACCCAGTAGCATCGTCGACCCCAAATCTGACACTTTCCAAACCCCATTTACTACGTGAATTATAAGCATGCCACTGCCATTGTGTGGCTGGGCCCAAGCTGAGTATCACCGATGCGAAAATATAACAAAGCCCAGCACGTCAAACGTGCCGGGATGTCTTCCACATGACGAGAAAACGACTGCATATATTTAATCATGACGGGAAGAGAACGCTTTTTGTTATGAGCAAAACAAGTCCAGCAACCCACTGGAGCCGAAGACTAGCGTCAAGTTTCTTTCATTACAGTCTCACTTTGACGTATGCCATCCGGCTTTGATGACGTGCTTGTTTGGAATCTGGGAGGCTAATTTGGTTGTAAGGGATCCTGGGTACGAATCCCAGAAAATGATCAAATATATGTAGTTCGGCCAGTTCAGATTCAATTTAGTGTGAAATATACCTATAGACTGTTCATGGTAAAGTGAGCACTTTTTAAGGCCCTTCCAACATGCATTAACAACTAATAAATATATTCTATGATAGTTTCAGGCGATAACTTTTGGGAATGGTAGAATGCATATACTGTGTTTATTGGTTACCAGGCAATGTTTATATTAAAAAGTGGCGGAAAGATAGAAAGTGGCTAAAAGGAAAAGTTTTGAAGGGCCTTAAAAAGTGCCCACTTTACCGTGAATAGACTATAATACACAAATTCCAAGCATAATATGAGGTTTTGAAAGAAAGGGGGAGGGGGAGGAGCACTCGAAATTGAAAAAGCCCAAGAGAAATTACCTTAGGGTCGTAACAAAATGTTTATAAAGTTGATTCCAACTAAGAACAGAACCAAGGACTTCTCAAATACACTGATGGAAAATTACACCTTATAAATAACTATTTAATTTAAAATAGAGTATCCACTTCTCTGTTCTATTAAGACTAACTAAATGTTACTTTAATAAAGAGGCAAGTACCTATTGAATAGCCACTGTTCCGAGAAAACATTCTTCTACGTGCTCCTTATACAAAAACCGAGAAGGTTAATTTTTCACGGTGGCCAGGTAATCAAACTAATATCATCCTGTAATGTGGCTGGGACCGAAGGCGAAACGGCCAACACTCCTTAAGCACACATATTTAAGTTTACACTTCAAGATGAACTTACACCATTACGTATTGCTGTCACATTCAAATGTAAGCTATTCTGTTCATTTGAAAGGTTTTTTTAAGTTCAGAATATAAAAAGAAATGATTCGCGAATAAAGAAACATGCATCATAAGATCAATCTAAGGAAATATCTCATTACTGCAAAATTAATGAAATTTGTGCAACAAATGAATGAAATGAGAACCAAGTAATGACCATTAGTAAATTGCAGCCTTAATTGAGAAAGCTTATCCTCACCCCCGCCAGTTCACCTATGATACACAATCCAAAGTGAGCCCACATGACTACTGACAACTTGTTACAAGTAATTTAGCCTAAGTCTGTGAGCGAACCATCCCGTTCCCAAACAATATGTACAAGTTTAAAAATGACAAGTAATGAGAACACTACATATGAGCATTATTAAAAAAAAATTCTCCCTAATGTTTTATTTTTTGTAAAATGAATAGAATCACAGTAAAAGTTGAACACATTAACACCAACTTGTGTTACAACACATAAGCGCTATTAAATCCAGAAGTGAAAGAATGAGGTTTTTTCATACCCCTCAAACGCCACTAGGAGCACTGAAGACGTGACATGACTCACTTTAACACCAACAGTCTGGGACAAAATGACGAAATTGCATCAGCCCCTCCTCCCATATCAATAGATGGACAAAAAAAAAAAAAAAAAAAAAAAAAAAAAAAAAAAAAAAAAGCAAACACCGGGCTGCTGAAAGGACGCACTCGAGAAATTCACTCATCTTGCCCATTTCCCTTTGTTCTTGCTTATTACCCGCTTGTGGTAACATTCACCCCCACGATGGATCAGTTACAACAACACCCCTTCCTTCACTCGTGATAAATGAATCTCTATTCTAGCCCTGCGTGCACGCACACTTGCATCTTTTATACAATCTCATCCTCGGATTCGGTCTGTTAGCTTCGCCAGAAAAGAAACCCTCAACCAGCCCCGCCCCACTCGTCCTCCGCATAATAGAGTGATTCCCTTTTAACACATAAAAAAATATATAAAAGCTTTAAGTACCCTCTTGCCTTCAACTTAAGTTATAAATCTCTGCAGCCCACTCAGGGATCGCACAACCGAGGAAAATGTATCCACATTTCTGAAAAGGGAATTCTGGGTATCGGAAAAACAATTTATGGTGATGTCCATCCTTGTATCTTCTTTCACGGAAAGAGTTATAGCAGTCTTACATTACTTCAAGAAATTTTACGAGGGAAAATATTTTATGGAAGCAACACATTAGATTCACAATTTTATGGCTTTCTCAGTAACATTTTATACCAACCAAGTAAACTCGTGACGTCATAATAAACAGCTATTCAGTGACAACCCTAGCTAATACTACGCCAATTAAAACAATTAAAATTTAAAATAGTCATTCAAACTCTCGATATTTTGTGAAAAAAAATATATAAGTAAATTATTTATATATATTTTTCATAAAGCTATAGCTTACGCATAACCAAAAGGATTATGGAGACGTAACCAATAAATTCTGTGAAGTTACGAAGTGAAAACTAAATTCTATTTCAGACTCTGAGGTCTGCATAGCCTTAATACAGTAAAAATATATATACTTCTTTGACAATATGTATAAATAATTTACACGCGCTTTTATTCATTCAATTTCTGCAGCATGCAAGGCAATCAAGTATTTCTTAAATTATAAAGCCTGCAATCAGTTACTAAGGATTTACTTTTCATATAAACACCAATACACCATTTATTACTATGCAGTTTTTTTTTTGCCCGAGTTGATAACTGAGTGATTTGCCATTGAAATATCAGCACTCAACACTGCTCGGTGTAGGAGTTCAAAGTGTCGATAGTGAATTTGTAAATACTATAATTGCTATAATACTAAAAAAAAACAGGGCAAGATAATAACATATGTCTTGCTATTTACTCATGTATTATTTTTCGCGATTAAAATTTATAAATAAAAATTAAAGTCCAATAAGTTGCGCCCTTGACGAGAATTACTATGTAATATGCACAAAATCCTTTGCTTTGTATATAAAACCGCTAACTTATATCATACACTCATATTAGTGAACTTTATTACGATTGCTGTCAACAATACCAAATTACATTTTTAAAAACTCATATTTGTACACCTGTTTAGAATTAAGTGCAGAAGTCGACTCTGAAAAAAATTACTCTTCTATAAAATCTTGAGCAAAACGCAAGTACTCTGACGGACGTAATTTTCTTACAATTAATTGTTTTAGAAAGCTGAAGTGTTTTACTATCACACAGAGCCGACATTTTGAATTCACGTGAAAATAGTTCGGACCTACCATTCTATAGGTTGTTCACGGTAAAACGAGCACTTTTAAAAACCCTGGTTAAGATCTACGTGTACGCACGTTGTGTATTCTTCCGTCTTGTGTACAATTAACGTTACCAATAGCTTTATCACTTTGTTCATGCGTCGGTCAAGCGAAACTTTAAAATGATAAGGAAAGTCGGAAATTTTATAAATATGCGCATTTTTACACATTGGTGCAATAAAAAAGACAGAAACAGAAAGAAATAATTTAAGTTATCACAAATAATTACCAAACACTAATTATTCGATGTTAAGTTATGGAGCTACTTTCCATCCATCATTACCAACTTTAATGGGAGCTAGTCATTCAGTGCGCCCGTTAAAATATATGCAGGTAGGAGCAGTGAGATTTTTCTAAGGTTGATTTTAAAAGTGCTCACTTTATCGTGAACAACCTTCAGTCACCTTTTTAAATGATCAACGAGAGAAAAGCGTAGTGGTACGAGTATGCTGTTCTGTAGTTTTTGTAAACATTATAAAAGCAATGATAAAGTAAAATATTTTAATGAAGAAATGTGCCAATACCATAGGGCGGGCTAAGTTTGAACGTAGAGTGTTGGTCACACAAATAAAAAAAAATCTGATGAACTTTGGAGTTTTTTCCTTGGCAGCAGGATGTAAGCACTCATTTCCACAAGAAAAGAGGAGTTACTATATCAGTATAAAAGATTCTGTTCGGCTCATTCTCTCCCTTAATTGCTTCCCGGACAGAAATTCAAGTGTTTAACAAGCACGCTATGATATGCATGGCCTCTCTCAAGTGCTCCCTCTAGTAAAGAGAAAAGAATTGACGCAATCATTTATTGCGTGCTTTTCACAACACGCTCGCAGCCCGCGGAAGATGTTCCAGGGCAGTGAATTACGGCCCCATGACGCTCCCGTGAAACAAACCCCATTTACATGCAAGGCTCGCTCTTACGCAGCACAAAACCTGCGAAATTACATCCCTACAGGCGAAAAAAACACTAAGTACAGCTATTTTACTTTGAGTACGGTATCCACTTTGCTAGAGCACACAAGAGATTTCTTTTAAACAGTTGTACACGCACCTAAACAAATTTTCTTAAATCGGTATATATAGGCGTAGGCCAAACTAAAAGGCTCATTTCCTGTTCTCTAACCGTTCAGTATATTTTAAAGAGCACTGTTTTTTTTTTTAATTGGAAATGCTGCCCGGGAACTAAATTTTTTTTGTACTTATTTACACCTTGCTACTTCGCTCCTTAATATTGCATAAAAATGCCCTGTGACCGTATACTTTCCTTTCATGTAATTCTAAATGTCTGCCAACCGTATGTGCCTTGACATATCGTTCTGCCAAAGTACACGGATGTTCAAGGGATGAGATGCACGAGTCATTTTATAATTAGAAGAAGATGATGAAGAAGAAAAAAAGTACAATTTTAATACTAAATGATTTCAGGAAATATTAGAAGAAAAAAAAAAGTTATTTTTTTGGAACTTTGAGCCTTACAAAGTTTGAATTATGGAATCATAACTTCCTGTTTCATGGCCAAATTAATTTTAATTTCAACTGTTGGTGCCTTTCTAAGATATCGCCAGTTTTACAATGTCGGTTTAAAGTACTGATTATCTGAACGCAAGATAAATATAAACATAACTTTTAATCAGTGATTGATATCGTGCTTTTCGACACACTTTTTTTTTCAGGTTCGGAAACAGGCGGTTAGCTAAGTAATGGTAAATATAAATCTGGCAACGACGCAGTGACGTTTGGTCTTGCAATTATTTGATATAAGGCGGGCCGTCTGCTGTTCACGAGAACTGGCTACGCCAATTTGATTAACAAGCCTGGGTGGAAGTGCTGGTAAACGATTCTGATTAGGAAACTTACTTCCGTCGCGGCATATTATTAGTGTCATCAAAAGCGACACAGGTTCACAAATACGTCATAGAGGATTTTGAGTGGCATACATAATAGGTAGAGACGTTGCGAAATTCGCGTTTTCTTTCGTGAAAGGAGAGACTCCACCGAGCACAGTACTTAGTTTCGTTGGCAACTGTACTTCCATCAACGCTACCTACCTGCTTGATCTCCTTAAAAGAGACTGGCCAATCCGCCGCTGATATTATCTTATTGGCTTAAGAGTTCTCCGAGGCGAGACAGACGTATTTCCGGCCAATGGCTGTAGTTAGTCTAACAAATAGTTAACTCGGAGTTTCAGTCTGTCCCTGAATAATAACACGCATTTTGCAGGTCTCTAAATCATAAGTGATTACAACACATGTAAAGATGTATAGTTTTGCAACAGTGATTTCGTCCTGTTCGAAAAGCATTTTCCATGGTGCTTCAGCGTAACTCGTAGACCCCCCCCCCCCAAAAGGCTATAGTTTTTGCTGTGGTTTTGTTACGTTTAAGATCTGATTTGATCTGAAGTGCTGGTTAAGCACATTGTCCGTTTCTCAAGGTACGGTTTACAATAACGAGTTGTTAATCTAAAAGTAACCAACGGTTTTCTTAAACAGAAGAAATGACTACGAATACTGGGTAAATCAGAAAAATTGAAACAAATACGATGGTCATTCAGAGTTAATATGGGGTTATGTTGTCCAAAAAAAAACTGATTTTCAAGAACTGTTTTGAATTTCGTTCAAAGAAGGAAACCGTCCATTCCGCTTGAAAATATAGAATATATTGTAGATACATATTAGTTTATATATAAAAAAAAAAAAGTTTGAAAAATTGTTTACATTATGATAGCTGTAATGCAGCATTCCCATGTGTTTGTGCTCAGTGAAGACACCGGATACAAATGGAAGTATTTATTTACGATAATGACAAAAAGAGAAATTAGATCTTAATACATATGTTAGACGCGTGGGTAAATGAAACAAATGCAAGTTATGGAACGTAACTGAATTGAAAATAACTTAATGTAGCCTATGCGGTATAAAAAAGGGGGGGGGGAGGAAGGGAGGGTGGAAGGGAGAGACAGACACACACACACATATATTGTATTCGACACTACAACCACCCGCAGCTTGGCCCATACGGAATTACAATTTTCGCATTTGGCTGATTGAATGTAAAGACCATTTTTCCTTGGTTTTGTCCACTATTAATTTTGTTTGGCACACAAGTGAAATTATTTAATAGTTCTCTCGCAGCAACGTCAGCCAGGAATTTACATTCGTAAAGACTGTTCACGATAAAGTGAGCACTTTTGAAATCAACCTAAGAAAAAAGTCACTGGCCCTGCCTGTACATATTATAACGGATGCACTAAGTGACATGCGCCCAGTAAAGTTGGTAACGAAGAACGGGAAGTAGTTTCATATCTTAACGTCGAATAAGATGTGTTACGTAACCATTTGTGATAATTTGAATTATTTCTTTAGCTTTCTGTATTTTTTTTTTAACGCATCGCAGTGTAAAAATGACAAGATTTGTACAATATTTATTTACTTTTCTAATAATTCCACAGTTTCACCTAACCGACGCATGAATAGAGTGATGAGGTCCACGACAACGTTAATGTTACATAAGGCAGAAAATACACAACATGCACGTAGATCTTAAGCAGGGGTTTCAAAAGTGCTGATTATACCGTGAACAGCCTTTAAGTGAACGAGTGAAAGGTAGACAACAATTAAGGCGGTCGCCTAGTGAGATGAGATGTATGTTTGCGCGAGGCAAAGATCGACGAACCGCTAAGGCCGTCACCGACCGGCGTATGTAAAGCGGTATCGCCTATAAACGCCAGGGGAGCCGCGGTGGTTGAGCGGTCAGACTACTCGCCTCCCACCAAGGCGAATCGGGTTCAATCCTCGGTCGGGTCACTCTCAGATATCCGCATGTGGTAACTGTGTCGGACGATGCCGCTGGATTTCTCGGGGATCTCCGTTTACAACACCCCTTCATTCCGGCGCTGATCCATACTCAAGACCTCGCTGTTAAGGGGACTATGTAGCTGCGCGTCCAAGATCAAGAAGCGAGCCAGCGATACGGGAGATAGTTACACACACGCCTAGCGCCTCATCGCTCATACGCGCAAGGCGTGCAGTGTTTCCGTCGTAACGCTGTACTGTGCAAATTAGATGTGTAACATAGGCGTTTTATTACACACGATGAAAGCCCACATATTAAATTACACCCGTATCTTTGTACTTCTCTCTTGCCGCTCAAGGAAACTGCATAGGCAAGCTTTAAAAATACTATATTTGACCACCTTCACGAATTTTTCTCCAACAATGCCCTTAATATGGCAAAAGAAAAAAACAAGGCCATATATAATTTTTAAAATCTTTTCTGACAAAAAGTCATATTTCCAGAACTTTTATTTACCGAGATACGCGTTTACGCGCAAACAACCATTTCACAGTAAACGTTTCACTAGTAGGAACATGTCACTTCTGGATACAAAGGGATGCCACCTTTTTTGATTGAACTAATTAAATTGATATCAATTTAATTAAGCTAATTTGCATACTGATACGCAAACGAGATTAAAGTAAGGTTTGACTGGTTAGTACATTAATTAATTTGATTAATTAATCAAATAAATTAGTGTAATTGTTTAATAAAATTTCTTTTATCAATTTTTTATATCGAAATTTTTTTATTATTTTATCGGTGTTGAAAGGGTTAAGTGTCATACGGGTGATATTGGCGGAGCAGCATCAATGTGTCCTCTATAACGTCCTGGACTCGACTGAACAGAGGGGTGAGTTGTAATTGCTTATATACGAGTTGATGTTGGTGTACGAGTGGTATAAGTAACATTTTTATTTATTTTTTATTTGTTTGGAGTACTTATGACTGATTGTGGAGCGGGCTACACGTCCAGGTCGAATGTCTCGTTGTATACTGAGTATTTAGATAGGGGAGAAATGTTTTCTTTTCAGCGAACTAAATATTTTTTTTAATGAAAAGAGTCATTCAAATAGGCTACCAAACTTTAATTATTAACCAAAATACTTTAATCACGTAACATTAAACTGACTCTAATCGTGCGATTATGGAATGAACGAAACAAATTTAATTTAATTAAACAAACGCCCCGCTAACAAAATAAAACGAATCACAACTCACCATTATTCCAGGTGTCATAAAGCCCCCTCCCCTCCCAACAAAAGTACACATACTTTACTTACTTCACCCTCATGGACACTCAGCACACGCATCGAAATTTAAGAAAGGAACGCCTTACAAAAATTATTGATTACACTAAAAAAAATTGTTAAACTGCATTAATTTCGTTGATGTGCTCTGTGTTGTATTCTGGACAAACATAGCATGGGCCAACCATCTATCCCTGAAGGTTTCTGAAGCTGATCTACGAGCGTTCGTAGGATTTCAACTACTTTGTGTTAAGAAGTGCAGTGAATTTCCGAAGCTGGTCTCGCGAGACTTAAACGGAAATTGGCTGGATCGATGTAGTGCGTTAGCGTTTGTATAGTATTGATTAAAAATAATTTTATCGATTTTCTTTGAGGAAGTGCCTGGAGGGTTTAATTCAAATCGTTCGGTACAATCGTAATTATCTTCTCTCCCTAATTAGGGCGGTTTACGTTTTTTAAGTAAAGCTATGTCATAATTATATCGAGATGTCTTCCACGTGATACGAGTCTCGCTAAACTTCTACGGAAGTTTTATTGTTTGTTAAAAGTAAATTATTTTTAAAATTAATCTTCTAACGATAGGGTAATTTATTCACAGCAGTAAACCAAGTTTGTGGATACTACGTTAAATAATGTGAGTGAAAATTGTGTATTAAGAATTTAAAACGTGGTATTGGGGTAAGACTTTTCTGCAAATAAGTTCTTCTTTCAGTTTTTAAAATTTCATTTGTAACATTTAACGTTGACAGAGACGTATGCTATTGTGTTTGGTTAAAATTGAATTATTTTATAACTCATACATTCATAGGGAAATCAGAAATGTTTTTGACTTCGTTGTAGGCATAAATCAGAATGTGAGTTTCTCTTCAGTTTGGCAATCTTTATTTTTCTGTGTTAAATTATACGCGATATTCGTCTAGTACCGTGATTAGCTTACAGTGGAAACATAAATTGGTGAATTCGTAAGCAGGGATAAAACATTTTTATTGATGCAATGTTTACTTATTTTAATGTCGAGCAGTTTCCGCCCAAGTACACTGTGTTAAAAACTTCGCCTAGCTTATAATTCGTCGCTAGTCATACACTGGACTCATTCCTACAGCAACTGAATGGATGTATATTAAAAACATTTAATGTCCTAAAGTACATATTTTGAATTCGTTGTAGATATAACACATTGCATTCTTTATAACACCAGGTTAGCTGGGCTCTGTAGGGAAATTGTTCGTTCTATGCATTACTTGTTGCTTGAATTCTATATCACACCAGGATAGCTGGACTCTGTAATTCCTTTTAGTTGGATTTTTAAACAGTCATTGTGTATTTGACCGTCAATCGTTCCCGACACCTAATATATTGTGTTTGGCCACGAGTCTCTCTTTTCGGCATTACTATCATACAGGACAGGTTAGGAAACAGACGTAAATAGTATTTAGGTCTCTTTTCGTTTAATTCATTATGTATTTCCTAATTATTTCATTAAATACACCTTTCCGAACTCTGCCATAACCTCAGCCTATAATCAGATATCCCTCACTAGGCTACCAGATGGGAAGGAACTCAATAACATTAAATATTACAGAATATCTTTATACACCCCTTCCCCAACACATCACACCTCAGTATGACAGAGCTCCGAGGGTGAGGACCTACCATCGCTCCAAAAAAAAAAAAAAAAACACCCTTAGCACACTCTTGCACCAAACTACACACACACACACACACACATATATATATATGCCTTCTCCAATACATCACACCTCAAAACAATGCCAGACCTCCGAGTGAAGACCTCTCCCCCACCCCTCCCCCAAAACAAATAAATAAAATAAAGACCCTTAGCACGTGCTTACCCCAAACTATACACTTATCAATTCACACAAAATAAAAAATATATATTTTGATTGATTAATTATATAAATTGGATCAATCAATCAAATTTTCAAACCATTAAATTTATCGGATTAAGATTAGCAGATTAAAATTTTTTCATCGGATTAATCCAATCGATCATATTGATATTAAATTGATAATCCGATTATTCAAAAACGAAAAAAGACCGGCACGCCCCTACTACTAATGTCCATTGAATTGATACTTTTATTTAAAAAATTAAAGTGAGATTTAAAAAAATTATTTTAAATTTATTCATAGTAAAACTGTAGAGGATATTACGAAATCCTACGAATTTCTCTTTAGATTACAGAGTCAAAAACAATCTATTAAATTATTTTTTATTTTAAATATTAGAGTTGCCCGAAATAATTTTTTTAGTAGGTTGCAAAATAATATGTAGACTAAGATGGAATCCATTTATATTTTTCTTTCTCTTGATTGTGAACGTACCTAATTAATAAAATTACAGAAATTGATCTCTTTTTGTATAAATGAGTTTATTTTCATACACCTGTAAAAATATAGTAAAAAGGCCATTAATTTTGTTTCAATTTTTTTTTTTTAGTAAAGTCTCTCGCTTACTACTAAATGGAAAAACCACACATATTCATATTATTGCCATTCGTATTCAAAACCACCTATCTACAACGACTTCAACTCTCCAAGTCCACACTGGTGACACAGGAATTTTTGCGGGTTAGAAAACTCCACCATTTTGATGCAAGACCACCCATTACGTTGTTGCACAATATTTCCCATCAAATTTATATCGAGAAACCTCCTCGCAGGGTGGATCTCCTTGGTATACAAGGAACATCGCCCAAATATTTCGAGATAGATCCTTGGTGTTTAGTCTGGTAAAAGCATACCACGGAAGAGTATGGGGCTCGAATTCACAGTGAAATCTTTACCGAACACGCCTTTCTGTTTGGTGGGCATTAGGTCACAGATGTTGGTTTTACATTTATGGGGATCCTTCATCTTCGGCTTGGAGTACACAGTCCGAAGTAGGGAGTCGTTCGGGCCTCATATGTGCGGTAGAGTGCACCACACTCGCGAAAAAGTTAGGTGAAATGTCTCTTCACTTGTAGTTTCCATTAGCTGCGAAATGTTTACACATCTCGACCATCTTTCGAGTTACCTGAATCACTTGACAATAACGAGCGTAAATAGTTTTGTTGTCTATTATGTATGGCGCGAATCCACGCGCTGTGCCGCACAGCCCGCCTTGGTGCATCAGGTGGGGGGGGGGGGGGGTAACCGCCTCTCAGGATGGATCCCGGCTGCCACGCCGCTGAGGTCACCAGGAGCATCGCCAGGGGAGGGGGGGGGGGAGTTGACTGCCAGCGGCTACCCGTCTGGCATCACAGTTCCCCTCCCTCTCCCTTGACCAGGGACTGGACGACTTGAGATAATGTGCAAGAATTTGCTGATCATCATCTCCATCGGAGCAAGGCGGAAGGTGTAAAGGTTCTAGACCGGCGAATGTAGAAGGTTCTGGGCCAGGGCGTGCCCCGTCTATAAATACCGCTGCACAGCACGAGGATCGGCCGTTTTTGTGCTAGCCACCTGGCGAAGTGCGACGAGCGGTGAACGAGGGTACGGCACACGAGTCTATGTGCAGCGATGACGGACAGGATTGCGGAGAGTGAGTTACCCGACGAAGAGTAGAGCGCGGATGTTTACGGAAGCGCTCGTGATGCTCCAGAACATTCTGAACAGGAAATACTAATGATACCTTGATTGAAAGAAGGTGGGACTGCATATGAGTAATACAGACTTCATTGTAAATACTGGAACAGTCATAGCACATATAAAATTTTGATAGTAATTCAACAGACATTGATATACTATTTATAGACACTGATTTAGCTATTTTATTATGTTGATATTTGTCAGGTGAGAGACAATTATGTAAATATTAGTTGTAAATAACAAGCGATAGCCTTTATTGTCGAGACATTAAATACACAGGTTTTTTTTTATCATTTGTGAATAAATTATGAAATTGATGTTAGCTCTTATTTAATAATGACCTCCATTTCTTCAAGCCAATAGACTTTGAAAAATTGTAACAGTATAATGGCAAGTGAAATAAATAAGTTGAATGATGGTTTTTATTTCTTCACCAAGCTTTTGACTGTACAATTCAGTTTGCAGGATGGTTGAAAAGCGAACTTCATGCAAAATGTCCACTATTGCTTTAAAAGATCGACCACACTCCTTGTATTGACTGGTTTGGCCCACATGATTTGCAATGAACATAGTTGATTGTCAAATATATTTGAAGCCCTTGTTCATGTAAGTAAGCTATATCATCTCGACGAGGTCCACTTTAAAATAGGTCGTTCATTACACGTGTAACGGTATTGCATTGAAGGTAGTTATATCTGGTGCATGAAGTTCACGGTAACATTAACACTTTAAAGGCCCTAATTACTTTTTCTTTTCAGCCATATTTTATTCTTCAACCACCTTACACAGTGTGTGTATTTCACCTCACTCAGAAGTTAACGTCTAAGGCTAATATATATATATATTGACATTCCAAATAAGAGGGCTTTCAAAAGTACTCGCTTTACCATTAATAGCTTATAGTTCCTTGCTGTTAACGGGCAATTCCCAATGGACTCATAATATAGTCTCCCACTTTCAGTTTCTTCGATGATTGAAATTACCACATTGGCGTGCGAGTAATTGTCAGCCCTTTGCGAGGCGACCAAAGTCAGCCCATGGACCAGCCCACTTGGTCATACCAGAATGTCGTCAAAGTTTTTGTAATTTCCTATCTGCTATAAACCACAGCCACTTTCAGTGCCAGTCCACCAACTATGCCTGCAAGAATGTAGATTTTTTTTTGTGATGCTTTGTGCATGAGATAGAGTAACATCTTATATTCTAGTAGGTCGGATTCAGTATGTCGTAGGTATCGGAGAACGGGCGCATTGGGTTCGATGACTCTCTCCAATACTTTTTCTCTGTGCAGCTAATCCACACTCGACCCCTTCGTCTCACTCTGTATACACATCATCGTGTTTGTGTTCTCCATAGGTTCGGCGTATCGTTGATTTCGGACTTCAGGATTACAAGTGGTTCATCAGACTCTCCGAGTACATTGATACAATCTGTAATCGGCTTAAAGGCGACTGAGGTGTTGGAGGAGTAACACCAAGTTACGTCTGCTTTGGCCGGCGTCTGAATGTAGACTGAGTTTATGTGAAATGGCAGAGATCGGAAATGCGTAATTCAAAATGAATGTTTTAAAATATTATTCTGGCGATATCAAATAAATATGGAACACGCAACATTAAAAAAGTACGTTTTATAGAACATAAGAGCAACTAATGAAAAACATGTCACAAATATGAAATAATTTATCACAAATCAATGAAAATTATTTATCCCTGCTTACAATTGGAGAACAAATTCAAAATATGAACTACCAAAAATGTTTCCCTACTAATTTAAGTCAAAGAACATGCAAACTTACTAAAGAAGGAAACAATTTGCACACAATAATGATGCATTCTGAACTATACCTACAACTAAGCCAAAAATGTATCCTATTTCCCCATCCAATATAATATATGTCAAAAACCAGAATAAGTTACACAAATCAACTGGTAACCAAAATCATACGCATAGTTGATGAAACAAAATTAAGTAATTATCCCAAATCCACATGAATTACAGCCAACTTACCCTATTTCCACGTCAAAATTAAAACTCACTTAGTGCCCCAGCAATCCTGGTGTCTTAAAGTAATGACATACTAAAATGATTAGGAAAAACATATATTAATATCCTAACTCGTAACAAAATGTCCAACATATATTGCCCATGGAACCAAACACAATAGCGCACTAGACACACATGTACCTCACTTCACCCTCATCGGCTCTCAGGTCTCGCTAACCACAATGAAATATTCTTAGCATCGAAACGTACAAAGTTATTTTACCATCTCATATAATTTGTTACAAATACCCGTAACGATCTATCACTTTCAGATTACACGAAACACTTAATCACATGTTCAAAATATAAATAAGTAATGAAATATTAACCGAGCGCAAAGAAATTAATCTAACACCAAATTGCACATGTATTCCCTAGAAAAATTCAACGTTTGTTAAAAACAACTCATATCAAAAATGTAAGGTAGATTTAAGCAAACTGGATCCTACTTTTACAAATGCATCTTCCGACCACACCCTTCCGTATCGACTTGTGGCAGCCCAACACATGCACATCACCCGTAGCTCACTGTATTGTTATATGGCATGTTTTGATTAATAAAAGTTAATAACAAAATTAATGTCCAATCCTAAATACCTATATGAACACCCACAAGAAAAAAGTGATAACAGTTGTGTGTAATATGAACGAATGCTCAACAGGATAAAGACAGGGTAAAGAAACCCATGTCCATAAGGCCTAATTCAAGTAACAAAGAAGTTTTACTTTCACACTCGATACCAGAAACATTCAATAACTGTGCAAATATTTAAAAACCTACGATAATTAATGAAAATAATTTGTATTTATTCCATGAGAATATTAGAGGTTTAATAAGCAAAATTGATGAGCTTTCTGTGTGCTTGGACAAATTATCCTCAGAATACAATTTAGATGTACAAATATTATGTCTAACAGAAACACATTAACTGAAGCCTCTGCTAAGCAAATTAAAATTCCTGATTATTCCCTCTGTTCCACTTATTGTAGAAATAGCATGACTAAGGGTGGTACCTGTATTTTCATCAAAAATAATTTAATGTTTAAAAATAACACAAATTTGTTATGCAAAGATCAAGTGTGAGTGCAATTATGTGGAAGTAATAACTGACAAATTAAAAAAAAAGTGGGAGTCCTTAATATATATAGAGCCCATTCTGTCAACTTTAGTAACTTCTTAAAATTTCTGGAAGCAAATATTAAAGCCATTTACAGAGCCAATTTAGAAATTATTCTCTTTGGAGACTTTAACATTGATTATTTACAAGAAAGCAACCAAAGAACTGAACTTGATAGTCTACTCAGTACCTTCAACATTAAATCTGTAGTAAACTTTGCTACCAGAATAGAAGGAACCAGTCAGACAGCAATTGATAACATTTTCATTGATAGTAACACAGTTGCAGAGTGCCACTGTCTCCCAATAATAAATGACTTATCAGATCATGATGCACAAATATTAGTTATGCCTTCCATAAAAATGCCCTCCAAAAGCATTTCTTATAAGACAATACAACATTTTTTGCTGGAAAATGTCTTACAATTCAAAAGTGAGCTCAGCAGGGAGCAATGGTCAACATTGTATACTTGCACCAAAGCAAACAAAAAATTCAACTCTCTTCTTAACCAAGTTCTCCATTGTTTCGAAAAATGTCTCCCATCCCGACTAACCCACAGTAATACAAATCCAAAGAAAAATTTATGGCTCACCAAAGGAATAAAAATTTCCTGCGAAATCAAAGGAAAACTATACAAGGCTGCCAGAACCAACAGCAACCCTGACACAATGAATCACTACAGGAAATACTGCAAAATTTTGAGTAAGGTCATAAAATATGCAAAAAAGGATTTTGTCTCTAACCTCGTTAAGAATTCTCAAAACAAAATAAAAACTACATTGAATATTGCAAAAACCACAACAGGAAGAATAACAGAGCAATGTCCAGTTGTAAACCTAAAAGTAAATGACTGCATAACCTCAGACCCTAAATTAGTCACAGATAAATTTAATTCATACTACTTAAATGTCATAGAAAACATAATTTCAAAAAATTAAACAAGTCATAAACCATATTCCTACACTGCAGGGTACAGAATACCCTGCTACATCTTTTACAAACAAAACTCCAAAAGAAGTGGAAAAAAAAATCAATTCTTTGCAACCAAAATTATCTAACGGCTATGATGGCAATAGCTGTAGTTTTTAAAGCAATGCACTTTCGAATTCAGTGTTCCATTAAGTCATATTTGTAATGTTATCTTTAATACACGATTATTTCTAGACAGACTCAAATGGGCTATGGTAACACCATTGTTCAAGAAAGGCGACAAGACCAAATAAACAATTATAGATCCATCTCACTTCTTACATCCTTTTCAAAAGTAATTGAGAAACTAATTTACAGGAGGTTGCTGCAACATTTTGAGAATCACAAAATCTTATCAAATTTCTAATTTGGCTTTAGGAAAAACACGTCGACAAATTATGCAATTTTCAAACTAACAAATATCATTCTTAATGCATTTGATAAAAATATGCCATCTAACAGAATATTTTGCGACCTCACTAAAGCATTTGACTGTGTAAATCACAACACACTTATAGACAAATTAAAGTTTTATGGAGTCTGAGGTACACCAAATAAACTAATAAGCTCATACCTTTCAAACAGACAGCAACAAGTGCGGATCAAAGGAAAAACTACTTCATTCTTCTTTGAACCAGGAATAATTAAACATGGGGTCCCACAAGGATCAATATTAGGCCCCCTTCTCTTCCTAGTTTATATAAATGACCTTCCATGTCCCTTAAACTCAGAAACTATGCCAATTTTATTTGCATATGATACTAGCATTTGGAGACTCAGTAAATGATTTTACATAAAAATGGACACAACATATACAGAGCTAAATGCATGGTTTACTGCAAACAAATTAAATCTCAACCTAGATAAAACATATCTTATGAATTTCCTCACAAAGAACACACAAAACATTAATTCATATATTAGCAGTAACAGAGACAAAATTAATGAAACTGCAGTGATTAAGTTTCTTGGCTTAAAAGTAGACAATTTACTTAACTAGAAATCTCACATTGCGTATATTTTACCTAAACTAATTTCAGCATGTTTCGTCCTGCGGAATGTTGCAGAGGTCTTGAACAAAAATACAGCAAAAATGGTATATTTTGCATATTTTCATTCCATCATGTGTTATGGTTTAACTTTTTGGAGTAATTCCAATGACAGCAAAACACATGCAAAAGAGAGCTGTAAGAATAATCAATGGCAAAAGAAAGTCAGACTCATGTAGACCTCTTTTCAAGAGCTCAGATATTTTAACATTTGCATGTGAGTACATGTTTGCAGTACTTATATACATGAGCAAAAAAAATAATTTATTGCAGAAAAATGAGTCCTTTCATAAGTATGACACTAGAATAAAAATCCTACCTTGGTAGCCAACTTTTCAATAAGTTCCCACAACACCTTCAAGAAATTTGTTTCTCTAATCAAAAACTCTTTTAAATAACAGCTGAAAGAAATTTTTTTCTAAACTAACATTTTATAGTGTAGATGAATATCTAAACTAAAAAAGTTAAGAAATTATTGCATAACGTGTCTTTGTATGCATTTCTTGTTCCGGTTTGTCTAGTTTCCTTTTTCTCCTATTTCAGCAAAACGACAACGCCCCACAGCATGTTGGAGGAGGATTGGTCAAATTATTAGGAAAAGATGTGATGCGTGTACGTGTAGTCTGACATATATATGTGTGTGTGTTTACTATGTCCAGTGTATACACTTTGTATTCTGTAATTTGACTAGTCCAATATCTTTGTACAGCTATGTATTGACAAAAGATCTTACGGATGCAATAAAACAAAACAAATACACCGGCCACCCACTCAGACTCAATAGTAAGCAACCGTTAGCAGCGGGATGCAAGACAACCCCCCTCCCTCACCCATACCGTTCGAGAGCACTGCTCCGCGACATCTCTCTCTGTCTCTCTCTTCCCCACCCTCTCTGTCTCACTTCCCCATGACAAACACAGGCCACGGCCGCTTAGGACCGGGGCCAACACATGTATTAAAGAGCACAAGAGCATGTGCACAACCAGTTTTCTGCAAAGCTTATCTTTGTAAAATTTTAATGGTTTCCCCCCAATTTTTAGCATGTTTATTCCATCGATCAAGAATATCTAACATTTTTGGTCTGAAAGCTGAAAAGTTTCAATGGTGTATGTGCACAGTGGGTTTGTGCTCCGTTCTTGGACTATCTGTGTATACGCACAACAAAATTAGTAACCTCTCTATGAAAACTTAACAATGGTGATGAGCACAACATTATAATGTGCTTGCTTCTTTTTTCCCTACAGATGTAGTTCCACTGTTCACTTCTTGACAGCAGCATTGAATGATGTAGGTTTGCACCCCAGCAACTACTGGCTATAGGTCAGTATATCTGAAGGTGTGATTTTGATGACAAGTGTATTTGATACAACTAATAAATCCAGAGGATAATACAACCAGTTTGTGTTTATTGCACTTAAATGGTGACAAGCATTGGATGAAATGTTTTTATTGTAAAAATTTAATTTTTTTTTAATAATATAGAAATCCTACACACAATTTTTTAATTTATCTAGAGACTGCAAAATATTGATTCTTACAAGGAGTAGTGAACCTTTATTACAGAAAGAGAAAGGAGTTTTTTTTTTCAAGCCATGACAATGAGTTGCACTCAAAGAATTCTAGCAACATAAAACTCATGAAGAAACGTGAAATACTCAAAGTTTAGGCCCTACTAAACTACATTTATAAATTAATATAGTAACAAGATACACAAGTGTGTTGACGACACCCACACTGTGCCGCACAGGAGGCAGACCACTGCTGCTCCGCATGTGTACCAGGCACGCAAGTCCGTGCACCTCGTGCACGGGTCACCACTGCCATTCGTGCAAGAATGGGTCACTAAACAGAGACACGACCTGCCTGACCCCAGTTTTCAAAAGTAAACTAAATGTTATGCACGTGCAGTGCTATTCTGATCTGTGCCCCATAAAGCAGAGTCTAAAATTCACAAGGAAAAGTGTTATCTCCCTTTTGCTCTCTTTAAGTGAAGCGTAATTAGCATGCAGGTGTGAAGCCATGTGGGCTTCGCTTCATATCATTACAGAACATGAGCTAAACACACTCATAATTCTTTGCATAATTTTCTAGTATTGATGATGTATTTTGTTTGTTTAAAAGGGCAATACTTGTTTCTTTGAATTATACTAAAAGTAACACACAAATATCCTGGCAGTTCTGGCTTCCGCCATACCAATTACCCAAAATTCATAATTTGATTTATTTGTCCCAAAGTATTAACGCAAATTTTAAATGCTATGTTAATTCTATATCGCCTCCATGTGCCTTGCTGGCCCATTCCGACGTGTTTTATTAATCATCATTTGCCAACAGAAAACATATATAAAGACTCTGGGACTCTCTTCAGTCTTGATACAGCAGGCCTAGAGAGCACACACGTGCCGCGTCGCGGGAACCTTCAACATTTTATCTACTCATTTAGCTGCAACAGAGTAAGTTTTAAACACCGGAACCTTTTCCTTTGTTTGAGCCTCCCACACTCGCCCTCTTATCTCCATCAGACTCGTGGCCCTGGAGATTTTATCACCACGCCCGCTTCAGGCTCCAGGCTCGGGTCTGTGTATTTTGTAATGAGTGTACCGCTGCTTTTGCCAATATATCTACTTAGTGACTCTAGTCCTGTTCATTATTTTTTTCGTACGTAAATACCTTCGGGACCTGGTCCACTCCAGGAAACCTATGTTTTGAAAGTATTATGAACTGTGTGACTTTCAATATAACTTTTTCTCTCTCTAATTATAAACTTGTGTTTATGAGGGGATCGCCACATGGCTATTGACCCGCTACTGCCCTGAGAATTAGAGTTCACATGCTCACCCATGCATAGATGGCTGACGCTCTACTGGTATTCAACAAATAATTTCATAAACTTTCTAGCCATGAGCCAGGGTTCATATAACATCTGGCGCTTCTCGCCCCTAACCAGTGTCCAAACCACGTTAAATGGCATGCCTGAACATGGGACTATTTAGATAGAAGTGCTCTTCAAGACTTTTCCTTACGTTAGTGTATTCAGACATTCATTCAAAAAGACAGTCGCAATAGTGTCAGGACTTCTCACACTTACGACCAAAAAATTCAGTAGTTAGAACTTGTAGAAATTACTTGTAAGTACTCTTTCTGTGCATGAATAAATTAAGGTCGGGTAGTTTTTGCATTATAGCATGCGAAAATCACAATTTTAGTTTATCTAGATGTACAAATAAAATAATATTCACAGAAAATGTAACAAGAGTGGCTTGAAAGGTCATATCCTAATTCATTTTCAGATATTCTTAGCAAAAGTTACTTTAAAAAATCATTACAGACTGTTAAAAATCCAAAATATTAACCTTCACATAACTTCAAAAATTATATTATTTACATCTTTTTTGTTTACAGACTAATCATTAATGTTGATTTGGAATTGGAATGGGAAATACGGTGGTAAAAAATCACTTCCAATGCAGTAGTTCAATCTCGAATTAAATGCTTGTCAAAATGTTACAGCTGTAAAATTATGATAACCTCTTGCCTTAAAAAATTTTCAAGGCATCACCAACCATTACTACACTTATTTGAATAATTTCTTACTGCCCAGTATTGCTGTGCAATCAATTCTTGCCAGGTGTTGGCTGCCCTTTCATCCCACAGCACAACAACGCTAGCATCATGTTACAGCTACCTAACCGGCAGGTGTATGCTGTGCAGAGGGTGCATCTGGTACCTGTACTCATGATTCGAGAAGTCAACAGGGTACCAGGTCCTGCCATTTTGCATAAGTATTCATCTGCCCCTTTCTTCTATCATTTAGATGTTCTGCCCCAAAGGTGGAAATTTAAGATGCAGTATGAGGATTAGTAAGAAACAGTTTTTAGCAATAGTTTGACAGGAACCCTCCCAAAAGAGACAGAGAGACAGCGACTCACTCTCTACTGGAATTGATTCACTCACCAGTTAATGTTTACTGTGACCCCCAGCTGGTAGTACGCAGCAAGAGTAACATTTGTGAATTCCTTCGCATCAGGGCTGCTACTTGCAGTTGGGTGTCTGGATAGCGGTCAATTGACTAGGGTGGTTAGGTCCGGTATTTAAAAAAGGCATTACTCCTTGCGACGAAGCATTCTGCGGAAAATGTGGTGATCATTAAGAACTACCGCTTATCCCATGAAACATACAGTGAATCACTCAATTATGATCTGTTACACATTTCGAGCTACCGATTGCTACATGACACTGTATGCAGCTACTATGCGAGTGGATTTGTGAAACAGCCCTTCCAGATAATAAATCGCACTACATGATCATAGAAAGGTACCAATACATGTCGCACTACCATACACCCTGTAACTAAGTGTGGTCAACATTGAACCTGCTCTCCTCAAGACAAAGAAGTTCAAAATTGACTTAAGGCAGAGGAAATAGATACAGAACCCCTTGGAATGGATTGTAGAGTGCTGGTGGTCAGCATACATTGGATGAAGTTAAGTACCTGTTATTTGAGGATTTCCTCAGAAGGGAATCTGGCTTTGGACAATAATCAAAATAACCTTAGCTTTCATTGTGCAAGGAGCCTTGCCACCTTTCATGATGCCAATTAAGCATATATATAAGTGAAGAAAATTATTAGAGAGTGTACTATAGCAGCACATATTTTGGGTTCACACCAATGGACAACTAGAGGTACTCACCTCTGACACCACTGTCTCATGTGACAGTGATGTGGAACGGGTGGACTGTGGGACACACAGTGTACTCATTGAACTCTGTCATGTGATCAATACATACTACAATATTAGTTATCTGAATTCCGTTGAGTAAAAGTACAACAGGGGGCGATTAAACATTGTAATATTTAATTGTTCAGTCAACTCTCATTTATAAAACCCTGAAATAGAGACCCTCTCGAAATAACAACTCTTTTTTGGGGAACGGTGGAAAAAATTTAATTCAAAAGGTTTTTCCAATAACAACCCATGAAATATCTTAGAATTGAGAGTTTCCTGTAGCATCATTTCACACATTTCTATGCAATCCAAACTATTTACACTGTAAAACAAATATTCATGTGGGAAATCGCGATACAGAACAGTTGTATTTTGTATCATGCACAAGCATGTTTTATACACCTCGTAGATTCATGTTAAGCAGTATCATGTTACTGTGAATTTTGTCAATAATAATAATAATAATAATAAGTACCAATCCTAAAATTTCCGTGTTACCTTCTTAAATGAAAATGAAACTTCTTAGTAAACAATATCTCAAACTGTTCAAAAGCTACAAAAGCTAAGTGTATGTATCATGCACATATTTGCTTCAGTGTACATAGAAAAACATACTATCCAATTTTTGTTTTGCAGTTAATTTTTCAGCTACCAACTGAAATATATCTATTTTCCAATAATTTATTTTAAAAGTAAACCGAAAATGTTATTTTAATGTAAGTCCTCACAGACACACACTGTGAAGTTAGCCAATAAAAATTGTCATTAGCTGCACAAAAATTAACACACAACTAGGTCTCTTTCTACAAATATTATGAAGAAGTGACATTATTTTGCTTACTAGAGTGTGATAGGCTAAAAGTATTAAAAAGAAAAGTACCATTTAACAAAGAAGAATTTGTCTTCTCTGAACTTGCGTAACTGTTATTCGATAAATTAACATTTATATTAAATTTGACGTGTTATATAACTGATATACAATAGCAATTGATACGTTCATATCAGTGTACACATTAAAATTTTATAAGTGAAAAGTGATATTTTTCATAAGCAAAGCAGTAGGCCTTGGCAAATGTTGGTGTTATGTGCTTTAAAAACTGCATGGTTAGACAAATTTTCACAAAAATTGCTTCAAGTGACAAATATTACTATGGAAGTAAGTTGTAAAAATTTGGATCAATGCTGTTCAGCTGTCGAGTTTTATTATTGTTTTCATTACTGTACTTTTAATGTAATAGCAATGCCTGCCATTTGCTTGTGCTTAGTATTGTATTAAAATATTGAGTTGTGAGGTATTTATGTACTATAATTCTACTTGTAAATGTTGCTAAACATAATTCTTAGCTCATTTAACACTTGATTGAAGCACATTATCTTCTGTATGAAGGAGTAAATATGCAGTATTATCTAAAAGCGTGCATTTTTTTACTGGGGGAACATTTCAGCTGTAACAAATTTTAAAGGAGAACGTTCTAAATGTCTATGCATTGTTTTTCTAACAGGAAAAAGAATGTTTAAATCTTCTACTATTCAGTTGACAACTTAAATGACAGAGATTTAAAAGTGGGCCTATCTATTAATATTGTCGAACAATAAGGCACTACACATAGCAGATCACTTGTCCTCATAATGAAATTACTGTCTTTATGAAGTGTTCTAGAATAGTGCATAAAACAGAAACATTATTAATGTAAAATATTTATTCTAAAACAGTAGTTCTTGGTGATTGCATTGGCAAAGATGTTAGGCCTATGCTCATGTGGCATGTTTGAACTGATGATACTGGTTATAATATAAATTACACTTAGCATAAATGAACATTTTGGCCTACCAAGTCGGTATTGTAATGGCTCATACCCGTGTGACGTAATATAAAATACAAAAACAAATTAAATTTCCACTTACAAATATCATTAAATAGTAGGCTATATATTTTAAAATGTTAACTCATTCAGGTTAAAAAAAATATGTCCCATTTTTTGTATTTTCACAGTATCGAGTTTTACTTCATAACGATGAAATTGTACACAAAGCCTGTTTAAATAATTTGTGTTACAAACAAATGAAGAACCAAAAACTAACTAAAGAATTAAATAAAACTTACACAGTTATGTTACATGAACAAGTGACGAGATTAAAATTAAATGCTAACAAAGCAAATGAAAGAAAATCACTAAACTTACTGTAAGTTATGAAAGCACTTAATTACAAAACTTTATTTCCTCGTTATTTGCTGGAGCACAGTAAGACTGGAGAGAGAAGTTTTACAGTGCCGCTACATAAAAATCTTTCACAAATAATCCACTACACTTTTTGTCATTCATAGGTCTCTTGTTAAATCATAAATCACCACACAAACGGTAACTTTCTTTTTAAAATCTCATACCGCTTGCATCGACACAATACGTAAAGATGCCACTTCTTTTAAACTTTCACATATAAGCAGTGTCCGAAATGGCTACGAGACCATTATTTAGGTTACTAAATCGACCATGTGACCAAGTTTAGGCCCTAAATATTTGGGGATTTAGGGTTGAAATTTACTGAGGTGAAGTAGCACACTAAATCACAAAATAGGTCCGTAAAATTGTCTGCTGTTGTTTATTTACATTTTATTTCCTGTTTTTGAAATGCTGCACAATACATGCATGTGAAAAATGGAAAATCAGTGATCTACCTGAAGTTATTCAAAAATTTTAAAAATAAAGTTTGTATGTTGTATTAAAAACCAAAACAAAAAAAAACTGATCGGTTGTTATTTGAAATGGAATGTTAGTTGCAGGGAGCAAAGAAATAACAAGAAGGTTAACATCTGCTAGAAACAAATATGATCAGTTATTCACAAGACAACGGAGTTACGTGAAAATGCTTGGGAGTAAGTTATTTATTGATAGGGTGACAAACAGAATAACGTCGAAATTTTACAAGCTTGTAGTTTCCAACTTGGTTGCATGTAGCGCTCTTACAAGCCGTTCAAAATTGTGCACCCCTAAATTCCTAAACCCTAATTCTCCAAATTGGCAGTTTTGGACATGGCTATAATTTATTGTTTTTATGTGCACATAAACGTCCATGGTCCAGCATATAATTTGTGTTGTTTACTTCTGTGCATCCCATAGCACCACTGGTGCTCTCTATTGAGTGCAGGTTTAACTACTAGGCCCAGCGTCATTTCAACTCATCTGTTATTACAACTTATGCAAATCATTATAAAACCATTTTCATTCCACAAAATTTGATTCACTGAATAGTAGTGTATCACACTTTTATACCCATGCTATAATCAACCCCCCTTGTAATCTGTGACCTCAAATTGGAACTAGTAGCATCTATAGGACCCATATGTTTCACACTTGCTTTGATTTTACTCACATTTTATCAGATTATATTCACAGTTGATTTTGGCGAGCCATGTTCCGTGAAATATGCAAAACATCACAGACCATGCTAATACTGTCGCAAAAATTTGTTTTAACAGCAAGAATGCCTGACTACTTTCGTCAGCATTGCTGTATGTGGTTTTTCTTACAGTCAAGGTCATTAGAGATGAAATCAGTGGATCTGACAACTATGAATAAGGAAGAAAGTAGCCATGGCTGTTATTATGGCACCATTGTGGTTCATATTAGCTAACTTTATTACTGTTATAACATGACAACACTTGAATACTTTACAAACTGTAAATGGACAATACAATAAAGTTCAGATTTGTAATTCTAGAGTACAGTTCAAATTTAAAACAGTACTGATGTTTCAGCCTTCAACAGAAGGTTCAAGAAAACTGGATTAAGTTACATTATCATGAGGGACCTAAAATAACATTCTCATACCTAACTCTACTAAAAAAATTATATAAACCGGACTTTTCCACTCACCACAGTTTTTGTTGGAGCCACAAACTTGGGTGTAAGACTCTGCAGATGGTTTGGAAGCTGCCGCTTCTGTGGTGTGGTGGGCTTCGCAGGCAACTCCTCCGGCTTCTGACTGATGCTCATGGCCGCGAGTTTCTCTTCAGCCCGCCGCATCTTCTCCAGCTCCACCTCGCGAGATAACATCTGCTTGTTTGCATAGGTGAGTGTGCGGCTTGGCTTTAGTCCTGGATATGAGCACAATTCTTCTATGTTCCTGTGCAAGCATACAGTCCATATAAATTCAGTATAAGATACTAGATAGGATTTAACATAGCACTCATTCAAAGTTCTCACAAGTATATTCCATTTCTAAAAGTTCACTAAATTTTGACAGTTCTAGAAAAGAAGCGCAGCCACAATGTACCCTTCCGCCACAGCTGTTCTGTCTGTGAAGAAAACAATTTGTGTGTATAAATAAATGCTATGATCAATACAGGTTACCATTCCAACTTATTTTATTTTTGTTATGGTCCAGTTATAATGCTGGGGCTCTATTAATTTTATTGCGTTTGGATGGAATTTTGGGGAGAAAGTGAGAGGGAGGACTTTAGTTTAACGTATTTTATAAGACGGTATTGTTTTGCAGCTCTTATCACGAAACTGTATATTTTTGAATGACATATTGTTTTAATAGATCAGTGGAACATTTTTAACCCCAACAAAAGAAAACATGATAAAAATGTTGTTCTTTACACCAATTTGAATGTGTTATTTTACACTACAAAAATGAGTTGAAATTGTGGGTTTCTATGCCACGTACATTAAAAATATTCTAATACCCCTTTCAAAATAAATTACTGTATTTACAAATCACACTGGCTTACTGTTTCAATTCACATTCACATCTCCTGAACAAATGTTGTTCTAGGACAGTCCTTAAACATGTTTGTCTACAACTAATACAAAATAATTTGCAGAATCATTAAATAAATATGACACTTCACCAGTTTCCCAAAACAAAAAAACTGCGGAATGAAAACAAATGACAGTGATTCTTGATGGTGACAGTGCGGAAAACGGTGTACCAAGCCATGCACATGTTGATGATATTACATTTCACATAATAAAATTCACTAAAAAGGCACCCCTACAGCCAACTATGCTAAATGAAAGTAAATGCAAAAATAAATAACTACCGCTACAATATTTCAAATAACACCAGTAACCATAAATGTGATGAAAAAGATCACATGCACATGGTGTTCACTAATTTGGAAAAGTTTCACTAATTGCAAGTGTCTGCATGCTCTGCCATAATTGCTAAACATATTTTTTGACCAATTCATTAAAAGACAAAAAAAATCCTTAAAATATTAAAAAAATACATAGTTTAAACCATGAATGATGTAAGTGAAATCTAAGTTTTTAATTAGAACTTTTAGTTCTCAGTACTATTTTCTTCTATAATCATGATCAATATCACTTACATAACAAGATATATCCCGCAACAACTTATCAGCACAGACAATACTTTGCATACAAGAGCATTTACTGTATACATAGTGTGTAAGTTGGTCACATTGTCTGTTGTAATTTAGTCTACTTATACAAAATTAAGTACACAGTATATTCCACTACTGTGTTGTCAGTTAAATGTTGTTTCACTACAAAGTTTTAAGTAATATATGACCATGTTTCACTGAAACAGACAATACCTTTACAAAGTCATTTTTATAATCTATAAACAACTAATACCACATTCATACAATAACACATTTGTGAGACATGCAAAAAAATTGCTTACAAACAGAACATTATATGTAGCCCAATAAACAGTAGGAATGAAATTATACTTATTTCTTCATTTGCAACATTTTCGCATGTAGCAAAGTAGTCTATCAAGTTCAGAGAATCATGGTATAGGTTGTTCAAAGTAAAGTAAGCACTTTTGAGGCCCTGGTTACTTTTTCTTTCAGTCATTTTTTTATCATTTAACCACCTTTTAAATTAAATATTGCCATGTAAGTAATAAACACAGTGTTTATATTCTAATGCACTCGGAAGTTAATGTCTACGAATAAAATATATTTATTGACTACTATTCCAAATGAGAGGGCTTTCAAAAGTGCTCACTTTACCGTGAACAGCATATATTTTGGGATATTTGGTCCTTAACTAATTATTTAATGTTATTCTTAAGAGAAAAATATTTTCTATAAGTTGCAGTTACCAGGAATATAATTATAATTTATAACAGGTTGTACTCTATTAACTGAATATTTCTAACCCACACAATCAGTATGGGAGACAACATAATTTAAAATGGGGACTGTGCAGGAGTGTTAGTTGAAGACGTGAAGTAAACTGGGTGTGTAATTTCTTCAACAATAGACATATAAAAGATTCTGAGTAAAGGTTAGAAGTAGGCCACTAGGCTACCAAAAATATGCAAAAGACCATAATACACTCTATGTACATACACTGCTCTTGTAGTTTCTATCACTGCAGATAGACAGTGCGTACTATGTATGCCAAACACTCGACCATATATCATGATCTATGTGCCATGCTACTGTTGCTAATTGCCATTATTCAGCTGTTTTGTTTCCTGTTACTCAGTCGGATCCAAAGTTTGTTTATGCCAGTATGTTACTGCATGTGTGATTGTCTTGTTGCTCATCATGTCTGATATTGACTTTAGTATAAAAGACGAAGGAAGGAAAAGAGAGGAACGTACAGTGCTGCGGAATTCAGGATGAATACAATATTAACATCCCAGTCAAAAAACCTTCAAAAGAACGTGTGTTCTGTAGGAGCACATGCAGTTGCAAATACTCTTTCAAATTTGCCTTCTTTTTGCCAGACAAATTTCATGTACTAAACATTGGAAGAGGTATGATGGTGATTTTTTTCTGCTGAATCCAAGTATATATGTTTTTTGTTTAGGAGGGATCCATGTACAGACCACTAAAAAGTTGCAGAAATAAAATGCTATAATTTCTCTGGAAAAAATAATCTGTTTGTTCATCACACGTAGCCGTGTGGTATGTGGATAAATTGATACAAAAGAAGTTTTGTTCTGGTAGTGCACAGCCACTGTAACACAACCTTTTAATGCCTATTTCTTTGGCTGCAAACAATATGAAAGAACAAATATATCCTATTTATGTAAATGATACAGTAAAAATAAATGCACATGTGATGCTTTTTCTTAATAAGTGTGTTTTTTTTATCACATTTCTAAACCAGTTATTCAATAACATACCAATGTAGACATCTTTCCGATCTAATGATCATTTATTTACTGTCGCATCAAATGACAAAAATTCATAAAAATAACTAGTTATCATGATTAGTAATGGTCCGGCTCTAATAACTATCAAACAAAAGTTTAAATGAATGACTTCAGATGAGTAGGCATATCATGTCAAGCAAATAACCACTTGAGATGGGAATGTAAACTATTCACAATTTTTGCAGAAGTTATCATTGTTTGAATATGAATACTAATTCATAAATTACTACATGAAACAATTCTAATTTTTGAATACTAGCACATCCATAGTAATAAATTATCTTCAAATACAATCTGAATACAAGAACATGTATCTACAACACAGGGTCTTTTTAAAATAATTTTTCCTGGAATCACTTAAATGGCAAATACACCCTAATTTACTTCAAGTGTTCAGTTATGAACAGTTAAAAAACTATGAACTTTTAGCCCTGTGCAACATTCCAAAGTTGCCATTTGTTTGTTAAAGAGTTAATTTTTATGTTCATTAGTAGAAAGTTGTAGAGCCTAAAAAATATCCCATCACTGTGATGTTAAGAAATATACATTAAAAGGTGACTGCAAAACAGTTACAAAATTATTTTCCTATTACTTGTAAACTGATCACGCAGATTCACAACCAACCAGCTATTTTACACATGATTTACCCTGCTGGAATGATAGTATGGCTTCAATACATAAAGTGTAGTTACTGCCTGAGCACATGAACGCCATAAAGAGACATGAAAAATGTAGCATAAATTCATACACCGAAATCATGTTGACAGCATCAAATATGTGAAGTGACAAGAGAAGTTAAAAAATTTGATGTTTTTGGTGTTCACCATGAGAATACAGAAAGCACAAGCTGTAATGTTAATGTTTTGTTAAAGTAATAAAATTAATCCATTACCATATCCACAGAAATTTGAAGTTAAGCTGTCATATAACACATCTGGGGAAAAATGTGTTTCAGATACCTTGGGTGGTTCTTATTTACATACGTATCTCAGGATGCCTAGTCCTAATACCAATCTCGATTAACATATATGAGTTTAGAATTCAGTATGATGTCACATTTGATACAATAAACACGACACGCAAAATTTTCGGGAAGTGAGCTGAAAGCACAAATTTACTGTAGTGAAATAATGAACACTGTACGTGCTGAATTGAAGATGCTTATGCCAGAGCTGTTGTGTACCACTCCCTACGTAAGGGACAGAAAGTTACAGGAGCCATAGTCTGCTTACAGAAAGGTTCTAGGTCATTGGAACAACACGTACTGTGTCTGATAGTTATTGCGAATAACAGTGGTCTGTTGTAAATAAATGTTATTGTTTCCATCTTATAAAAGTAACTAAGGGCAACTGTTCCTTCCCTAAGATGTGTGTGTGTGTGTGCGCGCGCACGCACATGCGTGTGTGTGTGTGTGTGTGAGAGAGAGAGAGAGAGAGAGATAAGGTTCGGTGGATTAAAATACAGGTACGACAATTATCATTAGCACATTCCAGGTGAGGCAAGTACTTACGGTTCAATTTTGTAGACATAGCTGCCTTCTGGTGTCTTCTCCTGTACATAGCCGAGGTTGTACTCGACCATGATGCCACCACTTGGCTCAACTCAGCCTTTTCCCTAGCGCTGTACAGCTGAATGTTCACCTGCAAGTAAGCAAATGTTTAACAAGAGACAACACAAACTTGTTACTTTACAGTGCATGTTCATAAAACTATGAATGTGCATACACATGTACCTATACAACACACACACTTAAGCACAATCATTTGTGTTCTGCCAAAGTCAAAATTACCTCCTGTATTTATGCCTCCTTCTTGAAAGAAACCAAAAACAAAAAGCTTCACACTGTTGTCTGCTCATTTACATTAACACTGGCTATAACCCATGCACTCAGCAATGAAAAAAAAGTTCAGAGAAAAGTGCTGTCTCAGACATGTGAACAGTAATGAACCTTAATTACTTATTCATTTGGCGAGTGACTTCCGAACAGAAATAGCCCCCCCGACTCTTCTAACCCAAGGTCTACCAAATTAAGTATGAATACCGTATTGGCTTGATGCAAAGACACATGAGTTTTATAGCAGTTTATTCTATTGATATTCATAATATTATAAAATTTCTTACTTTCTAGAGTAAACGACTATAAATACTACTATAAGTAAAATAACAAAACGATGCTAGTGTGTTAGTACTCGACCACATGGAAATAAATTTCAGAATAATGCAAACAAAATAGAACATACGCGAAACTTTTTATTTCCTTTATAAAATACTTTGTAATAAATGATTGGACACTGACATTTGGTTTAAAAAGAAAACAAACACTATTTCAAATTTTGCATTCTGAATGCTGCAAGATGTACGGATACTCAAATCTTACTAAAAAGCCTACTCTTAAAAAAAAAAAAAACAGCAAAGCAGTGTGACAAGTGAACTAACTGGCCTGAGGTTGGGCACCATGATGTGCAGCATCATTGGCAGTGTGTCCAGCAGCAGTTGCTCCCCCTGGATACACGACCTGATCGACGGACACATGCCTCTCATGAGCTCGGCCAGGACTTGCTTCCTACGAGTATCCTTCACTGACATCTGTAACACAAAGGTCTCTATGAACATTTCAAGCTAAACGATACAGATTATAAGGTACAGGAACAGGTCTTGGATTTCTCTCACTTCTTAACATTTATGTCAACTTATTCAAAATAATCTTAGTCTTTAAAATCAGAATGGAAACTAGTACACACTATAAGTCTAAGCTACATTTGAACCAATAACCTAACACCCTGACTTTAATTCCCACCACCAATGCATTCACCACTTATGTCAATTTACGCAAAGCTTGACAGATAGGATCCCAGTCTGAATATTTCAGAAGCTCATTTTCACATTCAGTTACTACATAATCAATGCACTACTTCAATACACACAGTCAACATTATAATGAGCTAGAAACATTTTAAATGTAACACTACACATTTTAAAACACATTTCTTTATACTCTTAAAAGAATAAAACAAGTTATGCAAAATCACACACAATGCTTAACAAAACCAATAACAACTCAAGTAACTTAATAAAATTGTATTTAGAGTAGGGTAAATTTATTGTTATGCACAAAGTAATCAGTACATTACTTCTACTGGACATACACGGAAAAAAGTAGTATGAAATATACGTGAATTTAAAATTCGTTCATTAAAAGTTATTTGCAGTTCACTGCTCATACTGTTCATTACACAAAAATTCTTAAGCAAGAGTAGGCCTATGGCCTTTCTGGCTGGGTATGTTTAGGTAAAGGCTGTTCCAGGAAAAATTAGCATTTTAAAACCTGTGCTTTAAGATTATCTTGTATGGACATTGTGTATTCTTCTGCCATATGTAAAATTAACATTGCCATGTGCCTTATCACTTTATTCACACATCTGTCAAGTGAAATGGTGCAATTATTGGAAAAGTAAATATTTGACAATTTGCTAATTATTACACTTATATGGACTGAAAAAACCAGAAAACCAAATAAATTATTGAAGGTTTTACAAATGTTTACTGAACACTTTTAATTCACAGTTAAAGTACGGAACTACTTTCCTTCACCGTTACCAACTTTACTGGGCGCATGCCAGTTCGTTTATCTGATATATTATATGCAGGTAGGGGCAGTGACATATTTTCAAAGGTTGGTTTCAAAAGTGCTTACTTTACCACGAACAGCATTTAGCTAAATGGTAAGTGAACATTTTGCTTTGAGTCCATGGCAGACAAGGAATAAAACTTCCTGCCTCAGGATTTCTTTATTGTGTTATGTTGTCCTTTGATATCTTTTGAAACTATTAAATGAAGGGAGTTAAAATAATCAAGTAAAAACTTATTTTATCAGATATCATATAAACACATTTGAGAAACTAAATTTTATAAAGCAGGATCTCCCTATATCAACGTTTTATTTTATCATATTAAAACGAGTGCTCTACATTTCTTATTTTAAGTTTTCAATGAATTTAACCAAAACTAATGAAACAAACAAAATTACACATCAACCAATACCTAAGCCTATGTTGCTTTTACATAAAACACTTCTTAAACAGCTCCTCACATATATCAGACATTGTATAGTATAGAGTGAGTCTTAAGCAATGATAATTCTGTCATAACACAACTTCAAATCTGTTTTAATGATATGTTTATGGTAGCATACTAATCTCTGGGGATGGTTTCTGCCATGATATTTTCACACATCATGAAATTGAAGTGGCAGGTTCTTAATAGGACTCTTTCTTAATTCTTATAGGTACATTTTTTTTTACAAGTGGTGATGTTTCCGGAGGTAATGCATAAACAGCGAGGAAGAATTACATCAGTGTAAAAAAATTAAGTCTGTGTTTCAGTGGATTTACTATGTAGCATATGTAACTTAACTCAAGCTATACCTTTGCACACATGCTATATAAAGATTAGATTTACTAAACTAAACTTATTCAATAAAGTGAAATGGCGTTTGGTGGCGCAATCTCTAAGGCATGGAGGCTGAAGCCCAATCCTTATCACATCTAAAACTTTTTCAGCACGGAAACAGATGTCCCGTAGTTCGAAATTCACTACTTTCAGGAAATCCCGTCTTTTTATAATCTTTCTTTGTACAACCATGCAATGCAAAACCTGTAATTTGACTTTTTTTTGTGGCCAATGCATTAAGTCCTTTATTAGTCCTCGGGTGTAAAATAAGTATTTAGGTACTTATTTCTCATCTACTCTGTCAAAATAAGTCCAGCTCACAAACGAGAATGTCAACTGGCATATGTCTCGTCTATCTTCAATGCAAGTAGGACAGTGTAATGACCACTTTCCAATATCGCTTAGAAACACGTTGAGCATATCTGTATCGGCAAGATATATCGCTCCCAGAGAGTAGTGCAAAGTGATGGCGATACATCGCACATATCGCACATTGCTACCAATATCGTGGTATGTGATATATTGCTTTACACTGTTGGACCACAGAATACTTGAGAATACAGAGGTGAATGACAGCCGCTTTATAATGCGAGCTCCAGTAGAAAACGCCAAAAAAATTGCATCACTGGCTTGCAAAATGTTGGAACGCCACTCACCAATCAGCGGCTACCTCACTCGCCAGATGGACGCCCAGCCAATAGTAAACATTTCGCAGCAAGGGGTAGATAATCAGACACACAGCCTGTTTCCCGGGATTCGCGTAGCCAATCAGAGAACGGTACGTCTACATAAAAGGAACCACCACACCCGTTTGTTTATATGTGCTTATTTACTCTGTGGTTGGACCGTATCGTAGTTGCGACATTTCAGTAATATTGTTTCGTGACCGATATATTGCCATATGTTTCGGAATCGATATATTGACTTATCGCACGGTAGTAGTAGGGGCGATGGCGTTTCATTTCACCTTCACCCTTATCGACATCGGCATGCATAGTGTCATAAGGTTTAACCTGGGGAGAAAGTGACGGAAGCGAGTTTGATATATCGAATTTTGCCACGAATCTGGCTGCATCGCCCTTATCTACAATCGTCTAAAAAGTGAGGCTAGGTTCGGTCATTTTTGAGTTTGGGGTTATCATAATTTTTAAGAAAAGTAATGGGGTTTAATTAAATACAACGCATCGCCTGCATTACAAGATGGCATTTTTTGACTTATGACCTTTTTGACAAGGTCATTTTTGAGTTTAGCCCTTTTTATAAATGTAATCATAATTTACGAACCGTTGATGCTATAAGGATCAAATTCATAACATAGACACTATATGCGATATCCATCATGGTGGTAAGCCATTTAGGCCCTAAGACCTTGCAGATGTAGGTTTTATGGAATTTGTTCGTTTTGGGTGAATTTTGGGTTGATCTGGGTTAATTTGGTTCATTAGAAGCAATTCTTGGGTGGAATGGGTTTGCAAATAGGAATATTTGAGGTTTTTTTCATGTGTTATAAATTGGTGCCTGTAGCTTTGATACATTGGAAATTAGGAGTTAGTATGCTTATATAAAAGGGCTTTACGTGTGTTTGAGCTTATAGTCTTGTTTGTTGTTGGGGTTGATGTATGTGTTATGAATCTGATGATTGTAGCTTTGGTATATGGGAAATTATGAGTTAGTATGCTTATAAAAGGGATTAAGGCATAATTGACCTTGTTAGAGAGTGCTTAAGGTACAAATGACTTTACCATTGTTGGATAATGGATACAATGGCTAAGTTATGAATTTGATGATTGTAGCTTTGGTATATGGGAAATTATGAGTTAATATTCTTATAAAAGTGCTTTATGTGTGTTTGACCTTGTAGTCTTGTTTGATGTGTGTGTGTGTTTACTATTACATGATGAAATGGTTTATCAGAGTAATTCATTGAAATATTCTGTCTGTGGTTGTTGGTAGATGTTGAACTCGCATACAGGATTGTTTTCCTGTTAGGGTACATTGAGCTGATAGGAATAAAGCAGAAACTGTTTTCGTTTGAAAATATCCTATGGACAATATGTTTATGGTAAGGTTTTAGTTTTGAGCTGTTGTTCTTCAGGAGCGGACTTATGTCTCTCTACATATAATGTGCATACTTGATAAGTGTGTATAGTGAATGCTAGCATAATGTAAGTGAAATAACTTCCACACCTAATAATAATAGAAATGAATACTAATTGCAAATTCTGAAACAAATGAATAATTATATGACAGTTGAAGTTTGGCTGTTTTGCTGAGAGGATATATTACTTTTATGAATGTTTAGTTGTTAATAATTCATGTGTGTACATGCATACCTAGTAAATATTCATTCCATGTTTATGCAATCATGGAATTTTATGACTATGTTAATTACACAATTACATCATAACTGCATTCCCTGCCACCATTCTCGACCATCGAAAGTTGACATCGAGCATATAACACATTAGTTGAGCAATAGACACAGATCAGGTAATATGATAGACAGCGATCATAAGTGAATGCTTAAGATAGCATTTCTCAGAATTTTCTTTAAAACTATTAAGTGAGTCCCCTGGGAATCGATGTCGGTTATCCAAAAAATTACATTTAATTAATTACTGTAAGCAGGAATACAAATCAATACTAAATCTATGTTAAATTCGGATATAAAATAATATTAGGTGTTCTGGCCGAGACTTGGAACTCGATAATCTGAAATTACCATTACATTAAGTAAGTCTAGCACCTAGCAAAAAAGTCAAAAATAAAATTTGGTTAAAATCGGAAATGAAATAATATTACGTTGGTAAATATGTCCTTGATGAGTATGTATTTGGCGAGTTCATGTCCAACTATGTTTATAAAATGGCTTTAATGCATAATTGATCTTGTCAGAAAGGGTTTAGGACCTAAATGTCTTTATCATTTATGCTTTAGGACTTAAATGACTTGTTGAAAGGTAAACGATGCATTCGATGCAATCTCAATGTAATCGCTTCATCGAGCTTGTGAGCTATCTAGCGGTCGATGGCTGCATCAAGAGACATCGGCGCTTCTGCTGTTTAACATTATTACTAGGCTGATGGCCTATGATGACAGCAGTGCTGCCTAACAAACAAGCAAACAAGTGTGGAATTGAACACAGCCTACCTCGCTGGGAAGGAGTGTATGGGGGAGGTGTGGGTAGGGTGTTAACCATATCTGAGAAGTGGAGGGGTTGAAGGTAGGGGAGAGGAGTGATAGTGTACCAGGTATTCAGAATAAATAACCGGAGGAGAAGAGAGTCTAGAATCTCGCAACAGGAACCCAATTAATTCCAGAAGTAATCACAACCCAGCTCAGTTAGGTGATGGGGATGGGGTAGGGGTGTATGTAGGCGAGGAGGAGGTCCAAAACCCCCAAGTTAATCTTATGGTACGACGTTCGTACCCCCTTCCCTATGTCATTCTAAAAGTGAAGTGAAATGCCCATAGGTGAAGGGGTGGAGCAGATTGTGGAGTATGTGAAGCAGTGCGGAGCTAGGTTAATCTTATGGGACTACATGCGTCCCCCATCCCTATGTCATTCTAAAAGTGAAACGAACCCCCCCGTAGGTAATGGTGTGGACCGGATTGTTGAGCAGATTGTGGAGTAGTGCGGGGCAAATTGCGGAGCTAGGTAAATCTTATGCGACTATGTCCGTCTCCATCCCTATGTCGTTCTATATGTGAAGTAAATCCCTCCCATACGTGGAGGGGTGTAGCACATTACAGTGATAATTGCGGTGCCAATTGCGGTGCTAATTGAGAAGCTAACTGAGGAGGTGCCTGAGGAGGTGTCTGAGGAGCAGTCTGTGAGCTGAGGAGCTAACTGAGGAGCTGAGTAGCTGGCTGAGCAGCTGTCTGAAGAACTGTCTGGGGAGCTAACTAACGAGCAGTCCGAGGAGCTAACTGAGGAGCAAGGTGAATTGTTATGCACTACGATTTCAGCCCTAGATTAATCTTATGGGACTACATCTGCAAGGTCTTAGGGCCTAAATGGCCTTACCACCATGATGGATATCGGATACAGTGTCTATGTTACGAATTTGATCCTTATAGGATCAACAGTTAGGAAATTATTATTACATTTATAAACCTTGTTGTAACGTAGGCGATGCGTTGTATTTAATTCAAACCAATTACTTTTCTTAAAAATTATGATAACCCCAAACTCAAAAATGACCGAACCTAGCCTTACTTTTTAGAAGATTGTCGATAAGGGCGATGCAGCCAGATTCCTAGCAAAATTCCCTATACCAAGCTCGCCTCCGACACTTTCTCTCCAGGTTAAACCTTATGACACTACGCATGCCGATGTAGATAAGGGCGAAGGTGAAATAAAACCCAGTCGCCCCTACTACTCACGGTCCTTGCGGCAGGTAGGCTACACGGAAGACATCGGCAGGAACTGCAGGATACCACGACACCTAATCTCGCAAGAAGTCCCATCCCACGGGCACCGGTGTAGGAGATGCAGTAAATAAAAATAATAATAAAAGAAACCTCTTCTCGGGCAGTTTTCTTTCTGCGAGGAGTTAGTCGTGCGCGCGAGCAGATGCACGGCTACATAATTCATCGCCTCATTAACTAGAAACAAACACATCCGCTAAATGGGCGGCCGCGGAAGACAAAGAAGACTAGAAGAGGCGAAAAGAAGAAACGGCGGAGGAAGTCTTGCCTAGGTAGCGCATCTCATTTCCACGGCGGTGGGGCCGGACGACAGCACCCAAACAAAAAAAGTTTTCATTTCTTAAAAGGCTTCCCCATAATTACCGCAACGACAAAAGTACGCGGATAATTACATCCCATCCTGCTTTGGAAGCGAGACGCCCGGAGGAAGCGACATCGTTCAACTGTTATTTTATTGTGGGACAAAGTTGGTCGGCAGAGGGGTTGGCAGCCGGGAGGGGAGATGAGAGGAATTAGCACCCGGAACTACAAGTTTTTGTTTGACTAAACGCGGAAGCGTCGGAGAAAGTTTACCTCCAGAAACAGAACTACGTAATTTTAACACGGTTTTGCAGTCGCAACATTTCACAACTCGTGAAAACAGTAACGTACCTCGTATATTCCACGGGACACCAACTTAGCAATCTTTCTTCTTCTTTTTTTTTTTCAGATGAAGTATATCCAAAGTACTTCCAACAACTTAAGCAACGGACATAATTTACAATACAGCGATAAAACTCATCACAGAAAGTTTTTGCAGACATGTAATATACTAAACACAACATTCTCAACAGCTTTGCATTTCACCCACAGAAGTTTTCGCTTGCGTTCTAAATTAATGTTCAAAACGAGCTGGCTTCATAAAAAAAATTCTGACTTTAATAAATACGGTAAACTAATGGAACTTATATTAACTACTAACGAAATAACTTGAGATAATATTCTAGCTAGCTGTACCCTCGGCCGCTTCGTTGCGCATTGATTCACTTTGAAAATTGGAATCGCTTTAGCCACTGTGCCTCTACGGCCCCACTTGATATATTTCTATCCACTGAGCAATTGCGGACCCACTTGATATATTTCTATCGACTGAGCAATTGCGGCCCCACTTGAGAGTGCTCTAGTCGCTCAGCCACTACAGCCTCACTTGGGATTACTCTATCCACTGGGCCACTGCAGCTCCACTTTGGATCGCTCTAGCAACTGGAACTCTGTGGCCCCACTTGATATATGTCTGAAGCTATATGGAAGGACGTAGGTTGCTAACAATGAAAGAATTATAACAATCGGGTCTGCAGTTTTGGTAGAGCATTTTTAGAAAGCAGCAAAATAGCTCATTTTTCCCCGACTTGATTCACTAATGCCGTTAATGCCTAGCTCCTATACGTGCTACGGCGATTTCTAATACACACAAACCTTCCTCGATAAAAGATCACTACAGTTAAAACCGCATCTAAATATGTTCAGTGGTTCTCGAGATTAGCGCAGTCATAGACAGACGCGCGCCAGGGACTTCCTTTTATAGGCCTACTATGTAGTGATAGCAAGCCACAGCACTTTGGGTGTTGTACGTGCACGAGATATATAGGCTATTCACGGTAAAGTGAGCACTTTTTAAGGCCCTTTCAACAGGGATTAACCACTAATAGAACTAATTTATCGCATCTTCATACGTTAACTTTTGGGAGAGGTGAAATTACACACTGTGTTTATTAGTCACATGTCAATGTTTATATTAAAAAGTGGCAGAAACACATAAATCGGCGGAAAGGAAAAATTCAGCAGGGCCTTAAATGTGCTCACATTACCGTGAATCGCCTACAACTGTGGCTACAGCTTTCAATAAAGTAGTTTTCACAATCAATTCATCACTAATTTTAAATGCTGAAAGAAAAAAAAACAGGAAATCTCTTAAACTTACTTACATAAACCGACATAGCCACTCCAGGATTCGGGCCCCTGCAACGATAAACGCGCACGAGTGCACAACAGCAGGCATTCCTAACATTGCGGGGTCCACGGGCCATGGTGGCTAAGCGGTTAGATTTTTTTTTTCGTGGCCAGCTACAAGCCAGACACACAATATTTTTCTTATAACCCCCGCGCCTATCCCCTTTCTGGGTGTTGCAGGGGTGTAAGTATTTCCTTTAGCTATATTTTTTCTATCTTATAACTATCCTTCCTTTGGCTCTCTCGGGCCACCTAACTTTTTTTTTATCACCTTACATGCCACCACTATTTGATTGATCATTGTTATATATGATTACAAACTATATTTTATTTTACTGTCAAACTGCTCGGAGAGTGAGTGTGGCATGGTTGATCCTGCCATCCCCTTGACTCTCCCAGCAACTTAGGGTTTATTCTCTTTATTCTAATGTATATAATTCTACTCTACTTTTCTAAGCCATTGTATAGCGACTCTACAATATATTAACTATAATCATCCATTGATTAGGCAGCAGCCGGGAGAGAGGCCTTTGGACCCCTTTCCGATCCCCCTAGATGCCAGATAAAGGTAAATCGGCGACCTTGTCGCCGATTTACCAATTCGAAAAATACTCACTGTGTTCGGTTGCCTGATAATTTGTGCGGCGTACTGTCCGATACGCACGAACACTTCCACACGTTGATTTTGAGGTTTAGGAACCTCCGATGTGACTTGAAACTCTAATATAACTCACCTGTAATGTTCTCACCAGCTTCACGTCACTTAAAAAAGACTTTGAAAAACCAGGGGTGCCGAGAAAATCAATTATGAATTTTTGTGCATATTTTCCCATGCGGCAGCAACCAGACCTGGCAGAGAAGTGTATAGCGGACTGATGTTTCAGCGATTCGTCACCGGATCGCAGCACCGTCGAATGCCAGCACGAAGAACAGCCTGCCATGGTGCGTGCGCCACCCCAAACAGTGACGTGTGGTTACGTCCTTTCCGGCAACTTGGTCAAGAGGCCAGGAGTTGAGGGAATGCTGTAATATTATTGGTATTTAAATTTTAAATTCATAAGACCCACTAAAGGAAATTGGTGTCCGCTGCATCGGTCACCATATTTGGTAACATCAACCCCTATTGGTTGTGATTAGCTTGACCCCTCCCAGGAGTTATTGGAAGCCCCAACGATTTCTTGGAAATTCGGTTTTTGAGGGGAAATTAATTTGATTGGTAGCGCATAAGGGCGGACCTGTGTATTTAACGTCTGTGCACGCTGCCATCGGGGTAAGTTCAGCGGCCTCGAGGGGGCAAGCTTCTACCAGAGATAAGTTCAGCGGCCTCGAGGGGGGGAGAAATAGCATTCTTATTTGATACACACATGTAGGCTCCTCAAGCGACCAGGTCCCTTACGTCACTCTGACGTTAGGCGAGAGCCATGCTGACCGGACATTTAAAAGTATTTTTAAAGTTTTGCGAAATGTTGGCCTTTTAGCCAAAAATCCGATATTGTTACCTTCCATAACCAGGGGTTTTGTAAATCTATAAGGAGAATAGTGACCATGTCGTAACCAAGAAGTTAGGTGGTTGAAACCACTCGTAACCACTTGCAACCGAGACCATTTGTAACCAAAGGCAATAATTATGGTCTTAGCCTTTTGTAGCCAAGTAGGCGATATACGAGACTCTGTGTATTTATGATTGGAAAATATTTTTACGAGAAAACTTAACGAAGTTTAGGACTTTTGCAAAAATCACATTTACTCGCAGGAGTCAAGGCTGGCATTGCTTAGCAGTTGCTCCTATCTGCTTGGGATGGCGAGTAGATATGCAGTAAACAGTGAGGTTACCAGGTTTATTTGGTGATGACCAGGAATCTGTTACCAAAATGGTTAGTTCCTGGTGTAGGAACTAAAAATTATTTAATAATATCAAGAGTAAATGTACGTGCGACAGACATAAAGCCGCCATTTTGTAATGATGGTAATTTGGAGTCACTTGACCAATATATTTTGTGATGGCCTTTTGTTTTTTACTCATTAAAATGGCCAGAAAAGCGCATAAACATAACCTGTATTAAAAATTTGCAAGTATTAGTTGAATAAAATCGAATGTATTTGATACCTGAAGTATCTGGTTGCATTTTACTCTATATTTTGGCAAGCTGTATTTTTATATAAATGTTTTAATAATTTTGTTATATACGGGAGAGGAAAATAATGTTCAATTTTCAAAACGCAATGCAAGAATAATAACAAATGGAAGCTTTTTCCACATGTAAGAAATATGAAAGAATTGAACAAAAAAATATAATCAAAATAAAGAATATTACCACACTTCTTTGTTTCTGTTATAAATCGTTCATAACTAATAACTATCGACTTACCCTTACACTGTACAGAAAAATGGTTTTTGCATGGCTTTTGCCATTTGTTGTGTTCTGATGGTTTTGCTAGGTTTTATGCAAATCGTGCCTTGCTACGCCCTTGGTTTAGGACGAAGCAAGGTCAGAACGCGCGCGCGCGCGTGTGTGTCTATATATATATATATATATGAGCGCCTTGGCAGTACAGGGGAATTTCTATACGCTATGTCCGCTTGTTTTGCCGTCGGCATGTTCCCAGACAGTATTGTACCAGGTGTTGAACCTGCCCCTTCCGTATGTTATATCTCATCATGTAGGGTGAAGCGTATAATTTTTTTAAGACTGAGTTTGTTCTCCCATCTCTATTGGAGAGCGTAATTAGTTCCGCCTGTATGAATTTTTTCATACATGTTGTACCATATATTTTTCCTGCAGTAATGTACCATATTTTCCCGTTAGTATTGTACTACGTATTTTTTTCTTAACGGTATTGCACCATGTATAATATTTTCCCCATCAGTTTGTCCCATCATGTACTGTAAATGTTTTTTTCATCAGTATTGTACTGTGATTTTCCTTCAGTATAGTGGCGTGTATTTTTTCTTACCAGTTTGTTCTGTAGTCTGTTATGTCTCTTTGCCTCCTCCCAGTGTTGCAACGTGTATAATATTCTTCTCGTCAGTTTGTTATGTCTGTTGTCCCACCAGTATAGTGGTGTATATAAGTTTCTCTCATTGGTATATTCTCTGTTTGCCCCATCAGGATAATTTTTCCCATCATGTACTGTAACGTGTATAGTTTTTCATCAGTATTGTACATTGTTTTCCAGCAGTATTGTACCATATATATTTCCCGTATGTCCCCACCAGTGTAATTTTTTTTCAGGTACATCAGGGGACGAACGTCGACCTTACTTATTCCCGACTGGGGCGCAATGTATTACATGGTAAATGAATATGCGATCGCTCACTGTTGGAATGTTACATACGTATTCTAGATATTAAGTGTGAAATATTTTCATGCTCTGGTTCTTGGCTGACATGAATACAGTTCCTGCCGATGTGCAGTTGTCTCTGCCGGCTAGCGACAGGAAGTTCACATCCGTCCAACTTCAACGTGTGCAAAGTGCCAACATGACGAAAACCTTCCCGGGCGGCACACATCTACAGACGACTTTCGCAGTCGCCTTGAGCTGCACGCTCTTCCTTGGTTTTTATAAATTCTATTATATTCGTAAATGTACTGTGTGTATATATATATATAATTGTGGACTCTTTTTTCCTTCACCATGTACCTACCTACACTTAGTATACCTTTACAATGTAACAACTTTTAAACATATATGTCTATCCTGTGTTTTTTTATAACAAAACTGACATACAAAATATTTTTTACCAGCCGTGTTTTTTAAACACTGATTTAAAACGTTTTTCATTACCAACAGTGATGTGTATGTGGTGTTATGTCTCGAGATAAAAAAATTATATATTTTTTAAACACACACGCACTATTACAAATACAAAGCTTCTTCTCTGCGTCTTTAATACACACACGATGTTTTTTTTTTTTTTCGGTCTTTACGGACATTACACAAGAGTAATATTTTTTACATGTGCCACGGATTATCATAAGTCCAGAGTCTTAGTGATTGGGCATTGCACAATGCGCATCATCCATGAGCACTTTTGAAATCAACCTTTAAAAAAACGTCACTAGCCCTGCTTGCATTTATTTTAACGGGAGCCCTGAGTGACATGCACCCAATAAAGTTGGTAAAGAAGGATGGAAAGTAGTTCCTTATCTTAAGGTCGTATAAAAAGTGTTAGGTAACCATTTGCGATAACCTAAATTATTTCTTTCCCTTTCTGCTTTTTTAATCCACAGAAGTGTAAAAATGAGCAGATTTTTTAAAATATTTACTTTCCTAATAATTTTACAGTTTCCCTTGACCGAAGCATGAATAAAGAGCTGAGGCCCATGGCAATGTTAATTTTACATACGGCGGAAGAAGAGACAACGTGCACACAAGTAGATCTTAAACAGGGCTTCCAAAAGTGCTCATTTTACTGTGAACAGCCTATACCTGTGCAGATCCACGACGTTCGTTCCAGTGGGACACACATCGCCGACTCTTGGCGATTCACGTACATGGGGTAATTGTAAATTATGACTTGTTCCAACACTTTGTGCATGGCTCTGTACGGAATATTTCCATCGGCCCACCTAAGTCTGTGCATCTGTAGGCGGTACGCCCATTGCGTGGTGCGGTCGAGGTGCTTCCATTGGCATGGTGGTAAAAACGCAAACACTTTGGTTTGCTCACGAGATGACAATCTGCTCGATGGTGTAAGAGTCCAGTGCGCGAAATCCTTGGATGTTGCAGAAAAAAAAATATATTTCACAAAGTGTTTTCACACTTGTGTTCTGGGTTTGCTTCCTCGTCGCTGGGTATTGCTTGCCCGCAGAAAATTTGCACGGGGTCTTCCACGGGGAGGGCGCGCGTTGCCAAGGCGTTTTCTGCAGGTATGGCTAGGGCGTAGCAACCTTGCACAGGGGCGGGTCCTGCAACAGCCCCTGCGATGCGGCGTGTCGGGAACTAAGGCGGCGCAGCCCTCGAAACACTCCTTGCATGTCTTCGTCCAGCTGTATGTATGCCGGTAAATACTTCAATACGGTTGAAATTTTGCAAGGTGCGTACATCAGCAGGAACTCTTTAGGCAGGTACGGCAACTCGTCCCATTTGTCCAAGGCACTAGGCGAACGTGCCCTTCCGAATGCCAAAATAGCTGAAAGGATTTTATGATCGCTTGGACAACATGCGTACATTTTTAACAACTTTTCCCAGAGACCCTCGGGGACGCGTCTTATACAGATAGAGTTTAAGGGAGGGTGGAGGCTTGCCGACTAATTAGCCAATAGGAAGCATTGGTTGAGTAATTAGCCAATGAGAAATATTGGCAGGGATGGTGCAAACACATCTGTTTGGTAGAACGAAGGTTTCCGAAGACACGCAAGAAAAATAGCCAGTTAAATATAATGGAGGGGTAATTAGAAGGGTAGTTTGACGGGATGGTAGATTTCGAGCGAACGTCCTTGACTGGCCGGGTCGAACGGGTGTGGTGGAGGCTTGCCGACTAAACACTAATTAGCCAATGAGAAACATTGGTGGCACGAAGGTTTCCAAAGAAGGGGCAGAGGCTTGCCAAGTAAACAGTAATTGACCAATGGAAGCATTGGTGGGGATAAGAGGGGCGGCAATTCGCCAATGAGAATCATTGGCGGGACACTTGAACGCTTAAATATATTGCGAGGCCAGAGTGGTGGGGTTAGTCGTATTCTGGGAGTCGAACTAAAGTGAGTATCTGATGGAGCAAACATGACTAATTGATGCCTACCAAGATGGCGGCTGAATGTAAGTGAGAGACAAACTTACAAATAAATGACGATCACAAATAAACAAATATGGTGGTGGAACGAATGTGACTAATCATTGGACTGCATGCGACTAATTGACCGAACGTAAGTGAGAGCATACCAAGATGGTGGATAATCTAATACACTAGCGCTAGCTAGGCGATGTAAATAAACGACGCTTACCAATATAGCATTCGTTGCACCGAACAATATAGCGTCGAACGAAGATGTGAGATTAACTTCCAAACAAATTACGTTTACTAATATGGCGGCCATGGCAAAAATTTTTAATAACATTTTAAAATAAATTTTTGAACAATTTTTAAATATATGTTTTTAAATTTTAAAATAAAATTTTAAATCAAAATTTTTAATAATACATTTTAAAACAATTTTTTTAAATTAAATTTTTTTTGTAATCATTAAAAAAAAATTTTTTTTAACCATTTTCTCGCAATTTTTTGGGTTTTTGGGGCCAGAAGTCACTGGGGTCAAGGTTAAGGTTCAAAGGTCAAAGTTATATGGGTTAAAGATGTCAGACGGGTGGCGTGACAACATGGCGGCCAATCGGCTCCAGCTCCTATGCCCGATGTCCTTGCGCCAGACATTTTTTTCCCTACTAGGTACTGTGTCCAATTAGCTTCTCCATTCATTATAATACTCAGGGCATATATCCCCCGAGATTTGGGCACTTTAGACGCTAGTGTGACTAACTCTTCAATTCTCTCAGATTTGTTGCCATGACATTTTATAAACAGGTTCCTCCACAAAGGGAGATAACCACTCCGTTGCACTCATTGTCTCGATTCAATAATGCGCTTAGCATAAACACTTTTTACTATAAATAAACAAAAACAAAACAAAATAACGCTGTTTCACTTCTGTATTCCCTAGTGTTCTGTGGCAGAACGTTAGTCGTCCGCACTGCTTGCCGGTGTTTCCAGACCAGCAGCGCTGCTGACTCGGTCCGCGAGCCGCTGGCGACCTTGTCAGCAGTCCGCTACTTCGACAGCCGGTAGCGAGCAGCTCGCTCCCATTCCCGCGCCAGCATTACGCTGACCACACAAATCGCACACACGTACACAATACGCTCGCTCGTGGGACGACATGCGGTTACCGCGCGCGCTACACACGCCCGTCCTGTACGGCCGCCAAGAGCAGACTCCTCTAAGTTGTTAGATTTTTTTTTTAAATTAACCCCACTTAGCAGCACAGCCATCCAGGGTGTTAAATTCTATCATGACTACTACAATTTAACAAACAGTATATTATTTATATAGATCCACAATTTATTTTTGTGGGAGAGCGGCTGTTCGTCTGAGCGCCCGTAATTTAAGCTACAAACTCTATTTCTATTCAAAAGCACCATTCACACTTCCTAGGAAGGTGGTGAGCTATTCTGCCCCGACCGAGACAGCTCCCCGACGGATATACTTTCGGCCGCCCCCGCCGGAACAGACCAGGGACCGGGATTCCCACGAATCCGTCCGCGCGACCAGACGCCGTCGGGCCCGCACACAGCTAACTAGCCTTTCGGGTAGGTCCACCATGGCACCCAACGGTCGAATGGCCTGAGCGGTTGGACTGCTCGCCTCACACCCAGGCGAACTGGGTTCAATACCCGGCCGGTTTACTCAGAATTTTCGCAAGTGGGAATCGACGCCGCTGGTAGGCAGGTTTTCTCGGATATCTCCCATTTCTCCCGCCCTTTCATTCCGGCGCTACTCCATACTCATCTCACTCCTCATCGGCTCCAAGACCTTGCTATTCAGAGCCGCCCGAATCTCTTCACTCACTCACTCCTATCATTGCATTAATTGCCCAATTCCTCGATGCTGATTAATACCAACGCGTTAGGATTCCTGCTCTGAAATATCTCGAAACATATATTTTTCTTTCGAGTCACTGCAGATACATCTACAATGATTTCTATGGAGCCTACAATCACACCAAAAATTCAAACTAATACAATTCTTTAATATTCGCAAGTCACTGTTTTGTGATAATTACGCATGTAATGTACAATATATAGTTTTAAATCATCACGGATTTATGCGAAACTGTCGGTTCCACCACGGCAATTAAGAGATTTAATCACGACTTGCAATAAAACAATTTTAATTTCACTACCGTATTTGGTCGATCTCGGACAGTTGACGCTATCAGTTTAGCATTTCAAAACAAAATGATTCAAACAGCGCGTACTTGAAAACGATTAAGACCGTAGATTTTTTCCGACTGGATTCCTAGAAAATGCAATCAATATACCTATCAGAAAAACGTGATTATCAGTATTAAATTTTCCTTCCGACATGTTACTGAGCTATTTTATACGGCCATTACATGAAATGTTGATATACATTGAAGACACGAATAACAACACCGACGTAAACTTTAACCTGACCGCGTGCGTTATCTATAACTGTCATGTCAGTCGATAATGTTCGAGTTTTGTAATTATGTAAGAAATGAAGTGATTATCCACTTAAGTTGCCGACTACGTGCATAAGTAATTTGAAATTAGGATACACGTTACATCTTCCCGAATAAAAAATTTACATGTGGCTTGAAGTAAGCTACAGAACAGCTTAACGTCTCGCCAACAGCGAGCTGATTACAGATGGAATCAGTGGCGCTAACAATCAGAAACGGGGAATGAATCGGCGAGGAGTCTGTATGAAGGGACTATTCTGGCAGATGTGAAACCATGAGAAACCGAAACCGGAAAGACTGGACAGGGAATCCATCCGGATGCGAATGGGACGCAGTTACTGAAGTCCATTCACAGTTACTTCTAACTTTTCTGAAGCCCTCCTGAAGTTCTAACTTCCGAATATCCCTCAGCCTGATGCTAACTAAACTTAACCGAGTTAACGTTAATTCTACTCAGGTTAAGCCCCCGTCACACTGTCAAATTTGAAGACAAAATAAGGCCATCAAATTTTTCCTTTCAACAAATGTTACCAAATAATATTGAATGTGTTTGAAAATGTGTCACACTGTCAAATTTCTGACTGGGAGAAACTAATTTGAACTATCATTTAAAAATTATTTTCATAGTGAGATATTGCTTTTGTTTTTTCCATGCAGATAATTGATTACAGGAAGAAATGTAAGGAATGTTGTAATTTATTTTCGCTTCTTTACTAAATTCAAATTTTATTTATCAGAGATGTTTCCTGCACAATAAAAATTAATTCCTCTGAGTTCGTAATATTATGTGCAGTATTCACTTATATAAACTGTTCACGATAAAACGAGCACTTTTGAAAGCCCTGCTTAAGATCTTCTACTATGAATGTTGTGTCTTCTTTCGCCTTATGTAAAATTAACATTGACACGGGCATCAGCACCTTATTCATCAGTCGGTCAAGTGAAACTGTAAAACTACTCGGAAAGTAAATATTTTAAAAATCTGCTAATTTATACACTTTTATGCATTAGAAAAGCAGAAAAAGGGGAAAGAAATAACTTAAGTTATCACAAATGGTTACCTAAAACTTTTTTATTTGACGTTAAGATATGGAACTACTTCCCATCCATCGTAACCAACTTTACTGGGCGCATGTCACTCAGTGTGCCCGTTAAAATATACGCAGGTAGTAGCAGTGACTATTTTGTAAGGTTGATTTAAAAAGTGCTCGCTTTATCGTGAACAGCCTATACTAGGCATTACCAACACACCTATTTTCCTTCTGTTTCTATTCATGTCAATTATAAGTGAAATATTATAATGGATAGCTCAAATATACGTAGAAGTTCAATTGAACAAAAACTGAGGTATTTTTCTGTTACCACACGAATAAAACGCTTGTGACACACGACATATTTAGGAAACAAAAAAAAAACCCGTCATACATGGGGTGACTTTTCAAAGGTCTGATTAAAAAAGCGCGGAGTCTTGTAGGGCGTATGGCGCCGGGCGACGGGAAAGCCCCGCGTTTGTTTCCGCTGGTAGTTTGGAAACTGTGCACATGGAGCACGCGACATGACAGAGAAAGGTGGCGCAGCATCACTACAGCACGGCAGCACTGCTGCGTAGATGACGATCGAAGATGCGTTTCCGGTCTATCTCCTCCGGAGCTGCTAGATCCGAGTTTCTAACTTACCTGGATACTTACAAGAGCGTTTAGCCAATATCCTGACTTAATTCTCAGTCACCACGCATTGCTAACACAGTACCTGACATGCCGATGAGATTGTGATAATTACTACATCATATTAAATAACGAAGTTAAGTAATACATACAATATACTTAATTAACACAAATAATAAATTATATATATGTATGTATACATAATGTTTAATAAAACGTACAAAAATTAATTTAAATATTCACGTAATATTGTTAGGCAGAAAAACATAATTAATTAACAAATACATTAAGTAACCTGTTGAATATCAATATTCACTTCCTCTGTAGTACAGTGTATTACTTTTTATTAAAATTTAACATGTCTTTTTGAAACACTGCTTACAGTACACTTTTCATGGTAATACTGGACGTAAAGATAAACTATCGTTTGTATCGCGAAGTTGAAAACATTTGGACGCCTCCTTACGTAGCCGGCAGCGACAGGAGCAGTGAAATGTCGTGTGATGACTCTCTAACATCTGTAGTTTTGTTCTGATCACTCACATGCACAGTCACTGGCAAAGATAGAAATCACCACCCCCAAAAGGGGGGGGGGGATGTTTACACTGACTGAAATGAAGGGATGAAGGCCACAACAGCATTAACGAAGTTCACGCACATGTTAATGAGTACAAATACTAGGATATAAATTACTTCGCAATATATTGAATTGCGTGATGGTTTACAGTAATTACTTATTCACAGAATTAAAGGGTTATAGATTATTTTAATTGTATAATGACACCTTAGGGTGAAAAAAGGGGGGGGGGGGAATACAACCTCTACGTGCACAGTGATCAAATCTCGAACCGCTTCACCATCATTGGCTCTCAAGACCTCGATGCTATGAGTACATGCCCCCGAGATGCCCCCCCCCCCGCCCCAGCTTTTGAGGCACAGCTATACGGGCGACAATAACACGCGCGACCAGCGCCCCGTCGCCCCTACGCGCAAGACTCTGAACCTGGGCTCAGTGCTTCAGCTGTTATGCTTTCCTGAGTAAATGAGGTCTATAACAGCGGGATTTCATAAAACGCGATGAAAGCCCATAGATTAAACTACGACTGTACATTCTTAATTTTTCTCCTACTTATTAAGGCAACTGCGTAGAAAGCTCTAAAAATGCGATTTTTAATCATTTTCAAAGATTTTCTCTTTTAGAATAACCATAATATTATAAAACGAAACCGCGCGGGCTTAGGTAACTGTTTTTTTTTTCCAGGAAAAAGTCGTATTCCCAGGACATTTATAGGCTGTTCACGATAAAATGAGCACTTTTGAAAGCCCTGCTTAAGATCTACTTGTATGCGCGTTGTGTATTACTCCGCCTGATGTAAAATTAACATTGTCATGGGCCTCATCACTTTATTCGTGCGTCGATCAAGTGAAACTGTAAAATGATTACAAAAGGAAATTCTTTACAAATCTGCTAATTTTACACCTGTGCATTAAAAAAAAAAAATTAAAAAAAAAAAAAAAGTTATCATAAATGGTTACCTAACATTTAATGCTTAGTTTATAAATAATCTGAATAAAAACAGTGAGGAAACACGTGTGTTGGTAACGCCTAGTAAGAAATAGTTCTTATACAAAATACTGTTACAACAGAGTGCGCACGAATCCGGTGCGTCGTCCCACTGGTGTAATTTTCCAGACTTAGTTAAGCTTATTTTGCACTAGGTGGAGGAATATCCTGGAAGTAGAACTTTTGCAGGGCTTCAAAAAAAGGTCGAAGATATCATGAATCAATTATACTTGCCGAGATACGCGTAAACGCGAAAATATGGTCGGCCAAATCGCTTCGCTCTTGGAAAGTGCCTGTCGTCCAGCCGCCAGGCGGGACGGCGGAGTTAACGCATGACTTGAGAAACCAGAGCAGGTTTGCTTGACCCGAGAGGGAAAGTAGACAAGAGTTTGCGGAACGAGCCTCCAGTCAGATCACAGCCTTCCAGCAACAGGGGGCGTAGCTCAGATGGTAGAGCGCTCGCTTAGCATGCGAGAGGTACCGGGATCGATACCCGGCGCCTCCATGATACATTTTTCTTGTCGCAAGAGTTATTCATCTAAACACTCAGGGAACTTATTCACAATGCAGTGTCTGGAACTAACGAAAGTAACGTTTTCTAAATACATGCGAGCTGTGACAATGAAGATCGAGATACAACTCTTCTTTGTGGACACATCAGGGACATAAGCCAAACGAAGGGTGGCGTAGAATTTAAAAGGACATATCGGGAGAAGACCCAATTAAGGGTGTTGGGCACCAATTTTTTTATAACTGTACCAAACATTGTTCAACTCGAATGCATTGTATGTGACATTCTCCGAATAAAAACATTTCACACCTTACATTTTTTTTTTTTAGTAATTTGATGTCAAATAGAAAATCTGTTTTCTTGAAGCCGTAATAACCGATAGTATAGGCTATTCACGGTAAAGTGAGCACTTTTTAAGGCCCCCCCGCAACAGGCTTCAACAACTAATAAATATATCTTATTGCAGCCTTCGGCATTAACTTTTGAGAGTGGTAAAATGTATACACTGTGTTTATTGGTCACACTGCTGTGTTTATATTAAAAAGCAGTAAGACGATACAAATTCGGTGGGAATATAAATTTAGAAAGGCCTTAAAAAGTGCTCATTTTACCGTGAACAGCATATAACTACGTCGCACAGACGAAAAAAATTTACAACATAAACTAATGCTGTGGGCTACTGATTAACAAATTATGTTATCACCAAATAACCGTTCAAACATTAAAAAAGGATGTTCAAGATATAACAAAAAAAAATTCTTTATATTTAACTTTTTTTTTCCAAATATATGACTTGTTATTTGGTGATTACACATGTGCCACTCAGAAGCCAAAGCATTAGTTTATTTTACAATTTTTTTTTGGTACAACTTAGTGACTGCAACAAAACAGAAGAATTTTGTACTTGACACCAATTCATAAAAAAAAAAAAAAAAAGGTGTAAAAATGCTTTATTCAAGTAAAATGTCATCACATACAATGCGTACGCGTTGAACAATGTTTGGTACAAATATAAGATTATTAACAGTTTAGGGTCCAACACCCGTAAGTCACAGTGCTGTTGGAAAATTACCCATATCGTCCGAATGTTGGCAGTTGCAGATTCCGCACGTGACTACTTAGTAAAGCAACGGAACTATGTTGAAACGTATGTAAGTAAGCTTTAATTTCAAAACACTTCCGAAAAATATGCGACGTATCCACTTCTGGTAGCCTAATGTACAAGGCAGAGGTTTACCGATGATTGTACAGTCCATGAAGGAATGGTTTGGAAGTAGCGGTATGGCCAACGATAAGCAACAAGTGGCCTGGTGCTCGTAACAACGTGGTTAACACGTTATACGCGACATCGCGTCATAAAACGGAAGCGACCGCAGTATATATATTAAAAAAAACCTAGAACTATTTCAAGCGTCCCATCCGCGCGTTCATCAAAAGGCCCATCGTCTCTGTAAGAAAGGCACCGAACTGAAGAACAGTATTTTTCATCATGAAGCGTGAAACAAGATATGGTAGACCGATTATTCGTCTTCTGCGCATGTACCCAATACACAACATTGACCTACCCAAAACAACCCAATTGTCACAGTAACATGGTCAACAACAATGAACGTGTTTGTTTGTATCTTAATTTTTTAATTACAAACACTATTACATGAATAAAATACTTTTTACCAATTTGAATGTAATAAAACTGCATTACAAATCGGCTAGAGAGAGCATAAAAACATACAAAAGCACTTGTTTACTAAACAGTGTTCTAGCCTCAAATCCAATCCACGCTGTCATTGCTAATCGTATTGGCAGAAAAGCAGCTCAATGTTGTGACACGGAGACGTTGTAAGCAGCCATAGCGAGATCGGTCTACCTCATCTTTAGTCTATGGCTCAAGCAGTCTACACTAAGAAAAAATCGAACAAAATATTTGTTTGTATAGGGCCAAATATATATTAAGTCGCCCTAACAAAAACAATGTTTGCATGAACAAAATCTGTGTGTTGGGGCAAAAAAAAAATTAGACTGTCAACTAAAAAATTTGATGAATCAACGGTCTGTCTGTCTACTCATTTGACTGCCTTCATTCGAAAATACAGCTTGAAAGTTTGTTTCTATCTTTTGTGACAGGATAGTAACGGTGTTGGTTAGTGCATCTATTGGCGCTTAATAATCGTATAAACACATTAATAAAACAATTAAACAGGAAACTGAAAAGTAAAGCTGTAAAACTTGAAATATTTGTTTGCACACGTTGCCCACTATTTGTAATATATATATATATATTTAAAAGCTTTCCGGCGCCATCAGTTGTCACATTAGTTGAGATTACTAAAGCGGTTTTCACAATAGGGCGTCGCGATGCGTCGCGTCCGACGCTCACCGCCAGCGACGAGCGTTATTTGCGTCTTCACAATAGAGCGCTGTTCTGACGCCGGCCGCCGACATAAGCCGTGCTGCCATCTGGCATCCTGCAAGGAAGATCGCAATGAAATGCTAAAAACGAACGAAATGCAGTGAAGTTTCTTGCCTTTAGTTACTAAAATTGTTATATTTTAGTGATACACACTTTTCTTTAGTAAAATCATTATATTAAAATTTAAAATTATGATATAGAACGTTAACGACTCTTCAGACATTGGAAAACATACTTTTGTTTTCCTACAGGTGGGTTTAATTTATATAAATTTGGACTCCAATTAATATCTCTGCATAACGTTTGTTAAGTATATTTTCATTTGTTCTTTATCTCCGCTTCTCGCCAGTTTATTTATTATGAAGTACAGAAATGTTATTCTTCTTATCTCCCGACGCTGGTGACGAGCGTCAAAACCAATGTTCGTAGCTCGTGCAACGCTCTCGACGCCAGCGTCAAGGCTCTGATTGGCCAATGCTAGACGCGACGCGTCGCAACGCTCTATTGTGAAAACTGCTGAATGGGATTATGTACGGGGGCATTTTCTGTCAAATCGTCCTTTGCGCGCAAACGCGTATCTCGATGAATAAAAGTAATCGAAATACGACTTTATGACAGAAAGGATAAAAAAAAAAAAAAAAAAACTATTATCTAAATATCTATCGTTTTACATTTGTCATATTTAGTGAATTTTTGGAGAAAAAAACTACTCGTGAAAGTGGTCAAATGTCGCATTTTTAAAGCTTGCCTATGCAGTTTCCTTAAGCAGCAAGAGAAAAATAGAACGATACGGACGTAGTTTAATCTGTGGGCTTATATCGGATGTAATAAAACCCCACTGTTACAGATATAATTTGCACGACGGAAACACTGCACGCCCTGCGCGTAGGAGCGATGAGGCGCTAGGCGTGCGTGTTAAGTGTCGACCGTATCGCTCCCTCGCTTCTTGACCTTGGACGCGCAAGTACATAATACTCTGAAGGTGTAGCGCTCGGCCGCATGTGATCTAGGTTCGAAACTAGGTCATACTGGTATTCTTTTATAGAGGTCCAAACAGTTTAATGTACGTGTAGCCAAACAAATCTTTAGTCGCACCAACGAAACCTTACAGTTTGGGGCAACCAAATGAGAACAACAAAATTATTTGGTTTCAGCAACAAAATATTTCATTGGACCTATACAAACAAATCATTTGATTGCACCAAACAAATCTTGTTTGAATCAACAAAATCTTCTTCTCAGTGTCGGGTAATACGGCAAACCAGCCTCTCCAGGCTCCCGCGAGTCTATGTCCAACAATGACGACGCATACACTGATGCTTTTACTCGCTGCGCTGCACAGAAGCTTGGATTGAGTGTCGTACTGGTTTACCACGTGCCCACAAACGTGTAAAACATGCTTCTTCGATCCACAGTATGCGACTAACCAAGTCCCAAGATATAAATCCAACATTTGATATCGTGGAGGGTGGGCATGAGGACAAAATGCAAGCTAAGGCGCCTCCTTCGTTTGCAACTTCAAATACGAATGCTAAAATTGCCGTTACCGCCAAATGTAGAGTTATAAATCAGTAGCCCGTCAGGCTAAGATCTGGGCAGAGGAAACATCCTACCAGATGATCCAGACCCACTAGCGGTGTTCATGATGTAGAAGGCCCTATATCGTTTGCCAACATCAACTATCGGCGGAGGAGATAAATTTGGTTCTTCGACAAGGAAATCTAGATTTGAACTGTTAAAAATTTCCATATATATACGGAATGTTTTACGGAAATGTACAGTGTATATACGGAAAGGTACTCCGTAACGACGAAAAACGGAGTTAAGTCCGTAAATACAAAATACGGAAAGTCTCCGTGTTCACTTTGGCTTCGAGTTACGGGGGACGAACAATGCCGATTCTGCGCGAAGCTTTCTTCGCCACTGTAACAAGAAAATTATCGTTTCTGCGGCAGTTACGGTTATCCACGCGACTACGACCTATTCTTTTAAACATTAAAAAACATCATCAGATGTCGTGTAACATTTGGCAACACTAACAATACACTAAATTTAATAGAAACTGAATTTTTGCTTTTGTCTTTTGAATACAAATATAAAAGACTATACCACTATACCACAATTTTCACGTGAGAGTTGTAGGTGAATGATTAGAGTCGTGGACTGGTAATTTTTTTTTGACTCGGGTATATTTTAACTTTTTAAATATAATTTGTTATGCACAGTAGAACACCCACATAACGAAAATTAAAGACAGTTTCATTACCTATTTTTATTTTAAACGGAAAATACAGAAAACTAACTTGGAAATTAACGGAGAGGTTCCGTGAAATTTACGGAAAGTCCGTTTCTGAAAATCAATGTGTCGTAATTCTACGGAGCGTTTAAGGACGCTTCTGCCGAGGCTGGACTGAGCAGCGAGGTGAGCGCTACATAAAACAGTACGAACAGTCAGAACAGAATTTATCAGCCCAAATTTCGGCTCTTAAGACCCCGATGTTAAGAGCCACCTAATTCTCTCCCACTCCACTCCTCCCCAGTCGCTAGAATCTAGTGGATATCGCAGAAACAACGGACTCCTCACTTGCTGAAGTATCTGACCAGTTCGTTCATCACAACAAAGAAGTGTTTTCTGTAATAATTGAATGCTGTCGGTATTTATGAGCAGAAACGCCACCATTCGGAAAGAAAGGATGTTTCAGAAGGGAAATTGGTGAAACTGTTCTTAATGCTAGCTATGTATAGTCCCAATACCAGAGTGCACCTTGAGAAAAGGAGGATGGGGGAGGGGTAATTATTAATGTTTTAATGATTAATGTTACGAGTAGAGACCTGTAAAATTCGCGTTATTATTCGAGGACATGTTAAACTTTAAACACTTTTACCTTTCAATACTTCGTCATCGGACCATAGGCTACTTGATCTAACACGCTCTGGATAACTCTGCGCCAATAAATGAACACTTCACAATTGTGTGCTGCAATCAGGTGCAATTCCGTCAGAAAGGGCGTGACTTTACAACTATGCAGCAGCCATTGGAGAAACGACTCCGGCTGGAGTAAATACAGTATTGTGAAGTTTAGCCTACTGCCAAATAACAACGCGAATTTTGCATGTCCTTAGTTATGAGAAACATTGTAGTCTCAAAAATAGCCAACAATGTTATTTAAGTAACACCTGCTCAGTTATCCCGAATTCAGCACAATACATAAGCAAAAAATACTTCACAGCGGTTTTGCTTTGATATGTTGAGTATCTAGTTGAGCAAGGAGCTCACAAAAATTCAGCAAAACCAAAAGAACGGTTGATCAAAGTGTTCACAAGTAAAGCGTCTGCGAAAGGACTGATCACAAGATTGTTACATTACGAAAATATATGCGCCAGGCACGTTTATTCAACCATATTTAAAGTTTTTCTCCAATCGCCATTTGCTTACAAGCCACATCAATTGATTATTACCTGAGACAAGCTGTTATCTCAGAGACGAGTGCGAAACGGGAGATATTAAGAAGTGAAAAAGAGTGGGGGCAAACTTACTAGTTCAGTAACACCATTTTCTGATCAGCACAATGTCTCGCAAGTTTCAACTCAACGAAAACGCAAACGCTTCATGGACGACATTTATATAGACGAAAAAATGGATGACCCCGTAAAGAGAATTAAGGTCGAGGTTTATTGCCTAGTCTTAGACTCATTGGATAGAACCAGGTACCTCAAGACGTGAGGCTGTTAATGACCGAATCAACGGTCTATAGGTACACAACAAGCGATATGCTTGTGAGATACGTTATTCAGGTATGTATTCTATACTATCGACACGCATGTCGAGTATTTCTAGTACCATTTTGCAAGACAAATTCCAGGAATATCGTAGTTCAAATTACGCGTGTAATGTCACTTTGTTCTCTACCACACAATATCCCTCTTCGCTAAAACACGATGGGAAGCAGGGGGCGACGGTGGCTGAGCGGTTAGCCTGCTCGCCTCCCACCAAGGCGATCCGGGTTCAATCCCCGGTCGGGTCACTCCGGATTTTCGTGGGAATCGTGCCGGACGATGCCGTTGGTCGGCGGGTCTTCTCGGGGATCTCCCGTTTCCCACCGCCCTTTTATTTCGGCGCTGCTCCATACTCATCTCAAACACCCTCATCGGCTCTCGAGACCTCGATGTTAAGAGCCATTCAAATCTCTTCACGCACGATGGGAGTCGTGCAATATTAGGATTAAAATAGTTACCTCGGGATATTTAGTTTAATATTGTTCATTAAAGTATTCCAACGAGTTTTCGAGCCGGCGTGGCTATTTGTGCATTATATAGTAATAGTGTATTTACTAATGCACTAAAATAATTAAGAAAACCTCATTTAAACATTACCATATGCAGAACAACTACACGAGAAAATGAAATGTACAACCGAGACCATCTTGTAAAGTTTTTTTTCCCCAAATAAGGCAACCTGTGTTTTGGAATAACTGGGAAGGGATTTAAAAAAATAAATAAAAATAAATAAAAAGACTCAAGCTCTAAATGCAATGTATTTTGTACATCACCTAAAAGATTTATCACTGCACTGTAGCGTTAGATAGCTGTTTTTTTTTTTTTTTATAAAACCAAGTTTTCTTGCTATCTTAACTGTAGCTTCCTTTTCTGAGAAAAAAAAATTAATTAATCTAAAATTTTATACATTTTCCTGACACTCTTATTATTGTTGTTGTTTAATGACCCCTTCTTTCCTTTTCCTTTTCCCGATAAAACAAAAGTATATTTCGGGTATAATAGCCATTAAATTTCCTTTCCTGAACCGAAGCTGGAATTTCAGAGCACATATGGTGGGAAATAGACTCTCAAACATTTTGCGATTTGGATAACACCTGTTATGGTCAACGACCATTACTGCAATACACTATCTACCAAAAAGTAATTGAGCACTTGTCCACAATGTTTGCTCGGTGGTTGTCATCCCGTTAGAATCTCGTGCGGCTATAACAGCAGCCACCCTGTCTGCTATGCTCTCTACGAGTGTTTGCAGGACATCCACGGGGATTGGTCGCCATTACTCTTGCAACCATTCCATGAGTTGAGCAATGGATTTTGGCCGCGCCTGACGAGCCCTCACCCGGCGATCCAATTCGTCCCAAAGATGTTCTATAGGGTTGAGGTCGGGGCTCTGGGCGGACCAGTTCAAGCGGCGAACATTGTTGTCGGCGTACCACTGCATAGTAGCCCTTGAAACATGGCACCTGGCATTATCATCCTGCAAGTAACACGGGTCCATTCCGTAAAAACGCGACAATGTTGGGAGCATTTTATTATCTAGAATGTTACACTAGGCCTCTGTGTTCATGCTGCCACGGACAAACACCAGCGGCCCTACGCCGAAGGCCGTGAAACACAAGTCAACTGACGTACTGAAATACCTATCTTCACGGGTGCCCAATTACTTTTTTGTAGATAGTGTACGTTTGAATATACTAGACGTGCGTTTGTTACTTCAGGAGTGTAGACGGGTAAAACTTGAATTTATGTACTGTTGACGGCGCAAAAATCGTTTTCTTCCGATTCGATCTAAACTCTTAGTTTGCCAATAGAATTATACAACTTGTCTACCATACACATTACCAAAAACATACATTTCACACACCGCGCCTGCATTTAGCGCGTTATACCCGCTTTGTTTGTAATTCTTAACGTCCAATAAGCAACTTAATTTACAGTTAAGTAAGAAACCTGAAATTAAATGCACTTTACGCAACTGGAATTTAGTCCTGGAGCTTCTCTCCGCGTCTGAGGCCGAGAAGCGTGGGAGCGATAAGGGCTACACTGCCACGCACATCAAGTGCGCCATCGCTGCTAAGCGCAAGGCTCTCAATTGGCGTGCAGTGTTCTCGTCGCACTGCGTGTACCTGTGGGACTTTCAGCGGTGACCCTATTATTTTACTGATGGAAAGTCTGCAGGAGACGTTCAGTGCAGGGCCCTTGAGTAGTTCTGTATGGATCTGGCACGTTTATTTTGAGTTACAGTGGTTTGAAAAAGCAGTTTTTAGCCACTCTGGAGTACTCTTGAATGGCGTATCTAATGTACGTAACGTCCTGAAAGCACTCAACAGCCCTCGTCTCAAGTTTATGTTCTTTTCGTGGATCAGTACATTGGGCGCACATTTAGTAGTTTCGTTGAAAAACGTGCATTTCACACTCTTGCCCCGCAGTTCAGCGTCAAGTAGGTGTGGACCTTAAAATGAACTTCACAATGTAGAATGTACAATAGTGTGGAGGCGTACCATTATATTAACAAATGCGACACTTTAAACTGCCCGTTGATATACGCTGTTCACAGTACAATGAGCACGTTTGAAAGACCTGCTTATGATCTACTTGTATGCCCATTGTGTATTCTTCCGCCTTTCGTAAAATTAACGTTGTTATGGGCCTCATCACTTTATCCATGCGTCCGTTAAGTGAAACCGTGAAATTATTAGGAAAGTAAGTATTTTGCAAAATCTGCTCACTTTTCCGCTTTGATGCATTAAAAAAACAGAAAACTAAAGAGATAATTTATATTATCGTAAATGGTTACCTAACACTATTTATTCGATGGTAAGATATGGAACTACTTTCAATCAATCGTTATAGACTGTTCACGGCAAAGCGAACACTTTTAAAGGCCCTTCTAAAATTTCCGTTGCATCCAATTTCCATCTTCCTGCTGCTTTTTACTATAAACATTGCAATGTGACCAATAAACACAGTGTATACATTTCTCCACCCTCGAAATTTAATGACTGAGCCTGAAATAAGAAATATTTTTTATATCGCCTGTTGCGAAGACCTTAAAAAGTGCTCACTTTAATGTGAACAGCCTATACCAACTTTACTGGGTTAATGTCACTCAGTGCCCCCATTAAAATATACGCAGGCAGGGGCAGTGACATTTTTCTAAGGTTCATTTCAAAAGTACTCACGTTATAGTGAACAAACATTAGCAATCTGCCTGCTTGAACAGGTTAATTGACACTAAAGAACACCACACATGTTCGACAGCTTAGCAGACTACCTTGTAATTCTTTCAATCAATTCCGAATCTGTATACTTGCTTGAAAATTTAGTCGAAAATCTGCAAATAAGACTGTTAAAAAATTAACCCGTGTGGAGGCGCCGGGTATCGATCCCGGTGCCTCTCGCATGCTAAGCGAGCGCTCTACCATCTGAGCTACGCCCCCGACACACTCGCACAGTTAATCAATCGTTCTGAGGTACTTCACAATTGCGAAAAAGAGCCAGAGCTCACTTCGCCTGCTGCCAGCCTAGCGAACTTTCACTTCCCGTCTTCGGCCAAATAAAACTCCAGTTTACTTCGTATTCAGGCAATGTCCGAATTGGCAGACCTTTGTATACAGAATGATCATGACCCGATTTTGTATACAAAAATGATGACGTATTTGATAATTTGGTATTTCGTATTTTGTATCTAGCGATGTTAGCAAAAATACAAATTGACAAAATCAGCGCCATGTTTAAGTAAGTGTTGTACTTTGTGTGCGCGCGCGTGTGTGTGTACACACACACACACACACACACACACACACACACACACACACACACACACACACACACACACACACACACACACACACACACGCACACACACACACACACACACACACACCAAAATAAACTTCAAAGTCGTTATTGCATAATTTATAAGTTTCTTATTTATTAACGTATTCGTAGCATTCCAGTGATAATTGCAGACATATTACGCCTGTTCTAAGCATTAAAGTTTGATAAAAATATTTTACTCTGTTGATGTAATAATGTGTTGCCGCGAGTGCTAAACAAGTGACTGTCGACAACGTCGGAATTGATACCTACCAAATCACGAATTTACAAAATAACGAAATATGTCAATTCGGACACGGCCTCAGCCTTAACCACTCTTTGCATTCTAGCATGTGTGTGCACGACATTCAGTACGTGATATTGGCAAACAATTTATTATATTACGTGGATAATACAACACCCCATCAATTTTAAATGCATAATACACATACTTGCTTTCGTGTATAAATTAAGGCTATTCTTGGGCACAAATATGAGCCAGTTTAATCCAACAGAACGTACGAAGACATTTGCATATGATTTTTGCTTTCCGAAACTTTATGACATGACAATTATGTGCATGAAATGACGAGAGGGCATTTACAAGATTACTACCTAACAAGAAATAAGAAAGTCTATGGAGCAGAATATGCGCATATTGTCCAGCTGTTAGTTCAGCCGATGTGGAAAAATTTAAATATTTATGCAAAAAAAAACATTTTTTTTAAACTAAAAATATATACATATATTACGAAATCTGTTATGGAATCGTTCTGATGCAGTGACCAAAATGTACGGAGCTAGCATCTCTGAAAATATTATATAAATACTCTCGGAAATGCCATCGTTTACTAAAATGTATTACGGAACTTTTGCAGTGAATACACAGTTTATACCACGCAGTATTCAACCGCCCAGATTACATTTCTAAGAGGCAACCTTTGCGACTGAGATCACATAAGAGGTATCCCTCGCACTATGGCGTTCTTGATGTGTGCGCCCTTCTCAGGTGTTAAGTTTAAGTCAGCTGCGTTGGTAAACCGGTCCCTAGTTAGTCGCCAGGCATAACAAGAAGTTCTGATATATCTCATGAGCCTACTTTCCTCAACATGGGTGCAATTAATTTTTAAACAAGTCTTTAAAAGCTGAGTTGGTCGGTAGTACTTGTCGTTTCGTTGGAAGCGATATAATTAGAAATGAAACCAGAAACATATGCAACAGCAGTGAAGTAATTACACATACACACACGCCATACCCGGTACTCGAACACACAAGACCTAGTACCATAAGCTAGTGTGCAATCAACTGAATTACGGAGGTAGGATTCGGAGCATCAACTTCCGATTTAATCAGTCTAATGTTTCGACTGGTAGGGTTTACCAACTTAAAATATTTACAAGGCCGTTACTTGGAAAATAAGTGACTAAGCCACTTAAAACAAGCAAGTTTACGCGACCTACCATGACGCTACTAGTGTTAAGAATTTGGTGTAAATCGGCTGATTGGTCCCTCAGATATAGCATAAGAACTTTATTTTCTTAAATAGCGCTATCTCGCAAAGTTGCCTCAAATAAGAGGATCTGTATACGATGCTTCTAATAGATATTTTCGTATGTGGGAATCGTGCCGGATGACGTCGCTGGTCGGTGGGTTTTCTCGGGGATCTCCCGTTTACCCCGCCCTTGCATTCCGGCGCTGCTCTATACTCAACTCACTTCACCCTCACCGGCTCTTAAGACGTCGATGTGAAGAGCCGCGCTACGCTCCACTAGCCTGAGCAGTACACCACGGCGACTCAAACGAGCGCTATGCCCTGACGATCACGGCCTCCGAGGACCCAATATGACATGACGTGCCGTGTCTTCGCAGGGCACATGTACGGGGAGCTGAAAAGAAATGGAAAACTGACAGTGGAAGACCTGCAGCACGCAATAAGGTGCGCTGGTCTTGCGCGTATTCTGTGCCTTCTCAGGTCTAGCCGTCTGAATAAGCAGTTTCGGGTTTGTCAGAGAGCTCCAATTATTTTTATAAACAATACGTGATGTTTCCAAAGTTCCTTTCCTGAAGTGCTATTTTTTTTCTTAGAGAACATACAGGAGATCCACACAATAGTTTCCCGACCTCCCGTGGCGCAGTCGGTTGGTGCGCCACCGATAAGCAGTGCGGGTGGCTCTGGGTTCGAATCCCGGGTAAGTCATGGGTGTTAAGTTAAGTTTTAAGTTAGTCTGCCTCCCCTGCTAAACCTTCAAGCATAAATACGGGGACGTTAAGAAGCTATCTACAGTAAAAAAACAAAACACACAACAGTTTCAATAAAAAATGCGGATTTCAGACATTTTCCAAAGAAGCTCCAGATCCATGTGGGCGGCCAGTATTAATATCAATTTAAACAGATAAAAAAAAAAAAAGGACGGTAACGAATACAAAGAAAGCTGTGGACAATGTTACTAGGTACATCAAGTTAAAGTCAGGAGAAACATTTTCACATATATAAGTTCGGAAATGTACTTACTGTGATTTACACTGTGAGAATATCAAAAGTCTCGTTTCTGTTGTGGTTCAACTAATGTGTCCAGCGAGGTATTTCAATTTACAGATGGCCACAGTAAAGGACATTTTATCAGCAATTAGTCTTGTTACTTTTGGAAGTTTAATAGTTAACTGGGATATATAAAACTGCAATCTTGAAACTACCTACTGCTACCAAACTCCACTAGGGGTGGAACTCATAATCTACTCCCAAGACAGTGTTATTTCTGCCTCGCGTTTAACAGTAGACAAATAATCCTATTTTCATGAATAAGGCGTTTGTAAGCCGTCCCTGATAAGCTTTGATAAGACCGTGGGACGTTAATAATCCCTTTCCAATCCACTCCAACCCAGTTAAAACGTGATTGAAAACAAGCGGTGTGGCCTAATTCGTTGAAGTGTAAGGCAATCGCTCGGGGAAATGTTGCGGAAGAGAACAATACGATATTGTGAACAAAACTGTATGAATAAAATTATTGGTAAATTACAGCAGGCAATAGGTATATGTAACTCGGCGCATAATTGTTGGCATTTAACCTACATACAGCGGCGTCACTAGAATCACTTGCAAGGTGAATTGCAGAAAAAAAGGACTTGGAATTCTCTACGATTATCACGTCATCTTCCATTGCCACCGTGACAATGGTGGCTTCGTATGAATTATATTTTTGTGAGTAATCTGATGGCATGGACTGTGCAACCCTGGGAAATTCCTCCAAACATAGCTCGGGCGCAGTTCCTTTCTACTGATGATGCCAATCATAATTTCATGTGTTCAATCTGTAATGACCCGTAATGACTACTGGCTTGGAACAGGATCCATTACATTTTTCTTGTTTGTACTCTCAGCAGATCCCGTGGCCACTTCATGGAACGGCTACAGCAGGCCATTTACGATCACGAACATGCCTGTCCACGTGAAGCAAGGGTTTTACCAGGACTGCAATCGCGCTTTCGACGCCTTTCATTGGCCAGCCGCGTCTCCAGACTTGTCGCCAACAGAACATGTATGGAGTCAGCTGAGACGGCTGCTTCAGCTAACAACGAGTTCGCAGCATATGGAGCAGCGTTTACTTACAACTGACTACACTCTAAATCTGAACCAGTGAGAATTTCACTGTTTCAATCAGTCAAACGTATCTGACTGATACAACTGTCACTTCAGTGAATTTAACTGATGAACCAGTGAAAAACTGCTATATTTCCTTCACTGATTGATTCAGTGACATTTCCCACAGATTCGTCAGTCATTTATTTCACTGCTTACTCTGTTTATTTTTTGACTGATGGATCAGTGAAACATCTCATCTAATTCCTCTCCGTCTCTATTTTTGACTGATGTGTCAGTGGAACTGCGTGTAAAAATGGCCGACGAACATCGTTTAAAAATGGCCGTTAAACAACGTGTATCAAGTGAAGTAACAACGAAGAAACGTATAAAATTATTACAAAATACTTTCTGAAATGTCTTTCAATACGCCATTTTACGAGTGAATATGAACACAAAGCCTTTCATTCCGTTTGTACGTCTTTCATGAGGCGAAGAGAGTGCTCTAATACATACTATTAGTTTTAACAATCTTAACGGTACCAATCAAACCAAACACGAAAAGTATGAGCATACAACTTCAAACTGCACAATTTCGCAGCGGAATTATAAGACCAATATTTTCCTCGTCTAATTTCAACTTGGTTAAGAGTAAATACAACTGTATATTGTTTGCGACAGTAAATTAATTAATTAATTAATTAATTTAAAAAAACCCAGGTGGCATGGCAACGGACTAGAGTCGAAGGGTACGCGAGTTCAATCCCGACCACCTGCGAAATATTTTTTACGTTTTTAAATTACGGTAAATTGAACAGTATAAATAGTAAACTATCGTAAATATAGTTCACGTAATTATTTGGTTACATTCAATAAAATCAATATTTAATTTGCCACTGCAGTTGGCCGTCAGTTATTCAATCAGGGAAATTTTTTCACTGAAACAATTAGTTGTTTTCCACTGATTCTAAGTGGAGCCAGTTTCACTTATTAGAGTAGTTGAATTTCACTGCGAATCAGTGGTTTCCCACTGATTGGAATTTAGAGTGTACAGGACGAGCTACCAGCTTCCACGGGATTGACTTAGCATTATTTCGTCTCTCCAAGACTCCATGTCGAAACGTAGAGCCGGATGTATACATACATGGGGTAGCGTAATAAAAAAAAATGTAATTTTTAAATGTGGAATAGCCCATTTGGCGGGGCCGGTGTGGTATAGTAGCCAGGCTACTGGCCTCCCACCACGGCGAACCTGGTTCGACTCCCCGCGGGATCCCCTGGATCTTCGCACGTAGGAAACGTGGCGGACGTTGTCATTGGGTTTTATCGGGGTACTCACGTTTCTCCTTCCCTTGCACTCCACCGTTGCTCCGTCGTTATCTCGCCACGCTCAAATCTGTGTTGATAATGTAATCAGAGCCAATGTTTAATTCAATTTCGATGTCTCCTGGATGTTGCAATTTTCATGGCAATGAGTGTAATTCTGAGAAATGTTTCCGATGGCCTTTGATCAAGTGTCTGATGGACATTGCTAAAATATATAATATTTCGAAAGTGAATAACGCTATTTTGGGAAGTTGAATGCCCTTCACAAACAAAACAGCATTACTAGCGTTGGATATCCCACTACGAGTTCAACAGCGAGAAAGAATGAGAAGAATACAATCGCCACGTGCGATTCACATGAAGTACTGAAGGAAATTCGATGTGTCATAGGATTACTGTCAATGTTGTGGGCGTTGTAATTGAATCACCTTAAGTTAGTACACTAAGTTTTGTACCTGAAAATAGCATTCAGAATTGCTAACGAAGTTGTTTACAATAAATTTCTAACAAAAATGTATCATTTCCATCGCTCGTACATAACGCCATGTACGGATATGGAACACAAAGAAAACAAAAAATTACAGAAGCAGCACATCCTATAAACGCTATTTTGCACTGCGATATTAGTTTTCAAAATCATTTGAACAGAAAAGTTTAAAAAAAAGGTTCAATTCACTAAGTTTATGTCAATTGTGTTCTCACCGTCCTGATTTCTATAGGTAATTAGGGAGAAACGTAAACATTCCCTATTAGTTCCTTTGTTTTCGTTTCAAAATAAACATTCTAAGTAAATACAGAGGCATTAGACAATCGTTAATGTTTTGTTAGATTAATAAAAAACAAATTAGTAGGCCTAAGATACGAAGAGTTAAACACTGAAAGTGGAAAGTACGTTCCATAATCATCTTTTGAAATTCTGCAAAGCATCCTCCAGTACAATTACACATCCTGGTTGAACGGGGTTTAAGCATGAGGGGGGGGGGGGGGTGTAATTTGGATGGCGATACCTGCAGTAGGAGCCGGAAGGGTTTGGTCACCGAACCACCTGCGCCTCTTTATGCATTAAGTACAAGACATAATAGCCAAGCCAGAAAAAAAAATACCCCGACCTTTTACGAGCCTTCATGCGGCTATTCACTAACGAGCAGCCATCCCGCGCGCGGAAAGGTAAGCATAATACCTGGATCCACGCTAAAACAATTTCCGCTGCCGGCAAGACCGAAAGTAGTAATAACAGTTTCATCCTTTTAATGGCACGAGCGCTCCCAGCCAAAATAACATGATAACAAAGCGCCTGAGAGAGGTCAACGCACGTTATTAAAACTTGAAGTGAGGGAAGGGCGGATGGTTGCAGAGAAAACGCGAGGGTTTAAATGAGAGCTAATTTCCGCCAGGGGCTCGCGCGCACGAACAACGAAGCCGGGGAGGAATTTCGACTTGACTAATTCACTGCTCATTTCCTTGGGGCCGCGCGAAAGACTTAGTCCGCCTGTGGTGCTTCTAGCGGCTTAAACTACAACTACGCCGTCAGCTTCCGGAAAGACTGCTCGCCGCAATGATACGAGATTGTCTGGAACTCGCTGCAACCCAAAATTTTGTGGCTACAATTACTAAGATTGAAACACAGGAAAGACATCATACGACCTGCCTTGGTGAGATTGGCAAGTTCCCGCAGGATGTACAAGGATGACCATTAAAATTGCAACATTAAGAAGTACGTGAGCTATCACAACCAGATATATCGAATAGGATACCCACCATACACATGTGACATGATTACTCTCGCAACACGGTATGATGTACAGTACATGCGGAAATCAATACTGCGACGCTCTATTACAGACAATTGCGCTACAGGACGCGGCATTGAGAGGAAGAGACTTTCGATGTCTGTCAGCGGTGCCTCCACCAATGTTGCCTCGATGCATGCCCAACGTTCATCAGTTGTAGCCGCGGGGGTACTGTACTAGGCCAAACGTCATTCGACGTGGACCACAAGTTTTTGATGGGCAAGAGATAACGGTGAACACAGAGACCAAAGAGGCAGTGTGATATGGTGGTCATCCAGGAACCGTGGGACGATGTGTGCCACATGTGGTCACGCATTGTCCTGTTGATACAGGGACCCACGCTGGCACTGAAGATACGGGGCCAACAACAGGTTCCAACACATCCTCGATGTAACTGTGACTAGGCGCAAGCGGGACTGGAATCCAACGGCACACCATACCGTAACACCAGGTGCTGGGCCAGTACGAAGGTGCATAAGGGTGCCGCACATAGAACGCGTGTTTCCTGCGCCTGTTGTTACCAGCCCGAATGTCTCTTTTAGGCGCGGGTATGTTGACGCTGGTGAAGCAGGTAGTGCCACATAGAGGACAAGCAGCCTGCTCAACCAGCGCCACTTGCTTTTATTTCAGTTTGCCGTTGGATGTCACGTGAGAAACATGTCTAGTTCGTCTGATGAAGAGTTTCTACTTCTTGGTAACGCATGTAATATAATACCAATAAAACGTACGGGAATCCACGAGATCAATCGAGGAAGGTATAGGTATTGCGAATACCATAATCTGTTTGGCGAAGTCAGGAACGATCCTCAACGGTTCTTTCAGTACATCCGTATGACGATCGAAACTTTCGATTATATTTTGGCGAAAACAGAAGACCGTTTAGTGAAGAACTGGTGCAACTGGCACACCCAACCAATTACCCCACAAGAAACATTAGTAATTACTCTAAGGTAAGTAATATAGCAATAGTGACATAATTTATGATTACCAGAGAGTTAATGCACACAGTACATACTGCACGTAAATAACTTCTTTTTATTTAATGAAGTATTAAGATAGTATTCCAAATAACCATTTTGTACTGTCTCTGTCCAACTGTGAATGCCCGTTATGTAGATTAACATGGATACAAGAATACACACAAAGTATACAATGGACAAATTGTGAAGTAAATAGTACAATGTGGAAACAAAATGTAACATCTGAAAATCAATACGAAAATATGTGTTCAATGCACTTATTCATCATCATTCATAAATGCAGCTGCAAATGGATCCACTGTGTCTGGGCCTACGGAAGTAGTGCAAGCCAAGGAAGACGTACATGTGCTTGGAGGGCGTGCCACCACAAGTTCATGAATTTATGAATATGGATATGTAAATTCTTCCACTATGGTTTCAATGCGTCTCCTAAAAGCAATTTTCCTTTCTTCCGGGATTATTTTCACATGCGGTAATAAATTTAAAAAAAATATACGTCCGCATCATTGTCCAGTGACTGTCTTCGATCAACTTTGTTAAACAAGTATCCCAGCTTCTTTTGCACAATTTTTTTAGAATTTCAGAGTTGTAGTCTTCACTTCTGCCACGTTTCCTAGTGGATGTCGGCGTATGCGTGCTGGACTTGTCCTCACATTCCTGGTTGGGTTGCTCTTCTCGTCCCTCTTCACCAATGAAGTCATTCCGTTCATACACAGGTGACACAGTTTCAATTTCAGTGACCTGAGTTTGAGGAGTGGTGAACGTATTTTCTTCTCCCTGAGAGGCTAATGAAGAGGATGCACCACCGTCACAAGGGCTGTTAGAAATCCCTCATACTGCAGAGAGGTTTCCTGTTGAATTTCTTGGTGCAACGATATCTTTGAGGAAATTTGCTTCTTCAACTCCCATTCCTGTTCTCACTTTCTGCATCTTTCCACATTCAACACCAAACTGGTCTCTTAGATATTTCCATTACTTCTTCAGGATTACATCTGAAAATATAAGAAACCAACCCGGTGTAACACCAGTGGAATTATATCGTGTGAACACATCTGTAACTCAGAGCACATGGTTGGATACTGGAGCTGTTATATAATGTGCTGTTAGTAGAGTGAACTAGTTTTTCTTGGACTGTCGACAATTATATGGATCAATTAATGTTTACAAAGAGTACTACACAGTGTATTGACAGACACTACACACGTTAAATATTATTTTGTTTCTTTACAGGTATCTTGATACTGGATCAACATTTAGAGCTCTGGCCTTTACATTTAGGATGGGGGAAACAACCATAGCAACAATAGTCCGTGAAACAACAGACGTCCTTTGGGATAAGCTACACCCTGAGCACATGTCAGTGCCAACAAACCAGACATTTGAGAATATTGCCACTGATGTTAAACAAATATGGAACGCACCGAATTTTATAGGTTGCATTGACGGAAAACACATTCGAGTTAAGTGCCGTGTAAACTACGGATCCATGTATTTCAACTACAAACAATATTTTTTTGTAGTTCTTCATGGAGTTGTATACACTAACTACAAGTCTGTTGTAATTGATGTTGGTGGTTACAGCAAGCAGAGCTATGGTGGCACTTTCTAAGCCTTGGATTTTTATACATTTATAATCAATGAACCTGTAATAACAGAACCATCGTTTTTGCCAGGGACTGATGTTTTTTTCCAACGAGGGGTATCCACTACTTCCATTTGTCATGAAACCCTACCGTAGAATCAGCCTCAGTTACAAGCAAGAATGTTAAAAACAATCGCTTGCCTAGGGCAAGGAAAGAGGTAGAATGTGTATTCGATATACTCGCATGCAGATGGAAGTTGCTGTTAAAAAGCATCGAGAGTGACTAAGTTGTGTGAACTCTATTGTCAAGGCTTGCTGCGTTTTACATAACACCATTCTTGACCAAGGTGTCGAACGCCACCTAACTGGCATACGTGTGCTACCTAACGTACAGAGGCCTACATCAGGACGTACACCCAACAGTGAAAAAGATATCAGAGATGTTTTTGCATACTATTTTGCAAACAATCCATTACTGTATGGACAGTAGTTTCGTGTTTATATACATGTAAATAGTTTTTAAACTTCTAATGAAAGCAACACCTTTATTCAACTGTTATACGGCTATATTACTGCCACATTTATGCCTGATGAAAAGTATTCTTTCAAACGGGTACTTGTTTTGTTATCTTTGACAAAAACTGAAATATTACAAATAAACGTTTATTGAATTTAATTTACGATCAAAACTATGTCGGTTTTACACTCCATATTACATCCTTTAAGGTCTGAAAACTGTATTTAATTGTGGTTGCAAAATATGGGAATCGATACAACTATTCCTATGTTTTGTTTCCACGTGAGTGGTATTTAAATCTAAAATATGCAGAAAGAACCAGAGAATAAATAAGTTGTTCTTATCAACTGGAAGCCACTCACGTGACACATCAAATGTTGTATAGATAGCTATTATGTATAATGTAGTTCATGAAAACAATTTTTTAAACCTTTTCGAGTTTAACAAACTTGATATTAACTAGTACGAATTTTATATATATATATATATATATATATATATATATATATATATATATATATATATATATATATATATATATATATATATATACTGCTTAATTGGTGGAATATATAATGTTGTCTTCCAGTTGATGTAGAAAATGGTACTTGGGGGGGGGGGGGGGGGGAGGGGGAGAGATTTTCACTCGCCCTCAGTTTTGCAATGACCTTCCTGTTCGCATAGGGTGGGTTTCCTTTATCTCCCATATTGCTCCTCGTTTGTACACCTCCGAAATGATAAATTTACAGTTCACTTCACTTTCTATAATATGCAAAATCGAATACACACGACTGGAGCACTAAACACGTCTACCCGCGTCAACCAGCCCAAAAAGAATAGTCCGAACATTCCGGTAAAAGCAGGTGGCGCGGGCACCAGCGCGACCGGTGCCACTTGCCTACCCTATCAGCTTCCTTTGTGCGTGCCTCCATTTGCAAACATGGGAACATTTCAAACGCTGACGCGCTGGTCGGAGCAGGCCCGCGCAGGTAGCGCTGGCGCAGGAAACCCGCGTTCTATGTACGACAACCGTATTGCAGGACTCGGACAGGCGTGCGCCACGGCGCCGCCGCACCGGACATGGATACAATAATCGTGGTGCTGCAAGCCCAAGCGACATTTGTAGAAGAAGATGATAGCACGCCATTTATCCCCTCGGCACGATGTTCCACGCACCATTGTAGCTGCAGGCGCCTGTGGTCAGCAGTCAGTAGCAGACGCAGTAATGGGCGCCTGAACAAGATACCCTGATGCTGCACGCGGCGACTTACCATATGTTCGGAGATATATTGATTAGCGAATTGCCTGAACTCTTGAGCGAAGGTGTTCTACGTAGTTGCACTGTCCGTAATCGCCATGCGCACCAGATATCTGTCCTTGAGCTCGTTGGTGCGACGTGGCCGTTTTCTTCCTGCACGTCGCTCGACCTGTTCCTCCTCGACCCACAGATCCCAGATTCACTTCTCTGTGGTTACATTTCTTCCAATTCGAGAACCAATTTCGCGTCGAATAATCCAAGATCCTCTCTCGGTCAAAGGCAAAAGGCAAGCTCACTCCGTATATGTACAATAACAGCGTGGTAAACAATGTCACTACGCCTCAACGACTCCATGACCTCTACTTACATACCGCTTATTATTGTCGCCGTTGGCGCACGTGCTGTGCCACTCGACTAATCACATTAATATCCTACCCTGCTGTACGCACACCTCCAAGGTGCGGCATCCTTCTTGATGTTGCAATTTTTAAGGCCAGCAGTGTACGGATAATAAAAAAAGCTCGTAATCTTAGCAACGTAATTCTCCTGAGACAAATTCTATAATATTATTCGCAGTAGAGGAGCACGGGCAAGTAGTAGGATTTAGTATGTTTGGGCGCAAGGAATTGGGGAGACGGCTTCGGATTCGCCCGGCCACCATGTTGTTATGTCACCCTCCCGCTATATATTTCCCCATTTTTATATCAAAATTTCCACTAAAAATTTCTTTTTTCCCTTAAAAAAAACCCTAATAAATTCCTATTCTTCTCGGAGCAGGCGAGAGGGATTAGCGACCCAGGATCAGACAGGAGACCAGAACCAGTAACCCAGGAGTCAGGAGAGCAGGACCTATTACATTTGACATTGACCTTTGACCCAAAAAATTCCGACCACATCAACCATGACCCCACGACCTTGAAAATGAAAAACCTTAAGAAAATACGTAAATTCATCAAGCATAAAGCATTACAGACTACCGCCACCACATTAGATGCAGACTATCTCAACATTGACCCCATGACCGTGAAAACAAAAAACAATTCCAAAAAATCCTCACAAATTAATAAAAATTAAAGTTTTTAATTATTAAAATTTTAATTTAAAACAAATTGCATTTCCAGAGGTACCCACAGCTCCACCATTAGTCACATTCGATCCATCCCTAGTAGACAACTGTTGCCAATTGCTATTAGCTGTTTAGTCAGCAGGCCTCCACCCTTTTACCCCCACCAATTACTCACATTTGTTCGACCCCCTTCACCTATACTCATTCTGCAATATTTATTTTCGTTCATCATTTGTTGATATATTACTGGATATGGCCATATTTTTTCCATCCATTATTTTTTTATATATTTGATTGGAGGCTACCATGTTGGGAGGCAACAATCTTGCTAGGTGCAGTCCTCCATGTGTTAAGCATAATTTGTTTTCGAGTTTGTCTCTCACTTTCGTTCGACTACCATATTAGATTTCATATGTTTTCATCATCTGTGTACCACCAGGCGACAGCCATATTTGTGTATGTGTTGAAAGTACATATAGCACTGACTACCTCCAACAATGTTTTTCGTTGGCTAATTACTGTTTATTTGGCGAGCCTCCATCCTGTCAATGCTTCCCTCTGGCCAGTTCCTCAATTTCGCTCGACTGTCGACAAGCCTCCACCACCTTCGTTCCATCAATTACTCACTTTAGTTCGGCTCCTTTCATACTGATTTATATTTCTCAACACATATGTAGCATCGATTATGCCACCTGCTATCGGCCTGTACTGAATGGTGACATTGACCATTCCTGCAAAGCAAGTGAACTGCCATATTTCATTGATTATTTGTTTTATTCTTAAATGCAAGGATTTTTTATTTGAAATAATTTTTATAAAAAGCTGAAGGGGTTTTTATACAAAAATACAACATATTTAATAATTATCTTTTTATTTACAAAATTTTACATACAAACATTTCTTTGCGATGATTTCTTCAAAGGCAAGAGGAAGGAATCACACTATTTCGTAAGAGGTTGATATGCACTTGTTCTTAGCTCCAGATGATTGACCGAATCGAGAGTCCAGCCCGGACCCTACATCCTCATTTCTTCTTCCTCGCAACATACATTTGTATATTATCTTCTACACTCGTTTCGATTTTATATACATTATAGATAGGTACCTTGGAAGTATTGAATGGCCTTTTGTTGATACCTTCGTCAAAAGGTTCCAGTTTTGTATAATCTCATTCTAGCCATATATTATATTTTAGAAGCCCTTTCTTTAAATCTCTTCTGTAAGTTGGTTTATTAAATTTTGTTTCATACTTGTCAGGAACGAGCTTCGACGAAACTGTCAGATTCGGAGCAATGTAATCTTTCAACATGCCACTGAATGCTGATGGCTTCAGAAGAAATCCCTTGGCATTATGTTTGCCTAGAACATGAACAGATTCCTCGGCACGAGATTTACACTGTTTGGCATGTTTGTTATACGATTTATAACATTGTTTTCTCTGACACTCATGTATTTCAAGTCGCACTTGTCTGGAACATCTTTTACTCCATAACACATGAACTTACGTCCACATTGTGACAGCTTAGTCAAATAAGGCCATCGTTTCTACTTCGTACATTTACCCCTATTCTCGTACCTACGCACATGACAGCTTTTACTGTAGGTCTTACCACGGTAGCGACACGATCCACACCCGATATCGACAGCGAATTGCCCATACCATCCACATGAACATCTTCAGTTACTGCACAAGGTAGCGATGACATGTTTTCATCGCCATTGCACAAAGCAGTACTTGTAAGTTCATCGAAGGTTTGTGGCTGCGACAATATGTCTTTTTGTTGTGCTGGTGAAGGAACACGTCCTTTACATGTTTTCGAATGTTGGTCTAGTTTGTCAGTAAGAGCAAACAGACGAAGGCACCTCTCACACTTATATGCCATGAAGAGCAGGTTCATCGTACATTGATGTTTTTTGTGTCGTCTAACACTGCTGCTAGTCGCAAAGGCCTTATCACAGTACATGCATCGAAGTCTTGACACTGTTGTCTTGAGTCGCGATGATGATGGCTGCACTACTGTAGGTGACCCACCCGAAGAAGTCGCTGGTGCTGTTGGGGTCAAGTTCTAGGTAGTCTGCATCTAATATGATGGCGGTAGTCTGTAATGTATTATGCTTGATGAATTTTATGTGCTTTTTCTCAAGTCCTTCATTTTCAAGGTCGTTCAATGTCATGGGGTTAAGGTCGAGTTAGTTGCATCTAATATGGTGGTGGTAGTCTTAAATGTATTATGCTTGCTGACTTTTATGTATTTTTTCTCAGGCTTTTATTTTCAAGGTCATTAAAGGTCATGGGGTCAAGGCTGAGGTAGTCTGCACCTAATATGGTGGTGGTAGTATGTAATGTATTATGCTTGATGAATCTTATGTGCTTTTTCTCAAGTTCTTCATTTTCAAGGTCGTTCAAGGTCATGGGGTTAAGGTCGAGTTAGTTGCATCTAATATGGCAGATAGATTATGTTTACCACGATGAAGGTCGCCTACCAAGATGGCGTAATGAGTATGGGATAGGGTTGACCCCTGGTAAATTTATGGATTTTAAATATATATTTTTTATAAATTCTAATAATTTCTTAATATTTTTAATAATACATTTATTGAGAATATTTGTAAAATTTTCGAAATTTTTTGGGTCAAAGATACTGCTCTCCTGACCCTTGGGTCACTGATACTGGTCTCCTGCCTGACCCTGGGTCGCTAATGCCTCTCGCCTGTTCCAGGAAACATGGGAACTATTTAGGTATTTCTTTAAAGGAAAAAAGGGTAATTTTTAGGGAAAAGGGGCCATTTGGAGGTATTTTGGTCAATTTTAATGGGAAAAAGCGAAATATCGAGGGGAAAAAAGATGGTGGGCGGGTGACGTAACAACATGGCGGCCGGGCGAATCTGAATCCCCAATCCCTTGCGCCCAAACATACTAAATCCTACTACTGGGGCAAAATTACCCTTCCTTGGATTTTTTGTCTAACTTATTGGAAACTGTAAATGACAACAAAATATTTTCACATTTTATTATTAATCGAAGACACATACGTTTGCCACCATAAATTTCTGACATTTCTGACATGATCTATTCTAAGGTTACCGAAATCAAATTTTTATGCTTGATACTGCCCAGAAAACGAAGTATTTTCAGAAGTTGTTACAGTTTTTCTGTATTTTATTAACTTTTCTTTTAAAACTGACCAAAATATATCCAATTAAACAGTTCGTAATTATGATTAGAAGAAAAAATTAACATTACATAATAAACCAGAAAAAATTAAGCCATATCCTTTAACAAATGTAAACAGAAATACCGCAATAAAGCACTCATCAGTAACAGGACATGCACATCAACAACAGAGTAAAAAGTTATTACAAGACAGTCTTATCAGACTTACATCAGAAAACACGTTACTGATATAACTACAGCAATGAGTCTGCTTTCCTCTACATTAGAGGAAATAATTTTTAATATAATCTCTAACTGCAGTGACATGTCCCTGGGAAGGTACGCAGTGACACTCACTGAGTGCTTACAACCTGTCGCAGGACGAAACGTTAGTGTGTTTGTGTGTGTGTGTCACCCCTTGCCCTTGCATCAGATGTGATGTGCGATTTTGACCATATTATTTATCTACAGAGGTCGAGATGCCAGGTGACTTAGGAGAATGTGCCAAGCAGGCCTTGACCAGGCATGAGTCATACTACAGATAGTATTACATAATTTGTATCACATTTTGTTCTTAGCATACAAGTTAAAAAAAAAAATAGTGTGTATTTTTTAAATTACACACTATCTGACCCTCGTTAATATCAATTTCCCATTTATCCAGAATAACTGACAATTACAGTACAGTATCTACAATACTTTACTTAATTGTCTTATTAAATACATTCCCTCTGTATTGAATATTGTCATCTCTCCTCCTAGATACGTATTTCGGCGTGTATAGGCGGCACATTTTTTTTACCAAAATATGACTACAAAAAGTGGGGTGCGGCTTATACGATATATTAGCAAAAAAAAACATGTTTAGAAATTTGTCAACATATTAAATTTTTATGTTTTATCATAGTTTAGAAGGAAGTTGGAAGGAAGGAAGAAAGAAAGTGAAGGGAATGGAGGAGGGGGGAAAAATGCAATTATTAATACAAATTTTCTGTCACAAATGTTTTGTACAGGAAACTTAAGTCGGATTTATTATGTTTGTATGGTAATAGTGACTTAACAATATTTACAGGACGACAAAAATTCAGTGCGGCCTATACATGAAATATTAATTATTCCTAAATTTTCATCAAAACTTCAGATGCGGCCTATACACGCCAAAATACGGTATGTATATACTACTGCACAAAACGTGGACTGAACTTATAGTAATGAAACATCTACATGCAAGCTACATATAAATGTCATTTATATTTGGCATATAAAATAACAATAATTACTACCTACTTTAGCACTGTACATTACAAGTGTGACACGTGACAGTCCCGGCTGACTGACTGTCCCTGTCCTGGGTGACTAGACGCTAGGCGAGTCGCGTCTCAAGGCGGTTTATTCAGATCAGAGCACGGGGGCCCGCCCGGTGTACAACACGGGCCTGGTGGGTTGGCAACTCGGTATGAAGTCGGGCTGGACAATCTTTATGCAGCATGTTGCACTGGTCAAATCTGCTGATTCTTCAAGTGTTATTCAGGTTCCTTCACAGTCTGTTTGTCACACACAGACTACCTGACACATTGGATAATGAAAATGACAGCAATTTCAGTTCTGCTTTGCAACATGAACATGCAGAAAAAAAATGGCATTTTAATGGTGCAGGTTTACGTTGCGGTGTAACAGGGCAGTGAGGTTGTTCGGTACGTGCCGATATGGACTCTGTTCTCTCTACTGGGGTAGCATTCGACTGAGGGGCGGTAGGTGCAGGTGTGGTACTTGGCTGCGGTTCCGGTACACTGGTGGACCTTACACCGAACAGTGCCTCCTGCACTTTAGGGTGGTATACTTCCGTGACCTTGTTGGGTGGTTTGAACAAATCTACGGACGTGATGGTGGGTGATGGTACGGTGAGACATCTCAGTAATGCAGCTTGCTCACATGGACTAAGCAGCTCGAACCTGCTAGGAAGGATACGTAGCCCCTGTGAATTTTTGGAGATAGCTCTCACCTTTTTGGCCCATCTTTCAACTCCACCCCTGCGGGTGTAAGGCATTACGCACAAAAATCGAGAGCTGCAGGAGGTAGGTAGTTGAGGTGTATGTGTCCACGTGTAAGTGTAAATTACTTCCGCAAACACCGCCTCAATCTTGATTCCTCTACCAGGTAGAGAAGATGCGTGCTGCGGGGTGTTGGTTGCGGGAACCGCACAGTGTTGTCCTGTAGGGGTAGGTTTCCCTGCACCAGAATACAACCCTCTCTGCACCACCAGTGAGCTGTGAGAGTTGAGCACCCTGGCTGGCAAGCCGATCCCTCTGGGAACGTACCTAGTGTCATGGCTCTACCATTCCTCCCACTTGGTGCAACGAACAGGTGAACTTCCAATACTGCTGAGGTGAGTGTCCAGTGGTCACTGGTCTCCCTGGACTCCAAGAAGATTCCTTCCTCAGCACCACGAAGTGAGCTAAAGGTCAACCCTCAACTAAGCTAGGGGCTCTTTTGTTTTGAAGCATTATGCTGCCTCTTCTGTGTACGTTGATGGTATGCATACACTGTCTAAAGTGGGAGGTACTACTTGTCGTGCACTCATTCACTGGCGTGCGTTGTAGGGTGGAGAGGGCCTCCCCCATTTTCTCATGGCGACATGTGGTGTAGTAGACCACGCAAACTTCGTTGGCGGTACCCGGTACCGACCAGGCACCATGGCGATGTGGTCCAGGACTGACTGGCGGGCGATGGGGGCATGCTGACTAGCTCCCGGCTCATCATGGATGCCAGTGAGGTGGCTGCCGGAGGCAGTGGTTCTGGTAGTAATACTGCCTCTATGACGGATGGCGCTGTGTGTTTGGGGGCTCGGCAAGCCCCCCCCCCCCCCCCCCCCAATTGGCTGGCAGTGTGACCACATCCCATAGGAACGAGGTGCCCAGGATATCCGGCTCGGCATGAGGCGACACCGGGGCGGCTGGTGCCATATGGGGCAGATCTTTAGATGGGTGTTCTTTTTTATGCCCCTCTGACTGAAGCTGTAGCATCTTCTGCTTCCCAGCATGAGAGACACGTCCACGGTTGTTCCCGACTGGAGGGTAGTACTTGGGGCAGACTGCCATTTTCCCAAGTACTGCATGGCCGCCAGCACAAGCTCGATGAGGGCCCTCATGATAATCTTGTTGAGATATGGAGATCTGAAGCGACCCTCGCTATCGGCCGGGGCGGAATGGAACTGTCTACCGGCACTTCCGGGTGAGGCCGGGAGTTCCTTTGGAATGGGTGCCTCTGAGGCTTGACTGATTTCCGGGGAAAACGATCTTTCCCTCTCGGATTGGGAAACAATGTTCGACGTATCGCCCCGTTCACTGACTGGGTTCAGCATGCATTGCTTCAGTCGTTTCACCCTGTCGAGTGGACAGCACCACGATAACTCACATGTGCCAGGAGTCCACTTCCCCCTTTGGTCCCCATTTTGGTTTTGAAGACCGTGGGGGTTGAGGGTATCATAAGGCTTGGTGGCCCCTTTTGCCATGCTGGTAGCAGGTAGCTCGTTCCTTGAGAGCCAGTGGCTACCTCTGAGGTTACCAGTTTCTTGGCCGGTCTGGAGAGCGGTAGGAACCTAGAGGTAAGTTCGTCCCGGTTCCGCGACCTCGGAGGTTATAGAGGTGGTTTTTTGTAGCTCGCTCTCCGGGTTTGTACAGGTGTCGGCGTGGAGGACTTTAGGTACAACCCTGTCCTCCGTTTCACCCTAGGTTGATGGTTGCGGGGGCATGCAATTTCATCCCATTGTAGCAGTCGGATCATTTCCTCCGGACCAGTCCCCAGTAGTTGGGGTGGCCTAATGCTATCCCACTTGATCAAAATTCTGTGTTTATGGCCTAGGTAGACTTTCGCTGGCCCTGGTCCATTATACAGTGGTGGTGTTAGAGCCACGGGTGGCCAAGGATGACCATTTCCTGCAGACCGGGTGCCCAAATGAATTCGGCAGTGCTGGTAATATTCTGAATGGTGAAGCTGAGCATTATTCGTCCATCCATAGCAAGGGTACTGTCTGGTTTAGCCATGCGGACGGTTTTCAGCTGGGGTCATACAGATTTCCATTGTTCTGATGAAAGTAGGTGCTGTGTATGAAATTTCCGGTGGTCGCAGAGTCCAGTAGTGCTATAACACTTTGATGGTTGATCATGATTCCCATGTGTGGTGCCTCCGGATAGGTCGTCTCCTCCTTCATTAATTGGATTCTGGGCACTTCTGACCCAGCAGTAGGCCCTTTAGATCTTAAACCTCTGTGTTTCCCGTCTGTGAGGATCCCTTCAGCGGGTTGGGAGTGGGTCGTGGACCACCAGTTGCATCCCCATATTATCTGTGTGTTCGCGTGGTCCCGCTGGCCGTGCCAGGCAATCTTCGTGAAAGTGATAGCTGGCGATGGTTCCTTGACCTTCTTTTCTTGGGATTTCCCTGCTACCACAGGCTGGCTCGTACTGGAGCGATCTAGACAGGTTTGGGCTTGTAAATTTCGTTCAACCTACAGCGCCCAGTCTGTTAATTATTCCATGCCGTGTAGCTTGGGCGCAATCAGGAAGTTACACAGCTGTAGCAGCAGCATGCGGGCTATATAGCGTACACAGGTTTCCTCTGATTCTTCCGGGAAAATTCACTGAAATAATTGCACCTTTCGTCGCATGAATATTTCAGTCTCTGCACTGAGGATCTCGATCCGGCTGTAGAACTCTGTAGTCAGATTCGCTAATACTTCCTTGCCGGAAATTCCGTAACTAGACGATTTTGGAACTGCGTCCACTCAGTGATAAACTGCCCATATATCCCCCAAAAGTCGAGTGCTTTACCCTTGAGGTGGGCTTGCATGAGTTTAACCCACTGTTTTTGCGGAGTTCCGTGTTCTTTGAATTCCTTTTCACAGTCTGTCAAGAAGGGAAGCGGATCTTCATGGGGCCTACCCGCGACGTAGGGAATCTGGAGTTCCCCTGTTGAATAGCCCGGTTCAGTTTTCTGCCTGTGTCCAGGATTATGTGACAGATATTCCGCAGCCCGCTGACAGATGTCACATCTATATACCATTCCTGGTCGGGTTACCCGTTCGTCTGGCCAACCAATACAGATGTGGTGGGACGTTTCAGTGCAATTAATGCACTTCGCGGTATACTGCTCCTGCCCTGGGCAGGTCACTTAGCTACAATATGATGTCTGGTGTGTCCGGCAGTCCTCGCACCGGTATTCAAGGCAGTCGGTGTGGCGGACAATATCATCCCAGCCTAAACAGGTGTAGTGAAACTGGCGCTGACAATGCGCGCACTCAGTTCGATACTGCCTAGACACATTGGTTGCTAGGGTAGGCATCCATAGTTTCCTCCGAGTGCTCATGCACTACATCGGCCTGATCCAGCATAATTTGTTTCCGAATTACGACGGCGCCCCACGTTGGGTGCCAAAAAGTACTCTCCTTGACGCGTGACAGCACCGGCTGACTGACTATCCCTGTACTGGGTGACTTACACGACGCTAGGCGAGTCGTGTCTCAAAGCGGTTTATTAGGCCTCTGCACAGGGGCCCGCCCGGTGTAAAACACAGGCCTTGTGGGTCAGCGACTTGGTAAGAAGTCAGGCTCGACAATCTTTACGTGGCATGGTGGTAAGGATACGTGCCAGTATGGTATCTGTTCCCTCTACCGGGGTAGCACTTAACTGAGGGGCGATAGGTGCGGGTGTGGTACTTGGCTGCAGTTCTGGTGAGCTGGTCGACCTTACTCCGAACAGTGCGTCCTGCACTATAGGGTGGTATCCTTCTGCGACCTTGGTGGGTGGTTCCAACAAGTCCACGGGTGTGATGGCGGGTGGTGGTACAATGAGATGTCTCAGTAATGCAGCTTGCTCACATGGACTAAGCAGCCCGAACCTGCTAGGAAGGATACGTAGCCCCTGTGAATTTTTGGAGATAGCTCTCACCTTCTTGACCCGTCTTTCAACTCCATCCCTGTGGGTGTAAGGCATAACACACAAAAATCGGGGCTGCAGGAGGTAGGCAGTTGACATGTATGTGTCCACGTGTAGGTGCAAATTACTGCCGCATACACTGCCTCACTCTCGACTCCTCTACCAGGTAGAGAAGGTGCGTGCTGCGGGGTGTTTGTTGCGGGAACTGTAGTGTTGTCCTGCAGAGGTAGGTTTCCCTGCACTAGAATGCAACCAGTGAGCGGTGAGGGTTGAGCACCCTGGCTGGCAAGCCGATCCCACTGGGAGCGTACCTAGTGTTATGGCTCTACCGCTCCTTCCACTTGGTGCAAGGAAATGGTGGCCTTCCAATACTGCTGAGGTGAGTGTCCAGTAGTCACTGATCTCCCTGAACTCCAAGAAGATCCCTTCCTCGGCACCACAGAGTGAGCGGTGAGGTAGGGGGCGACTTTGAGCTGGGAAGCCAACTTCCAGGGGACGGTATCCTAGTGTCGTGGCTCTACCGTTCACTGCCGGGGCAGAGAATGGGTGGCCTTCCTATGATGTGCTGGTGTGTTATGCATGTGAGTTCGGAAAAGCAAAACCCAGTCTCCTGCTGAGTTCTCCAGCTCCGATATGACACAAGAAGGAACTTAAGAGTGAAAGTCAAGAGATCTGGTAAGATCTGTGTTTATTGACCCTAAGGAAATAAACACACATGGCAGAGGTGCTATCTCCTAATTTCCACATGGGCTAGGTGGAAAGTAAAACACCCTATATAAAACAGGGGAAGGCGCACTGTGCAAAACTACTAGGAGAGGCTGTAACTGGTGCGTGTAGTGTAGTGTTAACCTCGGGGCGAGCTCTATTCTCAGGTTCTCCATAAGGGATTGAACGTGTCAAAGTGTGAAGCTATCGACGCCGCTGGTTCTTCCATAAGTTGCGCTGGAGAGGATCTTCGGCCACACGAGGTGAGTGTTGAAGTGCAAGGAAAGGTTTGAGCCTCTGCACCAATATCTGGAGCAATGAGAGCTCAGGAGAGGCGATCAAGAACTGAAGCACAAATGACTATCCGGAGGCTGGGATGCATCTCCTTATATACTCCTCAGGCGTCACTTCCCTCACTGGCATAGGGCATCTGGAGAGGGGGTTTGCAGGTGGCAAGCCCAGCGTCTACATCCTTTATGCGTGTGGTGTAGAGGAGAGCGGTGGGATCTAGGTATCTTGCATGTGGCAGCATCCTGGGCACACTGCTTTACTCGCCCCGGACCTCTTACATGGCTTCTGTGGCTCATTGGGCAAAATATTAAATTATTATTGGAACGTCTGTCCCGGTCCGGTAAATACAACAATCTTGTAGGTGGCGGCATTGTGACTCGGTATACAAACTGCCAGGGATCCCATTGCACTGATGAGTAGCAGTAGTGTATTATTATTGAAGAAGATGTCATGCATCAAGTGTGTGAGTATTAGTCTTTTTATGATTTATTTAAATGAAGATAAAAGACGAGTTGTTAAAAGCAAAGTACATATATAATTTCTGTGGTAGTACTAGGTAGTACTAAGTAAAATTGTGGTTGAAATTTATTAGATACTTACAAACCTGTATCAGAATTGTTAATGTAATAAATTAATAATCTATATTACCTACTTAACATAGTCTTAATGTATGACTGCTTCCCACAATTCACAGTTTCCCTTGATTTACACAGTTTTGTATATATTACATGAAAAATGCAAAACTGGGGTTGTATTGTACTTAAATGTTTTAAAATTTTCTCCTTATCCTTAGCTTAATCATCAGGAGTATTACAACTTCAAACAAGGTGCACACTTACCTCATAACCTACACTTGGGTAAACAATTTTTGGCCACGCAAAACTGGCAAACAGCAAGTGCCAGGCAACAAAGCAGTAGGGGATGTAAGCCATTAGAAAATACATCTGCGAGGAATTTATTTCCCTGTTCAGTTCATCGAAGTATTGGAACCAATCTGCAGCGATGCAAACCTGAGTGGAAAAAATACACATATATTCAGCTGGGAATAAAACACTTTCAACAATTTGCTGTCATGCAGCATGCAGAAACAAAAATATATACTAGTAGTTAAAATTCTTACCACTCTGATAACATTAGTGAGAGTACTAAATAGAATCAGGGGAGTTAACATCAGTTTACATGCAACTGAAAATGGTTTACCTTTATATGGGAAGGTGGATGGTAAAACCAAGTGAGATTCTGAATTCTTCTTGATCAATAAGAAAGCACATACTTATAATTTTATAAACAAGGCATGGAGTGAAACTCACAAAGAATACAGACATAGCTTCTATTTTTTTCAAGCAAGTTACTGTTGTGGGGAATATACTACTGTATTTACCTAATTTAGGTTTCTTAGTCATGTGTTACTAGTGAATGAGTGAAGAGAATTTGGTAGCTCTTAACATGGAGGTCTTGAGAGCTGATGGGGGTGAAGTGAGGTATGAAGCAACGCCGGAATGAAAGGGCGGGGGGAAATGGGAGATCCCCGAAAAAGACAGCCGATCAGCAGCATCATCCGGCACAATTCCCACATGCGAAAATCTGGGAGCGACCTCGCCAGAATTCGAACCCGGTTCACCTTGGTGGGAGGCAAGTAGCCTAACCACTACAACACCATAGCCCCTGAAGAATATAGTAGGATAACCTAAATGTGTTACAGAAATGCAGATGAAACAATGCAGTGTACCTAAATTAAAGTTTTAAAAAATATTATTATGCCCATGCCCATAAATACTGAGAGAGGGGTGGCCAAGGGGGGCAGAGAGGGCACAGAAGAGGGGGAGCATGAGAAAGGTAGAGGGGGATAGAGGGGGAGAAGGGTGAATAGGGGGAGAAGGGTGTTTGAAGGAAGAGGGGAGGGAGAGAGGGATGGTGATGGAGGGGAAAAGGAGGGATATAAGAAGAGGGGGAAGAGGAAGAGGGAGGGAGAGGGGGAGAGAGGAAGAAAACTAAATTTTGATACAGAATAGTACTCAAATGTTACTTTCTTACTTGAGACTCATGACTATAGAAAATTTGTATGTATATGCCATTAAGACGTCTGCAAGACGGTGCCATCTATGTATATATACATATCTGTGAAACATTACTTAACTCTTTTGTATAAAACTTTGGTTAATGTCTGTGAAATGCATATATTCCAGCCACTATGCATTTTAACAACTACTATACAGAGTTCTTGGTTTATTTGTTAGGCAAATAATTTAATGAGTTACAACTTTTGTCCTATATTGTTTTGTAAACTGCTGCATTAAATGCTCCTGATCCATTTCTATTTCTTCATTAAAAACCCGTATGTAATAAAAAAAAATTTTTTTTAGTTGGAAACCAATTGATTATAATGCTTAAATTTTTCAACAAATGGAGAAACTTTCCATTAATGATAATACCCAGCAGCACCAGGAGGACACCCCCAGAGCTCATGCGTGTTTCAAGTGTGTTGCATAAACGTGACATCCCAGGTTGGTACTCTGGTTCCCAAACACGTGACGTCACGTACTCTCAAATTCCTGAAGACAGCGAAATTATATAATCTCAGCCCCCTGGGCCAAAACAATTACAAGTACGGTGCTTTTAATTGTGAAACAATATTTTAACCCAAGGAAAGGATTATTTTCTTTCTTGAATATTTTATATAAAAGAATTAAAGTTTCATTGTTTCAGTTTTGTTTTCGGATCAAGTGTTTTGCGCAATGGTTGGAGGAATACACTGGATTCTCTATCCATAGTTTCTCAGCAGACTGACAAAAAATTTCAATACATGTGGACTTTCAATACAGATAAATTAAAAATGGGACCAGAGAATATGTTCCATGGAAGTGGACTATCAATCAATCCGAGTTCAACACATAGAAGTTCTTCTGTACCTAGAGAAGTTGCCTTCTGGCCACCATATTGCCAGTCTTGGAACAGCAATGATGAGGGATGGATGTGTGTTCCATGGAGGCCTGCGTCTTGAGTTGCTAAGCAGATCTGTTAGTTTCTGTCTGTCTGTATCGTAATTAATCCCGGAACAATTTTTTGTTTTCCCACGAGTGCCCTCGCCATTAGCTGACTCACTTATTTGGTTTTTATACCTAAACCATGGTGCCAGCTATGCATGTGGTGATAAATGTAAGGTGCCAGCCACCTCCAGTTTCCAATCTATCGGCATCATGGCCAACAAAAATTGAGTGGGAATAAATTTTTGCATAATTCCACGGTGTATAACTGTAGGCTGACAGCGAAAATTTATTTTCAAGTGTTTGAAGGGCCTTGCCATTTTTCATCAAATTTAGTGTTGTTTTATGCACAATGTGGCCGGCCATTATAGCCATTAAAATCAGCAAGCATCAGCACAAGCATTCTTATTTAATAGTAGTGCAAGCCTGTTCTTTATGGGTGTGCAGTGTGACCCCCAAATGCACTGCAGGCCGCGGAGTGTAAGCGAAGTTCTATCTTTTATCACTCGTGCCTCGCGCCCACCAGCCAGACTAACCAAATGTTCAACACCACCCTGAGGACTCATGATTTACATGTGTTAGTGGACTGTGGCTAATTTATGCCCCAGGCATTTACCCTATCTTGCACTTTTAAATGGGTGGGCATGTGGTCAGGCACCTCGACAAACCTGGACAACTACATCACTTATACACTCAACATAATATTTTACTAATTTTTTATGATAAATACAAACACTAAGACGTGGCATTTGTAATTTACTGCTGCCATGACAACATTAATACAATGGCTATTACAACTACATATTTGAAGGAAGAAGAGGTTTTTTGACAGAAAAGGAAAACAAAAATAAGGGGTCAATGGAGGGTTGTCTTAAGTCCTTCAAAATTGGTGTGGCATGAGACAGAGGATTTTGACAAAGGCTTTTCATGCATAAATACTGTATCTCCTATGGTTATATATATTTTTGTAGTGCTGAGACTATACCTGTCAACTTTGACAAGGATCCCCTTAGCTGATGCCACCCCCCTCCCCTCGCCAGTAAAGAGGAAGCGCTTTGCTGGCAAGCAAAATGGCCCAAATCACGAATATATAACACCCACAAAAGTTTTACAGTGTAAGAAAGATGCTGCTACCATACAACCAGGTTAGACACACCTATTTCATTGTGATTAACTTTTCTTTAAAAGTAAATAAAATATATCTTATTATTCATGTAATAGCATTTCTTCTTGAAGGTGTTGTCATAAATTCATGCAAAAATACTTTCAAACTAAATAATTTTTCCAACACTTCACAGGGGTAGTCTTGAATTCAGGTTTAAATATTTTTCCCTCAAAAATATTTTTTTAGGAAGGGGTCGTCTTAGATTCAGGGTCCTCTTCCTTTTGAGTAAATACGTATATCAAAACATTTTAGCTGTTAAACTTTTTTGTAATGGGTTGATGGTTTTCATTTATGGAATATCACCATACATTTGCTGTTACTGAAGAGCATTTGTTCATGGGATGGATTAACGGGGTTTCACAGAGCGAAACTTACGTCCATCGTCCTACCCTATATGAAGTGTCTTGCCAAATACAGTAGCTATCCTTTTTTATTGTAAATGTTCCTACAGCTACAGTTATAAAGGTTGAACAAAACACACTACAAAAATAATTATGCAAAGTAGTGTTGCTTTAATAAGTTAAAACTGATTGTAAAAATACTTACAGATTTCAAACTGCTGTCTTTGATGTTTAATGAAAGGAAGTTCTCATATACACCTTGCATCAAACGGTCATAGTCTCCATAGCTCTGCACAGTCTTAAGTACGTTGTTCATTCTAAAGAAAAAATTATCCAAGACAATAAATACTGTAGTTTTATCAAAAGCAAGCAACAAGCACAATCAAAAACTTATTGAATTTAATTTACTGCTAAGCAAATATCAGTTAAAACTTTGCAGAAGAATGAAATCAATTTCAATTGCAACCATATAGAGTATTTATGTTAAAACTATGGTATATGCATTTCATATTGACTGGATTTACCAATTTAAAATTGTTCACATTAAGTAATAAAATGTCAATATTCACTTCAAAACTATCTGCAAAACTACACACACAAGCCTCACCTTGAAGCAAACAAAATGTCACCATGCATCATGTCCGCAGAGTCGTGACCTGTCACTGACTCCCCTGTGCCACTGCTGAGGGAGCGCCTTGCTGGAACCTTCCTAGAATTCAGTCACAGGATGTTGCAATTTTTACACTGACTTCAAACAAAAAACAAACATATACATGCTCATACTCTCCATTCAAGCTAAAAAGGCAAGATTTTAACCAATCAAGGAGAGTAGTATCAATGTTTAAGTTTCAGTTTTTCACTAATATATCCCTCAGCATCAGCTGGTGGGTCAAGTAACAGCTGTATTGTTTAGTTACATGCTGACAATTATTAGCAGTCCTATTTCTCACTCATTGTACCGCTGGAGTATAGATTCACTGCAAATCCAATTTTGGTGTGTTTATAGATGAATTTCTGTCTCAAAAATTGATGGATTATGGAAGTGAACTATAAAAAAAACAAAAAATTGACTATTTGTCACATGGAAGTATAAAAGGAAATAGTTTAAATTTTGGCACAACTAAAAAATATGTACGGTATGTGTACACAGGCTAACAGTGAGTGTGTGAAGAAATTTGGGTGGCTCTTAACATTGAGGTCTGGAGAGCCGATGAGGGTGAAGCAAGGTGAGGATGGAGCAGTGCCAGAATGCAATGGCGAGGAAACTGGAGATCCCTGAGAAAAGCAGCTGACTAGCATCAGTATCCGGCATGATTCCAATATGCAAATCCGGGGGTAACTGCCAGGAAACGAATCTGGTTCACATTGGTGGGAGGCCAGCAGTCTAACCACTAAACCATAGTAGCCTCGACAGACTAAGAAACACCATTATATGCAGCAAGGCTCTAGAAATTACACTTGCAGTATTTTTCCAATAGTGGTTAGATATTTCTACAATATATATTTTTTACACTACCATTTTAAGAGCAGATACTTTTTCACATCTGTAACATATAGGTCATACATTATAAAAAGGAGAAAGTAAACTTAAGCATGTACTCTTAGGACGGTACTCATGTGGGGACACAAGCACATGCACACACACAAAAAACTTCCAGTAGGCACTATTTGATTAAAAACAGACTGTGAATTTAGTTTAACTTTCTAGAGACTTTAATTGTGGTTTTCATGCAATAGGTGTTTGGACATTACATCGTACTGTATATATTAAGCACGAAAATATTAAAGGTTGGGGAAATAGTGAGACAGCATACTTTTACTCATAATAATACAGTCTTTCTGGATTGAAAGTGGTGTCTTCTCAATAATGCATTCGCCAACACACTTTGTTAAAAGTTTGCCCACATAAGACTACAGTCGACTAACTATCTATCGTTATTCAGGGGACGGGCAAAAAATTTCCATACATGCAGGATTTCAGTCGATGAGGGTTCTGACATGTACATCAATAAAATATAACTTTTGACATTTTAGACATAATTTTGAGAATAATGAGAGCTGTATATTATGTGAATAAAGTTGCGCGCGCACACACACACACACACACACACACACACACACACACACACACACACACACACACACACACACACACACACACACACACACAGAGTTACTCTTGTTTTATGTTGCAACTGTATATCTGATGGTCAAGGGTGCACGGCACAGAAGGTTAATCCCATCCCACTTCGCCCTTTCCATTTCCAGCATCACACAGTTGCACGAAGCTCTTCCTAAAGTTGTCTATGTTGTCGCATGTACACTGCCTTTATAAAAGGAAGAAAGGAAATAACACTGCACAAAATCTACACTCATAATTACACAAACATTGTGTTGGTATAAGATGCCGGCTGGGGACGTGGTTACGGCCACACTGGGGCTGCAGTAGAGAAAATTAATGGGCGGCTTCTTGGGGAGTCGAACCCCTGACTCTTAGCGTTAATGCAAGTTGGTAGACTACAGTATATCCATGAGTGGTTTTCTTAACAATGGAAGAAGTGTACATCGACCATCGCAATGTTAGTATTGCGAAGGATATTCAAGTAATGTCAAACTACTTACAGGAAGGGGTCACGCTGCAGTGCTTTCCCTGTGTAAATACGGGGGCGTGTAGGCTTACGTGTCGGTACAAAATCAGGTGTGGATAAAACAATACTAGGATAACGCTTTACACTTTGATGCACCTGGATGCTGGTGGTGACTAGTGGCTCGAGAGGTTGGCGGTTGAACAGCGGCTGGCGCTGGCTGCGGCGAAGTCGTTCCCAGGTAGTAAGCCACGCCAAAGGATGGTACTAGGTGCGGAGGATATGTGGCAAGGATTGGGTCATAACCTAACAAAGAGTCTTGGAATTGAGTAACTAACCAGTGCATATCGTGAGGTGGTTTAGACGACAGAGTAGGTACTTTGAATAAGGGTATTGAGGTGTCTACTTGTTTCTCAACTAGTTGAAGGATTTTGTTAACCAGATTTTGCACATCAATTCTGTGCTTAGGCTTGATTCCACCTTTGCGTATGTAGGACATTGAAATGCAGTTATCAAAAGAATAGGAAATAATGGGTGTATCATGTCCTCGTGCCGTGTAGTGCTGTACACTTTACGTCCCACAAGTTCACACACACCGATGTTCCTGCCGTGCTTTTTAAGGCAGTGAGTGGAAAGTACAGTGCGTAAATGAAGCTTGCGGAGTAGCAGCGACATGTGAGGTTTCACTGTGGGTTCAGTGATCACAGCACTCCTCTCTCCTTTCCTTCTGCCTTTTACAGTGGTGAGGCAGAGTAGGGATGAACTCAGAGCAATGGATTGCACACATGAAAAGTGTTGACCAACCTTGGTGGTTTTCTTAGGTGAGGCACCTGCTATTCCTTTCTAAACAAGAATTAATCTTAGCCAGAAGGGCCTGAATAGAGTAAAGAGAAGTATTATAAAACATGATGCCTACGGGCTGAATGATATAGATAACTCTAATTCACCAGAAATAAAAGATTTAATTCAATGGTATCAACTTTTATTGAAAAGCTACTTAAACAATGGGCCGTAATCTCCGAAAAATATTATTAAAATACACATAAAAAGGCAAGGGTGAGGTTAACTCAGCAGAAGGCATCCTGATCAAAGTTAATGATAACTTGCGTGTATGTAATATGACATAATTGATCAAGCGCCACACTAAATATTAAATTCAAATTTAACATTTAAATTAAATTGGGACATGTTCAGAAGGTACCTAACTAAACAACACCAGCAAGGTGATAAAGAAGTGTGGTGGCTGTTGGGGAATTTACCAATCAATGGCAAAGATCCAAAGAAGGTAACCAAGGAAGGGAGTGATTGACAGAGTGGCAGACCCTCTGGACTGTTGGTGGGTTCTCAGGAGCTACCGGTGGACATTGAGGTCTATGACCCTCTGGAGTCTTGAGGCTACCGACATGGCGCAAAGAGTTCTAGCATTAGTGGTCCTTGTTGGATCACCTTGTGGCATTTTACAGCAGGAGATAGGGGCTAGTGCTCACCCTTGCTGGGCTAACACCTTCCAGTGGCCTTGAGGTGCAGCAGACTGCGCTGATGCCAGATCACGCTGCCTCAGTTATACTAATCGGATCAGTTTGGAGGTGCTCCGAATGGTGAAGGGGAAGCAAGCTCCGCCCTCTTGGGGGTTGGTCTTGTGACGTCACACATAGGCGACTGGATTTTTATCTCTGCGGCTCTTGCTGCAAGGAGATGATGTGAACTGGCCAGCCTGCGCATCTTGTAGGCAGTGAATGCTCCAGCAGGTGGCGCTTTGCTCTCAGCAACAGGATTGTGAAATAATATTTTTTTTCCTCCTTATAAACAATGGTCTGACGACACTGGTACCTATGAATTGATTATAGTTAATAGCTAGGTAGCACAAAATTTTATAAGAACAATAATGGATTATAAGAGATATCTGTAAACTCTTTAAATATCTTTCACGTGGTACCTTAATAGTTGAACATAATCATTTAAATTACTTTCTCAACCAGTAGAAATAGATTTTTTTTTTTTTCAATTAATCTGAAGTCCTTACGTACTAACATAGCTCACTTTTTGATCAATATGAAAATATACAATTAATATTATAACCTAACATCTTACTCCCTAAGGCATATAACACTTTCTCTTTCATAATACTAAAATAATTTGATGCATGATGCTTCTTCAGTAGGTAATTTAATTTTAATGACTTCAGCTCCATCCCTCAGGTCCCTCGCATGGAGTATGAAGGTTAATTTTATTACGTCAGTATAAGATTGTACTGTCTTCCTCGCAGATTTTATTATTCACCGGTCATCCGTAGCCATGCTAGGAGGACAAGCACGTTCATTTACTCCCTGCTAAATTGCTCCAGTAGTATTGTCATTTGTCTTTCGTTTTGCATCCCTTTCCAGCTGGCCGGTGATGTCACAGAGGCCAGTCACGCATCCCCCTGCTCAGCAACCACCCTTTAACCTAGAGGCATCAGCCAATGAGAGTCGAGCGCCAGGCCAAGATGAGTATAAAAGCTGAAATGGCCCGCGTCTCAGCAGCAGTCTTCAGTCCCAGCACTCGCCGCTTGGGACGTGATCAGATTGAGCAGTCTTCTTTCCTAGTGCCTGACGCCCAGGAACTGACCAGATTGTAGTGTCCAGTATGCGTTGCGCAGGCACCTTCCCTTTTCTTAACGTTAAGTTTTTGTATTGTTACCGCTGTTCCACAATGTGCTGCTCGGTACCTGAACCTCCCTGTACAGCACATATAGGTGAAGCTTGCAGTTGGGTAGGCTACATCAGTTAAGAGATATCCACTACGTACCCCGCAGCCCTACACCCCCCTGCAGTTACGCCCATAGATACAGTGGATCGTATCCCAGTCTTCCACAAGGCTAACATACTGTCACGTACCTGCTTAGTTTACCAAGCTTATGTGAGCGATCACGTGACATCGATTCTGCAACACGCACATCAACAATGCATGATATTATTGATCAGTAATTCTCACCAAGCATTCCCTTGTTTTGAGTCGGATGCCTCTGCTGACCAACCTAAACTGTAGCTTTCGAGGTTTGAAGCACATGCAGCTGGCCCGAAGCTAGAGTGCTTTCACCATGTCTTTATTTTCACTGAAAATAAAACTTCAGTGGCTTTTAACTTTAGTACCCTTCCTTGTAGTATAGTACCTTGTAGTTACCCTCGTAATGTAGTTGCAGGTATTCACGGGAATTATTCAGTCGAGTCACACACTTGCTTTCTGCACTGTTCAAGCACTAGTACCGGCCGCCCTTTCCACCAATCCTGGATTGGGGGAATGGAGGAGCCTTTCCATAGGTACACTGTCTGTGAAACCACATACTGGCTTAGCGATTACTTCTCGGAGCAGCTCTGCTGAGGAATTGTAACCCCTAAATAGTAAGTCGGCTACCACGCCACACACCCTAGTGGCGATACAGTAACTTCAGTGCGGGAAATCATCTACAGTTGCAATACAGTTTGTGTAGGGTTAATTTCCACATCCCGATGTCTTTTTCCCAAAGGAAGGACCTGAAGGAGAAAGAAAAGAATACACTAGCTGCATCAGGTCGAGCGCACAAGTATCAACCTTTTCTAGAGGAACAGATAGTTGGCCTTCCTCCACGAAAACTGACAAACGCTCTACATCACTTACAAGAGCCAAGGGAGATACCAGTAGAAGGGCATCTTTTCTCACCACCTGAATGCTCAGGACCTGCAGCTTATCCCGAGTGGATTCTTGAATACTTGAGACGACCTGAGTTAACTCAGACTCCAGTAGTTGCACACTGACTCCAGCTGTACTCAGTCCCACACTACTGTACAGACCACAGGAAGTTCCCACTACACCTGTTACGCCTGCACCTCAGAACATTGTCTCTGTACTGAAACGTCGCCCAAGTAGCCTTATATCTGCAGTACCTGCCAAGTGCCGAATTGTACGAGCGAACTAAGATTTTGTGCCCTGCAGAGTAGCCACACAGCCAATTCAATACACCGGCAAAGCTCCAGCCCCCAACAGAACTGAACCCACTAAAAGAGCAGAGCCTGACTCAACCCTCGACAAAATTCTGCCTGATACCTCCTGTCACCTGGCCTATGTAAGTACATGTTCCTGGTACATCATGCATCAAATAGGAAGCAACGAGCGGTTAAATTTTCTGACGCCCAACGTGGGGCTTGAGAGTTGTTATAGTTATTCTAGCCAGCACCGATCGAGTCAGTCACGACCAGATACTCCGTGCCTATGGAAACAGCAGTTATCAGACTTTGGGGAGTTGCTGAAAAACATCCAGTGGCACTCATTAGCACAGCCATTATATCAAATTCAGCATCAAGCCATAGCAAGCATGAGCTTGAAGAGGACAACTCTGCCAGCACAGTCAACAGACCCGAGACTACACACCAGCAGCGAGAATGAGAGCCTGAGCCTGCCGCTACAGCGGGCCACCCAGCAGAGCACCCTGCCCCTGCCCCTCGAAAGGAGACTGCCGTCAACGAGGAACTGATGTCAGCTGGAGGGGCATTCCTGGCCACGCCCTGCATCCAGCCGCCTCAGCCTGGCACAGTGGTACGGCCGGCTCCTTCTCTAGGCCGAGCCACCCACACGCTACAACCCCGAGCTGGTAGTGTGACCTATCAGATGGGAACTGACATCTGCAGCCAGCAACTGAGAGACAACAGCTGCCCACTCAGCAGGCCGCCTACACGTGTGCAGCCTAGTGCCTGCTGAGCCCACATCACACTAGGTCACTATTAAGAGACGCTGTAGAGGCCATCTGCTACGTACCAATGGGCCGCGCTCCCCGCACACTTAGTAGGCATCCTAGTAGGCGGAGCCACACTACGCATCAGGATGCTTGAGATGGCCATCGCCTCTACCAGAGAAGAAGATGGCACCGTGCAGCGATTGTCCAAGAGTCAGTGTAGATAGAAGATCTCCCCAGCGCTACGTGTTCAGTGTGAAAAAGATTGAATTGTCCTTAGATAGGGGTTTGTGGTCATGTAGAGCACGTGAAAATAAAACAGTGCTATGTAAACACCAAGAGCTTTCACACAAAAGCGATGATTTTAGCAGGTTGGTGTGTCGAGTTACGGAAGAAAAAGTACTAACATTTTTCACTCCCACACCCTAGTTCAATTTGTGTATAATTATCTTGTTAACTTTTTTACTTGTTTTGAGAAACAAAGTTGTGTAGCATAACTTTAAAACAAGAAGGGCCGGCTATTGTGCAACCAAGGACTAAAGATATGAGAGCAGGCTGCAAGAAGAGAGCCGTGTAAATAATGTAGTTGTTTTTTTGCATGTCATGTTTACAGGTAAAAATGGAAAGACTTTATGAAAGAAAGCCACAACAGGAATTAACGTACACAAAGAGAAAAAGACATTTACATAGTAAATAATAACTACCGGTTAAAACTCCATTGGGAGAAAGCAGTGAAAACTTGTTTTATTGTGAACTAAACTCACAGTGCTAGTCAGCTGCACGAAGAAAAAAAACTTGATTGCACTATCTCTGCAAAGACACTTTCTCAGTAAGCAAAGTATTTGACCTAAATATCCAGTTGTAGTGTTGAAAGCACTTTAGTTGTAAATATTTCCCTGCCACTTCACTCCATAAACAGTCCTTAACAAGAGACAGGTCTGAGAGCGCTTGTACTCTTGACACGCCATAGATTGGAAGAAGTGAAGACGTAAAGTTTAACAAGCTGTGCATCAATAGGTTTTGCAAATCATCTGCGTAACTGGCCACAGCATTGCTGCAGGGAATAAAAATAATAGAGAGTGAAGAGCTTTAACACAGGTGATGCTTAGGACAGTCTGTCAAAAGACATCTCCTACCCCAGTTGTTTTTCTGCACGCAAATCACGTGCTTTGTGAGTCACCTGTGTTTGCAAATAAATGTTAAATGTGAATGCATGCTATAAGAACAGAGGCTGCGAGACACCATTGGTAACCCCCGTAAAAGAGAAACAGGAACACGCAGAATCTAGCATTCCAGGAGTCAACACAAGCAGTATGGCACCAGGGCTTGGGGCCAGCACCAGTGGTACCCAACCACCCCTGCACTTGCAGAAACAGGTGGGCAAGGTAAGGAAGGCTGACCGAGTAAGTAAGGTGTGTTGTGCCAAGTCTGAGACTGCAAGCACACCTTACTTACTGGTCAGGCTTCCTTACCTTGGCCACCTGACTGGTAACCTGTTTCTCCAACTGCAGGGGTGGTTCGGTACCACTAGTGCTGGTCCCAAGCCCTGGTGTCTTACTGCTCCTGTCGATTGCTAGAATGCTGGGTTCTGCACTAGGCAGGCTGGTTGCTTGTCGACATGTGGTGCAAGTAGGAAATTCACGTCTTGAATAAAAACACATGGGTAGGGAACAATACGTATTTATTACATAGTAATAAAAAAGGTGGCGCATACTATCTCCTACCAAGCAAAATGTGGTCTGAAGTAATCTACGGTAAAACAGGTGGAGGTGACCTACTCCTAAACTAACTTGGTATAGAATTACTTCAACAGATATAAAAACAACTCAGACGCAGCTACTCTAACTCGAGATGTTTCGAAGAGACTTTAAGAAAAAAGGTGCAACTACTTTTAATGGCAGTGAGTGTAGTTGCTACTACCAGAAAGTAGTGGTGGTTGTCGAACCAGGAGGAACGACAATGGAGAGTGTGGTATTGGTGTCTGTAGGCTTACTGTTGAAGAGCTGGTGGTAGATGCTGCAGAACCTTTGGAGCTGGTGGTAGCCGTTGACGGCAGCCTCTGGAGCTGCTGCTGGCTGGTGGTAGGATCCACTGGAACTCCTGGTGGCTGTTGAGAAAAGCCTCTGGAACTTCTGGTTGTTGGTTTTGGCAGCCTCTGAAGCTGCTGGTAGGCTTGACTGAAGCCTCTGGAGTTCTTGGAGAAGGCGGCGAGGGCCTATGTTCAGCAGTGTGCCAGCACACAAAGTATTGTGGCGAGCTACTGGAGAAGATACCTCCCATTTTCAGCTGTGCACTGTCTTTTAAAGTGCACTAGTAAGGTCCATCCGGGACCGGAGTGGGAGGTGTGATGTCGCCTTGTGACATCCCTCTAGTGCGAGGCCGGGTGGGGGGTAACTCCCTCTCTGCCCGACACTCTGCTTCGGCAGGGTTCGGCCACCCCCAGACTGCTTCGTGGCAGGTGGCGGCTTGGTGTCTCTCGTGGTGGTGTGCAAGGGGGGGGGGGGGGGGGCACGTTCCTTGGCCGCTTGCGTAACGTCTCATTCACGTGTCTATAATCGCCATCCAAGATACTAGCAATCTAAACGGCACTTGTGAATGGCATTCCCAGGTTTGACCCTCCCTCGGGTTATGTAGAAATACGTGAGATTGATGAATCGTACTCAATTAGTAATATTACTTACTGGAAAGCAGCACGCATCAACTTAGTTACTTTTTATTGCGTTATCTATAAAGGAATTAGCTTTGTTAGCATACAAATGCTGTATGTTGCATTCATAACCTGCCTGATGTGACTTAGATGTGATTGCACTACGTGATTAGAAGCGTTGTGTTTATGGACGTTAAAACTTCCACTAAAAGTTAATTTGAGTAAATTTGTGTCGCTGTACACACATTTTTCTACCAAAAATGGAATGAAAAACGTGAAAGTTTGTTAGTAGACATCATGAAATTATAAAGAAAATCGCGGTGAACTGAAAACATTAAGGCAATTTTTTTTAACAAATTTCAAGTGACATTTTTGTTTCATCACGTCGTAAGTCTAATTTATTTATTATAAAAAAAAATATTATAAGGGGTTTTCCTATTAAAATTGAAGCAAGTATTTTATAGAAGTGCTCCGAACCCAGAGGATTAATTTGTAATGCAATTTAGTGTATAAAAATATAAAACAATGTGAATTTTCTAGCTCGAATCTAATTTTTGCACAGACAATCATTATTCTTTGTTTATTTTTTGTTTTAATGGAATCAGTCATGACTAGGTTTAGCAACCCACAAACTTCTTTATGTAACCAAAAATATTTAATTTTTTCGCCCAAATGTTTCCCAATGACAAAATTCCATTACCGCACACCACTAATAATTACATTTTTTATTTAACATTACAGTAATTTCTTTGAAGTTGCAAAATAAAATAAAATATCTGCAAAATCACAAAAAATGTGCGTACTGAATTATCATTTTCCTCAAAGTTTGATTACAGCTGCGTTGGTTTATCATTGGTTAAGGACGTTTGGGTTACACACTGTCCACCATTTGTTTCCAGTGTAATGTGGGTTTTTATATTGTTTCTGTGTGTGTCAACGAAAATAGTAAAATGAGTTATTTTCTTGGCCAAGGTGTTTTTGTGTTCATGACAATTTTAAATTGGTATCTAGAAAAGTATCAGTAATTAGTAAGTACTGTGAGACTATTTTGGTATCAAAACTGGTATCGAGAAAATGTAGTATTGACTTATCCCTAGTTAATATTTTGCGAATCGTTATACCTAGGTCAAATTTTATGGGTGCATAGAAATGCCCAATGGATGCAGATTAAATTATGGTATGCTTTTCAAAATTATCGTACAGATTCTGAAAGCTATGGTATGCTCGTACCATATTTATGGTGTGCTTATACAATAATTACAACACGTGAAAAAAGGTGTTAAAATCAATAATTTTAGATATTCTCATGCGATACTCGATAGTATAAAGTACTGAGGGTATCAAGGATCCCATCCCTGGTTAACATTATTTAAATAGGAATTTTGCCGGGACCACAAACAATTGTTGGTGGATGTGATTTATCAGTACATGCGATACTGGTACTTCAAGAGTCTACTGTAATTATAAATCAACCGCGGGATCAGAAGCACATTTGTGACAATATGCCACGTTAACATAATGATGCAATGGTCAAATCCAAACAATCAAAGCCTAAGTACTGGGCTGAAATTGTCAGTCATTCAGTGGCTGTCATTGGATTCATAGAGTTTATTTACAGACATCATTTTCTACATTGACAGAACAGCTGTGGAGAAGAGATATATACTGTGGCTGAACTACTTTTCGAGAACTATCAAAATTTACTTAAGTTATATAAAATAGAATATAAGCATTAACTATTACAATGCCAAGAGTAGTAATGATACATATCAATCCTGTTGTTTTGATATACAACTCGAACAAAAAGAATACATAAAATTGATATTTGCAGTACACTGTTCTAAGCTGAGCTCTTTGTCTCTGATTTCGTCAATGACACATGACTGTAGTGGACACAAACAGCACTACAAGGAATGCTTTGCTGGGAATACGTTTATAAATAATGGAATAGCATTTATGAAGCTAGTTGCATAAGTTTCATAAGTGTTTATTTAACACCAAACCAGCAGTGCGAAAAAACTGTAATACACTCGTCAAACTACAGGTGTTAACATGGTATGCCACTTCTCTGACAAAGAGATGACCAAATGGCAGTAGAACTCTCCAGTTACTTTTGCAGATAGTAGTGCTCCAGACCTCATGGGCACTCACAAACGCTGCTCCCCTACCCAGAAAGCACAAAGGCACTCACTGTTTTGACTGCTGTATCTGGAAGATCTCCTGCCATACTGCAAACAAGCCCTTCTGCATGTCCTTCTGGCCAATACTCGAGTGCTGCACATCGTACGCCTTCATCTCCTTGCCACACGTTTTGAAGAACTGCAGCACACCCAGGCAGGTGCGGATATCATTGTGCGCCTTGTCTGCAAGGGTTAGCAGAGCCGTAAGGTCCGTCTTGACTCGCTCCTTGCGAGCAATCTCCATAAGACGTTGTGCCAACCTGCAATCATTTTTTCCCACTACATCAGCCACATTCACATGGTAATATTAGGTCTTGAACTCCAAGACAAAAAATTAAATTTTCCTACCATAAATTTTATTTGTAAGTTTCAAAATAGTTGTTTGTGGCAATTCTTTTCTTATAATTATGTGAAAATTTGCATTAGGAAGTCACAAATACCACAACAAATATTTTATTAACTATAAAGGAACATTTTACAAGTGAAAACTGACTACAAGGGAACTGAAAATACCTTACTTACTATACATATATACATGTAAAAAAAAACATGCACGCATGCACACACAAATGCATGCACACAACACACACATATGCTCACATGCATGCACTTGCACACACACACACACTGATGTGAGCACACATTCACGTGCATGTACACACACACACAATTGCACAGATACATGCAAGCGCACACACAAATACACACAAACATACAGGAAAATTATTTTTCGACAACTGGGTAACTCACACCTAATTATTTTTGTATATGAAATATTTGTTTGTCAGTATAAGATTGTTTATTTTACAAAAATATATAAAAGGACAGGAATTCAAGTACTCACAGTGTAGTATGTACTTGTCGCCAGGTGCGCGTGCACGCATGCATGCACATGCACACACACAAGGATGACATTTCCTACGCGGTTACGTGATTGCTACGTTTTGCTGGCTAAGCAAGCTTCATCAGGCAGAAAGTTGTAGAACACAGTATGGTGGAAGGGCGCTGTTAGCAGTAAAACCTAGCAGCAGGGTGGTGAACAAGGGTGGGGCGGGAAAATTTAAAAATTGTTAGTATAGCTGATGAATGTGGTTAGGAGCTGAGATTATCTTATGTTGAGGCCTGGTAGCTGCTTGGATTTTGTTATGAATTGGTGAGTTAATTCCAGGCGTCTTGAGTTTTGCCCTATTGCTTGAAGGTGGTAGGGCTCTTACAATTCTGAAGCTGCAACAGGAATCTAAATCTTTGTTGTGTGATGCTGCATGTGCTGCAACTGGTTTGTCCTGTAGGTTACCAGCTAATGCTTGTTTGGTCCATACGGCTCAACGCTTCTGGTCTGTCCGCCGGTGGCAGGTGGCCTTCTGGAGCACCAAACTCGTGCTGACAGCCACTGCTGGCAGAAAACACTAATATAGGGATTGTTTCGCATCCGCAGTGCACAACCTATACCGTTCAGCGACGGTCTCACCTCTATGCCATTTAAGGTATGGCACGGCTCAAAGAGAGAAGAGCAAAGGACAGCTTACCTTGTTGCTAAGCAGTGTCTGTATTGGCTCCGCTGCTTTAGGTATACAAGCGGAACGAGACCGCACTGCTTTAGCCAGACTTTTAGAAAGACTGTCCTCTCCCGTACACAAGTATATTGGCTTCCCTCCACACACATGAGCGTCAAGCCTACCATCCTGTCCTGCAGTCTGGTATACAGGACCGAGGTAAGACACTGGGTTTCCAACCCCCGGTTCTGGAGCCCGGAAGCAACAGCCTGGAATCTACGATACCATGTTGGCAGACACGGTATCACCTACCTACAGTCAGGGGACTGCACCACCTGTTTCAGTCAGCATCCAGCAGCAGTTCTACCAGTGGCCGAAGCAAATCTAAGCAAGCCAGATAACCCCCTGATACCTCCCGCCAGTTGAATATCTCGACACAAAACCCACAGTGGGAAATAAGGTATCCATCCACAAGTCACTGGTCAAACAGAGTATTGCCAACTTCGTACTGACCCGCCAGCCAACGTGCCCAGTCATTAATATAACGGGAAGCAGATGTCAACTCGATCAATGAATCCCTAACGCTGCGTGCTTGGTCTAGAGCAATCAGAGCCATAACGACAATACCAGCTACTCCTTAACCTGGCATGCGTCAAAACATTAGTCGAAGGGAATAGAAATGGAGGTACTCCCCGAATTAAGGTGAAGGTCAATAAACATGTTGCCGCGGCTGCCATCAACACAGCAGCCTCCGGTAACTTTGTTCACAAAGACCTACTTACCCCTTACAAGAGGTCCCACCTGACACCTTATTATGGGAGAGTTCAGATGGCCCAGTCGAACCACCCCCTTAAAGTGGAAGGGAGGATACGACTGGCTGTACACATCGGTGGGAGGACCGAACATACCAATTTCTTGGTGGCCCCGAAATAGGTGAATAGATTATCCTGGGACAAGCCTGGCTACAGCGGCAAAAGTGCATTGTAAATTATGCATGATGCTGCGTGCACATTGCGAAGATGAATAAGCGCTTGACAGTCCACTGGGAAAAGAACATGGCACCTCTGTGCAGCACCCAGCTCCACCAAGAAATACTAAAAATGGAGGTATAGCTGTTACAACTACAGGTGCTTCGACCCTAGCTGGACCAACTTAATCCGCAACTCTCAGGGGTGAGGCAGAGGGTTAGGAAACCCCAAAGCCATCCAAAACCAACCCCACCACCAAGTCGACCGAAGCTGTTCTCTTCCGAAATCGAACCAATACCTACTAGTTACGCTCCAAACGTCACGCTGCACATGAGTAAACTAACTCGGCAAGCAGCGAGGTCTCTTGGTGGAGTCCAAGGGACTGAGAACCCAGACAAGGACATTGCTGCTCCAGTCAAATATTGGAGCAATCCGAACTCACAAAGGTAAAGGAAGATGGAAAGTGCCCACAGTCCATCATCGCCACCTACTACTACACCAGAACCAGGGGTCGCCGCAACCAACCCGGCAAGAGCCAAATGTGGACCCGGAGGATGTACCACCAGCAGTAACTACACCGCCCAGCCCCGCCAATACAGATGGGCCCCCAGCATAAACAATGACAATGCAAGGTCAGCCAGGGAAAGGAAATTACCAAACCCCCTAGGATCTCTACACAAATGACTGGTCAGATGGAACCTAACACCGCCGATGACCAGCTTTCACCAGCTGAAGATACCAGTGCAAAACCTACTAATGTCCCCGAGGATGAGGAGCCTGACAGCACACTCACTTGAGGACCACTTAGTACGCCAGGGATAGCTAGCGACAGCGATGTCGATGCCCTACAGCACCGCCCACCTGCTGACTACGAGAAGAAGATGTTGCCTTTCAACACGAGTGCTGCCGAGGTTGTACGGCCATCCCTCCCTATGGCCAACAGTATGGATGTCAATGTCTCCGACAAAGCACAGAAACTGCCTACCCATCGGGTAGGAACCCGTGCAGTCGAGGTCGAGAGCCCGGAGGGCCGCTCCCTTGCACTGCCCCATCGTCCTTAGTAGCTGTGTCCTCCCCAATGGTTGCAGCAGAAGACGATGCCCCAGTGCCCCCTACGGAACCCCGAAGATTGATGCCCCCTCATGCCGCCAAAGCTGGATCAACACCTGGCCGGTACAAGCAATCACTGTGGCGGCCCACAGCATGTTTCACGTGGCCGTATCCGACACACGCTACGCTATAGCAGAGGGGAAGACCGGCTAAGAGCCAAGCAACTAACAAGTCAGTCAGTGCTCCGTAACTCGAGGCCGCGAACCAAGTGAGATAAACAAACTATAAGGAGTTGTTATAGCCCTATTTTTGCTAAGCCTCAGTTTTCGATAGCCACAGAACAAATAATCAGTTGAGTAGTGTAATCATAATTAGCCACGCTATCGCTAGCTATCAATGACAGGGTAGGAGTAGGCAGAACAGACAGTGTATAGAGTAGCAGTTATTTGCTCTTAATTGTAATTAAATTACTTGTAATAGTAAGGGCACATTAAAGGCCCTTATTAAAGACAGACAATTTAAGGCATCAGTAAACAGCAGACAATTTAAGGCATCAGTAAACAGTTGCCAGTTATAAAACGTACAGAACAGTATGGCGCATAGACACTTTTAACACGTGCAGCACCATTGATAAACAATGACAATGCATAGCAGTCAGTAACTATGCCAGTTACCAGCAAACCCAGTAGACATTTATCAACAGTAAGACGTTGCTAAAATGCACAGGTAAAACTACGAGCAGATTGACAGTGTAACGAAAGAGACGTAATGTGGAATTGGCAGTTATGCAACCATTCTCAACACAGTGCCACATGTAGTTATCACCTCGTCAATGTAAATAAACAGTGGCAGATAGCCCACGTAAGAACTGGTAACACAGATACAGACTCACCACAATGACAGTGTTATATGAAGATAAAGACTTCATAGCGTACAATTAGCTTGAGAAATTGAAATAGACTCCTTCCAAGGAGAGAATAAGTTAGTTTAGTTTTGTACACATGAATGAATCATACTTATGTAAGTTAGGTACATCTATAAATATAACAATAAGTTTTCAGTGCAATGTGTTTCATCTATTGATTTTTGCATCAAGGTAATATATTCATTTATGTAATTTTTGCAGCTTTAATCATGTATAACTTTGACCGAGAGTCAAACCCAAAAGACTAAGCCAGAGGGCTTCATTGTACTCCAACAAAAAGAACCACTAAAGTGCAAAATGGTTTGAGAGTTATAAAATGATTTAGTGCCATGTTTAGTTTATAGGGTGATCTCGTACAATATGTTTTATTCGTACGATAATTAAGTGTACTTGTGTTTTCAATTGGTAGCTCGCCAGCTCTGGGTAACGGAAGGCCTGGGGTTGGCAACCTCTATTATGTCACATGTAACTGTTGGCGTGCGGTGAGACCTACAGGTTGCCTAAAAGATTTAGCCAGGTTTTCCTCCAACCTAATACACCACCACCGCAAGCACCGTAATATTTACTCTCCTCCTGCCTTCCGCGAGTAAGACCTTGTATGCAAGAGTTTTCTCATTGTTTTCAGGTGCCATTTTTATTCCTGTAATTCACCTTTGCAGGTTTCAAATATATATCTCTGTGTGTGCGTGTGTGTCTATATATATATATATACACCACACACACACACACACACACACACACACACACACAACACACACACACACACACACACACCACACACACACACACACACACCACACACACACACACACACACACACACACACACACACACACACACACACACACACACACACACACACACACACACACACACACACACACACACACACACACACACACACACACACACACACACACACACACACACACACACACACACACACACACACACACACACACACACACACACACACACACACACACACACACACACACACACACACACACACACACACACACACACACACACACACACACACACACACACACACACACACACACACACACACACACACACACACACACACCACACACACACACACACACACACACACACACACACACACCATAACGTAACCACAGCGCTTATGCTGTATTTGTCACAGCATATCTATTGATGAAGGTCGCATGGGACACATGGTACACCGCGTTAACCTTGACGGTAATTCTCCATGAGGAAGTAAACCATAGCAGCACACTGCACCGGCCTACCTGTTCGGCGGGGGGGGGGGGGGGGGGGAGATGAAAAGCCAGACCGCAGTAAGAGTGAGACAGAGCTATCACTATCTCTTCGACTGGTCCAACATGATTCCATGCCGCTCCAGCACATAGAGCGAGCGTCTTGACAATTGCTTAAAGAACCAGTCTAGAAGTTGACATTTTTTTTTCAACCCACTCACATATATTTATAACGTCTAGACCTCACAGAGAGGGGGAATTAGATCAGCTATTCCTTACGCCACCTATACGAATGATGGATCCACCTCCATAGCAATGAAGGGGGGGGGGGGAGGGGTTGACGTGTGCCGCTTACACCAGTATACTATAAACGACTACAGCTCATCCTACATGCTTATACCAACTACAGGAAACCATACCAGATGTCTAACAGGAAGTGTTCTAGTCAGAGACATGGAAGATACTTGATTTCCCTGACTTTTTATGAATTGCCCTTGTATATCTACTAAGTGTTTAAACACGTGAAGGAGCAAAGCACGACATGTTACGAATGCGTAGAGAGTGGGTTCAACTTAAATGCGCTTTGGAATCATGGTAAAGAAATATAGTTGAAGTGGCTGCGCAACGTGCCAGCCCCCCCTGATGCACCGGCAGACAGTATCGCCATACCGCCGAAGGCAGCCGAGCACCTGAGGCTATACCACGAGCGTGAGAGAGTTCTCCCACCCCGTGCACTCCAGGCAGACATCACAGGGGCACATCACACCTCCCACTCCGGGCTTGCGCGCACTCCAGAGGAACATTATATACGGAAGTGCACAGTCGAGGTCGGAAGTTATCATTTCCAGTAGCTCGCCTCAACACTTCTTGTGCTCAGGCTCTCTAATGACCACTAGGTCCTCACTGTCCTCTCCTAGAATTTCTACTTCTCCAATGTCTGCAGCCACCACCTACCACAGGCTTCTACCACCTCTTGGCACTGACGTCACCAGAAGCTTCTTCTACCTGACGACATCAAACACAACTTAACACTTTAGTCGTTGAGACCTCCTGGTTCTTCAGCTGCTACTACTTGCTGGTAGTGGCTCATCAGTTTAGGTTAGGGCCTCTTCGAGGCAAACCCAGTTAGTGCTAGTTGCGACAGTAAGGTTAATTATTCCCCTGTTGTGTGTTATTTCTCCTTCTATGCTAAACACCTTGAATCTAAGTAGCCTAGGAGCGGGTCACCTTCATCCGTTACATGGATAGGTTAAGTACTTCCGCAGCACAGATTTATTGATAGCATGTACGAGTCACCCAAGTATTTATTATTGAATAAATACTTTATCTTAAATGTATCCATGAGTTCTTTATTGTAGTACTATAGCCTATCTACCAACAGAATTCGACCGACAAGTAGCAAACAAGCGACAGAGAGCTTTTAACCTTGAGTAGAACGACAGTCCCCCTTCAGCGGTCAGTTGTACACACACCTCATCTTTCGACGGCCACCCATTCTGTTCACTACGGTGTTCAGAATGATTAGAGCTTCCACCATTAGGACACACCCCACAGAGGCGGGACAGCCAACCCAAGTTGTATCACTGACCGGAGCACCTAGCCAAGGTGATGGCAGAGATAGCTGCTGGGACTGGAGGCCCTACATTTGTGGTTACACCCGGCAGTGGCAGGAAGGCGGTCCATGACCCACGACTTCAGGTGATTACACTGTTAGGCAGTCAGAGTGCGCAATGACAGCCATTGTCGAATTACACTCTAAGTCAGGGATTGTCGGTTGATTGTCACCTACAGGAAATTTTGTTCATTATCAGCCTATGCCATTCAACAGTAGGCACGGAGCTCAAAGAGCAATTAAGAAGGCAGAGTTCAGTGCTGCCAAGAAGGTCCGCGTTACGCCAGGAGTCGACACTCCCAGGGGGGAGGCCTATGTTGCCCGTCACACGGCGAGAACGGTACCACCCGTCTGTACCTGTGTGTTCTACTCCAACCCAGTGTAAACTTTGCAGACTTCTGGAGCTGAGATATGTTTTGATGCCGGCTAACAGCCAGCGGCGCAAGAGCCCATGACGGCGCTGCTCACATGTCACGTGTCCCGTACATGCATGGATTTCAATTGAGAAAGTTTATGAGCAACCATGCAGCCTTGTTGGATTGGCTCCCACCGGAGGACATTCATGCACATTCATCTCACTCGTTTGATCTTGACCATGACTTGGTTATTAAAGTCCTAGTCCTGCAATGGAACCCTTCCACTCACTCATTTTCGTATGTAATCCATCCCAACTCCAATCCGCCTACAAAACACATCATCCTGTCAAACTTGGCTCGACCTGCTTGGTTGGCTAACTCCCTTAACTTTGTTTGGCAAACACTTGATTCAGATGCTGTGGCTGAAATGTGTGGACTGGGATACTGAACCACCTCTGGAAGTGCATGAAAAGGGGGACCATGTTAGATCTGAACTGTCATTATTGCCGTCCATCGCTGTGGCCCGTGCACTACTGAATCTGCAAGGGTGCCCATATAAATTTCATGGCTTTGCTGACAGTTCCGAAATTGGTTATGCTGATGTTTTATACCTTTGTGTTAAACCTTTGCAGGGTCCTGCAATAGTTCACCAGTCGGTTGCCAAATCTAAGGTTGCGCCTGTGAAGGTGTCGCTACCTCGCCTGGAACTCTGTGCGGCTCTTTTGCTAGCTCGACTTCTTCGTCTCGTCATCAACAACTAGGATTCGAGGCTGCATATTGAGGACACTTATGCCTGGACAGATTCTATGGTCGTTTTATCTTGGATTACATCACCACCTCTCCTCTGGAAGACCTTTGTGGCCAACCGAGTCAGGGAAATTCAAGATTACACATTAACTGAATGGTAGCACCATGTTCAATCGGAGGAAAATCCTGCTGAATGCGCATCACGGGGTTTGACGCCCGCACAGCTTCAGCAACATCATTTGTGGTAGACTGGACCATGGTGGTTGAAGTAAACCAGTGATCATTGGCCCTGCTATATGTCCACAGAAGAGACCTCGGCATCAGCCTCCATCATTCCTGATCAGAAAACTCTCTCCTTCGGCAACTTTGTAGACACCAGCCCCTTGGAGTTATTGCTTGAAAGGTGCAGCAAGTTTAATAAGCTTATCCGCATAACAGCATATGTTGTATGTTTTATTCACAATTGTCAAGTGCCACAAAACAAGGCTACTGATGGCTTACTACCCCATGAACTAGACAAAGGCTTCAACATTTGGCTGAGGTATGTCCAAGCTTCTTGCTTTGAAGCTGATATTAATGCTCTAAAGAAGCAGCAGCGTGTATCACCTCAGATCCAGAAATTGGTACCATTTATTGATCCCTGTGGAGTGGTCAGGGTGGGCGGTCGGCTGCCTCAGTCAAACTTACCATTTAAGTAAAAGCACCCGGCTTTACTTCCCAAATTGCACTGTTTTACAAACTTAGTAATAAGTCATTATCATGAAGTCAATCAGCATCCAGGTGTTCAAACTCTTCAGGGTATCATCAGGACACAATTTTGGATACTTGCAGACAGGTGTGCCATTCGTCGCTGTCTTCATTACTGCAAGTGCTTTAAAACAAGACCTGCCTCTTCAGCACCATTAATGGGAGACCTTCCTGCCCTGAGAATTCAGCAGGTGAAACCCTTTGCAAAAGCCGGGGTGGACTATGCTGGTCCGTTTACTATTAAGCTCACCCGAGTTCGTCGCCCAGTGTTGTTAGAAGCTTATCTTTGCATATTTGTTTGTTGTGTAACAAAAGCAGTGCACCTTGAGTTGGCATCTGACCTTTCTACTAATGTATTTCTAGGTGCATACAAACTCTTTCTTGCCCGTCGCGGCAGGTCATCTGATCTGTATAGTGACTGTGGAACCAACGTTGTGGGTGCAAATAACTATCTGAATGAACTGTGACAGCTGCTTGCTTCCCCCAACCACCAAAAGACCATGGCAAGCTCCTTGGGGTAACCTGGCATTTTAATCCCCCCGCAGCACCTCACTTCGGTGGATTATGGGAAGCCAGAGTTAAGTCGGTCAAGTCCCATACGAGGCGTGATATTGGAGAGCAAATTCTCACTTACGAGGAACTGAATATTGTTCTCGTGCAGATCGAAGCCATTTTCAACTCCAGGCCTCTTTGTCCACTGAGCTCTGACCCGAATGGCTTGTCCACACTTACTCCTGGTCATTTTTTTTACTCTTGAGCCACTTGTCACAGTTCCAGAGCCAAACCTGGAAGACGTCCAGCTGAATCGTTTACAGCGCTGGCAACTCGTCGAGAAGCCTCAGCAAGATTTCTGGAAACGCTGGCATCAGGACTATCTTCACACCTTACAGCAGCGTCCAAAGTGGCAGAAAGAAAATCAACCTCTTCACCTTCAGCAGCTTGAATTAATGAAAGAGGACAGGCTTTCTCCACTGCAGTGGCACTTAGGATGCATCGTTGAGCTATACTCAGGTCGTGATAAAGTGGCTAGAGTAGCCACTGTCCACACAGTGGACGAAACCGTTAAACGCCCCACCATTAAACTGTGCCCACTGCCCTTGAAGGGTTGAAATGAATATTTCAAGGTGGACAGTGATGTTTGGTACTGTGTGTATAGATGTCTTTGAAATTATTACTGTGTACAGATTTGAACTTCCCACGATTGCCATCAGTGGCGCACTCGTAATGCTTCTATGAACTAGTATATTTAGACAGTCAGTTGTTCGCAATTTGTTCGGGAGAAATGGTGTTTGGTAGTGCGTGCCAGTTCTCATATCAACAAACTTTCGTGTAATACAGTCCATCAAGATGTTCGACGCAACAGTCACATTAATAACCTACAGGACAAACCAGTTGCAGCACATGCAGCATCAACAACAAAGATTTTGATTTCTACTACAGTACCAGAGTTGTGAGAGCCCTACCACCTTCAAGCAATAGTTCAGAACTCAGATGCTGGGAATTAGCTCACCAATTCATAACAAAATCGGGGCAGCCGCCAGACCTATAACATCAGATAAAAAAAAAAAAAAAGAGAGAGAGAGAGAGAGTGAGAGAGGAGGGGGGGAAGTTGTCTCCCTTCTCCATCCCCCTGAACATGGTTCGTTAGCCGTTGCCACAGAAACAATGAGGGATGGAGCAACATCTGGGTGTTAAGAATAGGAGGGGGGGTGGAGGGCGTAAACATGTGGCAGCTATGGTTTGTGGTGTGAAAGGATGATATTAGTTGGAGGGGGGGAGGGAAACAGGGTTGCAACCTACCCATAACTAAGACCTACCCATAACTAAAGGGTCGCTGAGAGCGAAAGAGATGGAAAGGAGAGGAGTGGTGTAAAAGGGAGAGATGAGACGACAGACAGTTCCGCCACTTCCCTCAACATCCCCTGGACAATTTATGGCCAACTCTCCACCTTCCTCTTTTTAAGGTGCGCTATACAGTAGTAAATATGGTATAATGGTTGGAAGTATTTTGACATATGCTGTGCTCAGTAGTTATCCATCTCTTAGACTTATTTTGTAGTCAAAATACTAGAGGTGGGATGAACCCAGATTTTGGAACCAAACCGAACTAGAACTTAACCCAGAATATTTTTATCGAACCGAACCTGGACCGAACTTTAAAATTTGTACATGAACCAAACTCGAACAGAATTATGCTATAGTTTGTCGAACCCGAAGCGAACTTTAAAAACGTCTTATCCTCGCACATATGCCTTCATAGTTCAGCCCTAATATATATAACAAAAAAAAAAATAAAAATATACAAATGTAGAACCACTACAGTGGATTATGGATGCTAAACAGTAATCAGTATGTGTGCACACGCATATCTGCAAATTAAGTACATAACATTGATTACAGTGGCCCCGTGGATCATTTTAGCAATGTTGCCGACTCAAGTAATGAGAGTTTTGTTACTGGACACTGGACTTGGCAACGAGTTGCAAAGTGAAAACATATATACATACAGCCTTTATAGTTCAGCCCCTATTTGTTCAAGTATAAAACACAAACTAATACAACCACATTCACAATTTCATGTCTAATTGTTTAAACATGTGGGCCCAAAATAAACAGTAAACACATATATCACACAAATACAAATATGCGTGCGCGCACGCATGCATGCACACACAACACAACACACACCCAAAAAAGAACCGGCACAGTTTCACCACTAATAGTTTCAAAATGTAATGGCCAAATTTTTTCTAAAGTGGAAAAAAGGTAGAAAATTAACATAATATTAACTTTTGGTTTTTATAGATTTGGTTGATATGATAATTTATCATAACACTGTGAAATGTATATTTCTAGTCGTTTTAGATGTGGTATGTGAAAACCACAAATTAGCAACACAAAAAAATTGTTAATTGAAAATGTCATTTTTCAAAAACTCAAGCAAATCACTTATTTTGTATACAATCATTTAAATAAAGAATAGCACCTGGTTTTACACACTATACAGTTCAAGAAATAATGCTATCATCACTGCTACAAAAACAATAATCAAATATGACTTGTTCGATAATTTTTGTTGTGTTGCATTGTTATATTTCAACTTCTTTGAAATGAAGTACAATATTTACTTGTGTAGAAAGCACACCATAATTTTTGCAACAAGTTTCACGAAGATTATTATTATTATTATTATTTAAAAACTAAAATTGCACCAACAATTTGTGGGTCTTGTTAGTAAGTATGTAAGAAATTATTCTTTTATTTTAAATTAATTTGTGGTGATTGCAATATGTTTGGATAATTTTTTATTAAATAACTTATATGGCTAAAAGCCAAAATATTGTGGCATTCTGTAAGGTCACGGTAACCTTATGGTATTTAAAAGAAGTGTGTCAACAACTGAGGTAAGTGGCTGTGTTCCTTTCTTTTTTGCTTTTATGTTTTTTTTCTCTTTTAGGCAGTAGCATGCTAGTCTTTTTTTGTTGTGCTGGTTCTTTTCTTTTGCCATGCTGGTCCTTTTTTTTTTGTCATGGTGGAATGTGAAACACAACCCTTCTATATAAAAAAAAAAAATGTGTTGCCTCTTCCCTTGTCCACCCAGATAGCAATCCCCTAGACTCTTCCACTACACCTCCCTTTAAAAACCACTGGACAGTTTAGGAGTGGATAATTTACGACTACCACTCCTCAGAAATGCTTTCCTTTATATCGGGAAATGGGGGGGGGGGGGGGGGGCACTGTACAGGAGTAAATACTTAAGTTCCTTTCAAAGTTCGTTAATGATGTTCGACCCATCTCTACAAAATATTATAGGCTATGAACAAAGTCTAGTTGGAACCAGAATGGTTTTGTAGTCATTATTTACTTTTATAATTTATGTATGTACAGTATATGCTATGGGAAGATTTCTGTTAAAGCTATGAGAACAAATGAAGGAAACACTGACAAAACAATCAAGGCAGAATAAACACACTACCTTTACACCTGTAGTCTCCGTCTAAAGTCAGTCACATACACTTACATGTAATACAACCAAACATTTGCTTTTAGGATAATAAACCAGGTGGTAACAGATACCTCAAGTTCTACTGTTACTGTAATACTAATTCTTTGACATAAGTACACAAGGAATTCTGCAAACATTGACGCATTATACTTTTTGAGTAATTTAATTTGAACGACTTCAGCTCCATCCCTCAGGTTCTTTGCACAGTGTTTGAAGGTTAATTTTATTAAGTTACGAAGTAATATTGTAACGTCTGCATTGCAGCTTTTATTATTCACGGTCCACCATAATCATGCTAGGAGGACAAGCGAGTTCATTTACTCCCCGCTACATCGCACTCGTAGTATTATAGCTTGTCTTTTGTTTTGCATCCCCTTCCAGCTGGCTGGTGATGTAACAGAGGCAAGCCATGCATTCGCACCCCGACCAACCCTCACCCTAGTGGCATCAGCCAATGAGCATTGGGCACCGGCCCACAAGTAGTATATACACTGAAACGGCCTGCATCTCTGCCGCAGTTTTTTGTTCCAGCACGCGTTGCTCAGGCACATGTCCCTTTTGCTAAGTTAAGTTTTGTATTGTTGCCATCGTTCCAGCATGAGTTGCTCGGAACAAGCCCTGTCGACAGTATAATTCAGCAACCACTTACAGCTATCTTGTAGCTACAGTTGATCCTACCCCAGTATTTCTGAAGACTAGCATCCTGTCATGTACCAACTTAGTTTCCCAAGCACGTGTCAGCGATACTGTGATGTTGTTCCTTCAACAAGCACGTCAACAATGCAAGAGATTCTGCTACAGTAATTCTTAGGACACACTCCCTTATTTTGAGTCTGTCGCCTCTACCTTTAAAGACTGCACCGCTGACCCGAAGCTAGAGTGCTCTCACCACGTTTTCATTTTCCTCGAAAATAAAACATGAGTGACCTTTAACTTGAGTACCCTTCCGTGTAGTCGTACCTTGTAGTTACCCTTGTCATGTACTTGCAGGTATTCACTGTGTTTACTCAAACAAGCTACACAATATTTGGTGCACAGATGAAACATTAGTATCTGCCATCTTTTTCATCAATTCCACAGGTACAATGTCTGCAAAGCCGCAAAATTATCTTAGTGATTACTTCTCCTTGGAGCGGACTCCACTGAGGACCTGTAACTCCTAGGTAGTAAGACGGTTACCAGGTCACACACCCTAGCGGTGACATACATAACGTCGATACAAGCAATACATGCAGTTGCGTTGCAGCTTGATGGGGTAATTTCCATATCCTCATGCATTTTGTCAAAAGGAAGGGCCTTAAGGAGAAAGTCAGAGCAACACTCGCTGCATCACGTCAAGCGCACACATATCAACCCTCACTAGTGAAACAGATAGCAAGCCTTCGACCTAGAGAACAGGCGCAAGGCTCTCCGCCACAAGAGCCAAGAGAGATACAGTAAAACCCCTCTATTACGACCCCATTTATTATGACCAGCTCTCCATTACGACTCAATCCCAAGGAACCATGACAAATTTGGGTCGAAAAAGTCGAAAATCTGAGACACATCTAAAAATAGATACAGTAATCCCTCGCCAACAGCAGTATCTTCAAACTAAGTTTCAGTTAAGCATGGATTTGTTTTTGTAGACCTGTAGATGGTAAAATTTTCTATTATTCAAGGTTTTCAGTCAATATAAAATTGGCCTTTACTAACGGTCACCCATTTCTCAAAACTTTAACAATTGTTGTTCCAAGCAACGTGAAGCAATAAATTACTTCAAGTCAGAAGAGGACTTTGGTATTTGTGTGTGTGTGTGTGTGTGGGGGGGGGGGGGGGGTGTTGCAGGCTGGGTTGAGAATTCTTTGTTTAGTCACATACCGCTGCATCTGCCTTAATCCTCCCACTATTATTTACTTCTGTCAACCCTCCGGCCATACCTACGTAAGGTGATCATTTTTTATGGTGAGCAAATTATTTTGGCGAGTTAGACCGTGTGCTTGTATATGCCACATCAGAATTTTTTCATGAAAAATTAGTTGTTAATTAATATTTCAAGTAGGCCGCACTAAATTTTTGTATTCCTGTAGACACTGATGGGCTTCATTGTACCAGTACAGAGGCCAACACGCAGCCTAAATTTAGTATAAATTCAACACACTGACGTGAATAGCATCTAACAGCATGTTTTCCCAACACCAGCAGTAACGACGACAGTGGCGCTGACTAGCCGCCGCCCATGAGCATTCTTGTAGCAACCGATTGACAGCTGCGCGAGGCAGTCGGTCCCGGTATGAGCAACAGCTGAGCGGCATTCCGGCGGCCTGGCATGAGCTTGATGTTCATGCCAAGGCCACCTACTTCACAGCCCAGCCAGAGGATGACCCGAGCGACAGCAGTAAACTGCCACGCCTGGCCGCGCTGCAGAGGATCTAGGTGCAAGCCCAGCTACGTACACACAATGTATTCGCTGCTAGCCACATCACATGAGTGATTTAATCTAAATAATGTATCTTCATATCTATTATCAATAAATAAAGTGCAGTGTTTTACTTCAAACGTAAGGCATCTCCAACAGTGTTTTTAGTTACTGCTTTGTGCGTAATACATCCGATTTTATAGCAATGAAACGGCCAGACAAAAGCGAGAGCATGGCGTGCAAACACGTATTACACAATGGAAACTAAACTTTTTGATTGCTACGTGCCTCATAAATAGCTCTGTATGACCCACGAGACCTGCGTAATAGATCTTTAATAACAACTTTATAATTTAATAATACATAGTATAATCTTATCCCACACTTTCAATGACCATGTCATACTGTGTTTAGGCCTTCTTTTTTACGACAAAGCGTGGTCCAATATGCCTTTCTTGGGTATCAAATTAATCAGTAGACATCCAGCTATTAAAATATACATATGTATTTAAATTTAATTTAAAAAGTGGTTTTTTATGCGGTAGAGACGATTTAACATGAACTTCATGCAAAAAATGGCAAGTTTGGTGGCATAGGGGTTAGGGGTGGGTCAAAATGGGCCAAAAAATTTTCCAAATATTTTTATTACGACCGCCCCTCTATTACGACCCTATTCTTGGGAACCATGAGGGGTTGTAATAGAGAGATTCTACTGTACCTGTACCACATCATCTGTATTTACCCCCTGAGTGCTCCGGACCTGCAGCATACCCTGAGTGTGTTATTGAGTACTTAAGACGGCCTGAGTTCCCTCCTTCTCCAGTAATTGCTCACTTGACTCCAGCTGTACTACGTCCTGTAGCAGTGTACAGACCACCAGAAATTCCCGCTGCATCGGCAACACCTGTCCCACCAAAAACAGTCGCCGTATTGAGAAGTCGCCCAGGTAGCCTTACCTCCACTGTACCTACCAAGCACCGAATCATACTAGTCCAACCAGATTTCGTGCCCTGCTGCACAGCCACATGGCCAGTTCTGTATTCAGGCAAAGCTCCTGCACCCCAATAGAACTGAATCCCCTTAAGGAAAGAGACTGGCTCATCTCTTCGACAAAAAAAGGCCTGGGAACAGCCTTCAATAGTTTGCCACTGCCCGTCACGCGTTAACATATAAAACAGACTTGATTCCATAAACTCACCTTGCAGATGCTGTAGGAGGAAAGTTGACAACCAATGCCAGCTGCCTTAGAGGGCGAAGAGCTGGCACATACACGTCGTTACATATGCAGATGATGGGGCGCTTCAAGATGCCAGCGCCAGCTGCCTTCTTCTTGCCGCGGCCCTTCCCCACATCCTTGCCAGTGGCAAACTTCACCAACACTTCAATTGCAGCCTGTATAGCATAAAGGTCATTCATCAGTTATAAATAAGAATAATTAACTAAAAAATTAATAATTATTATTTATACGAAGTCAGGTGAAGGCGAACTTCATTATCAAATTCCAACTCCAAATTAAAAACTCCCAAACAGCTAATTTGCTAATTACAAGGAAGTATTGAGGGGCGGTTTATGTCCAGAAGGGACGTTATTATGGCCTGCTACCACGGAAGTCAAGGAGTGACTTGGGTAAGGGGGTGTAGGGGTGATGACGACGGGTTACCTTCGGATTCTTCATCAAGGGGTTTTCTCCGTGGACTGCGGGGTAGTTGTTGGAAGAGCCATTTGCCGGCTGCTCGAGTTGAAACTGGAGGTTGAGAAGCCTTTGCAAGCTGCAGAGCATGGTAGGCCTTCTTCAGACCCAGGAGAGCCCTCCAACCTCTGCAGTTGGTGGACTGGCGAACTCTGCTGAGAGCATTTTCGGTGCTCCTTATATATTGAAAATCTGGTGCTCCTTATATATCAAAAATCTCAGCTTCGTGGCTGTCACAAGGGTGTGGGGGTTGGTAGCCTTCCATCGCAGGGGTAGATTATTCCAGGGCAGTGGGCTGCGCCATGCATTTCTTATTGCCCTGGATGGAGGCTGATGACATATTTACCGCCTCCTCTCAAGGCTCAGTGGCGATGATGTCACTGGTTGCATGGGTGCTCTGTTAACTTTCTTATCTGCTCTAGCGTGTCCGTGACTCAATGGGTAAAACAATATTCGGTTTTGGGGATGGCGACCGCGTGCAAAATTCTGAACGGGCAGTACAATTTCAATAATTAATTGCGTTAATTATTTACGTCGTTGTAGTTGTCCAATGTGTAGAATCAACCCTGTAGCCACGGGAATAATTGACTGCCGCTTTTGACTTGCCCCAAATGCTCTCAGCGCTTGCTGATGGGGTGAAGTCATCCAGTAGAGAGCACAGGCACGCTGCGCAGCAATGTGGCATGCGTCAATTGCTTACTCCCTGAAGCAACGTAGACCCATCTCAAGTTAAATCACTTCTGCTTAAGGTATGGGGGGGACTACTCCTCAGTCCTTCTGTTGGCAAAATTCATCAGTTGTGGTTCTGGACTTGCGCTTCTTCTGTAGCTTGCACTGATAGTTGTGTTTGCAGTGGCCCGTTATCTGGCCGGGTGGCATCTACTCAATGCCACTGGGTTAACGACCTATTTTCCCTTTCCCTCTTCTGGCTCTCCCTCTCTTCCTCATCCACTGACTGCAGTCTTGTGGTGGCAGCGCAGTGCCTCATCCCGGCGGCCTGTTCATTTTTCGCTACCACAGCGGGGAGGAAAGTTTTGAGGCAGGGATTTTGCAGGAGCAGGTCGTGTTGGTTTATGAACCCTAGCCTTCCTAGTTCGAGGGCCAGCTCACAGAATATGAAAGGTGAATCATTTAATACAATTGCATGATACATTATAATGTTTCTAGTATAATTTAAAAGGAAATAAATATTTACCTCTGACCTCGAGATAAAAATGTAGCTAAAAGAGAGTCCAACTCGCAAGGACTAGTAAAAGGACGTTTACTGTGACCCCTGCTGGATGATTTTAACTGATCTCCATTGAGCCAGTAAACAATTTACGTTTGAAAATCAACGAGAGTTCTTTAAATTTAATAGTATTACGCCCCAACAAGGCACCAGTATCCCCATACAATTAAAAGGCACAGAACAAAGAGGACAAGAATACATTTGCAATTATCACCCATAAGAAATGGTTCACTTGCAATACTTAACACGTAAGACACTTTTCATTTGCAATTACAATACACAATCAGTACATGAGTTAGATTACATTTTGTAACCAAGATTCTTACATTACGGGTAGTCACTTATATGGCGGAATACTTTATCAACCAAGTTACACGTGTTTTTCTCTTCTAAGCTTAACTACAAGCTTCACTCGAAATATTCTTAGTTGATTAAAAATACGCCGCTAGGCTACTAAAAATATATAAAGGACAGGAATCCAAATACTCACAGTCTAGTACTTGTCGATAGTCACACACACAAAGTAGGACAACACAGTTTTTTCACACGGTTGCGCGATCGCGACGATTCGCTGGCTAAGCCAGCGAAATATTACGATTGTGCAACCGCGTGAAAAAACTGTGTCATCCTACTTTGTGTGTGTGCCTATCGACAAGTACTAGACTATGAGTACTTGGATTCCTGTCCTTTTTAAATTTTCGACATATTCTTGGGTTAGTCAACTTCAAGTAAATGACATCTGAACTGAAGTTACGTACAATTATTTTTATACCTACTACGTTTCCCAATTCTTATATATGTTTTACGTTATGTAATTATTGGTTAGGCTACGTCCTGGGTTAATTTCACGACAGTTGAAATTACGGTACTACATTTGGGAAATTACATAAGCTCTACAAAACTGTCACTCCTACAGTTTGCCAAATTCTTATCCTAGATCTCACGTAATCTTTTACGTGTTCTAGCCTAATTATCAAGGCAAAGTTACTTTACACAATTTCTTGTCAGTTCCCTTTCTTAAATACATTACAATTACGGCACTTATGCCTTAGCTCCCATTTCACTTTACTGGAGGAATGTACAAAAGTATTTCTCTGATTCTACCATTCACTTGTGGCACAGCTTACGTATTATTTACAAGCCACTTCTTTCCTAATTATTAAAGCTTACTGGGAGAGTAACTGATTTCTTATTGGAGTTGTTCTAGGTTCTCTAGACTCCATTTGAATCCTAGTTTACTATGCCACATGACTGGCGGGATGCATCAAACTTACCGTTCACTGCAACTTCATTCACATAAAACACATCAACATAATCTTACATGTGGAATACTTTCCTTCTTACTTTACAAGACATAATTTAACAGGGAAACTCCAATCTTTTCCTTTTTAATCCTAACTTACTTATGAGTGCATAATTACGTACGTTTCATCTACTGCCCTGACTTTAGTTTCTCTCAGCCTATTTCTTACACTTATGTACACTTTCGTTTTACTCAGTTGTCCCTCTTATGTTGTCACAGTACCTTGGCAATTAGTATTATTTGCTTTCTTAGGAAGGCCAGAAATTTCCTGGGCGGCAGTTACGGCACACTCACAGGGAGTTATCGCCTCAAACTCTTACTGCAAATTACATTTGATACTAATTCAAGGTCGCCCAGTGACGCATTGCTAGGAATAGTGAGGATTAGTTTACATGGGTTCACGGGTCTAATGATGAGCTTTGTTTATGCGCAACTCACTTCCTAACGGTGCTCACGGAGTTTAGTACCTCTACGTTAAACGTGTTGTACTGATACATTTCACCACAAAACAATTTTACAACAATTATTATTTTGTACATTATGTGAGCACTCTAGGAGGGTAGGGCCAAACAAGCATGAACTTTTCAACTTGTTCGGGATTGAAGATACATTAACTTACTCCATATTATTACTGGCAAGCAAGGAACCAAAGTTATTTACAAAAGCAAGACATTCAAAAATCTTTACATCTACTTTAGGGGGTGCCTATTGTCAGGAGGAAAGTCTACATTTTAATAAGGGCACTTATTAGTGTAGGACCTCTGTTCATGGCAATGCGTTCCGAATTCCTAACCTTAAAAATTCTTACTCTAACAAGTACCTGTTATACAATTCTGCAGGTTATGACTTCCTTTTCTTGGGGGCTAAATAACGATTTTTGCACACTACCTAGCTAACCAGGTTAGGATTTTTACTGTGGGAAGTTTTACTTCACCTAACCTTCCCTACTAAACTAGCTACTATGAGTTTTTGCACTCTCGTACTCGGCGTTCTCTCTACACTATCACTCCCTACTATAGTGCACTTTATCCAAGTGTCCTAGCAGGGGTAATATTTGACGCGTGTTGTTTATACAACTAATCTAATACAATTACGACTCATTGCCACGAGCACCTTTTCCATCACTACAAATGCTGACCAAAGTATTCCCAAGCCAACCAGGGCAGAAGGACGTCACGCCTTCCCCACACCGGCAGCCTACAAGATTCCACTATATAAGTCTGGACGCTGCCGGGCACGAATAGTCATTTTTGTTCCATCGCTTGTATTATCCCACAGCACTGCTGCCAGTGCTGGGACCACCGGAGATCTTCGAATCATTGAGTACGCCTCCTGCAGCTACATCACCGTCTACGACCAGTCAACCAGACAGCCAGCGAACAAGCTTATCAACTTGTTAAATCCACTTTGTCTTCTCAAGACATCTTTATTAGACAGTTTAGAAGTATTACATGTATTCTGGTTGAACTAATTCTTTCCCATTCTCCATTAAAACCCGGTCACCTAAACCTGGGCAGCGTAGTAACCTTCAGCACTCAATTGCCTGGTAGGAGGTAGCTCGCATCGCACATTTATTGAGACTTCAATAAACATAGTGTTGTTTCCTACCCCTCAGTTTTTATTTCTTAGAGTATCTGTCTGTTTGCCTGCTAGATACAGGTTGCTACTTACACCTTTGACTAGGACCGGGGAATTTTTAACTATCAAATTAACTTCAGTCACAGGCACCCTTCAGGGGTCCGTCATATTTTCACACACCCATTAGACGGCCATCTATTGCTTTCCAAACTACCACAGCATTGCTTTCAGTGCCGGTGGAGAGGAACAGAGGAGCCACAACCACTAGTAACACCTTCACCCAGAGAGGGGCGACAGTCTCAAGTTATTGCCTTATCCCACAGCATTGCTTCCAGTGCCGGGATAAACCGTGACTTGAGACCAGCCATCCATTCCTGTGTGGACACACTTCCAGTGGCGGCATTGGTGACCCAAACAGCTCCCCGTATCTGATCCGCCCGCCGAGCGTGAGGGATCAGTGGAGACTTAACAGAGCCTGGCCAGTAAGCCCAAACCGGACTTACGATATAACTTGTATTTAGTTTATTCGCGTCAAGGTGTACCCAGTAACCTGTGAGCAGAGACTTTAAGCCTTTCAGCAACTGTTCCCGTGGTGCACAGCGGGCTCCTTCCAGTTGCATGCTCTTCTCTTCCGTTGCCATTGATGATTGGGAAGGATGGGATGGGTGGCAAGGTGTGTAACCTCGTGTCCCTATCCCTAGATACGTCCACACCCTCTGGGGGTTGAGTGGCCAGAAGTGAGCCTGGAGGTAATGGATACATCGCCTTGTTCAGGTCAGTCTCCATGGGCAGCACTTCCTCCGGGGCAGGAGCGAAAACTGAGGAGACGTGTTCGCCAATCAGCAAGGTTGTCTCATGAGTTTCCTGGTGCTTGACAGCCAGGGGTGCGGAAAGGAGTTGAACAAAAGGAGTCTGTGGCCGACTGTCCATGACCTTGGTGTCGGCTGGAGGTTCACTCGCCTCTGTGATGATACTTCTTATAAGGTGCCTTTCTAAGCTAGCCCTTTCAGCTAGACTATGCCATGACTATGCCATGAGCTTTCGGTAACTGAGCTTCGCTTTCAGGTTTGGTGTCTGGCTGAGTAGGGTACGTACGAACGCAGTGTTGAAGGCAGTATCCACGGGGATACTCCTCTGAATGACTGACTAGGATACATTCAACAGGACATGGGAGGGGGTAAATCCACCTGTCCCGAGTCCGATGTTTCGGGTTTATTGACCTAAGGTCGGGACGTGTGCCTCGCCCGCCTCTTGTATGGTCGGGGTTCTGTTCCCTTGCGGGGTTCCATCTCTACGAGGTTCGTTTTGACTTCACATCGGGAGTCATGGCACGGGTTCGGTCTTACTCTCATTTGTTTAAGGCTAAGTGGCCTTTTACTAGCCATGGTTCATTGCCCATAGGGATTTCCATTTGTTCGAGGTGTGAATATTGCTTCTCAATTGTGGGATTGCACATTCTGTGGGCTGGGAGGTGGGATTCTCATCTCCTGTGGTTGCCGGGTGGGGCAGTCTCGCTTAAAATGCTGGCCTGGGCAATGCTAACAGCGGGGTAAAGGGGCAACAGGTGGTGGAAGGGTCGTGTCTTGCCCTGCGGGTTGTCTGGGGAAGGGGGCAGGAACTGCGACCTTGATGGCGTATGCCGGCATGTTCTTCCCAGAATGGGGGCGGTTATTCTGCTCTATTTCTCTCGCCCACCCTGCCAACTCCTCGAAGGTCTGCGGCCATGGAATAAGCAGGAGGTTTCTGAATGAAGGCAAAATGGTAGGGCCGAAGCTCCTAACCCACTGTCCTTCGCTTTGTTCGGGATATACTCTCTTATGGACCAGCTCCTTTTTGCGGGTAAATAACTCTACTTCCTCGTCGGGTGTTTGGGTTCGCAAGTGGGAGTCCGTGATCATACCTGACCAGACCTAGTCTCCTGTGAAATGCGTGGAGAGTTGGGTTCAGAACTGGGGCCATCCCTCAATGAATTCCCATATTTTTCCCACCATTTCCAGGCTGGTTTGCCCATCTGGTGACGGGCTCTGCATATCCACTGTTTCAGGGGTACGATGAGTACCCTCATCTCCTTTCACATTCGCGTAAGAGGATCTCGCAGTCTTCATAGGGTCTGCCATTAAATTCGGGTAATAGCATCTCGGTAGGCAGACCGGAGGTCACCGGACTACCCCATGCTACCGAGTTTAATGGCCTTTGAGTGTGCCCTTCAACACACCTCACACTGGTATACCTATCCCTGGTTAGTGTCCTCTCGTCTGGCCACCCGATACACTTATGGTGGTAGTCCCAGTGTACAATATGGTACCCTTTGCAGTCACACTCTGGCCACTAGTATATTCTAACTTGTGCATGCCTACATGACTAGCACCAGAATTCTAGGCTGTCTGTGAACCTAGGTGCATCATCCCACCCTAGACAGACATAGTGATACTGCCTACGGCAGTATGTGCATGGGATTATGTTAACACTTGTTCCGGTACAGCCTTGTACTGGGCATCATGTATTTTGTTCTCCCTCATAGTTAGCCTGAGCTAACTCTACTAAGGTTCATGTAAACTCTCTTTCTTTGGAGCTGTACATGATTGTGAATGGTGTTGAGCGCCACTGAGTGTTTAATGTGACTCCCCAAAGTCAAACTAGTTGCTCCTCTGAAAGGTGACATAGGCTCGGTCGCAGCTCCCAAGGCGGAGTTACTTGGAGCTGTTTGCCCCACGTTGGGCACCAACTGACTCTTTTCTCGCCCTCTCTGGGGACTAAAACATAATATATATGGGCCGCTTCCCTTTCTGCGGCTTTCACTTTAGGGGTGAGGCAAAACTGATATGAGTGCTTATTTTCCTCCGCGGTATAATTATTTGACCCTTCGGTAGTAGAAGAGTTTCTGATGGGGTTTTCGCCTGGTGGGTCGTAGATTTGCCCACGTTGGGGAACCTAATGGGATACCGCCTGGTAGAACAGTTATGATTGGTTGGAGGGGAATCAAACCCCAGGGTGAGCTTGACCGTAAATGTCTCCCTCCCAGGGAGTTTGACCTTGCGCACTGTAAAGGCCGTCAAAATACGGGACACCAGCTATCACAAAGGGAAAAATTAAATTAAATGAAGTACGGAAAATGGGGATGAACATAATAATGGAATGGGGGTGTATGAAATGTTGTCCTGGATAGCGTCCTATTCAGCCTCTCGCTTGCTTCCGGAGCATCTATAAGGGGCCGGCCTCGTGGACTTACGAGTGGGTACGAAATCAAGGGTAGGGGATGCTATCCGGGGTTTACGCACTGGTTTGGGATGAATGACGATGTTGATCACTTTCTCTGCAGCTGTATGGATTCTATACGTAGTAGGCGGTGTAGTGCTATTAGGTTGTGATGGTGGGGGAAGGTGTTACGACAGGTTCATATTCGTTTTCGTATTCATAACTTGACCACTGCCAACAAATCCTTAACAGTGGATCCAAATACGTGTCGTGATTTTCCTTGATTAAGGACACTTCCCCACAGGGTGTGGCGGATCTTACCTCGGGCTGGGGTTGACGTGGTGTGGGTTCATTAGCAGATTCAATGCGAGGTATACCCTCTGCCTGGGATAGCTCTTGTTGCAGGGCTCAGCGGGCTAGATGATGAATACAACTATTCTGACCACCTCCCTTAGGCATCTGTACTCTTTAAGGACTGATGCGTGACAGACTTGGCGGATTGTCTGCCTGTGCCCCAGTGTGACTTTTTCGATGTTAGGCTAGTCGTGTCTATAGGTGTTTAGTTGTCTCTTGGCACTGATGCCCGACTGGAATATGAAATTGGCATAGTAGGCCGCTGAATTGGTCTGAAGTCCAGCTCTGGCAATACCACTCTGCGTGGTGTTGGCTTAGGGTGCGGGACTGAGTTCAAGAGAGTGGGACGGTGTATCTGGCCCTGGTGTGATTTAGCTAGGGTAGATTTCTCGACTCTGGTTGCACTTGACTGGTGTGTGCGTCTGAGGTGCTGGGGTTCTGTACTGTCATGGTGCCACTAGGTGATACCAGGGTTGAGTAGGACCCTCGCCGAATAGAATCTCCTGTATTATGGGATGATATCCTTCCACTTTATGGGTGAGTGGCTCGAACAGTGCTGTAGGAATGACGGGTGGTGCTGGTATGGTGAGTCGTCGTAGCACAGCAGCTTGTTCTCGTGGACTGAGTAGTCCAAACCCGCTGGGGAGGATGCTAAGCCCTTGTGGATTTTTAGAGATAACCCTCGCCTTCTTTGCCTTCTTCAGAACACCACCCCTGCGGGTGTAAGGCATCAGGCTTCAGACTAGGATCAGGCCTGCAGGAGTTAGGCAGTCGACGTGTTGGAGTTGAAGAGTAAGTGCGAGTTGCTACTGCCAACACTGCACCCCACTCTTGATTCCAGCACAGTAGGTGAGGGAGTCTCGAGCTGCAAAGCATTGGCTGCAGGAACAGCAAGGGGGAGCATGGCTCTACCGTTCCCTCCACCTGGATGCAAGGAATGGGTAGCCTTCCAATAGTGGAGAGGTGAGTGTCCCGATGTCACTGGTATCCCCAGGCCTGAAGAAGTTCCCCTCCTTGGCACCGCTAAGTGTGCGGTGAGGTGAGGGCGGCTTCAAGCTGGCAAACCACCTTCCAGGAGATGGTATCATAGTTTCGTGGCTCTACCGTTCACTGTACGGGGCAGAGAATGGTTGGCCTTCCAAGGATGTTTTGGTCTATTGTCAGTGTAGACTCGGAAAGAGCAAACCCGGTCTCCTGCTGTCTCCGTCAGATCCAATGATGACAAGAGGTAGGAAGTCGAAGTGATACTCGAGAAATTAGGTAAGAGCAATGTTTATTTTACCGTAGATGAAAATAAACAAAAATGGTAAATGTACTACCTCCTAGCCACTCGGGCTTGGTGGAAGGTAAACACCCTAGCATAAAACAGGGGAAGGCACCCAGAGGAAAGCTAAGGGAGTAGGCAGTTTCTGGTGCATGTGAAAACAGTTTACTCCACTGGGTGAGCTCTACTCTCTGGTTGTCCATTAGGTACCTAACGTGTCTCAGTGTGCTGAGTTGACGACGCCGTTGGTTCTTCCTTAGTCGAAAGCTGAAGAGGATCTTCGGCCCCGTGAGGTAGCGGTGAAGTAAACTGGAAAGTTACGGGCCTCGGTACTGATTGCTTGTGCGATGAGAGCCAAGGAGAAGAGTCAGAATACTGATCGAGAATTGAAGATCCGGACGCCAGGGTGCATCTCCTTATATACTCCTTGGCCATCCCTTCCTTCACTGGTTTAGGGCGTCTGGAGAGGGGATTTGCAGGTGCAAGCCCAGCACCTAGATCCTCGGTGCAAGCGACGTAGTGAAGAGTTGTATAAACTAACATCATACTTGTGGCGACATCCCGGGGCACACTGCTGTATTAGCACCGGACCTCTTGCATGGTCCCGGTGGCTTATCAGGCATAAATAAATTCCATTATTTGGACGGGACGTCTAACCCAGCCCGGTAGATACAACAATCTTGTAGGCGGTGGCAGTGACTCAACTTCGTTGATAACTGGTAGTGGTATAGTTGCACTGATAAATAGTAGTCATTTATTTTTAAGTATAAAAGACATCATGCATCAGTGTTTAAACATGTTTTCTTATATTCTTTACGGAGGTACCAAGAATATAACTAAAGACCTTTCACAGTACCATATTAAGCATATTGAGGTTTTATATAACAATATATAAAAATTAATCTAAAAAGGTACCATTTGCCTATTTAATCTATAATAAGAAAATCATGATTAAGGTACAGACATATATACTTCATTATACTCATGTTTGAAAAGAATAACTTAGGTTGATGTATTCGATTATGGATTACCATATGCCATTGAAGCTAGCTAAAGATAACTTATGAAATTGTATTTTCTTTTGCTCGATTACCTAGGGATCAGGATAGTTACCCCTGCTTAGGCATATACAACACTTATTTACAGTGTAACTTACACATCACAACTGCAAAAGCTTTTTATTCTAAATCAATCTGCACATGTTAAATAAATTAGCTACCCTCCCAGTCCTTTTGTGAGCAGGACATTTTGGCTACACGAGTGCCCGAGGTATACTAGCTTGTTTTGAAATAACTTCTTTCTTTTCTTAACAAAGTGTGGAAGGAAATGACCCATGACCCATGACTTACTGCAAGCTTGTTAACTGGTATACCGACAATCGTAAAGGCTCGGAACACTTCAATGTAGGAGATAGGAATCACACAGTCTGAAATTTCACAAGCCTTGATCTTGATGTTCTTCCTTCCCCCAGCCCTAATTTTCCCTTTTGGCAGATAGAGCAATGGACCAGCAGTCCAGCTGAGACACCGGCCTGCTACTCCAGGAAAAGGAAGAGGAGAAGTGAGGAGGGAAGCGAAGAGAAACAGAGAGAACTCCAAACCGAGAGAGACAGCCAGTCGCCGGCTAATGAGAAACACAAGTCGACGCGCCGGGCAGACACAGACCTTGCATGCCACCTGCTCAACCTGCTGCGCACAGAGCAGCCACAGCTACAGAAGAGGAGCAACCAAAGAGGCGAGATACCCTGACCCAGATGACTAGATTCAGAACGTCAACCATTTTAATTCCAAGATGTGCCTACATCAAAACTGAGGGGTGATTGATGTGTGAAGCTTTCTGCGCATTTTACATGCACACACTACTTGCGACTGCATCCCATCTTGTAAAGCTCTAATCCTTATGGGAAGTCATGTCTCACTATAGAACGGAGAATGAAAGATGGAACACATTACACAAGCGTCTTGGGACAGCCCTGTATTAAGACTCAAACACATGATACTATTCAACACTATGCAATGCCTAGAAGATGTCACAAGCGTCACCCCTCCGCTATAGTTTGAATTGCTCACTACTTCAGGATGGCCGCGGTGTATCTCAATCCTGCTGCTGGAGAGCAGAGCACCACCCGCTGGAGAGTCACATCCTCCAGAATGTGCGGGTTGGCAAGTTATAACAACACCTTGCAACCACATTGCAGAGTGCCGTTGAGATAAGGATATCCAGTCACCTATGCATGATGTCAGAAGTCCAACCCCCAGAGGGCGGAGCTTGCTTTCCCCTCACCCTTCTGAGTGCCGCAAAGCTGGAGAGATTAGTATAAAAGGACCTCCAGAACAGGGTCTCAGGGCAGTCAACTGCAACTCCACTGCTGTCATGGCCACTGGAAAGTGTTAGCACATCAAGGGTAAGCTCTAGTTCCCTGTCTCCTGCTGTAATGGCCACGAGATAGAACTAACAGGGTCAGCTAGCAGCTCGAACTCCATACGCCACATCGGTTAACGTAAAGTCTCCAGAGGGTCCTCAACCATTGAAGTCCACCAGCAGCTCTGGAGATCCCGCCAGCAGTCCAGAGGGTCTTATCCCTCTGCGGCGACCTCCAGCTCCAGAGGCCTTCCAGACACCAACACCTACCAGAGGGTCTGCCAACGCTGTCAACTAATTACCTTTCCTTGAGGTCTTCCTTGGTCATCCTCCTTCGACAACACTCCATCTTGGTAACAGCCATAACATTCTTCAGCACCCTTCTGGTACTGCCTACGTAATTTAGCTAGGTTCCTTCAGAACATGTACTTTTAATTATTTTAATATTAAATTGTGGCTTCTCAAACTCACGTTGTACACCCAGCACTTATTCTCACGTTCATTATTTGTATCAGAATACCTTCGCCTGATTTAGAACTAACCCATTTTAATTAGGAGAGTGCAACCCCATTGCAATTTAAACTTTTTACTAAAATGTCTCATAATTGAATTAACTCTTTTATTTTTTGCTCAAAGTGTATCCCATTTGCAACAAGCCGTTAAGGCAATAATTAATTACCTTTCTGTTATTCAGGAATAACAGGTGCCTCATACAAAAGCGATCAAGGCAGGCCAACACCTTATATTTTTAGCTTTTTGTGATCAGAGGTTCCTTTCTACTCTGCCTCACTGCTGTAAAAGACCGAAGGAAAGGTAAGTGGAGTGCTCTGACTACTGGATCCGCAGTGAAACCTCACCTGACACCCTTACCCATGGAGAGGCTTATAACCTGTATATTCCACCCACCGCTGTAAAAGACAGGGCAGGAATGAATATCAGTGTGTGCGAATCTAGTGGGAAGTAAAGAGCTAAGTATTACAGGGCAGCAATACGTGATACACCTGCTATTTCCAGTACTGTTATTTTATGGCAATCTAATGCTCTATTTAAGAATAGGTGGAGTAATCACCAGAAAGTTATGTTCAAAACTTAGTCAATGAAATTATATAGCTATGTACTAGCCAAACAAGTTGACACCCTGCCTCCAATATTCCAGCCGCCTACTCGACTTCCTCAAGGGCCACATCCTATTCATTTGGATATTATCAAATACCAGGAGGCATTTCTAGGTTTAGATTTCACGTTAGTACAGTGCCCTCCTAACCCTACGCTAACCTACGAGAACTTCTTCGGCTACACTCCTTTGCAACCGGTGGCGGCTGCTGTTCGGCCGCCACCTTCTGCAAGAAGCCAGCTGCAGCAGCAGAGAGCATCTCGACCAGGCATGACAGACGTAAGGCGTCTGCAGTGTATTGTACTATCTACTTCTGATTTTGTTTTTCAACTAGGAAACCAACACTACAATTATACATGGGTAAAGTCCCTAAATGCAACACCCCACAGTCTTAGTTTGACATTACTTAAATGTCCTTCATGACACTGACATCACGATGGTCAGTTTACTCTTCCTTAGTTAAATGACAGTCCAAGCATAAGTCCACCTCACGTTACCAGTTAGCTTTGACAATGAGTCCGGAGTTCGAATCCCAGAGCAGACATTAGCATTTCCCTACACAATAGCCAAGGTCCAACGTTGCCAATTCCACGACCCACAGGCAAAGCGAACAAACAGAACTAAAGCAACCCCAGGGTTAGTGTCTCAGCTCCAACCTATGTCAAACTCTCGCACTTTTGGGTGTAGAACTTGTATTGTGTTTAATTATAATCTTCATTCAACCAATAGGCAGGGTACGTGCGACAACCATTTAAGGTTGCCAGATATTCAGAAAGGAAAATCAGTACATGTGTTGGCGATATTGTTGTTTTTGACTCATTAAAAATTAACAAAGGTCATAGACATTCATATTCAACAAAGGCACATTTAATCAACCAAACTTTTATGCTAACATATGTACTAAACAGAGCTAAATTTTACACATATTTAATTTTGCAAATATTTGATTTTTGTTCAAGAAAATACATTTTCTGTTTTGTCTCTTGGGACTGTAATAAAAATAAAATTGGGATAACAACAGTCTGAAAAGAATACATACATATTTCTTCAAAGGACACTACAATCACTAACGTGTAAATCATTAATTTTTGCTAGGTTGTGCATTTGCTATTAAAACTCAGAAGATTGAGTGTACTGTTTCAGACAAGAACAGTACATGGAACTAATGAGCAAAATTGAAATTGTTCTGGTTAAATCTGAACATCTGACAACACTTAACTACTTATAACATTGTACATAGTCGTTACGACAAGAATAGACATAAATTCAAGAAAATGTACTTTGTTGTCTGTAAATACCCAAATTTAAAACTAATATTTCATTTAAATTTTTACTATCAAAAAATTGGGTCATCTTATTTTCGCATACTAAACATTTTGAAGTCAATGTTTTTGCTTTGAGTAAAACCCCGAAGTCCTCCCTAATGAGAGTCTAGTGTGTTACCACTGTGCCACATTGCTCAGCTGTTGTAAACACAATGTTTGACAGTTCTCACCGCTGGAGCACCATCAATTTCATCCAGTATGAGGCAGTTGGGCCTTGGCTGCTGTCCCATCACTGACCGCATCTGTGTTGCTGCCTCCAGCTGCAGGCGAAATGCCTCTGGGCTTCGGTCATCACTAGCATTCATCTCCACGGGCTTGTAACCTAGCGACAGTGTACAATGGCAGTCACAATCATGTGTACACATTACAACAATGAAATTCCCACTCCAGAGTCACATATACTAAATTTGTCACATTTAATGGAAATCCACCTAAAACTATACCTTCAACCTAACAACATCATAGTCAGCTTCGATGCAGTGTCCTTCTTTACCAAGGTACCTGTCCAAGATGCTCTCCACATTCTCTTGCATTATCTTGGAGAAAACCACCTTAGTAGACATTGTGAAACTCACTGAACGCTGTATATCTTTGACCTTCTTTTCATTGCAAAAGAAGCAGCCACCATCTGATCACCCCTTTCTTCTCTCTCAGCCAACAACTTCATGGTAGATGTAGAAAAAAAGAACTGTCAGCACCAGTGCACACATCTGCAGTGTACCACATAATTTATGGAAGCAGCTGCCGCAAAACATTTTGTTTACATACGAAACTTCATCACTTTGAGCCAACATTTATATTTTTTCATGAGCGAGAAATGAAGTGTTGATATACTTTTACTAACCTACAATATATTAACAGTGGTTAGTTTCAAGTCAAAACAAAGTCACTTTACAGTTAAGACATCTGTTTCAGGACTTCTGTATAAGATCTAATTTGCTAAAATGATCCACATGAAATGAAAATGTGCTTCTCTGTGTAGAAACATATGTATTTCAAAAAATTTATATAAATTATGTTTACTACTTAAGGTCAATAATATTGCATCCCCAGTCCATGTTGTAGTAATCTGAGCGAGCCCTTAATTAACGCTTGCGTGAAACCAGCGTCACACAAAACGGGGAAGCAGACGGCAGGGATTGCGACAAGCTATAGAGAATAAACAGTAAGGAGAGACTACAAACAAGAGGTGAATAAAGGCCAGCGCAAGGTTCGTCACAGGCCAGATGCCACCCAGACGCGTGAGATGCTGTCAGGATGTCAGCCAGAGGCCGACCACTTAAGAAGGGCCATGAGGGGTGTGCCGGGACCGCCGCAGCCGATACTTCGAGGGACACAGCCTTCGGCAACAGATAATCAAGGTGAACTAGTTCCAATGATACGTTGAAAGGACTTTAGTTTGATATCACACAGAGTGGCTTTTGCATAATAAGTAATAGTAAAACATAATTGCTCTCCTGTTTAGATATAATATTATATTTGCAAAGTGTTGTAAACTTGAGAGAGACAGTGTCTTATATAAAGATGTTTACGGCGAATCGTGTCTTTAATATTCTGCACACCCCTAGTCACTTCAAGGCTATATAGCCCATGCAAAGTAGTCTGTACTATAAGTAGAATATTTTGTATTGGCTGACGTACAATCCAGTACGTGTGAACCTATTTTGTATTGGCTGACGTACAATCCAGTACGTGTGAACCTATTTTCCACAACTATATTTCAAAGGTAAAAGTAATACAATCTTGAATTCTAGCCAATCGTGTATGGAATTCCCAAAATTTTTTGATCTTATCTTGGACAGCAATATGAAACGAAAGTGTATATAAGACATTTCTTGCCCAGAATATACTACATACACTATGTAGTTATTTATACCTGCAACTGTAGCTATCATGTGCGCAAGTGTAGTCTTGCCGAGTCCAGGTGGACCACATAGCAGTGCCATCTTCTGCTGTGGGCAACCATGTTCATCCAGCTCCTCATTGACTACAGCCTGGGGTTTCTTCTGAAAACGTCCCTCTACAACACCAACCTTGCTTTGTTACTGCACGTTGTTAACCTCTCCGCCAGACACACACAATTTTATAACCATGACTGAAACAGTATGCAAATTAAACAAGAGTGCTGAACACTTTCACTACATTAAGTAACTTAATATTTTACAATAAAGTGTGTACTACTAATGGGTCGATTCCTGTACTTTAACAATTCTGATTTCAAACACTAAATCTTACTTTATACTCATTGATTTGTACTTAATTCTGTTTCAAATGTGTGCAGTGTATACAAACATATTCCAACATTAATTTTACTTGTGCAACAGTAAACATACATTAAATTTTTATGCGTGTATAAATGTTTACATTTCAAACCATCAAAAATAAAGATCATTATCTAAATCAATTAATAAGAAACTATGCAAAGCAGAGACACATAGCATCTTTACAATAATGATTAAACAACTTCGCCTTATCAGTAAGCAAGCCTTGCCGCTCAGTTTCTACGGAGTTTTATTGTAACTCAGCATCACGGGACGCAAGATTGTAATGTCTACTTACTCATGGACGGACGCTCCAGCCTGAAAATTGTACTGTTCACCGACCAAGCCACAAAAGCTATGCATACAAGGCACTTCAATACCACAACACGCCGCCAGATGGCTCTACCAGTATATTCCGCCGCATCTAAATTCCCCAAGCTGGCTGGTGATGGGGGTTTCGGTAATGAATTCAGTCTTTACGGGGTACTGGTGCATGTCAAGTGTAAATAACTGGCCTGGTAGCTTTCCAGCAGGGTACAAAATCAGGTTCAGGGAGATTAATTTTGCATTTCAGTGACTTGGCTCTCTACAGTATACCTGGGCGATGAGTAACCTGTGGAGGCTTCTTAACCAGTGTCAACTTCAGCTCGTGTGAGTTTGAGCTGGGTTGGTTAATGTGCAGGGGCACGAAGGTTGTATCAGTCATAAGGGCTGGTTCTGCCGACTCAAGTCCCAAAAGCGTGGGTTGGCGAGTCCCAAGGACTGGTCCTGTCCGCTTAAGTAAGCTGCAGACACGGGGTGAGTTTCCTTGCTCAGAGGAGTGCGATTTTCAAAGAGGTCCTTGGGAGTCTCTGGCATGATCGGTCTCAGCAGGTGGCGCAATGCCTGGCCTTGATCTCTCGGTGAGAGTTGCGTGAGTATGGCCAGGAGGAGGGGGTTAAGCTCCTGCAGACGCCCAGAGCCAGTAAGCACCTGTCTAACCTTCTCTCGGATAGCACTCTGATGGGAGTAGGGCATAAGGAATGAATCGCTCTCTCATGTCTTTGAAGAGACAGCAGGTGACGTGTTGTCCTACGCTGGTGTACAGCCACGTGTAGTGTTTACCAACCAAAAGCAGTAAACCTATTCCAGCGCTCGGCATCGAAACGCGGTGAACACTGACAGTCAGGCTTCACTGGCGGACAGTCCCAGCACGTGGGTGAGTGTCCCAGAAGGAACAGTATCCCCCAACTTAGAAAACACTAACTCCGGCACCGAGAGCTTAGTGGAGAGTGTAGCCGCTGAGCAGGCAAGCTGGCCTCAAGATACTGAGTACCTAGTGTCGGGGCTCTACTGTTCTGCCTACCGTGGTGCACAGAAAGGGTGGCCATCCCATGTGCGTGTGGTACTCTATTTATTGTATTGCGTTTTCAATAAGCTTCCCGGTCACCTGCATTCCCTTGGACGGCGTGAGGTCCACTGGGAGAGAAATTACTTCTACAGGAAAGATACCCTTGAGTTGGTAAAAACATCTGTTTATTCATTTTTACGGGAAGTAACAGAGTGGTGTCGCAACACCTCCTAACGTTGGCAAGAGTTTACGGAAACTTGGGCTGAGCTGAGCCAGGTGAAGGCAACCTGATCCTAAGCTAACAATGGCAGGGTAGACGAGCGTTATGTAACTAACTTGAACTGGTACTATCCCTACTAGTGTTTCACCCAGAAGGGGTTGCAGTGTCTAGTGTGTTGACGACATTGGCGATGGTTGGATCTTAGGCACAGGTAAAGATTATGCTTTAGTAGAAGGATGTCTCCAGCAACGAATTGTGGTGGAGACCAAGGAGCTGAGGTTCTTTCAGCATGGATGCAGTGAAGAAGCAAATAGGTACAAATAGGAAGCAGGCTGGCCAAGATCTCCGGAAGAGTCTGCGGTGGACACAATTAAGACTGGTCATGAGCATGCGAGCATCCCGCTATTTATACTCTCGTTGGTGTTTCCCCCTCAGTCAGCTGGATAGGAGTGGTCGATGGAGAGGGGGTAGCTGTAGCATAGTTTCCTCAAGTCGTTAAGTCACCGGCTGGCTTGGAGGTTCGAGATGCGGCAGAACGTACTGGTAGAGCCATCTGGCGACGTGTTGGGGTACTGAAGTGCCTTGGATGCATAACCTTTGTGGCTCAGCCGGTAAACAGTACAATCTTCAGGCTAGAGCATCCACCCATGAGCCAAGTAGACAGTACAATCTTGTGTATCGTAATTCGTAGTAACAATGAAACTCTGTAGAAATCCAGCGGCAAAGCTTGTTCACTTATGTAGCTAAGTCGTTTAATCATTGTTGAAAAACGTAGACTTTCTGAAGCGTCGAGAAGCAGTCTCCGTAAGATCCTGCCCTCAACGCCGATGAGCAATGCCCGCAAGGTCACAGCCACAAGTGACCGGGCCACCCCTGGATTAAGCAAAGTTTCATGGTGCAACCCTTTAGACCGTGAAACCAGCCAGAAACTTTGCCGCTCTAGTAGGATCTCTATAAGATCGAAAACACTACATGCGAAGGAGGCAGAAGAACCACCTGCACCTTCCCTCCAACCTGCCGCTACTCCGGAGCAAAGAATTGAAGCCGAGAGGACAACGACGAAGTCGACCTTGGACCCGAAGATAGCACAACCAACGGTAGGTGAGCCGCTGAGCAACAGAGACACCGACGAGCCACTGCCGTCTTTTGTACCAGAGGAGAGACCAAATGACAACGAGACAAAAGGACCTGCCTTGTCCCCCCCACCTCCAGACGTCCTCCAATGTGGAAGGTCAGGTGAGCCACATCGAAGCCAACGACTGCCACACACTTTCTGAAGGTACAGAACTAAAACACACTGGTATCCCTGAGGAAGAGGGGCCTGACAGCACCCCTGCTCAGAAGCGCACCAGTACATTATGGATGGCTAGCGACAGCGATACCGACGCCTTAATCCCGTCCTCTGGATGAGCAGAAGCACAAACCGGTATCACTGAGGACGAGGGGCCCACGAGAGCGCCCGCTCGGGAGATCACAGAAACAATAGGAATGGTGAGCAGCAGTGACGCTGATGTTCTTCACCCGCCTTCTGAACAAGCCGAGGACACCACAAGAGCTGCAGAGGTTGAAGGCCGTCAGGCCACCAATCCGGACAATGAGACCTTCTAGGTCCAGAACCGATCCGGACAATGAGACCTTCGATGTCCAGAAACTCCCTACCTTCCGGGTAGGAATACAAACAGTCGAGGTTGAGGACTCTACCTTGCCACTCCCTCACTGTCCTTAGTACGCGATCAGTCCTCCCCAACAGTTGCAGTTGAAGACAATGCCCTAGCACCACATGCTGAACCCAGGAGAGTGATGCTCCCTTGTGCCGCCAAAGCAGTAGCAGTGCCAGGCCAGTACAAAGAGTCTCTGTGGAGGCTCACGCCACACTTCATATGGCCGTATCCTGTCGATGGAGAGCTGCGGCAGAGGGGAAGACTGGCGAAGAACAAGGCCGTCAACAAGTAAGTCAGTGCTCCATAAAAAGATTCTTATGTAGGTAGCCATAACTAAGCTACCTTCCCACAGTGACTTTTGACTTTTAGACTCATTATAGCCCTAAGTAAGAAAGCTGTAACCTAGTGATAGTCCCCAGTTAATAGACAGTGAGAGTAATTCCAGGCATTACTGCTTCCAGACACATTAGAGCTACCCGATATTAGGTTATAAAAGTGTGTAGAAAGTGAAGATAGACTTGTGAGTAGCAGTAATTAGGCACTCATCAAGTTTGAACAGTATCCCGTGATGTATAGGAGCTCGTAGACAGCCCTAGAAATGAACAGACAATTAGGCAACAGTCAGTAAGTTGCCAGTTAACCCAAGATGTATGAGAAATACGTATAATGTAGACATTCAGTGAACTCACAAAGTGAAACTAGACAGACTTAAACTAGGAATTAGCAGTTACGTAGCTATTCTTAGTAAGCCAGTAAAACACGTATTAGGTATTCTAACCACATCACGCCAACAAGTGTTATTGGCCGACAACCCACTTCCTAAAACTGTAAAGAAGATATACACTCCCCACAGTGCCAGTAATACAGGATATTATGTATAGACGCTCACCACAATGTCAGTGATTACACGAAGAAAAGGCTTCACCATTGTACATAGTAGTGACATAGAAATGAAATCCCTAAATGGAGAGATAAGTTAGCTTAGTTTTTTAAAATAACTATTTGATGTGTAGGTGCACGAGTAAGTATAACTATTGAGTTTTCTTGTGTACTATGAGAAGATATACGATCCTAAGGAATCGCAACCAATACTAGCTACGAGTGTGTACCTTAGCTGTTGAATCGTTGGCCCATTCGGCTGGCACAGCCGTTTTGTTTTACTGGTTTATGTATCCACAGCTCAGCATGGGTGAGGAATATCACATGGTAGTTTGTTTTAATTGTGTTCGTCTTATTAACATTTTTATTATTCAGGCGCTTTGATGGCCCATATGCCTTTTACCGGGTGGTGTCTGAATATTATCAAGCAATTTTTAGAGATCTTTTTAAAGTAAATTTTAAAGTGTTAATTTTAGAGTCGCACCCTTTGATGGGCCACATTGGGTCGCGGTGCGCTCGTTACTTGAATCTTAGTGTTAGTTTTGGTATTTGTTTATTTTAAAGGAATTGGCAGCAGGCTCAAGGAATTGTGTCACAGTACGTTTTTATCGGCGCTATAAATGGTTTTTAACTGCTACATGACTTGTAATTTTCCTGAATGGTTGTTGCACCTCTTGGAGGTATTTAACGAATGTTGTAATTTATATGAAATTTCCCAATGGTGACGTGCATGGCAAGTGGTCAACTGCGTTTACTACAATTTTAATATGCTCTGGTTGTACCTGGATTCAAATGAAAGTGAGTAACGGCTTTGCCGCTGAAATTGTGTGACATGTTTTCTATGTGTGGTTGCTGAAAATAATTTGCTATGCACCATTTAATGGTGCTTGATTTTTTTGTGTCATTGTAGACACAATTAGTGAGAACTTTCAGTATTACGCGTTTAATGTGCAATCTAGTCATGCAAGCTAATGTAATTATTAATTTGTTGCCCACTGCCTTTTATTGATTTGATATTGTTTTAATGTTTATGGTCACCATTTAAAGTGTTATTCTAACTGAATTAATAAACCAGGATAAAATGAATTTTTGATATGCTTTTGTAATTTTGTGTGTTATTATTGCCTTGTAAACACAATTGTGCTGAAGTCAGCGCATTTTCATTCCCTACATATTTCATGTACTGATTTTTTCTTTTCAGAGTGTTTTGCATGTGTTTTTAATAATCGTCCCTTTTTATATTGTGAGAGATTCAAACCAAAGACCAAGCCCAAGCGCTTAACAGAACTCTCTTAAACCAACCATAGGTACTACTTTCATTATCTCAGGTTTATTTTGTGTGTTTTAGTGATCATGTTTTAGAATGTAAGGTGACCTCCATACGAATATGAATTTTCATATTAGTTTCTTTCATTAAAATGTACTCATTTTGAATCGGTGGCTAGCCAGCCTCAGATGACAGAAGGCCTGGGGTTGGCAACCTTCCATTATGTAACATGTAACTGTTGTGCTAGCTGTGAGACCCACAGGTTTCCTAAAAGAGAATGTAGGGTTTCCTCCAAACTAATACACCAACGCAAGCAAAGTGATAGTTCGTTTTCCTCCCTGTCTTCCACGAGCAAGGGGGGGGGGGGGGGGGGGTGTGTGTGTGTGTGTGTGTGTGTGTGTGTGGTGTTTTGTGTGTGTGTGTGTATATATATATATATATATATATATATATATTTTTTAATATTTTTTACACGTATCATTCTTTATGCAAATATTTTTCCATGGGTAGTGTTGTATTTAATGTTTATATTAAGTAACTACAGTGTTTATGCTGAGCTTGTAAATGTCACATATAATAACAGATGTCAAGGGACTCCTGGTATACAGCGTCACCTTTGACAGTAATCCCAAACCACAGGTGGGCAAACGCTTCAGCAGCGCTCTGACACCGGCTGGCCGGGCGAGGGAAACGGAGACAAACCAGCATACCAGAGAGAGACAGAATTAGGGTTGCTGCCCCGTCCGGAACAGTGTTTCTCCGACAAGTCTCAGCACACAGACCGAGAGCAATTACAGCAGTCAACCAACCCACAGTTAAGAGGTCCGCCAACCTGACCAACAATTTTTTTCGAGACTCCAACATGCTCAGACCTTCTAGAGAGAGAGGATTAGTTCTGCTGCCCCCTACTCCACATTTACCGACGATGGATAAGCCTCCGTCGCACCAAGGGAGGGGGTAAATTGATGTGTGCTGCTTATATAAGTTATTCCAAACAACTGTTACTCACCATAGCATGTTAATATTATACCAGGAACCACAACCATAGATGGTTACAGGATTGTTTCCCGTGGAGGGACAGTTACAGGCACGTGGTATTTCCTGATGTACAAGATACAACTTTCTCACACTACTCAAGTAGTATCTACATATCCCGAGGAAGGGTCAAACCCAACACATTCACGAGTGCAACGGAATCGCTCCCAGCATAGTGGATGGTTCTAGCACGTGAAATAGAAATACGCATTGTTTCCAAACTGCCGCAGTAACACGTCAACCTCCCCAATGCGCCTGACAGACAGTGTCGCCATCACACCAGGCATGGGCCAGCTGAGAACACAATATAAAGAAGGCAGTGCGCGACCGAAGATGCCAGTTATCATCTCCAGTACCTTGTCTCAACACTTCGGTGCTGGGGCTCTCTAGTGCTGAACAGGTCTTCTAGACATTCAGCAGCCACCAGTGGCTGCCGCCACCAATGACCAGAAGCTCCAGAGGCTTCAACCACCAACAGCTTCCAGAAGCTCTTCAACACCGGAAGCTTGCTCGACTTACTCCTCACTTCCACTGTTGATCCTCCTGGTTCAACAGCTGCCGCTACTGTCTTATCGTGGCACCTTTTTTCTTAAAGTCTCTTTGAGACATCCCGAATTAGAGCAGCTGCATCTTGAGTTATTTTCATAGCTGTCAAAGTCATTCTAAACTTGAGTAGCCTAGGAGCAGGTCACCTCCACCTGTAAAGCGTAGCTTACTTCCGTTTGCAAGTTACTTAGTAGTAAGAGTACGTATCACCAGAATTTATTATTTGTAATAAATATATTTTAATCCTATCCCAAGAGTGAATCTGTTATAGAGGTGAATACTTTCCAACTACTAGGTACTCAACCCTTTGATGGAGCAAGCAGGAGACCGGGTCTTTATAACTGTATGAATCATACTGTAGGACTGCAGATCCCCTTCAGGAATCTGCACGTCGGCAACACACACCACCTTCGACGGCCACCCGTTCTGTACACCCCGGTGTACAAAAAAGTAGAGCCCCAACCACTAGGTACTCATCCAACAGGAGCAGGACAGCCACCTCAGGTTGTATCGCTGCCGGTGCTGGCAGGGGTATTTTGCCTGGGACTGGAGGCTCAACTGTTGCTGCACCACACCTCAACAGTAGTAGGAAGACGGCCCACATGACCCACTGCCCTAGGTTTGTGCGCCAAGGTGCAGAACTGTAGGAGCACAGGATTTATGCCGTCAACTGCTGTTGGGCTCTACACTTACTTAGAGTACCATCAACTGCTTGTGCCCGACTGAGAGTAAGTTGTGTCAATACTGCCTCTTTACCATTTGGGGAGAGGCATGGTACTTGAATGTAGGAGAAAAAGGAGAAGTTCCTTATTGATAAGCGAGTGTGCACCGATAACCTCTCTGCACTTGGCGGAGACAGCCCACGGGAACGAGCTCAAGCCGCCCATAACCTGGAGAGGCCTTCCTCTTCAACCAGCATCCCTGTTTACTTCTCTACACACACTAGGCTTGGCAACAAGAGGTATCCTGCAGTTCATACTCTGGTCACTGGGAGTGATACCAGGTTGGGCATTTCCAACTCCTACTTTGGAAGCAATGCAGCTGCCAAGTGGAGCAAGAAATATTGTACCTCTCTGTATGGAAACTCGTCAGCCAGCACCACCCAGGCGACTGCTGGTCCCAGTCGACCTGCCTCTACATCAGAGCCTAGGAAACCGGTGTGTGAGTACCATGGTAAGTCAGCCCCACCTCAATGGGCTAAGGTCATAGTCAGACATATTGCGGTATACCCACAGTTGATTTTGTACCAAGTTGTAATCCAACACGACCAGTGTTAGTTTCTGGCAACAGTCAGCTAAGAACCAATAATCAGAGCATGCCTAACCTAGTGCACACCAAAGTTTCATTGACTAGTCTAAGTAACACGCATCACTCTTAGTCCTAATGAGAATAATAATATTATCACAATAGTAATACAAGAATAAAATATGCTCACACTGAAGGTCTTGAGAGCCATCAAAAAATATGCTCACTAAATGCACTTAACTTGTGTATTTTCATGGCAGTCAATGAGTGACGGAACAATTCAATTATTGAGACTCAGAATCTACAGATTCTGGCTCGAATAGAGGAATCAAAAATTTTTGAGTTTTTAACTCCATGAGTTTGATTTGATTAGATTATAGAGATTATTTCCTGAAAAGGAAACACCATTTTACTCATATATAAATGAAATTATTACATGTTCCTAATTTAGCACAGGAATTCTTTATGTGCTATCTTATACTTTTAAACTTCTCACTGTGAATTATGTAAATAGCTATGTCATAACTTTCATATTGAGAATGTTTATAAAGTTGCATAATTCCAATGGCAGCAGCAGATATTTGGTTTGAATATGATTAACGTAACTAAGTTTATAGTTGTGGAAAAAATATAAGTGTTTTGTTTTTCAAGTTACCACATCTAAGTAAACTAATAAAATGCTTACTGACACAGAATGCAGCAATGTAGGGTACTATCATTTTTCCATGGAGGAGAATCACTCAAATTGAGATGTGTGTAAATTTACAGTATAAAAATTTTACAAGGAAGGTAAAGTCTCATACTACTTCATACATGAAAACGCAACGTATACATTTGCGCTGAGTTTGCAAGTGTTCAGAAGCACAAAATAAAAGGTTCTGAAATATATTAACTTGTATAAAATCTAAAAAAATGGGTATAGCCACAATGTTAATTACATATATGTCAAGCAGTACTGTTTGCTAGAACACATACGTATTTATATACAACAGTACTTGTTTTGTCATAACAATTTAGAATATCTTTTAAGTTGATGCATGACATCCTTCTACTTATTATTAAATTGACTTTGAATCATCTGTATGATGAACTGGGGACTTCCAACAAAGCTTGATTTGCCGCCACTATTGACGAGACATCAAAAATTGTTCAATGTACCAAGGCACCATGCCAGATATAATTAATCGCCGGCCAAACCACTGAGACAGTGCGGCAGGATCAATGAGTACCACTACACGCAGCTAGAGGTCACTACTAATACCACCGCCAAGGCATGAACCAAGATCCAGTCCTCGCCTCGGACGTCTTACGCCAAGGATCTATGCCATGCCGCTGCACCTGTTGCACCCCTCTGCATGCCAACCCCAGGTGCCTCGTCAAAGGGATGCCGATGCCGCCCCCGCAACAGAGTATAATATTACAAAGTTATTTTACAGATTTTAATTTTGTATTAAGAAACCCTTAAATTTTGTGGGTAGTTCTTTATTTTTTTTATCATGATGCATTCCGTTATTTTATTATTTTTGTTGGGCTTTCGGGTATTAAATTATGTAGATCTGGTTAGGTTGATTCCCTCCTTGTTGAAATGGATGCGAGTCTTTCTTTTGTATACGCTCCCACCTACAAGTCTGCCTTGTTCCAGCCGCCAAAAAAGAGCTTCGGGGAAATATACAGTCTTACAAGCTTTCATCAGCAGCCAAACCACCTCCCTTGGTATCATCAACCTCTGGTTCTGGGGAATGCCTCAAACGCCACAAACCACACAGGCCGCTGCACATCAAACCCACTCGACCAGCTCTGGGACAACTCTGTGTATACCGCCATCTGAAACTCATAATACGTTCCCGCAACCACAGGCCAAACGTCAACCAGGACAGCCGCCCCGAGTAGTTCAACCAAGCGAAAGCCTGACTTTGTTCCATGTCAAAAGCCACTTGTCCAGTAGTCTATGATGGCTGGGCACCTGTCCGCCATTGCGACTAAGCCAAACACCAGAATGCGCCTAGCCTAGAGTCCGCCAAGTCACCTTGACAGCAGACAGGTCAGTACCGAGGACCGTCACGTGTCAAAGTACACTTGTAACTGTAATGGGAATCAGCAACTCCAGAATCAAAAATCTAAAGAACACTGGAATTTAATCAAGAACTGGAATCTGTAAGAATTTTGATTGTACCACCATTACTACTTGACACATGATGTCTTGTTCATTAATACTAAACGACTGCTACTCATCAGCGCAACTGCATTCCTGACAGCTTGTCCACGAGTCATGCCACCGCCACCTGCAAGATTATTTTACCTCCCAGGACAGACGTTCTAAATATAGTTGAATATTTCACCCCATGAGCCACCGAGACCATGCAGAGGTCCGGGGCGAAAACAGCAGTGTGCAGCGAGATGCCGCCACATGAAAGATGCATAGCCCCACCACTCTCCACTACGCCGTATGCACAGAGGATCTAGGCACTGGTCTTGCACCTGCTTTTCCCCCTCTACAGATGCCCTATGCCAGTGGAACAAGGGATGGCCGAGAAGTGTATAAGGAGATGCATCCGAGCCTCCAGATTGTTATTCTGCTACAGTTCTCGATCGCCTCTCCTGCGCCCTCATCGCTCCAGATATTGGTGCCGAAGCTCAAACCTATCCTTACTTCATCGTTCACTTCGTGGAGCCAAAGATCCTCTCCAGCGCCTAACCGAAGGAAGAACCAGCGGCGTCAACAGCTACAAAACTTAGACACGTTTGGTCCCTTACGAACAAACCTGAGAGTAGAACTCACCCCCAGGATATACACGCACCAGCTAACAGCCTATCCCGCTAGCTTTGCACAGGGTGCCTTCCCCTGTAGTACAATAAGGTGTTTACCTCCCGCATAGCCCGTGGGGAATTAGGGAATAGCACCCCTTTCATCTATGTTTATTTCCTTTGGATAAATAAACACCGATCTTACTAGTTCTCTTGACTTTCACTGTGAGCTCCTTCCCTGTGTCATATTGGAGCTGGAGGAATTAGCAGGAGACCGGGTTTTTGGTTTCCGAAAGCACACAAACAACACACTAGCACATCCTTGGAAGGTCACCCATTCTCTGCCCTGGCAGTGAACGATAGAACCATGACACTAGGATACCGCCCCCTGGAAGTTGCCTTGCCGGCTCAAAATCGCCCCCCTACTTCATTGCTCACTTTGTGGTGCAGAGGAGGGGATCTTCCTAGAGTCCGGGGTGACCAAGGACCAGTGGACCCTCACCTCACCATTATTAAAAGGCCACCCATTCCTTGCACCACGTGGGAGGAACGGTAGAGCCACAACACTAGATACACTCCTGGTGGGATAGACTTGCCGGCCAGGGTGCTCAACTTTCACCGCTCCTTGGTGGTGCAGAGAGGGCAGCATTCTGGTGCACGGAAATCTACCCCTATGGTACAACACCATGCGGTTCCCGCAACCATCACCCCGCAGCTAACGCCGTCTCTACCTGGTACAGTTATCGAGAGTGAGACAGTGTTGGCGGCACTAATTTACACCTACACATGAACACTGACACAGCAAATGCAAACCTCCTGCAGCCCCGATTTTTGAGCCTAAAGCCTCACACTCATAGGGATGGAGTGGAGAGACAGGCCAAAAAGGCGAGAGCTATTGCTAAAAATCTCCAGGGACTACATATCCTCCCCAGCAGGTTCGGATTGCTGAGATGCCTCACTGTACGAACACTCACCGTCACGCCGGTGGACTTGTTTGAGCCACCCACCAAGGTCGGGGAAGGATACCACCCTATACTGCAGAAGACACTGTTTGGCATACAACCGACCAGCACGCCAGAACCGCAACTGGCTACCGTACCAGAGCCTATCACCTCCCAGTCGGGGGAAACTCCGGTAGAGGAAACCGAAAGTGTGCACGCATGCACCCAACCACCTCGCCGCCCTATTGCACCATAACCTAAGCCTGCACCTCGCCATATTAAGGTCGTAGAGCAAGACTTTGTACCGAGTCGCCGACCCACTAGGCCCGTATTGTAAACCAGGTGGGCCCCCGTGCCCAGATCAGACTTAAGCCACCTTTAGAAGTGGCTCGCCTAGTGTCGAGCAAGTAACCCAGGGCAGTCAGACAGCCAGGACTGTCACACGTCATGCTGATACAATATTTTTCTTAATTTTAAAACAAATTTTATAATACTCAACTATGAATTAAGTTTCACAGTAATGCAGATATGCTCTACAAGATATCCTGTAATTTGAAAATAACATAATGTCTTTACTTGGGTATAATGTCCACTCCTGTATGACAACCTTACCCTTTTTTATCAAGGTATACAGGAAAAACGTTTGGGGCATCAATTTCTCCTGGTAACAATAGTCTGTTGCCTAGTTAACTGTTTACACAATGTTTCCTTTTCACTACCACCAATGAGCACATAGCTACAGCAGGAATGGCAATGTCAGCCACACGATGCTAATAGAAACAAAGCAGCTACCTGTTAATGAGAGAGGAGTGGGAGGTTGGCTTTCACGCTGGTCAGTTAGCACATGGTGATGCTGACAGGCAAGTATGTAGTCCATGTTTGAAGATTTGAAATATCTTTACTGCATTTACACACATTTATTCTAAAGGTGTAATGTGTCATGAGACCAGCTGTCTTTTGTGTTTAAATAAACTTCTTGTCTGGATATATGTATTGATGACACTCAGATTGTACCCACTGACCTTGACGACTTCCACTCATGTTTATCAATCACACAGCACAAATCTGCAAGCAGCAGAGTCAAAACGACCTAAGCCACAAATTATAAACCCATCCTATTTACCAAAAAAAAGTTTATTTAGCGAAAATATGGTATGAGAGAGAGAGAGAGTGAGAGAGAGTGTGAGTGAGTGAGTGTGTGTGTGTGTGTGCGCGCGTGCGTGTGTATATGTTTCAATCTCTAGCCTGTATGTATACTTTATTAAGTACAAATGACAAATGAAGTACAGCTGATAATCACTGACCTTGCTTTGTCGAATCCTCTTTGTGCTTGTGCCTCACTTTCCTTTCCCGGTTAAATACCACTTTGTCCCATAGTTTCAGCCAGTGTAAAAGTGTCCTATTGGTCACCTGTCAACACAAGCATAATTGTGTACAAATAACTATATACTATTTATTAACAGCACTTGAATGCCTGAGGCCTAAATATATGCAAACAAAGTAGGGTACTTCTAAAGAAGATCCAAATTTATACACTTTCTAAATACCTTTGCTATTTTGTGTATGTGCATGTGTATACATACTAATGTGCACATAGCATGGGCACACACTGTTCACCTATCCCTACCCATTTCTCTCTCCATTTCTCCTCTCTCTATCTCTCTCTCTCTCTACCATCTACTTCCTCTCTTTCACCCTCTCATCACTCTTGCTCTCTCCTGGACAGAAAAAGGTAGACACCATAAAAGATACAGCAAAACATCATGGAATCAATTACACAGGACCAAAAACATTGTTACATATTAAGTATGGATAAAATGCAGGTAACCACTCAAGCTGGTATGGTGTTGCACAAAACCTGAATACTATCCTGCAGCATATACAATATTTCCAAGTGCCAAGAGAGTTCATCCAGCTTTTGGGTGGATTAAATGTGCTGGAGGAGACAGTCCGCCATACGGTCACATATGTGTTCAATTGACCATAGGGCTGATGGTCTCGCAGGCCAAGGCATTGACGTGTGACGTACCGGGAATAAATACACACTATCATGTCTTTGTAGTGGATGTTAGGCCTTTGTCTAGATGGTGAGCCAGGCACTTCTATATGTACAAGGGGTTCAGTTTTTCTTGGGTATTGATGCCTTCCCGTTGAACAAAACTAGCAGTATGGCTATGCTGCAGGACACAAAATTAGGTGTGGGCAACACGGTGCGACATTTGGGTGACACTACTGCCTTAGATATACCCAAGGTCTGTAAAAGGGGAAGTTGCTGCTGCGCGCTGAGTGGCTACCTGCTTGTGACATAGCGTGCAGCCCTGAACCGAGTGCGTGGCGCAAGAGCCGAATATAAAGGAAAAACAAACTCGTTATTACAACCAAACCATTAAAGATAATGGCACGTAATGTTGAGTGTTCGGAAAGAAACATTAACGGACACCTATCGAAGGTCTTGTTTCATTTTATCTGAGGCACTCGCCTCGCAATAAAATAAATTATCACGCTGTTTTGTGTGCTCGTGTTACTGTAGTTAAAATGTTTTTCACTTATAAGGTAAGGTTTTGTAAGCATATGAAATGCAGCTAAATATTAAAATTGAAAATTTTTGCTTAGTCAACAGTCATAGACATAACAGATTTGTAAAAAGATAGAGGTTCTTTGTTTCAAAATAATAAAAAAAATGCTGCGACATATTATGAGCTAACGTAAAAATATAGAAACCGAAACAACCATAGCCCCACATTTACAAGTGTGTTATTTTTAATACGTTCATATACAGAAACAGAATGCTCAGAGGTAATTTCAGTTTAAATCAAACATCCTTCCAGGGAAATATTAACATGTTTTAAGAATATAGTGTATTTAAAATGTACATTTTTCAAGCAGAGAGACAGAGACAGACAGACACACTCAAGGAATGCATTTCATGATAAAATAAAAAAACGTAATAAAACACAATTGAGTTAACTCATAACATTTATCTAAAGTTACTTTTGAAATGGACTAAGAACAGTGTAATAGCAGCTTCATGAAATATTCTTGTGGTCTGCATTTGTAATTCAAGAGTTGTTACTATATTTACGGCAACTTTGCTGAAAATCTACCTCTACAGAATGGCACTGTTAAAAATTTTCCATCATTTGACGGAGATTTTTATAGAAATTTATCGTTTATATACGCAAATCAGATCTGTTACGACGTAAAACAAACTGATTTCCGTACTTAACAAAATACAAAGCTATCCGTGATCGTCATAGCTGCGTGGTTGTGGAACAAACAATGCCAATGATACACAAAGTCTTCTTAACAACCGTAAAATAAAAAAAAGTTTGTTCCTGTGCCTTTTAAAACATTTGCATCTCAAACGCTGCAATTTAAAACATTACAAGATAGCATAAATACTTTGTAACAGACAGCATCTTCAAACACTTCAATCATACAGAAGATTGAAAATGTGTATTATTGTGAATATCAACAACACTCGTGAAGTATCCACATAGGAGTATGGTGGATGAGCAGGGCGCTAGGTTACTAATGTATTTATTCATGTTAAAATCCCGCTTCAGGACAAAATGGACGTAAAATATTTCATCTATTTCTGTTACACAGTGCAACATCCTCGTTTAGGCTATTCACGGTAAAGTGAGCACATTTGAAAGCCCTCCCATTTGGAATAATAGGCAATAAATGTGTGTTATTTTAGCCCTAGACGTTAACTTCCGAGTACGGTGGAATATATTCACTGTATTTATTACTTACATGGCAATATTCATTTGAAAAGTTGGTTAAAGGATAAAAAATGGTTTTAAGGAAAAAGTAACTAAGGCCTCAAAAGTGCTCACTTCACAATGACAATGACAATAATGCAATATTTGGAAAACCACGTCGCATGTCACTGTGAAATAATGTAAAAGATACACGGAAAGTTCTGTAGATTCAAGGAAAGTCCGTTACTGAGGAAAATTTGTGTCCGTGATATTACGGAGGTTTCTGGATACATTTTTACAAGTACTTCTCCGTAATTCTACTGAAAACTTTTCATTGTGGTAGTATTACTTCATTGTTCAATTCAAAAGAAAACAGTTTCCTGTCAGTTCGGAATCAAAAACCAGAGGCAGAAAACAATAGCAAGAAACATCGTTATGAGTCGAAGTGTTGAGAGCAGGTGTAAGATGTATCTGGGTTGAATTTGTCTTCTCTTCTACATTTAAAGATCCATACCATTTTCCGTGGATCCTTCAGAGATCTAGGATAATAAATTAAATTGCAGTGCTATTTAGTTTTTTCTTAATTGTTGCTGCAAACTGCAACAGCACACCTTGTACCTGGCGTCATACAGTCTACTCAGACAACAGAAAACACATGGTCATCGTCAAAACAACAAATAGCTTGCTCGCACGGAAACTAATGCCGCGATGAATGCAGGCAGGGCTGCCTAGGAGGGCTGCAGGCTACATCACGCCTCTGCCCCTCTGCCCAGACCCCACTTCTATATGGTCCTTCTTGGGCCAACCTCCCCTTTTGCATACCTTGAGATATACCTGGACGACGTATGAGTGGAGCAGCACTTGAGGAAAGTGTGGCGCACTCCAGCACAGAATTGTAGTAGACAGTGGTCTGTGACTTGGGCAGAGATGTGGGACGCAAGACAGCGGGTACTAGGTAGGCTACAATTGATGTCTGCGGCTGTTCTGGTTGTCTCAGATGCTCAATGACCCACCATGGGTGTAGGCTGTTCATGGTAAAGCGAGCACTTTTTAAGACCCTTATAAATTTTCACTTTCCCCAATTTCTATCTTCCTGTTGCTTTTTAATATAAACATTGCAATGTGACCAACAAACACAGTTTATACATTTCACCACACTCACAAGTTAATGCCTGAGGCTGCAATAAAATATATCTATAAGTGGTTAATGTTAGTTAGGAGGGCTTTAAAAAGTGCTCACTTTGCCATGAATAGCCTATACTCTGTGGAACCAGTCTTCTCAGGCAGTGAGAAGAGATCTCTGGGCACTGGAACATTGTTTTGCAAACGGTGTAGCGCTTGCGCCTGTTCTTGAGATGTTAGGTAAGCTATCTGTTTAACCAGGGAAGGCTGATATTCGTATGTTCTACCAGATGCTAAGAGTATCTGCCTAACCTTCTCCTCAGTCCTTACCTCTGGGCACAGGGTATTAGGGATTGGACATTACCCTTACTACTGCTGTGCCACGTCTGCAGGCTCCTTGCGCAGTTACGTGTGGCACTTCATGAGGGCAGCGGACACCTTATTCCCAAGTCTAGCGGAGACTGCGGGTCACAAGGGAAGTCAGGCCTCACCTTGTCCAATGGCGCACACGGGTGTGTGGCCCTGTCTCAGTCTTCCCAACCTAGGGGACACAAGTTTCTCCAAGCGGAGCCTGCTCAAGAGACGCAAGTGAACACCAGGCCGACAAACTGTTGCCAGGACAGTGTACCTGTGTGGCTTCTATTTTCCATCAAACCCATAGGGTTGAGGGGAAGGATGACAAAAGCTAGTAAGTGTACTGGTAGGATAGTGTAGACATGTTTGAGCGAAATTTCCCGGGATCACCTGCAACACTGTTACGCAAGGGTGCTAAGTCTACAGGGAAAGTACTCAATTTAAAAACTGGCATACATTTTACTCCGTTTAACGGAAATAAACACGTGATGACGGCACTCTAGTTCCTGATCAATGGCGTGAGTATCAGCCGGAAAGCTAAAAGTGCAGTTTATGATGGTCGGTAGAGAGGACCAACGTACAAAAAGGAGAATGCAGTGTAAGATGCTGTGAGCTAAGTAACAAACTCTTTCATTGTTGAATGTACTGGCATTTATAATGACGTAAAGTAATCACTGACACATTGCAGGGTGAACTAAGCAAGGATGTGACAGGGTTTGTGGGGTACGTAGCGGAGAGCTCCTAACTAACATATCCTAAACATATAGCAAGTGTAGCTTAAGCAATGTATACGGGATGTTGTCCTGAGCAACGGGTGCTAAGGACAAATGTATAATGTAGAACGGGTGCGAGTGCTAGGAAGAACCGAGTTCAATCTGATCAAGTCTGAGCGTCGGGTGCTAGAAATGAAAAGTGGCTTGGAGACATGGGCTGTCTCCACTTTTATACTAATCTAGGACCACTGCCCGCTACTCATTGGCTCATGCTGCTAGGACGAGGGGTAGTCGCAGAGCGGGGGGCGCAAAACGCATGGCTTACCTTTGTGACGTCACCGGCCGGCCGAAAGGGATGCGAAACAAAAGACAAATGTTAATTACTACTAGGGCTATCTAGCAAGGAGTAAGAGAACTCTGGCACGTGCCGCTAATATCAACTATTCAATTATGATTACGACTCATCTCACTGCAAACCTAGTATACCTACTTCTACCCCCAAGTGAGTCGAACCCCACGCCAACCCGTACACGGAAGTCGCGGCCTCACAATCCTGGAAAGCAGCCGGACACGTGGATATGAAAGGTTACGCAAGACAGTGGCGCATCACCCTCCCGCCCCTCGCGGAGTCTACAAGCCGTCAGCCGCCTCGGGCATGCCCGAGCGCCACCGAAGTTACGCGATGGCTGAGAGATGACTAAAGGGTGCTACCTCCACTCCAGCCTCGCAACAGAGAGATGTCACACACACTCCCCCACAGCCGCCGCGACATGTGCTACCCTGACTATATAAGTCAGTGCGCTGCGGGCCGCGCACGTTGTTCCTGCCAGTCTTCGAGCTCACTCCATCACTTCCAAAGCTGGACTCCTCCGACTACTAATAGATATTCGGGAGCCCTCCCAGAGGCTGCCACCAACAGCCCAAAACTCTTCAGCAGCCATCCAGAGGCTGCTACCATTGGCGTCAACGAATCAAGAGTCACCCAAGGCTGCCTACCTTGGACTTTGCTCAACAGTCTTCGGCAGCCACCAGCGGCTACCAGCATTGACGTCAATAGACTTGAGCAGTTACCAGTGGCTGCTACCATTGCCATCACCATTAGAGCCCTGCAGTACCCGCAACCAGATGCTCCAGTGACGCCAATCAAATTACCAAGTTACCAGAAGCTTCTTCAGTAACTAGAGACATACCACACACCACCTTCACTGTCTCCTACAGACACCCCGGTTATAGTTAGTTTTGTCGTAAGCAATTTTCGTCAGTTTTATTTCACTTTCCCTAACTAGCCTAGGACCAGATCACCTACACCTGGCTACCATAGGTTTACTTCCAGTCACCCGTCTACTTGGCAGGAGAGCATGAGTCACTGTGTTTACTAAGCGATTAATAAACACAGCTTTGTTTCTTCTAACTACAAGTCTCATTCATAGAGTACTTTTGAACCAACTGCTAGGAGAACCTGCGCCAAGTACCGCCGACCAAAAACGGCAAATTGTTACTACGATCTAGCTATAACTGGAGATTCCCCCTCAGGCAGCTCCAGTTCTGATACACACATATTAGTAGGCCATCCATTTTATTCCTACCAAGTATACAGGTACTGGAGGAATAAAATAGAGGAGCCCCAATCACTAGAAACACTTTCCACCCAGGGAGAGACAGTATACCTGGATTGTACCCCTACCGGAGCACCTGGGTGCTAATGGGGTAACTTGCTCAGGTGCTACGGCCTGGCCTTGGTTGGGAAACTCACACACAGTAGTAACAGTGGTAGCCCACATGGCTTCAATGCTTCTGGTTCTGAGGCACCGGGCTCGTGCTACCAGCCACTACTGGGCAACACTATTCTAGGATCACTTGTGTCCATGATGCTTGACCCACAGTTCTCAGCAGCCAAACCCGCTCTATGCCATTTAAGATGAGACACAGCGCAAGAAGGGAGGAGCAAAGAGTTGCTTGCCTTTCTGCCAAGCAGTCGAGTGGTTTAGCTTCCCCTACAGCAGGCCGACAGGTAGAACGAGACTAAACCAGCATCAACTGTCTGCAGTCAACCACCACTTGTCATCAAGATGTCCATAATTAAACCCTGAAAGCACAACTGGCCTAAGTGCAACTAAAGCCACATGACCGTGATCCAGCTTTAGCTAATCGGACAATCTGCAAGGCAGACAGTACAATCTCACACATTAACGGGGTAAGGTTAACTTCCAACTCAGCAACAATTGACATAGGGATGGAGCGGAAGTCGTTAATAACTCAATTGTTGAAAAGACGTCATGCGTCAGTATAGTGTCTGTACTTTGTACAGCATGTTGCACAATGACCATTACATAGATGTACATTACCTGGCTGCATAAAGTCATCAACACATGCTGTACATTTGGTAGGAAATGTGGACTACGATCTTTGAAACTTATTGGTGGCCTGACTGTGTGCTATGCACATACACAACTTGTTCTTGAATCATAAATAAGGGCAAGTCAAACCATAACTCCAGATGTAGGAATCCTATTTCAAAATGGAAATGCTTCTGATGGTCCCCTCAGCAGTGCCAGGTCTGGATACGACTATCATCAACACCAACAGCAAAATGTAATTCTTCGGAAAAGACAAACTGATGCCATTCCTGCATCCAATCTTGAGGTTTGGTGTACCAGTGAAAATTGCAGAGGGCACCGTGACTGCAATCCACACATGGTAGTGTAGGCCTCATTGACGCCTGAATTTGTGATGACGATGTAGTACAGTCAGCTGATGCACTTCCGGAGGAAAGAAAAGCTTATGAGATCACTTTCCCATCTGTGTGTATGTATGTGTGTGTACCCCCCACTCCCCTTCAATTCTTAAACATGCCAACCAAATTTCACCAAACTTGGTACACATATAGTACTGAGAATGACACCTGACTTTCACAGTTTTCAAACACGCTAATATCTAGGGTGATATGTCCTATTTCTGGAACCATTCAACCAATTTAAATCAAATTTTGTATGCTAGCAGAGCAATGTGTAAGTATAAATTTCTGAAATAATTTTTTGTTATTAATCCACCATTTTGGAAGACAACACTAAACAAAAAATATAAATTTTACATTATATCACCAAAACTATTAAACAGATTCCCACCCAATTTGGCAAAGTAAACGTAAGTGAGTGATCTTGATTATGTACTTATTTTTCAAAATGGTGGCCATAGATATTTGAGGTTTTTTGGTATATCTACTATACTATTTAACCAATCTGGTCTAATTTTGTATATTGAAAAAATTTAGGCTATTACAAGCATTATATATGCCAACACAGAGAGCCAATTTTGACAGCTGTTTTGTAAAGTACCACACGAATAAATACAGTTTTATGTAACAGCTCAGTAAAAAATTAACAGATTCCTACATAATTTGGCAAACAAGTAGCACTGTGGCAGATCATGTTAAATGATATATTTTAAGTATGGCAGAAACTTATTTTCAAAATGGAGACCATATAACCATTTTAGCTTAGAATGTTATATAGTTGAAATGATGTAATCAATTCCAACTTATCTTTGTATGCTGGCAGTAGATATTATAACTATCAACAGTATCTACATGAAGTAACTTTTGCCAGCCATTTGGTAAGATAGCACCACATGAATAAATACAGTTTTATGTCATATCTCCGTAAACAATTAACCAATTCCTACCAAATTCGGCAAACAAATAGCACTGCGACAGATCACGTCAAATGATATTTTTTAAGTATATCAGACACTTATTTCCCAAATGGCGGCCATATAACCATTTTAGTTTAGAATTTTATTTTGTCGAAATCATGTAATGAATTCCAACTTATCTTTGTATGCTGGCAATAGATATTACACCTATCAACTGTATTCTACATGAAGCATATTTTGTCTGACATTTTAAAAAAATGGCAGCCTGATTGCCGTTTTAGTTTAGTATACTTTATTGCCAAAACCATGTAATCAATTTCAACTGGATTTTGTACGCTGGCAGTATATATTACAACTATCAGATGTGTCTACATGGAACATCTTTTGTCTGCCATTTTGTACGATAGCACCATACAAATGAAAAGTTTTTGTCATATATAGGGAAACAATCAACCCATTCTTATGGTATAAACAGATATGTTTTAGGTCTGGCAGTTATTTTTTTAATGGTCCCAATATAAATAATTTAGTTTAGTATGTTGTCTCTATAAAACAATTTTACAAAATTCAACCAAAGTTTGTACACTAACAGTATTCATTAGATGCATCAATTGTACATACAGAGATCCAATTATTCTTACCTATTTGCAAATTAACGTCAGTGGAAAAAAATTGAACATTTTGCCATATTTGTGGAACATTTAAACTAATTTCCATCAAATTGGGCAAATCATAAATGCTACATAAGGACATGTAAACTGACATAAAAGTGGGTCAGAAAACAATGTTCAAAATGGTGTCATCATAAATAATTTAGATAAGTTTGAAACATGACGCATGACAATCTTCCTTTTTGCTAGTTTTCAGACGACCTCAGCCCCATCCTTATGTTTAGCATTGGGATTTATTTTAACATTACGCAGCTGACTCTCCAGGGGGAAGGAAGTTACTCAAGCGCATCAACACCATCTTTTTGTACCCACATGCACTAGCATGGCCCACCCTTCTGTCTACTTCAGTGGTGGAACGGGGTATCACACAGGTACACTGCCTTCTGCCAGTTTGTCGGCTCAGTGTCCGTCAGACACTCCACTGCAGTCCCCGCAAAGAGAGACAGGCGTTCCTTGAGCTGGAGACTTGGAGGAAGCCATTCCCACGTGACAGTCCCTAGACGAGTGCGGCCAGACTTACAGTGCGTACTGCGGTACCCGCCAGGTGCTGGAATAGGGTACCCACGACTACTGCCTCCACGTGGTGTTACAAGTAATTCGGAAAATAAGGAACCTGCCCTCCATTCCTCGACAGAGAGATTGCACTGTGTTACCAAATGCCCTATTCCAAAAGGCATAGCATTAAGAAAAAAGTGAGGATGACCTTGCTTGCTTCTGGATGCCTCGAGTTTTCACCGGCATTAGTAGCATCGATAGGCAAACTTAGTCCTAGAGAGCAAGCCCAGGCTGTGCGACACCTGCAAGACAGTGGCACAGTCGATTCCTACTAGCCTCTTCTGTGAGCCTACCCGCACAGGACTTGCTGAGATTCAGCCGTGGATCGCCGAACTGCTTCGCATACCTACACCTCAGCAGCCTATCATAGCTTATAGGGTTAGGATACCCGACATGCTCCGTCCTGCTCCCACGCCAAAGCCTGCGACACACCAGCACTCACCTGCACTGCCTATTGAAACATGCCCGCAATCAGTGATCCGTTGCCCAGGCACACAGATACGGGTGGCAGCTCCCAAATGCCTGATTGCAGCAAAAGTCATTGATTTTGTGCCCTGTCGACAGCAACCCAGGCCAGTTCTATATAGCAGGAGGGTTCCAGCACCCCGCAAGGACTATACCTCAGATATTACAGGAGCGCTCTGTCTAGCTCCTGGCCAAAAACTGCAGGGGATCTATTCATTGGCGTAGTAAGTACAATACCAGCATACCCATCATGCGTCACACATATATATCACAGTTTAACCAAATTCAACCAAACTTTGTATATTGATAGTATACATTACACTCACCATATACAGAGCCTCTTTGTTAGCAATTTTGTATGATAGCAGCAAAAAGGAAATCTCATTTTTCATGTCATCTCACGGACCAATCAACTGATTTACACCAAATTCTTCCTGCAAGTAGCACTGCCATAGGCCATGTAAACTTACATGTTTTTAAGTGTCTCAATCAATTATTTTCAAAATGACGGCTCTGTAAATATGTTAGGTTAGTAAACTCTACCGTCTGAAACATTACACTGATTAAATCCAAAGTTAATTCTCAGAATCCAACCTCTGTAATGTAGTTGATTGCATGCTAGCTTATGGTAGGAGATTATCTGGGTTTGAGACCCAGGTAACGCAAGTGCGTTATTGTAATTGTCTCATTACTGTTGCATATATTACCTGTTTAATCTCTAATAAATGTTTACAACAAGATCTAAAGTTCTACCTACCAACTCAGATTTACAAAACTTTTTAAAAAATTAATTGCACCAATGTCGAGGAAAGCAGGCTCATTAATTATAATGGTAACTACTTGTTTTTATTTACCCTCATGTTCTGTAGTCCACTGCATCAAGCAAGAGTCTTGCATACATGATGTACAGACTTCATGTATCCACTCCCCATTAACAAAACTGAACATTGCTCATGGTGTGTCTTATGTGAGAGGGTGTTCGTCACAATGCACAACCAGACTTGTGCAGTTCCACTATACAATTTCATTCAAATTCATTCAACTGTTGATGAGCTACCTACTCTCAAATGACATGAGGGAATGGGCCATTCACGGTAAAGTGAGCACTTTTGAGGCCCTAGTTACTTTTTTCTTTCAGCCATCTTTTATCCTTTAACCACATTTCTAAATAAATATTGCCTTGTAAGTAATAAACAGTGTGTGTATATTCCACTGCACTCGGAATTTAATGTCTAAGGCTAAAATAGAACACATTTTTGGGCCATTATTCCAAATGAGAGGGCTTTCAAAAGTGCTCACTTTACAGTGAACAGCCTAGAACTCAAGGTGACCATTGTTTTCTGGAAATTTCTTTTCTCTATCTAGTTGTGTGTATGTAAATAAACATATAAAACAAAGAAATTTAATGTCAAAATAACATTAATTCTCATTACAAATTACACTAAAGCAGTAAACAATCAAGCAACAGAACAAAAATTATTCCAGCATAAAAAATACTTCCTGAATACTAAAAATTATAAAACAGTTATGCATTAAATAGAACAACATTATTTAATAAACACACTACACATACTGTAATCATGATATGAAGTTTTCTTTACAGTATCTGATGCTCAAAATGTAATTGTATTTCTTATATCTTTTATAGGCTCACTTCACAGCAAACAATTTTGAAAGCCCTCTCATATGGAATAACAGTGAATAAATATATTTTGTTTTAGCCTTGGGCAATAACTTCCGAGTTCGGTGGATTATAAACACTGTGTTTATTACTTACGTGACAATATTTTTATATAGGCTATTCATGGTAAAGTGAGCACTTTCGAAAGCTCTCTCATTTGGAATAATAGTCAATAAATATATTTTATTTTAACCTAAGAGTATGGTGAAATATACACATTGTGTTATTACTTACATGGTAATATTTATTTTAAATGGGAGTTAAAGGATAAAAAATGGCTGAAAGAAAAAAGGTAACTAGGGCCTCAAAAAAGTGCTCACTTTATAGTGAACAGCTTATAAAAAGGTGAATAAAGAATAACAAAATTGCTGAATGGAAAAAGTAACAAGGGGCTCAAATTTCTCTCTTTACCATGAACAGCCTACACCAGAAAATTATACAGAGTGGTTACTCAAACACAATAAACAGTACAAGCCATTGCAAGTACATAATATGACACGACTAACCTCTTCACTAAGTAGGTCAATGTAGCTGCAAGGTTTGTACTTCACTACCCAGAGGTCAGTGGTTTCCTGTTCACTCTCATCCTCACTCGTCAACTCGCAGCCAGAGTCACGGTTCTCCTGAAGTACTTGTGCCAGCTGGGCATCAACTTCCATCTGCTTACGCTCCATTCTCTTTTCAAGCTGCACATAAGTATATGTTCACTATAGCATGTAGTTAAAAAAAAAAACACTACATACATGCATTCAAACACACAATACTACACGAGTATTAACTTGGACTGATAAAAAGTGGTGCATAATAAATAAAAAGATATGATGAAAACAATGTAAAAATAGGCTTTACTGTATAAGTTAGTCCCTTTGAAATGTCTTTCTTTTGCTCACACAATAAGTTATAAATTAACAGTACAGTAAAACCCCTCTAGTATGACCCCATTTACAGTATTACAACCACCTCTCTATTATGACCCAATCCCAAGGAACTGTGAAAAGTTTGGGTCGAAAAAGTAAAAAATTTGAGGCACGTCTAAAAATAGATACAGTAATCCTTCGCCAACCGCGGTATCTTGAACAGCGGTTTCAGTTATGCGCGGATTTGTTTTTGTAGACCTTTTCTCCAACCGCAGTACTTGTTTCTATTATCCACGGTTTTCAGTCTATGGAAAACTAGCCCTTACTGATGTTAGTGGTAGCACATTTCTCAAGCTACCGTCATAGCCTTTGACATTTGTTGCAATAAATTACTTAATGCCAGAAGGAGACTCTGGTGTATTGTAGGTGGAAGTTCAAGAAGGGGGGGGGGGGGGAGTTACAGGCCAGATCAGTAAGGATTCTTTGTCCTAGTCACATGCCGCCACCTCTGCCTTACCCTCCCTGTCTTTTTTAGCTTCCATTATCCCTCCCCTTTTGCTGTAAAAACAGCGGCACATTACACAGACTAGTTTCTTAATCAGTGTATGTATGATAACTTCAAATTTAAGTCAATGCCCTTTTTTTTAATGATTGTTTTTAAGTTTGTGTGTGCCCACGCCTAAGTTGTACGCTAATTTTTTATGGTGGGCAATTGTTTATTTTCTTGTGAAGTCAATTTTATGTGTAAAGTCAATTAAGATAAGAGTGTGCAAATAAAATGTGTTCATAAGTTACTGGTACCATATTATGGCGAGTGAGTCTGTGTACGTGTATAGGCAATGTCAAAAGTTTTTGATGGAAAATTCGGAATAGTTAGTATTTCAAGTAGACAGCACTAAATATTTATATTCCCGTAAACATTGCAGCGCCTCATAGTACCAGTGCAGAGGCCAACAAGCGCCTACATTTCGTATAAATTCAACACATTGACGTGAATCACATCCATCAGAATGTTTTCCCAACGCCGGGCCGTTGTTACGAAGTGAACCGGCCCTGTAACGATGACAGTGGCGGCGGGTGGGTGGTTGCCGCCCACCATCTTGTAGCGACCGAGTGACAGCTGCCCAGCCTGAGAATCTAGGGCTGAGCTTCAGCATCAAACCGCCATGCTTGCGCCTGGCCGCGCTGCAGAGGATCTAGGCGCTTGCCCAGCTATGTACATGGCCAGACCAAAGCAAGAGCACGGTGCGCGCACACACGTATTGTGCAACGCCACCTAAACTTTTTAATCGCTACATGCCTCATAGAAATGTATGACCCTAGAGACCTGCATAATAGATCTTTAATAATAACTTAATATTTTAATAATACATAGTCTAAACTTTTCACACACTTTCAATGGCCATGTCATACTGTGTTTAGGCCTTCTTTTTTACAACAAGAAATGGTCCAATATACCTTTCTTGGGTGTCAAATTAATCAGGAGATGTCCAGCTATTAAAATATATATACAGTATTTGTATTTAATTTAAAGTGTATTTTTTAATGCGCTAGAGACGATTGAACATGAACTTCATGTAAAAAATGGCAAGTTTGGGGGCATAGGGGTTAGGAGTGGGTCAAAATCTGCCCAAAATTTCCCAATTTTTTATTTCCCCCCCCCATTTCGACCCTATTCTCGGGAACCGTGAGGGGTCGTAATAGAGAGGTTCTACTTTAATAAGAAAATGTTTTAGTTTCGTAGGCAAGAATAAAGAAAATTATAGAAAAAGATTTACACTGATGATAAGATTATTACATTATTACATGACTGGCAAAGAAGAAAGATCAGTTCTGTTATAAATTCACCCACAGCAAACTCCATTCTGTGCAAGCCGACACATAATTCCTGCGCTGCAGCAGTGAACTACACTATGAAAGTGTAACTAAACAACTTACTATCTGCTGCGCTGCATTCCAGATGGTATCATAGGCCACGCTGAGCAGACCTATTGTCTTCCCCTGCACCCCCACGTCTTTGATCTGAAACAAAATATGTTAGACAACAAAGTCCTCCAGTTTTCTATTGCATAAAAATAAAAGGTTGTAGTTGCACATAATCAAAAACAAAGCATGTATAAATCCATAACCAGCATAAAGAATGAATTTCAATCCACGACACTAAGGTTATATTTCAACCAAGGTAAATAAAAATCAAACTTTTTTTTTTTACAAAAAAAAAAAAAAACTAATTTAGTTTTGTTTTGAAGCGCGTTGGTTTTAAAGAAATCAACTTTTAAGCCACCCGGTACAAGGAGAGACCTCTTATTGTACCTGTAACGTTGGCAGAACACCACACGTTAGGGTTGGTGGCATGAGGGTTACAACCTCACCTGCCAATGTGTAAATATCACAGGGAATGTACACAAATAACAAATTATTCACATACGAAGTCACCTGAGGGGTCGCACACAAGTCCCAGGCTTGCAGCTCAATGGGTGCTTCTCACGTTGAATGGGGAGATTACGAGATGAGGTATCTTGTGGAGCATTTGATGTAGGTGGCTTGGACATAGGAACCCTAAGTAACAATTTGAAATAGAATTTACATTCGTACACGGTATGTGTACGAGAGGTATGGGTGCCCTTCAAATACTTGGACTCAAGCGTCCCATAAATCATGCCTGGGGGAGATTATTCCCTCCTGGGCAAGGAGCCAGTATACATCGTGGGACATGTGGGTTTGCATGATTGGACAAAATAAGATACACTGGGCAACACTCCCCGCCGACATGTTATCTGTGGTCTCGCAGGCAATGGAACTCTTCTCTGCTCCATTGGTGGTGGTGGGGCGGCCGGCTGAGGAACAGCGGCTGACCCTGGTTGTGACGGCGTGGTGCTCGTGCTGCTTGGTGAGGTGAGGGAGGGGTGTATAGGTACGACAGTGTATTCATGGGTTAATACAAAAGGTTCTATGCTGAATACGGCCGTGTCACAGTGAAGTAAAATTAGGTACTCAAATGGCAATCTGCCAGGGTTTCTTGTTGGAAAATAAAATAATAACTCAGTATCTTGTGGTTCAATAATGGAATTGTGATTTATCTCCTCCTCGAGGAGTTTCAGATAAGACGGTTCCTCGCACCACTCTTATAATTCTTCGGCACAAGGCCGATCTAAGGAAATTAACTCTGATTTTAATCAATGATAAATAAAGAAATGTACATGCTGTGAATCCAGGTATAGTTAGCAGTCCTAATGTGTACGTCCAGGTATGCGACTAGACCCAACGTGTCTTGCCACTTAACCTCTCCAGGCCATGCACTAGCCCGGAGGGTTATACAGCAGATCACGCAAGCATCTGCAGTACCTGGGTGTATTGGGTTCCTAGAGAAGGGCTCCCCTGAATATTAACCAGTGCAATACCCTGAGCATTGCCATGGCCAAACTCGGAATACAGCTCTGTTTTACTTGTACTTGTCGTTTCGCTGTTCTCACGCAACCGGTGTTATTTCACATACACACACAAAAAGAGTTTAAAATTTGACTTGTCTTTCAAAATCACGAGGGACACAAGGTTATTAAAGCTAGGATTAAAAAGGTTTTGCAATTCACTGGATTGGGTGTGACTTTAATTAATGCACTAACATAATTTTAAATATAATCCAATACAACAAAGTGAGATTAAAATAGTTACATCAACGGGCGTTAACATAGAGAACTTCACTTCAATGTCTTAACTTATTACAAAATACTACGGAAGTCAATTATAATAAAAGAAATGCAATTCAGGTGAAGGCTACCTGATTACGTTACATTACTTAGCTTTTGTGTAGGATTGAGAATTTAATAAAAGAATAATTATTTAAATTATGCTGCTAACCCAAGGGTCCTAACTTCACTTTGAAAGAGAGTCCAGATGGGACCTCGTAGTTTTAGAACACATGGTTCCCTACTAGACTGGTAGAGATGGCCAGGCTAGGGCCTTAAGAGGTGTCTTGAAGAGACTACGTCACAGTGACCTTAAGTTGCCTGGAGAGGTACAGGGTTAGGAAGGATTAGGATGACTGGAGGTGCTGCAGAAGAGATGTCTTCTGGGGATGATGACCTCTGGGAAGATGGCGTCATCGTGGTTGCTGTCGACTAGCGGCGTAGCTGCAGGACGTCCAGCCCTTAGTCAGGATGCACCCGGCCTTCACAGCCAAGAAGGGGCGAAGCAAGACTATTACCGTTGCAGGTGTCGACTCTGGCCTTCACAGCCTTGGAAAAGATGAGTGACTCCGGTGAGCCACCCCGAGCAACTCTGGAGGCTTGGCTGAGTCTGCCTTTTATAGTGATCTCCAGCGATCTTAGGCGCTCCTAGGGGTGCACGGGCTTGGCCCCGCCTCTTAGGGGTGGAGCTTGTGACGTCACAGGCATGGACCATGGATGCTTATCTTGCATGTCGCTCGGCACCTGCTGTGAAAAATCTTTGTACTCTGGATGCTCAAGTAAGCCGTGATCCTTCTGTGATTGGCCCGTTTCCTTCTGCGGCACCAAATCCAAACGTTGTGCTCTTCAGTTAGCGAGCATGGTGAAGCAGAATATTGTTGCTTGGGGGGGGGGGGCCCCCCTTTCTGTCTATTCTGGTGGACAGTGTAAGCTAGAAGCACGGGGTTAAAGGTATGTTACTGTCGGCAACTTCTGGGAGGTTCCCCATGTCCTGTATTCATTACTGTTGAGAGACATGCCCATGTGGTATGCAATATTCAGATGGGTGAAGTCGCGTGTCTGAAGTGCACTCCCTCTAAGCGCGAAATACGTTGTGTGTCAGTTTAATTACAACTTATTTTAATTGGGTCTTTTTCATACATTATAATAGATTCCATACTCCTTGAACTGTGGTTTTTGACATAATGCTCCATAATTAAGTAACTGTATCCTGTAACAATGTTTTAAACAGTTCTTACTCCATTTGTAACCTTCTATATTTGCCCATCCCTACAATTTCATAAATGTAAAGCACCTCCTGTTAATGTTCTTAATATTTGGTTAAGTGGCTTGTACTGCTATCAATAATATGCTTGGCCAAAAAACACCAAATTCTACATGCTACTACCCAAGCGAAAACACTGCCTTCAAAATTTTAGTATACAAAAATAAGACAACTCTCAATTTATTGGAAATAAAAATTGGAATGAAATATACTAGTCTTATCAGGTACGTACAGTAGATAGAGTTCCAATTAACAAAATAAAAGTACAGTAAATATGAAGAATTCATTCTATTGTTGGCACAAGATAGCACTGGTAACAGAATATCAAACACAAAGTTGACATGTTATGCCTTAGGCTGACCAGCATTCACTATGTTAAGGAGAGCAGGTTTTGTTGGGTGCTAAGTCAGGCGCACCCTTCTGATAGGGTTTACTGGTTTACTTTAGTCTCTACATGGCACTGGTGGACGTCCAGTGTAGAGAACTGGCCTGGTAGCTTTGCAGCAGGGCACAGGTTTGAGCAATGAGATCTTACGCTTCAAAGTGTTAATTTTCGGCGGGATACCTGAGCAACTCGTAACCTCGGACGGTGGCTTGACCTGACTCGTCTCTATGGGGTGTACGTAGACCGCAAGTAGATTAGTAATCTGGTTTCTGACATTCCAATGTGTTTGTGGGGACGGAGCAGCTGGTTCGAGTCTGAAATAAGCAGTCTGAGGGTAGATCCGGTTGACTGAGGTAATCGGCAACCCAGGGGTGAATTTCCTCGCTCAGACGTGCCTGTGCCTCGATCCTTCGACGAGAGCTGGTTAAAAGCGGCGACAAGGGAGAGGGTAAGCTCCTGCAAACGCCTAGAGGCAGTTAGCACCTGTTTCACCTTCTCTAGGATACCACTTTGACAGGAGTAAGGCATTGGAATCAAAACACAATCTCACATCTGAGAGAGGGTTGCAAGGTTTGTGTACACCTACTGGGTGTAGTACCACGTGGAATGTCTGCCGACTTAAAAGACACCCAATCACAGTGCTCAGTGCCTAAATGCGGTGAGCACTGGGAGTCGGGCCTCACTGTCAACAATCCCTGCATGTATGTGTATGCCCCAGCCAAGTCTTCCCAACTCAGGGAATGACTCCTCTGGCACCAAAATGCGGTGGACAGGGCAAGCACTGAATCGACAATCTGGTACTGGAGACAAAGTACCCGTGTGTGAGCTCTATCCTTTTGCCTACTGTGGTACGCAGAAAGGGTGGCCAAAGCTAGTGCGTGTGGGTGTACTGGCAGTTTATTGGAGTATCTTTCTCCGTCACCTGCAATCCCCTGGTTGGTGTGAGGTACCCTGGGAGGTTCTACATCTAGAGAAAAAGGGATACCCTTGAGTCAGATAAACTAGTCCTTCTGATGGGAAATAAACAAGTGGCCTCGCACTATCTTCTAACACTGGCAAAAGCATAAGAAAGCTTAAACCTACGTTATCCAGGTAGAGGTGACCTGGTTCTAAGCTAACAATGGTGGGGTAGATGAGCGCTATTAAAGTAACTTAAACTTGTACTAATTCCTTACGCATGTGTTGCCCAGAAGGGGCTGCAGTGTCTAGGTGTGTAGACAACGTAACTGTTTGGATTCTTCAGCATGAATGCGGTGAAGAACTAACAGTTTAAGAAGAATGGCTACGGCGACATGGCATAGTGGAGACCCAAGGACTGGATTTTCCTTCGGCATGAATGTGGTGAAGGAAGGAAGGTAGCTGTAGCTGAGCAGACTGGCCAATGTATCCAGCAACGTGTGCAGTGGATGACTGAAGACTGGTCCTGAGCAAGCGTCACGGCCCGCTATTTATACTCTGGCTGGACATACCCCTTCGACGAGCTCAATAGGGGTGGTCGTGTGGGGGGGGGGGGGGCCAATAGCATACCTTCTCCAAGGCGTGACGTCACCGGCCAGCTTGGAGATGGGTATGCGGCGAAGCGATACTGGTGTAGCCATCTAGCGGCGTGCAGTGGTACAGAGTGCCTTTCAATGCATAGTCTCAGTGGGCCGGTGAATTAAAATATCTGCAGGCTGGATCATCCATTCTTTGTATTTATCCCAGAGGTGCTTGTCTATATTTAAATTTCCAATTTATGTTGTGATTTTAGATATAAAATAATAAAAACAAAAAAGGTGATTCAGAGATAAAAATGTATTTTGCGCAAGTACTAAATGAACATTCGTTAAACACCAGAACATTCCCAGAAATTAAGGATTTTCATTTTATTATCAATTTCAACAACCAAATTTGTTTTAAAAACTACAATAAAAGTTATAAATAATTTTTGTTCTCATTTTGGTATACTGTATACTTCCACAACTCTACCCATGTCACTAGGCATGCTTGTGGTTACTTCATAAAGAGTAATTTTTGTAAGTTTAAGAAACCATCTGTTTGATACAGTCAACTTATGTGCATAATAACTGCAACTGAAGATCTGCCTCACCTCCTTGTCCGCCTGTTCCTCCGAGCGCAGTCGTGCGTACCAGCGGTCGCCATCGCCGCCCACAATGGCAACAAATGGCCAAGTGGGTACTCTACGCGAAATGCCACAGCTTGTAACACTGCAAGTACAAAACCAAGCAATTTTATACTTTCTCATAAGGCCACATTTTATATGCTCACAAAGAATAAGCTAATAGGACCAAGGATTTTTCTAAATAATATACATAAGAAAGTGGAACCTCTATGTATTAAACTTGGATTGATTGAAATCCAGCATCCATAGTACATATTCTGTGGTCCCATTTTTTATTTATCTGCATTTCGAGACCACATTCATTGAAAGTCCACATGTATTGGAATTTCTTGTCGGTCTCCAGAGGAACTATGGATAGAGAATCCACTGTATTATGCAAATTTATCAACAACAAATTTTATTCAAACATCAACGTGCTGAAGGTACACTACACTCAGCCCTGTGTCACTAAATGAAAAACTATACGCCCACTCTCTTTGGTCAGCAATGCAATGCCTAAGAATGTGACAGGTCACTGAATTAGCACTTTACTAGCTTACTTTTGCATTACAGATGTATTTAAGGCTTCTTGAAAAGTCATCAATCTCAATAAGTAACTTATATTATGAACTACTTCCAGTTCCACAAAATGATCACCCTTTTTGAGCTAAATACAAATCATTTAGATATGTGAACTGTACAGTTCTAAAAACCATTTCAACTAAGGATAAGAGAATAGCTTATAAGTAAAATTCTTATTTATTTCATCAGTCAAAGTGGCAAAATGATAAGATACTAAATAAAGTCAACAATCATGTGACTCTATTAAGTTTTACAACTTTTGCTACGTGATACCTCTGTGTATGTTCCCTTTACATCATGTGAACAAGATCAACATTATACAGACCATCAAAAACAATTATTATGTAATTGAAATAAAAATGTGGCGATTGTTGCTGCTAGCAAAAACATTAGCTTTAAACAAATTTGCATTTCTAAGCTGGTGATGCACAGAGGCTGAGAGGAGGAAATGATAACAAAACAAGGAAGAGAACTCAACAAGTGCCTGTTTAGTACTGTTACTGTTGTGACAAACCATGAAATTGCCAACAGGAATGTGTAGTAGTTCCTATACTGTATATAAACCAATGGAATATTTTAAAAAGAGAACCAGTACACAAATAAAAACTGAAATGGAAATGAAAATTATATTTTCATTTGAGTTTACCCTTAAACATTTAAAGAAAATTGTGACATTTTATCAAGTATGTGTTGTCAAACATATACTGGCACATAATCAAACGAACTCAATTAAAAATATGAAATGACACTAGTATAGCACCATCAAAGACTGTACAGTATCAAATTAAAGTACTTCTAAAATATTTCCTGTATACGTGGGAATAAAAATACAAATAAATAAGGTAGTACTGTCCTTAAATAACTCAACAAATAGATTCTGCCAACACTACAAGTTCAGACTTTCAGAATTCCAAAACAAAACACCCAATTCTTCTTGTTATCTCAATATACCAAATTTTCACACAACACTACAATTCAAAGTACAGACGAGTTAGCAGAAGAATCTTACAGTACTACGCTTACTTTACACTAACACAAAAATTATAATGTATTCACTATGCAGCTCCCTTCAAACTGTAAAGTGTTGCAAATTCAAGCAAAAACTGTGTGTAGCTTTATGAAGAAAAAACTTGTGAAATCTCAGACTAGTGAACCTTATTGCCAGTTCTCTCTGAAGTACACACTAAATGTTTGTTTTATTAATTTATTTTTAATAGCAACCATGTCACGTAAGAGTATTGCGTAGGGAATTGTCACAAATTACAAATATGGCCTGATTAAAAACCAGCACAAGGAATATAAGATAGAGCATAAAATTTAAAAATCAAAATTATTCACTAACATGGCTTGGCTGCTAGTGAGGGGGTGAGGTATGCCATATTTGAGAGGAAACCTGATGCGTGGAGATAAATTTAGTAAAGATGTTAAAGTTTTTCCCAGGGCGCCAGCTCGTCTAAAGCATGGATGAGCACAAAGACAATATCTCAGGGCAGTAGCAGGTTGACAGCCACGTGGCAACCCCCTCGCAGCACACGTTAGCGAAAGAAGTTAAGACAAGAGTTTACTGAGCACACTTAAATAGTTCACAAGCTGAGCACATGGACAAGTTTCGTTAAACATTAAGAAATAAAATAAGACGAGGTCCGTTTGACCTAAGCATATTGACTGAGCAAGATCACACATACAATCAATGATACAGAATACCTCGAATTACACGGGCATGGCATAATAGACCTGAAATAGGCAGACACAGCGAAAGCACGGTTAAGTGTGATCGAACTTAAGGCATGAAAATCTCCACGGCCACGAGTCAGACGGAGATGAGTGTACGAGCATGGGAGGAGCAAAAATGATTAAAAAGGTTCCAGAACTAAAAACGTAATGCTGTAGCTAAGACGATAATACAAAGAAGTTGTAGGCTCTCGCGACGTGAAACACGTGTACGCTCCTTGGCCCGTTGGTCTAGACTGAGGATGGTGGCTCAGAGATCCCGTTACCTAATGGTGATTTCCTGCCAGCACCATCAAGGAAATTTACAAAATACATACACTTTGTCAAGTACACAGCAAAACACTCTGAGGAATTAGTGATTCTGTGATTCTGACATTAAATGTATTGAATAAAGTCCATGGTTTTTGTGGCTATGCATGTTGGGAAAAATGAATTTACTTGAAAAAGCCGGAACAGGCTCGCAAAGCACATAAGAAATCATAATAAAAACAAACATAACACTTTACACATACGTGACCTTTCAAATGAAAGATATTAAATTTAATCAGTAATTTAATATTTGACCTGGAGAATTTGAAATTGGGTGCTTGGCTGGCGGATGCCAGAACTGCCACGATAGTTGACTTTATACTTTACGAAAACTGTAAAATATAAATATGCCCTCTCAAGACAAAATAAATATAACACAAACACTATAAAAATATATTATTTATTTAGAGTGTTTCAGGTCACTCTTTCATAGCATTACGTAAACCATGTGGTATGACACTCTTTCACTTTACTCTTGGGGAGCAAACGGGAGATAACACTTTCCCGTCTTATGTTAGAGTCTGCTTTCAGGAGAATAGAACGCTTCACCACAATAAACACATATGTATGAGTTTACTCTTAGGGAGGCAGGTCATTTGGGTCACAGGATGGTTCACTGACCCATTCGTGCATGAACGACTTGGTTGATACATACACTAAACGGACGGCCATGCACAAGCTGAGCAGCAATGGGCTACGTCCCGAGCGGGACCGAGAGGGCGACGTCAACAAACACAAAAACACACATATGTACATCATCAAAAATTACAATAAGTACAAAAAAGAAATAACAATATGTATATATTATATTGGTAATATCAGCATAAGAAAAAATAGATAAGTACATGACTCAATTACACATATCTATACACAGGAAAGGAACATCCATACACTAAATAATACAGTCTATGGAAAGTATTCATTAACATAATACCATGTTTTTTTAATTAGAAAAGTTTTCAGCTCAACTTTAAAAGAGTTCACTATTTTGGAAAAATCACTATAAAATATGGTTGTAGCTAAAGTCCTCTACTTATGTCTTGCTTGATGTTTGCTCCTATAAGTAGAAAATGACATACGTGATCATGTTAGAGGGGAAGAACAACATAGAAATGATAAAGTTAGCAGGGAATTAGTGGAAGATTTCTGGAGACTATATTTCACAGGCCATGATGTGTTACAACAGGATAAACTTAAGAAGATGACAGCTCAACACTCATGCCCTGGTTAGAGCGACAAGGTAAGATTCACCTGATGAGCACGAGGGGCAGAAATCTCCTGACAGGCCATGCATCATGAGATGCTACAACAGGTTCTCGAGATGAGATATTCAGCATGTCAAAATAAGTTATGCATAGACAGATCTCGGCAGTTAACTGCGCGAATACCTGATCAAAAGCCCCAGTTTACGGACTACTGCTTCTCAACTCAATCTGGTGAGGGGTCACTACCTTATGTCACGGTATAGAAGCAAGAGCTAGGCACAAGATGGAGAGATAGTTTGTAGATGGGGCTTAATGTCTCATCGACAGCAAGCATGAGATGAGCCAGTGCAAGAGACAATGAGGAAATGCCATGGCCTGCTAGAAGCAAGAACAATGAGAATGCATGGCCTGTAGTAAGAAACATCGAGCTTTGTTGGAGTGATTTCTGGAAACCATGAAACTAAAATCAGGATGGCCGGACTGGGATTCAAACCCAGGTCCTCTGGAATGTGTGAGTGCAAAGTCTAGCCATTGCGCCGCCTCGCTTAGTTAAAATGGAGAGTTTTGGCTAAGTTTAGGTGGGAATTGGTAGCAGCACTACTATGGTTGAAAGGTGGTATGGTGTGAAGTAGGCAAAATGTCTAGCATACACAAGTAAGGCAAAATAATATATGTTTTATTTATTGCTCTATGATCAGGAACAATAAAGGGACAAGTCCTGCTGCAAAACACTGAGTTGAGTTACCTAAGCTGTTACTCTCTTAACCTTCATCAATGAGACAACCACACAGACCTGCAGGCATCACCTTCACAACACAGATTTTCAACTTGTTTCGGATTCTGGATGACAGGCGGTCAATTAGGGGTTTCCTTATTGACTGTCGCTCATAGGAAGATGAAGAAGAAAAAGGCCTAGCTCAAATTCCCTTGCTTCTTTATATATAATTTTATCCAGGCACACGGAAAGGAAGTTCTTAATGCACAAGTCACCAGCAACACTGCAAATACACTGCCTATTTTCTTAGTTCGTTCTTCCCCTCTTTGACAGTGCCCACAATTAATGTGCAAAACTGAGGGTTATGAGGCAGGGCACATCCTCCATATGTCATCTCACAGTTGACATATTCTGTACAGCTTTAATGAGGGCTCATGCAGTTCATACATAGTACATAAATGAGAACCGGGGAGCATATACAACACTTATCACTATGCAAGTTGACATGCAGCACATCAATAACTACAGTGAAGAACCAGAAAAACATGGATAACCATCTAATACTATACATATCCACCTCTGGATGGCAGAACTTCATAAACACAATAGTGTATAGATTCTGCAAGATTTTGAAAGAATTCTGTGATAAATAACCCTACTTTAAAAAAAATGGTCCACTATTTTGTTCTGCTCCAAGGTGGTGGACCTCTCCTACTATGTGTGTGTGGTAGCACATTGTCCACATAGAAAAAGCTGAAACCTTTATAATGAATGCAGAACATGAATGGATGCAACACATCTAAAAGGATGTTCACATAGAACTACCACCAGCTGTTACATTCCATTGTTAACATGCACAATCTAAAGGATTCATGTTTTTTCCATATGTAGAAACTTTTATTTGCATTAATCACTTGGAAATTTGAGTAATGAAGGGAATACGTTTCTGGCTATCAAGTGAGTGACAGAAGAGATTTGGGTGGCTCTTAACGACATATTGAGAACCGATTAGGGTGATCGAGGTGAGAATGGAGCAGTACCAGAATGAAAGAGACGAGGAAATGGGAGATCTCCGAAAAAAAAACCAGCCAACCAGCGGCATTATCCAGCACAATTCCCACATAAAAAAAATTTGGGAATGAACTAGCCGGGGATTGAACATGGTTCGCCTTGGTGAGAGGCGAGAAGACTAACCGCTCAGCCACTGCAGCCCTTCCAACTGTCACGCGTCAAGTAGTAGTATTCCCAACAAGCCCACAGAAGGTACAAAGCTCAGTGTTAGGTGCTGTTAGTAATGGCACTCGGGTTGTATGCAATCTCTGCAAATCCATATAATTCCAGGCACGCAGCACATCTTTTATGCTGATGTTCGTAAAGGCCCCAGCATCAGATTTTAATGTTATTTGCATCAGTGTTGCACACCAATCACTTGAAATGAGTACTGACAATGGACTATGGTCACGTGGATTCAGAATCTTTCAACAGCCTACTGCTCTTGTAAATTCAAAATGTATTACCATAATTGCTGTGGCTGACTACACCCTTGAAATGACCGAACATGAAAATCCAACCTTTACCTGAAATCACCAAAATGCGAGCTCCCATATGACGCGTGCCGTTTACTGAATTATTATCAACTACGACTCATACTAACGTGCTTTGACAACCCAAGGAAACGACTCCCAAGATGTTTATAAAATGTGATCCCGGGAAGGGACAATGATGCTACTTGGTTTCCGGACTGTTCCTGACCTGCCTTCTCTCTCTACTACATAGTATTAAAATCTGAGGAAGGGTCAAATCCAGCACAATGTTTTACAAGTGCACAGAGAATCATTTCAACCCAAGTGGAGGATTCCAGCATGTAAAAACACGAGTATTCCAAACTGCCACATGACACGTCAGCCTCTCCGAAGCACCCGGCAGACAGTGTCTCGCCACACCTGCCAAAGATGGCAGAGCGCCGCAGAGCACTCAAGGCCATATACCGAGCACACGAGGGTAGTTCTCCCACCCTGCTCGCTCCAGGCAGTCACAGAGGCACATCACGCCTCCCACCCCAACTCGGCATGCATCCGTCACTGAGCCACATAAAAGGCCATGCGCGGCCGATGTCGGGAGTTATCGTCTCCAGCAGCTCGCCTTAACGCTTTGTGTGCTGGGCTCTCTAATGACTTAGGCCCTCACAGTCCTCTCCAAGAGCTTCTAGATCTACGACAACCAATAGTGGCTACCTTCATCTATCAGAAGACATTGACCATTATTTAACACTTCTGTTGCCGATCCTCCTGAGTAGAGAACCACCACTACTTGCTGGTGTCTCTTCTAGACAACCTGATAGGTTAGTTACGTAGTATCTAGTTTCTATTGACCCTTGTATCTTAAGTAGTCTTAGGAGCAGGTCACCTCCACCCGTTAACTTGTGTAGCAATACTTCCGTATACGCTCTGCTTGGTTTTCGTACGAGTCACCCAGTATTTATTACCACAATACATACTAGTTCTATTACCGTATCCGAAAGTACTTTTGTCGTAGGAGTAAAACCTTTCTTTCACTGACTTTGGAAGGGGCAAGCAAGGGACCGGGTTATTTACATTGTGAACTCAGAGTAGGACAACAGACCCCCTTCAGGGGCCTACCCGTCGTCACACACAACCTCACACACACCCATTCTGGTTACCTCGGTATACAGAATGGTAGAAACCTCAACCACTAAGTACACACCCCACCGAGGCGGGACAGCCACCTCAGGTTACATCGCTGACCGAAACGCCTAGTTAAAGTGCTGGCAGGGGTATTTGCCTGAGTCTGGAGGCCCTACCTTTGTGGACTACACCAGGCAGTGATAAGAAGGCTTTCTTACGACCCACAGCTCCAGGTTAGAGTACTAGTTACCCGCACTGATTGGAGTTAGGGAGCGCACCGACAGCCACAGTCTGCCTTACACTTAGCCGGGATGTTTGTCAATTGCTTGAAACTGCTGAGGGGCTACTGTGTGTTGTTCTACTTCTATACCATTCAACGCTAGACACGGGACTCGGAGAGAGGTAAAGAAGGCGGAGTTCAGAATAGCCAATCAGAGGTGTGCCACCAACCTGGTCGCTCCGAGTATCGAAACCCCACGGGAGCAAGCTCAAGTCGCTCGACACGCAGGGAGAACAACTTCTCCTGGGAACATTGTGTACTTTCAAACCCTACTAGAACAGGCGGTGGTTCGGGCTTTAGTCACCGGACGTGACACCAGGCTCGGGATAGCCAATTCCAATTTCAGCAGTCGGGAAAGCAACCTGTGGGATCGCCAGCACCTGACCGACCACTACTGCAGCTCCACAACCAATGAGACTCGGAAGCCGACAGAGAACAACCAGCCATCTTATAGCAACTCTGCTGCTCCGCACAAACAGAACACGCAGAACCCTGGTAAGTCGGCGTTGCCCAAGAGGGCTAGCGTTCTAGTCCGCCATACTGCCAGACTGGTGGAACCAGACTTTGTACCTAGCTGCCAGTCAACGTGGGTCCAGTAAAAGGTCCAATTAAGTCACCTAAGAAATTGCGCTACTGATCTAACGCCATCCCAAAAAACACTTACAAAGCCCGTTAAGCAACATGTGTCACATATAACATTATAGAAAAAAGTCCATATATGCTTCCCCTTATTATAGTATCAGTTCTTTTACATGTACAGATATGACAACTGTTATTAGTACCTACATGACATGTTATACAGTTCACAGAGGCTCATCTATCACAAATTTTCTTGCATATTATTGTATAGCAACAGTAAGGTGACAAGGAAGTGGATAAAACTTACAACAATATCTCTGAATGAATGTGTATGTGTATGTGTGTGTGTGTGTGTGTATGTATGTATGTATGTGTATATATATATATATATATATATATATATATAGTGTGTGTGTGTGTGTGAGAAAGAGAGAGAATGTACCTACACATATGCAAAATTGTAGCAAGCTCATTAAAAACCATTTCACTAACTCAATGTTTCACATATGCATTTCATAATGCCTCCCCTGGATAAACAAGAATTAAATTTTATAATTAACCTAACCACTTACAAAGTACAATAAAATAAAATAAAATAAAAATATTTTACCTGCTTACAGGCTGAGAGTTACTAAAAATTCTTTTAGCATTCATTTTATCATGAGCTTCTTTTCTTCCAGCAACTATTTTATTCATGAGATCTTGATCTGCATCTTTATCTAGACATGGCTTCTTTTTCTTCACTGTACAAACAACATAGTAAACAATATTGTTAAGAAATATATCAAGTACTGGCTTCTAGTTGGAATAACTTTGTGTTTAACATTCGGATTTTCTTTGAAATAAGAATGTAATGCTAAATTATAGAAATTATGTAAAAATCATGTTCCAGTTTTAATATAGCCAATACTAGTCGAGAACATAAATAATAATCAAACCAAAGTACTCGAACTGTAATAGAACAATTGATGTTACTGCTGTAGACAACAATAATACAAATAACCTAATAGAGGCATCACAAATACATAACTGATTGACTTATTGCCAACGTGAGTAGTATAAACAGCTGTCAAAAACACTTTTCCAAACAGTTTCAGGTTTCAAAGAAGCAAATAATATAGGGCTAAGATTACCAGACACTCAGAATAAATGAGTACATTCACTTTGGAAAAGGAGACCAATGCAATTTCACTAGCGCCGCAAATTATTCATGCAGCAGAACCATACATTATTTTTTTTAGAATACAAGTTAATTTTAATAGTACGGTAAAAATAGTTTAATTAAGTCTTCAGTATTTCAAGAAACTAATTTTCAAAATAATTATTAGTAACATAAAATGATGTCCCCATTATCTTATAACATAAACATGAAAGCTAAGTACCAGGAAAATTAACTTGTATGCTAACAGTCATTTTATGCAACAAACCATTTTAATACACCACTGCAGTACGAAAAATTATTCTAAATGAGAAATATAAATAACATTGTACACACTTACATCCTTAACAAAAATTTACAACAGAGACCAACAAAAACCATGATGCGTGACGTATTTCCGCATCTTTGATGCGCACTCTACAAACGACTTCACCCCGTCTTGAATGCAATGTTCAACCCTTTGAACAGGTCATTAAATACATACAGTACTGAAAAGACAGGACACATGCCTACAGTATACGATGGCACATTCTCGGAAGCGGCTAGAAACATGTGATCCTAGCTTGAACTGTTCACCCAGAATCACAAAGACACAGTCATGCCAACGACCCCCAACGAAGCTTGTACTGCCTGACTGAGCCACCACTCCCTCCAGCGAAGTTCATGCTAGTTCTAGAGTGTGCCACTGGAGGGCAGCACCCATTCTACCAGAGCCCTACGGCGGAGATAAGGGAAGACAGCGCCACCTCAGCACTTTAGAACTTTCAACCCCTGCAGCCGAGGCTACCACCCCCAGGACCCCCTCACCTCCGAGCACCTATACAAGGTTAGTATAAAAGGTCTGGAATGACAAGAAATCTTCAGTCTTTGCTCCTCCACCGCTCTAGTATAGGGCCGCAGGTAGCCACTGGGGTACATGACCGCTGATACGTCCACAGATTCCACTGCTCTTCTTGGGCGAGAATCTCTACCAGCTGAAAGTAACAAAATACAACACAAACAAAAGTCTACTACCAGTTCAAAATCTCTCCCTAGAGTTCTCTCTAAAAAAATTTATTTTAATGTGATAATTAAGTGCATAATTTCTGTCCAGCTAAAAAAATTACAGACAATTTATTTTTTCTTTTAGTTATTAATAGATTTCTATTAGAGTATTTGAACAATGTAATGCCAAGGGATGGGTAAGCGGAATCCACAGGCTAAACCGTCATCGGTGAAGCAGATAACGGTACGAATTAGGATTTATGATACAATGACGCCTGGGAACTTAGGCACGTGCTCGCTCGCACGTATCTGCACTTGCTCGCACATCCCATCCTGCGGCCCGCGGAATCTGCAGGCTAAGCCACCGTCGGTGAAGCAGGTAACCGAACAAATTAGTATTTGTGGTACGTCATCTGGGAACTTCTGCATGTGCTAGCCCACATATATTTTGGCGCTTGCACGCACATCCCGTCCTGCAGTTGCAATGGAAATATTAAGACTTAAAAATTCAGATTTAAGACTTGAGGGTATGCGACAAATGGGTATATGAACTTGTGTACGATAATTATGGTACACATGAACCCAACTTTTATGGTATACACGAACCGCCTAGGGCACGGACCCCCCACCCCCCGCAAGTGGGCGGGATGTGGTGTCGGCAACCATAACTCGCCCTCCTCCCCATGGGGCACTTTCGATCACCCCAAGCCTAGCACCCCCCCCCCCCCCCCGCCCTTGATTTTGAGCGTAATGTGTTACATGCAGAAAACTTTTGTTCTTGATTAATAGTATAGAGATTCTGACATATATTATTTTTTGCACACATTTGGAAATGAAAATGCCAAAATTTAAAAAAATTAATTTTCAAACTTATTACTTAAACTTACGACACAACACAACAGAAACTAATGTAAAACACTAGAAAAAAACAGAAACCAACTGGCTACAGCACAACAGAAACCAATTGACTACAGCACAATAGAAGCCAACAAAAAACAACAAACTAATGGAAACCCCTAGACTACAGTAGAAGCTAAATGGCAACAACACAATAGAAACCAACAAAACACTACAGAAACTAATGTTAACAATAGCATACAACAGACACCAATTGGGTATAGCACAACAGGAAAAAAAAAAAAAAAAAAAAAACAGAAACTGATGTAAAACACTAGAATACAACAGAAGCCAACTGGCTACAACACAATATAAACCAATAAAACTTAACAGAAACCAATGTAAAGCACTAGAACACAACATAAACAAATTGACTACCACACAATAGAAATCAACAAAACAGAAAAGAAACCAATGGGAACCACAAGAATACAAGAGAAACTATCTGAGTTTATCACAATAGAAACCAACAAAACACAACAGAAACCAACTGGCCATGGCACAATAAATAATAAACAAAACACAAAAAAATCCAATGGAGACCACTAGAATACAGAAAAACCCAACAGGCTCATGTGAAATAGAAATCATCATATGACAATAAAAAATCATAGGAAACCATTCGGTTACAATAAAAAAAACAACAGATAGCAACCCAACAGAACCCTATGGAAAGAGGCCAAATCCTAAAATACGCAAATACAACAGAAGTTACAACAGAAACCAACAACTTAGACATAGAAATAAACAGAAAATTTCTGTTGGTTTCTATAGTAAATTTTTTGTACAGATGGTTTATCAAAGAACATAGTCTTTTAATATTAACCAAGTGAATATTAACAGTTCCAACAAGTTTTGTTGCATAAGAACTGATAATGTCAAAATATTACATAGATTAATGCTAATAAGAAACACATTTTTGATTACCACAATAAATCAAACCGGATACAAACGAATGATGTTTAAAATGGAGGACTTATCCTCCTTTTGCCAGACATCTAATAACTCTATTTAAAGCTCCATATTCAGATATCAAAGTTATAAAAAGAAACCTCACTCAAAACAGTGCCTATCTCCTCTGCATCCATGTCTGTGATGTCCCCAAACAAATCTTCGACGGTCCTCTTCCTGCTGTCTCTCTGCGAGGGCAAACCACCACAGGGGACAGCCTGACTTGCAGTGGTCTGCTGCATTTCCACATCACCACTTCCTGCAGTTACCACAACTTCACTTTGTGATACGAAGGGCACCACACCCTCCATAAAGGAATCAATTCTTTTCACAGCCTGTAAAGACAAAGCAATAAGCAATGAAAAGTTGCTAGTCTGTTGTTCACGATAAAGTGAGCACTTTAGAAATCAACCTTAGAAAAAAGTCACTGCCTCTGCCTGAATATATTTTATCAGGCGCACTGAGTGACATGGCCCAGTTAAGTTGGTAACAATGGAGGGGAAGTAGTTCCAAATCTTAACATCAAATAAATAGTGTTAGGTAACCATTTGTAATAACTTAAATTATTTTTCGCTCTGTTTTTTTTTTTTTTTTAATGAAGAAATAAGCGGATTTGTAAAATATTTACTCTTTTAATAATTTCAGTTTCATTTGACTGATGCATGAATAAAGTGATGAGATCCATGGCAATGTTAATTTTAAATAAGGTGGGAGAATACACAACATGCATACAAGTAGATCTTAAGCAGGGCTTTCAAAAGTGCTCATTTTACCATTAACAGCCTAGAGTTTGGCATTATTTGCACAAGTTCAGTTGGTATTTACCCAGATATAGCATTCTGGGAATAACAATATTGCGGCTCTACTGAAGGGCTCAAAACCAACTGCAAAATGTTGTTAAAACCAAAGTCCACAAATTTTTTTTTCTAATACATGTGGTAGTTTTTTTCTTAATACTTTTTGAATCCAATACAAAGATGTTTGCTCACCATGTCTGATGATGCTATATTTTCAATATAAAAACTGCACTGCAACTATAAAATCTCTCTTAAAAACAACTACATTAAAACCTCTTTTGATCCTACGTCAACAGACTGCAAAATTCAGTGTAAAAAGAGGGGAATTTATGTTGCATGAGAATTACATGGCACCAATCAAAATATGTGTGAAATATAAGAAATGAGTCCATATGTAAAGCTGGCTATAGCATCCAAAAATTTTCTATGGCAGCAGTTTACATGCACAACACATTGCTAGATATTGAGCAACACAATAATTTGTTGGGACATATGTCAATACAAATATTCTATGTATCTATATCAGGGATAGGTTATTTAAGAAGCAAAAGTGATGTTTGTGAGTATAATTTCATTTCTGATGAGTATCCATGAATGCATACATTGAATACCTGGGAAAGTTAACATAATAATATAACTGATTAAAGTTAAAGTTAGAGTAAGAAAACGTTAACTCAGTAAAGGTAGAAATTAAAATCCATGCACATTAACTGATTAAAGTTTAGGTTAAAACAAAATGTACTGATTAAAATTAAAAGTTAAAAAACAACAAAAATATAGTTAAAATAAAGTCTCAAAAAAGTTTTTTGCCATTTATGTAAAACATAAAAAATAAATTACAATTTCGAGTTCCAGAAAAAAAATTACCACAACTTGGTTGCTGGATGCCGAATCAAATAGGCCTCTTATCAAAATGATCAATTGACAATCTACTACAAAACTATTTGAAATAAAACATTTAAAATAAACTCTTATAGCACAACTTAGCACAAAATCAGACCAGTGCATTGACTACTGTAGCGGGCTCCAGGGGGCCGCACACAAGATAAGGTACTACAGGGTATGGATTCCTGAGCGGGTCCCCTGTTTAATCAACAAGCCCAGCTGACCCACTGAAGCCAGGCTATTTAAGATCTTAAGAGCGGAGCTCGCGCACCCCCCCCCCCCCCCCCCCAGGTGGCAGCGAGAGCTCAGTGTCGACATCAGTGAAGTAACAGAGCGGCATGAAGCAGAAGGCTACAGTGTCTAGAGGAGCTCTGGCTATCTGCATTCTACACAGCTGTTCTTATTGGTGAGCATAAATCCGACCAGGCAGTAGGGTGGCATTCCCGATCTCAAGGCCCCATCATAAGGACTTAAATATACGTGGCAAGGTTAGGCATTTAGGGCATTTTGTATCCTTGTGTATGAGAAAAGATTCTGAGTAAAGTAAAAGTATTGTGTTTAGTATTGTAACAAAATACAAGTGGAGTAACGTAACTGAAGTTAAGTAACATTGTCATTTGTATTCTTACACTATATTGTTCCATCGTAATCAAGTTATTGTAATAATGTATTTTATAGAAACCCCTTCCTCTCATTAAATAGTATTAGCAGTTGGCCCCAATCTAGCATGAAGCATAGGAGCTAGGAAGGGAGATGCTACACTACAAAAACAATTGAAATGTGAATGCAGCAAGGGGACCGTCATGCAACTGTAGAGGTGGGTCACAGAGTATCAACTTGATATTTTGTATCTGATAGTCACTTGTATCACATACTGTAAATGAGTACACTGCCAAAGTATCAGATACATTTATTATCAGTTTAACATTTTCCGCCAGGCCGCCAGTATGTTGCATCCATATAATTCTGATACAATAAAATTTTAATTGTATTTAAAATGTGTGGTTAAGATGACACCAAATTTCTTGATTTAGATTTGGAGACAGAATAGTTAAGCGATTTAGTTTTAAAAAAAGAGGATAATTTATAACTAAATTTTTGTTTACACAATTTTCATATAGCAAGTTCATTATCCTCCCTGAAACATTTTTGCACAAATTAAGTCATTTATCATCATCTTGTTCTAATCCATACTTTATTTCACTGTAAAATATAACACACAGTACACCAACTCAAAACATGTACTTGATAATACACATACTCGATAGCTGTGTATCTGATACACGCCTAACTGATACTGTGTACCTGATACATGCCCACTACTCGAAAGACTGGCAAAACAGCGATGCACTCGGGAATTCCTGTATCTGATACAAATTTGTAACTGTAGAAGTTTCAAGCAGTTACAGAAAATAGCTGTAACATATCATCTCTATGCAACTATAATTTTTGCATAGTGAAAGATTGTATCAATATATCGAGACTGTGGCCTCTCACCTACCTCACAATCGTGTTGCATCTGACTAACGATGATCTTCAATTCAGTATATAACATCAGTGTATCAATTTGTATATCGTGGTGTGCAACTCATCAGCCATCAAATACGGTTCATATTTTTAAGAAATTTGTCGAGATATTAATGGCATTTGCTTATATTTTGTAGTCATCTTCGGCCTCCAGATGATTGCAAAGTTAACTAATGTTAGTTTTAATAGCTAACCAAATATTTTAATGATTAAAAGTTAAGAGTTAATTAGTTTCAAAATTAACTAATTACTTAAAAATTATGCACATTTTTATTGAATAACTTTAATTGTTGATTTTTTAAATCATTAATCCCAAGTATGATACACTTACTATCCTCACAACTAGTTGGTACACACTAACCACATCACAAACTCAACTTATAGAATGACACGGTTAATTGCACTAAAGTGTATTTATTATATTATATATATGTTAAAATTTCTTCTTCAGTCATGATCTGCAATCCTGGATTAAGTGAAACTGTAATGTACACAAAACTCTCTATGCATGACCCAGGCGCCTGGGTCATGGTGAGTCCTTTAAAAGAGGCCCTGTGGGACATGTGTGTAACGAAGCGAGGGAATGAGGCAATACAGACCAGTGTGACAACAACATATAGAGTAAGGTGCTGAAAGTGTCCCCCATGTGACCTTGAGGCACGTTACGCGCAGCTCCTGCGCGCTATGGTCGGCTGAGTGAAAGGCAGCGACGAGGAATGTTGTGTGTTTCGGTGCATCGGCATGATGTTGACGGTTCAGCAGCGTATTTTTGTGGTGGAGACATATGCATGACACGGTTCTTGGAAGCAGTGTGCAGAATTGTTTCAGACGGAGTTTTCGGTGGGTGGGGTTGCAGCGAAGCCCCCTGCCAAATCAGCCATGCAGAAACTGGTTGCAAAATTGTGTGCAACCGGATCCGTGTTGAATAAGCAAGAGGTGTGTCGAAAGACAGCCTGCACAGAGGCAAAGGTGCCCGACCCAGTACAGATAATGACACGCAGTCCCCGTAAATTGTCTCGGTGTTTGTCGCAACAGTTGCAGGTGTCCCAGTCGACCACTATGCGGATCCTGAAGCAGGACCTGCACCTGCACAAATTTACTGTGGTGCATCAGTTGCTGGATGTGGACAAGGCAGCTCGAGTGCAGTTCTGCGAGTGGTTTCTGTCCAATATTGCAACAACCCACACTCACTCGAAGAACTCCAGGCCAACATTATCACAGCTATTGATGACATCCTGCAGCATGTCCTCGTCCGTGCCTTTCACAACTTTTGTCGTCTGCACACCTGCCTCGAGGTCAATGGCAGCCACTTCCAGTATCTACTCTAGGTATTTTGTCACGTTGGACTGTATTTCCTCATTCCCTCGCTACGTTACACACATGTCCCACAGGGCCTCTTTTAAAAAACTCGCGCTGTACAATGGTTTAGGCAACATCCAGGAGTTAACTACTAAGTGTATTCGTGACAAATGAGATTTCAAGTCCAGGACAAGGAAGGTACAAAGGGAGGCTGGACTGTTCAGTATCACTTATAATAATCTAAGATATACAATAGTTACAGACAACAGTTTGAGCACCCAATGCAAGCTTAGTAACATTGAACATGGCATGATTTTTGGTGCCTACACATCTACTAATTTTATCCACAATACGTCTACTTCATGACAAATTCAAGGTACACCTCATGTTACAGTGAGTGAGTGAGGGAGTTACAGTATGCCAACCCAGACCCTGTAATGACAAAACATTGACAGAGTACTTTCCCATTGCAAACAGTAGCCAAATACTTACAAATGCCACCCTGAAATGCTTTGAGTGATCACACAATCTACCAGGAAGTTGTTACACTTGGATTCCACAAATAAATTGCAACCCATAAGTCTAAGATCACCACACAAAATGTTGCATGTCATCTGAAGTGGTGCAAATCACATGCATGGTGGCCACTCCATTTATTTTTCACAATTCCCTGACTTGTCCAGGTTTTCCAGAACCAATTAGCATTTTTCCAAACTTCTCATTTTAACTTAAGGGCCCACCCACTGACCTAGAGAACTATTTTCTGTGCCTGAGGCTACGAATCTTGGGAGTGATAGGAGTGAACCTGTTACATGCACCATTGCTGCTAGATGCATGGCTCTGAAGTGAAATGCAGTGTTCTTGTCATGATGCATGTTCATACAGGACTTTGCAGGTCATAGGACTTCAACATATGACCCTATCATTTTATTGGTGGGAAGTCTGTAACAGGGATGACTGCAGGGCCCTGGAGTACCTTTGAATTTGTTTGTTGCATATATATCAAGGTACAACACTTCGAAAAAATCTATTTTTAGCCATGTTGAACTGCTCCAAATCGGTATTGCTAAAGTGCGTGATGTGTAGCTCTCAATAGACCTCATCTGAAATTTGTGTTATTTTCATAGATTGGTACTCTGAACACACGTTTAATATTTTCGTGGAAAAATGTGAGAGTCAAATACTCTGCCCTACAGTTCAAGTGCAAGGTAGATGGACCCCTTAAGCTATGCTTTTAACATAATTTATCATTTAAATTGTATAATCTGATGACAATGCTATAATCACAAACTTTTTGCAGCAACGATAAAATTTGAATTACACAATCAGCAACTCGATTTTCATTAAATAAAAATGCAATGCTGCTTGGCGAACAAAACCCCAAATGCCAACACCTCATCTACACAGAGGTAAAGTTTTACAATGGATGTGGCGTAGAAGGGTGGTGATACAGTTTTATCCCAAATACACGTGTTGTAAACTCGAAATATTTCTTTTATTGTAATATATCTCGTGTATCACTGCATTTCCTGAGAAAAACTACATAAAGTATTAAATTTACTAACACTATTTTTCTACTAAAAATTGCAGTAAAGTTCACCTTGATGAACAAGTTCGCCTTGATGAACCTAAATATGAGGAGGGAGGAGGACAGAGAGAGGAGGGAGGACAAAGAGGAAGAGAACTGTGAACAAATGATACTCTATGTCGCATGGCACACTTGTTTAAGTAACATCCCATGGTGTGATGTGGAATGATTGTGGATGACAACCCCGGTCCACAAACACAAAATAATGTGCAGTTTGCACCAGCTTGAATGTCGCCATATCCTCATCTAGTATGACAGATTGCCATTGGCCTGGCTGTACCACAAAGCCTACCAAGTGCCGGTGCAAAAGGCACTGCTACATAGGGGAAGTTGATCAAACAAACGCCTCCATATTCACAAACAGGCTAGGACCATCTCACAATAACAGCACATTTGATAAAATAACTGCTGCTCAACAAGCATGTGGATTAATATGAGCAACCTTATTGTAGAGAAACTACACATTTAGAGGCCTTTAATTTTCTAAACATTAGGCCTACACAATGAACAATACATTCACCTCCAGTTTCTAAGACCCCTGGAATAGTGACCCTCGAAATAACAACCCTTTTTGGGTAATTATGGAAGATCTTAGAATCGAGAGTTCACTGTTTACAACATCACATTTCAAACTTTGTTATTGATGAAAATAATGCATCAAGTCCCATCTCTTTATGCATAAAGTTATTAGCTGTACCCATCCTTGTATCATAAAGTCTGAAAATTCAGTAAAATGTTATGATTATGTAAAACAATATGCAATAAAAATGCATGTAGGTGTCTGCTTCCAGAAAATAAAACCTCAGTGTTTTCAGATAATATATTAACACACGTCCTTAAGTGCTTTCACTATTATCTATCCTGGCACAAAACAGAATCACAGTTAACTTAGCAGTTAATGTATTCCTACACTTTCTTGCTTCACTTCTGGCCTAAACCTTGGTCAAAATAACATGCACACTAATAGAGCATCCCAGTAATCTTATCTGGAACATGAATAATTTTAGGAAAGTAATAAATGAATAAAGTACAATTTAGCAAGCAGTACTGCAACACCTATATTTAGTAGACTTGCCTCATTCTGAACACCATTATTTAGACTAACGGCATCAGCTGTTTCACAAGCTGCAGGCTCAATGTTGGCCTGTGATTTTTCACTGAAGAAATCCAAGCTTCTTTTAGATGTACGAGGTGGTTCATTATCATCTGTAAAATTTTCAAAATACAAACAAATGAACAAAAAATTTCTAACAATTCAATTAATAATAGCATGCTGATGCTGTAGAAAAATTATATTAAAAATCACTGTAGGCTCTTTACAATTCATTGAGCACTTTAATTCCCTACTAAAAATCTACTTTTAGTCAATGTTGTATCCTCCCCTTATATATAGAATTAACACTGACATGAATGCAATCACTATATTCGTGCACTGATCAAATGAAAGTGTAAAAAAGTAGGAACATAAATGTTAAGAACAGGGCCGGCGTAAGGCCTGTGTGCAAGCTGTGCCACCACACAGGGTGGAGCAAGACGGAGCACCAAAAATACAATTAATAAATAAGCATTGGGAAAAGAAAATAATGAAAAGGTGCTATCACTTTTAAAAACAGAACACTGATAACCATCTCAAGTAAAAAAAAAATTAATAATACTTTTGCATCCCATTTTTAAATTGTTGTAACTTATATAACAATTAAAGTCACTTGGAATATTCTGACACAACCTGTGGCACGACAATAGCGCATAGTGGCCTAAACACCACGAGAAATGGTGGGCGCCAACAAATGTACCTTTTCTTTGTGTCTGTGTGCCAAGATGAATAAATCTGTGGATAACGGGTGAGATGTATGTTATGTAATAGCGACATGTATACTGAGTTGTGTTTAGAATGGTTATCAGTTGGGTCCCTGACCTTAACGTGGTCGCCTACCTGGCGCTTGAAATGTGTTGCACCATGTTTTAAAAAATGCTCTTTTTGACTAAACTATTAAACATGCCACCAACAAGTTTGACTACGGCAAGAAAGTACATTCTGGACAATAACAGTATGGAACTCTCAAGATATTATACACATTGGAAACATTATTATCATGTCTCCAATATGGCTAAAAACCGCTTCTTCATACCACTATGTCTCAAACTATACAAACCGGACACACGTGAAACTACGAGAGGTATGGTATGCATTGTATTGTACTACTGAGTTACGCCCAATTAAATTATAGGGTCACAGTTTACAATCACTTTTAGAGATTGACGCCGGCTAACAGCCAGTTGCGCTAGAGTACATGACAGTGCTCACCACGCACATGACACGTGTACCTGCACGTGTGCAAAGAGGCCAATATTTTTTAACTTTCAAATAAATATAATTTTGCAGTGTAAAATGCATCTTGTATTTTTATTTTCAGGGTTTGAAATGTCTTAAAATATTTTAAAGCGTTTGTTGTTATTTTGGAAATGTTTGGTTATGAAATTCTGAGTGGGCGCTGCACAGAGATTAAAAACACTAATATTCCAGCGTGAACGCTGTCATAAAGAGACACTAGAATAATACAGAAAATTAACAAGAAAATTCTAAAATGTAAAACAATATTTAAATTATGTGCCACTTTTATTTTTAATAATAAAATATTTTACTCGGTGTGCATAGCACTTTCGCTTATGTGAACCCCATAGGCAGCCATGGTAGGTCCGTGCGACGCTTGCCTCTTGGCAGTCTGTCTACGAAAGCTAGTGAGGTAAGATGCTGTCACGTATGCACGACAACTTTTGAGCACTGATGTAGATTTCAATAGCACCTATAGTATACCGGTTAACCTTTGCTTGCGTACGTTGTGCCAGACATTTCCCCAGCATTATGGTTCTGCTTAACTAATTTATTTGACTCTTGTGGCATTTTTCAACTTAATCAAGGAAAACGAGTAGAAATAGGTTGGCGAGGTCGTGCAAACTGTGAAACTTGAATCAGGCACCATCCGCTTCTGCTAAAGGCATTTCATTGTAATTTCTGTATTATTTCTGCGTGTAATTTTAAGGACTTTGTTTTCGTATATGTATTTGAGGGTATTTTTCATGTTTGAATATATTACGGCAATATCACGTACAACCACGTGGTTAACCAACGCCAAGTTTATGTCCATGTGTGCAATATTTCATTCAGGGTTCTATGTTAAAAATTTGTCAGGATTCCGTGTAATTTTCACGTGAATGGATGATTTTGTGTTTGACCAGGCGGTCAATTTAATGTTTGCTTTTTCCGCCATCAGGCATGCTAAAAGCCTGTAACCACTTCAGTCGTAAAGAGAATGATTTTCTTAACAAGAATCATAATTTGTAAGAATTTAATTTGCCGTTTCCAAAAAGAAATATTGCAATTTCATCTGCACCACATAGTCAGCTACGAACTTCATCCAGCTGCATCTGCGCCACCTAAGCTTGTTTTCACGAATGTGCGTGTTTATTGTGAATATTCATCTCGTGCCCCATCATCTTCTAAGGGTATTAATGTAATTTGTGTAATTTTGTATTTTGTGTACGGTGACATTACTTCCGTCCTAGCCGGCTCTGTGTATAGGCCGTCAACACACTACCCACGCGCTGGAGGGCGAGTCCAGATGAGTTTGAGTTAGTGATACCAAGTAATCACACATGTTAATGTATCATCAGTGTTTCATTGTGTAATACACCATGTCCTGTCTTCAGGGAAATATCGTCAGTCCACCCTAGCAGCTGCCGACTCTCTCCCCTTGTGAAGATTGTGTTTTCATACACCACAGTGATATCATTCATCTAGGCTTGCGCTCGAGTAACTGTGGGATGGGAAGCACCCAAGCGAAGTTAGCTAGTCATGACCGAATGTATCATTAAATTTCATGGCATGTTGATTTGTACGCACGGTATAAATAAAACAAATCTCACAGTGACTCATTCTTTTATTTTTTTAGTGACAGTATCCTTGCCACCTATGTTTTTCAAGTGTTAAAATTTTCAGTATTGCAAACATGTATCATAGGTACACTTGAGTGAGACGGACACACAGAACCCACAGCATCCCTGAGAACCCCTCGCAACAGTGCGGTGATTGGGAATCACCGCTGGCGCCCATATCATCAGTAAGTAATTTGTGTTATCGTTCGTCTCCTGTCTCACCCGACGGCGTCAAAATATATATTATTGCAATGCGTGTATCCTTAATTGGGAAAGCTTGTATACATGAATGAGTATCCATGTAGAACCTATAAGATTTCCCAGTGTTGCAGAAATGAGACTGGTAACAAGACAGTTCGCACATAATTGATGGGGAATGCTGACCAATAATTAATTTCCACAAATTTTACACAATCGATAATTTTAGACGGCCAATTACACTGAAGAATAATAACAAGTAAGTGAAACTTTATCTTTTTTGATGTTGCAGTGCTACCATGTAACAAAACATGGCAAGAATATATGAAAAATTTAACAAAATGACAGGCTGAAACACACACGAAAACCCTCAGAAAAAATATAAAATTGTACCGACAGTAAATATACATGCATTCAACACTGCATAAACAAGGCATTTCAATAGAAATATGCATTTATTAACAGGAAGAAAATTACCTGAAAGAAAAGGCGTGAATTCAACTTGATCAGACTGGTAAAACACACGTGAAATCAATGCTGACCTTGAATTAATTATAGGAAAAATGTAGAGTTTCAGTACTGTAACATTTCTTTTCCTAATCTCCACTCTTAACAAACATGAAAAATTAATTAACTACGTGAGAATTGGTGATACTGCTATTCAAGTGAATAGTTTCAACTTCAAAGTTCATTTTAAAGTTTCATGAGTTTAATTCCTAATCCCAGACCTCTGGTCTGTCCGATGGGTAAACATTTAAAGTCCAAAAATAAGTTCAAAAACAAAACATTTCCCATAAAATTTTTTGGATAAAAGTTTAGGATTTAATTTATATGAACAAATGAATATTAACTTCTTTAACTGGCCATACAGCTTCCCAATGATGTAGGCTTCAGTGGCATCGTCATGAACAAAAGCACTAGAATTGTTAAGACTCGTTCTGTGCGGCCTCTTCTTCTCACGCCCGTGCACATTTAAACTGACTGGCATGTCTCTCAAACATGCTGCCTACCTTTATGATGCAGCAGTCTAACATAATTTAATAAAATCTCCAGCACCTAAGTTATGCTGGAGTGCTGTTCATGGTTGTTGGAAAGAGAGTGAAAGGATGCTACAAAATCTCTAATCGCACAGTAAATTACAGATATGGCAGTCTTAACTTTATCACACTTAAATAAAAATAACTTGCAATTCATAGCTTAGGCAAAACATCATATTGCATACTAAGCTAAGTTGCAATGCTTAGAGAAATTATATTAATACCAAAGGTACTAACATAGCTATAAAAATGCATAAAGTAAAATAAATGTGAAAATTAAAAATAATTAAGTGGGAATCCTAAATTTTACAATTTTGGCTATATTTAATTTAGGGCTCAAACATTAGGACACATTTTAAAAAAAATATTTACCAAATAAATGTATAACTGAAATTTTGTACTGTTGCAATACACCTGTTGCACTTAATCAATTTTTGCCTCACTCACACAAACATACACCACTCATTAGGTGACAACCTAAGATGGCTATGTACAGGCCATTCACGGTTACTTCACACTTTTCTGAAGCCCTGGTAAAAATTCTACTTTTGGCTACAGATTATGTATCCTTCCGCTACAGGTAAACATAAACACTGCGATGCGACTTCTATATTTTAAGTGTCAAATGCTTTGTTTACTGTTTTCTGCCGTTAAAAGAATTTTGTCATACGTATTTCAAAAACAATTTTGTACAAATGTTCACAATATGGGCCTACAATGATATTTAGGTCAGCTTTATGACTTTTTAACAATATCTGTGTTGATAGTTCTTGCGGTTATTATCTTACATTGTTAACATATTTGTTATACACGACGTAGCACATTATAAGTAATACAAGTTAGTATTTTGCTGCTGTTTTTAATACTATTACAACTGGGGAGAAAGAACTGTAGTATTTAACCTGGCGCAGTCAGGTAAGGCACGTGACGAACGATGACACAACTTACTGGTGGGTGGGCGCCAGTAGTGTTTCCCAGACACCGCACTTTGAGACTCACGGTTCTCAGGGATGCTGTGTGTTCGTCTCACCCGAGCATCTTTACAAAACACTTTGCATTACTAAACATTTAACACTGAAAAAGGTGGGAGTTGGCTGGTTCAACGCTAAAGAGAAAGACATAAATTTGACACTGAGATTTGCATTTATTGATTTCCAAGTACATACCGTGCCAGAATATGAATTAATGGTTAACTTCGGACATGACTAGCTAACTCCATTGGGTGATTTCCCCAGCTCGTAATTTAACTAGCGCACTTGTAGATGGATGACTTCTCTGTGGTGTTGGAAAACACAGTCTCCACAAGGAAAGGGGTCTACAGCCGCTAGGGGGGGACTGTATATTTTTCCTGGAGACAGGGCATGGAGAATTATAAATTAACACTAACACGTGTCATTACCTACGTAGCTAATGCATACTCGTCGGGACATGTCAAATGTGCAAACACGTCTGAGGTGCCTGATGGCGACAAATCAAATATGTACAATGTCCGCGTGGCCGGTTACAAAAGCATTAATCATGGCAAAAATTCCAAGAACCCTTAAATGAGACAGTACATATCGCCCTGAGAAAAATACGGCGCGCAAGAAATTTCAAACAAGAACACTTTAAGCGCAAGGATGGCGCAAACACGGACTTGGCGGCAGTTAACCATGTGGTCGCAAATGATGTGGCTGTCAAACCATTTAACATGACAAAACCCTAAAATACATATACATACAAATTTAGCCTTAATATTGCTTGTGGCAATGAAGCAGAAATTACAATGCAAAAGCCTTAAGCATATGCAGATGGCACCTGATTCAAAGTTGCGCGGGCAGCATGACCTCCAAGACATCCTTCTTCCTTTCATCGATTTAAGTTTCAAAAAGCTGTATGGGCACAAAATAATTATGTAAGCGGAAGCTTAATGCTGGGGATATCTGGCAAAACGTACGCAAAGCAAATGTTAACTGGTAAACTACATGAAGACTATTGAAACCTAACTCAGTGCAAAAATATGATATGCGTACGTGACAGTGTCTTACCTTGCTAGCTCTCCTAGCACGACTGCCAAGAGGCAAGGGTCGCACGGACCTACCATGGCTGCCTACGGGGTTTACACAAGCGGAAGTGCTATGAACGCCGAGTGAAATTGTTATTACGTGAAAAGAAGTAGACTTAAATTATTTTTAATACAAAATAATTAAAGCAGTTTTAAATCAGAAATATCACTATCAAGAAATTGCCTTATGAAGGTGTTCACGCCTAAATATCAGTGTCCAGTTCTTTGTACAGCACAGTTTTTGAGTTGCGACAAATAGTTTTCAAAATATTTACGAAAAACTGTACCTTTTTTTCAAGATGGCGGCTAGAGCTAACATCCAATTCATTGGGACTTTTGATGTAATCAAAACTAGATACCTAAAAACAATTAAGCAAAATTTACAAATTTACAAATTTATTTCACCCAACTGGCCACTTTGAGCATTGTTGGCTGTACTAAAACATAAAGTACAAAAGACCAGTCCATGAGGCTGTGCACTCATGCAAAAGCACCTACCAAATTCCCACAAATTTTGCAAAATGTTTCACTTAGTAAAATTTTTTAATTTGATACCTACTATTTTCTTTTAAGTGTAATATTATTTCATTAGAGCACAGCTCGCGCTCCACCAGCCAGTACCTTGTGCTGGCCAGAGCTGCGAAGGAACATGGGAATCTTGCCCTTATCTGCACATACTCCCTGCACACACAACTTCTACATGTGGACAGGAATGTTGAAAAATGCTGCATGCTCACCTCAGACAGTCAGAAAAACTTTCAAACTTAACTCACCATCGCTCAGAAACTTTAAAATTAAATACTTACGAAATTTTCCTGAATAATCATTTAACTATGCATAAAATCATATCATAGATATAATTTTAAAAATGTTCTATATAAAAAATTATAAAACTATGTTCTGTTGATTATTTTTCAGGATGTGCAAAGGATAGGAGGCAAACGAGAAACTTTTTGGTTGCTACAGATGCACGGTCTAAGCATACGTGATTCTGAGGAAACACATGCCCCTATTAAAACATTTCCTCTTGTGGTTTCTTTTTGACAGTGTGTTCATGTTTCACAGTTTCTGCTAATTATAATTAAACTTTTTCATTTTGATGTCTCTGTCATACTTCTGATTCCTCAAGTTTTTCTGTACACTTTCTCACCTGCTCTTGTAAATTATTTTCTACAGGCCACCCTTCTATTCACAATGATGAAACTGTTCCACTAATGCCCAAACTGCTTCAACGACAAAAAATTTTTGATCACATAACATTCAATTAAATCTAATTAAAAAATCAGATATACTGCACCTTCCATCTCCTTAAGCATTTCCATTTCTTCAGCATACATTAATTCAAATTCTTCATCTGGATCTGGATAATCAGCCATTATGATTAACTTTGTGAGTAACTTGCCAGGAATAAATAGTTTTAGCTTGATTTATATGACAGGCCTAAAAAAGGAAATCATTATAAATACAGACTTCTTACTGCAATGTGAACAGTAATTTCAATAACTTACTGAAATAGATAATTTTTCCAGATTCTGGACCGCATTTCAAATCCTCAATGAATTATGCAAAATATCAAGAGATGAATTTAACTAAAACAATCTTTAATAAATAAATAAAACAAAAATTCTTAAGAATTAAAATTAATGATATCAAAATAAAAAAATTAACATTCGTTTTTATTTATAAATATATAATGGAAACAAAAGAATGTTTAAAATATAAGGTAGAAAAACTTAAATAAGTTTATATTAATAAAAATATAAATGATAATCACTACATATTTATTAATGTAAAATATGCTCAATATGTTGAAAAAAATTAAGATCATATTCAGGATTATCAAATAAATTATAATAGAACCTATAAAAAAATGTATAAGAAGACAGGCTATTCAAAAAATTTTTTTTCAAAAAATTAAATATATTATAAAGTACTTTGTGAATGTGATAATAATGTTTATAAATCATATAAAAAATATGAACCGTCAAAATCACATAATATTTTTTTTTATACTAAAAATGCAAAAAAAAAAAAAAAAAAATGTACGTTTTATTTTATTCACATACTCAATCAAGAGATAAACATTCTCATTTACATAAACAATGTGCAATTGAATAAAAAAATATAATAAAAATCATAAATAATTATTTTTTTTAAATTAAAGGAAGCAGCAAATAAAAAATACCAAAAGTACAAAATACAAAAAAAAACTAATTCTTTTTAAAAAATGTTTTGATAAATAAATGGAAAAATTTACAATTCCAAAAATAGAATTTAAAAAAAAATTTACAAATGTAAATTTAAAAAGATATTGTAGGTTAAACATTATTTAAAAAGGTTGATTATTCACAATAAAAATATGTACAGATAAATTAAAGAACCAGCTCTATCATGAAATTAAGTAAAATGAAACCTGTACAGTTAAAAACATTAGCTGAAATTGAAATACAAGAGGATATTCTATATTGATGAAAGATGATTAAAAATTAATTTCTAATCATTGCTGAGAAGAAAGAGAAAATTACTATACAAATAAATAAAAAGAATGAATTAAATTTTGATGAAGATAAAATCAGAGGAGAAAATTATTATACAAATAAACAACAAAATGAATAAAATTTTGATGAAGATAAAATCAGTCAACTTAGAATTGGAGATAGAAATTGAAATTCACCACACACAGAATTTAATTTTATGAATATAAAATTAATAAATATAGAATTAGAGATACCAATAGAAATTCAAAACATAGAGACTTTCATTCTGATGATATAATTAGACAACCTAGAATTAGAGATATAAACAGAAATATATGAGTTTAATTTAATTTTGAATATATAATTATTTACTCTAGAAAAATATATAAAAATGTAAATTTACTATGTCAAGAATTTAATTTAAAAGGTATTTATACTCAGATTAAATACTTAATAAACAATTTTCAAAAATTAATGCCAAAATAATAAAATTAAAAGGAAGTATACAGCTTTTGAATGAAGAACACAAATATTTGAAATCACAAAAGAAAAAATATCAATATAATTCCTAGAGTACTTTGAGAAATAACTAAAAGTAAGATTTTTGCAAGAATTAAATAAATTGTAAAATCAAACAATGCTATAATGATAAATATGTCACTAGAAGCCTTATAAATAATTGAAGGTCACAATAAATGTATTTTAGAACCCAAGAGTAAACAATTTATCAATCAAATTTGTGTGTGTGTGTGCGCACGTGTGTGTGTGCATGCATGTGTGTGTGCATGTGTGCGCTAGTTTAAACATCGATAATGAAATTTATCCACTAAAAATAACAAATAAAAATATAAACATATAAATTTATTATACATTACAATCAAAAATGTTAAAGATTTATCAAAATTAACTATAACACAATGTGATACTAATCAGATAAAAATGTTTCCGTGCATCAGATGTTCAAGAATATGTTATTCTAATAAAATTTTATGAATACAAAGAATTTTTTTTCCCAAAAAATGAAGCCGTAGAAATCCAGACTTTGAAGAAAAATGCATTTTAAAAATTATAATTGTTTATTAAAAGTTACTTGTATACTTTATGCAGATTTTAAATGTTCACTAAAAAAATATGTATACCTACATGTAAACCAAATCCTGAACAACTAAACTTAATTAAACATTAAAACCATGAACCAAGAAGTTTTTCTTATTATGTTAAAAATATTCATTGTAATTATGAAAAACCTATTGAATATATTTGTTAATATGCACCAAAATTTTTTATTAATACAATAAAAATAATTACCGGTATAAGTTAGAAAAAATTTGCAACAAAAATAAAATAAAAAGTACCAAAAAAATAAGTACATAGAATATTTAAAAAATTATCTGATGACTTTGATATTGTTTTGATGGCAAGAAGCAAAATTTAAGATGTAAGAGTAAAATCTTGCACAGGGTAGGAACCACAACTATGTAACAGTTGATATATTTATGTTGGGGGAGAGATGGTGGAAGTCAAAATATTGTTAACTTACACTTGAAAAATGTCAGGACCTGCCCTGAATTTGAGTAATAGTTGTAATTCCTTTACAAAAATGTTGGGCTCATGTTTGCATTTTGTGCTTTGCCGTAGTCATTTTTGTACAGTTGTATTAATCCAATTTGTGCATTCCTTTTAATTTTACTTACACACTCATTCAGGTCAATAATTTAAGTTGCATTTAGTTATGAAAAGATTATTTGCACAAACTAATATTTATTTTTATTTAGGCTCTACATTAGAACTAAAAAACAAAATGTTGAAATAATGCATATATTATTATTATTATTTAGTTGAATAGGATGTAAATATATTTTACTTGGTGGAGGGGAAAGGATGGGGTGAAACAAAAAGATTCACCAGTGATTACAGCATTTTATAACTTGAGAATAACATTTGTTTCTATACATGTTTGAATGTTCTGGATGGGAATTTTTGGAAAGTTACACAATTCACCTCTGGAAGAGTAAAACTTTAAGTAGGTACTCTGTTTTAAAAGTACCTTCAGGATTAATTCACATTCAAAAAGTGATTGGGCTGGGATTAATTCACATTCAAAAAGTTATCGGGTGAGCCCAATATATTTACTTGATCAACCCCAGACTAAACCTGCCAGACACCAGGGTAGATAAGGTAGGTGTAAGAAGGGGTAGGGCCTACACCAAGGTAAAGGGTTAGTGGTATGAGAGATAGCAGGGTGGCAAAGGTTGTTCTCATTCATGTATGGGGAAATGACCTGACTCATAGGGAGGTGGAACAGGAGGTAGAGCGGGACCTCAGGGGATTGCTGAGGAAAGTGCGGGAGAAGTTCCCTGGAGCTAGGGCAGTAGTCAATGGCGTGCTGGTTAGGAAAGGAGTATCCTACAGGAAGGCAGTGGCTGCGAGTGAGGTATATGAGAGGGTGTGTAGGGATTTGGAGGCTACATTTATAGATCGTAGGAAATGGGTATGCTGGGAAAGTGTAGGGAGAGACCAGGTTCACCTGACAGAACAGGGAAAGAGGATTCTAGGTGATCTGCTAGGTAGAGAAGTAGCTGGCTGCATGGAGAGGGTCAGGGCAGAGCAGCAGTTGTTGAAATAGCAATCAACTAGAAGCAAGGAAAGGGAAAGGGCGGAAAATGGAGAGGATAGCAATGATGAGGCCGCAGGGGTGGAGATAGGAGGTAAGCAATGTAGGATGGTAAAGCAGAGTACTAGTATAAAGATAATGGTGGTGAACTGTAGGAGTGTGTACAACAAGCTGGAAGGCTTCTGGGAAAAGGTTGAAGGATATGGGGCAGATATAGATATAGTGGTAGCTGTGGAGACTTGGTTGACTGAGGAAGTACTGGACATTGAGTGTAGGCAAGATAAGTTCACCATCTTCAGAAGACACAGGGATGGGAGAGGAGGGGGAATAATCGTGTGTGTAAGGAAAAGGCTAAAAGGGGCGGTAGAATGGGTTAGTGAGGATGTCGAGGTAATGGAAATTAAATTGAGTGGTAGTAGTAATAGGAGTATTACTTTGCTGGCAGCGTATAGACCACCAGGACAGGGATGGCAGGCAATTGAGATGATCAAGGAGAGGGTCTATCGACTAAAGGACAGGCAGTGGGTTGTTGTAGCAGGGGATTTGAATATGCCAGGGGTGAAATGGGTAGAGGGTGCAGAGAATGGCAGCACAGTTAGTCAAGAGAGGATTAGTCCAGGTAGTAGAAACACCTACGAGATGGAATGAGGAGGGTGTTGTGTCAGTGCTGGATGTGGTGTTGGTCAGACCTAGGAATGCTGTAGTTGGTGCAATAGTATTGGATGGTATAAGTAACAATCAAATCCCGGTTGTGGAAATTAGGATTGGCAGGATGAGGGAAGTGCAAATGGTAGAAAGGTTGGTGTTGCAGTATGGGAGAGGAGACAAGAAGGGGGCAGAAATATTCCTGAGAGACAGGTTTAAAAAATGGTCTATGTACGAGGGTGTAGAGGGGTTGTGGAGGGAGTTTAGAGGATTAATGGAGGTTATGTTGGAGAAATTTGTGGCCAATGAAAAGGTTACGGACTGGGGGAGATCCCCCATATTATGGACAAAAGATTTTGAAAATGAAGAGGAAGTGCAGAAAATTACATGCCAAGAGGAGAAATGAAAGGATGATAAGATCTAAAGAAATGATGAAACAAACGGGTAGGGAGCTTGAAAGGAAGATCAAACAGGCAAAGAATGTATTTCTGGGGAACATGGTGGAAGAAGGAAAAAGCAAGGAATGGGAGAAATTGTTTAGGTATGTTAGGAGGTTAAGGGGTGGAGAGGAAGGGATCCCTCTGCTAACAGGAAGTGATGGTAGGCATGCGACAAATGACCAAGAAAAATCAGAGATGCTGCAAGGACAGTACTTATCACTGTTTGAGGTAAAGAAGGGTTGGAATAGGGGGGCAAACAGGGTTCGGGGGGTGTTTAGTGAGTTTAAGATGAGGGAGTGGGAGATAGAAAAGGTAATTAGGGGTTTGGAGAGCAATAAGGCAGGGGGACGAGATGGGATAGGAAACGCAGCACTAAATTATGGTGGAAGGGAGTTGGTGAAATATTTGGAAGTGCTGTTTAAAAAGTCCTTAGGAGAGGGTAAGTTACCACAAGATTGGAAGGATGCTATGGTGGTACCTATACACAAGCAGAGAGAGGATAGGGGGAAGCCTGGTAGCTACAGACCGGTGAGTCTCACATCAAGTACAGGAAAAGTAATGGAGAGGCTGGTGGTGCAGTATGTGGTGAGGGTTCTGAACAATAGAAATTGGTTGGAAAAGTCCCAGCATGGTTTCAGGAGGGGATACTCATGTGAGACTCAGCTCGCTGGGTTATTAGAGGATCTGGTGCAGGTAGTTGATGAGGGGAAGCAGGTGGATGCCTGCTTCACAGATTTTGAGAAGGCATTTGATAAGGTGCCCCATAGAACATTGATGAGGAAAGTGGAGGCGCTGATACCAGACAGGAGGGCAGTGGAATGGATAGGGGACTTTCTCAGGGGGCGAAGGCAGAGGGTGAAAGTGGGGAAGGCAATATCGGAGGAAGAGGAGGTTACGTCAGGGGTACCACAGGGAAGTGTGCTAGGTCCTTTGTTATTTACCATAATGGTAAATGACATGGGTTTGGGATTAGGAAAAAAAAAAAGGTTGTTTGCAGACGACGGTGTTGTATATGCTGAGGTGGGAGAGGGGGGTGGAAATTTGCAGGCGGACATTGATAAGATATAGTTGTGGACCAAAAATAAATAAAATGAAGGTAAATCTAAGAAAAACTAAGGTAGTGAGATTCACAAGGAAGAAGATAAGCAGGGACATGTACAGATGGGAGGGACAAGAGATAGAAGAAGCAGCAGAATACAAGTATCTAGGGATTGTACTGCAGAGAGACCTCAGATGGAAAAAACAGGTAGAGAGGGTGGTTGCAAAGGGAAGAAGGGTTCTGGGTATGCTGGGAAGGGTGCAAGGGTGCTGAATGGAGTCAGCTGTGAGGTGAAGGAGAAGGCGTATGGCACAATGGTACGGTCAATGTTAGAATATGCTGCAGCAGTATGGGACCCGTATGTGGAGGTGGAGGTGCGAGAACTGGAAAAGTGCAGAGAAAGGCAGCAAGATGGGTGAAAGGTAGGTGGAGAAGGCAGGGGCAAGATGGTGAGGAAGAAGGGAACTATAGGCCATCAGTGATGATGAAAGAAATGGGGTGGAGCTCATTGAAGGACAGGAGGAAAGTTGAACGGCTAATCAGGATGTACAGGATGGTGAATGAAAAGGGATGGGGAGGGCTACACTGCAAGCTAAGTAAGGGGGTGTTTAGAGGAAGAGGAAACAACAGTGAGAAGCTTCAGAGGGTGTGGAGGAGAACGGAGCGAGGTAGGCAGTCCATGCTTGTGAGGTCTGTGAGGGAGTGGAAAGTGTTGAGGGAGGAATTGGTATCTGTGAGAGGGGTTGGTAAATTCAGGAAGGGAGTGGAAAAGGAGTTGGTTGGGTGAAGGAGAGTTGAGAGCTCGCCACCGGGCGGTAGCCTAATTGCGAGTGTATGTATATGTATGTAAGTCTAATACATCTGACAAGGAATACAAATGAACCAAATGTTTTCCATACCATTCAACACAAACTTTTTTTTCTTACAGTTTGTGTTTCCAGCGACATGCCTGAATAACATTTCATAATAATAATAATAATAATAATAATAATAATAATAATAATCATCATCATCATAATTTGGGTCATAGTGGTCAGACTACTTGCCTCCCCCCCCCCCCTACGTGAACAGAGTTCGATACCCAGCACACTCACTCCCGGATCTTTGCATTTGGACGATGAAATGTGTTGGACAATGCCACCGGTCAGTTGGTTTTCTCTGAGATCTCCCGTTTCCCCCACCCTTGTATTCCGTGCTGCTCCATACTCACCTCTCATTACCCTTAATGGCAATCAAGACCTTGATGTTACAACAGCCAGTCCACTTCATCTTAGTTATTCAGAATGTTAATTGAGTACAGCAACAAAACACAATTTACTATTATATAGCTCGGCATATAATATTCACAAGGAAGAGGGAAAGTAAGAAGACACAAATAAATGACAGGGCAGGGGATACGAAATGCTTCAGAGTATAAGTATCTAGGCGGAAATTCAGAGTGATCTTAGGAGGAAAAAGTTAGTACAAAGAGTGGTATCAAAGGGAAGAAGGACTTTGTGAATGCTGGGAAGAGTCTTCAAGAGGGTTAGTGAAGAGGTGAAGGAGAAGGCTTACTAAGCCATGATTAAGCCAATAATACAATATGCAGCAGCAGACTTCTACCAATTGTCGAAGAGGTATGGGAGCTGGAGAAGGTGCAAAGCAGGGCAGCAAGGTGGGTTAAGGGTAAATGGGGAAGGTAGTCACGAGATGGTGAGGATAGAAGGAATTTTTGGACATCCTCAATGATGGAGTTGGGGTGGAGTTTCCTAAAGCACGTTTCACACAATGTAAAATGAGTGCCAAACTTGTGCGAGATGCCGACCTTATATGAGAATTTCTTGCACAAGTTCATGTGCAAGGCACATCTTGCACGAAATGAGGAGATAGAGAAGGTCCTATTTTTCTCATGCAAGGCGATGCAAGTTGCGATACTATTGGTCCTTGTATGCTGGTCATGTGACCTGTTGTAAACTCAACCATAGAGTAAAAGAAAATCATAATCTGAAGTGTGCGAAGAGGAATACAGGGAAATATTGCTGGAAAATTACTTTAAAACATGGATTGAAGTTAAGACAGTTCGGTGAGAGTAAAATAAAAACAATTATATTTTGGAGAAAAAGCTTTGAAAAAAATATCTTGTTGAAGTAAGCAACTTCATATTTTGTGTTATAATACCTTGGCTGTTTGGTACTCACCAGGGCTCTAATTTTGATGTGAAACAGTATTAATCTTATTTATCTGCACGTGAACTCATTTCGCACACAATTTAGTCGGCATTCTCATACGAAATCTTGCAGGAAATATATCTTGCATCATGTGAAACCTGCTTCAGGGAAAGGTGAAGAGTGGAGTGGTTGGTCAGGATATATGAGGTGAAGACTTGAGTGAAAGGATGGCTAATAGGACATTTAGTCAAAGGGCAGTACAGGGGGAGAGGTACACACAATAGAAACCAACTGAAGTTATGGAGGCGGTAAGAACTGTCAGAGAGTAGAAATTGTGCTGTGGGAGAAGTTGGTGATAGTGAAAGGGGTTTGATAAATTAAGGGACTGGAGGGTGCAACTGGGTGACGGTAAGAAGCGCTTGTCACAGGGCGTCAGCCCCATTAAAAGTTTAAAAAAATTAAATATTATAATTCAGAGTTCCTTTTTTACTCTGTTTCAAACCTCGCAAGTTTTAGTAAACACTCACATATCTGCAAGATTATAACTATGACTAAACAATTTTCGGCTATTAATTTTTCATATATTGCTCGTTATTTCCTACTGTGTATATTGTATATTTCTATTGTTGCATGCTTCCACCAGCTTATAATATTACTAACACGGTTATGTATTTCAAATCCCACTGTTCTATTATTAGGGGGCAAGTAAACTACGAAATACGAAATAAATATCCATACCTTTAAAAATATATGGATGCTCACCGATTACATATAAAAACCACTGTAAGACTACAATATATAACAGTTCACTTTTCCCGCTATTACGGTTTCTGATTACAAAGGATTTTTTTACTTAAAATTTACCAATATTAATGTTGGTGACATTGTAATATCTTAGAAACCAAAGACATTATAGATAAAGCTATTTTAACCTACATAGTTATAATATCTTCGTCTCGTTGAAACAGCACAGTTTGGCGGCTGACTTAAAAAATGATAGATTCATATAAAATATTAGGCACATTATTTATGTATTAATCTTATTTATTTATTGCAACAAATTGGACTTTTTTCGAGTACATGATTAGACATAAAAGATCGGACAAGCAAGAACGTGAACACAAAATGTACGAAAATTGACAAATTAGATACAGAACAATATCAAAACACCAGAATATTAACAAATTTACGAATTCTAAAACAAATATAAAATAAAATTCAAATTGTCTTGAATTTCCAATATTCAATGTTCATTCTTCAATTTCTTCTGAGCATCTGTGTTGCGTCCCGGGCCACTCCAATCTATAAAGAAATAAAAACCAAAACAGAAGCATAAATCCCACAGGGTTTACAAAATAACTCATATTGAATATCCATGGGGGTTTCTAGTATTGATTAAAATAACATAGTGGTCAGTATGTTTTGTGTTTAAAATAAATATTCGTCTAAGGAATAAAAAGTTTTGCTTGTTAAAACACTTTTAATTCATTTTTGAAGAGTTTCGTATTTGTAAAGCAAAATTTATGCAAGTTGTAGGTTGTTGAACAACTGACTTGAAGAGAAAGATGTCGAGACCTAGGAATGCTGTAGTTGGTGCAATAGTATTGGATGGTTTAAGCGACCATCATATTCCAGTTGTAGAAATCGGGATTGGCATGATGAGAGAAGTGCAAATGGCAGAAAGGTTGGTGTTGCAGTATGGAAGAGGAGTCAAGAAGGGGGCAGAAATATTCCTGAGAGACAGGTTTAAAAAATGGCCTATGTACGAGGGTGTAGAGGGGTTGTGGAGGGAGTTTAGAGGATTAATGGAGGTTATGTTGGAGAAATTTGTGGCCAATGAAAAGGTTACGGACTGGGGGAGATCCCCCATATTATGGACAAAAGATTTTGAAAATGAAGAGGAAGTGCAGAAAATTACATGCCAAGAGGAGAAATGAAAGGATGATAAGATCTAAAGAAATGATGAAACAAATGGGTAGGGAGCTTGAAAGGAAGATCAAACAGGCAAAGAATGTATTTCTGGGGAACATTGTGGAAGAAGGAAAAGGCAAGGAATGGGAGAAATTGTTTAGGTATGTTAGGCGGTTAAGGAGGGAGAGGAAGGGATCCCTCTGCTAACAGGAAGCGATGGTAGGCATGCGACAAATGACCAAGAAAAATCAGAGATGCTGCAAGGACAGTACTTATCACTGTTTGAGGTAAAGGAGGGTTGGGATAGGGGGGCAAACAGGGTTCGGGGGGTGTTTAGTGAGTTTAAGATGAGGGAGTGGGAGATAGAAAAGGTAATTAGGGGTTTGGAGAGCAATAAGGCAGGGGGACCAGATGGGATAGGAAACGCAGCACTAAATTTTGGTGGCAGGGAGTTGGTGAAATATTTGGAAGTGCTGTTTAAAAAGTCCTTAGGAGAGGGTAAGTTACCACAAGATTGGAAGGATGCTATGGTGGTACCTATACACAAGCAGGGAGAGGATAGGGGGAGGCTTTAGAGAGTGCAACTATGTAAGCTGTCTTCCTGGAAGGAACGTTTGATGTGATGCGCCTCCAGAGGTGCTTGGATGTATGTGTGTCCTGCCTTGGAGCAGGTGGAGATCAGGAACTGGTGATGTGCCCGGCGCCACGTTCGGTACAGAGAACAATATTTGAATGGGGTCGTATGGCCGAAGGCCTATGGCGACTCTGCATTCACGGTCAATATGAAGGAAAGATAATTTAATTGTCAGTTAAATTATGTTGAATTTAAAATATTTTCTTTGGGGCGAAGCCTTCGGCCACTTCCCACACATATATTATCACTGAATTTTCTCTGCTTGAGGTAGGCAGACCCCGTAAATACAAAATATAAAGTGACAAACACTTTAAAGTTGTGCTGCTATGAGGGCACAGTACCCGATGAAATCTGGAGAGATAATACAATAAAGCACATCTAATAAGTGTATGACTGTTTTATTACTGCAAAGGTACAATGACATGTTGCTGTACATTAAATTGTGTACCCTTTGTTAAGTGGACCCGGCACTCTGGACCTGCGCGTGGTCACTATTGTGGAATGTAAGGTTTAGGCCTTAAATTAGAGTAACATAACAAAACGTGTTCCGCACATGAAGTCTTCGTATGTTACTTCAGGATGCAGTGAGACCTCCCCTCGGCTAAATAAAAGTACCTAAATGTTCTTGAGGTGCATTAACTAGTGCGCTGAAAGAAAATACAGCATAGATTGAATTGCCGTGGGGGATAAGCGGAACTTACCGTCTGCTCTGCTAGTTGTCTGGAGCGCTCAAGACTGACTAACGACATGGCATCGGCTTCGCCGCATGTCCGGCGAATCCAGCACCAAGAATGAAAACATGAAAAAATTTACTTAAAAACTAACATGATAAATTATACTGACATTGTAGATAATTATGATTACTACACTAAAACCCATTGGTGACATACTCGTGAACATCAGAACCCCAGATATGGCAAAGAATGTGAAATCACGATTTTTTCGCCACACTTGAAGGGTGATATTAAATGAAATAATGCCTCAGGTGGCTGTTTCTGGATAAATGATTACACGTTCACTTTTATAATTGGCATTTTAATATCGATGTGTCGTAATGGTGATAATTACAGTAATGTGTATGGATGTGATGACATATGGATTTCATCACAGGGGCGGAGCTACGCCCTGTTTTCTATGGTATGTTATCTACTCTCTATGCTGGAGCGGGCGTTTTTCCTATTTAATTGTGGTGCAATCACCACTAAAATGCTTAAAAATGCTCTTAATAATTAATGCCACTAGGGAGCCACCCATCACTTTACACTTCCTGTAGGAATGTGATTCCCCATCTTTTGACACCACTTGGAGCCACGTCACACTCCTGATTCGGCCATGGGGCCTGTCGAAATCGTGCATACCGGAAAGGGCTCTGGGGAATAAGCAGAATCGCTTATCCCAGTGTTCCCACCAATGGCTGTTGCATCTAATGGTCGTGACTTCATGGGACACACTTGTTTAGGCCACATATCCATTCATCACGAGAGTTACCTCTTGTGATGAATGTTAAACATTATGACCCGCAGCCACGAGTGACAGGGCAGCAAGAAAAGTATAAATGCTTTTCTTGTCAACCTGCACTGATCGACAGCGCGACCTAATGTCGAACAGTTGGGTGTTGCTGTGTGGTTAATGAATCTGCGATGGAACAAATGGGGACAAGGGATATGTGGACGTCAGGGACACATCGCGTTAGATTCTCCAATAAATAGCATGAACTGATAAGTTCTTTTTATTCGGTTGCCGAAAGGCGTTTCAGGGCACGGGCCCCCTAAAACTGCCATTTTCTTATGCAAGTGTTTATGTGAATTCAAGGGTAAATAATAATTTGTATGTGTGCTTGAACCTAATCAAATTACCACGAGTAGCATTTATTGACATGTGGTTTGGCCCTAACAGTCCATGCATAGGGAATTTGATTACGTCGATGTCTTATTTAATTTGCAATACCAAGCAATGACTTGGCCGCCAGAAGAGCCCCTCATTTAGAAAACAGCGAGGCCTCCACATCAGGTGAACAACTGCAAGATCTACACGTGAATGTGATCCAGGTGATCGGCCTGCAGCACTTCAAGCTTACGAGGACTCAGCTATAACGCAACAACATCAGTGATTACGGCATGGAGGCATCTGGTGCCTAACGGATATATAATTCCAAACACCTTTTTAAAAATTCTGTTCACCTTCTTTATAAATCCCAATGATACCCTTTCCAAGCTGCGAGTCGTCACATTTAAGTCTATTTCATTGCTATTTTTAGTACAGAACTAGATATAATGTGTTTTTTTTAGGTTAAGGCTTAATTTGTTGGCATTAACCCAAGCATCTAATTGACTAAAAGTGGTACTGGCTAACCGTCCCAGTGCTTCCTTTGTCCTGGCTGAGATTACAATACTGGTGTCGTCTGCAAAAAGCATTTGAGTGATGCTTAGAATAAGGTGGCAAGGTAATTTATTTATATACACAAGGAAAAGTGAAGATACAAGAATTGAACCCTGCGGGACACCATGCTTTATTATTCCTGGTTTGGAATATATAGAGCACACATTGTCTCTAATACAGACTTGCTGTTGTCTGTCTGATAAATATGAACACATTAGGTTGTTCATTTCATCTCTTATTCCGTAATGTTTAAATCTGTCAGTGAGTGCGTCATGATTTACACAGTCAAAATTTTTTGTCAGATCACAAAAAATTCCAATTTTTGGCAGTTTTTTTGTCCAGAGCATTGAGGATACTATCCGTCAGTTTGTATATTGCTTCTCTGGTTGATGTATGTTTCCTGAAACCAAATTATGAGTCTGAGAAGATTCCTTATTCTTCAAAATATTGCATGAGTCTGTTGTAAATTATTTTTTCAATTACCTTCGAAAAGGAATTTAGTATTGAAAAGGGGCCTATGATTGACTACATTTACTTTTTTACCTTTCTTGAAAAGTGGAATGATAGTTGCCCATTTGAGTCTGTCAGGGAAAACACTAGTGTTAAAAATGGAATTACACATATGGCTTAAGGGGACGCTAAATTCACATGCACACAGCTTTATTAATTTGTAACTAATGCCATCATATCCCCATATAATTCTGGTTTTAATGATTTTATTACTTTATCCACTTCTCCTCAAGTTGTAAACAACTTTTTCATAGAGGGGCAATATATATTTAGTGAATTTGTAAAATTGTTATCAGTATTATTATTAGGGGCTTTATTTATTAAGTTATCTAAAACATTTAAAAAGTATGAATTAAAAGTTTTGGTAACTGTAGGTGCAGCTAACAGCTCCATGTCATTGACTCTTAGCTTTATCCCCGGGTTTCGTTCATAGGATTATCCAGTTTCACTTTTTATGATGGACCACGTAGTTTTGATTTTGTTTTCTGAGTTGTGTATAATAAAACTGAAGTAGACTTTTTTGCTGATTTTATGTCTTTCCTCAGACCTGTGCAATATTTTCTATTGTGAGTTGTTACATTATAATCTAAACTTACTCTGGTTATTTTGTACGATTCTCTTTTGTGCTCGCAAGATATCTTTATTCCTTTCGTCATCCACAGTTTTTTAGTTGCCATGATGTTACAACGAACTTGTTTAGACGGAAAGTTTTATTCAAATAGAACAAGGACAGAATTTAGAAATGAAATGTACTTTTCGTTTGTCTCAGCTGTGTTGTGTAAATTAAGCCACAGTTCATTGCTAAGGTCACATTTGAAATTTAAGATGTTTTCAAAAGTACACCGCCTCGTTTTTTTTTTTACGTTCTGTTGTTCATTTATTACACCAACTTATGCTACTATCAAAGCTTGTGCATCGTGATCTGCTAATCAATTTACAACTGTGAAACACTGACAGGGCCCGGTCAAATTCAAGTTAACAAATATGTTATCAATGGGCTGTTTGTGAATTCCTTTCTATTCTGGTGGCAAATTTAACTATTAATTTCAAATTGAATTTTTTAAGAAAATTGTGTTAGGATTTATCTATCATTTCCTTTTAAGTAATCAATATTAAAGTCTCCACATAGAATAATTTCTACTTTGGGGCTGGATATGGACAAACAGGTAATTAATTATTTCTTGACAAAGTGACTAAAATTAGCAGAAGGAACCTGTATAAATTTAAAATCACTAATTTTTAATTTTTATTAATTACCAAGCAAACAGAACAGCATTCAAAACCCTCATCTTCAGAATAAATTTGCAGGTTATGATTACTGGGAATAATATTGTTTTTTTATTTAAAAAAATACAAGTATCTCCTTTATTCATACTTGTCCAACAGTAAGTGAAACAGAGGGAATAACTAGGGATACTAAGTTGATTAGCAGAAGTTTCAGTTATATGGGTTTCTGTTAAACATAATATTTGTTCATCCCAGTTGCATTACGTGGACAGTTGGTCGAGACATATAGAGAGTTCGTCGATTATGCTAGATACACCTCTTATGTTCTGAAGAAGGAGAAATAACTAATTTGTATTACATTCTGTAAGTTTTTTTTTATTTTTTGGGCACTTTTGAGGGGGTTCTATAGCTGAAATTGTAAGTGGAACTTCTTTACAACAAGAATTTGGCCTGAAGGGCATGGGTTTCTTTAGCCTAAAAAAATTTGACGGTTTCCAACAACCACCCGTATTTTCTTAACAAAGCTGTGTTCTGCAAGAACCCTACTCGCAATGAGGTCACCAAGTTTCCTCTTACCATCATGGTTCAAGTGCAGACCATGTCTCGTGTGATCCGCCCTGGTTATTTCCTCTAACCCCACCACGCCGATGTTGCCGAATCTGCCAGATCTCGCACAACTCCACAAGGTGGCATTTATTGCCTGCAATTCTTTCTGAAATAAAGGTTTGTCATGCCATTTGAGCGTCCCACATATCAACACACCAGTGTGGTTGGTGGCCCTGGCAATATTGTTTATATTTTTTCCAACTGAGTAATTTATATTTTTATCAATGCTATTTCCCATTCTGCCCACAATAACAACCTGATCGGTTTCACAAAAATTTTTAGAAATGCAACCAATATCCTCCACAACACTGCCAAAGCCATCATTTGATTTCCAAAAAATAAAAATGTCGTATTCCTCACCCAGTTTTTCTTTAATGTACTTTCCCAGTCCTCTTCCATGGCTACTACCAAGAATTAATACTGATTTTTCTTCCTTCTCGAGGTCTACAAGTGCAGTAAAACTGTTGCTGTGTGGCAATTCTGGCTCAGGAACCTGAGGACAACCTAGGGGTCGAAATGAGATTCCAGGTTTTTAAATTTTCCTATGCTTATGTTTCACGACACTGTAGGTTTCTCTGGCTTTTTTTGATGACATTTCGGGAGGTGAGCAGAAATCTTGGAGTATTTCTCCATTTTCCCTAACTGCCACAGCTAACAAATTAGCTGTTGGTTCACACTTAATTTTCCAGTGTTTTTTTTACACATTAGGTTTTCAAGTTCACTCTCTTTTTGCTTCAATCTTTCCTGAAGTATAGCAGCCTGGTGCTATGCTTCATCTAACTTTTCCTTAAACTGACAGTGAAAACATTTCCACTCACCCTCAGGAACAGTAATGGTACTAATCCTACCACAAGGAAAGTGAAACCACTTATTGCAACCGTTGACGCCATCCGGTTCCCCCTAGCCTGTTTGGCTGCCGTCTCCAGCAGCCACTGCAGCTACCAGCACTCTATTGGAAGCTCGTGCGTACCAGTTGAAGAGTGCACCACAGCGGTCAATCAGCGAAGACCTCAGTTACAAGTGCGACCGCAGGGGCCGAAGAGAGTGTTGTGACGTGAGCAGGATTGTACAAGTGTTGAGCAAGCCACGTGTGCCCACGTACACGTGTCTTAAAAGGAGATGCTGCGAATTTGTGCTTAAGTATGATCAAGCTAAATTAAGAAATGTTCAAGGATGCCCATTCACGAAACTTTTATCCACATGGCATGGCAGCAGGCAAACAGCAGCAAAGATAGGCTGTGATCAAGGTGAAGGCATGTGAGGCGATGAGGTACGTAGTCGGCGGCAAAGAACTGTAGTCGGTCGGAGGCAGAGGAGGACATTAGTCTAAAGTGGCCGCCGTGGAATGTGGGCTGGGCCCCCGGCATTGGCGACCAGTTCTTAATCTTCGGAGGAGGAGGCGATGAGGTGGTCCACGCTGAAGAGAGTTCTACGAGGGTAGCGGAAAAGGGGAAGGGGTTCGGTGAGCAAGCGGACGTAGGGGTTCGGATGACAACGACAATGGTGGATGAACTTAATGGAAACCTTGGCAAGGAAGAGGTGTCTGGTGGAGGGTGGAGCGGGGAAGACTCAGGAGAAGTCGAAGGCCAAGGAAGAAGGAGCGAGTGAGAGAGTAAAGGTTATAAAGACAGGAATAGACCCAGGAGGGACTGGCATAGGTCAAGCGGGGAAGGACAAGGGAGCGGTAAACGGTGGTGAGGATGGGGAGAGGAGTGCTAGACAAAGGGCGGATAACGGGGGCTAATTGTTCCATGCCGGGCAGTTGCTTGAAAACTATGGCTTACAGGGAGTCGAACCCAAGTGCTTTAAGGGGTTTCATAAGTTTAATAATGTGTTTGACCTCCTCAGGTTGCATTAGGTCTTGCTCAGCCACTGTGGGCTGTTTCAGATGCACTCAGAGGGACCTATAAATTGTGCTACAAAAGATGCATCAGCTGGAAAGTTATTGGACTGGGAAGCTAATTCTAATTGATTTGCCATAGCCTCAGCTTTCTTCTCTTCTTCTGGGGTGTGTAGGCAACACCTGAATTGCCTTTAAGAGTCGGGATTGGAGAACTCTTTTTTGTAAACCTTTTGGTCATATGCCACAGGAAGTTATCCTGAGTGCATAGGCGGGATAATTTATTTGACCAGATATTAGATTACCAGGCAGTGATTTCAATGTCGATAAGCTCTCTAAGACTGCTAATCTGGCCTTCGGTTTGGCTAGATCTAGTTCGAGAAAAGAGCCTACACAACCTATTTTTCCGTGAAAATTTCCCTGATATGTTCAGGAAGCTTATCTGTGTTAATCTATGGTGTCTTTTCCGAGTTATACTTATTTAATCCCATCTGAATTAGCTCTGTGACATGTTCGACAGCAGAACCCAAATCCTCGGGAGTACTAATAGAAGCTGTAAGATTTATTTTCTCTCCTAGATATTCCTTAAAGCCGGGCCAATTCGCATGCTTATAATCTTTAATTTTACGAATGGTTGTATAATCAGTTTCAAGTTCATTGAATGACAAGTGGACAGGATAATGGTCCGAAGCTAACTCATGTAGCACATTACATTCTACGACCATATTAAAACCATTATTACGCATGATATCAAGAATATTGGGTCTATAATTTATATTATGAGGGTCAAAAAGAGGTTTTATAGGGACCAAAATAATGTAATTATGGTGCTATTGGTGTCTAAACAAGGTTTTCCCATTGACTGTGCACGCGAGACAGTTCCAAGCAGGATGTTTTGCATTTAAATCGCCCACAGCAAGTAAAACTGGATATGCATTAGTTAATTCGTTTAAAACTGCGTGCAAAAGTGTGTGGTAAGGCAGGCAGCATACTGAATAAATTGCATTGTGTTGATTCCCGAGTTTAATGGTAGCAACCACAACTTCAAGTCTTTGAATTTGAATTAATTTTGCGGGATTACATACTACTGAATATGAATCAAAATCATGACACCTCCGCAGTGTCTGTCGCTATCATTTCGAATGCATTTATAGTTCGGAATTGAGAATCTATGCTGTGGATATAAATGAGTTTCGTTTATTGCAATTATAGGAATCTGATGGCGAGAAATGAAATCTACCTGTTCCTGTTTTTTACTGCGAATGTCATTCGCATTCCAGTAAATAAGACTACTAATTAAATTAAACCTAAAGGGCAGAGCATTTGGCAACTGCATATTATCAGTTATCAGGATTTTGCTGCTACCCTTGCACGATAGAGAGCGCTGCCCAAGTCTGGGCTCGCACTTTTTCTTCAACCGATTTGGTTTGGTCGGTCCAAACCATTAGCAATGTGCAGAGTACCTCCATCACTCCGCTAAAGGCGGGGAATTTTTCATTGAGAGAGCTAGCCCTCGCCCCTGCAGTAATTTCTGCATATCGAGGGTTTCAGTACTGGAGTCAGATGGGGTTTTGCAAATCTGCCCTGCTGGGCGCACCAGATTTGTTTGGCTGGCAGAAAACCTGCTCGCCCAATGGTCGTTCAGCTGACTCCTGATTGGCAGTGAATGAGACAGAGACTGTGGAACTGGCGGGGCGGCAGAGGGGGATGCTTGAAGCGGCTCTTGCGACTCGGAAGGCTGGGAAAGATTGGTAAGCAATTTATTTGTTTCCCCCTTTATTTGATGGGGGTTTTTCGCAAAGCTGCCTTTATTGACGACGATAATAATTTGCAGTATTTGGGAAATCTAATTCGGATTACTGATAATATACCAGTGCTCCATAGAAATTGGCAACTGGAATTGGAAAGTTTCGTGCAAACTGAGGCACAAAAGTTTGGGCTAGTGCGCATTGTTTCCTGGGCTGGTCCCTGTTGGGGAGGCTGTGATTGTTGTGGAGGCTGTGAATGTTGTGGAGGCTATGTTGACTGGACAATATGAATAGTAAATTTGTGACATACCAATTACATGACTAAGCATCACAGGGACAGATGAGACAACCCTAACCTTTACAGTAAGTACTAAAATACTGGCCAATACTGGCAAAGGAGAATGTTTGGTTAGCAGAACTGACTAGTGCACGTGGTGCGTCCAACCACGTGGCTGGTAATATTTGAAAATCAATCAACTTTATTATTTACATTTCTGTGGGCTATACCTAACTATAAGTTGTTGTGTTTTGAATAATATATGCTATAGGTAAGGAGAAGGGCCACTGCTCTTAGAAACAGTCAAAACACATAACCCCAAAAGTGAGTTTAGTTTACCATGTGTGTGGAGTGGTTGGATGGGGTTTTAGTCTATGTTATATATTTAATAATAAGTTATTGCCAATTCTAGAAATACATTTTTATGTTCTTGTCTCACCAGCCACACGGTTAATCATCCCAATTCATTTATCATTTTTATATTAAATATGCAACAAGTCACGTGACATGTTGGCAGCATCTGCAACCAATGAAAGGGCCTCGCGCCCAAGCTTAGTCAGTCTGGATTTCGGCTCGACCTGAAGTGGCAGCTGTACCGCTGGGCTTCGGCCAATTCAAGTTTTTTTCACCTATCATATTTTAATTTATGTTTTATTAATGCTAATATACTGGAGCCATTTGTTTTTGTTCGCCCGGTGTCCGCGACACCTCATAGCCTGGCCGTATTGTACACAGACAGGATATATTTAATTTTCCGTAACTCCAGTTAGGCCTTCGGCCATTAGCACTGTTTAAGCGCTCGCCTCGCATCAACAGCGAACCAATCTTGTAAGTGCTCTGTAAAGAGGAAAGTAATTGAATAAAATCCTGTAACTGTGTAATCAAAGTGTTTATTTAATTTAGCTGCTACTCGGCTGCATGTGAAAATATCCTATTTTGACGACGTAAATATTAATGATGTTGAGAGGCCACAACAGCCGACTTATGCGTGTGTAATTACGTATGGGGTAGGCTGACAGCCTTCACTACCCTAGGCGCTATTAGATATTGTTCTGGAGAAGTTATCAAAATTTTGGGGAGTAAGCATGGTAACCACTTGGTTGACCATTCACGTCTATCAGCAGCATACTGCCAGGAAGGCTACATGGGCAGTCGGTATTCACGACCCCAACATAGTCTTGTGCTCTCTAGCACTGGCGCCCAAACCCCAGAATTTTAACAGAACTCTTTGGGTATTTTTCTCATGACGATTCCCTGGGAATCGTAGCCCACGGTATCTAACATTTGCACTTGCGTAATAAAACACAACGCAAATAAAAATCTGCTGCACTTGCATCCATAACCACGAGAGCAATTAAATATACCGAACGCAAGTGACCACCCATTTTCACTCCCACTTCCCGAACTACAGTGGTCATTGAAATAATTCTTTACAAAGTCTTTATGGCCGCATGGATACATAAGCTGCAAAGAATTTAACAAGCACTACAGTGATTTTAAGTGGCCGTAAATAATATTTCTTCGCACCGAAAGTTGTTGATATTTTGTAGTTGTTTTAATCTGAACGACAACTGGTGGGCGTTATGATTATACTGCGATGTTTGGATTTGGAGAGCCGCTATTTCACTTCTTAATGAAGTGTGTCAATTGGTGATTAATACTTGAATAATAAATTAAAATTTAAAAAATGCACTTGAGATTTTGTGTTTGATGTTATATGCATTAAATAATAGATGTTATATCTTATATTATTAGCATAATACGATTTGTGACTATGTTCGAAATGTAATCTACCTGATATTGTGTCTACTTATTTTTTGTTTAGAAACATGCTCTTTTTAGAGGTTTTTTTTTTTTTTTTTTTTTTTTTCATTACAAATTTCCATATGGTTGATATTTGCTGAGCAAATGCAATTGGCGCTGTGCTCATGTTGAATATTTAACATTGTGATTACATTAGAATGATGGTGCAAGAAAATTTACTTTCGCAGCATTTCATGTTGAACAAAGAGGATGATAAATAAATTCGAAGTCTGGTTACGATATTCGTGTTGCATGTTGTGCCAAATGTATTTTTACTACCAATCGTCGCTGCACCCATCGACAGTTAATGAAACAAGACTGTTTTGTTTTCTGACATTAGTCAAGATGTCCGAACAAGGAGAGGAGTCTGCCACACGTTCGGGCAAGCAATTTGATATTTGTCGAATGTGCAGCAGGCTGGCAACTAGTGCCAAGTGTTGGTCAATAAGGATATTGGTTAGGCGAGGAGTGGTGAATATACATTTTGATACTCGGTGGAGGTAATTACCTAGGGCGCCAGATATTGTCAGGTTGACAATATCGTGAAGTCGGAGAGCAGCTGTTGACTCATTACTCAGGGTCGTTCGGCCAGCGACCACTGCAAATCCTCCAAGTGCAGTTGTTGTCTCCTCGTAGAATAAAATTAATACTGACTGAACAACTTTCTTACTTGTTGAGTTGTGGGATATCTGAGCTCCCCACGCGACCATTCAAAGCACTGTTACTTATTACACTGACTCATGACCATTTCAAACATACTTGCAGAGTAAATTAAACTTTGAGAAAATTGGCAGGAGAAGGTATATATTTTAAATGCCTTGCGGTGCATTGGAAATAAACCACACATGGTAACACGCATCACTGCTGCGATTTATTAAGTTACATTAATACATTCCCACTGGGAAAATCTTACATTTGGTGCTGCTTACAAGCCCGTCGGGTCCGATAGTACTGTGATAAGACACGTGGTCACATGAAATAAATTAAGTACAATCTAAGCCTGCCCAGGCAATGCTAGCACTGGGTAGGTGCGAGGGACAGTAAAGTCTCGGGCACCTGAAAGGGGAAAAAGGTTCCGTTATGCGTTATACTGTAAAATGATTAGTCCAACATGGTGATGGTTGCCCTTACATGACACGGCACACCCCTCGCAAAGACGAACGACTACTGAACTATCTCCGTGCAGTGTGCCTGCCTGCTTGGCAGGCTGGCATACAACGCTGCACTACTTCCTTGCACACAACATTTAGATTCGTTCATGTACCCTGTGTGCCAGTTGTTACATATTGCTTATAAATTTAACCCTGTAAATATTATTCATTTTAAAAACATTGCACTGTATGGATGATGTGGAGATGAAAGACACGTGAATGAACATTACAGAAAATTACAAAAAGAAACATTAAAAACACTGAGGGCTTTAGGGCTTCGAATGCAGGTGTCTTTATTAGTTGCGTCGCCTTGAGTAAACTTACCTTGCCATTAAATTACAAAAATTAATTAAACAGGACTTTTACAGGGTCTACTTTCTGATTCCTGCGATACATGCACACGGTCGCACTCACTCTACTCAGCACCTGCATCGTTCCTTGCCACACTTCACTGCATTTGTGCATGTAGAGCGTTTAAACACTCTGCATTACAGCACCTGGTGCGGCGGGCAAACGGACTAAGGGGAAGGAGTCACATGGGCATGCATCAAACACCCCCCTCCCCTAGTGAGGTGTTTGCAGCCGCACTTTTTCCTTTTGGGGGTATGGGGGTACTCCCCTATTAGGTCCAGGCTTATGGTCTCGAACGGTTGTTTTGGTAGGCGGGTCTTTTGCTGCTGTACCCCAACTGTCCTGCGTGATTGGAATGTTTGGCATATAACACATTTTTGCACGTATTTTCATGAAGGTGACCTGGTGCACGGGAGAAGCTGGAGCTTACGACACACTCACCACCTTCGCATGATGCTACTTGTTGACTGCCTCTCCCGCTTGACGCGCCAGCGGGCCTCGTCTGACCCACACACCAAAACAAAACTTCTATTTGCCATAAACATTTATTTCCTGCTTTACGACATTCTGCTCACCAAAACTTATGCTAATAAAATACACATAAGACCCTGCAATACAAAACACTGGTGAATGATAATGGACATAATGCTAGATGAGTGATGAAAGGAATACATATGAAAACAAGATCAACAATACACTGAGGAACAAGAAAATGCAACGAACAAAAAATCCTTTAATAAAAAGTAACAGTAATGAAATGCTTAGGCTCTGGGTTCTCTGGTCCAGTTATTATTAGGGTCTGCATTTGTCCCTTTTGCCTTGAGAAGTCACTTTTGCAGGTGTTCCTAGCAACCACCGGCTGTACTGCACTGGTGTGCCCTCATGCTGCACTACACTGCACTGGACTGAAGTGCTCCTGATTGCGCTCCTAGACCTGGTATACTCTCTGCTTGTTAGTAGAGCGCACAAACCTGCAGCGGTGATGTCGAAGAATGCGGCTGGACAAATGGTCGTAGGGGTAAGGGAACGTGGCACATGTCAAATGCCCCCACCCCCCTTTTCCGAGCTTGTTTGTTGGCTGACAGATATTATTTGCAGCAGCTGCAGGTGCGGACGGTCTGCGTGACCACAGATGGTACCGCCGCTCCTGTGGTCCTGACGCAAGATGAGTGGCCGGCTGTGCCGCTTCCTAGTAGGCAACTCCATCTGCTTGCTCTGATGACACACTGTTAGAGGATGTGCCCACCATCATGAGCGCTAAAGGCGAAACGACTACTCAGACCCACTGCCCTCGCTGTCTCCCTCCTCACTCCTTTTGACTTCTCGCCTGCTCTGTTTTTACAGGGGCAACTTGGCTGAACAGCCCCTGTAAATGCCTCCTCTTCCCTTCCATCATGCTCCTGCACTTACACTTCCTCCTGCTTCTGCTCCTACACTTGCACTCTCTCCTGCTTCTCCTCCTGCATCGCGATGAGGGCACTAACCCTGCTCTATGCCTCGCCCTCTCTGATATCTGCTTTAGGTGCTGCGGGTTCCTTATTGAGCCAAACAATACTGAGTGACTCCTGCAAGCTTTCGTCCCCTTCACCAGCACTTGCTTGAGGTGCTGATGTATCTTCTGGTCCACTCCCTTGCTCCTGGAGCTCGTCTACGGTATCCCCATTTTGCATTAACCCCTGTGAACTTCTGGTGTTGTCGCGCACTGGTGGATCCTCTGCGGGTACTCTCCCCTGAAGTGATGCCACACCTCGCATCCTTCCAGGACCCCCTACATTCTTGTCGCAGCCTACGCCATCATGGGGCTGGGATAGACCAGGACCGACTTTGTCGTCGACGGCACTCGGGGTAAGCCGGATGTCGTTCCAGGGTACCTGGGGTTAGCTGGATGTCGTTTCGGTGTATCCGTACCTTCCGTTTCCTCCAAGCCGATAGTGTATGTGGTGGGTCCATCCTTCTGTAGCACGTGATGGGGGCCACTCCAACGTGCTGTTAGCCCTTCACAGAAGTCCTTCTTCGCCATTGAGTGGGAATGTATCCGCACGTAGACTTCCTGCCCTTCATGCAGTGTGGGTGGTGGTCTTGTGGTGACAGGCAGCTATCTTGCTGTGTTACGGTCCTGCTGTTATCATATCTCATGTAAGCATCTCCTATGCTACCTCCTCTGCATGTTTGTGCTTGCGTTTTCACTGCAACTCTCCCTCTGTGGACCACTTTGTCTCTCCGGGTAGGCGCAAATTGTGGCCTAGCAACATTTCTGCAGGTGATTTTCCCATCACTCCATGCACCCTCCTCTGGAGTGTGTACAAAATAGTGGGTATGTGGTTTGCCCACGTGACATACTGATCTCCCGCAAGTTGCAACAATTGCGATTTTATTTCTTGATTTCGGCGTTCCATGGGGTTCGCCCTTGAATAGTAAACGGTGGTTGTGATGTGGTTGACACCCCACTTCGTGCTCAGTTCTCTCCACTTCCAGCCGATGAACTGTGTACCATTGTCTGTTAGAAAATTCCGCGAGAATCCCCAACAAGAAAAGAATTGAACTTCTAGTACCTTTGCTACGCTACCTGCTTGTGCTCCACTTGTGGGATACGCTTCCATCCCCCTTAAAAAATTGTCAGTTACGACAAAAGGAAGCATTTTCCTCCCCTTGTCATCGACTAAGTAATCATAAAGTTAATGCAAACCACATCGAACGGTTTTCTTGGCACACGTGGTATCTGTTGCTGCCTCCCATCTGAGGGACGCATTTTATACACATTGCACTTGTGGGACTTTTCCACTAACCGACTAGCATGCCGAGTCAAGACTGGCCAGAAGAAATGATCGCGTACATTGCGAACTCTCTATTCAATGCCTGGATGTCCAGCCATGCTGCCACTGTGCGAATAGGTGCGCACCCGATCCCTTGCACACGTGGCGACATACACATTCCATTTCCCAGGCTGTTGAGCAGAACCGGTTTCAAGTCTGCCATTCATGACACGCCATCCTTCCACCTCTAACTGGGCACATTGCCTAGCCTTCACCGGCGTACAATTTTCCTGCACTTTAGTGACCTCCCGGTACAAATCGCTTGTCTCCATTGTTAGCGACAGTCATATGCTGGATGCAGAACTCGACTACGGGATCATGGGAATCTGATGGCAAAATCTCCTCCCACTCTGCCTCGTCTCTGACAATACCTCATTGTTGAGGTTGCATGATAGTACGTCTGCCAGCTCGTTTTCCCTGCCAGACACGTGCGCCGCTACAAAGTCGTAGGTTTGCAAATGTAATGCCCATCTCTTCAGTTTGCTCCTTGCCTCTCTCATGTTATGCAACCACACTAAGCACGAGTTGTCAATCTGCAGTGTGAATCGTTGATATTCAAGTTATACGTGGTACATTTTGACTGCCCATATGACTGCTAAACACTCCCTTTCGTTTAGGTCATAGCATCTCTCCGTCTGCCCTAGCTTGGCGCTTGCAAAATCAGTGATGTGTTTCTCCCCACTTTTATCCACCTGGTACAATACTACACCGATCCACTCTTGGCTTGTGTCAGTTTGGAAGTATAAATGCTTGGTGTGTCAGAGCATGCAGTGTTTGGGCATGCTCGAAATTCGCTCTTAATGGCTATGAAAGCATTCTCTGCCTCGTCCATCCAGTGAAATAGCTTCTGCGACGAGAACAACTCTGTCAAGGGAGCAGTGATTGTTGCTAATTTCGGAATTTGTTCCAGCAGCCAGTTAATAAGCACAAACAATTTGTGTCGTTGTTTATGCATATGTGGTTGTGTGTAGTTGCCAATGAGTTTCAATTGTTCAGGGTTCAACCTTTCCCTCCCTGGTCGATCACATGACCCAGGAAATCGATACTGGTTTTCCCAATGTGACATTTCTCCTTTGAGCACATTAGACCGTTGATTGCTAATCTCTCCAGGACAACTTCCATATGATGTACATGCTCCTCCAAACTTTCCGACCAAATAATGGCATCCAGATACGAAAGTGTATACTCTCCACTAATGCCATCGAGCACTTGTACCATCATCGCCTGGAATGTTACAAGGGTGCATTTCAGTCTGAACGGAATTATGCAGAACCTAAATCGCCGGCTGTCTGGGGCTGTAAATGCAGTTTTCGACCTATCCTCTAGCTTCACTGGTACTTGCCAGTAACCACTTCCAACGTCTAGTGATGTCCAAACTTTAGACTGCCCCAGCATGCTCAGAGCATCTTTCACGCTAATGTATGGTGGGAGGACGCTGCATGTCCCCTGGTTCAACGGGCCAAAATCGATGCAGAATCACCAGGTTCCATTTTTTTTGGTGCCCAGGTCTGGTGGGGTAAATACCCTGAGAGATTGGTACGTACTGGATTCTCGTTCATGAGCGGGATTGCGTGCTCGGCGACAGTAGTTCTCTTCAATGTGTCATTCTTACCAAACACATCATGGCGTTCGTCAAGGATGCACTGGAATGCAGCCTGATGTTCTGGCAGGACTTAGATGTCAAATTCCTCTAACTGCACTCCGGGTAGGCTACCCATCGGAAAGAAGTCTAAATTATACATGTATAATAAATGTAATAAATATATAAAATTATATATTTCGGGTGGAAATGGATTTGTCTTGCTGCCAGCCTTAGAATTGTGTTCTGTTCTGTAAGCCATAGTATACCCAAAATAGCATTTTTGCGGATATCAGGCATGACAATGACTGAAGTACTGATCTCTGTGTCCCGAACTTGAACTGACACTCCTAGGGCAGTACTACAATGCTCGTTCGTTGCCAGCCGAATTACCTGACTAGTAGGCATAACGTCTTGCTTGCTTCCAAAGTGTGGTCGTACAGAGTTGTGAGAAGTTGCAGTATCTATTAAGGCGTGGCATAGCTGACTATTATTAGAGACCAATATACATATGAATGGTTCATAACTGCTGCTAATGTGCTGAAGTATTGTCTGCTGTGGGGTCAATTTTGATTCCTGAATCCGAATTCTAGCGAGCAGGGTGTCGGAAGGATCCGGCCCATTTACCTCTGGAACCCATTTCCCTGCTTCTTACGCTCTGCTGCATCTTTAATGTGTTCCATATGCGGGTTATTAGGGTACCGAGTGTGTCAATGGTATTGTTGGTTCGGACAATACCTGCATGGATAATGCGGCAGATGATCTGGATTCCACCATCTCTGAGCATTGTTGACGTTACCTGCTGGGCCCCTGCTCGGTGGTTTCTGACCACTCGACCCCATTGCTCCATTCTGTTTCTGTTCATGCCTATACATGTTCTCATTCTGATGCTCATTAAAACTATGTGATGTTGGTGAAAATATGTGTTGTGTGGTGAAATGATGGTTTTTGTTTGCAGTTCCCTCATGTTGCTAGTAGCACCATTTTACAGCATTGCGTCATGGTGTGGCTGCTCGTGTGTATGTTCCAAAATGATAGCTGCATGCATGAGGTCTTCTAATATACCATTAAGTAAGGGGACAAGAACTGCCCTAAACTCTGGTAGGGCCATTTCCATTATCACTTCAAGTACTTCATGTTATGGCAAATGTGTATGAAAGTGTTTAATGAGGTGATTTTTGCATGTGATGAGTGCTGCAAATGACTCACCCAATTGTTGACCCTCAAGCATCAGCCTGCTTTGGGTTTACAAAGAGGTAAAACCTCCTCTGAACCGACGTTGGAACGAGCGACGGAACTCCTCCCACTGAAGTTCGTTATGGTTTAAGTATATCCACCAGGAGAATGCGTCTCCGCGGAGTTGCACTCCGACACAGCTGGCCCATTCATTCCAGCTGACACTATACCTGGTAAGGCGTATGGTGGGTGTTTGTTTACGTTTGCCATGGGCATTGCAGGAGCATGTGGTGTCTCCACTTCTTGCTGTATCCCTCCCCTACTCTGCTGCCACTCTCCTCCCTTGCCTTACCTCACCACATTCGATACATTGTTTCCATCTCTAGCCACTATCACTTGTGAATATTTACTGCTAACATTAACTGGTATGCCATTGTCCCATTGTGCCAACAAGTCCAAGACGTGATTACGCGGTGTGTCCACGGATGTGTTTGGTTTACACCCTGTATTGCCTCTGTAGTTGTACTACATGCTAAACAAGTAAATGTGTGTCGCATGGCTGTGTCGCGTTCTCTGTCATTATGGAATTCACTATGATGATTGAAGTTACTCTACGTGCATCTGAGCCCGATAATACCCTGGCCATTACACATAATTTTCCACAATATTTGGGTAAATTGTAATTTGAAAACCTGTCAGCCTCAACTTTAAATTGCATTGGGGGATACTGAATGTTTTGCATTGTTATACTGTCACTGTCTTTCAAAGCTGGTCTTACGACGACATTGGCAAATATCACTGCTTTCCTGTGTGATCTGAGAGCTGCCTGTCATGGGGCATAAATGTTCGGACACCACAGCACCAGTGCACTGTCAGCAATCCTGCCAGCCATGCTTTGTTTGTTAACCAAGCCACGTGCATGATGCAGGTGTACTGAAGGGCACACATGGGGATGGAGGCTGTCCATGCTTACCTTGTGGCACAGGGGTCAACGACCTGGCATGCTCAGCTGGCACGCAGTGCAATGCGACGTAGGTTGGTGAGCTGGCTGACAGGAGCATGTGGAAAGTGCAGGGCTCGGGAGAGTGGTGGCCTCCACCATGTCGTTTCTCCTTCTCGAAATTTCCCCCTGCTCCTCCTCCAAGAGGCATGGCGTGGACTGCGACGTGACGTCCTTTTCCCAATTGTTGACACTTGACATGCTTCCTAATGTCTGGACGGCATCCCACAGGTGTCCGAATGCTTTCGTTGCCCTTTCTGATGCATTTCCTCATCTTTTTGTCATTGGCGGGCAGGAATATGTGGGAAAACTCAGTGACCAGAAAAAACTTGCTTAAAAATTTGGAAATGTTGCAAAAAAATTTGGCAGGAAATTTGGTGACATGGATAGGCGATATTTTGATGGCATGGATTGGAATAATGAAAGGTTGAATAGGTTTTTTGGGGCCGTAAAGGTGAGGTCTAAGATTTGGTTTACCCGACTAGGTGCCTGGCATCGTCAAGTCTATGGCGAGATGACAGATTATTGTTGCAGCATGATGACTTAATGATCCCAGGATACTGGGCCGTACACCCAGACCAAATCGTCTCGCCAGTGATGCTGTTGACCTCTGCCCCAATGATGCTATTTCCAAATAAGCTGCATTAATGGTGTTTACTAAATGCTAGCCGGCAGGTCGACTACGTACCATGCTGATCAAACTTGGCAGGAAACTTACAAAATGTTAACATTCGTGTGCATGGATTGTTAGGGTCAACCACGTGCCCATAAAACACAGAACAACTTGCTAAGACATATGCACTTCAAAAGGTTGAGTGAAACTAAAAGATACTGACATGATGCGAGTGGGTATTGGTAGGGCCTGTTCTCTTAAACATGCAAGGCAGTCGAAAGAACTTATGCACTGTTCAGTTCACAGCAGCATTTATTCGTTGTCACTACGCATCCCTCTCTGGGGAACACTTTTCATGCGACGAGTGTGGCTATAAGGTACTGGTCGCTGTGGTTAAGCTGCAAAATACTCTGGCGAGAATGATCTTATGGTGCTAAATGCTTCCCAGTATGATGCTATTCCCACAGGAAGTGAGGGTTGTGTACCAGGGGGCAGAAATGATAAAGGTTCCAGTAAATGAATTTTATTACAGTGAAGTGTGCATACAAAAAGTGATGAATGCCTTCCAGCACGTGGGAAAGCCAGAGCTCATGACACACGTACCACCCTCGTATGATGGTACTTGTTGACTGACTCTCCTGCCTGACACATGGATGGGCCTCTGCTAACCCACACACCAGAACACACCTGCCACAAATATATATTTTCTGCTTTATGTCATGCTGCTTACCAAAACTTATGCTAATAAAATATACTTAAGACTCTGCAATACAAAACACCGGTGAATGATGAAAAAAAGCACAATACACTGGGGAACAAGAACATACAACAAACAATAAATACTTTAATATCATGTAACAGTGATAAAATTTATAGGCCCTGGGTTCTCTGGTCCAGTTATTATTAGTGTCTACTTTTGTACCACAACACCTCACGGAGTCTCTATTGCAGGTGTTCCTATCAACCAATGGCTTTGCTGCACTGGCGTGCCCTCATGCTGCACTGCACTGCATTGGACTGCACTGTTCCTTATAGCGCACCCCCGACCTTGTGCACAATATGCTCATCCATAGAGTGCACATCCCTGCTGTGGTGTCATTTTAGAACTTGGCCGGACTAACTGTCTGATGCCTGGTTGCACCATCGTCGTTAGAAACTTGATCTAAGATCGACCCATAAAATTGTTGCACCATTGGTGTTCAGGATTGGACTAGAGATCGAGATAAAGTTCGTTTCAAAGTTCGAAATGTCAATCCGAAATTAGTAGTTATTGTCTACAAATTAAGTTTGAAAATACTCTAACAGATAGAACTACTCTCGATTGTTTTCTAGGGTAATTAATACAACATTATACACACTTTTATATTATTCAGTAAAATTCGCATATCAATAATTCACTTAAAATAGATAATACATCCCACATCTAGTTCTATCTATAGTGAAAAATAAGTCTACTTACTTGACATCATGGATTACGAACCAAAAGCAACATATGTCTCATACTTAATCTCTATCTCTCACTTTGGAACCAAGACCTACGAATTGGAGATCCAGAATCATGAACTTTCGTTGGTGCAACAAATTTACATTGGAATCAAAATCAAACTGGATCCTGGCTTGAATTTAGATCATTATATGTCGGATAGGGATAAGATTTTGGTGCAACCGGGCATATGAGTATTTAGCTGGTACAAGAGTATTTAGCCATCAGTGAGATACTGCTAGTCCCTAACCTGCGGTTGGGATTGATGTTGAACGAGCTGGAGTATCGTCCAGCAAGGCATTTGCCATCTTCGAGTATTTTAAGCATCGCATCCGTGTTGCTAACCATAGAATGTCCTCTGTCAGTAGCAACTTTGACTCGAATTTTGACTGTATGAAGAATTTCCAATTAACAACGAAAAAATCTCTTGTTCGAATCAAGAAAATATTTAATTAAAACTTGTATACGAATACTTATGGTCAGTCTGCAACTGGATGTAAGTATTCGAAACTCGATTCGAGATCGGATCTAAGATCGATACAGAAAACTGTTTCACACGTTTGAATTCAGAGCTTGACTGCATATAGAGATGCACTTAATTTCGAACCATAAAATTTGGCGGTTCAAAATTTCGATCCGAGATCAGAGAAGAATGCAAGTTTTTTAGAATATAGGATATGTAATATTTAAATCATTTAAAAATGGATTCGCTTGTTGTTTATTTTTTAACGTGTAAATTGGGACATTTTACAAAGGCTTAAGGTCAAATCCAGTTATTTAACTGAAGATGTAGTAATGTTTTGTACAGAGAGAACGCAATTCATACTTATCCCTCCGAGCAAACACAACGTAAAACTGGAAAAGCCATTCAGAATATCTTAAACTGTCCTAATTTTCTTTATAAACTAATCATTGATAATCTTCTGCGACAAATGTAGTTTAAATACGCCAACAGGTAGAACTAAGTTTAATTGTTTTGTTGGGAAATTAAAACAACATTATACGAACTTGAATATTATACAGGAAAATTAGTAGAACATTAATTCACTTAAAAAAGATCAAACAACGCACAGCTGGTTCTATGTACGCTACCTTCTACAATAACATTGGTAATAAAAATATAAAAAAAAGTGTGTCCATAGTTTTTACAATTAAAAAAAACTATTAAAACGGAAAATGTTTTGTGCATTTAATATATTACGTCTTCTAGGTTTTCTATTCTTCATATTTCTGTTTCTAAAAAAAACACATTCGTTTTTTTTACATTCAATGATATTCAATTTTGATTCTATCAAGTCAATGATTACTCTTTTCTCCTTTTCGGCAAAAAAATAATTAAGTTTCGAATCACTTGCACCTTCATCCATAATTTGTCTCCTAAAAATTAAATAATTACCAATTGTGGAGACGTAATAGAGAATTTCTAGGTAAACAAACAGAAAACTACGCCCACATTCATGACGTCATATATTACGAATCAATTAAAAAATTTGTCTCATACTTAATCTCGGTCTCTCACTTTGGAACCATATCGACGAATCTGTGATCCAGATTCGTGCAATTTCGTTGGTACAACACTTTTACAAAGGAACCAAGATCTAACTGAATTCTGATTCGGAACTAGGATCATTTTATCTCGGATCAGGGAAATTGTTGGTGCAACCGGTCACTAGTGGTAAGGGAATGTGGCACACATCACTCACGAAAAATTGATAAAATTACGATGCACTTCTGATATTGTGCCTATGTCCCTGAGGTGTGCACTCAAAAAGTAATGGCAATTTAAATGTATGTTAGTTGTGAGCTTTAACTGTTTGATTAGTCTAGTTCATTTATTTATGACATTAAATGGAATTATCATTGGGTAAATAAATGTGAGGTGAGTTTCTTATAAATTACTATTTGCCTTCTGGACTCGCCTGAAGTGGCGGTCTAAATGTAAAGAAGTTCAAGTTTTTATGCAGTAACATATCAGTTTAATTACTGTATGCCTACTTCCTTTGGTAAGTGTTATGTGAACAAGGAGCAACACATAACGGCTGCACAAGTTCACCATGTGATTTTAGCATAAATACCTAGGTTAACGACCAATGTTCAGTTTTAGTTTTTTACAGTCAATAATTTATTATGTGACGAACTTTGTTAAATGTCCCCCCATTTGCGCTGTGCCTGACGAATATTGACAGGTGTGCGGAAGTGTTCGATTTGATTCACTTGTCGTGGATAAGCTTTATTCTACTCAGGTTGGGAAGCTTGATTTTGTTTTGTTTTTATTTTGTTTCATTGTATCCCTAAAACCCCTGTCAAATTGTCAAATTTTTGTGTTCAGCTATATTTGACAATAAAATGTTAAGGCAAAATATGGCCATCATATTTTTCCTTACAATAAATTTTATTATATAATCTTGAATGCATTTGAAAATTTGCCACACTGTCAAATGTTTTATTGGTAGAATCTAATTTGAATTATCATTTTAAAATTATTTTCATAATGAGATAGTCCTTTTGTTTTTCCATGTTATCCATTAAGGAAGAATTGAAAGTAATATTGTAATTTATTTACATTTCTTTACTAAATTAAAATTTTACTTATAAGATAATATGTTTTCTGCACAGCGAAATTAATGCCTTTGAGTTCGTATGTCCAATATTAACTTAGAATAACATTAATACCCAGATAGTTTCTACATAAATTAATTATCTTCATAACTTACTTCGCTTCCAGCAATTGTTTCTTATTTTAAATTTATTGACATCCATTTTCATTCTGCATGATTCTGATTGGGTGTGATCATCAAACATCAAATAAATTTTAGAACTGGTCCTATTTCCAAATGTTTTGTGGAAATGGAAGCCAGCTAATTTTTTCAGACAAATGTGGTGGTGTTTATGACGTTATGATGATGTCATGACTGTCCAACTTTATTTGCCCAGACTTATTGGAAGCAGTTTGACGGAAAAAATTTGACAGTGTGACAGTTTTTTCAATACATAGCTGTACAAAGATATTGGACAAGTCATATTATAGTATTCAAAGTTTATACACTGGACATAGTAAATACATACACATGAATGTCAGATTACACATACACGTGCACGCTTTTACTTTGCCAACGAAATTTTTACGCCACTTAAGGCTGTTACACAATTGAAAACTTTAACATTTGACTTTACCATTTGACTTTACGTTTGCTTCCCGACGTGTGGTTTCTTATGGAGCTTGACACAATGGAACTGTCAAAGGTAAAGTCAAGGACGCTTGACTTTACGATTTCGAAAAGTTCTATTTTATAAAGTAAATCAAGCAGCCATTTTGCCGAGAATCTAGGAGAGGTAATGTGCAAAGTGCCTTATTTTATTGTATATTAAACAACGCTCCTCTTAAATTAAATAAATGGCAAACAAATGTAATGTGAAAAGGAAATATATAAATTGACATATTTTGATAAAGTAAACCAATTAGTCTTTTTTGTTTTGAAATAAACTCTTATTGCAAATTTTTAGCCTATATTAAAAAAGGTGCGTAAAATGAATTCCTGGATAATATCATAATTTACATAACAAGATGCACATTTTTACAAAGTTCGCATAACCGATTTTCATTTGTCATAACTCTGACTTTACAATATTGTATTGTGTATTGACTTTTATTTTTTCAAAGGAAAGGAAACTTAAAGCAAATGCTAAAGTTTTCTACTGTGGAAAAAAAAATAGGTATACAATTAAAAACTGAAGAATTAAGAATTGTACTTAATGACTTGATAAGCACACGGAAAATGTATAAATATAATGTTAATTATCGAATTCAAAAACCTTTTCCACGAAAGAAATGACCATGACGATCATGAACTATTCTTTAAATTAAGATGTTACTGTCTATCGATTAAAATAACTACTTAAATACGATTTCACAATACGTACACAACATAAATAAAAGTTGTTAATACAGCTTCCCACCAACAACTGTCGCTGTGCTCTAATTGGCTACTTCGTCTGGACTTGTACTTAAGATATAAAATGTAAAGATCTCTTAAGTCACGCCAAAACGCACACGACCCGTCACAACCCGCATATGACAGTCATAAACTAAATACATTTGGATACATTGAATAATATCTTAAGCACACGGTGAACTTATTCTGTTAAGTCAATCGTACCCCACTCATGCCATAATCATCGTAAACCCCACTCATGCCATCATCATAGGACAAGTTGTATTCAATTTCGACTTTTAAATATCGATTGTCTCATATCGTTGTTCATGTATTTGCGAGGGTTCGTAGTGTCAGCCCAAAGAGTACGGAAGGAAAGATCCAGCGGAATTTCTTCATCAAAGCGCAGTATGCGCGGGTGTTGCCAATGGTGTTGAGCAAGTGGCGGTAATACCTGTGGAGACCAAGTCTGTTACCGGCGAGTCGGCCCTACCACGTAATAGAAGGCAACAATGCTGGACAGAGCTGGAATTGTCAGCATCTTCTGGCTGCTCGCGCTGTTTGGTAAGGTTATATGGCTTAATCCCAGAATGCATGTTTTGCTGTATAGCTGTACTCGCTTAGCACACAACGGAAAACAACGTTTGTGTATTCGTGCGTCGCACTTGTGTAATGTAGTTAGTGTTTCGGTACCGATGAAATAATTTAATGCAATTGTCACGATTTTGGAATTGTATTCTTATCAAGTATACCCGCCCTTAAAAAAGGACCTGAAAGATACGTGTTGGTATCATTGTAAAATATTTTTGGATATCAATGAAACCGATTGAAGTATTATTAAGAACGCCGTTATAAAGTTGTATATATATATATATATATATATATATATATATATATATATATATATATATATATATATATATATATATATATATATATATATATATATATATATATATATATATATATATATATATATATATATATATATATATATACAACTTTATAACGGCGTTATATATATATATATATAACATAGTCTTTTTAATTTTGTATTTCGATATCTGTCAGGAGATGTTCATTAAGGGCTCTGCCTACCGAGGCTGCAGCCAAGGAGGTTTACTGGGGAAACAATGTTAAAGAAATTCCATTTGAAAGCATCAATTTTGAAGGTAACTGTTTCAAACAAAAAATCAACCTTTCTTTTCTAGAAAATACTACTACGTTTGAAACTTTTTCGAATAATTGTGGTAATAATTTTTTTTGTAAAATATTAAATCATGAAATTAAATTTTTGAACGAAAGATTGGCGCTGAAAAACAAGTTTGTGGCCCCTGCCTGCCTTTCCCCTCTTGTAATACCTTTGGATGAAATTGTTGACGTGTTTCCGCTCGAATTTTCGTTCGCGCGTCGTTTCTGCCCCGTTTTTGCTAGGGACTTCCTGTTTGTCATAAAGGAGGGGCCATTTTTCGATACCCAATATCTTAAAAATGCTTTAACGTATATGGTTCCAATTTAACAGACTTCTTAAGCCCATTAGTTCCCATCATCTCGCGTTGTAATTTAGACCTTGCCTGAATTGTACGATTTTAAGAAGGGGTGGAATTTAAAATTGCAATTTCTAAACTGTTTTAGCCACGGCGACGGGACGCTCAGGGGCCAAAAAGAGTCCTACCCAAATGCGAATGTGCTTCTATTGCGAAAATACTCGTATTTTATTCAAGTTTAAAATCGTCATATGACGCTTCAGAAAAATAAGAAGGTATAATGGTGTGTCTCCTGAAAGAAATGTTAGTAAAAAAGAAATCCAAAATAGTGAGACATATTGATGACGTGGTTCATCATTACTCGGAAGATGGTTATTATAGTTTCATCGCTCGTGTTTACTACATCAACAACACTGCTTTCCACTCAAAACGCCGCGATTTACAATTGCCGGTGTAACAACAAACTGCACTCCCTTCGGGCAATCACGTGATAACTGCAATTTTCTACGTGGCGCACTTGGTGCACACTCAGTGCAGTCGATTGGAAGCAATTGGAAGACGCTGAAGTTATCATGGCGTACAGGGTGCGCCAGGTAAGCCATAAACCTTTTTCCACCCCCCCCCCCCTTTTTTTTTCTCCCCAATCCGTTGCGCAACAATTTAGACATTCAGTGTGGCAGTTTCGCCAATGCGTTTGTTAAGGTCTGTCTACAATTGCGCTATCTGAACCGGTTTTTAGGACAAGGATACGCTTATTGGTGCACGTAACCCTCTGACGTCATGGTGCTGTCCTAAGCTCCCGTGTCCCAAGCTTAAGGATTCGCTAAACTGAAATTTTGTTCCACGTTATGTCCTAAGTTATTAGAAAAAGGAAAAGGATCCCAATATTTTCGCGCGCATTCGTGGAATGTTTACGTTTAAAATGTAAACGTGGAGGTGCAAGGTGGACTTTCTCAAACCAAATGCGATGGAAAGAAAAAAAAAAAAAAAAAAAAATTAGTGATGTCTTCACTCGGTCTGAACAATGTTATTTGAAGGTTAAACGTAAGTTTAAAAAATAAAATTTGAATGTCGGTTGGCAAACTTTTTAAAAATAAAACATTTAAGGCTTTTATTATAAATAGGCCTTAACATTCAAACCATATATTTCGTAAGCATTAAATAATCAATAATTCATCAAATTTAAACATTACTACGTAACAACAAACAATGTGTCGAATTTACTGCGTCCTAGTGTCAGATTCTGAAAGCTCACTTCGGACAACGAATTAGTAGACCATATTCGGACTGCGTCAATGTGACGTCTCGTGATGCCGAGTTTCGGACACGTCCCTGTCCACAGGGACGGCCGATTGTAGACAGGCCTTTATCGTCCGAATGTTGGTGCCATAAACAGGACTATAAAGTTACTGCTCTTCTATTTTCATTTCACTCCTCTTGGATTGGAAAAACCCATCTACCCCATCGTTTCTGTTTACACCGATAGGGATGCTGGATGTACAGATGTAGTATGGCTCTCCACTCGTAGATGGCACAGTCGGATGCAGGATGACTGCGACTACGATGTGAAAGTAGTATTTCTTTTTAAACTAGGGATGGATTTTAAAAAACTGCGATGTGAAACATCGACTCTCGCATCGCATCTTCTTCAGTTATAACTTTCTCTGTGGACTAGAACAGCCAAGTAGTTTTTTGTGTTGTATTTATTGTTTGTGTGGCCTTAAATATAGGTATGAATCAGCGATTATTTTGTGTTTTTTTTTTGTGTATGTGTGTATGTGTGTGTATATATATATATATATATATATATATATATATATATATATATATATATATATATATATATATAATTGTTTAGTTTTAGGCTTTGCTACATGAAATTTATAGGGGTCCCTCTGATGGAAGTGTCTACGCAGGCCTGCATGAATTATGGCCATGGGATGTTTATCTACTCGTTCATAGACTACTACAATATTTAAAGGTGCAGAACTGCTAGGTGATGTAGGCCTACGACTTGTGAAATTTCCGCTTACCGCTGTAAAAGCAGAAGTAAGATGTGAATGGTGTGCACAGACTTACAGGTTCGTAAAGGTCTTCGCAAAATGTTAGATACGCAAAAAGCAAAACTTAATTCCGAAAATAAATAAATGTGACGCTACCACGTTTACATTATGGAATTTTTTTTAGAAGGGATAGCTTGTCGACTTTGCCGGAAAACGGGTAAAAATTTTCAAGATGTTATTTTTGGGTTTTACCCGAATTGCCGATTCATTTCCGCATGGGCGCTTTAGGATTACATGGCAGAGGAAGGTCTATGAAAAACAAGGAGGAAGGGGGGGGGGGGGGGGGGGGAATTGCAAATTTTAAAATGAATGAAAATGCTTTTTGAAAAAAGGCAAAATGTGTTTTCCTGCACACAACGTAAACTGCCTGTAACTAACCAAACTTACTTTCAAACACGTTAAAAACAGGCTATGTGGACTTGAGGTACAGCAGAGTGGTGCAAATGTGACCTAAATCAGTTTTCTGGAGTCTGTGGTGGACGTGTTTATATTTTCGTGATTTGGCGATTTTGTGATGTTGTATACATTCTTCCCACCTTCGCAAGTGGGAATCGTGCCGGACGATGCCGTTGGTTGGCGGGTCTTCTCGGGGATCTCCCGTTTCCCCCGCCCCTCCACTCCGGCGCCGCTGCATATTCACTTCAGTCACCTTCATCGGCTCTCAAGACCTCGCTGTTAAGAGCCGCCCAAATCTCTTTACTCACAGTTTTACGTTACGACTACGTGCGACACTATACAGGGAATATTGTTTAATCATTACAGTTTTCACTAGGCATAAATTCCTTCGAACACCACAACAGTTCCGGTGGGGGGGAAAAGGGGAGGGGGGCGGGGATAATAATCCGCCCAGTGCTAGCTGGGGAAACTTACTTTGACAGAGTTCACTTGCTCTAATGCTTTTTGTCTCTCTGAACAGACCCAGATTTTTTTTTGTAAATCGTACCGCTTGTGCTGTAAAGGCGTGTGTGTGATATATATATTTTTATTTATTCAGTTTTTTGTAGGTCTATGGCGACCCGGTAATCGAAATTGATGACTTTTTGCCAAAAAAAAAAACCTTGAAATAACTCTTTTTTTTATCTTTCTTTCCACAATCCGAAACATCCTGTACACAAGCTAGAAGTTGAAGTTAGGGTTTATAGTTCGCACGTTTATGGACAGAGGCTTTAGCCAACAGAACCTCTTAAGTTTATAGTGGCCATTGGACCACTTGACTACAGGTGCTGTGCCTAAACAGGCCTGAGTCGTACCCATTGGGGTCTATCTTTAAAAGACGCTGCTTTGTTTTATCTCACCTCCCTGTCTTCTACGCCCACGCCCATTACAGAGCGAGAGCGACCTTGGCGGCAAAGCTTTCATTTCAAATCGATTAATTTTTTTTTTGTTGCATTTCATAATTGTATTAATTCCCAAAGATTATTAATGTTAGACCGCTGGCACTTTTATAACGCTACAGTCAGCCTTAGAAAGTTATCATTTTAAAGCTGCTGATTGTATATGGTGCACTCTTAAAAACATCAATTTTATACACTTGTTTTGAAAATGGTGGTTGAAAAAAAATGGTAGCTAACCGCTTTAACACAAGTATTTTTTTTAAAGTGAACCTAGAAATGTAACAAATGATTAGGGTGCATCGTTATTGCAAAATGGAATTTAAAGGGACATTAATGTTAGTCTATTCACGGTAAAATGAGCACTTTTGAAAGCCCTGCTTAAAATATACTTGTATGTACATTGTGTATTCTTCCGCCTTATGTAAGATTAACATAGCTACGAGCCTCATCACTTTATTCATGCGTCGGTGAGGTGAAACTGTAAAATTATTTGAAAAGTAAATGTGTTACAAATCTGATAACTTGTACACTTCGATGCATTAAAAAAAACAAGAAGCGAAAAGTTACAACAAATGGTTACCGAATACTTTTTATTCGACGTTAAGATGTAGAACTACTTTCCATCTATCATAACCAACTTCACTGGGCGCATGCCACTCACTGCTCCCGTTAAGTATACGCAGGCAGGGGCAGTGGCTTTTTTTTTTTAGGTTGATTTCAAAAGTGCTCACTTTATCGTGAACAGTCTTTAATAATAATAATAATTTATTACAATGCTTTATGTGACATCCAACAGCGTGAGCCAATTACAGGATGGCACAATACATGGACAAAATAATATAAAAAAACAAATAAACAAGAAAATAATCATAATATACAAAAAATAACTTGAATAAATTAATTTGTAACAATTGAGTAGTTGCTACTATAATGTTTATAAAGTTCCGGGTAGATAAGTTTACTACCCGGAAAGGGGATCAAAGTCTGAAAAATATTTATTAAAGTTGTTAACACGTCTATTTACTAAATATTTTTGGATTGTCGAAGCAGACAGAGTGTACTTATTTCTGTGTGTATACATTGGGATCTTAATACCCACTTTATTATTTACAGCTGTACAAGATGAAAAGACAAGAAAGGAGTTTAAAAATAACGCATCATAAATATTACGGCGTTGTTTTAGAGACAGCGTTTTGAACTTGACAAGAACATTTCTATAGTTAAACTCAACGTCATTTGAAAATCTGCTACAAATTAGTCTAAATACCTTTTCCTGAATATCTTCTAATCTATTAGAATCGGTCAAAGTGATGTAATTCCATAATACTGAGCAGTAAACTAATCGATATCTTACTAAGCTAAGATATAAACATAATAACGAATCGGCAGACGAGGTAGAAAAAGTAATAAATTTGATTACAATACGATTAATATTATTGATTAGACTGTCTACGTGAAAATTAATGTAAAGTTTGAAATCCAGGATAATTCCAAGAACTATCACATATTCAACTCGGTGGTCTTGTTAACACGATATTTGTGAAAAATAGGATTAGTTTTCCTAGTGAAGGATATGGATAATGTCTCTTTATATTAAGTTTCACTTCATTTGTACTACACAATTACTGATAGCTATAATAGCTTCTTGTAACAAGAGCAGTCCTTACTATCTTTAATATATATATATTTTTTTTAAATCTTTAAATCGTCTGCATGAAGAAGTGCGCGTGATTGACTTAATACCCCGACAATATAGTTTATAAATGTATCAAAGAGTAGCAGCGCCAATGTGATTCCCTGAGGAACACCAAAAGATGCTGGATGTGAAGTTGAATATGAATTTTCTCATTTAACCATAAAAATTCATTCTAAGAAATAATTAGAGAACCAAATATTATATACGAAAAGTCAAAACGCATTGATGGGAATTTATATAGAATGATTTCATGTTGACAGGTGTCGAAAGCGTTTTGCAATTCAAAAAAGATAACGTCTACACGAGTTCTCTTTGTTACTTCCGAATATAACTCGTCTACTAAATTGGACAAGTTGGACGTGGTAGTTTTCGCCGTTTGGAAACCGTGTTGACATTCGGTAATTAAGTTTTTTTTTTTTTTTTAATGATAAATGTTTATATATAATTTTTTCGAAAACTTTGGATAAACTACGTAACTACGAGATGGGCCTGTAGTTATTCGCATCATATTTGTTTCCTTTCTTTAAATATTGGAACAACCACCGCACGTTTCCACAATTTAGGATACGCGCCACTTGAGATACTAAAATTAAAAATATGTGTTAAAAACAGGAGTGAGAGTCTTCGCACAACATTTAGTTATGAAGTTAGCGATATCGCCGCAACCTGTGGCCATACTGGTTTTGAATTTTTTTAGTGGCCCAAAGAGCCATGCCTTGTGTGATGAAAGGAGAACCTAAATTATTTACATGAGAACTAGATTGTAAATTAATATTAGATAGGGTTTGCACATATCCTTTAGCAAAAGTATTAACAAGTGTATCAGAATCTAGAATCATTTTACTATCAAAGGTTAAAGTTAGGGTTTCTCTGTATCGCTTTTTCATTATATTTACATATTTTCAGAAATTACGGGGATCATTTTCCGTATTATCGTTAATTGTTGATTGCCAGTTAATCTTAGCGATTTTTATTTTTTCCTTAACAATTTTCCAAATTTCAGAGAAACGTGAATAATTACAATCAGACTTTGTTTCTTGAAATGTCTATGAAAATTATATTTCTTTTTTTTTTATCAGCATTTCTTTAAACAGATAACGAATGGCGGTAGACTGTTAGTCACTTCCCTGAAACCTGAGAAGCTTCGTGTAAAAAGCCCAGGCACTGTTTTAATTATTTATCGTGGCTTTCAGTTCCTAATTAATAGTCCAAATATCTCGGGTTCAAATTCCGTCTTTGTTGGGAAGTTTTATTTTTTAAAATATCCCTTAGTTAAGGACTAGGTCTTCGTGAAGAGTGAAGAGATTTGGACGGCTCTTAATAGCGAGGTCTTGAGAGCCGATGAAGGGGTGGGGAACGGGAGATCCCCGAGAACTACTCCCACTTGCGAAAATCCGGTGACCCGGGCGGTGACTAGGTCTCCGTGTTACTTCAACTCCGTATCGCCGGAGTCATTGGTAAATCATCGCCGCCGAACTCGCATATCCCACCGGATGTCGCGATACAGTGAACCGAGGTTCCCTTTGCTCGATGGTTTGGGGGTAGTACCAAATAAACTGTACTCCGACATCCTCTCGACAAATGAAGCCAGTAGAAATTTAGTCAAGCTCTGTCGGGGGTCTTATTAACACCAAAGTGACTACTGGCTGCCATATTATGCAATCCATTGAAGACTTCAAGAAGCACGCATTCTCAAAATCTGAAATTCTCTGCAACATATTGCAAGGTGATAATTATCTTCCTTCGCTAATGGATCAAAGGATTTTTCAACGTTTATATGAAAATTAGCAAAGACAAGATCTAATAGTTCAGAGTCGGGTTTTGTATAATCAGTTTACACAAGGCGGAGGAATACACAACGTGCATACAAATAGATCTTTAGCAGGGCTTTTAAAAGTGTTCACTTTACCGTGAATCGCATATAAATATTTTTTGTGAGGATAGAAATGAAAGTCGGTACTTTGTTGCCCATTCATAAATTTGGATATTAGAAAATAAATGTGATCGTTGAGAAGTTGCAAAGCCGGCAAAAATCGCTGCACGCAGCCTTATGCTAAGGTTGAAGTAAAGCAACTGCCTATGGAGCACTGCACCCGACTATACAACCTGAAGAACTCCTAGAAATGTAGTACAGACACCATGAAAAGTCTCAGAAAAGTGCGATTTATGCTGTATATGAAATAATAATTTATATGTTGCGAAACATTATAAAATATTTTGCTAAAATACATTTTTTAAATGTAAAAAAGTAATCGATTAAAATAGTCTGTATTTTTTAACAAAATTTAAACGCATTTCCATTCTGGATGCTTCGGAAAGCAGAATTTGCAGGAAATGCTGTTTCAATTCTTCAAGAAAGATCGTAATAATATTTACTGTGATCGTGTGTAATAAAATCATAGTAATAATGTATCACATCAATTTTATAGTTAACTTTATTTACGCCAGTTTCAGGAATAAATGTTTGTGACAAATGGACGCACATAAAAATATTTGTTTAGCCGCCATTTTGAAAATACGTACATAATAAAGTTGAGCTTAATTTTTTATATTTGTCTTTGCATATAAATAGAGCATATGGATCAGTTGGATGTTTTTGACCTACTTTTGTAAGGAAAGAAAAGCTTATGAGATCATTTTCTTATCTGTGCAGGTGTGTGTGTGTATGTGTATGTGTTTGCGTGTGTCCCTCCCCTGAACTTTTCAATATTTTAACGCGTGAACCGAATTTAACCAAATTAGGCACATATATAGTACTTTGTTACGACACCTAACTATTGTAGTTTTCGGACACGACGGTCACTTACATTCAAAATAGCGGCCATTTTAATAGTTAGGGTGATATATCTCGGGAACTATTCAACCGATTTAAACCAAATTTTGTATGCTCGCAGAACATCGTGTTAACGTTCAATTTCGAAATAAATATTGTTATTAGTCCGTTTTTGAAAGCTAGAAAAAACGTAAAAAATTAATATTTCAGTTCATCAGTGTGGTAGTGTAGTGGAGACTACTTGCCTCCTATCACTGCAACCCAGGATTGGTTCCGGGCGGGGCGACTCCCCGAGTGATATCTGGGCGGCGCTCAACAACAGGGGTTTGTGGGGTTCACTGGTGTGAGACGAAGCAAGGATGGAGCAGCGGTGGAGTGCGACGGCAAGGGAAGCTGGGTGCCTGAGAAAACCTGCCATGTAACAACCCGTGCCGGGATCAGCCCGTATCCAACATCTTATGGAGTAGGAAAACCCCAATCCCTGCCCTGGCTTCTACTACACTACAAGGTGACAGGACCGAGTGAAGTCTCGGTGCTCTGAGATGAAACATTTCTTCCCTTCATCACCCATGCATGAGTCTTTCGTGTTTTCTTCATTGCTTCCGCAGTGTACAGCATTCTGTCCATCCACCAGCAGGACAATCAGGCAGCCGAACTATAATCGGCATCCGACCATTACCACAAATTAAAATTTCTTCACTTTGGAATTCCTGTGTTGGACCCCAACGACGTGAGTTACAAGTAGTTAAACACCCCTCCAAGTGGTCGGGCCAAGGTACCAACTGTCGGCGCAAGCCATCGTGGCAGATACAGCCATGTGGAAACTAGTATCCCCTAGGGAAACGGGCGGCGGAGAGTCCAAACTGTGTTACCCAGGCGTGGTGCGAGAAGCCTTGGGTCGCCGTAGGTGGAGAGGGAGGTTATAAGCGAGAAATCATCTACTCTTTCTAGGGTCGAGTGCAGTAACAAGGCTTAGCTACTAAAGCATGGTACTGCTACACCACCTCAGCGCCTGGATACGTTCCTTCACAGGGAACCCTTCCCGAAGAGTCATTGACCTATATTCCTCCCCCCTTTACCAAAAGTAATGGAGTAACTGCTAATAAGAACACGAGAAAATCTGAATTGGCGACAGAACGTTGTCTACGAATAATTGCAGAGGAATAGGGATGCCTTGTTCTGTGGTCCAAGTGACCTTGGAAGGACTAATGTGACCTGCTGCCACATTGATACAGGATATGCCAGGCCCTCAAAGCAGCCACGAAGACGACTGCCACTATACCTTCGCGTGAGGAAATTGAGGGAATTCTGAAGGAATCGAAGTTAGATGAAAGAGGACCACCAGTTAGTCTGTGGTCTTCCTCCACTGTTCTTGTTATGAAGAATGATGGTCCTCTGAAGATTCGTGTGGAGTATCGCCACCGTAATAATATGGCAAATGTGAAGAGACTTATCCATTTTCAGGTATAGACAACACACTGGACAGTCTAGCAAGTTCGCAATGGTTTTCTACTTTGGACTTGAGTGGGTACTGAAAGTGCGAGGTGGCCCTAGAGGACCAAGGGAAGACTGCATTTTGTGTCCAAGAGAAAGGAACATGGCAAATCAAAGTTATGCCTTTTGGGCTGTGTAATGCCCCTGCCACCTTCGAGTGCCTGTTGAAAAATGCCCTCCCTTTAGATATACATCATGTTTACCTCGATGACATAGTTCTGACATGAAGTTCCTAAGTGATGCCTCCTTTTCCAAATGAAAGAAGACACTTTATTTTTGCGGCATGTAGTGTCTACTCCAGAATTTAAACAGGCCCCGAAACGACCAAATGAATAAGAAATTGACTGACAGCAATGACGAAACCAAAGTGCGGAGTTTTTTGGCTTATGTGCCTACTACCATCGATTTTTACCCTGATTCGCCACAATCTCCACCACTGCATGAGCTGATTGAGGCATAAAGGAAATTTGACTGGACCACTGATTGCGCAGTTGCTTCTAGTAAGCTAAAAGTAATTCTGATATCTCACCTAATCTTGTGATTCCTGAACAATGAGGGCATTAATGCTAGTGATGTAGGCATTGGAGTTGCGTTATCTCCGGTTCAGGGTGGGAGAATGAGGCCACTAGAATAATACAGAAAGGTACTGCACAAGCCTGGGAAAAATTCCTGTGACATGAAGGGAGCTTCTGACTGTGGTAAGGCGATTTCATGCTTCCACCCCTAACCTTTATAGTAGACATTTTATTCTAAGAAACGAGCATGCTCCATTACACCGGCTACTTAATTTCAAGAACCCCGAATGTTAAATATCCTGGTGGATGCAGCACCTTCAAGAATACGACTTTGAAATACAGCACAGATCTTGACGCCTTCACAGAAATACTGATGCCAGGTAGAAGAAGTAGTGTAACTTTGAAGGTATGGATGACGAGAATTCAAGGCTCTCTATCTTGTGATAGGTCACCTACATTGAATAATGAGAGTATTAGAAAATATAGCTAAATAATCCCACTTCGTATCCATTACTAAAGTGAAAGAAGATGGCTGTTTGCCAAAATGAGAAAAAAATATCCAGCCTGAGCACAGCAGGAAAGCATACTGAGCACAATAGAATTTATTCGTACTGAAGAATTGTGTGCTTTACAGGATCTGGGGAAGTAATAGTAGGAACAGTGTAAACAAACAAAAGAGTTTCTAACTTGCTAAACAGCGCGTAGAAAAACTCGCAGAATTCTGGAATAGTGTTCTTTTGTCGGACAAGCAAATTCTGCTTTACAAGAGTGATGGACGTGTCAAAGTGTGGAGGCTACCAAACACAGAATTCTCCCCCTAGCAATATGGCAGTAACACTGAAAGATGGGGGAGGCAGTGTAATTGTATGTGTTTGTAGGACATCTTCTGGTGTTGGGGATTTTGTGTTTATAAATGTGAGTATGGACAAGTTTGTATACAAAAAAAATTCTTTAAGAAGAGTGAAATGATGCTGGAAAGAATAGGTCACTATTACTTCCAGAAGGACGACGATTCAAAACACACTGGTGCAACATCAATAAGGACCGTCCAAAACATAACTAAGAAATATCGCGCCTGATGTTCCAAGAAGCATAATAATTCATTGCACAAGAGACTAACAGCAGTAACTCACAGAAACGGTGAGTTAGGCTCTTAACATGAAGGTCTTGAGAGTCGATGAAGATGAAGCTAGGTGGAATGAAAGGGAGGTGGAAACGGGAGATCTCCGAGAAAACCCGCCGACCAGCGGTATCGTCCGGCACGATTCCCACGTGCGAAAATCCGGGAGTAACCTCGCCGGGAATCGAACCCAGTTCGCCCTGGAGGGAGGCGAGTAGTCTAACCACTATAAGGGGACGATAATTAAGTATTAGTCGTTCTGTTCGAATACGTGTGTCATAACATAGCTTTCCTTATGCTGCCGCCGAATCCTCATACGCCACCGGAGTGGTTTGTGTCGTGAGATCGGGAGCCTAGACTCCAATAACTCACATGATGTTTGTAAAACCAGATGCATCCCGATACATCCTAATCACGGGGTTAGGCGGTGGGGCGTCACGTAGCTGTCTTTTGTTGGGCTTCGGACCCGTATTTAGGTTGTTTATTTGGTTTTGTCTAGTTTTAAACAAAAATCACGTGTTTGTGTGTTCGGCGGGGTAATAAAGCTCCTCTCCAGCCTCCGGCTGGAGCGAATGTCTCAGTGTCGTGATGTCTTTCTAGTATGATGGTCTGTTGTGTGCAAGTGTGCTAATTAATCTCGCGTGTAGTGTGTAGGCGAGGCTTTAGTCGCTCGGGGCAGCCCAGGGTGTGCGTTTCATCGTGTGGTCGTGTAGTGACATTGGAAAGAAAAATAATCAGTATTAGTATACTACAGGGACCCTTGGAACCGGGATCCATTCGAACGGTAGTCAAAGCAGAGCCCCCATCGTCTTCTTCGCGACTTGAAACAGGCCATCAAGTCAGTGCATTATCATGTGTAGTTAGTATTGATAGTAGCATGTGTGTGTGTATATGTATATATATATATATAATTTTAATTAATATATTTTGTGTATTTTTAATTTGTTATGGTTTTTAGTTATCATTTAAGAAGTCATTTTAAATTTAGTTTAGTTTATTTAGTTTACTTTGGTATGTTTTGCTTTGTTAACCCCCCGACCCCTACCCCGACTGGCATTTTTTCTCTCTCGATCTGGAAGACGAGTGGTAGTTTCCCACCTTTCACGAGTTCCCACACAACCAGCCTGGGCAGAGCGCACTGTGTGTCCGATGAAGTGTGTCTGTTGGCCTTTGGAATAGTGCGAAGAGGACCGAGATAGATGTTGACCCTAGCCCTGTGCTCGGGCGACAGAAGTGTTTCAGCTAGGGCCATGTAGTTTTATTAAAAGTGTTAAATTTCATCCCGGACCGATCAGAGAATTCAGAGATGAAAAAGTGTTTCTAATGTGTTAAATCTTAAATTTACTGCGATGTGGGGCTTTTAATGGTGGTTATTTTGTTTTATATTTGATTATTATAGTTTATATAATATTTTAATATAAAGTATTATAGGTTGTTCATGGTAAAGTAAACACTTTTGAGGCCCCTAGTTACTTTTTGGTTTCAGCCGTTTTTTTTTATCCTGTAACTACCTTTTTAAATAAATATTGCCATGTAATTAATAAACAGTGTGTGTATATTTCACCGCACTCGGAAATTAACGTCCAAGGCTAAACTAGAATATATTTACTGACTATTATTCCAAATGAGAGGGCTTTCATTCAAAGTGCTCACTTTACTGCGAATAGTTTATAACTAGTGTTGTCCTAAAGTATTTGTTTGTTTAATGAGGTAACGTGGCGAGTGCTGTGAGAAGCATAATATGCTTCTCTTGCAGTGTTGTCATGGCTTTCGCCTGTGTGATGATGGGCCTAAAGTAGTGCATTGGGGTTGCGAAATGTGTTTCTCGCAGAAAGGTGGCCAGTTCATTCCTGTAAGAGAACATGACCGTGATTCTGTTGTGTTGTCCCTTTTCCCGTGTCGTTGTGGCTTTTCTCTCTGCTGTAGTATGGCAGCTTGTTCCCTGTTACTTTCTCTGTTCAGCCTGCATTTTCTATGATCGACGGGGAGGGAATTCAGCCTCTGACCGAATGTTTGCTCGCGTATTTTGCCGGACTTCTGCCCAGTGTTTTGTGTTCGTTTGGTGGGCTTAGGTCCCATCCTTTGTATGCGTGACTGTATGGTTCTACATCACCTCGCACTGTTTCTATACAGCCGAGTGCTCTGCTTTCTTGCAAAGTGTGCATTTCCACTTTGATTTGTCGTTATATTTAAAGGTACGACCTGCCTGCCTTTTATGTGCGGTCCCGTACACAGAGCGCAAACTGGCCGAAGTGTGCAGTATTTCTGAGTGTGACCCAGCGCACAACATCGCATGCAGTGCACCATATCTTCAGCGCGGTGTTTGTACAATTCTGTGTGAACTGACACGTAAAATAGTCTGCGTATTTTTTAAATGCCGAGCTCGTTGGGTTTGGGGTCCTGCAGCTCCGAAGACTGGAGGTGTGTCAGCTAGTGTTCCAAATTTACAAACGGGGATTTTGTGTTGTGTTGAGCTCGCGGTAGCAGAGAAAAGAGAAAGAGCGGTCACATATCGTATGTGCTCCTTACCTTCAACTCCCTGTTTCCCTGTCGACTCCATCGTGTCCTTAGTGTCCGAAAAGGCTACTGTACAGACCATTATTTAGGATACTAAATCGGCCATGTGACCAAGTTTAGGCCCTAAATATTTGGGGATTTAGGGATAAAATTTATTGAGGTGAAGTACCACACTAAATCCCCAAATAGGTCGGTGAAATAGTCGGCTGTTATTTATTTTCGTTTTATTTCCCCCGTTGTGGTGGAAACGCTGGTATTTACTGTTCTTGAAACGCTGCACAATGCATGCACGTGGAAAACGGAAAATCGGGGATCTACATGAAGTTATTTTAAAATAAAGTTCGTATGTTGTATTATAATTGCCAGAAAAAAAAAAGGCGATTGGTTTTTATTTGAAATGGAATGTTCATTGCAGGGAGTGCAAAAATAACGAGAAGGTTGATATCGGCTAGAAAGAAATATGATCAGTTATTCACAAGTCAACGGGGTTACATGAAATCGCTTTATTGATAGGGCGCCAAACAAAATAACGTCGAAAATCCACAATCCCGTAGTTTTCAACTTTGTCGTATGCAGCGCGCTTACAAGCCATTCGAAACCATCCACCCTAAATTCCTAAACCATAATTCCCCAAATTGGCAATTTCGGACACGGTACTTGTCTCCTTTTCCTATCAACACAAAAACTGCGGTAGCTGACAGGGCTACCTGTATGATAGCAAGGCTAAGCCGGAAGGGGAGAGCTAGCCTTCCCCAACCCCTGCTTCTTTGCGCGTTGTTGCCGAGTCGCTACCAACTCGCGTGTCAACCATAAACTCCGATGACTGGCCTGTTCTCGTGATTAGAGAAGCAGACTAGACCTTCAGGAGGCTGTCCTTCCAGCACTGGAACTCGGTGCGAATCACGGCATTGTATTCTTTCTAGTATAAACGTTTTTCTACATATGCAAGTTCATTTCCTATTAGTGTTTTTCTTTGCTGCTTTGTTACACATAACCGATCATTAAATGTCACGTTTAAAAACTCAAAACTGTTTAAGGGGCCTCTTTGATTAAAGTCTGTTCACGATAAATAGCACTTTAGAAATGAACCTTACAAAAAAGTTACTGCCCCTGCATGCGTGTATTTTAATGGGCGCACTGAGTAGCATTCGTCCAGTAAAGTTGGTAACGATGGATGGAAAGTAGTTCCATATATGATAACGTCGAATAAAAAGTGTTAGGTAACCATTTGTGATAACATAAAATTATTTATTTAGCTTTCTGTTTTCTTAATGCATCGAAGTGCAAAAATGAGATTTGTAAAATATTAATTTTCTTAATAATTTCACCTACGCATGGATAAAGTGTTGAGGTCCACGTCAATGTTAATTTTTCATAAGACGGAAGAATACACAATGTGCATACAAGTAGATATTGAACAGGGCTTTTAAAAGTGCCCATTTGACCGTGAATAGCCTATAAGAATTTTGAAAGCGTCAAGGCTGCGTCCAGCCGTAAGAAAGCATTTTGCGATGGCGCTGGAAAACAACATAAACAATCTTCGCGCGTGTTCTGTTTCCTCAGATCTTAAGCGGTGATTATAGTTACAGGGATTCAATACAGCAATCTGTTCAGAAAAGATAAAACATTGCTCTATAGAAGTGTAAACATCTTAAACAGAAGAATACCTTCAGCGAATTTTTGGTGATTTTGTCGCTTTCCAACGACCACGGTTAAGTTTCAGTAACCAAATGTATGAACTGGCGACAGAATATCGATTTTCATTTATTTCGCGAAAAAAAAAATTACATTGAAATATGCCATACATTTTAAAAATTGATACACAGCTGCTTACAGTGAGACCCACCAGACGAGCGAGATCCTTTAACGTTTAATTTCGTTAAAAGAAATTAATTATAGTAATATTATAACCTTACCAGACCTATAAATTTATTCTGTGTCGATGTTTGTCAAAGAAAGTTAAATTTAGAAGAAATACTGAATTACATAATCATAACTTTAGATAACCTGTATAACCCAATAAATGGGTTAACAACGTATAAGAAGAGTTTTAATTACTGTGGTATGAAACTATTCAACTAAGTACCAGATGTATTAAAAACATTGTTTGAGGGAAATACTGAAACACTAAAACATTATTTAAAGATTTTTTTGCAAAAGCATTTTATTAATTATGTTAATTTCATAGTGTCAATGATGTGCATTTTTCACTACGCTTCATTGTGTTGTTATATATATTTGTTAATGAGCATTTGTCATTGTAATTTAATATTCAGATTTATTATTTGTACTAGCAGCCCGCCATAGCTTCGCTAAGGTTTTATGGAGTTATTGAAATACATACCTATATATGCGACTACCCGTGACTATTCGTGACTTTCTGCGACTACCTACGACTACCCGTGACTATCTGCGACTACCCGTGACTATCTGCGACTACCCGTGGCTACTTGCGACTACCTGTGACTACTTGCGAAATTTTCTTGTAACATTGTTTCAAATTATCTTCAATGGTTTTGGTAGACCATGCTTAGAAAGCAACCAAGTAGCTCATTTTTCTCCGACTTGTTTTTACAAATTTTGAAATTTCTCAAGGATTTAAAAAAAATTAAACATAGTCTATGTCCATCTGGAAAAATGTAGCTCTCTAACAGAGAAAGAATTATAAGAATCGGCCTTTTAGTTTCCCATATTAGCCATTAAATGTAAACAAATAAACAAACAAACTCATATTACCTCTTTATTATATTAGTACTAGCTTTTACCCGCGGCTTCGCGCGCGGTCCCACTATTAGGTACTCAAGCCACTGGGCTACTGCGGCCCCACTATTGGGTTCTCTAGCCCCTGACCTACTGCGGCTCCACTAATGGGTTATCTACCCACTAAGCTACTGCGGCCCCACTATCGGGTTCTCTACCCACTGAGCTACTGCGGCTCCACTATTGAGTTCTCTACCCACTAAGCTACTGCGGTCCTACTATTTGGTGCTCTAATCACTAGGCTACTGCGGCCCCTCTGTTAGGTTATCTACCCACTGAGCTACTGCGGCCCCATCATTGGGTTCTCTACCTACGGAGCTACTGCAGCACCACTATTGGATTCTCTATCCACTGAGTTACTATGGCCCCACGATTTGGTTCTCTACCCACTGAGCTACTGCGCCCCAACTATTTGGTTCTCTACCCACTGAGATACTGCGGCTCCACTAATGGGTTATCTACCCACTGAGCTACTGCGGCCCCACTATCGGGTTCTCTACCCACTGAGATACTGCGGCCCCACTATTTGGTTCTCTATCCACTGAGCTACTGCTGCCCAACTATTTGGTTCTTTACCCACTGAGCTACTGCAGCCCCACTAATGGGTTCTCTACCCACAGAGTTACTGTGGCCCCAATATCGTGTTCTCTACCCACAGAGCTACTGCGGCCCCATTATTAGGTTCTCTACCCACAGAGCTACTGCGGCCCCATTATTAGGTTCTCTACCCACTGAGATACTGCGGCCCCACTATAGGGTTCTCTACCCACTGAGCTACTGCAGTCCCTACTATAAGGTTTATTTCTATTCATTGAGCTACAGCGGCCCCACTATTTGGTTCTGTACCTACTGAGATACTGCGGCCCCACTATAGGGTTCTCTACCCACTGAGCTACTGCAGTCCCTACTATAAGGTTTCTTTCTATTCATTGAGCTACAGCGGCCCCACTATTTGGTTCTGTACCTACTGAGATACTGCGGCCCCACTATTTGGTTCTCTACCCACTGAGCCACTGTGGCCCCATTATTGGGTTCTCTACCCATTGAGCTACTGCGGCCCCACTATTTGGTTCTCTACCCATTGAGCTACTGCGGCCCCACTATTTGGTTCTCTACCCACTGAGCCACTGTGGCCCCATTATTGGGTTCTCTACCCATTGAGCTACTGCGGTTCTTGGGAAGGAATGTAAGACAGCCCATAGACAAAAAAGAAAGAAGAAATGACGGATTTTTTTTTAAACAATGCTTTTTTATGCAGTAATCCTAATAAATGTTTTATCCAGTACCTATGGACATCCCTAATCATCATTTTTGGAACCGTTTGAGATATTTTCCTGGGATAAAAAGTAGCCTATGTCACTCTCTGGACCTCCAACTATCTCTGTTCAAAATATCACGTCGATCCGTTGCCCCGTTGACGTGAAAGGACAAAGAAACAAGCAACGAACACACTTTCGCATTTATATAGTAGTAAGGATAGATAGCTATTGTATTTTTATTTGACATATGTTGATTGTGTTATTCTACAATTGTTAATTAACTTTTGTCATTGTTATTGAATATTCGGATGTATTATCAGTAGTTCTATTGTATTTGTGTTTTGTATTTGGCATATGTATTTTGTTAGTGTTGAGTAGACACATTTTATTGACTTGTACGTATTCCATATCCCGGAGTTAATGTCTGGAAGGTAGGATCAACGGAAACTATTAAAAATGAAATGAAGGTGGGTTGGGGGGGGGGACAAATGAAACCATTACTGGAATACTTATGTCTCTGTGTGTGTGTTTAAAGAATGTACGTTAGTGGTGCGGGAGTGCTGATCACGTGATGGCGGCGGAGTGGCAGTCTTGGTCAGGGGAGAGCAGTCGGCGAGGTGCGCGGGTAAAGGGCGATGTGCCACGTCCACGGGACGAGAGAGCAGGGCAAGGACCGACGCCACGGAAGGCCTCCTCGATTGGAGACAATTGCGCTGCATTGGACCACGCATAACAAACCTTCCGTGCGCGCACGCCTCAACAAGTTTTGATCATGGCGAGAGCATATGATCGGTTGCTTAAGGGGGCGTGGGACAAAAATCAATACCAAATACGTAAATTTATGTATACTGGTTTTTGAAAGCCAACAAATAAAAAAGTAAAAATGTAAATTTTAGATAATAGGTTTTGCCAACTTAACGACAAGTATTTTGCAGTATTACTGTATCAATTTCGCATAATGTCTTGCGCCACGAAAACACACAAAAATTGACGGCGTCAGAAATATCTCTACAGAATGTCAGTCAGATAAAATATTTGCTCTCGTAGTTAGTAAGAACAATTCTGTATGGTTGCCCTTTCTTTTTTTTCTCTATCGGCTTCGATAAAATTTGTAAAATACGATAACCCTCCATAGCATTAATTTATGTCCCGTGCCCTCTTAAAGGCTGTTCACGATAAAGTGAGCATTTTAAAAATCAACCTTAGAAAAATGCCACTGCTCCTGCCTGCATTATATTTCAACGGGCGCCCTGAGAGACATGCGCCCAGCAAAGTTGGTAACGATGGATGGGAAGTATTTTCGTATCTTAACGTCGAATAACAAGTGTTAGGTAACCATTTACGATAACTTAAATTATTTCTTTCGCTTTTTTGTTTATTTATTAATGCATCGAAGTGTAAAATGAGCAGATTTGTTGAGATAATTACTTTTCAAATAATTTCACAGTTTCACTTAACCGACTCACGAATAAAGTGATGAGGCCCATGAAACTGTTAATCTTACACAAGGCGGAAGAACACGCAACGTGCATTCAAGTAGATTTTAAGTAGGGCTTTCAAAAGTGCTCATTTTACCTTCAATAGCCTATACCCGTCGTCTCTCTTGGAATTCCGTATGCAGAGCAACAGATTTATGGTTTCTCAACAAAATGTGACAGCGGCGGGTTTTCGGAATTTTTTTCGTGCGATCCGATTCTAACCCGTGTCGAAAAATTTTTAAAAATTGGTACATTCGAGCTTCAAAAACTTTTACGTGTTATAATTGTCCTTTTGCGAAGCGTTTAACTGCCATACCGCCCTCATTTCTTTTTAAAATGGCTGTCGTGACTTTTTTTTTTTTTTCAGAAACACAAAATTTTTGTCACTGTAAACCACACACACACACACAGTTAAAGTTACTTTAATCCGCAGCATCCTATTCAAACTTCCTACTGCTGTGTTTATCCTGTCTTGCATGGATGATATTGTTTGGTACATCAAACAGATTTGTTGAGTCAATGTGAAGACTTTCTAGAAATTTAATTATCTCAGTAAAAATTTCTCCGATTCTTATCACAAAGATCTGGGTTTGTCGAACTCTGTTTCAGGTAAATGCACTCTGTTGTATTTTAAGGAACACGCCAGATTCCTCTTTGCTGTTGTTAATTATTTTTTTGATTCATTTTGTTTTTTATAACTTATGCCTACTTATTTTATAATGTGGATAAAAGAGAGAATTTTTACATTTCCGTAAGACAGTAATTATTTTCTACACAATAATTTATCTACGATATATATAGTGACGAAAATAGCCGCAACACATGAAGCAAGTAAACTTTTCGTTTGTGGGTAAGTTAGTTTGAGGCCCATTTTTACGTAGGTAAAACTGCCATAAAGTGGAAGAAAAAAAAAGTTAATGTAAATACAGTATCAATATTGCTGATGTCGCTGGGTTGGGGGGGGGGGGGTGGATAAGCGTGGATATTGATATTCTAGTGAACCAGTCCAATTAGTTTCCTTCCACTTGGTAAGCTGTGCTATATATTGCATTTCAAAACTGCCTCGTCGATTGTTTCGAAAACAAAGGACCCCTCCGTAGCTTTCCATTACCATAGCAGCGACAACAATTTGAAGCAACATTTGCTTCAATTTAGATACAAACACAATAACCAAAAAAATGGTTGTTTCGTTCCCTGCGTCGTATTAAAATTCAGATTTGTATATAGAACTTTTAAAGACTTTCTGCTGGTAAACGAGCACACAAATGTGCAAGGGTAGAAAAGAAATTAATTAAATTAGTTGAAAAATTCTGAAACCAAACATTTTCACGCTTTCCTTTAGCAAATTTCACAGCACATAGAGTTATGTAATTTTTGCTATTAATGATGTCGTCTTATCTTAGCGAAACCATATGGCAATTTCGGACGAAATATTTCCATTAAAAATATAATTTCATGTTAAAGGTTGTCCTGCCAGATTATCTGTAGGCTGTTCACGGTAAAGTTTGCAATCAACTTTTGAAAAACACCGCCGCTGTCTTTTAACTGCGTACATGCTAACACACACACTTTCACGCAGGCTCCAGTAGTTGATCGTGGGCTGATCTACACCATTTATGTTATTAATAATCTAATTTATTAAATTAAAAAACTTAAGTTAAAATATTTAATAAAAGAATTTTAATTTAAAAAAGACATCTCTCAATGGCGTATTTGGTTCAAATCTTTAATATGGTGTTTTGATATAATTTGCATAAATATGATTAATTATATTACTATATTTCAAACTTCTATTAGAATTAATTTTTATTGGGGCTATATTCTTGATATGCTGCACGTGTAAAACAATTTTGATATAATTATCATAATCTTCATCTGTAAAATTATTTTCAGGATATTTTTATTTTTATTGACAAATTAGTAATTCCTTTCGTTAATACATATTCTTCATTTTTCAGAAATAGTTTATTTTCAGTGTTTACTTTTGTATTGCCAATATAACATTTTTGACCATAACCTCTTAAACCAAATTTTTCATTTGTCACAGTTATGTGTTCTGGTATATATTTTCCAAGATTAACCATATAATCTTTTAATGGTTTTGTTCCTAATTGTTTATAATAAGTAATTATTTTTCAAATGATGATTCTGTTGGTGGATAATCTGAATTGTTAACTGCGACAGGAACTACATTTGTTATCAAATGTTTACATTCAACTACTTCAACTACTTTGCCAGTATTTTGTAAATCATTAATTAAAGGAAGCTCTGTCTTTATTTGTTTCATATTCAGCCTTGTGTGATTTTTATATAATTTCAAGATTTTTCTACGAGTAATTTAACTTTAGATAATTGTTTAGTGGATTTTTCTTTTTTCTGTTTATATATATGTATGTATATATATATATATATATATATATATATATATATATATATATATATATATATATATTTCCTCCTGCAAATCAAACGAGAGGAAATTTTATTAAATATTTATAATAATCGAATTGAATTCGTTATTAATATTGGTAATGTATTTTCTTAATGATGGTTATGTTTATGAGCTATATAGTCTCCTTAAAATATATGATACTGCTTTTGATATACTCGATAATATTGATGAAACTTCTAATTATTTCCATTTATATTTTCTCGACTAGAAATATCAAAACATGGAGAAATAATTGAAGCTAATGATAATTCTGATATTACTGTCACTATGATGCGTGCTTTGATTAGTTTACCATCAGGAAAAAATCATTTAGAAATAAGTGAAGTTGCTAGTGAAATCTGTTCATTTAGATGAAATTAGTGAAATTGTTTATCCATTGTGATATATATTTGATTTTCTCAGAGATAATATTACAGACGGCCGCTCTGCGAGCGTGCGGGGCGCGGACGATTTATTGACGCGCGCATGCTATCAGTTGTAACCGGAGATGCAGCGGATGTTCACAAAGGCATGTTTGCGAAGCATGCCTGTTTCGCCTATCAAGGCGCGTGTTGCTCCCGACCTTGGGTATCGGGTGTCTTTGAGACATCTGAGGAATGTTCTGGATTACTGGCCCAGTTTCTCTCAGCGTGACTCGGGGTGCGTTGAACCCCTCAGATGGCCAGGGTGACCCCGAGCCGGGAGTTGGCGAGTTTCTGAGTAGAGTCGAGTGGGGAGTAGTTTTATGAGAGTCGGGAGTCTGGGGGATTATGCGACGAAGAGCAACGAGTAGCGCCGGAAGTGACCAGCTGGAGGAAAATCTGCGACTGCGAACATCAGAGCAGTGAAGAGTACGACTGCAGGGTGGACTATTTGACTGGATGCGTGAGTGAAAGGCATTACGAATGATGACAACAAACCGAACGTGTGTTAATGATGACTATGAATTAATTGACTATAATATAATAGGACGAACTGTCTGTCTGTCTGTCTGTCTGTCTGTCTGTCTGTCTGTCTGTCTGTCTGTCCGTCCCTCTTTAATACTTCTAAGTCCCTTGAAACTCAACAAAAGTTCTTCAAATTTTGCACAGCGAATTCTCAGGGTCAAATGCAGGTCAAGTTCGAATTTCAGCAAGGTTACGCAATCATGACCTTTGACCCTAAAATGTAATGGAATATCTCGCTTCAATGTTGAGTTAATTTGGTATCAAGTGAGGTCTTTGTGGCCCAGTGGATACAGCGATTCCAAGTTGGGCCGCAGTGGCATAATGGATAGAACTATATCAAGTGGGGTGTCAGTCGCTTCAATGTTGCATTATGTTTACATCATTTCATTATTACCTTTATGCAATATATATATATATATATATATATACTTTTTCAGTATTTGTACGATAACAAAAATTTGTAACATCGTAACTATTCTAGGCACATGACAATACTGAAAAAACAGTCATGGGTATACAACTAGACGAGCGTAACGAAACAGAAACATTAATAATGATGTTAATTAGAGTTGAAATATACATTAAATATTGCACTTACTGTGAAATAGAAACAACAGTAGTGGATATAGATAATTTAATGCTGTAAATAATAGCTGTCTGAATAAATTAAAATTAATTTTTGTTCTTTAATTTTATTAAGACCTCCATCCTTTACGAACACAGATGCGCCCCCCCCCCCCCCAGGCATCTTGTAGCAATAATGAAATTAAATTTTAAGGAGTCTATAAAGTGTCGTTTACATAGTCCATCTTATAATAATTGTGTGTATGTATATCAATTTAAAAAATCTGATTGAACTGTCAGAAGAGATTATGCTGTTCCAGGAAGCATCAAAATGTAAGAATTGAAAATTGAGGCCAATTGTTGAATATGAAGCTAACACATCTAATGTTATTAAGGGAAAACAATATGATACAGTAACACGTATTAGTTCGAATTATTGGCGCTTTTTACAAAAAGCTGTTTTCCAAGGTACAAGAACATTTAATTTTTATATATAATATATTATATTAATAATTTTATTTGGTATGCCTGAATTTAATTTTTTGTTTTCAAGTTAGTAAAAAAAGACTATGTAAATAAATTTGTTCATGCTTCTATTTTTAATATTTGTGATGTGAGGAATATTTCTGTTATAAATCAAAGAAATTATGTTTTTCCTAAAGAAAATTGGAATTTAGATTTCGATGCCGGTTTCGCTTATTATATGTATATCCAGGATCTTAGAAAGTCTGAAACAAATTATAGAAACAAAAAATCTTTACTAAAACCCAGTTTTTAATTCTGATAGTGAATATATTATTCTTATTTTCCAAGATCATTTCTATATTTAATTGATTGTACATATAGAAAAACAATGGTTGAAAAATATAAAGCAATTAATAAAATATTCAGTGTTAAAATGTATTCGAACAATGGGGTATTAATTAGTCAAAGAAAACTCACTTATGATCAATTAAAGGAACATATTACTGAAGATGTAAAGTATTTTTTATATTAATGAATGGAAAAATGAATTAATGAGCAAACTCTTTTAATAATTTTATACAAATTTTTAGATGCATTCATAAACTATTCATTCAAATAAAAATATTTTTCTAAGTGATTAACAACATTAATATTTTTTTTTAATTGTCTAAATCGAAATCAAGATATTTGAAAATGAATATTGATTTTTTTATGTACTGTTCATTACTAACCAATTGTTGTTGAATTAGATAGTGTTTTTGAAGTTATTTTACTATCTAATAAAATTATTTCTGAAAAATTTTAATTCGAAATATGATTATATATGGTATATAATGGTAAAACTAAAATAAATCAATTTTAATTTTCAACATACAGTAATAATTTTTCTAGTGGAAATTGTAATATGATATATCTTTTAAAAATATAATTTTTATAAAATAAAATAAAAATTATTTTCAATTGAAAATTTTTTAGTAATATATAAATGGGGATAATTAAACATGTTTATACCTTTGTTAATTAATTTATCAGAAAATTGTTTTTTTAAATCGAGAAAAAAAAAGTAGCATTAAAGTTAAACAAACATTTTGTGTGGGCAACCAAACATATTTTTTGCCTTATACAAACAAGTATTTTTTGGTTTTAACGAAGCTTTCTCTCAGTGTGGAACTTGGTCACGCGAAGTTTACTAACATTTGGAACACGTACGTATCAAAACACTGAGCTAACCAAAGTTGAAAACATGGGGTTTGACAGCTGCTGTAGAGGAGAAAAAATAATAATATAGAGTTGTTAGCGCCGTTTGCAAATAAGGCCATAACAGAATGGCTTTTTGTAATAAGCTATGGCGAAAATCGCAAGCGAAACAGTGTTTTCAATCGTTTACTAGCAAAACAGTCGTGCAAATTTGCAGCATGCGTTTCAGCCGAGACCCTGAGGCGCACACCTTCCCGCCTAAAAACATACGATATAACCATTGCTATAGGTTGTTCGCTGTAAAGTGAACATTTTTGAGGCCCTAGTTACATTTTCCTTTCAAGCCTTTTTTTTTTTTTTTTTTTTTTTTTTTCATGTAAGGGCTGCTCACAATAAAGTGAGACCTTTCGAAATCAACGTTAGAAAAATGTCGCTGCCCCTACTTGCATATATTTTAACGGGCGCCCTGGGTGACATGCGCCCAGTAAAGTTGGTAACGATGCATAGGGAGTAGTTCCGTATCTTAACGTCGAATAAAAGTGCTGGGTAACCATTTCTGATAACTGAAATAATTTCTTTCGCTTTTTTTTTTAAATACGTCGAAGAGTGGAAATGAACAGATTAGTCAAATATTTACTTTTCTAATAATTTCACAGTTTCACTTCACCGACGCATGAATAAATGGACGAGGCCCGCGACAATGTTATTCTTACATAAGGCGGAAGAATACACAGCGTGCATACAAGTAGATTTTAAGCAGGTCTTTCAAGAGTGCTCATTTTCCCATGAATAGCCTATAAGTAATAAACACGGTGTGTAAATTCCACCTCACTCGAAAGTTAACGTCTAAGGCTAAAATGAAATACATTTATTGACTGTTAATCCAGATGAGCCTTTCAAAAGTGTTCACTTTGCCGTGAATAGCCTATAGTTCTTGGAGTGTTAAGGAGGACGTGACGTATCTCTGGTACGTAAGGAAAGTTTCTGTTTAGTATTTGGTCCCACACCCCTCCCTTCTTTTCTTGGACTGAAACAAAAGTGTTGTTCAACTCTTTATCATTAGTCGCTCTGCCACCGTCAGCATGAAACTCGTAGACATGCTAATTTCATTAATAAGCATGCAGTGTCTTGACCAACTTGGAGCCTTGAACTCGTCGTTTGATTATCTGTCTGTCGCATCTTGCTTACGACTCGTCAAGATAACCTACCGACCCCCTCATTTTCATAATGGCTGACTGGCGACACTGGATGTTTTGTTTTCTATCGCCATTTTTTATTACAAGAAGTTTTGACTTGAATGAGTTTATTTTTAACGCTCGCTTTTCAGTGGCATATCAAAGCGTAGTATAACAGCAAGTCGAGAATCGCTTGTAAGTCGTCACGTGACACTTGAACTATGTTGCAACATACATTTTCAATATGGTTTTTTTTTTGGCGGAACTATTAGACGTGTCCCCAATATGTTTCCAAGACGAGATTGGTATGATAATTACAAGATTCTTCACCTACTATACAAGTCACCTCGGAGTTCTCCAACATTGCGTACGACGACTTTTTCAGACGACTGTATCTTGAAACACACACTATGGACACGAATGGAACTAAAATGGGAGTCTGTACAGAACTTTGCTACATACTTTCCACCATTAAATTATAGGGTTGCTGCACGAAACACGACTAGAGGCTGTTGGCGATAAAGTGAGCACTTTTGAAATCAACCTTAGAAAAATGTCGTCACTGCCCCCGGCCTGCGCATACCGGGCGCACTGAGTGACATGCGCCCGGTAAAGTTGGTAACGATGGATGGAAAGTACTATATGTTAACATCGAGTTAAAAGTGTTAGGCCTACTATTAGTGATGATTTAAATTATTTCTTACGCTTTTAATTTTTTTTCTACGGCTCAGTGTGGAAACATTAGCATATTTATAAAATGTTTACTTCTCTAATGATGTCACAGTTCCACTTGACCGACGCATGAATAAAGTGATGACACTCATGGCAATGTTAATTTTACATAAGGCGGAAGAATACACAACGTACATGCAAGTATATTTTAAACAGGGCTTTCAAAGTTGCTCATTTTATCGTGAACAGCATGTAAGAACACTGCACGCAGGTTCAGAGCCTTGTGCACAGCGACGATATCGCACTTGATCCGGGTGGCATTGTCGTCCTTATCTCCCCCGCCTACTTCCCGAGTCTAAACGTGGAAATCAGCTCCAGTTAGGCAACCGGATTACTGTAGAGTTAGTATTTGTACGACGCACATATTTAAATAATAATGCGGATGTTAATAAATTAAAAAAATAATAATAATTGCACGCGTTCGTATGAGAAATAACGAAATGAGGTTACCTGCAAGTGGTAGTGTCGTTTCCGGCCACGTTGAAGAACGCGCGAGGCGAAAGCGAGATGGAGGTGGAGACAGGTGGAAAGACGGGAATAACCTGAGAAAAGACCCCCCCCCCCTCCCTTTCACCTAGAATGTGTTCGACACGTCCACTTGAGAGTAGCTATTCGGAACATTAGGGAGGTCCGGAGCACGCCGCCCGCCTTGTGGGATCAGTTCTGCCCAAGGAGGGTGTATAGAATAACTGGATAGGCCACGACTAGGGTGGGAGTGAAGCCGGCCGGAGGCGAACAAGGGATGGAAACGGAGAGGACGAGAGCGCATTCCTAGGGAACACCGACTTGAGCTGCTTATGCCGGTGTGTTACAAAGGTCAATTCGTGTAGTGCGTACGGCTGTACAAATCGTTGGGGTTCGAAACCAGATTTGGAGAGGTTGCAAGACAAAGAAGGCCTGGAAATGTGAACGAAATTAACTAGAGCTCACATTCAGTGGGAAACGCAAAAAAAAAAAAAAATTCAAGTTCCGCTAGCTGCACAAGTGCTAAGTTCATCCGTTGCAAATGCTCTTAAAATGTGCGAAGCAGATTTAGAACTTCCAGAGTTTCAAGGTGCATTAGCCACAGTTAGATTCATTAGGGCATTTGACATATTGTTTGATGCTCTTAATTCATCCAGTCCCATTTGTAGAACCTATAAAGCACCTCTGAAGGAAACCAATAAAACTTTCCGGCTCAACTTCTTAAATGAAGCAAAGGCGTACAGTTGAGGACTTCATGGCTCTGAGCGCAAAGGCATTCTAAAGTCACCACGTAAAACTGCGTTTCTTGGTTTCCTTATTTGCATATAGAGTCATCAGAATGTTTGATATTTTAGCTGTTGAAAAAAAAATATTCTTAGCAATATCCTAACAAACAAGTTGAGCCAAGATCACATTGAAATGTTTTTTGGCTGTATCCGAAGACGGTTTGGTTCAAACAATAATCATTCTGCTAGGCAATTTAAGGTAGCATACAAAAAAAGTTTAGTAAAAAATCAAGTGCGGTTTTCAGAAAAAGGCAACATTTCTTTAAATTCTGGCAAAACAACATTGCATGTGTAAACTCTCCCATCAACAAACAAACTTTGAGGCATTAGAACCTACACAACCTAGTAAAGAAAGCGACATGAATCTTCCAGCGGATTTCTCAAGTCCAAGTTTATATGTTGAAACTGTTATTCCATATCTAGCTGGATTTGTTGTGTTTACATTATCAAACAATTTGGACTGTGGCGTTTGTGCCAATGTGCTGTTTGCCAACGACGAACACCACTCACTTATTGAGATAAAAACTAAAGGTGGCTTGATATGGCCCTCAAAAAGTGATGTAGAGGTATGTAGGATAACAGAAGCTTATTTTAGATGTGCACAGAAAAACGGTAAAAATTTATATCCACATCTAAGTGCCCAAACATTATCATCTGCAGCAAAAACTGCTAGCGAAAGTAGTAGTGTTTACAATCTTGACCAGCACAGCAGGAATTTCGGTATTTCCTCAGGACACGTCCATGACTTAATAAAATACATTATCACGTGTTACTTTGATCTTACACTCCATCACGCGAAAAAAGAACGCAATCACGTATTGACAGGGGGAAAGGTATGCTCAGTTTTAAGCAGACTTGTCATTTTAAAAAATCAGTGAAGAGTTCATTGTATTTAGGGCTCGGTACACAACTTACATCGTAATAAAACTTTATAGATGTGGGACTCATATCCAGCTAACAAAATTATATGGTTGTAAACATTGCTGACATTGAAAATCCCTGAACACCGTATAATATGCAAGATACGTAAATATCGACGGAGCTGCCACCTCGAAGCAATTTTATGGTGTACTAATATGTTTTGGAAAATCATTAATATTGTAAAAGTCTTTTTATGCACAGCATTTTTTAAACATGTGTAATGTTTTACGAATTTTCGCAATACTTTATAAATGTATGCATATGTGTATGTGGGTATATATGGGCGCAATCTAATTCCCGTTAATGTATATTACCAAACTATTTGATGTTTGTGCAAATTGTGGTCATACGTATATTCTTCTGTTGCCTGCGCAAACTCATAATAACATATTTAGATTACTGACCATGACACAAAATATAAGTTTATTTAGTGTGTATGTCAATGACTGGCGTATTTTTGTGGCTATGCGAAGTCAACACGGATCTTACAATTTTGTCATAACCTAGAGTAATCGGAAATGTAAATTATTTAAGTATACGCAATTTTGAAATGTAACTAAATATTATGGCTATAAATACAATTATTACAATATTTTTGTTCCTCAAATGTATTTGTGTACATATACGTATAAGTTCAATGTTAAACATATTGTACTAATTATACATGTAATAAAATTTTTACACTCCACAGGTTTTTAAAAATTATTTTCCTTCGAGCATGTATACCTAGAGTACTCATTCATTGCATATCACTATTGTGTGTTGTGGGAGCCATTATATAGATCACTTTATGTGACACGGTTAGGCAGAGTGCAGTCTTTCTGATGTGTACAGGTTTACTTCAAGTAACTCTCATGTATTTCACTTCTAATATTTGTCATTACTCTTTAAACTGGTCTATGCGAGTGCTGCGAATTTCGAAGTAAACATCTATAATTCATAATAGCCTTGTAACGCTTTGTATAAACCATAATATGTATATCACATAAGATTATTCAGTCGGCTATGTATTCGAACACGTGACTGAAGGTATTTTCCATGTGGGAAAGTGTCAAAATGAATAAACTTTAACATTACCAGGGTACTTACGACGCGAAAGTGATCATAGCAAACTGTTAGTTACCTGCACAAGTACAAATTGTCGATTTAAAATAGCTGGTAATAATAAATGTAATACGAAATCAAAAGGACTATGTGACATCTTGCAAGTGATTTCAAACAGTAAAATTATGACAAATAAATTATCAACATCAGCAATTGTAAATATGCTTTAAGCAAATTTATAATTTGTGACTTGCAGCAAACAGAAACGAATTCCTTGTAACTACTGATAAACAGAAAATGTAGTTGTGCTGCCTGGAACCGCTGGAATATTTTCCAGCTTTAACAGGCCACCAAAAGGAATAAAACGGCTTGAATATAAAAGCATACCATTTAGTTTATGTATTACGTTATCCAACACATCGATGGAAGTGACTCTATGAAATTACAAGAGTGTGTTTTAGGTTAGAATGTTATTATTTTTTTTATTAATTTACAGATGCGTAGGAACGTATTTCACTTTGGTAACAATTTAATTGAATAATTCTGAATATGCCTGCCATAACATATTCATAATCACAAGTTCATAGAGTTTTTACTGTAACGGCGCTCCTAACATTAAACAGAAGTGTATACTGCCGCTGTCGTGAGAGACTCAAAAATATCTCAACTTTAACACACCGCCAATAGATAAGCACCTGGAGAAATGGTTTGAGAGAGGCATATAAATAAAATTTGATGCTGCTTCTCCATTTTATACGCGACGTTCCCCCACCTATCTTTACAAACAAAAAAGTTTCCACGATGCTACTTGTTCCTCTGCGCATTTGCATAAATTATCAGCAACACGAAACTGTATAATTGTTTAAAATAAAAATATTTAAAGTTCCGGAAAGATAATTACGGCATCGTCGGCAGAAAGGTTTGACGATTTGCCAGAAAGCTGATGAGGGTGAATCGCGCACGGGAATTGGAGCAGCGAACGAACTTAGCGCGGCTGGGCCGGGCCGTGCACAGGTGGGAGATATGCAAGCAGCCCATCAGGCCAAGGAATGCTTTAGAAATACGTGCAACCCGTGCTATACCCCACCTTAGAGCCTCTCTACCCCTCATGCGACCGACTGACGAACCCAGTCCGCTTCCATCAGCCCAACAACCTTCCCTTCACGCTGTCTGGTGCTCGATGCTGCCGCCTATAGAATAGGCCTTGGAGGGAGAACTTCCCCTGCCCAGCGCTGCACCATCAAACTTCACTCCACGATGCGTGTTGAGCTGGCTGCAGCTCACGGCTACTAAACACCGCGCTTTGCGACCTGCCTCGCCTATTCTTCCCAGCGCAAAGCGTTTGCATGTTGTAAAAAGCGAACACTGTGATGAGCAAAAACTATTTATTTTACATAGACGATATTGCAGTTCAGTTTAAGCCCACTTTAAACATTACTCTTGTGAGATAAAAAACTCTAAATTTTAAAACAATGTGAATTACTCGACACTGTAAAAAATTATGAATTTCTACACTTTCAAATTTCTACACTGTCAAAAAATCACGTCCTAGGACACACCGTCAAAACTTTTTTTGGTGTGGGGAATAGTATTTTGCTCTCTTAAAACTAATTAATTTCCAAGAACTGTATCATTACAAGCAAAGAAATATAACCTACCAAATACAATTAATGAAACCCATAAAAGTATTCCGATACACTAACGATGAATGATGTCACAATTAAAAATATTTAATCACATTGCATAATTGCTCCATCGTCAATCTAATAAAACGATAATCCAATCAAAGGGGATTGATTACACAATAAATTGTACATCCAACCCCCATCCAAAGGTGTATTAAATCAAATAACACATCAAATGTAATTTAAAATATTTTGTTGTGTCAGAAATTTTTACAGTCTGTTACAATTTTTTAAGATCTTGATTCTTAACCCAGGAGTCGTGTGCTTTTGAGAATCCTCTCCATCGAACCAAATACATGTCTTTCTTCCATTTAATGATTTCATCAACCAAATATTAATTTGGAGAACTGACTTTTTGTAATTCATTTTCATAAAATCCTCCTTTTATTGGTTCTCCGCCATCTGTTTCTATGTAATACATTCTGGGATGTGTTTGTCTAATTGAAACAATTTTTAATATTTCAAAAAACCAATTTACCATAAATTTATTCTCAAAGATCCCTTTCTGCTTCCAGATACGTATAAATTCCCCAACTTTGAATTTGGTTTTCTTTCGTCGACGACTTTAACTATTATACGTGACTTCTTTGCGAGTAATTTTGATAGTTCTATGATATCTAGAACTATAAAATTTAACTATTTCAGGCAAAATGTCAACCCATTTGTAATTCCCTCTCGATGTGTAATGTTTATATATTAATTGCTTAATCGATTTATTGTAATATTCCACAACACTCGCTTTAAGCTCCGAATACGTTGCGTAGTGATTAATACCATATTCGGTCATTAGTTTCCAGAACGGAGCAGAAAAAAATTTAGATCCTCTTTTGGTTTGGAGCGAATTTGGCTCTCTCTCTCTTTCAAAATGATCTTCATTGGATCGGTAACCTGTTTCCCAGTTTTGTTTTTCAAATGTATACCCCAACCATATGTCGAATAAATGTATATTACGGTTAAAAAATACTTTTACCCCTTATCGTTTTTTGAAAGCAATGCAATTTCAAATTAATCGGCTTGAAAAAGATCATTTAAACTATGAGTTATAACCCTTCTTCTAGGATATCTTATCCTTGCAGGAGCGTGAAGCTCTTGAGCAATCTTACTAAACTTCATTTTTAATATAACAGCATTCCGTTAACACTTCAATTATAGAAACAATTTCGTTTGTATGTGAATTATTCCAAGACTCTCTCGAAGCGATGAGAAGTTATAATCCATCGACCAATTCATTAGGATTGTTCCACTATACAAGTGAAAAGCAGTTGTCAATTTCATCTTTATATATTCCACTTCCGACTATATCTCCTATTAAATGTATTTTCGGGTAGTTTTCATCTTCTCAACGAATATTAGCATTCGTTCAATCAATAATTTCTTTATATTTCTGCAAACCGGTCTCAGAATATCCATTTGGAAAGTTTTTAAACATTAATTCAAATAATCCTACACTGACATCAGTTACGTAATCATTTATTTTAATTTTACTGTCCGGCAAAAATTTAATTACCGAATGTATTTAATTACCGAATGTTTTCATGTCGATAAATACCAAATTTCGTATCGGGCAGAGGTGTAGAATGCTGTAAAGATAAATACGCTTGTGTTAATTGAGAAAGGAGTTGTTTTTTCTTTGTAAAAGGTTCATTTTCCGATTTAATTTCCAAAGTTGTTTCTTTAGGTTTATTCAACACAGAATGTAATGTATCCATTTTACTCGTAACAGGGTTAAATATTTCTTCGTTTAAAACATCCCGTTCCATATGGGCTTGTTTGACTTGTAAATATTTCTCTTTCACAGCAGATATAAAATTATGTAATTCCGAAGCAGAGGAAGACATGTTTTGATTATATTACATTAAATTCAATCTAGTTATATTTGAATTAAGTTTTTGCTTTTCCAACTGATGTAGTAAGTCGATTAGTTTGCACTTTTTCAACCTTATGCACTTTACTTAAAACTGCGTCTAGTTTACTTACAGTTTTAGCTTTCAAATCATTGATAAAATAATTGATTTGTGTTTCCAAATTATTATTTTGTTTTCTCAAATTTATTTGTGTAACTAAACCAAATCTTTTATTAATAAATTCATCTCTTATATATTGCATTATTTGTTCCTTTCGTGTTTCAAGTTGATTTGTAATAGTAGCGTTTACCACTTCATTAATTACAATTATTAAATTTTCTTGCATTTCTGTAAGTTGTGTTGTAAAAACTATGTTTGTCATATCATTAAAATCCATACTAAATCCATTTAAACATTCTTCTACTCTAAATTCCTTACTCTGCAAATCAGTGCTAATATTGCTTAAAATGTTCGCAATTACACTCGGATTTTTATAAACATTATCATTCAAATCAACGAAATTTATTAATTTCTCTTGAATATCATTCGATTGTGATTTAAATACGCTTAGCGTAAAAGTGTAAGTCTTCCATGTAATGTTTATATTACCCCATCGCTATCTTTCACAGCCATACCCATGTTACGTCATATATGTCCATTCAAATCACAATTCCCATCGCGTTTTTGGTTAAACAGCTATTGTACTGATTGTGTTTTATACTGCTATGTCCAAACTTTGAAATACTCATTGTTCTTCGCCTAGAAGTAAAAAAACTGTCAAAACCAGGCCTATATCTGCCTTTATATAGGGGTAGTGTTGGTATAATCACCAAGAAAACCATATTTTTCTTTCCAACAGTAAAAACATATATCTTTAAACTTTGTAAATGTCATATCGCCTAAAACATGATCATTGTAACTATATTGCATATTCATACTATCCATTTTAAACACAATTACCATATTTGCATTATTGCGTCAATTATGTTTCGGTATACATGCGCAACTCTGCGATAGATAAAAACAATTAACATTTGAATGTAGACCAAAACTGAAATATTGCTGTATTTCACCCTGTGATTCACATAAAACATCGTCAAAAATAAATAAGTAATTGGATAATGCTTTATTCGGAGGCACTAGGTCTTCTTCATTTGTAAAAGGGAAATATCGCATTCCTTCAATTAAGGACAAAATGTTCGCTAATTGTTGATATTTCTCTTGTATTGTTTTAGAAAACACACATATTTTAAAATTTAAGTCCATTCGGATGCTTCAGCAACGACATGATAACACAGGTTTTTCGACATGAAGGACCGCTTATTATACAATGTATATTTGATGGTAAAAGAATACCACGTTTCTGTTCAATAACATTTTCTTTCATATTTACAATTACCTACAGATGTACATTTTGTTTTATAACTTTCATTTCTATACAAATAGACAGTATAACATATTGTAACATACTAATGTACTAATGTAATTTATTGTAATGTACTAATGTAACATATTAGTGTAACATATAACGTATTGCAATGTAGTAACGTAACATAATGTAATGTATTGTAATGTGAAACTGACATAACATACTAACTTAAAACTATAAATGTAGGTCTATATATGGGTTCACGTTCAGTTGAAAACAATGCCTCGTACTAACCATATAAAAAAAGGACGCGGTGTATGAAATACATTGATTAATAAATTACCATTTGAATTGCATTTGCCGAAATGCAATTATTGCGGCCCCGGAACTAAGCTTGCAAAGCGTTTGGCACGGAACGATCAAGGAATAAAAGTTTTTGGATAATGCATGTAAAGAACACTATATAGTTTAGGATCGAACAAACAATGTGGGAAAAAAAACGCATCTAGCAGATACGATTCTATGCGATAAAAGAGCAAATATAAGGAAGAATCCATCTACATCTACGGGCGAAAACTAGGTGCTTGGGTTGTTGATAAAGTTATGCGAGCGAAGGTGAAGAGAGGCGTGGGCTTAAAATGGAAAACTAAAAGAAAAAAAAGAAAGGAGGAATCATTCCGTTCATATTTCGAGCATTACCAGCTCTTGGATCAATCCTCGGGGGGAGGGGGGTTCGGCAATTAGTAGAGCAGTTAACTCAAGAGGTAAAGGAATTATTTGAAACCCCATAAAGTTGGACAAGGACAAAGTAAAGAAACTTAATTTTCCCTATTTCCGAGATGTGTTTATGAGAGACTATTTACCAAAGAAACCAAATCTTCGTGAATGTATGATTGTTAATTTAGATTCTAAACAAAATTAAGGAATACATTGGGTTGTATTAATTAAACATGTAAATCAGTCATTGTATTACGACAGTTTTGGTGATTTATGTCCTCCAATTGAAATACATAATTATTTTAAAAACACACAATTCAGATATAATTACAAAATGGAACAACTACCAAATACAATCAATTGCGGACATTTATATTTACGTTTTTTGGCTATAAATAGGCTATATAAGTAATTGTAATTGTAAAACATATTAGTAATATGTCAATTACATCGATATTAAGTGGTAATTCGTCGCAATTGCATGCTGTGTATTTCCCTGCGTTGGAGTTAGATGGAGAATGACAAATAAGTCTAATCGAATTCGTTACTTACAACAGCATACCAAACATTGATATATGCATAACCAATCATTCACTGCTAATATTGGTGAAAAAACACACAAGATTGTGATACCGATAGGATCTTTTGAGTTGGATGACCATGAGACATTCATTAAAGCGGCCTTACCTGAATATGTACATTTCCAATTATGTGGAAATCCAAATATGTTAAATAGTGCAATGTATGGTAATGTCGATATCGATTTATCGGAAGACAAATTTCAAATGTGTCGGGTTGTGAACAGAGAGTATATCCAGCTAATCAATTGCAAGAGTCGTTAAAACATGTTAATATACTGTCGTATAAATGTTAATATTGTAGGCGGTTCATATTTGAATGGAAAACCGACAAATATGTCCCATGAATTCGCGTGTGCTGTAGGTCCAGGATATAAAATAATTGAAAAACCTAATACCTTGATATCTTCCAGTAATAGTGAATCGCGTTGATGAAATAGTTGTTACAATTGTCGATCAAGATGGCAAACTTATTAATTTTAGAAACGAAGAAACTGCTGTTCGTTTACATTTAAAAAAAAAAGTATATAAACACCTGCATTCCGTTGCACATTACAATTATAATGGGTATTGTGTATAATAATAAATTCGCACGTAAAGTAGGCAGTTATTTTAAGAAGTATGTCACTAAGGAATGTATTTCGAAGAAAGAAAGTATAAAAAGACTTAAACACAAACATAAAATGCTCACTTCAAATAAGATACCCGTGAAGTTAACGCGAGGCAATGAATTATATTTAAAAGAATTAGGATATACTTTTAATAGAAATGGAAGACATACTTAATGTCGAAGAACCTATCAGCTATGAAAAAGCAGTCACCAATACGGAAATACAGGTGTATGAACCATTCCGAGCAGATCCGTACACGTTTTCATCGGAAATAAGGATTTCTATACAAAATAACGATATTGACACATTACCGTCGAAATCAAGTTTAAGGTTTAGAGGAATAATTAAAAATACAGCTGATACAAGTAATCCTGCAACTACAAAAATAGTAATAAATGGAATACTGCATTTAATCGACAGAATTTCACATCTGCTAAATGGAGTGGAAATCGATCATACACAAGATGTTGGAATTACTTCCACGATAAAGAACTGATAAAGAACTATTTCTCAGGAACTGTAAACGACATTTATATAGGGCTTATGGCTGGGTGGAACAATGCTAGTGATTACTCACTACAAATAAACCCAGGTGGAAAATACGAAGTTGTTATACCGTTAAGTCGGGTTTTGGGCTTTGCTGAAGACTACAAACATGTAATATTAAATGCTAAACAAGAATTAGTTATTCTATTCGGCAATACACATTTAAATGCTGTATATGATACAGCTAATAACGAGGAAGGTGTAGCATTTGAATTAAGCAGTAGGGAATGGTTAATGCCGTATATTGAAACTAACACTCTTGAACGTGTAAAGTTTTTAAAATTTATCGAAAAAGGGACGAATTTAGACATGGCATTCAGATTGTGGGCTTTCGAGTTTTTTCCAAGACTGCCAACATCACAAAAAGTCATTTGGAATGAGAAATCCAGTTTTTTGACTGAAAAACTGAGATATTTCGTCTTCGCTCCCCCCCCCCCCCCTCCAAAATCGACAAAACTATTTAAAATCAGCTTTAATAAAATGTCCTGTATACCATGTGTGTCCAAATAAAAGTCTACCAGCGAGCATCGAAGAAGTGTATTCGCACTTTTATGAAACAACTCCAAGAAAAATTTTTCTTGGAGTGGTGCCAGAAATAGACATTGTAAAACTTGCTACACTGGTTCTCCACCTCCACATTCTGCACCAAATTCTGCTCCCCAATCAGCTCCTCAATTAGCTCCACAATCTACTCCAAATTCTGATCCACATTCTGCTCCACAATGTGCTCCTCAGTTAGCTCCACAATCTGCACTACAATCAGATCCACAATCTGCTCCACAAAGTGCTCCTCAGTTAGCTCCACAATCTGCACTACAATTAGATCCACAATCTGCTCCACATCCTAAGACAACGCCACAGTTAGCACCATACTCAACATTTCCAGCTCCAGCTACTGCAAAGCACTTAAAATTTTGACAGTGATGAGGACTTTTTTAGTTTTTTCCTCAGGTGCAGAATTCCTTTATTAAGCTTATTAATGACATCACCCCGGCAAGTTAGGTTATCCATTTCTGTAGCGGGTAAGTACTTGAAATCCCTCACTGCAGAGGAAGACGCTATGCAAACCTTTTATTTTCAAAGCAAATCACTCCCTGTCCTACACTCATCCGATGTTGATGAACTTTATGACAATAACAAAGTCCCTTACTTAATAACCAGACTTGAGGAATTTAGTGCTCGTGGAAGCAGGTGGATTTTACAACTGATATCAGAAATGGATGTACATGTCAGCCAATATCGGCCATTCACCGCTGGTGGTAAATAATCTAAGTTTACTAGCGATAAGAAGGTTTGAAATCCGACGTTGCTTCGCCCTCATCGGCTCTCAAGACCTTGGTTTCGAGAACTGCTCAAATCTCTTCACTCGCTCCAATGTACAGATAAATATTTTTGCTACAAGGTTTTAATACGATTGGAAATCTATAATTTTTTCCTGTTCTACGAAACTCCGAATACGTGTAGAGCCTCTTAACTGCGAGTCTTGCCTCATGTCAGTACGATGTGTATGTCAAATTTCCTCCACAAACTTTGCAGTTCTTGTATTTCAGCGTTTCATTCAGTTGGCTGGTTCGAGTCTACGTTTTTTTCCGCAACACTACACTGAATACCATAGTAAATTCAGCTCTGCTATATGCAATACCACCAATGGGGTATTTAAATGTCATAGTCGCAGCTACAAGTCAATTAAACTGTCAGCCGTATCAAGAGTGAGCCAATCAACTGACAGATAGTGTCTTGTAATAACTAATCTGAAATTCTAACAACCAATGACTCATCTAGAATCGGCTGTGAATAACAACTTCACACAGATTTGAGAGCGAGTTCGTCTTTCTGCAACATCAACCAAATGTTACCAACGTCATTCCCAGAAAAGAAGATTGTTTCTTCTGTATATAAATAAATATTTTAAAGAAGAATGTGATTTTTGTATATTTAAATAAATATTGCATTTGTTAGAAAAATGGGATATATAAAAAATGTATTTCAAGGTGACTGTGTGTTTGATTTATCTCCAAACTGTAGATCTGGTATTTTATAAAATGTATATCTTAGAGAAATGAGTGAGTCAATGTCTTTGCAACAATATATTTTATTACTTTATCCAGAAGGGGTAGTAGCTTTGTTTGTGTGAAGGACATTTATTTATTTGGGGGTGTGACCTTTTTCTACATATATATCTTGAAAACGGCATTTCAACAGAACAAAAATTACCTGGTTAATTGATATGTTTTAAGTGAGCAGAAATATTTGGATGTGAACTGAATACGTACTTTTTCCTTCAGTCGGTTTAACGAGTGTGTTCACAAGAGCTGGCGAATCACTTTGTCGGAGCGCTTTCCATAACAGCGAACAATACTGTCTCGCTGTGAAATCAGTTTGAGTGAATAACATCTAAAAATGGCGAAATCGTTAATATTTAACATAGTGAAAGACTATGGAGATTCGCAATGAGTCAACAATTTTGCGTCTTAGTGGAAAACAAGACGAAATAAATAATTTACTTATAGTACACTAGTCTAAAAGACAAATGTAAAATGCAGTTAATAGGTTTTAACAAACACTGATGGTTTCCATGGGATAATTAAAACACCTAGAAATGTTATTTACTCAATATCTGCCTTTATAGTGTAAATCACTTAATTTAGTGTTTATTCAGAAAGCAAATGTGTATGACACTTCGCATGAAGCTTGTAGGGTTCCTACAGCTGGGACATGAATAAACAGAAGTATTGTTACTAGTCCTTGTCCTGAGTGAGCGTTCTGCTGGTCGTTTGAAAACAGTTCGCTAGGGTGTTGCATCCCCGATTGACAATTGGAAGGAAATCGTCCCTCGTCTGCTAACGGTCTGTTTCAAGACAGAAAAAAAACAGGCGAAGTCGCATCAGACTATAGCAGTGACCCATCCTGTTTATGAACTCGCAACGACCCTGTGCTTCGCCTGACTGCGACGGCAACCCGCAACGCTTGCTAGGTGATATAATGATATATCTATCTGGGGTTCACACCTCGGTCACAGTCTTTGTAGCACTATTTTTCGAAATAAAATTTTGCGTCATAAAATACAATAGGAGTTAGATTATTTTTACGCATGTTAATAAATTTTTTTTTTTTTTAATAATCATTGATTAATGTTTTGAATTCAGTTTCTGTACGAGTGTTAATTATGCGAGTCGCCAAGAGTTTTATTTCGGTAGCTTATAGTGTAGAAATCTTTTCCGTTATTTTAAACTTTTTGCTCATCTGTTAGTTCCTGTAAATAATCTGTAACTCATTCTGATAGGATTCGAAAATATGGTTTTCTGAAGCTAGTCTGTGTGTTCGCTATGAGAATTTTTTCAAACAGTCCCTGCGCACAAAGGTTTGAAGGTTGTTACCCAACTCCAGGTATGGCGAGTTGTGGGGAAGGGAAATAAGTCACAGAACTGGACAGGATAGATTTTTGGGAGAGTCCACTTTTCATGAGTAAAGCGTAGTTCTGCAAACAAATAAAGGTTTTGGAAGAGTCCAACTTGGTGACTTTAGGGGTGTCTGGCAGTAGGAGTCTCCCCGGAGTTGTTGGCAGACAAAAAATGTTTTTCTGGGCTGACGGTGAAAGGTGGTGTTGCGAGTGTGTAGCCGTGGTCTTGGAGAAGAACTTGCTTTTTACACAAAGACAGCTTCTGGAGTAGGGGTGTAGGGGTCACGTCCCTCTGGACAAAGGCCAGTGGCTGGCATCATGGAGTCGGGTTGGTTCTGAGGGGGAGGGGTGGGAGGGGTAGGGTGGCTACAAGCAACCTGCTCCTGATGTGAAGGCAAGTAGGCAGTTGTTGCCATTTTGAATCAGTTGCGAGAAATGAGAATCGAGGACAGATGGGAGACTGACCCCCAGGACCTCGCAGTCTGGCGAAGGGTGGTAGGGGGCGTAGGGGTGTCTGGCATCGTGGAGTCGGACCAGCTCTGACAGGTGCAGGGTGGGTGTGCAAAGGGGGGCAGGCAGACTTCCTCTGATGTGCATGCAACTAATCAGATGATGTCATCTTGAGAAATTATCGAAAACATTTGACGATTGCAGGCAGCTCAGGGCAGTGTGCCCAAATGACGGGAGGGGAGGGGTAAGGGGGTGCAAGCTGGTTTGACATCAGGGTCCCACTGATGTGGTCTATAGGGGAGGGGAAAGGGGGTGCAAGTTAGTTTCTTGACATCAGGGTCCCGCATACATTGTCTATAGGGGAGGGGAAAGGGGGTTCAGAGAGGTTTGGAGCGAAGTGACCTCAGCTATCCCACTCTCCACAATCTTCAGTCCTTCATCAACGTTTGCGGGAGACAGACATGCTAGTTGTTAGCTGCTTCATAAACACTGCACCTCTAGACACTTGGCAGCCGACAAGGCCACCCTTGGGGGTTACCGCATGTATAGACCTACCTTCGTCTCTATAGTGCTACCCGTGATTAATGTTTTATAATATACACATTTTAATATAACAGTATTTTATCAGGAAAGTATACATTTTTATGTGTGTACTTATTTTTTTTTTAGGATCGATATACTGAGTTCGTGATAAGTAATTGATTTCATCGTATTTCTTCGAGGAAGATTGTATTCTCAAATTGTTCAATTACATCGTGATTATATTTTCTCATTAATCATTTGCGATTCCTGTTTTTAAGTTAATCTTCTTCATAATTGAACTGAGACACTGTCGGCTTTGACACAAACCTCACGCTAATCTTCAACGGAAAGTTTGATTGCTTGTTAAAACTTAATTATTTTAAAATACTGCTTCTTACGATACGAACATTTCTTTGCAGTGGTAAACCAGTTCTCTGTATATGTAGTTAAATAAAGTGAGTGAATTATTTATTTTTCCTAGGGAAGTAAAATTGTAAATTTCAAACATGGCAGTGGGTTAAGTTTTTTTAAAATGTAATGTGAAGCTTTTAACGTTCAGGAAGACATGATTAAATTGTCTGTGGATAATAACTCATTAATAGTAACTTGGTAGATTTCCTGTCAGTCGTAAATTTCTACTCGCCCACAAGCTCAACGTATATATAAGCAGGTGTATGTCATAGCATCCACTCATTCTTCAAGTGACCTCCAAGGTGTATTGAGTTGCGATTTCGGAGAGCCATTTCATGATATGTTTTTCTGAGCTCTGTCGACGAAAATTCCTAGTAGTTTAAAAATACAGTTTGTGTTAACAAGTGCAGTGAATTTCATAAACATTTTTTAAAAAATTCCCTTTTATTTACGAGTTCTTACCATGATTTAAACACAGTTGTCCATCTGCGCTAGACGTATCTACTTACATCTCGACGTGAGTGCTACTCATTCATACATCGAACAGACTTATTTTAATATCATTTGGGGTAAGATTTTTCTATCATTAATTACTTTCTTGTAGATCATTAATTCCACACTCACGTAATTGTCATCGTTTAGCACTTGTCCACACCAGATGTTAAAATTCTCTCTCGTGTAAATTATATTTGTAAGCTCGAGACTCACATTATGTTTAAGACACATAATTGCACTTATTATTCATGTAGTCGTTCGAAATTTGCGATTTGGTGCATGTAATTTATTCATGCATAGAACACTCTGAATTTCTCTTGTGTGTTAAATATATTCGTAAAAATCGCGTATCTACCACCAACATCCCTCCAAACACCTCAAAATTAGAAAAGTTTGAAAAAAATTAGCCTTAACCCACTCTTGCATTAAAGTCTTTACCCCTTTATAAGACATTGCAACCCACCACTCTGGTCCGTCTACTGGCAGAGATCCAAGGGTGAGGACATGCCAGAGCTCCTGCTACCTCCCCCCCCCCCCACACCCAAAAAGAATGAAAGCATTACAACAAAAAATAACCCTTTCTATAAATTTAACCCTTTAATTTTTATCGGCTTAGCATTGTATTAAATTTTTTTAATCGGATTAAGAATGTTTTGATCGAATTAAAATAGGATTAACCATTTCAATCGATTTAATTAACCCTTTGATATCAAAATCGATAATCCGATAATCAAAAGTGGGGTAGGACCCCTACGCCCCTACTACTGCCATACTATCCACCTACCCTGGGATATGATACACTGTAAATTATTTCCCAGTTACGAAGAGAGTTACTTACAAGTAGAGATTAGGCAGTTCTTTGTGGTTCACGCGAGCATTTATCGCTGTTCGTAATCATTCAGTGGTGATCAAGAGGTTACCTAAACCGTTTAGGCCGAAAATAAGAAGGAAGGTTGATTGTAAAAAGAGCGTGCCAACTGTGTAGTAGCTGATTTATGAGTCGCACAGTTTTATTTTGCCAACAGAAAAGTCAAAACAATAGGCCGTGGATTCGTGGTTGGCCCGTTTGCTTTGATTGAGTTTTAATGCAACTGATTGAATGCTAGTTACACAAAAAAAATTTTTGTCTACATATTTGCAGGTGTATTGGAAAACTAACAGTAAAAACAGTGTAAGACATCATTTATTTTCGATATTTCTGAAGACGGTTCTTTAATCGGAATTGGGGACAGGCCCAGGAAGTACACGGAAATCAGTGTCTCTCTTTTTCAGCCCATGGTTCTGACACCCGCCCCCTCCACACACATGTAGTAGTATTCCATCATCGGCGCCCCGTTTCGGGTCATCACCAGGATGCCCAACTCCCCACTTCGAATGCGTGGGATTAAATAGTAATTACAGCGGTTATCGAACCTGCCGCAAGTTCCCGCCCGAATCATGGGTTGGCGGTACTGAATTAGAGGCAAGACTGACGGTGGTTCGGAGCGGCCTTAGGCAGTCATGTGGCTACGGCCTGTCGGAGGCATGACGTCTGTCGTGGATCCAATACTATAATCGGGTAACTGAAAATCTACTGTTTGACAGACTGAACCTTCGTCTTCGCCCCATAGCCAGTAGGCCACTGGTTACTTGAATTATACCTACCACCACGTCAGTTTATTATAAATACTTTTAGCTTCCGTGCATAATTACATCTAATAGTAATTCATCGAACCTGTAATATTTTTGTACAGTCAAGCGTACGAGGGCACTCAACATTTCAAATGCAAAACACGATATCTTTAATTACAAGTTAATATAATTGAATGTGGCCTTGTTTTATCATATACTTTGGAAACTGCTCACCAGGGGTTCAGATTTATATTAAATGTTACCTACTTCTAGCATTTGAAAGCTCGTTACTGGAACAATATACTAAGGTATATAACTCCGATTGAATAATTTTCTAGTTATCTAGTTATAGTATTGGACCTACTATAATCAGTTAAAGTGGAGGGCCTGGAAGAAGTGACCCGGAGAAGGGGGGAAGGTGAAAATGATTGGGTGAAGAATTTTTTTCCTGGCTAAACCTTCGTTTCAGTAAATGTCCGCTACGCTGCCCGTATTAGAGAATCTGCATTTTTCGAAAATATTTCCAGTAGCATTGTGTTCTGCTCTAGAAGTCAGACTAATATAATTAATATACTGAAATACCACAGAATGCATATAGGCGACTCCGCCATATAATACTTCCTCTTGAGAGCTATACTTACTTCTGTACTTGCTCATATCCTTGGACTCTCGATACAACATAATAATTCACTCTAGAACGGTAACGTGGGGGTAACAATTACTTCTATACTATTAAGGTAGGCGACACAAGTTTTTGTATCACTACATATTTATTCACTCAATTATACACGATCTGGATACTGAGTTATCGTCTGATTAACACAATGCAAACTCTACACAATACTTTAATTTGATCACTAATTTGATTACTGGTTCCTCTCACATGAGTCCCTAGCCTTAAATGCGCTGATCGCGCTAGCGACTGTTAGTACCGCCTTAAGGATTCTCTCGGCCTAGACCTGCACCGTAGTGTATGAGTCGTCTTACCACTGTGTATTATGTCGAACGGGCAGAAGCTCCTCTAGTCCCAGTTCTCGATGGCGGATGTCGTGCAGTCTTCAGTGGTCTCGCTCCTGGATCGCAGCCCTCTGCTGTTCTGCGCCACGACACCTCCGTCGGGCGGCAGCAGCCTCGGGAGATCGTCGTCGGCGAGAGTGACAAAGCGTGCCTGCGTCTTATATATGCGTGGTGTTTAGTGAACTATCTTGCCGCCTGTTTACTGGAGTGTCTTAGAATGCGGGGCGGCTGTGTCCACTACAATTTGCAGGATATCGAACTATGTATGTATCTGCCTCGCACGATTCGTGAGTTACTATATATTGTCGTCGCACAATAGTTCAGTATACAGAGGTGAAACTGCCGTACTTACCAACAAAATCTCTGCTCGCCTTAAAAAAAAAAAAGAGTGAAAAGTCATTAATGAAATCCATGTTTAAAGAAGACCTTGCCAAACGGGGTTTAGTAGCATTAGTAATACGTTAATCTGTACGAATATTCCCATTAAAAATGATGCCACCCCCTAAACCTGCCCCAACCGTAAAGGCCTTTTCGCACAATCAAATTTTGCTTCAAATTATATTAAGTTTCTAATGAATTAATTTCATTTAACAACGTATGACGTTAATTTAGAAGTTACAACCGCGGCCATTTTACCTTTCAAGAAATTTCGTTTCGAAAATGTTTTGAATTTTCTTGAATTCAAATTTTCGTCCACAATCAGAATGATTTATACCAGTCGAGGTGCTGTTTATATGCAGTTGCCTCGCAAAAGTATTGAAGTAAACAAAATGAGACGAAACTTTACAAGAAATGTACATTTATTTGTCTGAAGTACACCATTTCACCTCAAACAAACTAGACCCTTACTGCCTGCAAATTACTTTCTTCGTTTCCGTCCATAATATGTATTTATTATCACTTGTTTGTAAAGCAGCCAGAGCATATGATGTTCAGTTATCTGTTGTGGTGAAGGTTTTCTTTATATTGTGTTTTTTTTTTTTATTAATGCATTGTTATTTCATAACGTGAAATGTACTTCAATGCTTTCAAGTTTCCAATTCAAAATTTTATCGCATACTTTTTATTTACGTAACGATTTCTGCATTCAATAAATTGAATTCAATGAAATATTTGATCGTGTGAGTTTATTGAGAAGGCGACGTGTGTCACGCAGGCTAATTGACGTGAAAGTAACGTCGTACATTGCGTTCGACAGACTCAATCTTCGTCTGCACCACGCAGCCTGACTCAATCTTCGTCTGCACCACGCAGCCTGACTCAATCTCCGTCTGCACCACGCAGCCTGACTCAATCTTCGTCTGCACCACGCAGCCTGACTCAATCTTCGTCTGCACCACGCAGCCTGACTCAATCTTCGTCTGCACCACGCAGCCTGACTCAATCTTCGTCTGCACCACGCAGCCTGACTCAATCTTCGTCTGCACCACGCAGCCTGACTCAATCTTCGTCTGCACCACGCATCCTGACTCAATCTTCGTCTGCACCACGCATCCTGACTGGATACTTACAGCAGAGGCACCACAACGTTAGTTTTTTTATAAATACTTTTTTCTATGCGACATTGTACATTGAGAAATAATTTCACAGTGCTACTAACATCGATTCTTGTTCATGATCTACGCTTGACGTTTCTACGTAACATATATAGTGAGAGCAGTCGGTCAGCACCGAAAATAACATTTTTGGTGTTTTGTTTCTTGATTTGGTTTATTTCACATTTGTGACAATATTTCCACAAAACAGCCTACTAGCATGTTATGCTATGGTGTAGTAGAGATAAAAACTGAATTGATCGTGTGTGATGATTAGATATTTTGTTAAACAGCTAATGATATCATAGGACAATCATTTACAATCTTGCAATTTGTGAGTAGAGCACAAAAATGTATCTAGAGTTGGTTATAATACATAAATAAAGTTTGAGCTGCATCAGTATTATTATTTCAGTCAGTGAAATAATGCTCACAGAAAATTCAGTTGCTAAGTTGCTAGTGACTGCTTATTAGTTAAATACACTGTAAATATGTACTGAAAACATCACAATTCATAATGTACTGTATATCGGAGGAAAACTAGTTCCTAAATCGGCGAAGTTCACTCGGAGAAGCGATCGGTATAAGTTCCGCTGAATCAAGTGAAACCGTTTCCACTAGTTTCCAATAAAACTTCGCTTATTTTGGATCATCGATCACTATTTAAATTTCCGTGTGTTGCGCTGCCGTTTTTTTTGGCAGTTTCGAAGAATAAATGAGACGGGAAGAATGATTTTTCACCGCAGCACCTCTAGCATGTAACGAAATGGGAGAGTACGAGGTCGAGTGTGGGTCCATCCCTCCATCCATCCTTTATCTGAAATCTGATGATCTATTCGCAAACCGCACACAACTGAGCGTGTACGTTTTCAAACATTAAAAACATACGTTGTCCTTCAGTTGCAGTCGAAAGTACTTCCGGTTGATCACTATCGGCCTCGTTTGTGTAGCACGTGCTGTTGCGTGACTTCATAGGAAACTGAATTGCGCAAAGTGTAAAATTAAAGCGAATATATGGCCCCCTATACCGACTAGGTTTCGTGTGGAGCAGGGGTGGGGAGACCTTTATGTGCGGAGGTCGAATCCAGATCTCATGATTGCACTGTGGGCCACAATATTCAATTTTATTGTTTAGTGAGTTACCGGGTCCGGGACAGTCTTGTGCTGGGACAATCTTTGTAGCGTGTATTTACGTCTTACAACTCTACTGGCCACGTAATTATACTAGAAGAGGAATTTCCGAGACCAAGCCATATGTAAGAAAATTTTACTATAAATGTCCAAAAATATTATTACTGACATTATCACATCTGAAAAATATTAGAGAACACTATTATCGTAAATGAATTATACCACAAAACATACTTGGCGTGTCTATGCAGAGCAACTACTACAAATGGCCATAAATAAATAATTAAAAGCTCAAATTTTCACTATTAGAGGTTTCTTATTAGTTAGATATTTGTTATCAGTACACATACGCGTTTCTAGGGTTACTAAGGGCCACGTAAATCATGTTCGCTGGCCATTTCCAATGTTACTTTGTAATGTTGCAGCGGGCCTCTCGAGCCAAGCTCGCGGGCTGTGAATGATCGCGGGCCGCACCCCCCCCCCCCAATCCAACTCCGCGTAAAGGGACAGCGGTGATATAGTGGTTAGACTACTCACCCCCCACCAGGGTAAACCGGGCTCGATTCCCGGCGGAGTCGTTCCCGGATTTTCGTACGTGGGAATCGTGTCGGACGATGCCGCTGGTCGGCGGGTTTTTTCTCGGGGATCTCCCGTTTCTCCCCGCCGCACTATACTTACCTCGCTTCACCCCTCATCGGCTCTCAAGACCTCGATTTTAACAGCCGCCTAAATCAATTCACTTCCACTCCATCCACGGCTGATTTAAGAGTATCTTAAGTTGTGGAAGTCTTAAGGACAGCTGCCAACTACACTCGCAGGATTGCAAGTGAAATCGTAAATTATATGCCAGCCTCGATTATTTTTTAAATGTCACGTAACTACGCTGAAGTCATTGGTCCTATATTTAATTAATTTCTAGTAAATAGCGTAGTAGGTTTCGCACGTAGGTAGACATTGAATATAAATGTCGTTAAACGTCCGGCTCACTGAGAGGCCGGCAGTGTACGTAGGAACCGTTTAAAAGTGTAATGGTGTTAGCAACTTAGCGATGAGCTGCAGTTCCACGAGTAACTACCGCTCTTATTCTCATTACACCTTCCTACGTTACTTTAAATGTCGTTAAACGTCCGGCTCACTGAGAGGCCGGCAGTGTACGTAGGGACCGTTTAAAAGTGTAATGGTGTTAGCAACTTAGCGATGAGCTGCAGTTCCACGAGTAACTACCGCTCTTATTCTCATTACACCTTCCTACGTTACTTTAAATGTCGTTAAACGTCCGGCTCACTGAGAGGCCGGCAGTGTACGTAAGAACCGTTTAAAAGTGTAATGGTGTTAGCAACTTAGCGATGAGCTGCAGTTCCACGAGTAACTACCGCTCTTATTCTCATTACACCTTCCTACGTTACTTTAAATGTCGTTAAACGTCCGGCTCACTGAGAGGCCGGCAGTGTACGTAAGAACCGTTTAAAAGTGTAATGGTGTTAGCAACTTAGCGATGAGCTGCAGTTCCACGAGTAACTACCGCTCGTATTCTCATTACACCTTCCTACGTTACTTTAAATTTTTTTATTGGAAACACATTTAAATAGTAAAGTCCACTATATAATTTTTTTTTCAGCCTACTTTCCGACGGACAGATATAATTATGAGATCGCCTTGTTGTCTGTATGGGTGCATTGTCTCCCTTCCTCTTATAAAAACCTTTTGAACCCACGCACTGAATTTGACCAAATTCGTTACTCTCATAGAACATACTAAGGACACTTGATTTTTATAGTTTTCGACAGCGATGGGTGCTAATTTTCTAATGGCTTCCATTTAAAATTCTTCAGAACCCTCCAACAGAAATAAACCTAATTTCGTATGTTGGTAGTTTATGGTGTTAGCATTCAATTCCGGATGTAGTGTTTTATTAATCTGCTTTTTTAAAAGATAACGCCAACTGGTAGTAAATATATTAGGACATATCTCGGTAACCACTCAAATGATTAATCTCAAGTTTAGTAAGCAAATTAATGCTATAGTACGCCACTGTAAACATTGGTTATTTTAATATATGACACTCGTTCTCAAAGTGACGATCACATAAATATTAAGGTTTAGAAAGCTCTGTCTACTAAACCAGTACATTAGAAATACTAATTGAGTGAATTAATACCCTGATTTACAGTTTCATTTGTATGTCATTTTGTAATATAGCACCATTTGGAAAATAAAGTTAATCTGGGAAACTACTCAGCTAGTTAATCCCAAGTATGAAATATAAGCTTACAAATAGTGATATGGTACGCAATTTCAAACTTATATGAATCTGTTAGTCAGTCTTCGTTGGCACACACATTTATAGTATTTAATGCCCTTTTTCTTATCTTAAAGTATCTTAAACAGCTTTGTTTTCTTATTACGTAAGTCGCAAAAACGTGGTTTTTAAAGCTTTTATGTCAAGAGTTGGACTATTAATGTTTGTTTTCTACGTCGACATTTATTTCAAATTCCAGGTGTTGTACCGTTCAACTAATTTTTACAATTCTGTACCTAGCAGCCTGACTCTGGCGTTGACAGCGCTAAAAACCGGAAGCGAGTGGATGGTTGAACTAGGCGACACGCGAAATACATTCGCACTTAGTATCTAGTTTTATCCGCCAGCGACGTCTTCACAGTCCGATAAGCGAATACGTAACTTGTTAGTGGGTATAGTTGCCGCCAGCTTTATTTGATACGACTTTAAAAACAACTGTACAAGAAGGTTACGCTCTCTCTCTCTCTCTCTCTCCTCCCCCTCTCTCTCCTCCCCCTCCCCCTCTTTACAGGCTCTTACCGACTTCGTGATGGCAGGGAGCAGGCAAGCATACAGATGCGAAACCGCCGCTTACACCGCGAACTCCAGCCGAACACGTCAGCACTGGCCAGGAACATGACGCGGCGATCCACCCGATAGGGAATCCTTCGCAGCCCGCGGCAACCAATCGGACACAAGGCCCGTTCCAGGAGACACAGCGAATGGATACGCCCACATGAAAGGAACTGCCGTGCCATCTCGCCTCTGATTACTTACCTTCTCTGTGGTACAGAGCATGGAAGTGTTTGCCAACGTGGTACTGGAACATGTTTCTGTGGCCGACCTTGAGTATAGGCTGTTCACAGAAAAATGAGCTCTTTTGAAAGCCCTGCTTAGTATCTAATTGTATACACGACGTGTGTTCTTCCCCCTTATATAAAATTAACACTGCCATGTGCCTCATCACTTTATTCATGCGTCGGTCAAGTAAAACTGTAAAATTATTGGACAAGTTAATATTGTACAATTGTGATCATTTCTACACTTCGATACATTAAAAAATACAGAAAGCGAGATAAATAGTTTATCACATATGGTTAGCTGACACTTTTTGTTCGACGTTAATTTATGGAACTACTTTCCCCTCCATCGTTACCAACATTACTGGACACACGTTACGCATTGCGCCCATTAAAATATATGCAGGTAGGGGCAGTGACTTTTTTCTAAGGTTGATTTCTAAAGTTTTCACTTTATCGTGACCAGGCTTCAGTCTGCAAGTCCTTCAGCATCCTCTTGACGCTGTCGTCGTCCTCTTCTTCAATCAGCACTGGCCTGCCGTGCTGACTCCAGCTCCAGTGCTTGGGCCGAGGTATCTTGCATGGTGTGAGGCGCAGCCAACCGTACAGCTTGCCACACACTCTAAATCAGCTAAGCTTGTTACGTAGAAAATTATAAAAAAAGTTACCTAAGGAAGCCACTAGAATTCTTATTACATCACTCTTTTACACAATGAATAATGGTCCGTTGCACCACTCTACCCTCTGAACCAAGATCCACTGATCTTAAGTTCCAAAATGATCTACGGATCAGAGCTACATTCTTTGCAGAAAAAAAATGTCAGGTTCCTTGATCTCGGATCTCATGAACCATGGTTGAGACAAACAGTAAAGCTGAAAACACTGTATAGGTCAAAGTGAATCAACTGATATTTGGCCAAAGTATCGTAACGTCAATATTCCTCAGATAATTAGGAATACAAAAACTACGAGCTGTAATGCTAGTAATTTTTCAATATTTTTAAATTAATTTTGTCTCATAAAACTCATTTTTTCTTTAGGGAAGCTAGGAAACAAGAACTATCGGTGTTATGCAAGATTTGGAACAAAATTGTAAAATTAATACTTCCTGTAGCTCATGAAACGAAAACTCCTATATAGTAAAAATGGGCAAAAGCATTTTTAATTTTTGGTAAAAATTTTTTGAAGAAATTGAATATTGTTGCAACATGTAGTTGCGTGATAATTACGAAACTATAAATTTTATACAAATGGCGGCTGATTCCAGGGTTTGTAAAGGGGGTACAAATATGCGGTGCAGGTCACTTTTACGAAGACAGTGGAATTTGTTTCAATTTGAACTTTCGATTTACCTTTATGGCTGCATTGCTGACTGGTCGGAATGTGGAGTGAATAAGGGCAAGGAAGGTCCTAGCTTCGTTTGCAAAAAGCAAGCTTGGAATTACGACTATTTCTCAGCTACCGTTTTCTCCACTTGCATTCTTGTTCACCTCACATATACAGATTAGACAGATAATTGTCATCTTTCTGGGAAACGTGCGTATTTTTAGATACGACACACGCCTCATTGTACTACCCGCTCGTTTACTTTCAAAAAAATATATTTTTTAAAGAAAAATTTATTTTCTGTTAACTGAGGAGTCCAAGAAACATCCATTATCGCAGTATCAGTTTCTGACCTTAGTTGCGTACCAAATGCATGCTAATCCTTGGCATAAAAGGCGGGAGTGCAATTCTTATTGAAGCTAATCAAGCACCTAAGTTCATCATGTTCATGAGACGGAAACATTAAGTGCAAGTGTAGTTTGGTATGAAATACAGCCAGAGGATTGTAAAAATACGTGCCTACAAAACCAAAGAAATCCGATGTAGGGTGCAAAGTTTTAAAACTACGTACAGTGGAAGTGACAATTTAAAGGTGATAAAGATTTTGCGGAAGTGCAAGATCGGATCTTTCTTAAGCACGTGCTTAAACCATTCTAAATGTAATTTCTTTATTATTTCTTTGCTTTTCAATGACTGTTTGTGACTTCATTCTTATAGCATTTAATTATTACTAGGTTTTTATTCAGCTTGTATTTTAAATATCAACATTTCAGGTTCTTGCTGTTAATATTTTGGGAGCGGTTTCTGGTGTGTGTGTGTGTGTGTGTGTGTTGTGAATTATTTATTTACATATTTTGTGAGCGGGGGATTTTGTGAGGGGATGGGTGGTTTCTCGCGTCACAGTGTCTAGGGGCGGTGCTTGAATAATAGCAATAATAATAATAATAATGAAACATTTCTTATATTGCGTAGAAATATTCGCGTGAGGCATACTTCGCATCAAGTGCGCAGTTGGTCCTTCGCTCGAACGGTTACAGGCCGTAAGCCCTGTTCTGTGCCGTGCGTGTGTTGCGTGTGCCGGCGGAGGGCAAATAGTGGCCCGCGGAGCTGTGTTTGCCTGTTGCTCTTGTTCTGTGCCGTGCGTGTGTTGCGTGTGCCGGCGGAGCAGTGCCGTCGAGGGCAAACAGAGGCCCGCGGGGCTGTGTTTGCCGTGCTTGTTTGACCTCCGGCAGGCCGATAACACGGCGATCCTTGCTCCCGTTGCCGGAGGCGACTGAGGCGTCCGTCGAGCGTGTACACCCACTTGTCCAGCGGGCAGCCACTCTGGCTGGCGCTCTTCTGAGGGCGCTTTAACGCTGGATACAACACTTGAAGTACGTACTGAGAGAAAGCTAAAGGGCCAAAAACTATATTTGTTTGTTTGCCCCTGCAAAATATTTAGTTCATTTATCAAAACTTAAAAAGCAACAAAATCAGTTCTGTTTATCTAACAAAATACACGCTTGAATCGACAAAACCTCTTTGTTGGGCCAAAAAAAAAAAATTATACTGTCAAGAAAATATTTTGTTGAATAAAACAAGATTTTTTTTGGCGCAACCAAACATAGGGACAATAAAGAGTTTTGTTGTTGAAACCAAATTAGTATGGTGTAATTATATGGGTGCCCCGAACTAAGTTTTGGTTGGTGCAACTAAAGATTTGTTTTAACTGTACGTACGTTAAACAGTTTCTGTTAATATAGAAGCGAACAATTAAGCCGGACCGGGATTCGAAACTAGATCATTTGCGCCCGAACGCTACTCCCCTTGCAACCTCGGCGAATGTAACTAACTACTGCTGAAGTAGAAATATTTTTCCAAGCTTTTATTTTATCTTCACTTGTTTGTATGTACGGCACATGTCTGTCCGGCGCCCACCGTATCACTAGCAGTGCCGGGAAGTCCTCGTTTGCACATGGTTGTGTGAGTAAAAGACCGTCCAAGCTTTGAACACAGGAAGGAATTCAAATGATAGACCGCGTCTGTGTCTGTGAGATACCATTTCAATATTCCGACCTGCTCGTATTGAAATGTCAGATACATCGACACACACTTACGTGTAAGATGAATAATTAAATTCAGCATGCCGGTTCAACTTCCTGTGAAAAGAGTGCACTGAAATCGCCTGATCGCAAGAGATGCCGATGATGGACGAATCTGTAAATGTATAAGTAGTCTACCTATAATATAAAAAATAGACGAGACTAAAAAGTGAAAAATAAATTAACTCTAAAAAACCTATTAAAACCAAGCTTTTATTTATAAATGAACTAAAAGATAAAAATAATTATAGGGGTAGGTACAGAATTTGTAGAACTAGTAAGACGTGGTCGAACAGCAGTAATAAACTTTACTACAAATTAAAATTTTTGTATCAATTTATATTTAGTATGTAAAAGCTTGGCGCAAATATTTAAGAGCCTTACGCAAGATATGTGCTTACTACGCTTATGCAAATTAGGTATACTTTCTATATTGCGCCAAGCTTACTATGCTAAAGAATATATTTAGAAATTAAAGAAGAAGATATTGAGAATGCAATAAAAAGATTCAGCGTTAAAAATGCACCGGGAATCGATCGAATAACAATCGAAGTATAAATAAAAGTGGGAAACAATTAAATCGATACTAACAAAAATTATAAATAAACGCTATACATTAAGCAGATATCCGGAAATATGGAAAACAGGAAAGATAGTATTTTTGTACAAAATTAAGACTAGATAAAAAACAGAGGTTTCATCCTACAGACCAATATGTCTCTTATCAACATTGGGCAAAATAAAAGAAAGGATAATATATAGTAAAATCAAATCAGAAATAGAAAAAACGCTTCACGAAAACCAGTTTGGATTTAGAGAATAAATAAATAAACCAAACAGACAATAAATAAGGTATTAAATTTAATAGAAACAAGTACAAAAAATATTTGATTGGCATTTCAATGGACATAAGCAACGCATTTTCAACTGTGACATGGAAAGACATTAAAGAAGAGATTAATAAAATACCAATAAGGAAAAAATGGAAAGAAATTTGATGGGGCTATTTGAATAACCGGAACATACTAGTACAAGATAATCAGATAACGTTAAAAAGGGAAATAAATAGCGGCTGTCCACAAGGATCAGTAATAGGGCCAAGTATATGGAATTTAGTAATAAGTGATTACATAGTACAAAACAATAATGAGGATTCAAAAGTTGTGGCATTCGCGGACGGTTGTATAATTTCGATAGAAGGTATTACAAGAAAGGAAATAGAAGAACAGGCACTAAAAATAATGGATAAAACTTTAATATGGATGAAAGAGAAAAAGCTTAAATTATCAGTAGAGGAAACAGTTTCCATAATTTTAAAAGGTAAATTATATTTTTAAAAAAAACCGCCTGTGATAAAGTATGACAAACAAGCAATAAAATTTAAAAAGGAAATTGTAAACTTGGGCATTATTTTGGATAATAGATTAAGTTTTGTCCCACATGTTAAATATATAACCGTTTAAGTTAAGAGTGTATTTTTAAAATTAAAACGAACTGTATGGAATATCAATAATAATAATAATAATACGAAAATAATATATCAGGCATTATACCGTAATATTATACGATATACTAGCACTTATTAGAAAATAAAATTGAAAATATACACATTAAAATAATACTAAGACCATCACAAAGATATGTATTGATAAAAACAATGAATTGAACACTAACAACATCACATGTATCCACGATAACTGCTAGTAAATAAATCCCAATAGACTATAGTATAAAAGAAAGAAATATAACATATTAAATCAAAAATGAAGTATACGAAATAGAATACAACGGAATGCATATAATAAGATAGTAGAGCACAATATTATTTGGATTGAAAAAAATTGAAATAATCAACCTAATAGTTTAGAAAAATTAAAGAAAGATTTCTATAAACTTAAGTGTTATAAATTGGCAAACAGAGTACGATGCAACAGAAACCGGCCTAAATACTAAAAAATATATAAAAAATATACAACAATGGTATGAAAGTAAAAGCAATATAAATAATAGTGTGTTGAAAGTAATAACGGGACGCTGTCAAATTAAAGAATATTTAGCTAAAATAAATAAAATTGAAGACGTCAGTTGTCAATGTGAAAAGGGAGCTCAGACGGTATAACATATTCTGTACTTGTGTGACATGTTTAAAGAAGAAAGGAAATAATTAGAACATAAATTAAAACCTTTTAATGACAAATGGCCATTACAAAAACATAATATATATGACAAAGAAATTGTAGAAATAATAAATGAAAGTATTAGTAAAATATATGATATTTTAAAAACTATGAATGGTTTTAACTGAGTAGTCTAGGGAGCGGATGAGTGTGCTGGAACTAAGGGAATTATTGAGTGAGTGTTTGTCTAGTGTTTTATCGTTTAAATTAAATAAAATTATATATAACTCTCTCTCTCTTTTAGATAAGAAAGAGAATTTTCACTAAATATTTAAGTTTTGCAGAATAACAGTAGGGGAAGAAAAATTGAAAAGCTCCGGGCCAGACGGCGTCTGGTCGTGTGGGCGGATTCGTGGGAATCGCGGTCCCTGGTCTGTTCCAGCTGGGGCGGCGAAAGGGGGGGGGGGGGGCGGCCGAAAGGATACCCGTCGGGGAGCTGTCTCGGTCGGGGCAGAATAGTTCACCACCTTCCTAGGAAGTGTGAATGATGCTTTCGAATAGAAATAGAATTTGTAGCTTAAAGTACGGGCGTCCAGACGAACAGCCTCCCTCCCGCAAAAAAAAAGAAAAAAAGAAGTATATAACTAACTAGCGACCCGCCCCGGCTTCGCACGGGTGCAATTAAGATAAAAAAAACTGTTTAACCCGGCGTTAATTAGGTTGGGTAAACTCCCATAAAGCATTTAAAAAAAGCACATAATTTAATAATTAATTAAATAATTTAAAGTTTTTTTGCTATTTTTATTTGATATTTTTTTACTTTTTTATAATTTTTCATATTAATATACATTATATTACAATGCAATTTATCTGAGATAGAAGTATTTAATATGTTATTGGCTAAGACATTCTCTGTAGACAATGTTTGACGTCCTGTTATTGTTTGGTAGCAAAATGTACTGTTTCTCGGGACTTCCAACTCGTGATAAACCAACATATAGTTGGCCATGGGAAAAACACTCTTTTCGTAGGTCGATTCCAACCAAAGATAAAGTTTGACCCTGGGACTTATTAATGGTAATCGCGAACGATGTTTTTACGGGAAATTGCAACCGTTTGAAAGATATTGGCAAATCCGTGGGAATCATGGGAATCCTCGGGATGTTTGCCAGCTGGCCGGCTGCTGGACCGGTGAGGACGGTCGCGACAATAAAATTTTCTTTCAAGTCTTTAATGAGCAATCTTGTGCCATTACACATGCTAGGAGGGCTTATATTCCTTAAAAGCATGATAGGAGTACCGACTTTTAATGATAGTTCGTGAGGTGGCAAGCCAGAAGGATTAAGCGAATTTAGAAAATCTTGAGGAAAGTGGACGACATCGTCAACATTGGTGACTGTGTCAATCGACTTATAGGTTTTGACTTGGCCGGGAACTCTTTGTATAATGAGATTGTTGATTTCATTGAGAGTGTCGTTCCTAGGCGATACTATTGCCCTGGAACACAACCAATGAAAGTCTCTTTCTAGTAAATTTTCGAGGCCCGGATATACTGCTTCTATAAGATGCTGCAGACTGTGGACTATCTGACCTAATGTCTCATTTAAAATGATTTCAGCAGAATTAGTGCCCAAATTTAGAGAAGGAAAAACTCCTCCAAGTCTGAGCAATTGTTGTGGGAAATCTTTATGCGTGTCTCTACCAAGATAGGCTCTCATATTCGTTCGCAAATTTAGGTGTTGAATAGAACTCCATAAGGGAAATGATTTAAGACATGCTTTGATGATATCTGCACGCGTCCCTTTTGTAACTACAGGGAGTGTCTGCCGAAAATCACCAGCAAACACAAAAGTAACTCCCCCCATAATGGCAGTAGAGCTTCTAAGGTTGGCGCCGTACGCAGCACACAGCACGTTTTATTTTCCGAATCTGTCCGTCCTGCAAAGCCGTAGTACATTATTTTGTTCTATCATCAATAGTTTTCGCAGCGCACGCAATGTAAGGAATGTTGTAGGTCATTTATTTACACTTTGGGTTACATTATTGGAGTTTTAGAAGGGATCTCTATTGATTTTTAAAATAAAATATAGCCTATGACACTTAGTGATAACGTAGCATTCTACTGGTGAAAGAATTTTTAAAATCGGATGAGTAGTTTCGAAGATTACCTCCTACATCCAAACACACACACACACACACACACACAAAGTTACAAACACTACCTCTTTGTATATTAGTATAGATGAAGCCAATCAAACGAGTTGCCAAATAAATATGCACACTTCATTTAACCAGATATTTTGTTGACAGTCAAATTTCTTTTGGCCTAACGCAGAGATTTTGTTAATTCAATCGTGTATTTTTGCTTTTCACGTTTTGTTTGCTCAACATAATATTTTGTTGGGAAACGAAATACTTTTTGGTCCAAGCAAACATTTTGTTACCGGAAACAAACTTTTCTCACGGTGGTACAAATAAGAATGTTACTTACTTAGTTATTTATCCCGAGGGTCCCTTCCACATAACAGTGGCCGAGTGTTATATAACGCAAGTGGCTATGTTTGTACTGCATAACCTTTATAGTCAGTTTTGGCCAGCTATGTGTAATATTTGGCTTAATTTACATACATCATCAATATCTTTACGTTGCGTGTGTGCTGTTTACTCCCGAGAGATCAACAATTTTTGAGGGGGGTCCATTTTGGGCAGGTCACTTAAGGTAGCCTCTGTCTACCTGTTTTTTTTTTTTCCTCTCTGTCCACACTGACTTTACCACAGTATTTACCAGCTACTGTAACGGTGTAAACGCGAGTCCTTCCGGTTGGAGAATATACGTAATGTCAAATGTAATGTATTGAACATTAATTACTGGCACAGTTTTGAACGCTCGGTGAATGTACTGGGTTGGTCGAGCATGTGTTGCTGAAGCTCCACGCTGATACCTCCATCAATTCATGTCTTTGTCGACGCCTCGATTTAGTTAATTCTTTTGTTCACGAGCATTGTAAAACTCCCCCCCCCCCCCCCACCACCAAAACCCCCGCAAAAGGAAAGTTATATAATAACGCAATTAGTTTAAGAGAACGTGTCATCCACCACGCACCGTGCTCACAAAACCACGTCAGTTTTCAAATGCACGCAAGCTCATAGTTCATTCTACAAACATCATACGATAGACATAGCTAAGGTTGGCTGCTACTTGTCTACTAGCAGCTAATGCAATTCATTGAAACGATCCGTTTCAGCTATTTAGGGCCATATTTCGAGATAATGTTTTATTTCATTATCTGAAAGAGATTTATATAAGGACTACATAAATATACATATTTGTAGTCAAATTATTATATAGTTTTAAAAATATTCAGTTGAAAGTTGAACATTTCTGAATATGGCAGCCCATTTTTGCCAGACAAATCACGCTTCATGTGATCTCTGTATCATATACAGACCTTGTTAATTAAGCGTCAAGGATATTTAACAATGGGTACTCGGGTGCTGGTATCCGGAATCTCTTTTGAAATAAGTATTGATGGTTTTGCCAACACGTTTTTATTCGTCCAAGAGAAACTAATAAATATTAATTTTTTTTTCTTTATTTTTTTATTAGAACTTTTCAACTTTACATTTTAAAAGTAATTAAAACATTTACTCCGTAAGTACAACTTAAAAGTAAGAAAATTAATTTTAACATATTATTTTTAATGGCACCCGCCCGCGACTTAGTTCGTTATTTATTTCATAGGTTTCATTGCATTTACATTAGTAGTACAGGGGAGTGTAATCCTCAAATTAATTTCGTTTTTTCGTAAGTAGGAAATATGAACCTCTTATTGCAAAGTATATTTTTTTCATAGGTTTTATTAAATTTACATTAGCTTGTTAGAACTTATCTGTGTTTATTGTTTTATTATTTTCTGGTAACAAAATATATTGGTTTTCTGGAGTTCCCACTCTAGATAACCCGACATATAATTGGCCATGAGAAAAACATCCCTTGCTCAAATCTGTTCCAACAAATTTGCAAATTTGTCTCTGGGACTTGCTTATGGTGAGAGCAAATGATACATTAACCGGAAACTGCCACCGCTTGAAAGGGATAGTCAGATCCGCTGGGATTATAGGGAACGAGTAATATGCGTTAGCTGTCCGGCGGCAGGCCAGTTAATATCATTGCTTCGATGAATGATGATGTTCCGCAAATCTATTATCAAAAGTCTCTTGCCATTACACATAGTGCGTGGGACTGAGTTACGTGGTAGCATCATTGGTGTACCAATCTTTAGTTCGACGTCGTGTGGCGGCAGGCCAAAAGGATTTAATGAATATAAAAATTCGTCTCAATGTTGGTGACGGCATCAATGGATTTGTAATGTTTAACTTGTCCGGGAACTTCCTGTAATATCATTGTATTTATTTCATTGTCTGTATCCTTTTCTGGGAGCTACTATTGCCCTTGAACAGAGCCAGTGACAGTCTCTCTGCAATAAATTCCCTAGATCGTGATATATTGCTTCTATAAGATGTTCTAATTTAAGGACTGTGCGATCCAATCCAGCATCAAGTTTGATTTCAGCGCGACCACGATTTGCGCTTGGAAAAGGGAATTTACCTTCTCCAAGCTGGAGCAAATTATGTGGAAAAGGGAATTTACCTTCTCCAAGCCTGAGCAAATGATGTGGAAAAGGGAATTTACCTTCTCCAAGCTGGAGCAAATTATGTGGAAAAGGGAATTTACCTTCTCCAAGCCTGAGCAAATGATGTGGAAAAGGGAATTTACCTTCTCCAAGCTGGAGCAAATTATGTGGAAAACAGTTTTAATTGTTTTCGCTTAAATGGGCTCTCTATTAGTGCGCAAATTAAGTGTTTGAACAGAACCTCATAACGGAGATGATTTCAGATATGCTTTTACAATGTCTGCACGTGTTCCTTTTGCTATGACATGAAGTGTTTGGCGAAAATCACCAGTGAAAACAAAAGTGACACCACCCATGAGTACATTTGAGTTTCTGAGATCTTGGAGTGTATTATCTATTATTGGTATTATATATGGTAAACAATCAAATAAAAAGTAGAAAAATTAATTTGTAATTTAGACAAATTAAAAAATATATATATATTTGTAAATTCAGTTTCCTTTTTCAGTTAGCATTTTCAAAAAAAAAACTATATCCAATATTATTTAGTATGCTTTAATAACAGTTGATCGTTGAGCTAATGCTCAAACAAACGATAGAAGATCTTTTGTTTACAAAATGAACTCCAAATAATCACAAAATCATTAACGAAACCATTCGATGGGCATCGATTTATTATTTTGAAAATATGTTTTTTTATTACAAATCTTGCTACTCTAATACAGGTATGGCAAAAATATAATTCAGTAGCTAATTAAATTCTCTACAAAAAATTTAACTTACATATTATTATTTCGCCGTAACTGTAAGTTACATTTTGGCATTATTTAAGTGAATTGATTTAAACATTTCTTTCGTAAATCTATAGTTTCGAGTATGAATGTACATACAAAAATAATAATTGAATGGTTTTAAGTTTATTTAAATTACTTGTATTTAAAATTTCCCCTGTTGTTATGTCATGATATATAGCCTATGTTCATCCAGAAGGTCCAGGCTACTTACCAGTGAAAGATTCTTTTTAATCGGATAAGTAGTTCCAGAGGTTACCTCTAAGAAACTCACAAACTTTATGTCTTTATTATATTAGTGTTGACTACAATTTGTAACGACAGAGATTTATCGCAGAAGTGTTTCCGGTGTTGGCTTAGTGATGACATTACACAACAGACTTGGGGCACATTTTTAAACGAGTCCTTGATCGTAAGTGTTATGTTTTAAGTGCAAAGTCATAATTAGTTAGATTTTCATCTTTGGTTAATGTACCTAAATGTTACTACGAAATCCTCGTTTGCTTACTCATTGTGAAAGAAAGTGTATAAAACTTGAAAATTGCTCTCACTTCGTGATGTGAAATTTTATCAAATTGATGGTTCATGGACAACCAAATCTTAACACAGACATGGGTACTAACTTGTTAAAAGTTAAGTTAAGAAGTTCCTTTTTTCCATACTTTTTAACTTAACTAGCTAGTTTTACAACCAAATAACTTGTAACTTAAACTAGTTACTTTTCAGCAGGAAACTAACTTATTTTCAAGTTAAGTTAATCTCATACAGGAACTAGAATTTCACATTATTTTGGTAATGTTTTAACAGAGAAGAGGCCAATCGCCACGACAGTTAGTCTGAACAGCTGGTGAAATACATATCTTCCTAATACGTACTCAGTGGTCAAAAGCCTGCTCCATCTTTCACTGTTGTGATACGCCAAGCCGAATCTATGGTTTCGACAACTTTGGTTAGCGTAAAGTTACTTTTTGTACAGTATAAAAACAGCAGAAAAGCAAATGATTTAACATCCCAATATCGGACACTCAGCAGGAAAACTGGAAACCAGTCGCTACTAGCGAACCTAGCGTGACTTGTGTGAGAAATAATTTATTAGGTCCATTTTCTTGCAATGTTATTTAGTATTGCTGGCAATATTTGGGGGGGAGGGGGAGAATAGGAAAGTTAAATGATGATAATTTTGAAATGCAACTACTGCTTAGCTTCAATAAAAGATTTCAGCAATAAAATTTTAATTGGCAGTGAATTTTAAACGTGGATTAGAAAATAATTTTTGTTGTGGAATTTTAAATATGTTAGAAATTGAATACATTATTCTGTAATCTGTGCTTATGAAATCTGTATATATTACAAGCGATAATCCGATGTGAAGTGGTTGGCAAATGTACATAGTCAATGTGAATTAAACATTATAAGAGTGTAATTTTTAGGTACAGAAATAAATCGCATTTCTAAATATTTTAAGTAATGTAGAGAACTCCTCCCCTTCACCAAATAAAAAAATATCACATACCTCTAACAGAAAAAATAATTGTTTTCTAACTTTTACAGAGTTACTTTTTTGAGACAATAACTTCTAACTTAACTTAGTTACTTTTCTACCTGTTTACTTTTGATCAGTTACTTTACCGGGCACTAACTCTTAACTTAACTCAATTAAAATTTTGGCACATTAACTTAAACTTAACTTAAGTTAATTTTTTAAAAGTAACTTGCTGTCAGTCTCAACAGTGCCCAACGTGAGAAATTGAATCTACGATTTTTCTTTTGAAAGTAGCAGTGATGCTAGCATTACTTGTGGCAGGCATTATATGGCACATGGGAAATTTTACCAGTTATTAAAATGTTTGCTTCATTGTAAAATAATATCACGCAGCCATTGGACTACAATAAGCTTATCTAAGTTCTTGTTTGTTTTTCAAGTATGTGATTTCACAGGGTTCAAGAGATAAACAAGACTTAAAGAGATTGGGGTTTCATCACAGTTGATCCCTGAAGAGAATCTATACAAGTCGCAGACAATCCTTATTTTTGGGTGTACATTTAGAGAAAAGGCGCGGGAAAACTATTTGCCCAATAAATTTGAGGAAAAAATAAAAAATAATAATAATCTGTTGTCCTTGATGCGTGGTTCCTGAATACTATTTATGGCTCCCCCCTGCCTGCAACTATTTTGCGCGTTCAAAGTTTCGAAACGCGTGAGCTCTAAGGGCGACTCTTGCTTACTATCAAATTGCCTCACCACCTCTACGCGCAAGCCGCTTAAGAGAGCGTCGTACATAAATTAATTTGAAATTCGTCAATTGAATTCTATTGGAAACAAGCATAGAAAAACTAAAAAAAAGCAAAGCCTCAGGTGTAGCTTTTTTTTTTTCCCCCAACTTTTTGATCAAGTTTTTAACAATATTGATGCATTTATTTCGTATAATACTCGCATCTTGCGCCAAGATAGCATATAAAAATTTACGACGTAATAAATGGTCTTGGCAGAAATACGGTAAAATATTAAATTTGCTCTCATAGTTAGTGAAAATAATTACGTAGGATTGCACTTTGTTAGTTTTTCTCAATCGGCTTGCATAAAATTGTAAAATACAATAAAACTCTATAACGTTAATTTATATTTCCACGCACTCCCCCCCCCCCCCCCTCCCTAAACAGGCGTGCCGTCAACCATCTGAGATTCATTCGTCTGAACGTGGCTTCAAGCTGGGGTACGCAAATGAATATAAAAGTATGATGTGTGTGTGAAGAAAATTCTAAAGTTCCTGATAGCAAAAACTGATTCAAAGAAAATAACCGTTTTAGTCATCTTCATGCACAAAAAAAAATTTTTTGTAGTTGAAAAGAGAACTTGGAACTGTGCTTTTAGACACGAAACTTTTATTAAATACTTTTCGTGCTTTGACGCCATTGCAAAATAGCCAACAGTTTTTGAATGACGTGTTTTGTACCTAATTTATGCAGCACCCTACACGCGCCAGCCACGCGGGGCATTAAGGGCCCCACCGGCCTGCATAGTTTGTCCCCCCCCCCTTTTTTTTTTGCCGACAAGCGCGGGAGCTATATGAGTTACGTCTGGTTCACATGTACGCAGCTGTCTGTTCGGCGTGATCGGCGTACATGTGAACCAGTCTTCTTTACACTGGCACGTTCTACAAGAACTCCATCGCCGCTACACGCAGGACTCTGAACTGGTGTGCAGTGTTCTCATAGCCCCGCCTCTACCTACGGGACTTCCAGGGGTGACCCTATTATTTTATTGCTGAAAAGTTTGTAAAGGCTGTTCACGATAAAGTGAGCACTTTTGAAATCAACCTTAGGAGAAAAAAAAATCACTGGCCCTGTCTGCACATATTTTAACGGGCGCAATGAGTGGCATGCGCCCAGTAAAGTTGGTAATGATGGATGGGAAATAGGTTCCACATCTTAACACCAAATTAATAATGTTAGGTAACCATTTGTGCAAACTGAAATTATTTCTTTTCGCGTGTCGTAAGTATAAGAATTAGCAGATTTGTAACATATTTACTTTTGTAATAATTGCACAGTTTCACTTGACCGACACATGAATAAAGTGATGAGGCCCATGACAATGTTAATCTTACATAAGGCGGAAGAATGCACTGCGTACAAGTAGATCTTAAGTAGAGCTTTCAAAAGTGCATATTTTACCTTGGACAGCCTATAGTAGAGTTCAGTACAGGCTCCTACCGTAGTTCGGCTCGTGTCCGGATAGCATTTAAATATATTGTAGGGCTCCAAAATAATATTTACATTATGCGTAGTAACTTTAACAATTCCTTCCTCGTCTGGGGAATGTCTTTTCGTTGGTAAACACACTAGGGGCACATTGAATAGTTTTGTAAAAAAATAAAAACAGGACAACGCAATTAAAGTGTCAGGCAGGCAGAACGTTACGCTAGGCGATGCTGGTTCGATGTACTGCATGTTCAGTCACGTATCACATTGGACTTGGAAACGACTGCGACAGGACTAACGATTTTTTTTTCTCTCTGTTAGAGACCTGAAAAATTTGCTAGTAGGTTGTCATTGCACATTGGTTGTCTGCTGTCACAGTGGAAGGTGACGGTTGGACATCGTTCTCCAGGAGGTGTCAAACACCGTGTGGACCACCAATGGTTAAAGTTATATGAACACACGTGTTTTGAATTCTAGCTTGCCCCAAAATTAATCCACGAATTCTTCAGGTCTCTGTTCATTATCCAGTAGTATATTTACACATTTTCGTTGTGTTTACACAAATAAAATAATAATGGTATTCATAAAAAATATTTGATATGTAACACATTTTAAAATATTAACAATATAGCAAAGCAAGTGTTTACTTCAGGTTTAAATCCGTTAACGCATCCAAGAAACTAGAGTGCTCGGTATTGATTAAATCCGTATAGTACATCACGTATCTCCTATGGAATTAATATTAGTATTTTAGATAAACTGCAGCTTCCCAAAAAAAAAAGTTGAATCTGGAACAACTTAGATTCCAGATGCCCAAACTTTACTTACTGAGAGAGTTAAAGCGATGAAAAGTAATGTTCTTGGCTTCGGGAATATAGTTGTTCGTCGTTGTTTTTCCAGATTTTCGGATGGGCCAAACAGATAAATCGATGTTAACTGCAGTCTGCAAAATGCTTCTAATAAAAGCCATCAGGATAAGCATGGCCGTAAAGACTGAATTAAAATTGAAGTTGGTTCAGCGTTTTTCCACTTAACATGTTTGGTAAGTTGGTGGAATTTAAGTTGGTAAAATTTCTCAAAAATGTTAAACGGTTAACCGTTAAGTAAAATTTGCCGAATAAACCGAATTCCGACGTTGCGGGGCGCGAGTGAAGGATTCGCACTACACTACTTAATCTCGATTCTAGCTTTATTTTGATAATAAAGTATTCATCTCTGAATGGTAGTTTATTATTTAGCCTAGTACCTTGAGTTTGAAACATAACCTGTATTTTAGGCTATCATGTCTCAAGCCGCCATAAAATCCTATGGCCCACAATACTCGAAAGCATTTTGTGATGTGTGTTGTGTGTAACTCAGGTTGTGCTATATGTATTTTAATGAGCAAGATTTCACGAGTGGGAACTGCAAGAGCCACAATTTCGGTATTGTTATGTATGGCCGGAAAATAAATGTGGTAGCATTGGCCATTGTCGATGCTCTAGGGCTGAGCGTTATGGGTTATGATTTGTATACAGCTGACAGGTATGCCACATGTCTAACAATCATTGAACTGAAGTTAATAAAGGAAATAATATTAATGTGTTTTCCCCACTATTTTATGTAGGTGTTAATTACCATAACCTGATCGACTTGTAGGACTGTTATAATAACGTAGTTGGTTCAATCAGCTGATGGCTCTGAGAATATTGATAAGCGCCAAAGTTTGAGTAAATCGGATGGTTATTTGTAGTCTATAGTTTCATCATGAACTTTGTAATTATCGCGAAAGAAAATTACACTAACTACTATAAGGATTGTGAAAACCAGGTAGGTATTTACCGTAATACAAGAAAAAAAAATCACCCTATGGCACCGTTCGTGAAGATTGTTCGATTTGTTCCGGTAGCGATTTGAAAGATGTCTTTTCTATATGGTACCCACCCTTGTATAGACATGCGTTATTAAGTTTTTGTTGATATGAGCTTTTCTTTTTTTTTCCGTTATGATATCTTTCCAGGTGTATTTATTTATAGTTAAATGTAGTATTAGTTTTCGTGTGATTTCAGGTAAGAATGTGAATAATTATGTATTTATTATTCTATAAATTTGGCCGACTGCATTGCTCAGGGCTGCTGTGTGTTAATTTACTTCTGTACATGTCTCATGTTTTTATGCTTTCACCTAACTTAGTCTTTCGCTCGTGTAACGAAACCTTGCCACTTGTGATGCCTGTATTTCTTCGTTGATTATTGTTGCAATAGCTAAGATCAGAATGCAGTTTTGTTTTAAAAATTAACTAAGACAGCTGTGTATATTTTGGACTTACTCGTGTTTTATCTGTGACTTAAAGGTAATGTAATGGTTTTGTCATTATCTGTTCAATATTTTAAATAAAAAATCTCGCATAAGCTGGCAAGGTTTCCTTCTGTGGCATCTTTTGGCGCAAGGTGTTTGGCTTCTGTTTCTGAAAACATGCACACATTCTTATGCCTCCTTTCTCTTTTCTTTTTAGGTTCATATTGTCAAATGGCACCAGGTAAGGAACAAACATATGTAGTATACTAATTTTTACTTTTTTAGAAAACTAACTCTTAGTTGCGCTTTGGTCTTGGATCAATTTTTTAAATCCAATATTGGATATGCTTTGCTCGCATGCGTTGTGATAATCTTCACATAACATATTTTGAAATTAAATCCCACACCCACCTCCCTTTTTTTGATAATGCTTGTCTGGGCTCTAAATAGTGCAGTAGTGAAAATAAGAAACATTTGTTCAGGCCCCGGTTCGGTAATCACGCACAAAAAAACAGTCATGTTTTAGGTTACCAATTTCAGAACGTCAAAATTTTACGAAGTTTCCTCGAATGTCGGTGAACATTTCCAGAAATTGACACAGCGCCCATAACATCGGTCCACAAAGACAAACTATACGGACTTCATGGGATTTGAGGCGGATTCGTTATCTGTAACCTTCATGCTGGCAAGACTGGAGAAGCGGCTTTAATGTTGAGGTATTGAGAGCCGACGTAAGTGAAGCGATATGTGGAGCAGCGCTGGAATGCAAGGGTGGGGGAAACGGGAGATCCCCGAGAAAACCTCCCACCCTCGACCAGCGGCATCGTCTGGCACGATTCCCACGTGTGGAAATCAGGGAGGTACCTCCGCGAGGTGAACGCTCTGGCCACTGCTGCACTGAGGCCCCGTCATGCTGGCAAAACCCTTCGATGAAAATTCATAATTTTGTGTAAGTCGTACATTAAAAAAATGTTTTAAGCAAGCTGTATTGTATGGGATACAAAACTTCGCAGCTCGACAAGTGCGTCTGAACTATGAAAACGCTGGCTTTGAATTCGCCCAGTATAGAATCTTGTAAACTTGCGGTATAGTTAATTTTGCCAATTTTAATGCTAACCTGTTCGAGTGGGGTGGTTGCCATTTCAGCTTACCATGCCACTTTGCCCCGAGTAATACATCTGTCCCTATATGCTCTTCACACGAATTGGCTATGAAGAAATTTTCATCACACAGGATCAGATAGCATAGCAGAGCCTACTGTTGATGGGATATATGAGAACGCCTATGCTACTTCTGAAATTACGAGAAAAAAAATACTGTAGCTCGCGACATGTCGGCTACGTACATATGGGCTGTGTGCGGAGCTCACTACTCATTAGTCAACTATAGTAATCTTCATAGACAACTATAGTAATCTTCATAGACACAGTAAGACTGTCACAACGAGCTAAGGCTTACAAAGTGTCTCTTGCCGCTTATATCTTGACTCAGGGCGCAGAGTGGGGTAACATACGTTAACTCACAGTGAAGATTTTACAATTGGTGCATGAGAAAACTGCCACTTATTTAAAATGAAAATTTCTGAAAGGAAGTTTATGTAAATCATCATGTATCCAGTGTTTAGAAACTTTACGAATAAACTCATTACCACTATTATTCCCGCGCAAAAGTAAAAGTAAAAAAAACCGCGAAGACTACTAATTTGCATACTACCTCATTGTACCACCATTTTATTGCTGCTAATGCCCTATGTGTTTATATCGACATTGTCCTTGGAGATTCTACAGCAACACACACAATAGCATTCGTAATCTTATTTAGTACACACCAGTTTACGAAAGTCGTTCACTTCTTAATGTAGTTTTTTTTTTATATCAAGTTTATGACGTTGCATTTTATTTGGAAATCTGCGGAACCGAAACTGTTAAAAAATAATTAGCAATTTCGTCCCAAATTGAATTCGGAAATACTTCAAACCGATTTTAAATGTCAAAATTTTAAACAAGATCCACCTACAGTGTTCCTTTGAGGCAAAACAAAGATATTCTTCACTTAAAGGGACAACCTATTCATCCTTATCTTCCCACTTGCCACTTCCAGTCAGATCCAATATCCAAAGGCTTCCTTATGCTTTATTTGCCCTGTTTACCAATCTCTGGGTCTGCTTGGCTGTATTCATGCAACTCTTCCAGATGCTTCACGTTTAATAATCTTAAAGGTTATTCCCAGTTCTCACATTGCCTACCATCTTGGTTCCGTGAGATGCATGGCTTGGCTTTTGGCTGAACTTTTTTTAAGGTGTTGCACAGAAAGCTTTTTTCCTTCCATGCCGCCCTGCAGCTCGGACTTAACGTACTGGCGAAGAACGTTTGTTTCAGTCATCAGGCTTTTTATCCGCCACCACCGCTTTCATCATGGAAAACTATAGCTCAATTTACATTTATAACCGCATACGTATCATGGCCCGGGATTCAAACACGGAACCTCGGACGCGGAGGTACATGCAGTAGCTACTAGCGAAGAATGTTGCGCTCTGTCAGTACCATGTTCAATTGAGGAACACCTCAGAAGTCTTCACCGGACAGATTCACTGCTCCAAAGACCACGAGGATCGGGCTCTTCTGCCGTCTTCAGTGTGAATGTGGTGAGTTACCTGGCCAAAGACGGAGCACAGATTGTATAATTGGATAAGGAGTTTTTTTTCACAATCACACATACTCCAATAACAAGCAGAAAATAATGGCAAAGTATTTTATCTTACCTCACACCATTTATTCGATTCCGCTGATATCTATGTGGTCTTTATTTAATTTCGGTGTTCGTGATACTATTATTGTCTATGTCTCTGCGATCCGGGTTCAATCCCCAGCCGGGTCACTCCCGGATTTTTGCATGTGGGAATCGTGCCGGACGATGCCGCTAGTCGGCGGGTTTTCTCGGGGATCTCTCGTTTCCCCCGCCCTTTCATTCCGGCGCTGCTCCATACTCATCTCAATCACCCTCATCGGCTCTCAAGACCTCTATGTTAAGAGCCGTCCAGATCTCTTCACTTCACTTCTACGTCTCTATTTATATCACTGCCAAGCCACGCAAGTTGAAAATGACATTACGGATGGCATTGTCTGTCAGACTGTCAGTTTTGTTAAGTTTATATCTTATTGCAGCGTGTTTGCACTGCTTTTGCCAGTCGTCCTTGTCCTTGATAATGCTTCGTGTTGCAGAATTTGTTGGGTGAAAACTAAAACTTGGCAGTAGAGTTACGTCGTCATTAGCTACTAGAGACTGTGTCAAACTACAATTCTTTTTTTTTCTCTTTGTGGGATTGTTATCAAGAATGAATTCATTATCCGTCACCGCATGCGCGAAAAAAAGTATTTCGTGTAATATGACACAGGCAGAAACCAGATGTTACTTCACTAGGTCTAGGAACTCGCATTTTCTCTCATTTCCAGAAAACTTGTTGTTTTGGATTTTTAGCCAGTCCCTGGCAATTTGCACTATCGAAGAAAGTGTAGGTGGTTGATTTTCTTCGACAAAATGATAGGGCGCATTGTCAACGATAATGATACATTTGGCCGGTAGATTTAGAATGAGCTGCTGTTCACACCATTCCGTGAAATTTTAACAGCTCATTTCGGTGTGGTAGTCGACAGATTTTTGGAATAAAAAATTGTTACTACTCACCTTCTTCACTTCCAGCATTCTCCACCTCTTATCCCCATAATTGTTGCAAACATATCTTCAAGATGCACTGCAGATCACTTTCCATCTCTAGGCACCATATGCACAATTGATTTATGTTTTAGTCAGGGCGGGTCTTCTTGCTGTACTTAAAATACCAATTTTATTGGACAACATTGTACTAACAGGTGAAAATTGACTAAATGTTTTGCGTACAATATTGTGGAAATTTCACTTCGACTTAACTGCGTAATTTAACATCCCCTGCCATTATTTATTTATTTGTTTTGTAAAGCGAACTCCATTTTCGTAAGTATTTACCTCGGTGTTTCCCTACTGCCACAAGTTTAGTTTACCCAGCGATGCAAATCGCAACTTTACATACTTTTAGATTATTTGTATATTTATTTCAAAATGCAAAAATTTCGCACAATTATCTTTACTTCCCCGCAATCAGGCAAGTTTTAAAATCTTCCAATTTGATAGTTTTTTCTCTTCTTGTCTGTTTCCATTGCATCATTTCCATTATGTAGCTACATCGCCCAAGCGCGAAAGTCTAACAACGTCCAAAGGACCCATCTTTATAAATTTGTGTTTCGTATGTGTCACGTGCTTGTCAACGTACGTATTTCACGCAGACACTGTACCGAAATGGTCATCACAGCCGGAATATTATGGCTTGTGTCCGCATTACTTTTCTTTCCATATATCCTGTAGGGCCGCGGTGGCTGAGCGGTTAGACTGCTCGCCTCCCACCAAGGCGAACCAGGTTCAATCCCCGGTCGGGCCACTCCGGATTTTCGCAAGTGCGAATCGTGCCGGCCGGACGATGCCGCTGATCAGCGGGTTTTCTCAGGGGATCTCCCGTTCCCCCCCTCCCTTGAATTCCGCCTCATTCCCTCGATTCTCGCCTCATTTCACCCTCCTCATCGGCCCTCGAGATCTCGTTGTTAAGAGCCACCCAAATCTCGCTCAACTCGTATGTATTGCCTTGCAGGTGTCTTGAGCTGTGGCACTTCTTTAACAAACTTGTTTTCAATAGATTCTTTGAACACAGAAATTATGGGTGGAAAGAGATTGCATGAAATGCGTTTGATTCCAGTTATAGTACAATATAATTCACTTGACGAAATTACACTTTGGACATTGTATTTTTAACCGTACACATAATGCCGTAAAACAACAGATCATGTAAATATAGTGGGCCGAAAATAGTCCCACTTACGGTAATTGTGTATATGTTTCTAGATATACCACAAAATGGTTTAATTTGTTAAGTTGTTCCACGGGCATTTGGTTTTCAAAAACAGTTTGTCTAAATTTGTAATTTAGGCTACTGTTTTTAGTATTCTTTTGCTTATTGCAAATATCATTTTCACGCTTATTTGATATGGGTAATTGCAAATAAAAAACTGCTGTAAAATGTATAATTTATTTAGCTTACCTCAAAATCTGTCTTTAGTAATTTACCGTAAACAAACCCACTTTCATTCATGTTAAAAATATTCGTTTCCCATAACATTTTACGCGGTATTATTTGAACATCAAGAAGGTATATTGTAAACGTACTGTGTGTGTATTTGTGAATAGTTTAACTTATGTAAGTCCCATACATAGCGAGACACCTCACAATTGTTGGTTTGAACATGTTTCAACTGCAGGAACAAGATTATACCAACATTCACAGTTCTCGTAGTTTCCGTCCAAATAATTGTGGACACACAAAAATAACTGGTTTCTCGTAGGGGTGGTTTTTCTATTTAAATATTATACTAAATTATGTAGGTTTTTATCATCTCCCTTACATTTATTTTTCTTTCAAAGTTTTTTTTAATAAATGCTTGTGAAATTAACTGTGATGTACAACGTTTACTTATGTCCTAACTAATGTGTTTATAAAGTGCGCCATTTGTCCCATCTTGAAATATGCGTATGCATAACAAAGCTTTCGCAAATACCCTGACTGATCCGATATAAGAAATGTAGCAGTTGCCACGTCGCGGCATATGCCTGCCATAACCAAGGCAGAAGCTAAAGACGTAAAATTACTAAAGACTGTTCATGATAAAGTGACCACTTTTGAAATCAACCTTAGAAAAAAAAAATCACTGCCCCAACCTGCATACGTTCTAATGGTCGCACTGAGTGACATTAGCCCAGTGAAGTCGGTACCGATGGATGGGAAGTAGTTCCATATCTTGACGTCGAATAAAGTGTTAGGTAACCATGTGTGTTAACTCAAGTTATTTATTTCGTATTCTGTTTTTTTTTTTTTACGCATCGAAGTGTAAAAATAAATAGATTGGTAAAATATTTACTTTTCTTATAATTTCACATCTTCACCTGACCGACGCATGAACAAAGTGAGAAGGCTCACGCCAATGTTAGTTTTACGTGAGGCGGAAGAATTCACAACGTGCATACAAGTAGATCTTAACCAGGGGTTTGAAAAAGGGCTCATTTGACCGTGAAGCGCCTATACGAGCACCGGTTATTTCACTACCGACGAATCTCCAGAATGTTCTGGCTTGTTTGTGTTGTCCTTCGACCGGCAAATTACTTATTGTAACTGTGACGTAAGGACCGAGGAGACGCATGCCGTCTCTTGCCCGCTGCCTGATAACTGCTAGGTGCTTGGAGCGTGTCATGCTGGATGGGTGACCGGCCATGCAAGACAGGCATGCGAGACCCCACACTCGCAACCTCAGCCCTGGCTCGCCATGTCCTTCGGTCAGCGGATTTCCCTGGAGAAAATAAGCTGTGTGGGATGTTTTCCATAGCTGATCCTGGGCTGACGAACATCGCGTGCACAAAGAAAACACAACATGCTGCGTGTGATACAGAACGACGGAATCTGAATTTTACGAGAGGCAAATCGTGTCCGACAATGGAGCTGTGGTGGTGTAGTTACCAAGACTACTCGCCTCCCACCAAGGCGAGCCAGGCTTGATTCCCGGCGGGGTAGCTCCCGGGTTTTCGCATGTGCACTCTAAATCGGAATCGGCGAATATTTACTGATTGCCAGTTGAAACTGCTCCAGCCGGAATCAGTAGAAAAAATATCACTAGTACGTCAGTTAAAATAAATCCACTGAAGGCTATTCACGGTAAAATGAGCGCTTTTGAAAGCCCTGCTTAAGATCTACTTGTATGCACGTCGTGTATTCTTTTGTCTTATGTAAAATTAACGTTGCCATGGACCTCGTGACTATATTCATGCTTCGGTCAAATGAAACTGTGAATTTATTAGAAAAGGAAAATTGCTCAAGTCCACACATTTTTACACTTCGGCACATTAGAAACTAAATAGAAAGTGAAATAAATAATTTAAGTAATTATAAATGGTTACCTAACACGTTTTATTTGACGTTAAGTTATGGAACTACTTTCCCCCCATTGTGACCAACTTTACTGTGCACATGTCACTCAGTGCGCCCGTTAAAATATATGCAGTTAAGGGCAGTGTCTTTTTTCTAAGGCCGATTTCAAAAGTGTTCATTTTATCGTGAACAGCCTTTAATTAAAACAGTAGAAAATTAGTTATTTATAATTTTCTAATAAATAAGCTCCGGGATTTTAAAAAAAATGAGCAAGTATTCCTATGTGAGATAAGTTAAGTACGATTGATTTTGTCGTAAAACAAAAATGCTGTGTACACAAAAATTGTGGATGTGGTTGGGATCGAACTCCCGCCCAAAAAGAAAGGCATTCTACAGCTTTCATGGTTAGTCATCTTGCCCGCTACCGTACTTTACCACTCATAAAGATTACTTGTATCCAGGGTATTGAACACAAAAATATAATGGCAAACGGCTGTATGTTTCATGATGTGAAAATACTTCATGCTGTCTAAAGATGCACATATTCTGCGCACGTACATGTCTTATCAAAGTTAAATGTCGATCTAAGTCAAGTTTAGTTCAGATTCTGTGCTTAAAGTAGAACTAAAGTGGTTTCAATGTTAGAGGCGATAGAGTGTTCGCTAGTACCCGCCATTTTACAATGCAATGAGACACTGCAGATTAAATTATTTTTAGTAACGGATTGATCAGTAATACTTTTACTAATTCGACAGTGAGATGATCCAATAGGATACGCGGATTTTCACAAACAAATTTGTTATTTTCTGCGAGTTGGCCAATCAAATAATAATAAAAAGACAAATTTGATAAAATAATGACTTGGTTCTAACATTCCACTGTCTATTCTAAACAACATTTTCATTCGGTAGGTTGGTAGATGGGCTTAACATCTCGTCGACAGCGAGGTCATTAGAGACGGATCAAGTTGCACAGGGATGAGGGATTGGGGAAGGAATCGGCCTTGGCCTTTGTTAGGAACCCATCCCAGCATTCGCCTGGAGTGATTTCGGGAAACCATGGAAAACCTAATTAAGGATGGCCGCACAGGGAATCGAACCCGGGTCCTCCCGAATGCGAGTCCAGTGAGTTACTACCACTGCGCCACCTCTCTCGGTTTCAGTCTGTAAAATCTCATTGCGTGTAAAATGACACATACAAAAAAACTGACAGCCTCGTTAAATGAAACCACTATATCTTTTAAATCACAGAATCTGAACTGAACTTAACTTAGATTGACTTTCGAACCTTGCAAGTGCGCAGAATATGGGTATATTTAGACATCATGAAGTATTTCCACATTACGAAAGTTATAGCCATTTGCTATATTGTGTTACTGTTATTACGTAAAACCCGAGGCAAAGTAGCGAAGTTGGTAAGGCGATAGAGACTAAGACTGGAATATCTGCTGCATTTTAGGCAGAAGTTCGAGCCTAACCACATCCAGCGATTTTTTGTGCAGGTAATATTTTTCTTTTGCGACAAAATAATTGTACTTTATTAATTTTAATCTGTAATTCACTTTTTTTTTTAAATCCTGGTGCTTATTAATTAATTAGTTATAAACAACTGGTTTTCTATTGTTTGAATTAGTGGATTTCCTTAAACCGAATAGATTAGTAGTTTTCTCTTTCTACTGATTCCGGGCGGAGCAGTTTCAACGGGAAGTCAGTAGATATTCACTGATTACGATTTAGAGTGTAGGAATCGTGCCGGACGATGCCGTTGGTCGGCGGATTTTCCTCGGGATCTCCCGTTTCCCCCGCTCTTGCATTCCGACGTGCGTCAGCAATGCAGATATCGGCGCACACATTCGAAAGCTCCACGCTGTAAAAAATAATGGGAAACTTACCTGACAAGTGTAAGGTAATATTCGCAAACTTGTGGGGGAAACGTAGTTTTCCTTACGGGTGAAGTAAAATTGCCGCATTCTGGAGTAAAATTCGCGTACATGGTAGTGGAAAACCCCATACATGGACGGGGAAATTATCTTACGATGCGTGCATCTCTTCAGCATCCTCAACAGCTAAGTAGGGGGACGGGCGGAAGAAACAATCATATAACACGCTAATACTCACTGACGCTATCATGTTGTTGTAATGGATAACGCATGGGCCTATCGTGATAAGAGGGTCATGTTTCGCGCCCATCCACCAGCAAGTGTTGAGGATTTTAGTGTTGAGGTTTCGGTTACTATTCGTCAGAGGATTGAGGTAATAGAAAAGTTAACCGTACAAATACGCCATGATATTTTAAAATATAATTTTATTGTACAATATAGTTAATTTTCCCTTACTTGTATGAGATTATTCTCCCACTTTTGTCACGTACTTTTCCGTACAATAAGGGAAAAGTACTTAACTTATCATGTAATTTTACGCTACATTCAAGAGGTAATTTTACCTTGCATGTAACGGAATTTTTTCTCGAGTTTTTTTTTATTTCAGTGCAGTTTATGTGCGAAGTATTTCAGCTGCGGCTTGTATTCCATATCTTATTGGAGTCTCATACCTCACGTCGTATTCTTCATGGCACCCCAAACAAAATAGTCGAAGGATGTAAGATCTGGTGAGCGTGACGGCCACGAAACAGCCCCCCCCCCCCCTTCTCTACCATCATCCTTCTGCCAAAACACCGATTTGGATATGTTGTATTGCATCCAGGTGGTGCCGCACATTCCTTTCAAAGTACACTGGAGCTCCGTCGTGTTGCAGCCACGTTACCTGTCGTACCACCTTTGATGCTCCTTAAGGTGAGTTTACCTTTAAAGACTGAAGAATTAAGAATTGTACTTAATGACTTGATAAGCACACGGAAAGGGAATTTGCAGTTTATGATTGAATTAGCAACTGTTAAAGCCTAGTCAATCGAATTCGTAGGAGATGTAAGCAACCGAAATAACCTGAAAAAATGGACAATTTACATATATTTAATTATCCGTGGTAACTGCTTGTGTAATCGTATTAAAAACTCGTGAAATATGGAAAAGCCGATGCCAACATTGGGAATTTACATCAATAAATGTGAAAAGGTTAATTAAAGCGAATTCAATAACCTCTTGCACTAAGGAAAACATGACCATTATATATTCTTTAAATTAAGAGGATACTTCCTCTCGATTAAAATAATTACTTCCATACGATTTCATAATACGACATAACCTAAATGCAAGTTGTAAATACAGTTTCCCGCCAAAAACAACCGTTGCTGTTCTCTGATTGGCTACTTCGTCTTCACTTGTACTTAAGACATAAAATATAACAATCTCTTATGTCACGCCCAAGAATGCACACGACCCGTCAAGACCTGCATACGACAGTCATAAACTAATATCTTTGAATTCATTGAATCATATCTTAAGCACACAAAGAACTTATTCTGTTAAGTCAATCGTAAACCAACCTTAAGTTGCCAAACCACTCATTTCCGCACGTGCGTTCCCTCTCTTAAATGTTCCGTTCGTGTCCTGTTTCACATGCTGCGCGTTGTCGATATAATTTTTTTTTACACTCTGTACATGCATGTGTGACAAAATGCACCGGCCGCACCTTTTTTCTCGATAAATTTGCTCATTAGGACACTGCATACCCGAAGATAAAAACGCTTAAAACACCAATTCACATGTTTCTTGTCATATTGAGTCTACTGAGAGAGTTGTAAGCTTTCGAAAGGGGTGCGATTGTAAGGGAGCGTAAGTTCGTCCAATATTTCAGAGAGAATTCTCAGTAGCATAAATATGCCGCCGTCCATTGTTAGTGACATCATTGTCAAGTGGGAACGTTATGGAAGCACTGACACCAAGCGTCGCTCTGGCAGGCCCAAGAAAAATAACTTATCATCGCGACTGGCGAACTCTGACGCGTTTTTAAGGGGAAAGGGTAAGGGGAGAGAGATAGACGAAAGAACGAGAATGAGAGTGGAGAGAGAGAGAGAGAGAGAGAAAAAGATGAGAGCGGCTCGTAACATGGGGGTGTTGAGAGCCGATGAGGGTGAAGCCAGGTGAAAATGGAGCGGCGCTGTATCGTCTGTTACGATTCCCACACACAAGCGAAAATCCGCGGACGACACCGCCGGGAATCGAACCCGGTCCGCCCAGGTGAGAGGCGAGTAGTCTAACCACTACACCACCGTGGCCCCCCTGAAAACTGCCTTAGCTCGCCGAATCGCCAGCAACACGCGCCAGTCACCGTCGTTCACATACAGTACTCCCAAGAACTGTCATCGTAGGGGTGAAGGACTGTATCTATACTCGCGATGATGCTCTCTGGATTGTTCCGCGTCTAGGCATGCTATGATGTGACCTAATTCTGCATCGAGACGTTTCGTAAAAGACGGTATATTTTTCGACGTTTTAGAAGGCGTTAGTCGTTGCAAGGTGCGAGATGTACATCAACTGAGTGGGTGAGCTCCGCCTCCACATCTTGCCAACTCACCCTGGATTTGTCATTTTGCAGATTGCTGGCAACAAGCGGTGAAGGGGTAGCGGGATGTTCATGAGGGGGAGGGTGATAGGTGGCTGACCGCCGGGCCGCAGCAGTAGTAAGAAATGAGGTTAGCACATTGTTAAATGTTATTGTAATGTTATACTCTATTAAAATTATTTCATTTTAAATTGTGAAGTCTGAAGACATTCCTAGTTCTGCCACACTCAAATCACATTGCAAAAAAAAAGGGCGGGCCGGTCCTACCCCACTTTTTATTAATCGGATTTTCAATTTGATATCAAAGGGTTAATTAAATTGATTGAAAGGGTTAATCAAAAAGGGGTTAATCCTTAATCCGATTTCAATCCGATCAAAAAATTCTTAATCCGATATTAATCCGATTAAAAATTTCTTGTTCCGATTTTAATCCGATCAAAAATGGGAAGGGTTAAATTTATTGAAAGGGTTTTTTTCTTGATTTTATTTCTTTCTTTCATTTTGGGTGGGGGCAAGGGGTAGCAGGAGCCATGTATGATGTTGACGGTGTGGTGTTGTCAAGGCGACTGACCAGAGTGATGCGTTGCAATGTCATATAGGTATAGAGTTTAGTGCAAGAGTGGACTAACGCTATTTTTTTTTTCTAATTTTGAGGTGTTTGGAGAGATGTTGGTGGTAGATAGGCGATTTTTACGAATATATTTAACACACGAGAGAAATTCAGAGTGTTTAAACGATTTCTATGAGCGGCCTAAGTATAAATTGTATATTTTTTGGGGGGATATTGCTTGTAGACGGTGGTGGGAGGTAGGATACTTTGAAAGATGTTATTTACGTGTTAAATGATCTGTTTTCGGAATGCAATTAAACGTTAGAGAATTTCAGAGTGTTCTACTAATTAATAAATTACAAGCATCGAATCGCACATTTCAAACGACTATGTGAATAATAAGTGCAATTACGTGAGTCTTAAACGGAACACGAGTCTCGAGCTTAGAAATATAATTTACACAAGAGAAAATTGTAACTACGTGTGTAACATCTGATGTCGACAAGTGCAAACTCACTAAACGAAATACAGCTATGAAATTATACAAGGCAGAGTCTTTAAACGAGTTCTGCGTATGAATGAATAACACGAGAGACAAGTACAATGAAATCCAGCTAGTCAGTATGAATAGATAACATGATTCAGACTGGAGAATGATACCTTGCAGCAAAAAAAAAAAAAACTCTGAATGCGATTTAAGCCAGATGCAATAGCATATGTATATTCTGATAAGTAAAATATATAACGATAGAAAATCTTACCCCAACTTGCATAGAGCGTAATCCCACATCACTTTATATATAAGGTAAAAAATGCACAAACTTCCTCGAAGAGAAAGTTTTTTTTTTTTTTTTAAATAACGGGCGTACTACAAATTTCCATAAATAGAGTACACTTGTTAACGCAAAATATGTTTTGTCTACCGAACACAAAAATCAATTACTTATAACAAACACAGATTATCGATCCAAAAATAAATAAGTTAACATGCGAAAATTTACATTTTCCCGATAAAATACTTTTATATTAAATTGTGGCCATCACTAGAGATGGCCCGTAGCTGCGGTAACCCCCGATCGTAAGCTCATCGGCCGCCAATTATCAAGCGGTGCGGTGTTTATGAAGGAGCTGATGAGCAGCACGTCTGTCTCCCACATGCATTGATGAACGACTGAATATGGCGCTGACAGCCTACAGAGGTGTAGATCGGGAGCTGGCTGCCTGCACCCCATTTACCCTCCCCCCAGACAGCATCTGTGGGACCATGAGGTTAAGAAATCAGCTTGCACCCCCTTTCCCCTCCACTCGTCAGTGCATGCTGCACTGAGCTGCCCGCGATTGTCAAATGTTTTTGGTAATTTCTCAAGATGGCACCATCTGATTAGGTACATTCCGATTGGAGGAGACCTGCCTGCCACCCCCTCACACCCCCTACCAACCACCCTTACCCTGCACTCCTCAGAACCGGCCTGACTCTACGATGCCAGCCACCACTGCGTCCCCTACTACCCCTTGCCAGAGTGTGAGGTCCTGGGGGTCATTCACCCGTCTGTCCTAGATTGTCATTTTCTTCAACTGATTCAAGATGGCGACAATTACCTACTTGCATTCACATCAGAAGCAGGCTGCTCTTAGCCACCTACCATCTACCCCTTGTCCTTAGAACCAACCCGACTCCACGATGCCAGCCACCCTCTCCCACCTACACCCTGCAGAATCATCCCTTGTCCAGAGGAATGTGCCCTGTACCACCCCTACTCCCGAAGGCGACTTTTTCTGAAGACCACCTGTATCGATCCAGCCTGGAGTTCGCAAAAAACAGTTTTATGCACCCCAGCATCAGCCCCGAGAATGCCTTTTCGTATGTTTTTGTGAGTTGGCATCCCTGCAGTGATAGATTTTTTTCCACAAATTAAATTTTGTGCAACAATGCACCATCCCCGATACAGTACTCAGAATAAGTTTTTTTTCGTAGTTTTTTTCCCCGTGCTTCGAGCTGCAGCCCTCTGAACACATAGCCTGAGAGATTTGGCCTGACTCACTGTCATTTCAACCTTACACAACAGGTTCAATATATGAGCCGTGAAAATAAATTTTACAAGTCCCTGAAATCAAGTTCCCAATATAATCCCCAGATTTAAAATCCAAACAACAAATGTATATTTGAATCAAGCAAACTATGATTTGTAAAATCACACAGAACCACAAGACTTATTTTATTCACTCATTAATAGAAATTTTTTCTACAAGTATTCGCTCATTTGTTTTCTACAAGCGTTCACTCATTAAGAGATGTGTTTACTATCAATTCGACACATAGGAAGAAAAAAATATTGGGAGATTTAGGCAGCTCTTAACATCGATGTCTTGAGAGTCTATGAGGGTGAGGCGAGGGAGAAGTGCCGAGTCGCTCATGCATGAGACTAGGGGAAACAAGAGACATCTCCAATAAAACCCGCCAACCAACGTCTAACACAACATCTACACATTGCGAAAAAATTTGTTTTTAATGTGTAACCCGCCTGGAGAGGCGACCATGCTTATCAATGTGTCCCCTTTCTTTACGTCTAACCAAAAACTTTCCATCAGCAAAAATGTATTCCATGTAACATAAAATGTATATATTTGAATTTATTTAATATTTTAACAGTTTCCAACATAAGTTTAACGAAATATTATGAATACAGGCTGAAATCATCTTTTTCAGAGTTGGAAAATAATGATTTCAACATTATTCTTACTTTTTACTAAAATGTGCGAAATATTGTAAATTCCACAGGAAAAGGCGGCCATTTTGAATCCTTACAGTATATAAGGTGGGATAAATTTATTTTTTTCTAAGTCCTAACTAGACATCTGCCAAGGTCACTTTGTATGCATGCATGTGCATAGAGTAACATAGACAACATCAGGTGTTCTAGTACAGGTGTCCAGGAAGCATCGACATTAGCATCAAGCATTGATAACGTGAACAACGCCAGACATCCAATACAACAGATGTCCATCACGACTACTACAGCTTCAACCATCCACTATGTCAGACGTTCATCACATTATTTAACCTTTTCCTTTTAAAAAATGGTCTTATTTAGTAAGAAAAAATATTTTCTCAGAGAGAGAGAGATAGAGATTCTTAAAATTTCTATTAAAAGTATGTTGCATTAACAAGAAAGAGTCTTGTAAAGAAAAAACAGACTATCAGTTTGCCAAAAATTACTATTCAACTAAAGATATATTTGAATTTGAGAAAAAGGTGTCTGCTGGAAATAAATTATAAATACATAAAATTAGTTGTTAAATGTCGCCTGCCTCCGTAGAGTTACCAGATTAGGCAAGGAAGCTCGGGGTTCTAATCCCGGGTAAGGCATGGTAAATTCTAATATAGAGTTTACGGGTACAATTCTTGGCTAAGACATGGTTGATATAAGCTGGGTTCGACTCCCGCTTAGATCATGTATGAATGTAATCTACTTTCTCACTTTCAGTGTTGGATGGATATAGAGTTTCTGGATTCTACTCCAGACTAGGTCTTATATGGTATTAGCTAATTTGTTAGTCATTTGCCATATTACCTAAAAGAATTTATGAATTAAAGTTACAAATAAATGATAGTAAATACAGGAATTCGTTTGTATACATAAAAAGAGTGTTTAATTGTAGCATTAAATTGATTTCACCTTGTAATAGAAAAAGTTCGTATTGTAATGACAATTGTTCATGTAAGAAATCCTTAAATATAAACACAATACAAGCCTATTGGCTTAAAACTGGACAAATACAGGTTAAATTCAGATATAAAGGCTAAAATACAGCATATCCACTGTAAAAAAAATCGCGTAAAATTCTTTTTAATGCATTAAATTTGCTTAAAAAAACATGTAAAATTGTCTCAAAACATATAAATAGTCTATTTGATGTCCATTTCAGGCGAATAGCATGATTTTAATTTATGCAACAAAGGAGGCTGATGAGGGTATAAATAGCACCTCCCACCCACTGGAGCTCATTTGCTCATGTGACTCTATGAAGGTAACACCTCCCCTCCAGTGTGTGGGTGTATTGTCTCAACTGTGAACCAGTCCGCAGTACCTAGATCAAGGGCATTGCTCGCCCATCCACCAGCTGCTACCGGACCTGATGCGACGGGGTTTTGCAAGCAAGGGACCCGCTTGCCCGTCTGCCTATCGGTTCTGCCGCGACGATGAAACCAGCCCTCCTCGCCTGTCGGACAAGTTAACCACGGAGTTTGCTCGACTGCTTGCTAGGCTGCCGAACTAGGATCCCCCGGAGTTCCTGGGGGGGGGGGGGGTTGCAAGCACCTGTCTGCCCCAACACTTACCTGGTGGAGCCAGGTAGGGCTTGTACAGCTTGACCTGGGTTTAGGTCTCCTTCATCTACCACAATCTTTGCTACAAGAGTTTAAGTAAGTGAATATAAAAATTTAGTGTTTTTGGTATTTTGTTTACATTTTTTTGTGTTTTATTTCAACTTTGAGTAAATTGTTACCTGATAAATTGTTGAATGTTTATATGATTTCATTAAACTTTTTATCAATTTGAATGATTGGTCTTTAAAAATAGTTAGAGCTAAATGATTTTTCTTTAAAATCATTACAAATAAATTAATTTTCAGTATAAAACCCTTAAGACTTGAAAGAAATTTTCATCAAACTGAATGATTGGTCTTTGGAATCATTAAACATTTTAACGAATTTTCTTTAAAATCAATTAATGTTTTTTTTTGTCAATTAGTATTTTAAGGGTTTTTAGTGATGTTTAAGGGTGGATGTTTAAGGATGGATTTTGTTTATGAATGGGTATGATTATGAGTACGGGGGGGGGGGGGGGGTTAAGTCACATAAAATTTAATTCCAGATGTTATTTTGTCACGTACTTTCAGGTTTATTTAGCAGAGTTGAGAAGAGAGGTATACTGTCAGTAGATGCATTCTTATAAGGTTTGTGTCAATAACACACACTTACACCCTATCTTCACTGTTTAAATATTCACAAAAGTATGTGAAAAGCATCTAGAATGTATGGCCAAGTACTCCGAGAAATTTTGGTTATAGGCTGTTCACAGTAAAGTGAGCACTTTCGAGCCCCTAGTTACTTTTTTACTTTCAGCTATTTTTTTTCTAATTTAATCACCTTTTAAAATAAATTCTGTCATATTAGTAATAAACACAGTGTGTATATTCCATTGTTCTCGGAAGATAATGTCTAAGGCTAAAATAAAATTTATTTATTGACTATTTTTCCAAATTAGAGGGCTTTCAAAAGTGCTCACTTTACAATGAATAGCCTATAGGTAGTTGTATGACTGGAGTGTGAGTGTAGGGGAAAAGTCATGTAAAATTTAATTCCAGATGTAATTTTTTCATGTACTTTTGAGTTTATTTAGCAGAGTTGAGAGGAGAGGTATACTGCCAGTAGATGCATCCTTGCTCTATATGAAATAGGGTTCGTGTCAATAACATGCACCTACAGCCTCTCTTCACTGTTTAAATATTCGCAAAAGTATGTGAAAAGCATCTAGAATGTATGGCCAAGTACACTGAGGAATTTTGGTTAGTTAGTTGTATGACTGTGAGTGTGAGTATGAAAAAGTCATGTAAATTTTAGTTAGTTTTTCTTAGTTATAAGAAAAATGATTAAGGGAGGTATTCTGTGTGTATGAGGCATGAACTTTGGAACAACTAAAACAAGGGAGAATTATGCCGTTCTTGCCTAGCTTGAGGAGGAGGTGCATAATCCCAGCTCCCAAGCTTGTTCAGTATCAGTTGACTGGAGAAGGATGTATGATGATGAATATATGAGCATTGAGTATTTCTAACGAATTAAATGTTTTTGATGTGTATGTGACGGGGTGGTTTGGGTAAGTAAGTTAATTTTTAGACATTTCCTTTTTAAAGTTGGTGGGTAATTGCAAGTGTGAGTGTGAGAGAGAGAGACATGCATTTTTTCAGATATTTTTTTAAGTTTCAGAAAAATTGACTCTTAAAAATATGTGATTGTATATTTATAAGAGTATCAAATGTTTATTGTCGGTTTGCTTTAAGTATTGCATGTTTAGTTTTATAGTGTAAAATGTTTGAATTTTGAGTTTTTTTTTTAAAGAATGTTTAGTTTATAGCATTAAATATGTTTGAATTTTAGACAAGTCTTTTTTATGTTGTGAGTATGATAGATTGAATCCCCTTGCCAAAACTTTCGTTATTAAACTTATTTTCGAAGAATTTATAAAATCCATAAAAAATTTTAACAATGCAAAACTACTTAAAACTTTTTGACGGTGTATCACTACTTAAAAGTTTTTGATGGTATACAATTTTAATTTTTTTAATGGTGAAGAAATATGGATTCAGCGGACTTAAACTGAAATGCAATATCGTAAACACAGTCCGCTCGCTTTTTACAAAACGCAAAAGCTGTGCGCTGGGAAAAATAGGCGAGACAGATCCCGGGTTACAGTCAATTCATTACTGGAGACAGGGTGTTTGACGAGAAATTCACGCCGCATAGAAGTTGACGGAGTGGCATGTGCACATCTCCTACCCGCACTGTCTAAAACTCTGGCCTGGCCCGGCCTGGCGCTTCTCATCTTGTTTCCTCGTGGGGCGGCCGAGACCTTGGGCTGTCTATTGTGTTTCTCCTCGCCTGCTAGCTACCTGAATCTCCTCCATGTTAAAAAGTATTAGGGATTCGCTGCCTTTTTAGTCACAGCTCTCGCTCCTGTCTTTCCCAAACGAACATAAAATTAAGAACAAAAAACATTTAGCCTAGGATGTTAATAATAATAAAATTATTTTTTAACCTATATTGTATATATATATGTGTGTGTGTTATTAATTGTGTTTTCTTTTTTCAGAATGAGGGGTCACTTCAGTGTATTTATTGCGACATTTAAACTTTTATATCGGGGAAACTAAAGAAAGAAATTTTTTAGTTAGGTGAAAATGGGTGAGCATAAGGGATCCTGTATTGACATCTTGCGTGAAGATCTTTACGTAAGTGATTCCGATTCGGAATCGCAGACGCAAAGACAAACAAGCTCTCGAGACAGTGTCCCTTCGCCTAAGTGGACACAAGTTAATATTTTGTAGGATGATCTCTACTTAAGCGATTCAAGCACGGATTCGGCTATCAAGAGATTCTCAAAACCAAAAGGTCAAAATGTGTCCGCTTCCCCCATGATCTTTTGAATGACAACTTATTTCTATCAGACTCGGAAGATTCTTGTGATTCAGAAAGTGCTCAATCCATCTCACAGCCATCTTTCGAGTCGATTAGAGATATTTTGCCAAGGGAACCGGAAAATAATTCATTTTCTTATTCCCAAGCCTCAGTGGAAGCTCTACCAGACCTAATGTACCAGTTATTGGCTACGGCGTTCGCGGGAAGACTTAATTATGCGCGGATACATAATGATCACTTCGAGTCTGTGCGGATTTTTCTCATTTCTTTGAGAGGTGTAAAGTCCCTTTATTAAGCTTGTTAATGGCATCACCCCGGCCAGTTAGATTACCCGTTTCTGTAGCGGATAAGTACTCGAAATCTCTCTTGGCTGAAGAAGGTGCTACAGAGACTTTTTATTTTCAAAGAAAAGCTCTCTCTGTCCTCCATTCATCCAATGTGGTTTTGATCTATAATGATATCGTTCGGTATCTCACAGACAGACTTGAGTTTTGTGTGCATGGTTCCAGCTGGAGTCTCCAAATGTTGACATACTTGGACGTCCATGTGAGTCAATATCGGCCGTTCACCATCGGTACTATGCACACTAAACTGCCCAAGTTTATTGCTGATAGGAAAATTTGTGTCGCTGAAGACTGCGTGGAGGGAATGTTTTTCCACTATGCTGTTGTAGCATATTTGTTTCCTGCCACATGACATGCCGAGAGAATTACTTCATATCCAAAATCTCACCAGGTTTTGAATATGGAAAGTCTGTTGACACCTGTAGTCAACAGGATATTCGCAAATTTGAGGAGAACAATTCTATTTCGATCAATGTGTACTGTGTGGTAGATAAAGATAGCAATATAATTGACGAAACTTGCGAAAAGGGTGGGGTTGTAGTACCCATGCGTATTTCTTCTGTATGCCATAACAAACACATAAATATTTTGGCGATTCGCATGAGTGGAAATGCTGCTCATTTGCATTTTGTCTGTATTCGAAAATTGTCAAAGCTGGTTGGTAGTCAGCTGAGTAAGAAGCAACACAAAAGACATGTTTGCGAGGGTTGTCTCCAATACTTCGTTAGTGAGGAGAAACTCGCAAGTCACAGCATTCTTTGCCAGCAACAAAAAACTGTTCGCAGTACTTTCCTCACTGCGAACGACAAGTACTTGGAATTTAAAGATTACAGAAAACAGCAGAGATTGGGTTTTGTTGCCTATTGCGATGTAGAAACTTGCCTGAAACCCATATCCACTTGCTTGCCTAATGATGAAATGAGTAATACAACTACCATCAATCAACATGTTTCATATGCTTTTAGCATTTTGCTGGTTTGTTCATACAATCCAAGTTTATCTCAGTATTTCGAGTTTGTGGGTGCTGATTGTATGTACAAATTAGTTGATAAATTAGTTGAACTTACAAAGTGGGTTCCAGGAATTGACAGTATCATTGTTCTGATGAAGCCAAAAAACCCTGCTGATGAAGCTAGGTTGGCGGCTCAGAAAAGTTGTCACGTTTGTAAAGAACTGCTTGGCACAGATGATATTGTGGTAGACCATGACCATCTGACGGGCGAAATCAGAGGCTGCGCAAATAATAAGTGCAACTTTAATATCAGACTGCCCAAATGACAACTTGTCGCCGTTTTCCATAAGCTGCAGAATGACGATGCTTACTTTCTTATAAAGCCCTTGGCTGAACGTCACATAACATTACATGATGGAACCGTGGTAATTGAAAATCCTGAAAAAATTCAAGTGATTGGAAACACCCTTACAAAATACAAATGTATCACAAACTAGATTCCCCACTGGACAGATTACAATGGAAAGGTGCAATATTTCAAGTTAAGATTTATTGATTAATTACAATTCATAAGCGCCTCTCGGGAAACTTTGGCAGGTAATTTACTACCTGCGCAATTGAGTATCGTCCGCTTGTTGTCTCCAGACAACACCCAGTTCGAGTTGGCAAAATGGAAGGGAGTTTTTCCTTATGACTTTGTTAAGTCGCCAGACAGTCTGATGTGCAAGTCACTCCCACCAAAGGACGCATTTCATAATGTGATGAGGCGAAGGCATTAGCGATGAGGATTACGCTCATGCCCAAGCTGCATGGGATGTGTTCAACTGCATAAACTTGCTGCAGTATGCCATTCATTACTTATGCGTGGACACTTGTTTGCTGGCTAATGTTTTTGAGAATTTCAGGACCGTATATTTGGCTCATTATGGTCTTGACCCCACCATGTACGTCACAGCTCCGTCTGTTTCATGGGACACTTTATTGTCAATGACACGTGCGCAGCTAGAGCTGTTGACTTATCGTGACTTGTATATTTTTGTAGAATGCAGGCTTACGAGCGGCATCACCCAGGTTTCAAAAAGAGATGCGGTACCCAATAATATTTACATAGGTGAGGACTACGATCCCAGTGTGGCATCGAAATATAAATATACTATTTCGACGTCGACGGGTTGTACAGTCATATAATACAGTCGAAGCTTCCGATTGGTAATTTAAATTGGGTTGAGGCTGACGTGTTCTCTTCATGGGATTTTGCAAACATGGTGAATGACGGTGACACTTGTTTTTTCGCGGAAGTGGAACTGTCATTTCCAGAGGAGTGTCATGATTAAACTATCTGATCTGCCTTAGGCCCCAGAAAATGGCGTACCCCCGAACGGCTCGCATGAGAAACTTCTTTTACACTCGCACCATGCAAGAAATATGTTATACACGGGGAAACACTGAGGCAGTACTCGATATATGGGGCCAAACTTGACTCTGTTAATTGCATTTTGTGCTTTGAGCAGAATGCATGAATGGCTCCGTACATCGACTTTAACATTGAGAAACATGCCCAGGCTGCGAACACATTCGAAAAATCATTTTTTAAGTTGATAAATAATTCAGTTTATAGCAAAACATTGCAGAATGTCCACCGGGAAAGGGACATCAGAGTCATTTCGAGGTATGACACGATCTATGGGGCTGCATAGCTGATAGGACGTCTGACATTCCAGGTGCGGCAGATTATCGATGAAAACTTAGTCCTTATCGAGATGTCAAAGAGTTCTGTTGCATTCAACAAACCTTTGTACACTGCTGTTGCCATTCTCGACCTTTCAAAATTAACACTATAAATTTTACTATCAGTACATGTGTACGAAATTTCTTCCACCTACTTTGCACCTTATGTACAGTGACACAGATTCTTTAGTATACTCTATTACTTGTGATGATGTATATAAAGTAATTACCCCAGATTTAAATGCGCAGTTTGATACATCCAACTATGCGCTCGATAATTCGCAAGGATTCCCTCACAGGAACAAAGGCCGTACCAGGGTGATGAAAGATGAATGTGCTGGGCACATAATCACACAATTTATGGGTTTACGTCCTAAGCTTTACGCATGCATTGTTGCGAATGAGTTGTGTATTCGTAAGGCGAAGGGTGTAAAACCCAACGTGTTGCAATCACTCATGTACAAGGATTATCGAGATTGCCCCGAAAATTGCACAAAGGTAATAGCGACCCAATATCAGTTCAGTTTGCATGCTCATAAAGTCTACACCGAACGCGTAACAAAGGTAGTGTTTTCAAGTATCGATGATAAGTGGTACATTGAGGCAGATGGAATATCAAACTTACCTTGGGGGCACGGTCGAATTCCTCGGTAATTGTTTTCCTTCCCTATAACAGTTTCAACACCACAATAAATTTATAGAACTCTCAACACCACACAACGTCAAGGACACCCATCTGCCAGCACCACACGCACCTCCTGTTCCACAGTAATCTCAGCTGTCTGCAATAATTATCGCAGTTGTCCACAAATAGAATCGCAGCTGACGTCACTCCTCATCGCAGCTGACTACACCAACTGCAAATATTTACAACACCTGTTGAATCATCTGCTGCTGCTCCCTGTTTGCCTACATGTAAGGCATTACATAACTTTAGTAACAATTCTCTTGATACAAGTGTTTTTGATCCAATTTCCCTTTTCAAAGAAGAAAACGAAATTCCCAGTGGAAACTGCATGCATGTGAGTGTTTTGCCTCAGTCACTTGGCGTGTGTGAGTGAGAATTACCCGGATGTGACAAATGAACGCCCCTCTGTACGTGTCTACGAACACCCCTCCCGAATGTGTCGTTAGGGAAAATATTGCAAATATTTAGGAAAGAGAGACATCAACCATAATGCTCTGAAAATTGTTTCTTGTACATAAATCTCTTCAATTGTGTTTGAGTTTGTGTAAATGTTTTTTAATCTTCTGATATATGTCACACTTTTGTAACAGTAGTAGTAGTAACAGTAGTGTAGCAATAGTAATAGTAGTTGAGTAACAGTAGTAGTTGTGCTGAGTTCCAGATGTAAAAAAAAGTATGATAAAATATTATTGATGAACTGTATTTTAGTTTGTAAGTTGATTGTTGTTAAGATATTATTATTGATGAAATATCTTGTTTTTGTAAAAAAAAAAAAAAAAACTTATTTTTGTAAAACTTTTTTTTTGTAATTTAGTTGTAATATGATTATTTTTTAAAGTATGTGCAAAATTGTTTTGTAAGTATCTGTATAAAGATTGTGATTGAAAGATGACTTTTACTGTGTGCAGATATTTGTTGTTGTAAATTCAATCTTTTTTGTGTGATATTGTAAATACTTAGTTTCAGGGATGATTTTGAAAATAATTTTTTTATAATAAAATGTTAAATATGAATAGTGTGCGACTTACTATTTTTTTAATACCTCATTTTACTAACTTTTTTCAATTATATCTTATGTATAATGAGTGGTGAGAAAACAATATTTTGGTGCAATGCTGTGAATGGGTGTCTGTCTATCAGTAATGGTGAGCTGATGACTTGTATAAAAAAAAAATCAGGATAACTTTTTGCTTGCTTTGACGAATAATAAAATGTAATTTTCTTGACTTAAAAACTTACAATCATTTAAATTAAAACTAACTTTGAAGGACTCAGGGGAAATTGCAAAAAAAAAAATGGAGAAACACAGCTGAATGAATGAATGAATGAAGTTTTGCAAAGGAATGAGGCAACAGGTTAGTATCTTGAGAGAACCTTGGTCCACTCAAGTTGGAGTAGGACACGACTTTTGTGACATCCAAGGGGATTGTATTGAAAGTGAGCCCTCCCGAATACATTTTACAGAGGCAGGTAACAAAGACCTCTGTCCCTCCTTGGCTTCAATCTACGACTGCACCCAACAGAAATCAGCAAACATTTTTTATATTTCGTTTTACACACAAGCATACAAATTACAAGAGTTCCTGTTCAAGATACAACACGATGATCTCTGGAGAAGATAAACATTATGTATTTAAACTAATTTTTAAGTAAAATTCAACTCAAGTTATGTAAAAATAGCAGTATATTGTTCCCGTAAATTTGCAAGAGTCTGGCCTACCTTCATCTCTAGTGATAGCCACGATTTAATATAAAAGTATTTTATCGGGAAAATATAAATTTTCGCGCGTTAACCTTTTTTTTTTCGGATCGGTATACTGCGTTTGTGATAAGTAATTGATTTCTGCATTCGGTAGATGAGAATACCGTTTGCGTTAACAATTGTGCTGTATTTACGGAAATTTGTAGTACGTCCATTAAGTAAAAAAATTATTTTCTCTTCGAGGAAGTTTGTGCATTTTTTCTCTTATATATAAAGTGATGTGGGATTATGCTCTACGCAAGTTGGGGTAAGGTTTTCTATCGTTATATATTTTACTTATCAGAATAGACGCACGCTATTGTGTCTGGTTTAAATCGTATTAAGAGTTTTTTCACCATAAGTTTTTTCTCCAGGCTGAATCGTGTTGTTTATTCATACTGACTAGCTGGATTTCGTTATACTTTGTATCTTGTATTATTCATTCATACATAGAACTCGTTTACAAACTACTACTTCTGGGTGCAGCTTTGGATATTATTTCCCTCAGTATAATAAGGTGATTCAAACTGCCCTCAAATTCAGTTTTGTTTCACCATGTCACTGTGTATCCCCCCCCCCTCCTTTTTTTCTACGTCCTACTCTTTCCTACTCATTAGGGGAGATCAGGACTGTTGACTAGTTGACACACTTTTAGGTAAAATAATTTGTCGTACAGTTTTTCTGTTTCGCTAATTTGAACCATTGATATGCCGTTCCTAACATGCACTTGGCGACAAATTCGTACAACATTGGTAAGTTTCCATTAAAGTAGGTTTTTTTTTTTTGTGTAATGGAGCCATCTTCTGCATGCTTGCCTAATCGGCTCCTGAAAAGGTGTAAGTTGGCACACACGGATGGGCATGTATCTTGACGCAAGTTACCGACTTAATTTAAGAATGGTAATTTTCTTTCTTAAAGGACCTAGATATTTTAGTCACAAATTTTTTTACTGTAAGCAAAAGCTTATTTTTAGAACCGAAATTTTATTGGCAAATAAAGTATTTTACCTACTTTTTCTACTTAATTTTTATACACTCTGAGATGCGAAATTAGCCACGAGCCCTGACATAGCTGACGAGACAGTGTCGTGGATTCGTGAAGAAAAGGGGGGGGGGGGCAGGGTGCGAAAGGAATAAGTTTAACCAATGTGGTAAGCACAGCTAGCGTAATGTTATATACTCCCCGAGAGGGGTATAATTCAATAGGTTCAAGTAGGGCAGATCAGGAAGGGTAGTCAACAAGGGACTATTAAATAATCTTCAGTTAACAAGTCTAGAGGATCTTTACCGAGATTAATTAACAATATATACAATATGATTTGGCTAGATGGGTTAGGGGTTGAGGTAGGGTTATGGACTGTAAAGTAATGGAGGCCAAGGTTAAGAGGCTCCGGATTTGCTGTCTCACCCTAGCGTGAAGAGACTTGCCCCCAAGAGACTCGCCGCTCGGAGACCGCCCGTTCAGGGAGGACGGACACCGAGGCCCTTCCTTAGCTGTCGTGTCCACCACACTTCTCGTTCACGCCCACCTTCACCGATATCCTCGAATCCCATTGGCTCTCCCTTGTAGCCTGGGCGGAGCTACTGACTTTAGATGTTGATGAAATTGCCGCAACCCCACTGTGTCAGCCAGACCCCAATTACTCTCCGAACTTCTGCAGGTTGCTGCACTTTCCGTCTTTGTGGCACCGTCCCCGTTGTTTGCGAGTATTGTTTTAATAACAACCGCTGGCCGCATTCCAGTCTTGTCCAGCCTCGCTTGCCGTCCAAATTTGCAAGTTCAATCCCTTCAGAAGTAGCGATGGCGTGATTCTAATGAGAATGGCGAGACATAGTTGTCATGCAGGTGCAGTAGTTTGTTTCACTCGTAAGGCAGCACGCAGGGCTGTTTCTCGGGAGGTCGAGAGTTAAAGACCGACTAGCTGCGTTGAAGAGCGTGTTTCCCACAGTAACTTCCGTAACATTTGGCAAGCAGAGCGGTTTTACGGTTCTTAAATTATCATCCCGTAAAGTTTTGGTTGTCCACCTTTCATAGAGGCAAACAAACATAATTGCAGATTGTTGTTCTTAATTAGTAAACCGCAGAAAAGATGGCGAAAGAGGTGCGTACAGTATTGAAAGAAATAAAATACTCAAGTTGTAGTATCTAATTTTAATAGCGCGCGAGCAGGTTTATAGGATCCGTATATTCCGGTACGTAAATGAGCGGCATCCTTCGTTACTGACGCGGAAAATCCCAATCCAATAGACAGTTCGCCCTTTTTAGTGTCCACTCCACTTTTTTTTTTTGTGCAATGCGTATAATTTCCAAGCATCGTTGTTTGCTGACTGCTGTGTGCTGATACGGCTTTACTTTGTCAGAAACACTCTCTCCACTGGCTGAACTTAAAAGAAGCAGATTGCGCGAATCTTGTGGATAGTCGATTGGTGCATGAAGAAATAACAGCGAAACAACTGAGAAACTATCCAGTATCGCAGTTGCAGAGGGAAGAACCACGGGACACGGGCAGGACCTCTATTTATGCTAGTTTTGTTCATTTAGAGAAATTTACAATTATGTTAATTTCGTCTTGAGGTCGAATGTCTTACCCAGCTGCCCTGCAACTGGCTGTGTACGCGAAAGTCTCGCCCCTCCCACTCCCCCCTCCCCTCTCCAAATAGTTGCACTTGGTCATCCGCAGGCTGGTTTACACAATGCAGGTTAAGGGCTCTGCTTACCACCAAGCTTGCAGCCAACGAGTTTAAACGTAGAATCGATGAGAAATTCCTTCTCAGTGCATTAGTTTTAAAGAAGACGGTTTCAAACACAAAAAAAAAAAATCAATGAAACTTTCTCAGAGAATACGGCAAAGTTGAGAAATGTTCATAAATCTTGTTCGTTCATTTTTTTTTTTTTTATGTTAAATTTTATAAAAAATATATTTGACATAAATATTTTTCGAAATTTTTCAACTTGGCAGCATTCGTTAAGAAATGTGATGTAGAATACTTATTTTTTGTTTGATGAAACGGTCATCTTGAAAATTATGCTGTGAGAAGTAATTTCTTTAACATCGATTGAATGAGCATGGACACAGGTAACATGTCTCCGGTAGCGCTGTTCACGCACAAGCCAGTTGTGTCTTTCCACTTTCTCCCCATTGAAGACACTTCCCATACGCTCACGGGAGTGTATCGTGTGTCCCGGATCGTATCGTGCACCGACATGTAGTGCGTGTGTGTCTCGGTTCTTGATTCTGCAGGCACTATAAAGACAATTTCACACGGTCAAATATTTATTGAATTCAAGTACTCGAATTCCATTTATTGAACTAAACAATCGCTTCGTTTGCATTCAATGAATAACATTCAGTAAGCTTTTAAGCCTTATTTTATATTTTATTTCTGCATGTTTATCTATAGAGAAGTTACAATAACAGTGGAGATTCTTTCGTGATAATGGTTTCTAGAATTTCATCCATATATTCCTTTCCGGATTCTTTCTTCATTCTGTGATTATCGTCTTCATTTACGATAAATAAGGAAACACTCGTTACAGCTGTAACCATAACAATAGTTCAGGCATGGCCTGCTGCAGTTCTACATGTATTTGCATCTTTAATAACAGTTAGACTGAAGCAGTCGTTCTTCATGAAGACTCTCGGATGCAGTCGAGTGAAGAGGTGTGTGTGGCTCTTAACGTTGGGGGTCTTGAGAGTGTAAAGCTGGACTCACAAAACCGCTACGAACCCGACACAACGTAATTTGAGTAGCAGCGAATGAAAAGCAAGGTCACTGTGACGTCGGTCCGACAAAATCGCATCCCCGACAGCCCGGCAAAAGTACATTCTATCTCTACTTTCCATCGTGTCAGACTCTTCGGGCCGCGCAAGAAACAATAGAAAACAAAATTTCGTGCGTATTTTCCCTACTGTAGTAAATAATAAACTAACTTGCCGCCAAAATAACGTTCCGGTTTACTTCCAAACACTTTTTATCTCTCGTATAAATTTAAATATTGTCAGAAGCAAAATAATCACACACACTACCGTGAGTTTTAAAAATTAAATATTGGCTTTTATAAGGATAACTAGCCGTTTTAAAATTTCCCAACAGCCGATTAACATACTACTCGGGCATATTTCGTTGTGGTATTGTGAACACTGAATAAAATTTAATACGAAATTCCGTCGAGCGCTGACGTCATATGTGTGTCGTGTCGTGTTTGTCGGGCTATTGTGACTCCAGCTTTAAGTCATAATATGCGCACACTCTGCAATATTGCCGTTCGGTTCCAAAATTCAGAGTTACAAACGCGAAAATGATTAACAGTTGTAATCACTTTCAGATCTGGAGGCGTTCTGCGACAGCTCACTCGCATTCACTGCGTTGTGGAGGGCAACAGGGAACAACATTATTAGATTCCCAAGAACTGCAATATACTTATACTCAATTGTCTTCGAGAGCTGCAAAACTTGGTTTTCAATTCAAATAATTGCCGACATACTCTTTACGTTAGCAGTTCATTTTAACTGCAAATGTTTTGCATCAACATGTTAACTGTGCGACACAAAAAATACGTACTTGTATGCCTACTTGCTGGGGGAGAAATTCGTAATATTTAAAGTATTGATTTTCCTAGAACCGTTGTACGATGTTACTGACGTAGTTGACAAAGTATTCGTGTTTCTGATAATATATGTCTGTTTTATTTTTCTAAATAATACCAACGCTGTGTTTTATAGTCTTGGCATATACACTTGGAAGAATGTTCTCGAAAAAGAATAACGATAGTCTTCCATTTTGCAATTACGTAATAGCATCATTAGTGCACACATTAGTGCGGAACACCAGGCTGAGTAGTGCAGTAAAAAGAATTTACCTAGTATACATTTTATTAATTTTGTTTTACTTGAAGGATAAACTTGGAGCGTATCGGGTTTATAGACTTGCGACATCGTAAACGGAGAAACACCGAAGAGTGCTTCCATGAATGGAAGTTTTAAGAGTATAAAATTATTCTGAATTAAGCTAACTTTAGCCAGGTGCAAATTAAATCATCTGTTTTCAGTGGTACATTATGCGAAAGGAAATAAATATTCTGCTATGTATAATCTTGACCACGAAATGATTAAAACCAAATGAATTACAGATCAGCCTTGAATTTCGAGACCGAAAGATGATCTATTTTTGTAGATGGTTGGCCGGCATGTTCGGCCGTGGATAATATATTCCTGGTTCGTCAGGCCAAGGACAGACTTCGCTCTGTCGTTACTTATCTCTGGTGCGATGGCCACTTATCTCTGTAGCCTTACTCTGGTGCGATGGCCAAGACTCGTAAATTCTCAGCCACATGTAGGGGAGAATGGCTGGCGTCTTGTAGTAATGTATTGCAGATAGTCATTGCTCATGGCCATGTACATGTCGCACCCTGATTGCAAGACTATTGGCAACTCAAAATTTCGTTGAATAGGAAAATAAGGTAAAAGAATTCTGCCTTTTTCAAAAGTTTATGCAGTACAACAGGAAGGAGATTTTGAATATCATAACCGTATTAATATATAACGGTGCGTTTTCCAGTCCTTTTAAATCACATGTATGTGTAAATATGAAATATAAGTACTCGCTTATGAAATCCGTTTTTCTGGGTGCAACGATAACTTATCTGCCGTACGTCCAGTGATTATAAATAGTGTTGAGACATTATTTATCTGTCTAGTGGTATATATTTTCCTCCTTCGACACACATATTAAAAAAAAAAACTGGGATTTTATGAGTTACGGAAGTCATGCATTCAGGGCATGGTCTTTGTAATTAAATCGCTATCATTAACATACATAATGGCGTTATGGTGTTTTCAGAAGATCTGCTTAAGGTCTGCTCACTCATCACAATAACAACACATGCCATTTTAAATCAATTTCTCGTAATTTGCATGAAAAGAAGTAGATGATTCCTGGTGTTGACATTCAATGCATCTGGGAGTTAAATCCAAAATATGTACAACGATCACATTTCAAATTATCTCGTCACCCCACTCCCCCCACAATACACCTTGAGGCATCTTATCATGGATGGGATGAACTCTCCCAAATTGTCGATACCAGTTTGAGGTCTACTGTAAATTGTACTTATGTTTAGTGGGTGCATGAAATAAAAATACTGAAGCCTGTTCAAAGTTAACTTAGCACTTATGAAAACAACCTTTGAAAATTGCCATTGCCTCTACTTGTATACACTCATGAGTAGTTCAATTGGAGTTAACTGTTTATAGTCCGTTCTCCATTGGAAGCAACTTTCTCGGAGCCCTGCTAAATATCTACTTGCAGGCCCGTTTCGTATCCTTCCGCCCAATGTAAACAAACATTACCATGTGACTGCCATCTAGCATCTGTCAAACTCAATGTTTACATGCCATTGTGTGTGTACATGTGTTCGTATACTTTCACTACACCTAAAAATAAACATTGAAATGCGACTTCTACTTTTATACCTGTCAAATGTGTTGTTTGCTGTTTACAGCTTTTCAAATAATTCTGTCTTGGGTCTATTTCAAAAACCATTTCGTACGAATATTCACAGTTTAGGCGTATAACATTATTTAGGTCAGCTTTATGACGTTTTAAAAATGCCTGAATTAACGATAGTTCTTACGGCTACGTTACAGTAACATATTTGTTTTCCACGACATAGCACATTACACGTAATGCACGATAATATTTTGCCGCGACTGTGTTAAACACTTCTACAAGTGCGGGGTAATGAACTGTAGTATTTAACTTTTTGTTATTGGTATGTCTTGGTTTATTTCTTTAAAAGGACGGCCTCATTTCGAATAACGAAGGAATAGCTAGTCCAACGAAAAAGCGACATTAAAATCAAGCACGCAACTCGTGTCGCTCATTTTTTGTTATGGAAACTTAAAATATAGCGGTGAACATGCACACAAATAAGCCTACCGTAACTTTTATTCCGCTCATATTTATATGTATTGCTACTTACTGTGTATTAGGTTTATTGAAATTTATTGGAGCTGGGCTTGGTTATTTTGTTGATTGGTGGTAAATCAAGTTACACGACTGTGTTTCAAACACCCACCAGGCCAAAGGTACAACGTTGTGATAAATAAACAGACGTGGATGTAAATAAATAACTTCGTTATAAAAACAGTTCACATTTACAACGTATAAATATTTAATATCAAATATTTGAAATCACGCACACACAGGGCCAGCATATCGACCACGATGCACAAAAGCTCGCCATTACACAGACGCAAGGGTTAACGAAACACACGTCACAGTATATTTATTACTGCCGTGGAAACACAGATTTATCACAACATCGTAACTTGCCTATGTAGGTTTAATAAACACAACATCTACAAACATGGTGTGGTAATTTGAAGTATTTTTCGGAGTAAGTATAATTTACGCTTCGGTTGGTAATACAGCAACACGCCATGTCATCATGGCTCGCCACGTCTGCCAACTTCACTTTCTTTCTGCCCCACCATGGTATCTAAATGTATTAAAATAAGTATTCAAGCATTAAAATCTCTTTTCAGTTGTGAATTAAAAATTCAAAAATCATTATTTTGCTGTAATAAGTATGAAATATGCTACAATTGAAAACATGTACAATTCTAACACGTACTAGCGAAGTGAAACTTCCCGGGTGTGAAAGAGACGGACGGACGGACGCACGCACGCTTCAAAGTTGCTCTCGTTCGATAAAACAACACCGTACCATTACGGCCTACTCACAATATTTTCTGCTGTTATTTTAAACTGTAAAAATTAGAAATGTTGCCATCGGGGCTACCTAAATATTTAAATAGGCACCGTTTAATTTACAAATAGTATACTAAAAAACCAGGTTAAAATAATATTTTAACTGTGAACTATTTCTTAGCAGTCGTTGCCAACACGTCGCTGCACTCGCTGTTGTTAATTCACATTTAAAAATAAATATTACAAGTTATAGAAGATATTAAGGTAAAGTTTCATTTATTCAATAATACAGTACTCTAAAGTTAACCACAATATTATATATTTGTGGAATACATTTTATTGAAAAAACATGTTGACATGTTATGCCTGGAGCTTTTTTTCAAAGATTGATTTTCATAAGTCGTTTCCAATCGGAAATGGACTATAGTAATGTGTAGCACACCCTTTCGCCCCGATGATGGCGTTGATGCGACGAGGCATGGACTCTGCGAAGCACCGGAAGTGGTCGGGAGCCACACTGATCCATGACCGTTGCACAGCCTGCCACAATGCACGGAGATCGGCCAGAGAAAGATTCACAGTGTGCACATCCCTCTGGACAGCATATTAGATGTGTTTAACTGGTTTGAGATCCTTTTGTTGATTATCTTGTTCAAATGTGCAGGTGCATGGTGGAGTTTGGAGGGAAGTTGTGGCTATGGGTGAGTGAAAAATTCCACTCCGGTGCATTGCCTTGATGTAGGTACAGGTCTCCTGCAGGGAGCTGTAGGCACACAAATGAGAGCGCATGACCTAGGTCTCTGTATTGTTCGTTGGTCAGGGACGATGTCACATGTACCAGGGTACCCATACCATTCCACCCATACCATTCAACATAAACAGTTTTCGTACCAGGATACCACGACCGGCTTGAACTGTACCATGCTGTCGAGGGATCCATCACTAAATGTGCTTGGCGACACACTCGTACTCTGCCGTCGGCGTGTACTAACATGTACCTCGACTTATCCATCCATGCAGCTATTTTCCATGCGTCGAGGGTCCGGTGGCGGTGTTCATGCGCCCACGTTATTTGTTGATCCTCGTGATGTGTTGTCTGCAGAAGTACTCTAGTAGGGGGACAGCTTCTGTACGTCATAGCGACGAGATTATTCTGGATGGTATGGCTGCGCACAGGTCATTGTGGTCCAGCATTGGATTGCGGAGTGATCTGCTTGAGCTAGCCGGCAGCGGCCCGTGTCATCGATGCATTGTACAAAATGGCAATTGTCCCTGGCGGTGGTAGGCTCCATTGATTCACGGCGCGCCCTTGACACGAGATGGTCCGTGATAATCCCAGCACCTGCACGAATTCAGAGACGGAGTGCATTATATGTCTGACATAGATGACATGGCCATGATTGAATGTGATCAGATCTTGTTTATTTCCCAGTTTGTGTTCGATTTTTATTCAGAGGGTCAGTGTAAGATCTGACTACTTTTCAGTCATGCATGGCTGGTCACTATTCCATTTGACGGGGCGACCACAGCGCCATTTCACAAACACGGCAGATATCTCTAATTCAAATGCTAATGAGTGTAGGCTACATTGTAATGGGCAGACAGACTGGCATGCGCTCAGTGAAGTTGGTAACAATCGAGGGAAAGTAGATCCATATCTTAACCTTGAATTTGAAGTGTTAGGTAAACATTTCTGAATACTGACATTGTTACATTTCGTTTGTGTTTCTGTTTTTAACGCGTATTGAATAAAGTGGAAGCATAAGCACATTTGAAATTATTTTCTTTCCTTATAATTTTACACTTGTCACTAGCGTGACACATGAATAAAGTGATCAGGCCAGTTGCGTGTTAATTTTACATTTGGCGGAAGACTACACAATCTGCGTACAAGAAGATCTTGCGCAGGACTTTCATTAAGTGCTCAGTGTACCTTAAACACCCATATAAGTAAATGAGATGTTTATTTTATTTTAGTTTTTCTGTGACTTCTCTCTGCTCATTCCTCGAACACTGTCGTTTACTTTGAACACAAGCGTTATTCTGAACTTAATTCTAAAACACTGGAATATATTACTAAGAATATATTGTAAGAAGACTTTATTATTGAGCACTGGTTCTTGTATTAAAATATATTAGCCGAGACTGATACGAAATTATTTGTCCTCGCACTAGAGAAACGACGTACACATGACAGGGCGTGCGACTCGTTGACTTCAAAACTCTGCTTGGTCGGAAACCGATTACGCTACTCTCCGCAGAGGTTTCACGTGGCTTTCCAATCAAATTAGAGCACGCGAGAGGAAACTGAGCGAAATGTTCTTGAATTGCCAATGTTTCAACTTATCACCATAGGGCAACAAGACTTGTAACAACCAGTGAAGGAACTCGCCGATTGTTACGGCAAATATATAATTCATTATGGATTATAATACAGTTCAAAATGGCCGTGAATATTGCATGTTACCAGTCGTACCAACCAACCAACTTCCGATATAACCAAATCTGATCACCAATCTCAAACTTCATCTTCTTACGAGAAAACATGGAAGCATTGCCAAAAACACTGACTACAGCAGTATTATCCAACTTCCCTTCATGAACTGGAAAAGTCTTCCAACATATTATATCACGAATGTCTATGCCACTAATTTTTTTAGGCGCAGGCATCCTTTCGGGTATGCTACTTACTGAGGAAACACATTTCCAAAAAACCACTACCTTCCTTAGCAGTTATTCCTTGCAGACCAAAATGGTACAAAAACGACAGTAAAATATAACTTTCTTCTACGTCAACAGTCTGAACAGTCCAAGACCTGTCATCTTTATCAACATCCTTAGAAAAAGACAAAATATTTCGATACACCTTTCTAGGATAATACCCAGGACAGGATGTATCCGCAACATTGTAATGTGTCGTCTCTGATGACACAGAGCGAAGTAAAATGAACGAGCAAGCTACAATATTTATATATACTAAAGCGACAGATACCAAAATCCCATAGATATATTGGAAGACTTTTCCAGTTCATGAAGGGAAGGTGGATAATACTGCCGTAATAAATGTTTTTGGCTATGCTTCCATGTTTTAACGAAAGAAAATGAAGTTTGAGATTGGTGATCAGATTTGGTTATATCGAAAGTTGGTTGGTACGACTGGTAGCATGCATATTCGCGGCCATGTTAAACTGTATTATATTACATAGTAAATTATATTTTGCCGTAACAATTGGTTATGTGCTTTATTATCTTATGTTCCGTATTCGATTATGAATATAATATATATTTTATATATCTTAAGTTGCTATTACGAGAGGTAAGTATTACGTGTTATAACAAGTATATTGTGTTGCATAATGATGTATACATGTTTTAATACAGATACCAGCCTCACCAACACGCTTGCCAAATTACCCTGCACCAAACAATACAAGGAAAGTGATTCGCACATACATGACTGACAGATAACAGTGAAATTTCAGTTCGCGAAGGGAACTCATTATGAGGAATAGACCCTTGCGGTGTATTGTCGTTGTAATTTATCAGATTTATGATTCAATATACAGAATGTGTCGTACTGTATTTGGTTGTTATTTGTGACCACTGTGACATAAGTATTGTGTGTGCAAATGTGCATTTCTTTGTCGTTATTATGCTTCTGGAGTGATTGTTATGTCATTGCAGTTTGTTTGTCCCTAATTCGGTTGATTGGTTTGGGCACTCGAAATTATATATACATACACACCACACACACCAAGACACGTTACTCGGTTTCGGTTTTCCTTCCTCGACCCAAGCGAACGTCTTCCTTGTTGAACTGTGCTTCTGGTGCAGTTTCGCGAACTCTTTGTTCTGTCAGCGCGCTTCTGGGTTGTTTTTATTTAGGAGCAGCGTTCCGTTAACCTTCCTCAAAGTGCCCTGTGATTGCGCCAAGTCATTGATCTCCGTCCTGCAAGAGTCATTCCTGCCGAGCATTGGATTGTGACACATTCGTGGCTATTGCTTGTATCTCCACCATCGCCCAGTGTTATAGTGCTTGAGCAGTACGATATCTTCAGTTTGTTACCACCAATCAAAAACCTAACGTACCAGAAGGCTAGACGTCCTGTTTATATGATAACGTTACTACATATAAAGGATATTCACGATGAAGTGAGCACTTTTGAAACCAAACTTAGAGAAAAAAAAAATCACTGCCCCTTCCTGCATATACCTACTTTAGCGGGCGCACTGAGTGATATGTACGTAGTAAAGTTGTTAACGATGGATGGAAAGCAGTTCAACATCTAAACGTCGAATAAAAAGTGTTTGATAACCATTTCTGATAACTTCAATTATTTCCTTAGTTTTCTGTTTTTTTCTTTTTGCATCGAGGTGTAAACATTACTAGATTTGTAAAATAATAATTACTTTCCGTACAATTTCACAGTCTCACCTGACCGACGCATGAATAAAGTGATGAGACCGATGGCAATGCTAATTTTACACAAGGTGGAAGAAACGTGCATACAAAGGGACCATTTTACCGTGAACAGCCTATACCCAAGAAGGATAGCGCATACATGATGCCTTTTGACTCTGGCCGTTTTTAGTTTCATTCGCATTGTAAGGTGGCACTTGTCACGGAAAAAAATATATATAGTAGGTTATTGTTACAGTTTTGACGTCAGCTCACTCATTAACCAGTGTTTAATCTGAGGCGGTGGACGAGTCAGACAAGGCTAGCATTAAATCGGAGCTGGTTGGCCTCCACAACCGGTTCAGAAGCAGAATAAGGATGGTATAAACGAGTTGTGAGCGCCTTACGTCGCTGGTTATGCCCATTATACACACTGGCATGATGGTGTTGACTAGTTCTCGGCGACCAACCGGATGAATAGACAAAGTGAGGATACAGAGTAGTTGAGATAAAGAGGCGAAATTACCGCTCGTTCTGCGAACCCCCAGCCGCACACGCCAGAGAAATGGCGTCACTTATCCAGCAAAATGTTGGATCGTAGTTCGCCAATCAGCGTCCGGTAAGTTAGCCAGCCGACAGCCTATAGCCCCAGCCAGTAGAGAAACTTCCACAGCTGCAGAAGCCAACGAGACACGAGGCCCGTTCTCAGAGCCTTGCGCAGCCAATCGGAGAACGGGTACACCCGTATCAAAGGAACCGCCGCGCCGTTTCGTCTCGATCCGGGTTCAATCCCTGGTCGGGTCACTCCGAATGTTCGCACGTGGTTTTTGTCGGGGATCTCCCGTTTCCCCCGACCTTTCATTCCTGCTCTGCTCTATACTGGCATCAATCAGCCTCATCGGCACTCAAGACCTCGCGGTTAAGAGCCGTCCAAATCTCTTCACTTCTTCGCTACAGCCCGTAGTACATAACGTACAGCGTATGGCCTGCGGGCTGGATCATGTTACTGTGCAATGCCGTCGCAGCGGTCGTTTGCATGATACAAGACGCCTCAAACTTCGACACTACACCTAGAACAGTAGGAACTGCATAGCAAAGGAAGTAGTCACACATGTGTGAAGGCTTACCGTCGGCACTAAAGGAGATGTCCAAAATGCCCTCCATCAGCACAAACACATGCATCAACCCGCCGTTGCATCGACACCCGGATGCGTTGATGAATCCCTGGAATACTCCTGATAGTTCCGCAACCTGTCACAATACGGTTACGTAGTGTGCCCACATCGTCCACTGAGGTAGCATGCACAAGTGTCTTCAAATGTCCCCACAAATAAAAGTCTAGTGGATTCAAATCTGGACTCCTCGGGGGCTGGTATGGGTCTGCTAATTACAGCAGCGATGTCATTCCACAGCTCCATGATTCAGCCCGCAAGCCATACACTGTGCGTTATGTACTATGGGCTGTAGCGAAGAAACGAAGCGTTTGCGGACCTATGTTCATATAAAATTTTTTCATCCTCCAGATGTGAGGAATGGTACCCCGAAGTATTGACATACAATATTGCAACATGCTGTATACACACACACATACACATGTATATATAATATGCATAGAGTCAGGAACACAAGTATAATAAGCAGAGACGTTGAAACAGGTGTACAGATACGTACTATTCACTAAATGTATTGAGTACCTAATCGTTGCAGGTCAAAAATAAATAAACAGTATACACGGCGAGTATGTACATTGAGGTACAAAAGTATACACAGAAAACCGAACTGAAAGATTTTGAGTACAGTACATACACGTTAGCTTGTAGTATGGAGTGCTACAACGTGGACAAACGTATAGGCACAACTGTAGGTCGTGTGTCATTGTCCTGCTGGAAGTAAATATCATTTGTCAGACCCAACTTCTAGGCACTCACCTTCAGATTTTGCTGTACAATGTCTTTACACGCAGACCTATCAATTGCCCCATCAATAAGCACAAGCTCCCCCACACATGAAACTGCCATGCAGCTCCATACCATAACGCCACCACCTCCGTATTTTACGGTAGGCTGGACGTTCTGCAAATCCCACTCTGTTTATCATTTCCTCCATACTAGGATTCGGCCATCGTTCTGGGAGATATCAAATTTACTCTCGTCTGAAAAAAAAAATCGCTTTCTTTCCGAACTCAGGAGTTCTTCGTCGTGACGTATTCATTTGCAAATTGCAACCACTTCTTCCTATTCACATCACTGATATAGGGCTTCTTTCTTGGCACACTTGCATGATACCTGCATTAATTTAACACTCAGGTGAGTGGATGGACGTCTTTACCCTCATACTCGTGCACTTCCGCTGCTTTATTTGTGTGGCTGAGATTTAAAGGATTATTTTTCACTGTACGAACAGTTTTTTCTCTTCTCCCTGCTGTCAAACTTCGGCGGTCTCCCTGTTCGAACTTAATTAATCAGTGTTTCGTTCGCTGAAATTTCTCGCTATTGTACGAACTGTTCAGCGACCACGCTTTACAAGTTGTGCGATTTCTCCATACGATTTGTGCTGTATATGCAGATTCACTATAATGTCTCTTTATGCAATGTTCACCTCCTTCCTCTCCGTCGCATGTTACTTCTCACAATGCACAATGTTCGTTTAGTCACTGAGGATGTCTTTGGCCTGCAGCCGACAACTGCGCAGCCGGTACTGTTGCGTTCCACGTGATGTGCCCAAATATGGTAGAAGGACAACATGGGAAACTGAGGCGTTTTAACATTGTCAACATGCGAGACACGCTACAACAGCGCTCCTAGCGGTTTGTACTGACGGATACCCGGGAAATTCAAATTTACATGGCTCGGCATGCGCGATTTAAGTGCAGTTGTCGTCTCGTATTAAAACGTGTTGTTTGGCCGAATGTAATATAATAGTTGCTTATTCATATTACCATGCCATATTTAAAAAAGTACTTAAAGCATAAATATTGTAATTTGAAACAAGAATAATCAGTTGTAACACAATCATGTTACTGGGCACAGACTTAGATGTTGCAAGTTACAAAGGACAAATGTTAATCAAATATGAATAAGACAATGGAATGCTAACCAGTATTTCATTTGTCAGACACATAACTGACTGCATTTATTCAACAAATTCTTGAGAATGGAGCTGTCACCAAACTTAAATTTCTGCAAAAAAAATCGGGAATGAACATAACCAAACATTTTTTTGGACAGCAAAATCTCATCTCATCTGTGGTTTATTAACGCAAGACTAATTAAAAATAGCTCTACTGAAGTTACTTATTTAGTTTTGTGGCTTTTATTAGCTCTATAACAAGTAATATCGTATAGATATTAAGATTAACCTCGCAACTTAAATTGGCGAAATATTAATTTACTGCTTTTTGAAGATATTATCATTAAATTAGCAACAAAATAAATTGTTCACAAATTTATATTCCTAACAGATATGGTTTTTGTTCTGCTATCTTCTTTCGTAGAAGGTATATGTTGGTTTGAAATACATTTTCAAGAGAGAAACATTTAGGGGAAATATATATATATTTTTTTACGTGATTGAAATGTATACTGAATTATTGTTTAGGTTTTAAATTCCTGAATTTGCCACCAAGATCAATTAAACACATATCTAGAACCTTGAATTTTATTTCAAAGTGCATATTTTGTGTCTGCAGAATGTCGTCAGTAGGCGGTGGCTCATTCGTCGGTCCGTCGAAAGTTAAAGTTGATACATATTTGACGGATAGGAAAACGTTACCCTGCGATTCGTCAAAGATCACGTGACTTCCTGACAGGTGCGATGGATGGTTGAGAGTCCACATTTACACACACACACACACACACACACACACACACACACACACACACACACATATATATATATATATATATATATATATATATATATATATATATATATATATATATATATATATATATATATCAGTTTTCTTTTCATGCAGTTATGCCACAACTGCACTGCCTCAAGTGAAACACAGGCAGCCATGCTTCAACCATAAGTAATAAACATATGAAACCTCAGTCACATCTTCATTATCCGATTGAACCAGTTATGAAATTTTGGGGGCTGTAACCAAAAATTATAAACAAAGGGCTGTTTTGTAGTTAGGCAGTATTTAGTGCCTATTCATCAACAAAACACACAGGATCTTCGTGGTACAAAGCAACTCGGGATTGGACTTTTTTTTTTTATTGAATTGGGCATAGTCTAATTTGTAATTGTACTGAAGGCACAGTCGAGTACAGAAGGGGCAAGAGTATGGCCTCCTCCTCCTCCCGCTCATTTCCAAATGCTGGTTTGATAGACGCCAAGTGACCACTTCATCATTGAGCAAGTTTTTTTTTTTTATAAATTATGGTAAACTGCTCACCTCACGCCTTTTAAAATGTTTTATTTCTACGTATTTATGTAAAAATAAACAGCAACACCCAAACATACCACACACAGTGAGACTGTGTTCGGAGTTACCATTTAGTACAACAATATTGTAATATGTAGTGGCGTTCAATTCAGATGCTATTAATTTAAGTGTTCGGAAGTGGTTTGCGACTTGGTAATTTAGAATTTTAATAAGTTTCGTTCCATGGTAAAATATCAAATACGTCAGTATTTCACTCGATTAACTCAACCACCACACATGGTGTGTTCATATAGTACATGCGTGCATTGGAAGACAACTTCCTACTTGAGACATCCATTTTCTTGGTTAGTGTAGATAATCCATGGAGGAAGCAGCAACATTGACTGCAAAATTCTTACAGCTTTCAACAACACAGTGGTACTCCTATACCAAATATGAAAATGTAGCATTGCCTCTTATACCATACCACGTAAGTGACATTTGAGAGATTATAGATGAAATAACCATCCCCCCTTTTTTTAACTGTTATTAATGCAATTTATGCAGTACAGCTGGCGCTAGGATTAAGATGCAATGGGTCAAAATATTTGATAGTACTTACTAACATATGTACTCAAGCTATTAAGCCAATTTACTCCACCTAAGTTTTGCATGCATTAAGCACATTTAATTTTGTAGTTCACTTTCAATAACAAAGCTTATTTTCATCATGAATAAGTCACTTCTAATTACCAACCTGAATACATGATTTTTACAATAAATTTTACCACAGTGTTTCATATGCTTTATGGCGGGAAGACTGGAAAACATGTTGCGGAATTCTAAAGTTGCTGAACTGAAAGTAACTTACCTTGGTCATTATTTTAACGTACTCTCTGTTCAAATTTAAGGACACTTGTTATTGTAATGCAATTTTCAAGTACTTTCTCCAATACTGCGATCACCGCAAACAAAACTGTGTAAATAGGCTAACAGGTCAAAAGAAATTGTGCATATCACTATCATTCCCTTACCTGCATTGCAGAATGTGGAAAAAAAATTCATTCAAAAACACCTCATTTATGTATATACTATAGGTATATGCACAAAGTTAAAATATTGGGTACTTCAGGGAGCAAATAAGAGAAAGAGAAATAGAAAAAAAAAATCGTATATTTATTTATAAAAATTTATAATAAATAGGCCTACCACTGAAATGTAACTATGACTCTCAGGAGTGAAATATTATTATTTGAAAGTTTTGTACACAGTAGTGTAAACAATTGCGAGTAGTATGGTGAGGAGGGGGGAATGTCGCAACTACTTTTGATTGGCTTTGACGGTAACCCTCACTCGACAACTGGTTCACTCTCTGCAATATATACACTGTCTTGCCAACTGTAGCCAACCTGATGACATCTCCACTGCTGCAATTAAAGTTTCTGGTGTGTGGTGTCAGTACATGGTGTTTAGCACACAAAATGAACTTTGATGCACTGGCTGGAGAAGAATTATTCACGTCACCGAAAGCTGTGCTCAACAACTTTCCGCTCATTCAAATTAAAATTACTTGCAAACAAGTATGTAGAGAAATTAAAATATTTGCACAGTAAAACAATAATGATATGCAGACAAAACAATAATGATATGCAGACCTTTGGGAGTGTAAAGGGTACGCGACTACCAAGAAAGGAAACTATTACAGTTCTCATTCTAATGTTTATTTTATAATTCTAAGAAAATATTTGGTAGTTGGTGCAAACATTGCCCAAATAATGTACAAATTAATATTCAAATGCATAGTTTCCCAAATGTAAACAATAACATTTAAAATTATGAAACTGCAATATAAATTACCAATGTAAACACTGTGACTTAACACACCACACATTTTTTGAACAATAAACTTATACAATGGTCAGCAAGGTACAGCACTGCTTAGTACATACACGTCATACGTTCCTCGACAGCTAATTTTATAAATTTGGCGCCAGGCTTCAGCCAGTTTAATAAACCAGTATGTAAACATCGTACGAGCAATCGCTGACATAGGCCTAGGCCTAAATACGAAAATAACTATTTTGAAGCAATTAATCAATTTTTGTCATTAGCTCAACTTGCTTAACTATACATACACTTAAACAAGAGGCTCCAGCCAGTTCAATACACTAACACTGAATATGCAAACATTGTTTGCTTTTATTTTTCGAAGGTGTTGCTCCAGTAAAAACAAACCTGCACCTTTCTCGTTAAGGGCTATCAAATTTCGCACGACCCTTCTGTGTACAAGATTAGAAATTGCAGCTGTGACACTTAACTAACTGTGTTGTTGTCCCGGTGAATGCAAATTTGGGTTGCAAAAATCCCCTTTTCTGAAATAGTTGGAACACACTGTTCGCGTGTATAAACCACCAGGTTCTTTTTTTCTTTATTACATCCAAGTCTGCTCTCTTACATTTTTGCACCCATTGATTGCACCTACGAAGTAACAAAACAGTATTTAAATAAATTAAGGTATTGTGTGATCGGAATTAACAATAAAAACACACTGACAATAATAAGACAATTGAAGAAGTCATCTACTACAGCTCGTGTACTTAACGACTTGCATCGTTTGGGAATCTAAAAAAGGACTTGCTGCAATTCGCAACATTGTAATTATTGCAGCCAAAAACTGCACAAATATTTCCTGCCATAATAAATAATCACTCAAGCGAGAAAATTTGAATTAAAACGCATCCTAAATACTCAAACTACCCATTCAATGCACAGCTTATCATCGTACTAACAGCACAAACCGCTCGGAGCGCTGGCATCGGCGTCTCGCGTTTTTTCGGCTACTTTACCATATTGTCCTTGTACCATATTTGATTTGCCTACACTTAGGTCCTAGTTGACAGCGCTCTAGCGGATGTTTACGTACATTGTTTCCAAGGGATGTTTCAATTTTCACTCTCTGTGGGCGGTATAATATACTGCACATAGGTTGCTTTCCCCTGCGTAAAATGTGTATCCGTACCAACACATAGTGTGAAGTGAGCCTGGGTTTGATTGCCGTTCCTCTGTGATTATACTTTTGTCCCTGACTGTATAGGTATGTATACGTATAGGCTATTCACGGTAAAATGAGCACTTTTGAAAGCCCTGCTTAAGATCTACTTGTATGCACGTTGTGTAATCTCCCGCCTTATGTAAGATTAACACTGTCATGGGCCTCATCACTTAATTCATACGTCGGTCAAGTGAAACTGTGAAAGTATTAGAAAAGTAGATATCTGCTAATTTTTACACTTTGGCGCATTAAAACAAACGGAAAGGAAAAGAAATGATTTAAGCTATTACAAATGGTTACTTACACTTTTTATTAGTCGTTAAGATATGGAACTACTTTCTCTCCATCGCTACCAACTTTATTCTGGGCGCATGTCAGTCGGTGAGCCCGTTAAAATATATGCCACGCTGGAGCAGTGCCATTTTTCTAAGTTCTCACTTTATCTTGAATGGCTTATATATACACACACACGGAAGATACCCGAGAAAACCCGTCGACCAGCGGCTTTGTCCGGCATGATACTTTCATGCAAAGATCCGGGAGCGACCCCACCGGGAATCGAACCCGGTTCGCCGTTGGTGGGAGGCGAGTAGTTTGACCAATACACCACCGCGGGCCCGTGTTAACTTGTGCAAGAAGTAAAGCTATTTCAGAGGCCGCGTGTGTTTTTACAAACACAGGAATACATGTGTGAACTCGTAGATGTAAGATATAGAAGCAAGCTTGTAGATTCGGCTTCAACGTCACTGATAATGCCAGGGAATGTTTTTCGTATCTGCAGTAGCGGGCAGGGTGAATTTTTTTGGCGTGAATACGTCTTTAAATAACCATAGTGGGAGGCAATCCAGAAAATCCGATAACAAAATTCGGGGGATAGAGTTTGGCACTGCAGCTCCGAATCTATCGTCTACATTCAGAATTAAATTACACCACTCGATTGCCAAAGAATATGTTACGTTGAGCGAGGATTGAGAAGTATCGCGCGCGGAAGAAAAATAAAAAAAGGGGGGGGGGGGCAATTTTGAGTTCGTTTCGCCGCGTCTCATAACTTCCGCGTAGTATAACTTTTGACTAGGAGAAGCTATGACGCTCGTTTAGGTTTCAATCGACAGCTCTCTTTAGATTAATCGATTGCGTGTAAAAAAAATCTGTGTGACGTGGTTATGGTGAAATGTATGAGTGTAATGTAAAAAATTAAGAAAACTTAACACAATGTTGGCCTATACTCGTCAAAAAGTCACGTCGAAATACAGAAATCGTATACGATAGGAAAGAGCATCTCAAAAGCAATCCAGTGATACCCATAAAACCCCGTATGATAGAGTGAAGCGGTGCCGGGAACGTAAAAAAAACATCAAGGCGTCTGAGCGCGTCAGCGAAGACGTATTAACGCAAAACAAACGGCCGTGTCCCCAACACAGCCACGCCCCATTTTTTAAACAGTTAATTTCGAAAGTGCTTACCCAGCGAGGCGGTGCAGTAGTTGGCCATGGGCTTGCATCCCGGAGGACCCGAGTTCGATTCCCAGTCAGGCCATCCCGATTTTGTTTTTCCGTGGTTTTCAGAAATAGCTCAAGGCGAATGCCGGGGAGATTCCGTACTACAAGACCATGGCCGATTCCTCCCCCGTTGTTACTTCTCCCGAGGACCTTACTCCGACTCTATAAGCCATTCACAGTTACTTCGCACTTTTCTGAAGCCCTGCTAAAGTTCTACTTCCAGTATATTCCTCCGCCTCGTGCTAACTAAGCTTAACAAAGTCTGGAAAATTACACCAGATGGACAACGCACCGAATTTGTGCGCACTCGCGTATAAAAGTATTTTGTATTTCTCACTAGGCGGCGCTACCAACATACGTGTTTTCTCGCTATTTTTTTTATATTTAAATTATTTATAAATGTAACATTATAATTTATGGATAAAATATGAATAACATTTCAATTTAACAGAACAAAAAAGTAACTTTTATGAACACAAGTTAAAAACGCCTGTGATATAAGGCATATGTTGAAAATCCCTAAACACGTCATACATGGGCAGATTTTTCAAAGTTTTTATTTCGAAAAGGGTGAAGAAGCCGCGAATAGACTATAACGACCTCGCTGTCGAAGAGACGCTAATCCAAGGGCGTAGAAAGGACTTTTTTTTTCCAGTGGGGGCCCATCTTTAAAAACATGTTTTTTTTTTTTTTTTTTTTTTTTCGCACATCCTCGGATTCTACGTTCATACGAACACGCCCGTTAGAATGCGAATAAATAAGGCCCCATGTATAACGTGTAAGTTTGATACCTAATTATGTCCTATACCACAAGCGTTTTATACTTCCGTTAACATAAACGTATGTTGTATTTTGGTGAGTGAAGAGATTTGGACGGCTCTTAACGTCGAGGTCTTAAGATCCGATGAGGATGAACTGAGGTGAAAATGGAGGAGCGCCGGACTGCAAGGGTGGGAGAAACGGAACATCCCCGAGAAAACCCACCGACCAACGGCATCGTCCGGCACGATTCCCACATGCGAATCCGGAGTGACCCGGCCGGGGATTGAACCCGGATCGAGCAGGCTAACCGCTCAGCCACCGTGGCCTCTTGTATTTTGGTTATATTTTACTTTTGCTTATATTTAATTTATATGGCATAATGTTTCATTTGTAATCAACGGGAATTAAAAAAAAAAAAAACAGAAAAAAAGTGTGTTGGTAATACTTAGTAATAAATAGTCCTTATGCAAAATATTATTAAACTGAGTGCGCACGAAGGCGGTTCATTGTCCTTTCGGTGTAATTTTATCGTCTTTATTAAGCTTAGTTGGCATGTTGCGGAGGAATATCCTGGAAGTAGAACTTCGCCAGGGCTTCAGAAAAGTTGATAGTAACCGTAAATGGATTAAATACAGAATACAGTTTAATTTTATTAACACGCGCTGTCTTCTGATGCTCGCCTCATCCCGAATGGGAGGCCACGGTGGTGTAGTGGTTACACTACTCGCCTCCCACCAAGAAGGCAAACATGGTTCTATTCCCGGCGAAGTTCCCCCGGATTATTGCATGTGGAAATCGTGCCGTACGATGCCGCTGGTCGGCGGGTTTTTCTCGGGGATCTCCCGTTTCCCCCGCCCTTGCATTCCGCCGCTGCTCCATACTCACCTCGCTTCGCCCTCATCGGCTGTCAAGACCTGGATGTTAAGAGCCGCCCAAATCTCTTCACTTCATCCCGAATGCATACCCCAGAATATATTCCATTCGGAAGTAGAACTATGTAAACTGAACTAAAGTGTTAGTTTAAGAGACTATAAGAAAGCTACAATAAACAAGGAACTCCAGTATAAATATTATTTTGAGGCTCCGTGGTGGTGATCGTAATTTCAGCGTGATTCCTTCCAATGAGGACCCGCGATCCCACGGCTTGTACGTCCATGCGTTAACCGTATCTATAGGCCGTTCATGGTAAAGTGAGAACTTTTGAGGCCGTAGTTACTTTTTCCTTTCAGCCATTTTTATCCTTTGACCACCATTCGAAATAAATATTACCATGTAAATAACAAACACCGTATGTATATTCTACCGCACTCAAATACTATAATATACTGTATATGTATTTGCTATTATTCCAAAAGAGAGGGCTTTCAAAAATGCTCACTTTACCCTGAATATCCTATATCAAAAGCGTTTCGAGTAGAGCCCGTTACACCTGACGTGCTCACCGTTCTAAAATCCAAGGGTCAATGTTTTCATGAACGTTCGGAAGGAAGGGCAGCAGCATTCTTGGTCTCCGAACTCTGTTCATCCTCCTCACAAACTCGCCTTATGTACGTACATACGCTCGCACGTATAGGCTTATTCACGATAAAGTGAGCACTTTTGAGGGCCTGATTACTTTTTTGTTTCGGCCACTTTTTATCCTTTTACCACCTTTTGAAATTAATATTGTAATTTAAGTAATAAACACAACATGTATCTTCCACAGCACTCGGAAGTTATCATCTAGGGCTAAATTGAAATATATTTATCGACTATTATTCCAAATGAGGAATCGGCTGTCAAGATCTCGATGTTAGATGCCGTCGAAATCTCTTCACTTCCAAATCATGTTGTAACTTGGCTAATCCTTATGTACAAGATTTGCAATCATTTTTAATCGTAGTTATGGAAAGGGCAATACTCTATTAATCTTTTAATCGAGACCGCAGCAAATACACGGCGGGCGGCGCAGGTTGTGTAATGATTTACTGTTACCTCACAGAAGCTTTTCACGGTAAAACGCACGTTGTGTATTCTTCCAACATGTACAATTAACATTGCCATGGGCCTGTTCACTTTATTCATGCGTCGGTCAAGGACAACTGAAAAATCTTGAGGAAAGTCGATACTTTACAATTTTTTTTATTCTTACATTTATACACACTTTAATAAAACATAAAGCAAAAAAAAAATAATAATTCGGGTATTCGCGAATATTTACTTAACACTTTTAATCTAACGTTAAGACCTGGAATTACCATTCCCTTGTCGTTGCCAACTTTAACGAGCGAGTTGAGCGATTTGGACGGCTCTTAAGTCTTGAGAGCCGATGAAGGGTGATTCCGGCGAGTATGGAGCGGCGCCGTGATGAAGGGGCGGGGGAAACTGGATTGAACCCGGATCGCCTTGGTGGGATGTGAGCAGGCTAACCGCTCAGCTACCGCGGCCCCCCGCCAACTTTACTGGGCGCATGACAGTCAATAAGCCTCACGCAGGTAGGGAGAGTTTACATTTTTGAAAGGTTGGTTTCAGAAGTGCTCATTTTATTGCGAACAGCCTTTACCTGCCGTCCTTTACTTGATGTTTGCCTTGGCTGCCTCACCTTCGGACTAATCTACTTCCTGGCAGTGCAGCTTATCCTCCTTAAAACTTGTCTTGTTTCCCCTCCGTCTTCCTTTCTCATATTTCAAATACTAGTGGCTTGGCGCTGAGGGGGAAGTAAAGAGGCAGGTTCTCGGCGAGAATGAATCTAGTTTCTTATGCGGTGGCAGGAAGGACGCTCGCTAGTCAGCGGGCCCGGACAGTCATCGCGGCGCGCGCGGGTATAACGGTACCGCAACAGTCTGTTGCTGACGTAACAGTCGCCGTTGTCCTCGTCAATCCGCCGCATTGTGTTGCCACGCACGTAGTCCTCCACAGTTCCGCGCGCCGTAGTCGTCTGTCCTGGGTCGGCCCCACGTGCGGGGGAGACTTTCTGGCAACTACGTGTGTGTACACCCAGCGCCGTAGTCGTCTGTCCTGGGTCGGCCCCACGTGCGGGGGAGACTTTCTGGCAACTACGTGTGCGTACACCCAGCGCCGTAGTCGTCTGTCCTGGGTCGGCCCCACGTGCGGGGGAGACTTTCTGGCAACTACGTGTGCGTACACCCAGCGCCGTAGTCGTCTGTCCTGGGTCGGCCCCACGTGCGGGGGAGACTTTCTGGCAACTACGTGTGCGTACACCCAGCGCTGCGAAGGACATCGAAGAAATCCAGTTCGAAAAGAGGACAGCTGGAGAAAGATTCGAACACGTTTTAAATATTACCCAATCTCTCGGAGAAGCTTTGCGGCTGCTGGGTACGTACTGTGCGTGTAGTAGACGCTGCGAGGTGTTGAAATGACTAATTGAAGCACTTCCCGCGGCCTTCTTCCGTGGCAGAATCTTTCCCGTGCCGCGCTTCTGGATTTTTTTGCGTTGACGCCGAGTGTTTGTGAAAGCTCTCCACCAGGTCTCTCCAGTGGCGCGTGCGGTGTCGTCGGAGGATAGCCCAGGCGACGTGATCGCGAGGGTGTCTTGTACCTTGGTCAGGAGCTCCCTCCCCCCACATTTTCCCCTGGGCGATCTTACAAGCGGGAGGTGACGGCTGTGCTTTTGCTGCGACAAAGTTGCACAGTGGGAGGTACAGGTAGTTTTGATCGACACGTCGCTGGGTGATCGCGGGAGTGTGTTGTACAGTGGCCATGTGTGTGGTGGATTTGTGCTTGTTGGCTCTGGCGATGAGCAGCTGCAGGGGACTGACAGTGTTGTTGTCGGCAGCAGCGGCGGCGGGCGGAGGCGCTGGACGCGGCCAGCTCTTCTCGGCGGGAGAAGGACGAGCCTACAGTCTGCTCAGCTCGGTGCTGCTCAACGACGCCGGCGCCGGCAAGGACGTCGGCTTCCAGGTGACTGGCGTCGTGACGGCGGGCGCCGTCTGGCAGGGCGCCGCTGGCAAGCTGCTCCGCCTCGAGGTAAAGCTTCTTACACAGTATCAAACTTCAGCATTTCACTTTACGTTTCCTTTCCTCCGACGAAACCACCAATACACAATACAATATTGTAAAGTCAAGAGTTCAGACAGAAGAATATCGGTTCTGCGAGTTTCGTAAAAATGTGTAGCTTGTTACGTAAATAATTATATTATCCAGGAATGCATTTTACGCGCCTTTTATTTTTAAATAGTCTTAAATTTTACATTAGAAGTTTATTTCAAAACAACAAACTTACTTGTTTACTTTATTAAAATATGCCAATTCATATATTTCCTCTTCACATTATATTTGTTTGCCATTTATTTCATTTAAGAAGAGCTTTGTTTAATATACCGATATTAAAATCGCCGTACAATAAAATAACGCAATTCTCACATAACCTCTGTTAGATTCTCGGCAAAATGGCTGCTTGACTTTGACTTCGACTTCAAATTTCAACTTTTCGAAATGGTAAAGTCAAAGAGTGCTTGACTTTACCTTTGACGGTTCCAGTGTGTCAAGCTCCATAAGAAATGTGTCGAAAAGCAAACGTAGAGTCAAGTTGTCAATTGTGTAAGGGCCTTAAGTCCTCCCTCCCTCCCTCCTGTTCTTCTTTCGCACACTCACGCGTTTGTTTTTCAATTTTCGCGCTAGTGGTGCTCTTGGATTTACCGTATTTTGGCCAAACTTTTAGGTAAGCCTACTTACCGTTTTAACTGTTAAACCTATAAGCTGTTTACTGTAAAGTGAGCACTTTTGAGGTCCCAGTTTCTTTTTCTTGTGGCCATTTATTATCCTTTAACAACTTTTAAAATAAATATTGCCAAGTAAGTAATAAAAACAGTGCGTATATTTCACGGCACACATAAGTTAACATCTAAGGCTAAAATAAAATATATTTATTGACTATTATACCAAATGAGAGGGTTTTCAAAAGTGCTCAATTTACCGTAAATAACCTTTAATAAAAGATTTATCTATTATTTATATTTATTCTGGTCATATTTATGGTTGTCTTCGATGCTATGTTAACACCCATTTGGTTTTAGGCAACGTTGCGAGTGCGATTGAAGTGTTGAAATCAGTATATTATTTATTGAAAGATTTTTTAATTGCGTATTTTTAAAACCATTTATGAAGTCGCAAAGCAGTTTTGCCAAAATTTTCCATGTCACTGCCTTTGTTCATATGTTTGTGTGTACAGATATTTTCCATCACTGTTAAATTCATGTGAAGGGGCAGTAAAGACAAGCTGTTACGTGTTAAATGGCTGTAGGCAGTTGTAACCCCCCCCCCCCCTACCAGGCCGCTGTATAAAATAATAATACACCCGCAATTAGACTACCGTTAGGTGGCGAGCTCTCTCACCTCTCCCTTCCGCTCTAAGCTCCTCGTCAACTCCCTTCCTGAACCTTCCAACCCCCCTCACAGATACCAATTCCTCCCGCAAAACATTCCTCTCCACATAGACCTCACAAACATGGACCTGACATGGATGCAAGACCTTGACATGGACTGCCTATACCGCTCCGTTCTCCACCACATCCTCTGAAGCTTTTCACTGTTGTATCCTCTCCCTCTAAACAACCCCTTACTTAGCTTGCAGTGTAGCCCTCCCCATCCTCCCTCTTCATTCACCACCCTGTACATCCTGACTAACCGTTCAACTTTCCTCCTGTGATTCAATGAGCTTCACCCCATTGCTTTCATCATCACTGATGGCCTATAGTCCCCTTCATACTTACCATCCTGCCCCTGCCTTCTCCACCTACCCTTCACCCATCTTGCTGCCATTCTCTGCGCCTTCTGCAGTTCTCGCACCTTCGCCTCAACATACGGGTCCCATACTGCCACAGCACATTCTAACATCGGCCGTACAATTCTGCCATACGCCTTCTCCTTCAACATAGCTAACTCCCTTCAGCACATTTCCCAACATACCCAGCGCCCGTCTTCCCTTTGCAACCACCCTCTCCGTCTGTTTTTTTTTCCATTTGAGGTCTTCCTGCGATGCAATCCCTAGATACTTATATTCTGCTGCTTCTTCTATTTCTTGCCCCTCCCATCTGTACATGACCATGCTTATCACCTTCCTTGTAAACCTCACTACTATAACAAATTCAGTGACAGTAATGATACGACTAACTCGCAGTTTATAGATAAATTAGGTTTGGGCCTCCTTTTGCTGTTATTTAAACGCATGAAGAGATTAACAACGATAAGATTTATTTTGTCATATGATTTATGATATCCTGTCCATGCCATCTCCCTGGCCTATTGATATACCCAATCGGTGTGGCATATTGTTCAGAAACTAGCAATCAATCTTGCTTAAATGGAAATCCAACCTATGGCGATCGATTTTAGACACTTTACCAGCTACCTAATCTGGACCGAACTGACGTCTTCATGATCGGCATCGAAGCTCATAACATGTTTCGTGTAGTAAGAAAAGATTGAAAGCCTGTCGTCGATTTTCAACATTTTTTCAGAGACCTGCAGTATTATTATAACTGGTAGAGAGAGGGGCGGAGGCAAAAAAAAAAGGTTATTGTCAAGAAATAGAAATTGTATAGACGTATATTTTGAACGCCATAGTTGGCGCATTGCGAGGAGGAAGCATTCTACCTTTCTCCGCATTGGTCGTCTACAGTTTTTGTCCAACGAATTCCAGAATCCTTGTGGAATCTCCTTTTATGTTTGTGGCCGTGCCAGCGAAGCGAGGTGAAATCCAGCGAGTGCGCATAAGTTTGGTCGATTGTTCTCGCGGGCTGTCGAGGCGAGAACAGTGCAATGCAACTGAATACGGCAGCACAATGAACTGCGATTGCAGTTTCCCAAATAGCGTTGTTTGGCTAACGTCCAACAACGTATTTAGATGCCGAATGTTATTGAAATAAGTAAGAGGAAGGAGGGGGGGGGGGCTATAATAATAAGGGGTCAGACAAAGTACACAGTTACAGTCTTGTTAATTTGGAGTTAACTGAAACTTTAAAGGTCACGAGTAAAAATTATTTGCACCGACTTGAGCAACCCTGCTTCGAAATCATGAACGGATTAAAATTAAAGATGTGTTATTATTTAGCAGAAGCCTTACTCTGATATGCATGAAACAATGGGAACTATTTACAGCATTACACGTTTGTGAAGTTGGTAAGTCACTAAACTAGTTACAATAGACCAGCTGCAAAATTTTTCAGCTTGTATTATTTTTAAATAATCTAAATTGATAGCAGTGTTGTGTGCACGAAACCTCAACGCAATAAGTAACCAAGGTTTCGGACATATTTAACTGGAGCGCCTTCTTACAATGCGTGGAGTTTTGGGTTCGAATCCCAGGCAAGGCACGAGCATGCGTTTCTCTTCTATGCGTAAGATCAAGTTTGGTTTGTGAACCATTCCCAATTCAGTCATCCAGCATGAAATGGGGCGTGAATAAGTAGCCAATAAAAACTCTGCTTTTTTAAAGAAAGAAGAATCAATAAAATTTTTAAAATGAGCTTAGTTTTTTTGTTTTGCTACATACAAGATGATTCACGAGGAGTTACTGTCACTCACAGGGCTTATTCCTTTCATCATTTGGACAGAATATGCCGTATACATGTAGGTCGTATTCCCAATATTTACAGAGTAATGAAACATTTGAAAAATGACTAATAAAATAACCCTTTTAGAAGTAAATACAGTGATGTATTATTACGTGCTGCAGCTGGCGCCGACTCAATTGCCCCGCGCCGTAATCGGAGACCCACCTTGCCATCCCCTCTTCCTGGAACGATGCGCTCGTGGCTGCCTGCCTCCCCTCTGGGAATCCCGTGAATGCCACAGTGGCGAGACTTGCTGACGTCACAGACCTCCTCTCGCCTGCTAAAGTTTCCGATACATTTAGCGACGACGCAAGAATGTTCTGATGAGACTGGCTGGCGCCTCAGCCCTCCGCGAAGCATCACGCGAGTTGGGGAAGATTCTAGGTGGCGGCCTAAGACACTAACTGCCGCAACCCAGCGGCCGGCAGTCTTTGATGGAGGCCGTCTGGCGAGTGTGCGCGAGTGAAGGGAAGTGTGGACGACGACTGGAGATTGCAGGACGACGGCGAGTGAAGTGTTCGTGGCTTGAATGGACGAGCGGGTGTGAAACCGATGAGTGAAGCCTACTGTGGGTGAGGGCGCTTGGAGGACTCTAGAACATTGCGACTGGCGGGACATGGACTGAACTGAGGTGGGACTGAATGGAAATGTAATACTGATTTTATTGTAAATATTCGAACTGTCAAATATGAATGCATAAATTATAAAATAATTTAATAGTATTATCAGACCGTATTGTTTAAAGTTGAGCATCACAATTGCGCCTAACAAGCTTACTAAAGATGTTCACAAATGTTTCCGTCTACTTCCATACACTTGGCCGCACATTTATGAACCGCGCATGTTGCTCTATAGTCCATTCACTGCTAAAACAGACTTAATCAACATTTGAAAAAACACCCTACCCAATAGCTGCATGCATAGCTAGTAAAAAAAAATGTGGCGAGAGTGGGTACAGTACGAGCTGTCTTTGACTTCTGTAGCGGCATGCATGATACGTGCAAGTAGTTCGTCGCGTGTTTGTGCAGTCCTGTGGTACACGATATCCTTCATCCATCCTCATACGCAATAATCTAGGCATTTCCGATTTGTCAAATTACTCTGTAAATATTGGGAATAGGACCCACATTTATATGACATATTTTGCTCCAGATGGTGTAAGGAATAAGCCCTGTGAGTGGCGGTAACTCCTCGTGAATCGTCCTGTATTTGCTGACTCAACTGCTTCTTCTCGTCCTGTTAGGTGTGATTTTAATAGCTTAGAATCGTACCAAAGGCAGAGACAGTTGGGGCTTATAACATTGGATTTCCTTCTATTTCCGAGCAGCAGTCGATCTCGAGTTCTCCAACTCCAGGGTGTGTGTGTGTGTCGTATTTTTGCACCAAATCAGATTACAATGAAAACAAACATTCTGCTTTGTGTGGTGTGATGCCTAGTTTTTACAATGTAGAGCATCGCGCCCGAAGTTCCCATTTACCAACTGCAGTTTCGCTTTGCTGCAGTAGCAGTTTTTTTTGCTTACATTGTATTATACCAGTGTTTCATTGCGACTGACTGTGCACTGCTAAACTGCTTCCTCTAGACCTAGTATCCCACCTGGAGATACTTCCTAAGACTTCTTTCATGCCCAAGTCATTTCAATCTGTCCATTAATAATACCACAGATGTCTGTGTAATATACAGTATGCGTATGTGGTAATTTACTTATCAACCGATTACCTCGGAGCCTGCGCCCCGCATTGAAGAAGTGTATTTCAGGTTCTCTAAATGATGTCGCTAGATGGCAAATGATTCACAGAATTTCAGGTTCACAACAGTCAGGTACAAGAACAAATAAATGTTCTCGTATATTCGGCTTAAAGAATTATGCAGAATAAAATAAAACATGTCAGATTTTATCGTGTCGTCTTCTCTACGATTACCGTCCATGACAGTGTGGTGTAGTGATGCAAAAATATACTATAGGTGCCAGTTTCGCTGGGTCATACATCTCATGTGATTATGATAAGAAATAATTGCCATTACGTATACCCCAATGCTCGTATGTATAATATAGACTCCCTAAATGTTTTGTTATATATATTTTTTCGGACATGGAACGAATCCTGTGACTAACATGCTTTCTATCACTGTGCTCAGTGCAGTGTGTCTTGCCCCTGCTGTACCACATCTGTGTTCTGTTGTAGTTGTCGAACCCGCAGCTGCACATAAAGTCTCGCAAGGCTCCAGCTCCAGAGGGCTTCATTGTGCACTCCTCCAAGCTGGAAGGCCTGGAGAACGGCCCATTCTTCGTGCACTGGAGCGCCGGCAAGGTGGAGCACGTGTATATTGCAGAGAGCGAGCCGCTGTCGATGGCCAACCTGAAGAAAGGCATCGCCAGCCTCTTCCAGGTGATCACTAGTGCAAAATTCTTGATACTTAGAAAGGGTAGAAGGGATGTTGTACTACTTGGTCATTTTGTAATTGCTTGGGAAACTCTTATATTTAAACTATTACACCGTAAAGCCGGCGCTAGTTATATAGGCAGTGTATTGGTGAAGTACTTGTATAAAAGAACTGTAAGGAAGTACGTTTCCCACAGAGTACAATTAGTTGTGAGAAATTGAAGCTCTGCGTGAAATGTAATGAGTATTGCGCATGACCAATGTAAAGTATCATTCTTCACATAAGATAAACTTAACTCTGACAAAAATAATAAAATATAAATGCTACCTTAAAACCAGTGGCGTCTCGTTAGGGCAAGCAGTGCTTGCCCAGACAGTTTCTTGACAGTAGTGTATTTAAAATAAATATTCAATTTTAACTTATATTTAAGCTACGTTAAGGTAACTTTTCACTCATGCGGTACACATTATACTCAGTAAACAATACTGTATATTATACGAGAACAACTTGTTCGTTTGCTAGCAAAACCAATAAGTTTGGAAGCGCTGTAAGTAATACTTTCAGCAGGTAGGCGGTCGCAATGGTTTCCCGGCCGACGGAGGGGAGGCAGGGTAGGAAGATCGCCCGGGGAGGAGCGGGGATTATGGCTGTGTTAATCTGTGTTAGAAGCTAGATGGTAGTGCTTTTTTCGTCAAACTGAAACGGACATAGCCGAAGCTGGCCTAGCCGCAGGCAATTGGCGTCGTGTAGTTTACAGTAACTAGATCGATGCGTGGGCAATTTCGCATGCACAACACAAATTATATTGTTCTTATTTCATTTTTCATTCGGGAAAATTTTATGTTAAAAAAATATTGATATTTTTTACAAGCGGTGTAGTTTATATTTACGTACGAAAAAATGTTTAAATGGCACCATTTTGCACCTTGAAATCTAAATTTTCCCGGGGGAGGACCCCCGGACCCACTTCCCCTTTTATTGGGTGATCGTCACTACTGTCCCCTGCACACAGTAGCTTGCCCATGAAATTATAGCATGCATCGCCACTGCTTAAAACACTATATTCACACTTGCACCTTAATAGATATGAAAGCACCATACTGTGTACACACTTGACATAAGGCAGTGATAAAACAAATACACTGCACATAAATAATTACATAATAACCATAAAGTATTACCAGAAATTCTAACATAACACTTACTTGAAGAAGGCTTTGAAAATAAACAAATAAAATAAAAATAACACACACACGTAATATAAACAAGTACTGAGAACACTCTCGCAATATTACTCTTCAATAGCAAAACACAGGCACTGAATTATAATTTACATATTTAAAAAGGCCACAGAAACAAAAGAAACAAAAATAAATACACACTGATGCACTGGCTGGGTGTACGCTGTTGCCCTCATGTGGCTGTTGGCTGTGTTGTAGCTGGCGATGTGAAGAACAGGCTAAGGGCTGACACGTGGCACATGTCATGCTGGATATTGTCGCTGGTTGGCAGATTTTCTTGGGGATCTCCCATTTCCACCCATCTTGCATTCTGGTGGTGCTCCACTCTCACCTCGTTTCACCCTCATCTGCTCTCAAGACCTATGTGTTAAGAGCTGCTGAAATCTCTCCACTCCACTCCACTACATTTTAATGCAATAAAGAAAATGAAACTAGTGGCACCCATATCAGCATCTGTGTCACAGATTGTAATTTTACTTTATGTACATTAAAATTAGGAAAGTGACAAGTCTTATATTTTTCTATAAGTTTCTATTCATTATTATTTTTACTATTGTAATGGAGGTAATGAGAACTAATATTTTCTGTTTTCAGTTTCAAACTCAAGATACTGAGACAACAGAAAAGGATGCTTCTGGCAAGTGTGTAGTGACATACAAGACTGTAAATCCTTACACATTTGAGAAAACGAAAACTAATTGTATCTCCAGCAAGCAAATCCCATACATACTTCACCCTGACCAGGTAAGAAAACCTCAGTCTGTTCATGGCTGAATGTTAATGGGCAAAAAGTAATTTTAGCAAGATAAATATTTACTATTGAAAAATTATGAGTTAGATGTAATATTATCATGTGGAAGATAATTTTATGTTTTTCAGTGAAGGTTGTTATCGCAGTTAATTAGTAAACCAGTAGACTGAAATAGATGTGCAGATGTAGTCCTAGGGCGCCAGGCCCTGATTTCGTACACGGCCACGTGGTGAGCAAATACCCACCAGGGTCGTTACGTTGCCACGTGGCAAAACGCTTAACATCAATATATACTCTTCTGCTCCATTGTAGACCACAGAGTATGCCAAATGCAAGTACAGGGAGGCTGGTCACTTAAACGTAGGAAATAAGTGACCATGTGCATATTAGATCCGAAACTATCCTGCGTTTATTACACATTAAATTGACACTAAAATGTGCAAGGCGCTACACAAACTCAAAGTAATATTACGGAATAATACAAAAGTTCTGTGGCACAATAACACGTGATCTCTCTTCCAAACCAGCCCGAGGTAAGTACACTAAGTCACATCACAAGAACAAGCCCTAAGGTGAAATTATTATTTAAGGGCCTGACAGTGCTGAGTTGTATGAAGCAGTGTCAAAATGCATTGGAAAGGCGGTAGAGATTATGTCACATGTTCAGGCAAGCCATTTTGACTGCGCTAGATGCGGTGATTTTAAGGCCAATGAGGTTTGATGTTAAGGAATGTTTGGAAATGGTGAAGTTTACCCGGTAGGCACCAGGCATTGTCACTGCGATGCCACGAAGTTCTGGCAGAGCATACTCTTGTGGACCTGAGGGTTGTTTGGCCAACTACAAAAGCGTTGTCCTCTTGTCAGGAAACCGGTACTCCTTTAATAAAATATGAAGTTACATGCTACTTATGCTGTGGCCTATCTTGGCTGACCACATGCCCCAAAATCATTTAAAACAACTAAGCAATACATTGAGAACACTGAATGAGCTCATGTAACATTTGTGGATCACACTTTCAAATATTGACAGGAAGTTGAGGGCCTGCGTTCTTAAACACACAGAGGTGAGATGAAAATAAAACCTGTGAGTTCACCCAACGTGGTTTTATTTCCTGTTAATCACATATTCCACAAGAGAACAACTTACACGGGTTATCGGGCTTCAACCCACAGTCTGGGGTAGTTCTGTGAAAAATGGCCCGAAGCCGAAAAATGATTACATGTGCAATTAAACTTCCCCAGGTAATGCAAACACTGGAGAAGGCAAGGGGTGATGTTTCCGTGTGGCTAAATCAAAAACTGTTCCAGAAAATAAAATATTGAATACTAAAATGATCTGTAAAAAAAAAAAAAGATTCTGGGCGCCCAGGTGTGCGCGACTTGAAACTATGATGTACACGACTGACTCCTACAGATACTGGATGATGACTAACTGGCAGATATGCCGTGCTAGTCAGCTTTGGTGGGCTGGCGCGTCACGTGGTACTACTTGCTGGCCCAATTTGCACAAACTTATGCTAAAACATGGCACACTTGCAATATTAACTATTCATAAAATACTCTGAATTATAACAACATAAAGTACACTTGTCCGTGTGTGAATGAAATGGAATGATACACGTGAGGTGAAAACATTACAGTGGCATAATAAAAAACTCCCATTAAAACAATATGCACTGCTGGCGTTTCACAGGACGTCCTGATTGTCCCCTTTATCTAGCGTGTGTCCAGCACTCGTCTTTAAACCCTTTTAGGTAATTCACCTGCCCTATTTGCATTTGCATATCCCTCCACTTGGTACTACATTTGGCCACTCTGGCCGTACGCCTCACTATTCACACACACTTCACTGCTCGTGCGCTGCACGAGACGCGCCGGTGCGCTGTCGCACGAAGGTAGAGTACAAATCTCTGCTGCATTGCTGAGCGGGTGTACGGCAGGCAAACTGTCTTAACAGGAGGGAAGGCGGTAGGCGTCAGGCCCTTCAAGTCAGCGGAAGGGCCAGGTCGGCTGCAGGGACAAATGAAAAAGTATGCATAAAACTATTTAACAGACAGAATTAACAGATTAGTGTAAGCAAAGTTGAGACTCCCGCAGGTCATGCGGAACGCACATGTCCAGCTTTAGCTCCAAGGATAGACTAGCGAATGACCATTGGAAGCGGGGGGAACACTAAGCCCGTGCCGGAAGTGGAAGTCCCCGTGATAACCATGTGCGTGGAGAATGAAGCGTGATTGAAATGGAAGGAAACACACTACACTAATCATAAAAACATGTACAGGAGTGCACTACAAAATAAATATATAAAATGCTTGTTTGCTAATTTACAAATTAGGCACAGGAGTGCACTGCAAAATAAATAGATAAAAATAGTTTTGGATGCCATGCTAACAAAGTAGTTACCTCTTGCTTTGCTTACATGCATTTTATTGATTTGGTTGTGTTAGGATTAGGTTCCATTGGTCATTTATATCAGACATTTTATTACTGTTGCAGCATTAAGCCTAAAATTTATATAATATTGACATTTGGCCTATATAATGTAGCCTAACAAGCATTTGATTTAAAATGTATTTTGCCTGTAGAAATTTTGCCCCAATGTGCATTTCACCTATGGGCATTTGTGCTTTCATGAATTTTGCGTACCAACTTTTTGCGTAATATTATTCTGCCTGGCACGATTGAAGTCAGGAAAGGAAAGATGGGTGTTCCACTCAAGTCAGAGTTTCATCAAACTTTTCTGTTATTTCATTGCGAGCACATTTAAACTTCTTGCCCTATGACTGGAGAGTCCCTTGTTGGCTACAGAACTGGTAGCTTGTGTGTTTCAGCTGATGGGGGTGGCAGTGAAGTCGCAGAGGGTGGCTCAGTATGTGCTGACCCAGGATCTGTCTGCACTGCAGTCAGCAGTGATGACGGAGAGCCACGAGATGATGGTCCTACTGCGAGAGGAGGCTGGCAACGTGGTGCGTGCAACTCAAGAGATTGTGCTTACCGGTATGTTCAAACCACAGGGCTGATAAGCAACCCAGCAAGATCAGTTATGTATTGAATGAGGCTATGCAAAGAATATTTGTTGCAGTTGCTTGTAATGTAGAATAATGAACGAGAGTGACTACATTTTTTACGGCACAGCACATCTAATACAAAAGAACATTGTACTTAAATACTTTCTAGATGGTGGGAGAAAATTGATATCCACAAACCTCCGTCTCACAGGCTAAATGTTACTGTCAGTTCAGTAGCATCTGCCGCTGCGATATTCAGCAGTATTTTACTTTTGTTTTGGACACTTTTATTCTCTAAGTAGTTACGGCTGTTCCTACTGGCTTCAAGTTGTACCAAAATGTGACATTTAAACCACAGCCAGTTTTCGTGAACGTACTTTCTAAGTTTAACTGCGGAGAGAGGTTAAAGTAAACAATGCTAAACTTTCCATTATATCAATAGGTTAGATTCATTCCATACACTTCAAAATTTTACATATTTTGTTTTGCCCTTGTACACATTATGGCACGCTTCTCCTCACCTGTATTATCTCTTAAATTACAGTCACCATCTAACATTATTTCTGTCATCCCTACCATGTCTGATGCTGCCAACGTACAATGCACTGCCACCGTCAATCTGTCATGTTTAAGCTGGACTCTGGGCCCATATTTATCTCTGTTAACCACTGTTCCTGTCTTAATGAATTCATATGAAGGTGTACTGGCAAGGGAGTGAAGCTACCTACCAACCTCCCAACTGGCATGTTAGAGTTTCCAGATGTCTGTAGAACAATTTGTGTTGTTGTCTGCAAGTGGCTAGTTAAACTCACGTGTAGTGTATCCCTACGACCATAGTCGCTGCTAATCATCAACCCTGCTTGTTAACATCAGTCCTTTCGGCACTTAAAGTCAGCGTTCGGCCTCGCACTTATTCTCTGGTCATCTTATCGTGTAGCGTTTGTGAAGAAAAGTTACAAGTAATTAGTACATTTTTCTGGCATCCTATGTACCAGGACTGTTGCCAGCCATGGTCAAAGCTGGGGCTAACCATTGTACTATACACTGTTGAGATGGCCAGTCATGTATTACAAATATTTACAACATCCCATGTTGGTGATTGGCAATTATTGTATAGCTGCTGAACAAAATGTATACTGTTCCTTTTCAAAGGTTACACCTGATACATAATATGCTGTCTGTTAAACTATGTTACACAGTTCTTTGTAAAAGAATAATGGTCTGAACTGACAGCGTCAGATATTTGTACTTGGCATGTGTACCATCACTCATCAGCTTTAGAATGGGCAGGGGGCATAAACCTCATCAATGAAAACCAGTTCTTACCTTGCACATTGTCAAATATACCTCGTGATTTGATGACATCATGTAAATGAGATTTAATTGAAATAATTGCCATAACATTTATATGAAGTAAGAAATATTACATGCAATATTCAAAACTGTTGTTCTGATGCATGACCTCTTTCTACATATAATTTAAACGACTTCTACTCATCAGTGCAAATGAACCGACAGCACCTTCAACAGAGTTTGAGTTGCCGCCACCAGTAACGTGACGTCAGAAATTGTTCTACCTACCCACGGCTTCACACCATATATATTATTCATCGGCCGAGCCACCGAAGCCATGCAGCGAGAAGAACAGAGTACAGCAGCATGCCGCTAGATGCCACTACCAGTACCTTTGCGGAGATGTGAGCCTGGATTCAGCTCTGGCCACTGGCATCACACGCACAGAGGATCTATGGCACACATTTCGCAGTTGACCCCCCCGCCCCCCCCGCCACCCTCTCCAAGTCAACCCCCTATGTCAGACCAGCAAGGGGCACGCCACCGAGGAGTATAAATAGAGGGCCGCACCAGGGCTCATCTTCAAGCAATTTACATCTGTCTCGTTCCTTCACTGCACCGTTCAGTGCCACGATAACCATCAGCTTCTACCTTGGTCTTCATTGCGTACTAGTGGTACCACGGACGTATCCGCTCCTCAAGACTTCACCGCACCTTCGGGGGCTGTAGATCCTTCTCTTCACCAGTCTTGCATCACAGCGTTCAGAGAGACACGTACCGGTTCCTTCTGGACAACAGTCGTAGTGTAGTCTAAATTCAGAGTTGTTTTGATAGCCACTTTACTGCCTACTCTGTTAGTCTAGGAGCAGGTAGCCTTCACCTGTGTTCACGTAGGGTGTTAGACTTCCGCAAACACACGTGGGTAGGAGGTAGTACTTTAGTACTTCACCATCACTGTCTATTTCCGTAAAAAAAAATAAAGACTGTTTTACCAACTTACAAATATCACTCTCGTAGTCATAGTATCTCCTCATAAATATTGGGCCCATAAGAGGGCCAGCAGGTGACAGGGACTTTATTCTCTCTGTTCAGACATGTAACACGAAACCACAGTACAATCTTGGAAGGCCACCCATTCACTGCACTCCTGTGGTGAACCGTAGAGCCACAACATTAGGATACTGCTCCCTAGGGATTGGACTGCCAGTCTAGAGTTTGCTCTTCTCATCGCACACTAGCGGTGCCGAGAGGGATACTTCTCTGGGTCTGGGAAGACCAACTCTTGCAGGACCTCATCTCCATATTGAGATGGTACCCAATGCTACACCGCTCACCCGACCCCATACCTTTGGTACTGGAGCTGGAGGAGGAGTTACGACATTGGCTGGCTGTTGCTATACGCACACATTTTACACACCTCCACCTCTACGAAGTCCGATCATATGATTATCTTTTGCTCATGATATTTAATCGTAGTGGCGGTGTTCATAAGAGGGCGAAATGATTAAAAGCTGCCTCTAATTATCCATGGGAGCTTTACTGCCTCCCGGCTGGGTTCGCGTATCTCAGTCCATGAGAATAGGCAACCAAACTCTGCAGGCTCTCTGTACCAGTTCCGCCAGCTTACGAACCTGTTACGTTTGAACTGCCAACCAGAGTCACAGAGGGTTACCATCCAGTCGTACAGACCTACCTCAGTGGCCAGGATATAGCACTAAGACTCATCACCTGCAAGACGCCGGGAGAACCAGGAACCTCAGTAGATATCGAAACCTGCACCACCAGGCCGACCAGCACAGCCATATCAGGGGTGGCCCCTAGTGCGCACCAGTTGCGTCACAGCCGGCACTGCCGCAACTGCCAAGCATAAGCCTCCCAGGTATATCCGAAAGAGTGATCCCGCTGAGGCGGAACATTGCTCGCAGAGCCAGACTTATCCCTTGCAACAGCCGACCCGTCCAGTACTGTACATAGGCCGAGCTTGTATCCCATGCAGGGATTAGGGATAACCACCGCTCAGGTGCTTCTAGCCTAGCACCAATCAAAATTGATTTGGCCTCGCGACAAGATAACTGCCGAAGTCTGTCATGCGTCGGCTCACAAAACATAAAGTATGTTAGAATGTAATGTTTTTCCAAAAGGTATTTTTCCTAAGTTATACCAGGAGATAAAAGATGCAGCAGCTTTTATAGAAACTGATTTCAAAATGTCATTGTAAAACACAATCCTTTAAAGGAAAATCTACACTTTACTTGATGTGTTTTCCTTTAAGTATATAAAAGTTGACCTGACCACTGGCAGTGAAGCAAGGGCAACTACCATTTAACTAAAGAGAAGTCCATGCAACACACAGTCAAGAAAGGCAGATTGTTACATGTCGCCACCATCACCCCTGCTAGTGATGCCTATGCATGTGTATGCGAGTTACTTAGACATTCAGTTGTTTCTTTTAGCAATAATTGTGTCAGATCACAGAATTATTTATCCCACATAATAAACAAAAAGTGAAAGAGCACAGAACTTAAAAGTGGCTATGCACAAGTGAGGGAGTTATTTTGTGTTTAGCATGAGGTAAACTGGCTTTCACTGTAGATATGTATTGTACTAATATTCTAAAATTTCAGTATCTTTTATTATTTAGAAATTGTTCCTAATAGCTAATTCGAACATATTAATTCCCCTACTTTCTTGTTTAAAAAATAAAATTAAAGATAGTGAGCTTTCCAAGCGACAGATTTTTCTCCTAGCTTATCAGAATATGTGGGTGGTCTTTGTTCACTGCAATTGTAGTGCATAATCAGTCTCAGTTTGTACTTGTGGGTGCATTTTGCTAATGGTGATTGCTATGTGCTTGAGTGTTTCACAATTGAAAACTTTTAGTTAAAGACCATGTTCTGCTGCATCCCTTCAAAACATATTTTGACCATTGGCTGAACCTGATTCTAATGTTTGTATAATGGTTTCTTTACTGGCACTCATGTTCGAGCGAGTTTTGATTATTGTAATGAGCTTAACTCCCCTTCCTCATTTCTTCAGCATTCTTTGATTTCATCCATAACCATACAGACATTACTACAAACACTATTCTCCATCTCAGCCATATTTATTCTACTACTTCCTGTTTTTCCCATTACCAACCTCAGCCATCTAATTTCCCGACCTGCACCACAGTTATCAACCTTGGAATGAAATTGCAATGGCTAGCAGAACAATATTGTTTTTGTAGAGACGCCTGTGACAATGTTACCAGTGTCTGGAGACACACTGGACGAAGCGCTGAAGGAACTGGAGGCCACATCAGGGAAGAAATACAAGAAACAGTTGCTTGTACTGGACAGAGAGACAATGACTTGTCAAGAGGACTGCCCGTCGGTACGTCTAGACTGCTCTGTGTGCTTTGGAATTTGTTTTGCATAATGTATTGAAGGTGATGTAGAGTAACTACGAGTTGCAGTGTCTCATATTAATGATGAGAGAAGTAAAACTATAGTAGTGGTGTAGATAAGTGAGGGAGCATTTGTCTCGTGACTTTGTGATTTTTCCACTTGTTCTCACTTACTTCGGCAAGTTTTTAAGGCGATGGGCTTCTGGCCAGAAAGAATAGTTATGTGGAGATTTGTTAAACCAGAATGAATGTCTTAATATATATGGGATTCTTCCAATGTTTCCTTTCACAAGATGGTGAGGAGGCCTTTCACAAGATGGTGAGGGGGAGTTTGGTGTAGTAGTGTCATCTGATGGACTTGAACATCTTCAAGAAGTTCCCGCAAGTTTATATTCTAGCCAAATAATATGATATTTCTGTACATGTGAGCCATGCAGCTACGCTGAAGTGGGGATGTGGGGAAGGGGAGGAACCTGTCATTCCTCCCAGTGTGTTCTTGGAGCGTATGTGGTATTTAGGCCTGTTCTCTCAACCTGTGCTCTGAATAGAAGCTGGATTGGAAATGTAGCAGTATGGGATTAAGTGGGCTCTTTTTATGTCTCTGTCGTTAATGTTTATGGTTTTTTTTGTGGGCAGTTCTCCTTCTGGACTAAGGGAAGACTGGGCTAAGCCATGATAAATCAGCAGTCGTAGTATAAACATTGCATTGGTGTGCATGTGTTTTCTTTCACCATCCTTCTCTCTTTTCTTCACTGGAGGCTACCCTCATTCACAGAGAGTCATTGCCCTTCATTTTTACAAAAACAGTAAACCTGCGTAACTAAACTCCTACTTTCTACATCAAAATATTAATTTCTCGAAAAAAAATGACCTGACGGGCATTATCTACACAGATGAATCCTGTACACTAAAACTCTTGGCTGGGAACTACCAGAGCCCATAGATATTGGAATACACATGTGGAGAGCTGAGACCAATTGGATAAATAATGTATCACAATGAAAATCTAAACAGTTGTTGGCGAACAGTCAAATCTTTTATTAATTAATGTGACACTGTTCCCCCCCCCCCCTTCAAACACATCCTGCAGCAGAAACCTGAGGGCCTTGCTTTGAATCTGGAGCAGGTCTTCCATGCTAATGCTATACGTAACTACCCCCAACGCACTAATGCTATTTATGACAAATTATCCTTCCACCTGCAACAACTGACAGAGCACCAACATTATGTTCCCAAAGCTGCAGGAAGGTATCTAACACACAACTTCAAAAATAGCAATCCATTAGCCTGCCGAGTGTACTTTTGATAATTTTAATAAAGTTATACTCAACAGACTTGAAAAACATATAGTGAATGGAGTTTTAATACCAAACGAGAAGTTTGGTTTCAAATAAGCACTTCACAACACACCAGCATGCGAGATTAACTGAATATATAATCCAGAGTCTCTGCTGGAAACAATACACAGTCACAGGATTTCTTGATTTCAAAAAGCATTTGATAGGGTATTTCATGCAGGCTTTTTATAATATCTATACACTATTAATTTTCCCAACTGCTTTATCATACTACCACAACCAAGCCCTTTAATTTGTGTAGTCTTCTCCTCTTTTTCAGCAGGGATGGGGCATGAACCAAGAAGAGAGTAAGTTTGATATCTAGAAAGAGAGAGTAGATAGATATGGATACATAGAGAAATATGGGTAGGTAGAGAGGAGATAGAAAGCTGGATAGGTAAGGAGAGATTATATAAAATTATGTTTGTGTGCAGACCTACACCATTACCTACAAGACGTTATAGGCTGTTCACGGTAAAGCAAGCACTTTTTAAGGCCCTTCTAAATTTTTCCTTTCACCAAATTTCCATCTTCCAGTTTTTTTTTAATATGAACATTTCAATGTGACCAATAAACACAGCGTATACATACCACCACCCTCAAAATGTAATGCCTGAGGCTGCAATAAGATATATTTATTAGTGGTTAATGCCTTTTGCGAGGACCTTAAAAGTGCTCACTTTTCCGTGAACAGCCTACATCAAGCTTTTTCTTGATTTGATCAGATTTCTGTCTCCTCTGAGGTGGATTGCCATCCATCTTGTAGGCTAGACTCGTTAATTTATGTAATTTTGAATGGGTGTTCATCTTACTTGAAGTAATGCTTTGCAATTTAATTTGTCACACTCCGGCATCTCCCATCCTAGACCTCTGGAAACAACTTATACCACCCTAACTCCAAGCGTGCACCTATGGTCGCACTCTTGCTCTAACTCACTCCTATATGAGGCAGTGTGTCAACTAGAGTACACAATCTGTGGTGGACTAATCTAGGGGGTGAGAGTGCTGATTCACTCCGGGGTTGACTGAGTTACCCTTCCGCAGTGTAATAATATCTGGGTGGTGTTTAGCCTGGTCTGGACTAGTGGGACACTGGCTGGAGGAAGGGTGGAGAGATGGTGGAGGGTATCAAACCCCAAGATGAGTTTGATAGTAAAAGTCTCCCTCCCAGGGAGCTTGACCTTACTCACCATAAAGGCTGTCGAGAGTCGCGATGCCAGCTGTCACTAATAAATATAAAATATAATGTGGATGGTTAAGTACAAGATGGGGTGAACCAATACTGCCCTGGGCAACTCCTATTCAGTTTCCTTTACGCTATCGGGTTGTTGTATGGGACCGGCCTGGTTGATTTACACACAGGGACGAAATCAGTCAAGGCGATCACTGCCTTACATGTGCGTACAGGTTTTGGGGGAATGACAATAGTAAACGCCTTCCCGGCTGTGGTATGTACTTGACACGTTGTAGGAGGTGTTTTACTAACTGTGTACAATTGTGGCAAGGGCTTCGCTTCTGACTTGGGTTCGGGGAGTTTTAAGTAACTGAAGTGTTGTAGGTCTGTCCACGGCCAACAAGTACCTAGCAAGGAATCTAAATACGAGCTACAGTCGTCTGTAATGGGAGGTACTTCCTTGACCGGGTTAAACAATCTCTCTACTGATTGAGGACAGGGTGGAGCAGGTTCACTGTGTTGATTGGAGGTTGCTGATGAGTTCACTCTATAATGCCCGTCAGACTAGACGTCTCAGTTGGCTGTTGCGCCCACCTCCTTTCTTGTGCATTTGAATAATTACTAAAAATTAAATAAAAGAAACAAATATTCTAATTGGCTCGTAGCAATTACTTAAATTATTATGGCATGCTCACAACCTACCAGTGGCACTCAGGCCCTTCTGGGTTCCGTTTTATTCAGACGTACCGAGGTAATGAGTGTGTTTGAGAGACTGGATAGGTAAGAGCATTTCTCTGGACGGCTCGGGTGCACAGGACACATCCCAGGAGTTCCCGGTCTTGTTCAGACTATAGCCTTATTCAGACTATAGCCTTATTCAGGTGGCAGGAGTCGCATGAGGTTTGTCCCATTCGTCTCTAATCCAGAGTGGTTGCTTGGTTTCTAATGAACCACAAGTTACACTAAACCAGATTACACTTTTCTCTTATTGAAGCAACGAAAGGGGAGCAAAATGATCCGCATACAAGAACAAAGTTTGTCACAAACGTATTTATTATTATCTACATGAAAACACAAAAAATGTGTGACTGTATAAGAAATCAAAATTATTTAATGTTACGTTATGACAGTGAAGGCGAACCTGTGTTGTTAAAAAATAAAATAAGATAATTTGATATTTCTTATCGCAATTTGAATTGCGTGTCGTGAGGGGTGGTTGTCCAGAAGGGACGACATGTACGACCTGCTACCGTGGAGTACAGAGGAATGACTCGGGGTAATGAGGATGCAAGTGCAGGGGCGTCGAGTTACTCGGAGCTTCCCCGTTGGATTTCTCCGCATGCTGCAGGGTTGGAGTTGGATTTTCTTGGAAGTGGTAGGAGAGCCTTCTTCAGACTGGAGAGCCTTCTTCAGACTGGAGAGCCTTCGCAGACTGAGAAGAGTCTTCTGCAGACTGAGGAGAGCCCTCCGACCTTTTTCAGATCGGCGGGCCGATGAAGACTGGCGAGAGCTGAGTCACTTCTCCTTATGTAGTGAAAATTGCAGCTTGGTGGCTGCCACAGGGGTGCAGGGATTGCTAGCCTCATGTCGCAGGGGTTGTTTAAAACAGGGCAGTGGGTCGTGCCACAATTTCTTATCTCCCTTGTCTGGAGGCTGTTGACATATTTACTGCCTCTCCATGAGGCCCTGGCAGAGCAGTGATGACAATGGCCACAGGGTGCTGCTCTCTTTCAGCATCCCTGCTAAGTAGCTTCTTCCTCTCTACTGTGTTGGTGGCTCGGTGGGTAGAACAAGCTGCGACTTCGGGGGTGGCGACCGCATGTCCGTGTATGGGTGGGCAGTACAATTTTCATTTTATGTCAGCATGTCTGTAGTTGTCCGTACTGCATGGATCAACCCTGTAGGCCCGAGATTCATTGCCTGCCGGCATGTGACTTTCCCTGAATTGCTTTCACCGTGTAATGATGGGCGAAATCGTAGAGTAAAGCACGCATGCCCGCTGTGCAGTGGAAATATTCAGTATGTGAAATTTATAATATGTATTCAACTCCATAGTGCTTTTGGAAAATTTATTCATATTTATATTTAGTAAACCCTGCAAATTAATTGAAATGGAATGTGTTTGTATGTGCAGTTGGCAAAACTAGTGAAGGAAAATCGTGGTAACCTGCATGGTGACCAGCTGGGTACGTCCCGGTCAGCTGCTGCATTCATCAAGCTGCTAAATGTTGCACGTCAGGCAAACAAGGAGGAAATTAAAAAGGTCTTGAAGAGCTCTAAAAATGGAGAGATAGTGTAAGATGCATATTCTCAGTGCATAGCATGTTCTTTAATGTTCGTATTTTAATGTCTTGCAGAGTCAACAGAATAACTGCATAAGAATCTGTTCACTTTCTAGCCGTGAAATGTGCACAGTTTATCTTTAAATAACAATTTTGAATTTGTGATGTGCAAAAATTGGCAGTATACATCAAACATAATTTTCTGTAAGCTTAAAGAAAAATATTATTTGAAAATAGAAAATTCATATTTAGCCCCCGGTGGCTTTGAATAGTAATGTCTCATGATTTTGTATTCTTACAAAATACTAATCTCTCATTTCCATAGCCCCGTTAATAGCAATCCTCTCGAAATAACAACCCTTTTCCTGTGAACCATGTGAAACATCTTAGATTCGAGAGTTGACTGTTCTGCCATTGCGTCACATCAGCAGTGTACACGTAGGTGGCTGTAATTGCAGAAGTGGTAAATTACTGACACTGTATGTATTAATATTCAGTTTACTTTCGAAGTAGTTTGAGTTACAAGATGCATGACATCACAGCCTATGTTCATACAGGATAACTATTTGAGCCTCAGGATATGGAAAATTATGTACAAAACAAGACAATTGGCAATCCTATGTCCACCACTTTCCAATCGTGGGCATTGTTATATAAAAAATTCCATGGATTGAACCAGGGACCTCCAAAATGGGAGTTTAGTGTTTAATCTCTGAGCCAACTTTGTCAGCCTTCACATGTTACAGTTTTAATGCTTCTGCTGGTAAATATAGAATGTGCTCCTCAGCCACTGTTTTTGACCTTGCTCTGTTAAGATGATAGCTGTCCTTCCACATTGCATGGATAGCTTAGTTGCCAGTGTGGCCTATTAGTTATTTTGGTGCCATAACTAGAAGAGCTTGTTTATTTCACCTGTTGATCATGAACCAAGTAATTAATTATGTTCATTGATATTTCTACATGTGTTTTTCTGATAACCAGTGGGAAATTGTATATGCTTAACTAGTTAAAACGAGTATCATATCCTGAATTCTCTTTTTTTTTAATTTTCTTTGTACTATATCGTAGAGTAGAGCAGTTTGTTTTTCATACTGAACTATTGGTCACATTCAGCAGGCCCAGCATCAACAATCTGCCAAGAGACTGGTTCTCCAAAGTGTGTGTTTATTCTTACAGGACTGTTACTACATTATCATTTTTTGAAGTCCAGTAATTTACAATTCTTAAATAGTAATCTCTTTATATGAGGGCCGATTCAGAAGTCAAATCGTAGTTTGATTTATTCTTGTAAAACTTGTGTACATTCATTTGAACGGGTACACATTATGCAGGTAAAAGTTGTTTAACATCCTTCAAAATAATTTCCGAGGTTGTTTACCATCGACTGCATGAGATTAGTCAATGTGCACCACCTCTCGTCGAAATGCTGTGGCGATGTCTGCCTTATCGCTGGCAACAAACCATGGATAACCTCGTAGACTACGTTGAAAGATGTTAAACAGCTCGTACACATACAATACGTACCAGTAAACAAGTTTGTACAGGATGTACAAGAGTATATTAATTAAACTGTGATTTCAAGCAGCCAAGTTTGTCTTTGTTCCTTGCTGGACATTCCTGCATCCATACTCCTTATGGTGTCACCTTTAAAACGTACTTGTTGTAAACTTTCAAACTTTACATAGTACATTTCCTGTGTTGTATCATTTTTGAGGGATAAACAATAGTTACAATGACTTCTGAATCAGCCCTCATATAACCTCTTAATTGAAGGTTCAAAAATCATAAATAAGAAATTATGTTACTTGTCATAATCCCTGTGGGGGACTCCACCTATCCTGGTCCTAGCCCTTCTACGGCCATGCCGTAGGACCACAGATGTGATCAGTGTGAAGTGCCCTTATATACGTGCGTATACTAATTGCATAGGGTTGTATCTGTACTGGTTTTCACACACTTGGATAGTGTCTCAATTTTTGAGTCCATATTTTAAATGCAGGTAGTGCCAGTACAGAAAAATCATCAAAATTCATTGTGTAAATTTTGGCATACACCAAGGTTTGCTCTATCATGGAAGTTGACACTGGGGTGGGCCGTTGTATTATCAGCTGGCACACACATAACTTTTTGTGGCCCAATGAAGCACCTTTGAAAAAGGGGAACATGGTATTGCATACGTGATCCAGTGAACATTTAGAAGTGTTGGGGGTCAACACGTGTATCCACTGCCCACAGTTAACGAGGCGTTAGCAATACTGGAGAGAGGACAAATATTCACAAGCTCAATTCGGAGGAAGCATATTTGCAGGTAGCAGTAGATAAGGCAACAGTCAAACTGCTTACAGTTAATACTATGAAAGATCTTTTGAAAGTCAAGAGGCTGCCATTCGGGGTTAGCAGTGGTCGATCAATATTCCAAAAGTTAATGGATACTCTGCTTGCTAGCATACTAGGAACGGTAGTATTGCTTGACGATATACTGATATTGGGAGGAGAGGATGAAGAGCACTGGAGTCGGGTGCATCAAGTTCTAGAAAACCTGCAACGGGAAGGATTCCAACTGAAAATAGCCAAATGTATATTTGGAGTCTATTTTGTGGTGTTCCTGGGATGCAGAATCTGCAAGATAAGTATTCATCCCTTGTCCAGTACGGTGGATGTTGTGCATGATGCACCGAAACCGAAAAGCGAAAGGAACTCCAGGCCTTTCTCGGACTTTCGAACTTCTGTGAGAGATTCCTTTACATCAAGGCAGACATGTTGAAGCCACTGCACCGATTATTAGATGCATATGCTGCATGGCATTTGGCAGAAACACACAGTAAGGCATTTCGTTATGGCAAGCAGCTGCTGCAACAAGAGTATAGACACTCACACATTATGCCCTAAATAAGCCTTTAATTTTGATGTGCGATGCCTCAGATTATAGGGTAGGAGCGATACTGGCCCATGACTTGGGTGATGGGAAGGAAGCCCCAATATCATTTGGTTCTAGGACCCAACAGAAGAGTGAGCGAAACTATGCACAGGTGGACAAAGAATCTCTGGCTGTGGTTTCTGGAGAAAGCAAGCTCAACTATTATGTGATTTGGTAGGAAGTTCAAGATAGTTACGGATCATAAACCTCTCTTGCCGCTGCTCCATCTCAACTCAAGCAGTTCCTTCCAGACAAAATAACCCCTCGGTTGTTGCAATGAAGTCTCATGTTGGGGATGTATGATTTTGAGTTGGAATACAGGCTGGGACACCAGATACAACATGCAGATGCTCTCAGCAGGCTTCCGCTCCAGGCACCAGAGTTCGCGGTACGAGCACCAAGTAGCATTCTAGTGTTGGAAGAGTCAACAGAGGTGTTGGTAAAGCAAGGTAAATTAAAATATCAGCAGAAACAGGACACACTACTATCCAAGGTTCTGGAGTGCATGGTAAGTGGATGGTCAGCGAAAGTGGCAATGGAAATGCAGCCATATTTTGTGCGCAGTCAGGAGCTGCCTATACATAAGAGTGTTTGTTGTGGGGAAACAGGGTTGTGATCCCATCCCAGCTGCGTTAAGAGGTGATGACTCTACTGTATGCTCAACATATTGGAATAGTGCATATGAAAGCAGTGCCCCAAAGCTATTTCTGGTGGCCAAAACTGGTTGCGGCCATCAAGCAGGTGGTAAAGGATTGCAACATTTGCCAGCAGTGGCAAAATAACCTACCGGAGTTAAAATGGTTGCCTGGCTGAAACCAGATAAACTGTGGTTGCAGTTACACATTGATTTATCCGGCCCAATTTCAAGGTTCAACCTTTCCGATAGTCATTGACGTTTTTTCCAAATGGCTTGAAGTCAGGTGGGTCAGAAGTCTGTCTGCCATATCAGTCATTCAGGAGCTACGCAAAATGTTCTGTTGCCATGGGCTGCCAGACATCATAGTAGCAGACAATAAGATTGCATTCCGATCTCAAGAAATGGCAGTGTTTGTGAAGAATAATGGTATAGGAAATGTTTTTTCTCCCCCATACTGTCCTTCTAGTAATAGGTTGCCCGAAAGGACTGTACAAACAGTAAAGGCGAACTTACGAAAAGTTATTGAAGTTGACTGGCTGACATGGTTGGCATGAATGTTATTAGCTTGGTGGACAACTGCACAGCAAGGGGAAAATAATACCTGGAAGACTACTGCAGAGTTATTAATAGGGCGACCACTACAGACGGTTCTGGCCAAACTGTATCCAGGTACATACACAGTGGCACCTCCCAGGATGCACAGGTAGCAGGCACACAGTTGTGGCAGAGGCTCGACACTTCAGTGTGGGAGAGGCCGTATGGCTGCGCAACTACGTGTGTAGCTTCAGTGACTCTTCTGTTAGATGTACCATATCGCTTATTTTTTAAAATGCTGGAGCTACCTGTTTTGGTTGGTAAAAAATTTTTGGGCGAGTTTGGTTATTTTGTAAATATTCCATTTATCATAAGTGTTTTATACCTCTAACATGAAACTTATTTTTTGTTAAATTTAAGTTAAAAAATATTTTTTATTTGTAAATTAAATTATTTAATTTATAATAAATATGAATACAAACTGTGAGTGAGAGAACGTGTGTGTTGGTAGCGCCTAGTAAAGTACAGTAGTTCTCGTGCAAAATATCATTACAACTGAGTGTGCACAAATTCGATGCATTGTACTTTTCGAGACTTAGTTAAGCTTAGTCTGTATGAGACAGAAGAATATCCTGGAAGTAGAACTTTGTCAGGGCTTCAAAAAAGTTTTAAGTAACTGTGAATGGATTATAGCAGGATTCATATACCAGTATATGTGTTTTCTGGATATTTAAATGAGAAATTATTAGAGCAGTTTATGTTCCAGCTCATCCAAAGGACAAAAGCAAGGAGAAATATGTTGTAAGTAATAATAAGTAAAACATTATATTCATGATTTGCTTTTGAAAAATTTTGTATGTCTGGCTGCTGTTGATTTTTCAAGAGAGAAATCCACCAGCATTTTAAATATATATTAGAGGTCTGCGAGCCGAGCCAGAGTGAGCTTACAGAAAAGTTACAAAGCTTTGAGTCGAGGTTGAGCTCAAGCTCTTTTACGAGATAACAAAAATATGTCTTATGATTAAGATAATATTTTGATACGTATTTTAATGGTAACATGTAATCATATCTGCAGTTCTGAAGAATAATTTCAATATATACATCTTGCCTTTTAAAACACTCTATGCCTACCTTTTAAAATACTGTTTCTTTGTTTTATTTTTTGTATAAAATAGTAAAAAAGTGGTCTTCTGGTTGCCGGCTGAATGACCTTCTGTTGATGTAAAAGCTCAAATTTTTGAGTCTGAAAAGAAATTTGGATCTTTGCTCGAACTTGAATTTAGAGTACTCACTGATCTCTGTAGTAAATTATAAATTACAGCATTTTGAACTTGAAATCTTCCCAAGGGATGTACTCCCTGATAAAAATTATATTGCTTGTTGCTTGTTGCTTGTGTAAACCTGATAACTATATCTCCAGATTTTTACTGATCTTACCTTGCATCCCTCAAAACAGCTCGATATGCAACTCCCTACTGATAGTGAATTATGAACCAACACAGTGTTGGCAGCTCTGACCATGCACTTGCTCACAGGCAACAACTGAGTGACCTGGTGGGTGCGACACAGACCGTCACTGCTCATCAGGCAGCGATGAAGGTTCTTCAAATGGACTCGGAGTACTTTCTGGACAGGAACGAGAGGTACTTGTGGGCCCTGTCTCTGGATCACATCCACACCAGGATGTCATTAAAGGTAGCCATCATCTACTTTATGAAGGGCTGTTGAAATTTTTCCTTATATCACATATCGTTTATACTAAAGGTTTATAAAATTACAAAAAAGGAAAAAAATCACCATGAAATTTATATCCAAAAGAATTTTAATGTATTACCAGAATTGGTTCCCATCTCTCAGTATATAAGCTTGGGTGATAAATTTGATTACAAAACTTAATATAGTTGACATTGACGCCGTCAGGTGAGACACGAGATGAACGATGACACAAATATTTACTGGTAATTTGGGCGCCAGCGGTGCTTCCCAATCACAGCACTATTGAGATTCAGGGTTCTCAGGGATGTTGTGGGTTCTGTGTGTCCATCTCACCTGTGCATACTTACAAACAGTTTACAATACTAAACTTTTAATAAAATCACTGAACTAAACAATAGACAAAACACATGTGGCTAGAACACTGTCACTACTGAATAAAAAATTGAGTTCACTGTAGAAATTTGTTTTTTTATATTGTTTATACACATCAACGTGCCAATGAAATGGTTATCTCGGTTATGACTACCCAATTCCGCTTGGGTGCTCCCCAACCCCTAATTAATCTAGCGCATGCCTAAATGGATGATGTCACAGAGGTGCGTGAAAGCACAGCCTTTACAAGGGACGAGGGTGAACAGCCACTAGGGTGGACTGGCGGTTTTTCCCTGAAGACAGGACACGGTGAATTACAAATGAAAACCCTTAATTCACATTAACATGTGTGATTACTCTAGATCACTAACGCAAACTTGTCGGTGCTCGTCCTCCAGCACATGGTTAGTGTGGTGATGGCCTATACACAGAGCCGGCTAGGACGGGAATAATTGCACCATATGCTAATTACACAATTACATAGACCCTTGAATGATACATGAAATAAGATGGGACATGAGATGAATATTCACAATACACAATGTGTGAAAACAAGCTGAGGTGGCGCGGATGCTGCTGGATGAAGTTCATAGCGGACCACGTGGTGCAGGTGAAATTGCAATATTTCTGCGTGGAAATGGCAAACTAAATTCAGATAAAATATTATTCGTGATTGGCAAATGGTTACAGGCTTGTAATATGCCTTATGGCGGTAAAATCAAACATTACTGTGACCACGTGGTCAAGTACAAAAGCATCAATTGACGTGAAAAATACATTAAACCCTGAATGAAACTTACATAGAATCCTGAAATAAATGATTGCACATACAATGTTATATAAATAAGCTCTTAAAATGCAATGATGGCGTATACAAAGACTTGGCTTAAGTCGGGGCCACATGGTTATACATGATGTTGCCGTAAAATATTCAAACACGAAAATTTCCCTTAAATACATCCATAAAAATAAAGCTCTTAAAATTGCATGTAGCAATTATGCAGAAGGTACAATAAAATGCCATAAAAATTGTCACATGGCGTCTGATTCAAAATGCGCAGGTCGCGTGACCTCTCCGACATCTTTCTCCTCCTTCTCCTCGATTAAGTTAAAAATTCCACAAGGGCTTAAAAATTAGTAAAACTGGAGCATAATACTGGGAAAAATGTCTGGCAAAACGTACGCAAGCAAAGATTAACCTGTAAACTACATGGACTATGGAAACCTAAATCAGTGAACAAAAGTTGTAGTGCGCACAAAACAGTGTCTTACCTCGCCAGCTCTCCTCGACAGACTGTCCAGATACAAGCGTTGCACGGACCTACCATGGCCGCCTACGGGGTTCACATAAGAGGAAGTGCTATGCACGCCGAGTGAAATATTTTAAAGTGAAAATAAAATGGCACAAATTAAATTAGACAGTGTTTTACATTTCTATAATTTTGTTACGAATTTCAGTATTATTTTAATGTCTCTTTGTGATGGCGTTCATGCCAGAATATTAAGTGTTCTTAATCTCTGTGCCACAGGCACTTTGAATATTCATAACAAAACAATTAAAATTAGTACAAGCACTTTAAAGACATATTAAACACTGTAAAGACAATATAACACATTTTACCCTGAAATGAAGATTTATAGGAAAGTTCAAAATTGTCGGCCTCTTTGCGCACGTGCGGTACACATGACACGTGAGTGCTGTCATGGGCTCTGGCGCCGCTGGCTGTTAACTGGTGTCAACATATCCTAAAATGTTATATTAAAAATAATATTTGATGCTTTAACACCAAAGAGAAAATAGGTAACTTATAAAGTTAAGAATTATATTTGGAAGTTAAAAGAAAACATACTTATCTATATACAAAAGTAATAACTAAGAATTGCTTATTGCACTGATGCGTGCTCCTCTTTGTGGAATATGGTTAGGGTGCTTACTGCCCTTTCTGATCCTTTGAGGATCTCCAGAGTAATTTGGGGTATTAGGCTATCCCTTCTGGACAGAGCCTTACTCTCCGTACCACAAGGGACGTCAACAGTCAGGACGCCAGCTGTCCTGATATGGGGTGAATGATCTCACTCGGTTACGAGTTATGAGTTGGGGGGGGGGGGGGGGGGTGAGTGATACTGGCTTATACTGACAAGATTGATCTGCCATCGCCACTGGGGTTGTCGAGAGGGGATGAAGTTGGCTACGGATGGTTCCGGCTGCGTGCGGAGAACTGCCTTAGGAGGGATTCAAACCCTGATCGTCCATCCGGAAGCCAACGTGATTGTGAATAAGTTGGGAAGTACTTCTGTTTTCAGGTTTCGAACCCAAAGTATCCTGTCAGATTTTAGTCTCGCTAAGCTAGATCGACTATAGGGGCTCTGTGTGTCTGTGTTCATGGGCGAAGCTTGTTTTAGGGTGGGTTGAACGGGGGTTTCCTCGGAATCTGATTCCTTGTCCGGCTCGCACCAACCTAACAAATGTTTTAATGGGGTCTTGTGGTCAGGAGGTAGCACTATATTATCAATCTGGTCGCGCTCTGATTCAACTAGTATTCAATGTATTGGAGTGTTAGTCATTAACTGTCTGGTTCAACATAGCTTGATGTAGTAAGGCACGCCTCTCTCGTCGCCTCTGACGGCTTCCAATACCACAGTGTTGTTTGCGCATTGATAAATGAAATATAGCTATTATAGAAAGGTTGTCAACAGGGATTGCATACTAGCAGTCCTGGAGAGGGTGAAATCTACAATCACTCCCGCGGACTTGCTGTACACAAGGGCAACCCAAGTAACAGAACCTTGTGCCTGGTATCGGTGGCGGGTGCACTGGAATCTGAGGAATTAGGTCCAATATCAGGCCCTGCCTCCTGAGAGATAAAGCACACTACACAGCCAGATAAAGATATGAAGTTGGTTAGAATTAACTGCGCACTGAATGGATACACAACAATGAATTAATAAAGCAATAATAATAAAAATTGCACAGGATCTAAAATTGAAATGATGGTAAGCAACACACAAGAATTTAAGTTTGATACGTAATATTTTATTATGTTTAAAACAATGAGTTAGCAGAGACCCGGCTAAATAATTACACACTATAAGCTAGGTAAGGGAGGATATTTAATACTGAATTAAAATCCACAGGCGAAGACGAGCCTAGGAAAATTTAATAAAATGAAATACTTAATTTCCTACGAAGATTCCTAACTAATAAACCAAATTAAAAAATATTTTCTATTTACAGCGGGATCATTATATGGGGCTCTATCCAGGGGGACATAAATTGCGCAACGAACTGTTACCGTGGAGTCAAGGGAAGTTGACTGAGGTAAGGGTAAGTAGGTACAGGTGTGGGATTTACCAGACGTGGAGAGTTATCCCTGAGCAGTCAGCTGGAGGAAGCTGTGGCTGGAGTGCTGGCGGCCTTCTGCAAGCTGCCGGCTGGAGGTGGTGGTTCAAACCCTGCCTCGGGCTGCTTAAATGAAGGAGGCTGAACCCTGGCAGGCTGCAGAGGAGAGGAGAGAGAGTCTTCCGCAGACTGTAGGTGAGCTTGTGTATCTTGTGGCCGGCGAGCTCCGGCATCTCTGCTGGACCATGGGCTGTACTTCTATGTATACGAAAATTACCCTGTGTCAGCGATTCTCCGGCGGCAGGGGTTAGCATAGCCTTCCAACACAGGGGCTGGTTTATCTGCTGCTGGAGCGCTGCTCAATTTCTTATCGCCTCTACCAGGGGAGATGACATTTTCATGCACCCCGGACTGAGGCAGGCGGGCATTGATGTCAGAAGGTCACGGGGGTGCTGCTATTTTGAGTGTTGAATGGAACTTGTTGGTCACACAGGGTATCGTAGTATAATTCGAATGAATTATAAAATTTCTTTGTCGTTTTTGCTCTGGCATGTTCCTTTTTGATTGGATGTGGAAGAATATAAATTCAGATGTGAAGTTCAGTTACGTGGTTGACCAGTTAAAGCCTGACGTAATTTCAATATATTATTTCCAAGTCACAGCGGCCAATGAATTTGAATTCGCCCCACATAAGGCGTGCTCAGATAGGACGAAGTCTGCTGTAGAGTGCGCATCTCAGTAGCGCAGAAAGCTGTCATGCGTCAGCACAAAATTAGGTATTGTTACGGTAATTTTCATTAAAAAGGAACAAATTACTGTCTTACGTAAAAACAATCCCTTATTTTGCCACTTGTTTTTTTCGCATTCATCATGGCAAGGCCATGTTAGTTTCTTTCTACGCATATATTTTATAGAGAAATATGTCGTCTGTACATCTTAATTTATTTATAAAATTGAATCTATTATGCAAGTAGGTGTGGGTCGGGTTAGGTTACTGTGAACATCAAGGTCTTGAGAGCCAATCTAAGTAGGAAAGATACATAACTTTTAATACACATGTGTAATATTTCAGTGAAACAAAATCAATAATGTTACCCAATGATGATGAGTTTTACAAATTCAGCACTTTGAGCTACAACACTTGGATGTTTCAGCAGCTGGGTTGGTTAGGAAGGCTGTCACTAAAACAGGTATTGCAGTGTTCAAATCATGGATTGTGCAACAGTTAAATCTTTGTTGGAAAGTGTGCTTTCATTTGTTTTGGTAGTACTTTCAATTACCTGTTTGCTAAATCTATACATTTTTACATCCACCATAATTAATGTTTGACAATATACATGTTTTATTATAATGCTTTATCTGTTTTTGGGGCGTCACTGGGCTCTTCAAAGGCATTATTCCATTTGGTTGCTGGAGGGGTGAACTGAGAATTGGTTATACTATCTAGAGTATTCCAGCTAAGACAGGTCTCTGGATGATGTGGGTTTCATGGTATCACTCCTGAGAACTGTGTTACACTTGGAGCAAGCAGGAGCGGGTTTTCTCCAGGTTATGCTTGCTGAAATTTGATGTTGGCCTCTGACTATGCCACGCCTTATGGCCGAGAAGCAGACGGACCTAACAAAGATCAAGAAAGAATGGCAAGCAACATACGAGGGAGGTTTCACTGAAATTTAATTGTGCTTGGAGGGGAGCAAAAACACACATTAGACATAACCCGTACAAAATACGTGAGCATACACATGGCACTTAAACAGTACATTTCTCTCGAACACAGTCTATGTTGTCGTTGTTGGGGGTTCTGGTCTGGCCTCCAACAACACCCACGCACTTGATTGGCATGAAAGTTTGAAGTCGGGGTGCCAACTAACCTAGTGGCTAGCATGAGATTGGTGGTGGGTTCGTGTGAGCCGCCAACCGTGGTTCCGAATCACGTGGTTGGATATACTTAATACACCCTAGCAGTGGTGTCCGAGCCACACTGCACGCCCTTAACTTACGTAAGACACTTGGAATTAAATAACTGAATAAGCACATGTGGTTGTTTGCTTTATTCCCCCATGGTCCAACTCAGCCACGTGGTGATAAGTTACACTGCGTACAGAGCGGAACAAAAAACCCTTTCTTTTCCAGAATGTTTTAAAATTATTACACAGATCCAGCCCAGTCTAGGATCACTCAGAATAAACATTAAAACATCTCCTTAGGGGGAGGACAGCATTGGATTTAACAGGATTCTGCCGGCACCGTAGACGTCTGTGCACGGCACGTGGGTAGCAGGTGAGACCGTAATTAAAGAAACAATAATGAGTCCACTGGCATCTGAGGTACCAGGGAGCTAAAGAAAACTGTTTTGGTAAAATTAAAACCAACTGTAACTAAAAGTGGCAAGTTGACTTTCACAAACTTGTGAATGCTCACCCGCAACACATTTCTGGCCTTGCGTCCGATTGCTCCTAGACTGACCATCATGGTGGCAGGGCATACGTGCCAGCATGCACCCCACCAGTCGCTCATTACAAAGACACAAAACTCTCAAACAAAATCTCCTGAAGCCAATTATACATATTGCACAAGCCCTGGAACATTAATTCACTCGTGCGTGGTTTTCTTTTACTACACAAAATTATTAGTGTGTGTTACTGTGTTCTGCCTGAGGTGTTTGAGAGTATGGGCGCTCGTGATGTCAAGCGCACGTCAGGCTGTTCCCTTTATCAGCTGCCACGTGCTCGTTAACATCTCCTGGCTAATTCTAATTAACACAGGTTGCCCCTTACACCCCTCACTATATCTTGTCTTTACTTTGGGCCAAAGTACTTAACTCTCACCGCTCACGCATTGGGATATTCTCAGGGTGCTGCTGGGTCGGTAGGAATCGGGCTTATCCCTGGGCTGACAAAGATATGATGACAATGTGAAATATGAAACAAATGGCTCATGTAGTATACACAAGACTCGGCACAAAGGTGAAGTATAGTCTGAGTGTGCGGTAAAACAAAATAGAACTGTAGTTGGCCAGAGCCATGTATTTAAAATATACGCCCTGGGACACTGGTTGCCTGCAGGGTTGGTGGACAGATGTGTGGTAGAGTGCAAACAAAATGATTCCAAGAGAAATCAGCATGAAATAAAGTTACCCATCAATTATACAAGAGTTGACGCATGCCGGGCTAAGGACTAATTGCACTGTCAACATGGTTTTAGTAGCGTTAGACCATTCACGCTGTTGGGTTATGAGTTTTATGCATCTAGCTTACACTTCATGCCAGCTACTTTCACTGGACACGTCAGTAGGCGACTGCGAGCAAAGTTGCTCACGATTGCAACAGTGTCTGGCTTATTTGCATGGACTTTAGTCTGCTTTGGTACAAAGTTATTTGGTCGGCAGGTCGTTTTGGGCATACTTGCCTTTCTAGAGAGTTCTTCGGCCGAGGACTGTGTAGCTGGTGTAATCTGGCTGGAACTGGCGACGCTAGTAGTTGGTTGCAGTATGTTGACACCGTACTGGTCAACATGGTACCGTTGATTCCAATCTGTTGACTCTGGACTCCAGAACCTGGGGTTGGTTACACTGTACCTTACCTTTGTACCGTGTATTAACCCTTGCACCACTGGGTGATATTCCCTAGGAATACGAATTTGTGGAGGGAAATAGATATACACATACACAGAAGAGGAAGACTTCTCTAAAGTACGGGTAAGTGTAGCACGGTCACATTCGGCTTGCCTACTCGGAGTAGGTGGGACTAGTACACAATCGCTTGGCGGCGATATGGGCCGTCCTTTGCTCCTTCCTCCTTGAGCCATGCCTTACTCCAAAAGGCATAGAGGTTGGGTGGACACTTAACGATAGCTACTTTGTGTCGTGAACCCGAGACAGTGCCCAACCTTAGTGTACTTCCAGGAGTGGTTGCCGGCACAAGCTCGGTGTTCCAGAAAGCCCCCACCACTGGCGGGCGAACTAGAAGTGTTGAGCTGAATAGGCCACCTTCCTGCCACTACTGGGTGTAGGTCGCAACATCGGACAGGCCGCAACCCTCAAGCAAATACCTCCACCATCACCTAGGTGCTCCAGTTGGGATACAACTCAAGAGGACTGTCTCTCCCCTGTTGGATGAGTTACTAGTGGTGGTGGCTCTACCATTCTATCCCCAGAGGTCTAGAATGGGTGGCTGTCAAATGGTGTGTGCGTTTAGAGTGACGAGTGTCTAATTAGCTAAGGCTGGATCACGGTTATGTGGCTTTGGTTGCACTTTGGTCAGTTGTGCTTACGGGCATTTGCAGTTAAGTAAGGTAGTTGGGCTTGTGGCCTTATGTGAGGGAATAAAGTTCTTGTCATTACTATTAACGAGTTCCTTAGATTGGTCTGCCCTCTTAATAGTAGCATGGGTAGTTATCATAGGTGACTGGCATGAAGTGCTAGCGGTAGCGGACTTACTCACGGCTTGTACGAGGACTAGCTTGGTACAGGTGGGTGAGTCAATTATTCTCAGCTTGGGAGTTGGGAGGCAGTGAGAGCCCTAGGTAAAAACTACAGTTCCACCTTGTAGCTGCTGGGCTCCAGAAGTTGGTGTTCGATATGCCAAGACGTTTCTCTGTCTGTTTAATTATCCCAACCACAACAGGGTGGCAGGCAGGATGCGTGCGAAGAGGTGATGATAAGAGAGTAGCGGGATCGCCTTCTGTAGATTTAGGTTGTTCTAGTGATCTGAGCAAAGCGGCACAATCTCGTTCGGCTCGTCAGCTAGCTATAAGGGGAACTGAACCAGCTGGCTGCTTGGCAGCAAGGCAAGCAACTCTTTGCTCCTTCCTCCTTGTGCCATGTCTCACCTTAAATGGCATAGAGCGGGTTTGATTGCTGAGAACTATGAATCGAGCACCACGGATATGGGTATACCTAGAATAATGTTGCCCAGTAGTGGTTTAATAGCATGAGCCCGGTGTTTGAGGGCCCCCCACCTTAACGGGCGAACCAGAAGTGTTGAAGCTATGTGGGCTACCAAGACTATTACTGAATATGTGATCCCAACCAAGGCCAGACTGTAGCACATAAGCAGATACCCCGCCAACACCCAGGTGCTCCAGTAGGGATATAACTCAGGTATACTGTCTCTCCCTGGTTGGAAAGTGTTTGCTAGTGGTCAGGGCTGCTCGATTCTACTCCTCCAGTACCTGTATACTTGGCAGGAATAAAATTGATGGCCGTCTATCACGTGTGTATTGCAACTGGAGCCGCCTGAGGTAGAGTCTCCAGTTGTAGCTAGTTCTTAGTAATAATTTCCAGTTTCCAGTCAGCGGTACTCGACTCAAGGTTCTCCCAGCAGCTGGTGATAAAGTACTCTATGAATGAGACTCAAAGTTAGAAGAAACAAAGCAGTGTTTATTAAGAGCTTAGTAATAACAATGATGCATGCTCTCCTGCCAAGACAACCAGGGGCTGGAAGTAAACCTACGGTAGCCAACTGTAGGCGACCTAGTCCTAGGCTGGTTGGGGAAAGTGAAATAAAACTGTCGAAGATTACTTAATGCACATCTAACTCTAACTGGGGTGTCTGTAAGAGACAAAGAAATTAATCTGTGGTATGTATTTAGTAGCTATAGAAAGCTTTTGGTAGATATTGGCGATTGGCTTCACTGGAGCATCTGACCGCAAATGCTGCAGAGCTCTGACGGCGACATCAAGGTAGGCAGCCTCTGGTAGCTGCTGAAGATATAACAGTAGTCGGAGGTCTCAGCACTAGAAGTGGTGGACCCCACAGCGCACGGACTTATATAGTCAGGGTAGCGCGTGTAGCGGTGGCCGTGGGGTGTGTGACGTCCCTCTGCTGCGAGGCCGGAGTGGGGGGTAGCACCCTCTGGTCATCTCTCAGCCTTCGTGTATCTTCGGTGGTGCTCGGGCATGCCCCGAAGCGGCTGACGGCTTGTAGGCTCTCAGCATGGGGTATGGGGGGGGGGGGGGGGGTGACACGTCGCTGTCTTGCATAACCCCTCGTATCCAAGTGTCCGGCTGCTCTCCAGGATGTGACAGACCGCAACTTCCATATACGGGTTGGTGCAGGGTTTGAATCTGAAGTGTGTAGAAGTAGTATACTAGGTTGCCGTGATATGAGGTAGATAGTTTATATAAACGGCACGCGTCAAGACGTACGGTTTCCTGAAGGAGATCCGCAGTCCTACTCTAATTTCGTGCTGATGTATCCAAACTCTGTCTCGGTTGACAGTGCACAGTATTATTCCTAGTGGTCATGGGAAATACCTCTCGAACAAATACCCTTGGTGATGGAACAAATCTGTATTTTTTAAGAACGTAATAAACGCAGCGACTCTTGCTATCTCCTAACCAAGTGAATGTGAGTATGGAAGTAACCTGCACTGTACAAGTGTAGGCGACCTGCTTCGAGCTACTCAAGATGACTAGTGGCGTTGACGGCTATGAAAACAATTCAGTCACATCTAACTATATTAAGGGACGTCTAGAAGAGACAAATATAATAAAAGGGATGCCACTACTTTTAGAGCATTGGGTATAGTTGCCTACCAGCTAGTAGAGGCAGCTGCTGGACCAGGAGGAACAGCAGCGGAAGGTGTGGAGTGGTGCAGAAAAAAAAGAGCTTCTGGTAGATGACAGTGGTTGTCGACAATGAAGCCTCTGGCAGCTGCCGACTGCAGAAGAGCTTCTGGTGACAGCAATGGTAGCAGCCTCTGGTGGCTGCTGAAGACCGGTCGTGCACCGACTTTTATAGTCCGAAGGACAGGTGCCGCGCCGGGCCACGGTGGAAGGTATGACGTCGCCTCATGACGTCCCTCTCGTGCCAGGCCAGGGCGGGTAGCTACCCTCTCCAGGTTCGTGGTGATCCAGAAGTCAGTGTAAAGTTGGCGGGGTTTGACCGTCTCTCGGGTGTTGTAGGAATACTAGTGTCTGATGAGTCGTAATAGTTTGTATTAAAATACATGGGAATGGCACGCGTCAGATTTTTCACAAGAAATAATTGGGCAACATGCCCATTTTCTTTCAATAACTCTTTTGAAATCGTTATTTTATAGGTACTAATATTTGACTTTCAAAGTGTTGCAATTAAGATATTAAATTTTTTAACGTTATGATTAAATTAAACTTTTAATGCCTGCAAGATGCACTGTGATATTATGGCTCATAGTTGAACTTGCCATTGCCTTTGTTTACTCTGGCTGTGAACTTTTTTTTTTTTTTTGCTTATTAAGGGCTGCTTTAATATCATAGGTTCCAAAAGCAACAAACTAAGCCCATAAAGGAATCCAAAATGGAGTACTGCACAACACTCGACTACCGTGAAGCCAATCTGAACCTTCCTCAGATATCCGAGACCAGCTGAGCACACTTGAGACCCAAAGACCCAAAAGCATCCTGCACCACTGGGGTCAGCCCCAAGTCTATGTTGTTGATCCACAACTTGGTCGCACTATGAGGGGGCAACCTCCCAGAAAGCAGGTATCAGCCAAGCATGGCTTTCAAGGGCCCATGACCAGCAGATCAACAGTCATTGTGCAGGAAACTCACGAACTACGTAATTTTCAACCACTGGGTGAACACCACCGTTGTACATCTAATTTTAAAGGTGCAACATACAGTGCATTGCTAGTGTATGAGTTTCATAATAAATCTGTTTTCTTTTTTTCCAGAGGTGTTGATGTTGAGTAAAAAGCATTCCGATGCACTGAAAGCAGTTGAGGACAGTCCAGGCACTAAACTGTCAGAAACTTTGCTCCTCACTGTGGCTGCCATGGCAAATAGGTTCACAAGGCTACCAGGAAATGAACAACACAAGGTTGGTATTTACATTACGGCAAGACTACACTTGGAAAGGAAAATACTTGTTATAATGTTATTTGTGTTGCAGTGTGATGTTAAAATGTCACTGAGGTGCACTCTTTCTGTAAACTTTTGTGTCCGTGTTGGAGTCCGTAAATGAAAATTTCTTTTCTTTTCCAAACAACTTTTCTGTTTCGTTGCTAACAGTGGTCATTGCATGCAAATTCATTAATCTGTTCATAAAATGTTAAATGTGTCAGATTTTTTATGGTTGCACAGCTGTATTTTTTTATGTTACACTGATAAAATGTGTAAACTCACAACACTTTTACTAAAATTTGTTGTTTATTTGGCAGTTCAGTGTCATTCCCCATTAAAATTTTTGCTGGTTACCAGATAAACATTCCACATTTCATAGGTAAGTAAACCCAGCTGTAGAAACGTTAAACTTTAAAATAGGAACTACCATTAATTGATACACAGTTGTATGTAATAGGCAGTGCAAGTGAATTTAATTAACACATTAATGGACAAATGAAGGCTTAAGGATTACCTAAATAAACTTTGAACATCCTTGATTGCATACATGTGTACATGTGAGAGTTTTCATGCATGCACACATGCAAGAGAGAACAAGAAAGTGAAATCACAGAAGGGGAGATGTGGGAAGAAAGAGAGACAGATAAATACAGACAGGAGTATGAGGGGGAGTGATGAGAGACAGAGGGTAGGGGAGATGCTCTGAGAGGGTGGGAGGAGAGACGGAGAGAGACTGAGAGGGTGGAGGGAGGAGATAGAGGGTCACGGAGTGGGAGAGGGACAAGATGGAGAGACAGGGAGAGGGAGAGACATGGAGGAGGGGGTTAGAGATGGAGAGATGTGGAGTGGGAGGGGGAGAGATAAGGCATAGGGGAGGGGGCAGGGGAAGGGGGACTGGTTTTGGTATTTGTAAGTGTGAGAGGGTTGGGGGCAGAGGCTTATTGTTCATCTACGACATGTTTAATTTTTGGTTGCAGTTAGTGGAAGATGTAAAGAATTTTCTGGTGTCTGGACTGACAGAGTGTGAAAGTCAAGAGTGCAAACAGAGATATCTTCGTGCACTCAAGAACTTGAGGCATGAAGACACCATCCCAACTCTGCTCGAACATGCTCTCAAAGGTTACAAAAAGACAAGTGTTGCTGCAATGAAGGCTATAAGGGCATTCCCTCCAACCAGCTGGAGCAGTGATGTGAAGAAGGCAGCAGAACGAATATTCTTTCAGGTTCCACTTCTGAGTAACTTCATTGTGTTAGAATTACACTAGTTTACTGCATGCCTTATAACATTTTTTAACTAAGGCAGGATTTACAATGACCCATCGCATCCGTCCGTCCGTCCGTCAATCACATGACCAGCAGTTAATCAGATGTGGCCATTAATTCTATCCATGCATCTGTCAAAACCTTGGCAAGCTTTAACTTTTGATGGACAAATGGATGAAATTACAGTCTTCTAAACTGTCACAAATTGTTACTCATTTATCCCTGTTTCTTTACAAGGCTGTCTACTGTGTGCAGTGTTTTGTTTTGGCTGTCTTTTGTTTTCATATGTTGTTCATGTAACTGTAAAATAAATTAAGTTATATTTTTCCTGAAGACTAATTGATAATTAAGTTTGGAAACACAAACTTCTTTTGTGCAATAGTAAATGTAATAAATTCATTCTTTATATGCTATTTAAAAAATATTTTTACATCAATTAATTTCCGTTACATATGTACATATGCATTTTCAGTACTTAGAAACTCAATACCACCAAAAATTTTTACTTTTAATGGAGAGTTTTTTCCTATTTGTGAACAATTTAGTTTTTATTAGTTTGCAACAATGAACTTACGACGGATGTACGAAGTTTGGTTGTAAATCGCTCTGCTGAGAGACGGTCAGGTGGATGGCAGACGGACGCGGCGGGGCTGTTGTAAATCCTAACTAAGAGTAAGAATTTTGATTACAGTCTGGTTACATGCAACATCTGATCTGAGGTGAACCAAAATACCTATTAGTGCAACTTTATTATTTTTAACATTAAATGTTCAGACATTTTTCTCTGCTGACAATTTCTTTATGTGTAAATATTACTATGTATAGTGAAACCTGTTTAATACGAACCTCAAGGGACCAGAAATTTTGCAGTTTGTAATTTGCAACAAGGTTATTATTAACAGAGGTCTGCAATAATGATAAAATATCCCAAGAAATTTAAAAGTTGATTTTGTGATTCTGAATATTGGATAAATATCCATTCTTATCACCAGCATGATTTCTTTTTGCTGGTGGTCATATACATTTTATTACAGATGAAAAAATAATTATTTATCAAGCATACAAATTAACATTAAATTCCCTATCCCTCTCCAAGGAGTAAGAATAATACTATTTATTAATGAGAACTTCGTATTAATGAGATATTACTTACTATACTGTTACAAGATGCCTGAATAGGTGAAGGATGGAGGTCTTAATAAAAAAAAAGAAATAAATTTGATTTTAATTTATTCACACAGCTCTTATTTACCACATTAGTCTATTTAATTTTATCTCCATTATTACTCTTTTTATTTCTCGGTCAGCACAATATTTTATGTCTCTTTCAACTCTAATTAATGTCAGTTTGGTTATAGTCAATTAACTAGGGTTGTGCGAATATTCGGTTTAACGAAAGGAAAATGCAAAATGACAGCTTTCATTTTCATTTCAGTTAGGAATTTTATCGAAAGTCATAAGAAAATGAAAATTCTCTATTTCAATTAATTTTTGGGTGTTTAATATTCGTTTAGTGCACCAGCAAAGAAAATTTTTGTCTGTAAATAATCTTGTTTGTTTTCATTATTTTATAACTGAAATAACTACATAAAATGAAAATTTTAATGTAGGCAAAACCCCCTTTGGTAAATACTCCATATCCTACACATTTTTGGTTTGATTTTCCAACAAATTTGTTATAGTGAATAATCTGCTATATTGTTAGGAAATTCGCTAAACTTTCATTAAGGCTGAGCTGTGATGATATTATTTTTCATTTTCGTTTTGTGAGAAAAAGGTCACATTCGCACAACCCTACAATTAACTCATACTCATTAACACACTTTGTTTGTCTGTTGCCATCATTTGTAATGTCTTTCACTAATGCATCCAGTCCAATAGTCCAACCTGCCAGTTGCTCTTCTCACTGCCTCAATGCTCGGTCGCAGATTTTCCTCCTGCTGGCCACTTCTCTTGCTCGTTGTCTATCTCCAAAACTCCAGCCACTCATCAACTCCTGGCTTGGAGGCCCGTCACATTTGTATACTTCCTGGCCTTGACTTGGAAATTTCAATGCACCCTGAGTAATGTTGAGAGATACTAGGTCAGTAAACCTCTATAAAATTATTCATATAAATGCAGAAACTCAATACAACCAAGGGCAGCAGCACGTGCCACAAAAGGATTATTGTGTTGGCTCACTTTTTGTAACAGATACGTGGTTCCTGGTTTACTGCTCACCTGTCATTCAAAACATTTAATTGTGACTCACTGCAGCTATAGTACAACTGCTCTGTCCTTCACTTCCACAGGCTCATGCGGAACAAAGCAGCAAGTATGTACAGTAACAATACTTTAAAATGCAATAGCCTCATGCTTTACTTCCAGGTTGGTCGAAAGTACGACTCCAGTTCCAGGACCCTTTCCTTGGATATCCTGCTGGAGTCAGAGCCACAGAAAGACCTACTGAGGGAGTTGCTGTTGTCTCTGACCCGCTGGGAACCAGCCTACGAGGTGAAGCAGTACCTGATTCAGAGGCTGTGGCAGCTTAGCGACAGGAAGAAGAGCTTTGCAGAGACTTTGCAGGGCCTTGTACAGGATGAGCAGAGCAGGTTGAAAAACTACCACATACTGGCTCAGCGGGGCCTGTCAACAGCATTCACACGACCATTCCTGTACCACCCTAGTGTCAACGGCAGTCTGTTGACCATCCAGGAGGTGTCCGGGGGACTGCTGAAGAGAGGTGTTGTTGATATTGTTCTGGAGCGTTGTGGAGAAACCCAAGAAGTGTTCTCGGTTAGTGAATAAAATTGTTTTTGTCATCCTTTTTACTACATTGTTAAAGTTCAGATAATAACTGAATTCTAGTAGTTCCAAACTAAATTTTCTTTTTTTTGTTTTGATCACATTTAAAATTTAGAAAAAGCAACAACTTTATATTTACACATAAATTTGTATTTTCAGTTTTCAGTTAGTTTTCTGAACCTTAATGCATTATTTTGTGGCATGCCATTGTATGTTATCATTATAAGCCCAAGTAATTGATAATTTGGTTTTTAAACATAATAATCTTATAAATTGATTTAATAGATGTGATCATAAACACTGTAAAATTATTACAAATCACTTTTATTTTAATTATTTCTAATTTGGCTGTTTTGGATTACCTTATTACATTTTTTAATTTTATTCCACTCTAAATTGTGCTTTCTGTAAGTGTCAGTTCAAATGACAGAGCTTAAGAATTCCATGTTCTTTCTGTGCAGTATACAACTTTATTTCCTCAACCCAACCCGTTTCTTTCACTTATTGTTCTTTAAAATTACTTTCTCTCTTATCTTTGTTACCTAATTAGCAATACACATTACACCCAGCAATATATAAATGATTAAAACATTAATTCTCTTTAATGCAAAATAAATTATTCAAACACCTCCTTTCAAAAAAATGTAAAATGTTTAATTTAAAACAAGATTTAAATGTTTCATCTAAACCAAATAAACACCATCAAGTCGATGACTGCTGCTTCAGTCATCTGAGGGTAAGGCTTCCAATGCCATTTAACTTTCGAACCACCAGATAGAACAGGGGTCATGCTTGCATTAAATCGACAGAGAGCATAGTGCTTAGCAGCTGTATGTTTTCAATTTCTCAATTTGCTGTTAGTTAATTCTTTATCCTGTCCTTTGTGCAATGATTAAAAATAATTGAGTACTTGTGTGTAGAACCCAATTATAGTACACATTTTAAGAATAATTCTGATGTATATTTTGTTTCTTAATGGTAGTATGGTTATCTTCAGTGATTATAACAGTTTGACTATTGTCACACGTGATGGTCTCAATAGTTCTACATATCTATTTCTGTGCTATATCAGGCACACAGGTAAAAAGGGGGTTACAGACCCTACTGTGGCGGGGACTGTAAGATCTGGCGCTTAGCCTTTATGGTGCATTTATATAGCGTTGGGTGGGTAGGCCGTCGGCTTGGCACGGTCTAGATTTGCTAGTGCTGGTTTGCTAGTGTGGGGTGTTGGCTGGGCCGCTGGCTTACCTCCCACTGCCGGTCGACGGGTGCTCATCGGAGCTGATCCAGTGCCAAGTCTCCTGGTCCGGCTGGTTGGTGGCGATTGCATCTACTGGACAGCTCGGCAGAGCGGTGTACCCTGCTGCGGCTGACAGGCCTTCAGCACACTGGTGCTTGTAGGTGGAGCTGAATATACATCATTAATGGGCTCAATGCCTGGTTCCAGTGGTAGACAGAGGTGGAGGATCTCGACGAACGGATGTACAGCCTCGGGGAGTTTTACCAGGGGACCAAATAGATGACTGGGAGGAACTGTGAGGTGAAGCCTCGACAGTTGGCAGGCAGCATGATCTCGTTCCTGGGGATTTAGGTAGCTAAAGGCTGGGACAGGTTTTTTAAATAGTACTTGCCAGCTAGGATAGCAGCTGCCTTCCTCTCGCTTCACTTACTATCCTTCCTGTGGGAGAACGACATGTAGCAGGGAATTGCGCGCTACAGTTCACTTCCAAAACAGGGTGGCAGCCAATGATAACCATAGAGTGTGATTCGGAAGGGATATATCCTTCCTTGCGAGGCCTGGTACTCCATTTGGCCAGTTTATACGCTGTGGAAGTAGTGGGTTAGCTGACAAAGGGAATCTAGCCGCTTCATCATGTGTCTTGCTAGTGGTGGTGGCTCTACCGTATATGTGTGCACCAACTACCTTTATGTGCCTGGTCCACAGAATTGGTGGCTGAGTAATTGGTTGTGTCTTTGACGTACGACGAGTCCTTTTTAGGGGACAGGCCGCAGTCCTACACTAAGATCGGCAAAAAATCGGTATTAAATCTGCAGTTCCAGCCTCTCAGTTGTGGGGTGACACTTACAGGGGATGACTAAGCACAATTCACACAAGAAAGAGCAGATGGTAGTTAAACTGGAATATCTGTTTTATTATATCCAGAATAATACACGGTGACCCGTACTCTCCGACTGTAAACAAAGCACTGTTTAACTCTCTGAAGGTAAGCAAAGACAGGTGAAGGTGCCTTTCGGCTTGAAGAGCCTGGCCTGAAGGGGGAGTTAAAAGATCACAGAGCAACAACTAGGTAGCTGTGATAACAACTAAACCCTAACTCAAACTGGAGGTGTCCTGAAGGGACTTACGGGGGAGTTTGGGGTGTGGGTTTTGACGGCAAGTGTCAAGTGTTGTGGGGGAATTACGACTCTTGTGGGGCTGCAGCGTATGCAGGAAAAAGTCCGGCGTTGTTAGTTGAGGATCAACTGGTGGTCTCTTGAGAGGAGAGCGATAGAGAGCAAGACTGAGCAGAGAGCCATGGCACAACTTGTGCAAGGGCAAGCTGCTGGAATCCCACTGCCGTTTTGCGGCAGTGCACGGACATATATTCCCCTGCGCTGGAGGTGTCTCTGTCATCTTTGGGTTTCGGGTAGCTTCAGCAGGGTTGGCTCGCCCCTCCTTCGCAGAGCCGTACTCTGGTGCCATCTCTCGGAGCGGCTGGAAGCAGGCCGTCCTGCTGTGCGGGTTTTGTTGACTGCACGAACTCATGCACAGTTTCTCTTCTGGCATGGTTTACTAGCGTATATTCATACTTTACGGGGTTTTATTAAAGGTGGGGCAATTTAATTTATTCCTCTTCCTCGTGCATTACAGTCTCCAGGCTTCCACCTGATTACAGGAGACATAATGTTGGCTTCGGTAGCAGTTGTTCAGGATTGTATCACTTGTAGGCATGTAGCACGCACGTGACGATATGTAGTTGCAGCAAAGAAAACAATAGTAGTCGATCTACACGTCATGTGTCAAATGTATATATATCAATATGTGTGTTTCAAATGTTATACTTTGTGTTGGGAGTGTTATACTTTGTGTTTGGAGAGGGAAAAGGTTGGGGACACTGTATGCAAATCTTGAATGTCCAAAAGTGAGGAACTGTATCTTAAAATGATATATTTTTTGCAGCTAGGGTTGTTCGCAGGAGGCATGGGCGCATTAATTTCATCAGACGAGGATGGACCTCCAGATGCTGATGAGCCAGAGGAGTCTGCAAATGCTGGCATGGAGGTAGTGGCTCTTGGAGTGCAAGTGAGGCCGTTCGTGTTCTTCAATGGACAGGGTGACTTGATGGGACATGTCTGGTCTGGCACAGCTTCAGAGAAGACTCCAGCTTTCCAGGTTTACACAGAATGCTTCATTCATATGTTACTGTAGTTAAAGTGATGTGCAGTAGAACCCTGTTACAACATTTATGAAAGAACCAAAAAATGTTTAAGTACTTGCATAAGGTTGTGCTAATGTTTGGTATACCGAAACAATAGTGGAAATTCAGAACTTGAATTTTTCTTTTCGTACAAAAAAATGATTGCTGAAAGTTTTTAACAAATTAAAAATTTTCTGTTCAAGAAATATTCAAGTGCCGATCAAACGTTCATGCAGTTGACAAAATAGAACATTGTTTTCTTACCTACTTAATAGTTTTTATTATTATATTTCTAAAATAACTAGATAAATCTAAACTTATGTTCCTAGAAATTGTTTTTCAAGGGTTTTACTGTAGCATCTTCCTTCATTAGCTTTCCATTCATGTAACTTACTTTTGATATGTGTGTAACAGAAATAAATTTGTTAGTTTTGTTTGTGACCACTAATTGTATCCCACATGTTTGTTTTTGTATTTTTAATTCAGTGTATTCAATAATGTACCACAAGATGTTTAATTATTCCGACATCCAACATCTTTTTCCAACTACTAATACAAATTTGCCTCATTGGTGCGAACCTAAATATCGCAACCAATGGGTCCTATATGCAGTGCAAGTCTTCCAGAAGTGCCTACAGCATACGCCCTTTGTACAAGGGCTATTACAGATGCCGATAAATTGTACGGTTCACCCCTGGTAAAATAATATGCTCATTTCTACAAGCAGAAATGAGCTGACCACTAAGCCGCCGAGATGTTATCGAATACCATAGTGCACCAAGGGATTGAACAAAGATTGCAACACAAAGCAAAGCGCTGACTCGTGCCGCCTCAGCTCAAATTTGCGGTTAGCCGGTGATGTCATATGCCCTGAGTGTGTCACGACCCTCTGTCCACACCTTCAACCAAGGGCAAGCCGGCCAGTAGTATAAATACCGGTACATGACCCTTATTCGCAACTTCAAGCTCCGCCACCTGCACTGCAAGGTGTCTGAGAAAGCCAACAAGTCCTCGCGACCTCGCCGAAGAGTCAACACCCTTCAGAGGTTGTCCGGAGCAATCACCAGTCTATTCTGTTCCTTCACCGCACTCCTGGTGCCGAAGGAACCATGAGCAGCAACTCGCTCCACACCACCTGTGCTGGGGCTCTCCACTGGATTCCAGCTCTTCTAGATCTACCAGGCACTCAACAACACCTTCTCCGATGTCTTCAACACCCTCCAGAAATCCTCCGGAGCCAATCCCCGAAGAAGTCGTCGAACACACATGAATATAATTGTCCCTTCAGGAATGCCAACGCTTACCACTGTCCTTTCTGAACACCAAGACTAGATAATCAAGTCGAGTTGTTTTAATAGCCACGTAATCTTTCTACCTTGCATAGTTCAGGTACAGGTCACTTTCACCTGCAAACTGTAGTTAAAATTCCGTACAACTCTTGTTTAATAGGTGGTAGTACGTACTTCTGGGTCTATTCTTCTCAGGAATAATTTTTTTTTTTTTTTTCAACTGCCAAATATTATTTAATTTGTGTTGTTCGGTTTCCTTACTAGACATCAGTTCCATTAAGAATAAAGCAGGAGACAGCAAAGTGTTACTTAGCCTCACTTTTTCCAAACCTTAGTGCATGACTGCAAGCTCCCCTTCAGGGACGCCCGTACGTCGAAGACATACACAGTAGATGGCCACCCGTTCTGTACACCCTGGTGTATTAGAACGGTAGAGACACAACCATTAGGAATTCTACTCCCAAGGCGGCTAGTCAACCAGCCTAAGTTATACTTCGCCCACCGTGCTTCTGGTGCCGGAGGAAGTATCTGCTTATTTCTGGGGGTCTAACCCCTTGTGGGCCCACACCCGAGGGTTGTAGTTGTCAGGCATACTTAACACCCACTCTGTATCCACCGTACTCCTGGTGCAGGATGCGAAGGGAGCATTGGGTACAATCTTATTTTGTCCACCTCAACTTGAGGAAGTACACCTAGCTACGGACAAACATCACCTGCTTAACCCTTTCAGGGCTAGTGGTAGTCCTCTTCCTCATACCCTACTCCTGTCGGAGTGGTATTCAAAAGTGATAAAAAGGCAACTATTGCCTCACTGTACAAACAAGAGCTTAACTCAAACCTGACTGCACTTAGCAGTCTCATCACACTGGAACAAGCTCAAGCTGCCCTTCACTTCGAGAAGCTTCCCATCTCGGTATGTGTAACAGTCTTATTTGAACCACTCGTTTTAAAACTTCAGAGGACACTCACCCCATGATCAAAGCATATCTCAGGGGTGAGAAAGTCCCATTTTTTTATAACAAACCGCTGGATCATTGTCAACTCAGCCCATCTGGGGCTACTAGCAGTGATAGCCGCAGCCGACATGTCAGCGCAAGTCCCGGGGCCAGCACCGGCCAGCTACCACCAGTGCCACAGCAGGATTAGCAGCTTCCACAGGCTATCCGTTGCCCAGGTAGAAAGGTGAAAGTAAGTCCAATCAGGCAAAAGGTCGTACTCGCCGTCCCCGATTTTGTGCCGTGCTGTAAAGCCACTCGACCAGTTCTTTATACTGGTAAGGCACCGGTATATAATTAAGTAAGGTCACATGAAAGCAACCCATGTGTCTAGCCTCACATCAAATAAAAACAGCCCGACTGTGACGATCCACCATTAATCCAAGGACGTCACACTCCAATACATAGAAAAAAAAACTTCTTAAAATTTTATTTTTAAGTTGCATTAAGGTTGAGTAATTGTAAAATTTGTTTGGTTTTCATTTCTGTTTCATGAAATTCAATTAAATATTTCTCATTTTTATTTTGTTAAACGAATAGTCAATTCATGCAACGCGATGCTATTAATATAAAGGAAACTTTATAGCAACATAATTTTGTATTGAAAAGGATGTTTGTGGACCAAGAGAAGTTAGCTTGATAACAAGGAAATTCTTATAAATGGAAATATTATAACAGAGTCCTACTGTATTGTAATGTAGCAATTTTGGCATAAAGGTGTATTTTTGTCATCACGAGTGGTGTAAATTGTCAGAGTTCAGGTGGTTGTGTACCTGCCACTTGAACCGCGTTGCAGCATGTTTGAAAAACGTATTTTTAGAAGCAACTGTTAAACGTGTCCTCCATATGTTTACGTATGAAAAGAAAACATACCCCAAACGATGGAATGGTACTTTAAATGTATCACACATGCTAGAAATATTATTTTAGAGTTCTCCAACATCATCAAAAACTCCTTTTTTAAACTACTGTATCTTAAAACATACTACCCAAAAACGAGTGAAACTATGATCGGCGCCTGCGTTGAATTTCGCTGCAGACTTTCTACCAATAAAATTCTAAGGTCACCAATTAATGTCCCATTGGTACATGCAGCACTGAGTTCATAGTCTTGGTGTGGCAGTGATTAAGCACTTGGTGTGTGTGGCAGTATCACCCTTATTCGCTCCTGCACTTTTGGGCCTCAAATGGGAAAACAGTTCCAGGTAGCGACCACATTGCCTTTAACAGAACTGAAAAGTTATGACTTATTATGGTGTCTGTGGTCGCTGTACGAAAATATGTCTTGTGGGAAATTATGTTGTCTTGGTTATAAATATGGTAGCACTGCTTGTGTGTGTTATGGTTCTTGATGATTATTAATAAATCGCGGTCTGTTTACCGGAATAACCATAGACTAAAGATGAGGTAGACCAATCTTGCTTGCCATGCACAATCAATCTGTGTCCCAACATTGAACTGCCTTTCTGTCAACACATCTAGCATGGTTTGGATTTGAAGCATGTGGGGTATTTGAATCCCCAACTTTTAAACCACCCTGTACCTGAGATGTTGGCGGAGCACTGTATCAGTAATGGTCCATGATGCGAAGATTAAAACTTTGGATGCCAACTTGTGTATTACAGGAAGGATGTACACCAGTTACAAATTACTCATTTATGGAGTCACCTATGGGAGCGTACACAAGTCCCAAGCTAGCTAAGCAGAGGGAGTTTCTTCCCACTTCGAAAGGGGAGGCAACGAGATGCAGTATCTTGTGGTGGGTGAGAATGGTGACTTAGGGATTGAAACCCTTATAACAACTTGAACCCAAGTGTACGCTGGTACATGGTTCGTGTAAGATTGGCTTGAGTGGTCTTCGAATTCTGAAATGCGAGTGTTGCATAAAGCATGCCCGGGAGAGATTATTTCCGCTTGGCCCAAGGTTCCAGCATATATCATAGGGCGTGTAGGTTTACGTGTCAGGACAAAGTTAGCAACACTGGGCAACACTCTTAGCCAACGTATTAGTACCTATGGATTTGCAGGCAGCGGAGCTCTCCTCTACTCCGTTAGTGGTGCTGCGACGGCCGGCTTGGGAACAGCGGCCAACTCTGGTTGCGGCTGAGTGGTGCTTGTGCTGCTGGGTAGGGTGTAGGAAGGTCGTCGAGGGATAGCAGTATATTCAAGAAAGTGTGCTGTTGGCTCTATGCCTAATATGTCTGTGCCACTATGTATTATTATTAAATACTCTAAAGGTACTCTTCCCGGTGTCCAGGATGGTAAAGATAACAAAGAATTACTTTCTTGTGGCTCAGGAATTGAATTGTTATTAATTTCTTCTTTTAGGAGGTGCAGTTCTTATTTAAAAGGGTTCTTGATACCTGTCTTATAATTCTTCGGCATGAAGCAGATCTACTAATATTAACTCTGATAAAATATGAATTGCCACACAAAGAAATAAATGTGACGTGAAGCTGGGTATAGTTGGCGGTCCTTTAGTGTACGTCCGGGTAAATAACTAGACCCGACGTGTCTTGCAGCTTAACCTCGTCTGGTTAGTCGCTAGCCCGAACGGTTATACAGCAGAGCACGTGAGCAGCTGTAGTACCACGGTGTATTGAGTTCCTAATGAAGAACTCTCCTGGAGATTAGCCAGTGCAATACTCTGAGCATTACCTGGGCCAAACTCGGAATACAGCTCTATGTTACTTGTATTTGCAGTTTGTCTGTTATGCGTAGCCGGCATAACTTCACGTACACATAAAATAAAGTTAAGAAACTAACCTGTGGCTTATACGTGAATTCACAAGGGACACAAGGGTTATTAAAGCTAGTAAAAATAAGTCTCTGTAAATTCAATGGGTTTGTGGCTTTAATATATCCATGCAAGTTGATACAGCAAAGTGAAATAGTGATAAATATAAGTACCGTAATAACTTTTTCTCATGAAATATTTTACTGCTGAATAATAAATATTGATTACAAATTCACTGCGGAATAGAATGAACTAGTTGCAATTCAGGTGAAGACTACGTATCACATTTATGTTATGTTTAATTAATTAGTAAATAATTAAGTTTGATTAAATTTAATTAAATATTATCTAGCCCAAGAATTCTACTGAACTTTGCGGGGAATGTCCAGAAGGCACCTCGTAATAAGTATACGGAGTTCTCTACTTGCGTGGTAGTTAACCGGACTAAGGCCTTACAGAGACTATGTCGCAGTGACTGTGGGTTACCTGGAGGGTGTGAGGTTTAGGACAGGTTAGGTCAACGTAGGAGCTGCTCGTTGCAGCGACAACTGGAGGTGCTGCTGAAGTGACATCTTTCAGGGGAAGATGGCCTCTTGGAGAATGTTGTCGTCATGGTAGCAGCCTTAGTCAGGATGCCCGCAACCTTGACAACCAGAGGACGTAGCAAGACTCTGTTACTGCCACGGTTTCCAGTTCTGGCCCTCACAGCCCTTAGGAGTGGATGAGTGACTCCAGTGAGCCCCCTCCCCCCCCCCCCAAGAAAATGCTCAGGTGTGGGTGGGTTCACCTTTTATAGTGATCTCTGGCGATCTTAGGTGCTTCGAGGAGTGGCGGGGGCTTGGCTCCTTGGCCCCACCTCCTGGGTGTGGAGCTTGTGACAACACATGTATGGACCATGGATGCTTATCTCGCCTGTTCGCTTGGCACCTTGTGTGCAGAACTCCAACTCAGGGCTGTCGAGTAGGCCGCGGCCCTTCGGTGATTGGCCCGCTTCTCGTGCAGCGCCAAATAAAAACTGGTGCACTCTTTTGCTGGCGAGCATGGTGAAATAAAATAGCTTTGGTTTGGGAAAGGCAATGACGTGACAATTTTCTGCTGATTCTGGTAGACAGTACAAACTAGGTGCATGGGGTTGGAGGTGTGTTGAGGCACTGTCAACTTCTTGGGAGTTCCCAGTGTCCTGCCTCCAGTAGTGTTAGGAGACTGGCCCATGTGGCTTGCCATATTCAAATGTGGTGTAGTTGTGTTTCTGATGTGCACTTTCTCTAGCGCAAAGTACATCGTGCATCAGATTTTAGGTTAGAAAACTGATTAAATAAATAAAATGGACCCCATGCAATACTTTAAACCTGGTCCCCAACTTTTATGTACCACAGTGTGTGCACGTCACCACCATGACTTCTGCCCAGCTATTGCCTTGGTGTTTGTTTTGTGGCTGCTTCTGATGCCAACTTAAACAACTTACTACATAACCTAATTCTAGATGAACATAATACTCAACAGCAAGGCTGCAGATTTGGATTGTCATTAGCCCCAGCCATCTTTCAGTCTGTCTTAGAGCAAATCGTCAGTGGTATTCCCGGAGTGGTGATCTATTTGGATGATATTTTAGTGGCGGGCCCTAAGTTTGAACTAGCATGGGAAAGTTTAAATGAGTTATTGGCTCAGTTCAAAAGACATAATATTATAGTCAACCTGTCAAAATGAAGATTTTTGGAGTCTCAGGTGACTGACTTGGGGTGTGTAACTGATCGCACAAGTGTTAGACGATCAGAAAAATTATTGAGAGTGATCAAGGAGGCATCAGAGCCAACCAACAAGGAAGAACTATAAGCTTACTGTGGCTTGTTAAAGTATTACTGGCGGTTTATCCCTCAGTTATCCAGCAAACTCAGTCAGTGCATTTTAAGAGTTGAAACTGAATGTGCCTTGGGAGTGGAATGTTGATATGAGTAGACTTTTTTCAAAAGAGTAAAGGCTGGTTTCGTCGGTCTAGTTTGTTAGGCCATTTTGACCCAGCCAAGCCACTCTTTCATGACTTGTGATGCATCCCCAACAGATGTTGGAGCAGTTATGTCGCACCTTGGAGAAAATGGTGACCATCCTATTGGGTTTGTTTCTATAACACTAACAGCAGCGTAAAAGAACTACTCGCAACTAGATTGTGAGGCCTTGGCCATTATCCATGAAGTTAAAAAAAATTGTAAAACTACTTTATTCTTGAGATGGAACACAAGCTACTCACCGCCATTTTTGGCGAGCGGCGGGGAGTACCACCAATGGCAACCACGATATTACAGCAATGGTAGGTGGTGGTGTCAGCCTGTGACTGTAAAAATCCAAAACAAACTAGGTGCAGACCTTCCCCAGGTCAATGCACTCTCTCGGCTGCCAGTGGCAAATGATCGACCTGTGTAATCTGAGGACTTTGCATTGTAACCAGTGTCAGGATTCACAGAGACTATAAAATATTTTGCACCCATCATGGATAAGCAGTTGCTTCCAGCATATTATTATCAGGAAAATGGTTATTGATGTTGGAAAAAAAATTCCCGTGAAGATTTCGGCATTTATAGGCTGGCAGCACGCCTGATGGTGGAAAAATCAAACATGAAAGAGACTGCGTGGTCATACATACAAAGCATCAATTACATGAAAATACATGGAGCCCTGAATGAAATAATACATAGAACCCTGAAATTAATTATGGCACACATGATATTACACAAATAAACCCTCAAAATGTATGGATGACGCAGATATTGACTTGGCGGCGGTTAACCACGTGGTCGCAAATTATGGCTGTAAAACAATTTAAACATGCCAAAACTCTAAAATATATACATAGAAACAAAGCCCTCAATATTGTATCCAGCAATTAAACAGAAATGACATTGAAACGCCTTTAGCATAGGTGGATGGCGCCTGATTCAAAGTTGCGCGGGCCGCATGGCCTCTCCGACAACTTTCCTCCTCTATTACATTTAAAAAGCCACTAGGGTGCAAATTATTAGGTTAAGCGGGAAGCATAATGCTGGGGAAATGTGTGTCAAAACATATGCAAGGAAAAGGTTAACCGGTATACTAAAAGTGAGCTATTGTAATCTACATCAGTGCAAAAAGTTTGAAGTGCATATGTGACGTCTACCTCACCAGCTCTCCTCGACGGACTGCTCAGAGGCAGGAGTCGCGCTGACCTACCATGGCTGCCTATGGGGTTCACACAAGCGGAAGTGCTATGCACGCTGAGTAAAACTTTTATCTTTTAAAAGAAATTGCACAAAAATAATTTAAATAAAGCTTTTCATTATACATTTAAATTGTAAATTTTCTGTATGCTTTAAATGTCTTTTATGACGGCGTTCACGCTGGAATAATAATGTTCTTATTCTTCGTGCAGCGTGCATGTTGAATTAATAACCAAATTTTGGGTAACATTTTTAATCAAACATTTTTAACACTTAAAACACTTGGGGAACCTGAAATAAAACAAGAGACATAATTTACACTTGAAATAAATATCTTATTACGAGAAAGTTCATGTTATGGCCTCTTTGTGCATGTGCATGCCCATGGTTTAGCGCTGGTTAGCGCCATCATGGTCTTAACGCGGCTGGCTGTTAGCCGCCATCAAGGTAAGGATTTTCTTACTGCAGTAAACATATGAACCAGATTAATTACTTATGCTTATAGTGTATGTTATTTTTATGTAATGTTGGGCTGTGCTTCTTATAAGTGAGCTTTTAAATTGTCAAGACAGCAGGTGTGGTTGTGTTTGCAGCTGATAGCTCTCCTACAAGACCATCTAGAGTACATCCCCTTGCAGACAGGCTTCATGGCAGAGCTGAGCCTCATTGGGGCAGTGTCGTTTGATCTGTCAGGCCAGATACAACTCAGCTTGTGGTACAAGAATGCTCACTCACTGGTTGAGAAGAAGTAAGGGTTGTAATACATTATATTAGCATTGTAGCAAAAATGTTTACTGGTGCGCACATCGTCCAACTGGAAAGTTATTGTGATTTAGAGTCCAACCTGAAATATTTTTAATGTCCTGTTTATTTTTCTGCACATTGCATACCTTTGTAGCTTATACAGATTGCTCGGGAATTCCCCATACAAACTCCTGTGACTTGTAGAGGGGACTGAGTAGATGATCTTTTGAACAGGAACTCATGTCCGAAAGCATATGGTTTTCGTGCTACAACCATTTCAAATAAGGTATTTTACACATGACCATCCAGAACACCTGCCCACGCATTGATAGAAAATCTGTGCTGGAATCCCTGGACATGCGTGGTATTAGGGCTTTTTTGAAAATCGAGAACACAGTTCCTAGTGAATTTACATTCACCTGTGAACAGAATGCATTTTCATTTTATGCATAACCAAGACACTCGAAATGATCTAATATGAATAACTTTGCCAGAAGTGTATCAGAATAAAATGTGAAATAATTTAAATATTGTGTAAGAAAATTACATTACGTTGAAGATGCTAAATGCAGTGTGGTTGAGTGTGGCATTTATTAATGTTGCTTATGCAAGATAGTTTAAGCCTGAAGTAACAGTTATTGAAGCAATTCCAAAATAAATTATTATGTTATGATCAGTGAATTTGCTAGTTATTTCTAGAATAGTTTAAGATAATAGTTAGAAAGGAGAGTTCAGATTTTAGTAATTGTTTAACTTGCCAAATGTCAATATTTTAAATAATAATGTAATGATTTATAAGAGTACTTCATGTTGGTATTGGATATTGTTTCTGTGTGCGCAGTGCTGGCATTTATCTACAAGGCCTGATGAAGGTGGATACACTGTTTGTGCGCAGTCAGGCAGAGTTCACTCTTGCCACGGAGGTGAAGTTGAACCTGGAGTCGGACGTGTCTTTCTCCGATAAGATTGCCATGTGTATGCAATTGAAGCAGCCTAACTCGATCGTCAGGTGAGCTGAGCTCATATTTTTTCCAGCTCTCTGCCCTTCTTTTGATCTTGAGCCATGCGCTTTATCTCGAGTATTCAGTTCTTAAACAAAAGTTCACACCATCTGGTAGGCAGAAAGTTAATGGAAAGCAGATTGTTCATGCTTTTTAAAAATTAAGGAACTCTGTAGTTATATTAGTGTCGTTAGTGACTTATCTTAGTCTTGCAGATGAACCTCTAATGCTGGTGTTTGTATAAATCCACCACCTTGCTCAGCTCATAATTTTTTAACATGTGGTCACTAACACAATTACATAGCAACCACTATAATTGGTAGATCTTAATGTTTGCAACATTTTTCTACATAACTGTGCAGTGTAAAATTCCATTTTTAAACATCTTACTTTGATGTCAGCAGGTTGCAGGACTGGTTGTCTCACTTGAAAGGCTGGTAAACTCCTGACCAGGAATTTTACCGGCAAGATGCTGATGACATGCGTGCTCCATTTGTATGGAACTTAAGGTGGTTGTGTCAATTATGGGCACCAGCTAGTTGTCATTGAACGCTTGGACTAGTATGAGACTTGGCAATGCTTTCTTGAGGCTGATCGATGTCCAGACGAATCCCTACATCCTGGCATGAAGCTGAAGCTTGGTTGGGTGCTGACCTATTATTGGCCGATCAGACACCACTGCGATAACTGGCAGTATTGGCAAGATAACCCCGATAACATTCCTGAATATGAATTGAGGGCAGTCACCCAGTGTGTCATGATGCAGTTATGGGGTAGGATGCATCTTACATAAATTACACAGATCAGGATAACCATGAGTAAACTTATTACAACAAAATAGAGTCCATCATCCATTGCTCACTGTGAAGCTGTTGCATGTGTCTACGTGCATTGGACACACATCAGAATAACCCCAAGAATACACTTACAGTGGAATAGGGTCTGTCGCCCAATTTTTGCCATGAGGCGGCTACAAAGTTATGCAATACAAAAGGGAGCCATTGTTGGAAATCACGGTGTATTCCATGTCGTACAGGACACAGTTTGGTGCCTTACCAAAACTGACCCAGCACCAGGCCTGCCGATGGCCTAAGCTGCGCAGAAATGACAAATGAGTCAGTGACTCTACAGAAAATATACAAGAAGTTAAGCTCCTGCAGGGGGGGGGGGGGGGGGGGTACTATTACCACGGAGAAAAAGCAAGAAAAGAAGTTCCACAATTTAACTATTGTTGTTGCGTGAAAGGTATGGTATGAAAATTTAAGCTAGCCAGGAGTAGCTGGCAGCACAACCAATCCCTACACGCACATTTCTCAGAGTGAGAATCATGGTAGCAACCTACACTAGGCTTGCTTGGGTTGGTGACAAAATCTTGGTAAAAGAACACACAAATTACTGGAAAAAATAAAAACATACATAATAAGCACTTGCAAAAGTAATTACATGTAACAATAAAAAAACAAATGTAAAAACATATTAGTGTAACAAAATAATGTGAGCTGAAAATGAATAATTAAGTACAATGGAATATCAAAAATTTCATCAAAGGTTGTCTTTTGCAGTTTTTAGTGAAATAATGAATTGAACTGACATATGATGTCTTTACAGCAATGGTATTTTACCAACTTAATCTCATCAGGAAGCATAGCCATGTGTCTGATTACAACTGAGTTTATATTGTTGACTGCCATGAGATGTAAAGATCTGGTACTGTACGCTGCAGAAAAATGGATGTTCCAGCTGGCAAATTTTATTATTCACCGGTCCACAGAGACTATGCAACGAAGGCGCTGAGTTCCACTGCACACTGCTAGATGGCTACCTGTATGCTTCACCACCTCTCTCATCTCCAAGCCGGCCTGTGACGTTACAAGCCCATGAAGCTATGCTATCGTCGCCTCCCTCTCTCCGCTTCACAACCCCTTGCCTTCAAGCTCGCCAGCCAACGACAGCAGAGGAAGCCTCCAGCAGAGTATAAATAGCGGGTCGCAATGCTCTCTCAGCACCAGCCTTCATTCAGTCTTCCTCCGCACTCATTGTCGGACCTGACCAGCCTGCTCAGCTATGCTTCTAGCTCTACCTTTCATACCTTCATCGCACTTTGAGTGCCGAAGGGAAACCTACTTCTTGGTCTTCACTGCACTTGTCATGCCAGAACCTTCCTTGTAGTCTTACTTAGTCTTCCTCAAAGATTGCAAACCGCCACATGTTGTACACACCTAGACACTGCGGCCCCTTCTGGGCAGCATTTGCATTGGGAGTTATTACAAGTTAAAGTTTCTCATTTACTACCGATCAATTGTTAGCTCAGGCACAGGTCGTCTTTACCTGTTTACTGTAGGCATTAGCTACCTAAGCTCTTCGTAAACATAAGAGGTAATGTGAAATGTTTTTATTTCCCGTAATAAGGAATAAACACTGTGTTTAACTTACTCAAGGGTACGTCTTTCCTCTAAACTTTGTACCTTGCCCAGTTGACTTCACCCTGCTGAGAGAGACCCAGGTGAACCAGGAAAGATACTCATTCGAGCCAGAACACAGTTTTGCACACCCACATGCACACTAGCTGTCAACCTTTCTGCATACCTCGGTAGGCAGAGCGGTAGAGCCCTCACACAAGCACTCTGTTTTCGAGTGCACCTTGTCAGCTTAGTGCTCACCCTCTCCACCAGGTTAGGCACCAGAGGGGTCATTCCCTGAGTTGGGAAGACTTGAGCTCAGAACCTACACCCACAAGCAGGGACTGTTGATAGTGAGTCCTGAATCCCTGTGCTCACCGCGTTTTGGCACCAAGCACTGTGAGGAATGTATCCGCGCTGTCAGCAGATGCTTCACATGGCTCTATACGAAGTAGAGTACACATTCCCTGTATTTATCTCGTGGACGTGAGAGGTATTCTCTCTTTCTAATGCCTTTCTCTCTCCATAGGGGCACTTGTGAAAAGGTTAAACAGACACTGAATGCCTCCGGGCGTTTACAAGAGCTAACCCCCGCCCTTGTCACATCTATCAACTAGCTCTGACCCCGCCCAAGGAACAAGCTTAAGCCCTGCGCCACTTCCTGTACCTGTCACATCAGAGATTCCAACGGATTTGTTTGAGGCCGCAAATCATCTGGACCAAGAGATCCACCCTTGGATCGCTGAATACCTTGACATTTGGCTCTTAGACTGGACCATCAGGGAGATAGGTTATGGGAACTGGGATGAAAAATATTACCATGATAATTCTGGGTGGGTGCCAGCAATCTCAGTGGAGAGCACGATTACTGATGGGGCAGTGTGGCCAACGGTCTTAAGTGGCCCCCTCGATATCCGATGATTTAACTGGAAAATATTGTAGAGAGCGTGGAATCCATCCTTGTACTACCAGAAAACCCTGGACTAGTGAAGGTTATCGGTGCTACCTCCATACGCTCATACTCACTCCCGGGGCTGTTATAGGCCACCTTACGCCTTAAAAGGTTATGTCTGTATTCTTACACCAATTAAGCGACAGTGAAACGGTCGAGTAAATAAAAGGCAGAATGCTTTACGACTCCATTTATTTATGTCTTTCTCTTAGCGGGCACATACGTTCAGGGCTCACTGTTAAAGTGGGTGAACACTGATATTGTAAAAGGTGGCACTAGGCCTACATGGATTACGGTAACTTACGTCCTGGCCATATACAAGATGACCGGGTGCAGAGTGGTTCACTCCCCGGACCACGAAAGTAAAAGGTTCTGGTTACATTAACTTTAAAACTATTGATAAACTACATGATTATAAAAAGAAAATTGAAGGTCCGGGGAGGATGTTACACGTGCGTCCACTGCGCTACATCATGGCGACTACTGAACTTTCTTGGCATGGAGTCCGCCAATTGGCTGGGTCTCCACAACAACTCACATGACTTGTTGTAGACAAGTAAGACATTGATTCTACGGAAATTAAATATATGATAATGAATCATATGAATAGGCGAGACATAAAAACCCCTGCAATAATTCCTTAGTAACAATCAAACAGAAAATATATAAAAATAAAATATTTGCCAGTGGCAGTGTTACCACGCTTTTCATAACCTCACTTTTGTTCATGATTGTTTTCAGGCCTGGAGTCCCATGAGAGCCTTCCCGCATCAAACTGGTTATACACACAATAATTAAAAGCCTAACAAGACATGATACACTGGCGATACAACACACACACACACACTTATATTGTAAGTACTCGAATTTTAGGTTAGCCGGCCACGTGCTAACTACATTGCCGGGTGAGGTGGCTGGTCGCCGGTAAACCAAATCACAATACTGGTGAAGCCAGCATTTACTGCCATGACTATTTATATTTACTATTTATTTTACAACTGATATATGTATGGCATGTGCCACTAAACTGCGAATGATTATTATTGTACTAAACTACACTCATGTGTCCACATGGTATTCGGTTTACACTCAGTGATGCCCCTAGCGGGCAGAAATGGCACTGCACATATTTATTATCTCTCTCGTAAAGCATTGACTTAAATACTGTGGCAGACTTTGGTATGCCTATGCTAAAGGATGCAGAATTACTAATAGTGAAACACACGTGGCAGTTTCCTCTGAAACTGACATACATGAACCATGAAAATATTCCGTGACAAAACGTCAACATGAAAATTTAAACAATAGCACGTGGTCCCCTCTCGACCACGCGACAATAACAACACACTATATTTATGAATGTCACCATGTGGCATTCTGACTGGCAATTACGCATAAAAGAAAATACACAACATAAAACAATTGCCCTCACTTAATACTACGCAAACCTGCACTGCTGTGGCACTTTAGTGCACGGCGGGAACACAAACATAATTATGACAGGACGCTTTCAATAATAACACACATTATAACAACCCTCAAAGAAATACATATGTGAACGTAAACAAACGCACGTAGGTGCATCCCTATGCTTGCTACGTTGCACTAGTGATTGAAAATAGCTACAGGTGAGATACACACGTGGTACTTCTGCTGGGTGCACAGTGTGCACGACACTAAAGAAATTAAGAATGGGCATGAAAAACAAAACACAATTACACTTTATACTTGAGCACTGATCCTAAAACTTGTAGCACATGGCACTGCATGTCGCTAATGCTCGACAATACTGCTGTGTTGACTGACGTGCTGCTAAACAGACGTGCTGCTAAACAGGCATGGTGAACAGGCTGATGTGCGCTGCACATGTCAACCTCAACCAGCTGGCAGCCGCCAACAATCCCTTCAGCTTTTCTCTGCCTCGAGACAGTTGTTCTGCCCCACCAGCATGAACATACGTCAGGAGTCTGAACATTCAATTACATGTAGCGCACGTACGTCCCACTGAAGCTCTCAAGGCTAAGTCAAATACAGAGTGTACACGTCGTCCAGTACCACCAAAAGCACCCAGCTTAAAGCGCAAGATCTCGTTGCCTGAACCCGACTTTGTGCCCTGCTTCAAAGCTACCAGGCTAGTTCTCTACATGGGACGGGCACCCGTGTGACGTAGGGACTAGTTCAAATTAGTATACCCCACCGGAAGGGGTGCACCTCACTTAGAACCCTGCTAAATCAAACCCTCCTTAACGTAGTGCTCGCTAATCTGCCAAGGCGTCACACATCAGCACACACAATACGTACTTTTAATAATAAAAGAAATATTTTATAAGCGGGCACAGTTATGCCTTTATCACAGGGTGAGTTCATTCTTGGGAAAGGGGTTTGGCCATACAGGCCCAAATAGCTCAAAATAAATAAATAAAATTAATTAATTAATTAATTAATTAATACTAGCTTTTTCCTTAAGTAAATTTCACTTGCCATATTATAGGAAAAATTATGGGGAGCTCTATAATCACTCATGCCTCACTTAAACCTTCACATACGGGGCAGAAGCATTCTATGGAATGCATGTTAGGTATTCAGTTCATTAGAATAATAAATAATCAATGTACCCACGGAGAGTTCAACAGGAGAAGTCGTTCTTTTACTGTACGGAATGAATTTCTTTGGGCCTTTCTGATGTTGTCCTTCAGAGGACAAGTATTAACAGTCCTACCTTACTGGCTACGTCATGCAGAAACCTGTTATGAAAGTTTAGTAATCCTAAAAATGCTTGCATGTACAGTAGTTCCTGTTTTGCATATGGGGGCTAGAGTAGGAATGAAAACCTTAATTTTTGTAAACATTTTTCAGGTGTCATTGTTAACACACACACGTTGACTTCTTCAGACTCAACCTGGTTTCCTCCATACAACTGAGAGGCTGATACAATTGCAGCTAGTGCTGTTCTTCATTCACTCTTCTAATGATAATATCATCCAGCAATACTATAACTTCCTGTATCACAGACAGCATGGTTTCCATTAATCTCTGAAACACTGGTGTCACACAGTTGACTTAGAAAGAAAGTGTTTAACTCTTAACACTCATTTCATGGGTTCACTGTAAACATGTAGGGCTCTGCAGTATTGTCATTCACTGATACTTGCAAGTATGCATCTGCCAAATCCAACTTGGTGAAGATTGTGTGTCCTGTCATTGGAGAATTCCTCATTGGTTGTAGAAAGGAGGTAAATTTCCTTTTTACTAACTTCATTCACCAAACACTCGTGAAGTCCCCACAAACCTGCACCAATCTGATACGCTTGCAGACTACAGTGATAGAGATGGCCCAATTCAAAAAAGTTATGGACTTGTAAAGACCTTACTCCACCGACCAATTGGATTACTGACAGTGTCTTGCAGTGTGAAAACCAATGGCTGACACTTCCTGAACATTGGCTTTGCATCTGATTCAGTTTCTGATACCTAGTAATGTTTCTGTGCAATTCCACTTTAGCAAACATCTTGGGATGTTTACAGCACTAACAACGTTGTTTGCATGAATATTCACACAGTGCAGACATCCTTTCATGGTCGGTTTTGTCCCATGGTACAAGGCGATGCCAAGAAACATTCGCTTCATTCACTTCTTACCAATTTTATTTCCCTTTGTAAATCACTCACGTTCACACTGGGCCGTTTCTGTCCTGTAGCAGTGTAGAAGGCTGCCTAAAATGTCAACTTGCCAACATAGACAACATTGCATGTTATATCATGTTACCTCACACTGCACACAATTCACCACGCAGCATTCTGTAAAAGTCTGGTAAGTCACATTGAGCTGACTGTTGTATCTCAACAGTGTAATTGGGGATTAATTCTCAGTTATGCTGATTGTGCTTGCGAAATTAGTGTGTATCTATGATTTCACTCGGTTTATAGGTTTGACGTGATTGGATGACTCCACTAAATGTCTGTAATTCCACTCTCTCGTTGTCTTGGGCAGACATAATTATACAACAAAGTTGTAGATGTAGCTTAGCTGAGCATACTGTGATGAATATCTTCTTCTGTGCCAAATCCCTTACTTTGTTTGCCATGAAGCAGTACTGCAAGTGTTTTGTGTTTTTCCAGGTGTCGAATCCTAGAACCAATTCTTTGAGTAAAGAGATTGTATGTTACATTGTGCGCCAACAATATCTACTTTGAACTCAGATACACTAAGCACTATCATCATGTCACTAATGTTACAACCTCTGTAATTCAGATCCAGTAACGATTCCCATTCCGCATGGTCGTCACTGTAGCATTACAGTTAGCAACCTGTTTTGTATTGTTATTAGGCTGCTACCAAACTGGGATAGCACGAACTTGTTAATGGCTGGACAGTCACATTCTACTAAAAGAATTTTGTATAAATAATGTTACAAGATGCCCATGGGGAGTATTTGAGTTTGGGAGGGATGGAGTTCTTAATAAAAATAAAAGAACTAAATTTGATACTTAATATCTTCACACAGCTATTATTTGCAGCAGTAAATTATCTCCACTATTACTCTTTTTATTTCAGTGAGAACAATATTCAATGTGTTGGTCAACTCTAATTAACATCCTTCTTAATGTCTCTGTTTGGTTATAGTAAATTAACTCATACTCCAATGTTAACACATGTTCAGTCTGCCTGTTGCAATCCTTTGTAATGTCCTTCACTCGGGCATCCTGTCCAATAGTTGCCTGCCAGTCGCACTATCGCAGATTTTCCTCCTGCTGGTCACTTCTGTCGCCACTCGTTTCCCTTCTCACTCATCATCTATTGCTGAAACTCCAGCCACTCATCCACCAACTCCTCCCATCTCCGAGGTCCATCACACTTTTATACTTGCTGGCCTTGATTTGGAATATTCACTGCACTCCGAGTCACATTGAGAGCAACTAGGGCAGTGGTAATGACCAGAATATTCTTTCAAAAGAGACCCGATAGTCGAGGTAGGAAGCGGGTGATACCCTGATAGGTATAACAGGCTCGGTTTATAAACATTCATTTGTGAAAAGCCTGTGTGTCTCGGGTAACAATATTTTGGGCGTAGAATAGTGCTTCTTAATTTCAACTTCAGAATAAAATGTTTGCTCCCCTGAATATGTATATACGCTGCATATTTCAGTTGTCTCCAGCCTTAGTTGAAAGACATGTTAAATCTTTATTTCAGTGCCAAGCTAAAAATTATTCTATAATACTTGACCAAATAATTTTTGGGCAAATTAATTTTTTCTCTTTGCTGAAGAGAAGTTGTATTTATGTGGCTGCATCGTTGTCTGTGTGTATGTTTGTGTTTTGTTTGTGTACTGGCATACATGTGCCAGTGCCATATGTGACCCTCTTTTTGAGGTCATTAAATTTTTTTGTGAGTAAATGTGGTATGGTGATGGTGATTGACATTTATAAGTGAATTTTAATTTTTGAATGCATGGCTGTATGAATAATTTCAAAATGTGCCATCTGACACAGTTTCTAGAAGTAAGTGGAGGGTTGGTGAAGCAGGTAAACCCAGTGTTTTTATTTGCAGGCACAACGTATACAAGGTAGAACGGATTCCTGGCAGCAAGCATAGACTGCGCAAGTCCAAGTACAAAGTGATCCATGTTGCTGGCAGGACATATGCGTTAAACCAGAAGAACAATGATATGTGCAGCATGATTCACACAACGTGAGGGAGGGCCTTGCCTGCGTGTGAATGCTTGTCTGGCAGAAGATGTGTGTGGAAAATGGTCACAGCTGTAAATATTTGTACTTCGTCTGTGCAACCCATATGGTTTGATTCCTTATAAAACAAGCAAACTTTCTAGAAAAAATAATATAAAAATTTATGAAAACCAAAAGCTTATTTTATATTGCATGTAGGTATAGTTTGTTGGAATAAAAAAGTGTAAAAATTGATAATTTATCAAGTATTTCATGCAGCAGTGTGCAGTCCATGCTGAAGAGAATGTACTTTGTAAATGTAGGCCTACCTGCAAAGAAGGATGATTTTTAAAATTCACCTTATTAATAATTTGCATTTCAAACTTGGGTAAAATGTTTCAGGTTGATTTCTGTTACTTCTCTCTCTCAAAACACTGTAAACAATGTTAAGAAACAAAATATTTTGTTATGTTTGTGTGTAAATACGGATGAAAGTTGGACTGTGTCGTGTTCCTAGTACTAGTTAAAATGCAGAATTTTGATATTATTTTTGACTGAGTTGTACTTTTTGATGTAGTACTAAGTGTATCCGTTACATGTTCAAAACTTGAATGAACAAAAAATATTTTTAATTTAATTCCAATGCTACCTGTGTACAGTTCTAATTAAGAAACTATAAAATCATGTAGAATATTGTCTTCTTATTACTTGTTAGTGATTCATATTTGAATAAAATACAGTGAAATAAATCTCTGATTTCTGAGTCATCGGTCTAACTTTTTTCGTATCAAACTTTTTATAACTATTTTATAATCAGATTTGCAATTTGGAGTACATTATTATCACAAAATAATTAGTGTCCTTAGGTTCATAATAGGAAATGTATGTATACATATATTTCTTCAGAAGCTGAAAGATAAATATGCGCTATTTGTTTGGTAATTGTTTAGAAGTGGAAATAGTCGGTTAGCCAAAATGACTGCTCGTGTATGCAGTAAATCAGCAAGTCTTAGGATGATTGAATGATAAACCTTAATTTCTGCTGCATTATGGGGGATGATATATTTTCACATCCACTGATATCCTAGTTTGTTATCTGTAAGTTAATTTTGTGTATGGGTGTTACCTCTCGTGTGCTAACACATAATGTAACCTAGTAAGGTGAAACAATCTGGCTGGCAAAATCTCAACTGCTAGTGCGCATGACGTCAGCATAGGAGGAACACTTCACTTGCCAGCATTGTGTGTGCTGCGTAACTTCACACACAGCCTTTTAATGCTCTGTAGTTACTGTTTCATTCCTAAAAAGAATGTCAGATGTATGAAAATATGGTTATTCAAGACAATTTTACCATCAAATGTGACAAGAGAAATACTGTATAAACACGGTGGGTGGTAAATACGCTCAACAAGTGCTGCACAAAGGAATCTCATGCGTAACATGCAGGGATGAGTGACAGAATTAGTTTTGAATAACAATGTATGCTGCAATTATTCTTACTAATTCTATCACACACCTGTTATCGTAATATGTATTCACATAGAAATAGCTATTTCAACATCTTTTATCACATGACAACCAGAAAATCATACTCTTCTACATATGTGAACAATGAAAGGCATTCAAGTTGTAAATAATACAAGGTGTACGATTTCTAACGGCATACTCCCCCCCCCCCCCCCCCGATCCCCTTTTTATGCATAAACAGTTAGCCTTATGGGCTTAAAAGTTCAAATTTTGATAATTATATCAGGCCTCTGCACGAGTAAGTATTTATGTTTGAGGAAAGTTGTTTCCTTAAACTGTATAGTGCTGTAAGCAGAATACCACATATTAAACATATTTATAATGTATATAATTGAAATAAGAAATGAGATGACATATATACTTATGCAAACCTTTGAAAGTTTACTAGTGTCTGCATTTACTTACAACATGGCACATTTATCTACAGGCTCTAAAAAAATAATAGAATAAACTATAATTCTGGATAAAAAAAAGCGGCAAATACGCCTATTTATACAGTGTCCGAACTCAAGTATATACTTGCGTACTTGCATCCTTCACTTACCCTTGGCCCCAAACTTGGTGATTTCAGACAGGCAGTCTTGTTGGCTTCGGCGCCAGTTATTAGTCAGCTAACCACTTTGAATGTTCATGTATTCCTACTAATAATTTGATAATTGCCAAATGTTTTAGTGGTTAAATAAAGTATTAAATAATACTTAAAATTGATTTACATTAACATTTATTGTCTTGTATTATTGTATGTAAGTGCAGTTTGGATTGATTTTTTTTATCTTCAGTAGGTTTGGAACATAGGCCTAATACAAATTTAATGCTTGGACCTTTTTTTAAGGTGAAACTTGCTATAATTATTTACTCAGTTCAAAATTCTATGTCAACAAAATAGTAATGTTGCCCTATTAAACTTTAAATCAAATAATTGTCTGAAATCAACTGTAACCAACAAATTGCTTCTTAAAATGGTGGCACATATTCCGCAAGTATGCGAGAAGTATACAACTTTGTTTACTTGTATACTTGCATACTTCACTTGCAGTTTGGACAGCATGTATGTCGTCGCTTCCGGGGACAGGTACACACAAGTATGTAATTCAGACGAATTCGTACACAGCCTTAAATAGAGCTAAATTATATGATCGCCCTTTCTATTTGATTTTGGAAAATCTAGAGTTCTATCAGTTTGATGTAAGGGGGCACATTTATTGTTGAGCTATCATGCATCAGATTAATGGCATCTGTGCTGATGCTCCTATTATTACAAAAGAAACCGCACGTATGATACATATCATCTCATTCTTTTATTTCCTGAAACCTTATACAGAGACAAACAGAAGCTAGAGTAATTGTATCTGTCTGAGGATATCTGATTGCATATTTTTACTAAAAAATTTTGGATTAATACTCAATGTGTCGAGGCATGTTGTGCAACTTTTTATAAAACACTTTTAAAACTTCTACACTGTCAATGTTAAGAATATAGTCAAACGGATCTTGTTGTGTTATAAGTTGAATTTATCTATTACTTTTTAGCCCTAATTTATTTTTAGTTATTGCTTTCAGTTTTTTGAGAGTAATTGTTGAATTCATGTACTGCACAGCTTGAAATAGTGTCAAACTCTTAAAATATTACAATTACAATACAGCAATAAGTGAAAATTGTTTTACTTTGAAACAAACAAAGTGTCTCTACCGGCACGTCATTCCTTCTCCCCGTAAACTGACATCACGGAGGGAAGGCAGAGGAGGGAAACATGCAAGTAACTTCACCTTACCTTTTTTTACACCATGGTGCTAACATAAGTGTAATTATTATGCAAACCAAAGGTTTTACTGACACCTCAACTAGTAAGTGGAAATTATGTAATATGGTCCCTGTTTGCACTTTCTTGTTTTGCAGAACCAGTGATTTTACACAAGACCACTACTCTGATTATGAAAGGGGCATGCGAGTGTACTTATGGTGCCAGAGGTGGTCTCGTCATGTTTTTGGCCAGGAGCTAGGCAGAGCTCTTCTGTGTAGATTCTGGGGTCTGATCTTTCGAGGGTGCTGGAATTTTCCCTTTGTAGAGAGGGGCTGGTAGGTTTCCTGGGGGAAGGACTGAAGTGGTCTGCCTTTAACACTATTGGGCATCTGAAAGCTGTGGCAGGTTTATGTACTAGTGGGCGACGGATCACTGGGAGTGAGTGTGCAACAATAAGAGGATCTGGTTGACGTGTAGAAGGCACAGGTTGGGGAGCAGGCGCAGGACGGAGTATGTCAGGGATCCGGTAGGCGACGACTGGTGGTTGTGGAGCAGAAGACAATTGTATTGAGTTCGGTAATCCACTGAGGTGTGTTCGTCTGTCCCGCACATACTGGATCAGGGGAGAGGTGGCTTGGTACCTCCGGCGTCACTAGCTGCTGCATGTGTCTGATGGCCTGAGCTTGTTCTCTGGGCTGGAGTTTGGCAATGCAGGCTACTAGGACCGGTGTGTACTTGTGGAAACGCCCAGAGGCAAGTAAGGTCAACCTCACCCGTTCCTTGAGATCACGTCTCTTGGAATAGGTCATATGGGAGCACAGACACTGTCCTTGTCGAGGACGGTGTCTGTTCTCCCAATTTACATGTCAATCTATGAGCCGACCATAGCGCAATGGGAAACCCTGTTCCAGCACCTGACGGGGACCACAGTATGCATTGGAAATCGAGCTACACTGGCTAAGGCTGGACATGTGTGTGTTGCTCCGGGTGAGTCTCCCCAACCCAGTGAACGTCTGCCTCGCTTGGCAGGGCCAGCTATAGAGAGACCAGCAGACACCAAGCTGACAAGCTATTCCGGAGTCTGTGTACCTGTGTGGTGCTGCCGTTCCACCCAGGAGGTAGATGGAAGGGCAGGCCGAGCTAGGTGTGTGTGGAAGTGTACAGAGTGCTGAAGCAAACTTCCCGGGGGGACCTGCATTCCCTATCTTGGTAGAGCACAACTGGGAACTAGGTTCTATAGCTACAGGAAGGTGGTACACACAAGTTTTGGCTCGGTTTCATGTTTATTCCAATGAATTGGAAGAAAATGTGATGACGTACTCGCTACTGGTCATCTGGCATGAGTGAGGCGAAGAGAAGCTGATAGTACGTCGGCAGGGGCCAGTAGCGGTGACCGGTGTTGATCGGGGTACAAAGCTGACATAGCCTGGATGTGTGGGTTGAATCCTTCAATTGTTGCCCTAGTTCCCTATGCTGACATCGGTTACGAGGCTGGGCACAACGCAGGGTGACTAAGCATGGTAAGGAAGGGTTAGTTCTAAGGAGGACTATAGGAAGGCAGTACCCTGTCCTCGGACACGTCCATGTTGAGGAAGGGTTAGGGTTAGCAGGGGTCTTCCGTAGAGAGTCCTGACTAACGGTGCCAAGTGGTCAGACTACTAGGGCCTAGCGTAAATTCCGAGCAACGAGTGTTGGAATAAAGCTAAGTAAGAGTTTGCTTTGAGCAGTGAGTCCAAGAGGCAAAGAGGCTTTCCTGAGCAATGAGCTATAGGAAGAGGGTAAGCTGAACAGATCCGAGCAACGAGTGCTGGAAATAAAGACTGGTCTGTTGTGGCTCGTAGAGGAGCAGAAGACTGATCAGAACCCTGAGCGGCTAGCGTTGGGGAACGGACTGGTTTGGAGGCATGCCCGAAAACCCCTTTTACACTCGTCTCGGGCGGTGCCCAGCACTGATTGGCTATGTCATGATGCCAAGGGGTGTGGTGAGAGGGGGGGTAGGGAAGGTATGGCTGACAACTGTGATGTCACCGGCTAGCTGGGGGATGGGAAGCAAAGGAAAAACTGTAATACAATTAGCACTATATAGTGATGAAAAAAGGAACTCGTCCTGCTCACATAATTACGGTGGGCAAATAAAACAGCTAGGAGGTATACAGAACAATCGCGGCTCATGTGGTGGAAAATAAAACAGGCAAATAAAATACCTATTTCAACAATGCTAAATGGCATAATGGAGCTGAGTTTGTCTGAATACAAATACTAAAGACGTGGCATGTGTCAGACTTTATTTAGAAAAATAGGGTAATGACTATTAGCAAAGAAAAATATGTGCATTCCATACTTATGGTGCTCTAACTAATGGATAATACCGGCAGATGGTGCTGATAGCGATGAGTTTGAAAATGCCTGTAGATGTTGAAATTGTGTCAATTTGAAGTTCTGACAGTCATGATACAAAATGAAAACTGTCTTATTAATTCACAAAATGTGCTGCTTTTTTTTTTAACAAATGTGTAGCCGTCCAGAAACTCCCAAAATATACCTGAGAGAAGTGAGAAGGAAAATTTCCAGTGATTATGACAGTAAAATATGAAGAGGAATGTGTATGTGTGTGTGAAACTTTATTTTATGGTAAAATTTTCAGTCAAGTGTGTGTTATTTTCAGTGTCCATTCCTTATCTGCAGTAAATATGCCTTCTCATTATTATTAAGTTGTGACTGTCCCGTTTTGAAATACCATATGACTGTTACAATTTTTTTAAAATTTTATTTCCGTTATTTACACTTGTATGTTGACAAAACTAAAAGATACTTCTATTGTCACAGAAACTGATTATTCTGTACATTTTTGTAATTCTGGACCTTGTAAACTTATTTTTTATTAGAGTAAAATTTCTGAGTTAAATTTTTTGGCTCTGCTATTGTTTTCATATTCCATCTAGTATGTAGTCGCTGCAAGATTAAATTATGTATGTGTTGCAGCAATATTTTACTATTGAAATGCACCATATTTTACCAGTTCGCAATGAACTTCTGTGCTTCCCGTTTGCTCTCTACAAACATTCCATGTGAAAATAGTCCACATTATCCTTGAATAGTTTGTTTACGCCTATGCCCAATGGCAGGTAGTGCTTTGCCTGGCAACCATTGTAACAGTAATTGTTTTCTCTACTAGTTAGGTTTGAAAAGAGACGGCTTTAGGAGTCTCTGCGCACCTCCAGTAGTTGCTCTGTATGGTCAAGCGTCTGAGTTCGGACACCTATGGAGGGTTAGTCACTTCAGGCATCCTTGCCTACCTTCCACTTACTCTGAGCCCATTAATGCCTTTTGATCTCTTGCAACATTTTTACTGATATTGGTTTACTAACTCATTTATTGACCTCTTATTATTATCACACTGTGAAGGAGATATTTTCCTTTCCTGATGTAAAAAGTTATCCCAGTTAAGAAATATTTAGTAACTGGCATCTCAGTCATAACAGAGTTTAACTGTTACTTTTGTATATTCCATTTTCAAGGAGGACAAGACATGCAAAAATTTTGTGGGGAAAAAAATTGTACATAAAGTGTGGACCATTTTTAGATAATTTCAATATGGAATAGTATGTATTTTTATACTTTGTATATATTTATATATTGTAATTGTATTTATTGTAAAAAGTGTAATAAATATTTGGAATATTTAAAATAAAACTGTAATTTAAAACATAGAAAAGTTTGTAGTTGTGAATGGAAAAAAATTTAGTAGTTTATAAGTTTCGAGTTTTTGCTACTGTCAGGTTGGTTGAGGTGGACCAACCTCATGCTCACCACTTTTAAGAGTGCAAAATAGATTAATTGCCCATGGTGCCAGTTCTCAATGTTCGATAACACATGTATAGCACGAGTCCTCAGGGTGGCATGGAATGTTGGGCCAGATGGCTGGAGGTAGTGGCGAAAAAAAGTAGAGCTAGAAACTGGTTTACACTCCATAACTTGCAGTGCTGTTGAAGTTGCACTGCACACCCATAAAGAACAGACTTCTACTACCACTAAATAGGAACACGTATGTCAGTGCTTGGGGACGGGCTTTATTGGCCGTAGCCATCGTGTAATATATCGCATAACAGTGAATCTGATAAAAAGTTAAAAGACCCTTCAATTAGGTGAAAAATTAAGTTATGCTGCCAGTCTACAGTTATGTCCCTGGAAATTATACAAAAGTTTAGTTGTGCACTATCTCTGCTGACCAGAATGCCAATGGATTGGGAACTGGAGGTGGCACGCACCGTATATCTATTGTTCGCACACCATTTCTAGGCAGACAGATTTCGTAGTGTGTTACGGAGTTAATCTGCCTAGATGTGGTGCAAGGACTAAATCACCATGTGCTCATCTAAGGGCACCATGGCTCGGGCATAAAAACTAAATGAGCGAGTTTGCGAGTGGTGAGGGCACTCATTGGGATGATGGAAAAGGTTTCAGAATCACTAATACACACACAAACTGAGAGATCCGCCAGAAATCTCAGTGTGGGCCCCAATGGAACGCATGTTCCAAAACTGCTGTTCCACGACTAACAACATGGCCAGTAAGCAGCCCCTCCGATTTCCTTCCAACAGTTACACTAAACACTTGAGAGGCTGAGGTGGTGTAGTGGTTTGACTATTCACCCCTCACCTAGGCGAACCGAGTTCGATTCCCAGCGGGGTCACACCTGGATTTTTGCATGTTGGAATTGTGCTGAATGATGCCGCTGGTCGGCATCTTTTCTCTGGGATCTCCCTTTTCCCCCGCCTTTTCATTCTGGCGTTGCTCCATACTCGCCTCGCTTCACCCTCATTGGCTCACAAGACTTCGATGTTGAAGGCCACCCAAATCTTTTCAATCACTCACGAGAAATTGAAAAACAGAATGACACAGTGAAACTTTAATTCTCATACATGAAATATTACAATAACAAAATTGTTAGAAATAAACATTTGAATGTTTGACTTTTATGTCGGTTTTCTATGAACACATACCTTATTCTTTGGAGCAAATAAAATCTGAGCAAGAAATGCAGATTTTATTAACTATATGAATTTCTTAGTTTATTTAACACTGCAACATTTCATTAGGTTATGGGCCCAGATGTCTCAAGTTCTAACAAGAAGTTACTGATAACTATGAGCCTACTTTCCTCTACGTGGGTGCAAATAATTTTTTTGTGAAGTTCTTGAAAGCTTATATGGTAGGTAGGCATTGACATCCCATTGATGACAATATCACTAGGGATGGAAGCCAGAAACCTGTGAAACAAAACCAAGACAATTAAAATACTTGAGTGATGAATTCAGAATAATTCTTAACATTAAGGTAGCACACAATTAACTGCATCACCGAGTTAGGATTGGACCTTCAATTTCGTATGTAATCGATCTAATGTTTTGAATGATAGTGTTTACTAAACTGGAATATTTACGCTGCCATCATTTTGAAAATAAGTGTCTGAGCCACTAAAAAAAACACAAGTATACATGGCCTATCATAATGCTACTTGTGTGAAAAATTATGTGCAAATCAGTTTATTGGTCGCCGAGATATGGCATAAAAACCTCATTTTCTCAAATGGGGCTCTGTACCTGATGTTTCTAATAGATGCTGTTAGCATAAAAGTTTGATTGAATTTCGTAAAATAGATACGACTAACATATCAAAATATTTATATGCTCACTGTAGTAATGTAGAATGTGATGGTTGGTACACCTGAGTGTGTATTAGTGTGTGTACATGGGAGTTGGAGTGATGGCTCATTAAAGATGTGTACTAAATGTTTCAGTGTTTATTTAACGTAACATAATACAATCACCATTTAAAAAACCAATGTCTGATCCCATTAAATCATTTAACTTTACATGGCCTTCTGTAGGTGTGAAAAATTTGGTGGAAATTAGTCAGGTGGTTCCGATTGTTCTGGAAATATGACATAATATCCTATTTACTCTGACACTATTTTGCAAAAAAAAAAAAAAAAAAACGGCAGAAGAGGATTTCTTTATGTATAGATGATGCTTTTAGTGAGTGAATCCTCATGGTATACAAAATTGGTTAAACTTTTTTGAAAAGTTTCATAGATATAACATGCTAATCTCAATTAATTATGTAAACTCCATTAAAAAATACCTGCTGCTCATAACGCATGTTAATTTACACACCCTACTGTAGCACTACTTGCATGAAATTTTCATATGAATCAGTTGGTTGGACTTTGAGATATGGCATAAAACCTACATTGTTCATGTGACGATCTTCATAAATGGAGGACAAAAAGGTAATGTATTAGCACAGTCAATGATTGTCATAGGTATATTATACAAGTTAAATTTAAATCTGTTAACATAGTTTCGTAGTTATATAACACTAACCTAAAATGTTTGTATTGGCACCATTCAGAAAATATGAGACTTGCACACTTCAAACATAAAAATTAATATGGCCTACAAAAGTAAAATGTCTTCGTCAAATTTGAAAGAAATTGGTTAATTTTTTCCTGAGTTGCAAAATAAAAACTCAATTATTTCATGTGGTGTTATCTTACAAAATGGAGGACAAAGATACGCTGTGTAGACACATTTGATATTTGTAATATATACACTCTGCATACGAAGTTAAATTGGAATAGATTTCATGGTTTCGAAGTGATAGCATATTATGTTAAATGGTCGCCATTTTGAAAATAAGTAACTGATAAATTTTAGTTGCATAAATTTACACGAGCAGAGGCATTTGGTCAACTTGGTGCAAGGGGGTGGGTGATAAAAGCATAGGTGCCAGCCAGCTGACATGTTGCCTGGTGGCCATCTTGGAAGCCAGTTACCTTAGCATTGACCTTGACCCAGTGACCTTGAATGACATTGAACCCAAAAAGTAAAAAAAAATTCTAAAAAAAGAATATTATTAAATTATTATTTTAATTATCTGGCAGTCATTTATCCTTTAAAAAAATTTCCCTTTTTTCCTTTAAAAAAACCTCTAAAAATCCCAAACATTTATTTTAAAAATTATTAACAAATTATTAACAAATTACATTTTAAAAAACTCAAATTTCCAGAAGTCGCTCCTGGCCCATTCTAATTTCGCCATCCTGTTTTTTTTTTTTTTTTTGTTTATACATTGCTGGAGGTGATCATCTTCGTTTTTTTTAGGCATAGGGTATTCCAAATTGATTCAAAGGATCAGGGATCAGAGTCAGATTTAACCATGAGCCATCTATCTTGGTTCTGTCAGCCATCGTAGCTGCCATATTGGATGCAGATGACCTTGACCTTAACCCCATGACCTTCGAGAGCCTCAAAAACTAATTCTTGAGAAAAGAAATTGAATAAATTCATAAGTCAATGAGCATATTATGTTACTACTACTAGTGCCATGTTGGGTGCAGGTGGCCTTTAAACTGAACTCGTGACCTTAGATGACCTTAAAAACAAAAATTTGAGAAAAAATTTGAATATATTCATAAAAGTCAGCAAGCATATTACGTTACTAAGTACTATTATCACCATATTGAATGTCAGTAACCTTTGACGTTGACCCTTGATCTTAAAACTAAAAAATAAAAATTCTAAAAAAATATAAAAAATTATTTAAAATTGCAATCAGCTCCACAATATTTTGCAATCTTCTCCACAATCTTTTGCAATCAGCTCAACATTCTTTAATTAATGATTTGTTTGCAGTAACTATCCATGCATTTTTTTAAATACAAAAATCTATATTATCATTCTACATGCAGATCTTTACGTTTATAGGCAAGTGCTCACAGCGCCACTTTAAAGTTGTGAAAGATAAAAGGATATGATACACAAAATATCAAGAGCAAACAATTATTTTATAATAATCATTTATTAATGTTTTATAAGTACAGTTTCAGAAGAAAGTATTTCATCGCATCATGCAATACATCCCCGTGCCTTCAGTTTACTAATGTTTGAATATATCTCAACAATGCGTAAGTCATACCCACATTTGTGAATGTCGATCAAATATGAAAGTCTATTAACAAATTCATTCGGGTTTTCGGTAAACAACTCATCAGTCTTCTGCGCCTTTTCCATTTCGCTCGTTGCAGCAAATGTGTTAAAGCGACGTGTCCGTACAACGGAAAAATCGCCATCATCAACATTATCACTGCTTCATGTTCATTTTCATCTATGCTGTCTTCATGATTGTCTTAACTTCCTGTTTCATCCTCAATATTAAATTTACTTTTCTTTGTAGCAGGAGTTGTAAGCTTAGCAGTATTTAGGCCCGATGACAGTTTATTTTTAAGTTCAACTTCACGCAAATGTTTTGCAAGTGTACATTCTGCGCAGCCCGACTCTGCTACACTTATTCTGTCTTAAGAATTATCTGTCTCATCATAACCCCCTATTGAATCGGTACCCATTGATGCAGCAAGAGGTATTGCCGGCAACACTTGCTGACTCTCAGTAGACAAATAATTCTTGCAGATCTCGGTATGTTATTTCAATGTATCGCTTTGTACAAACTGTATGGGACCAATGTTTTAGGGCCACGGTGGCTGAGTGGATAGACTGCTCGCCTCCCACTGAGACGAACCGGGTTCAATCCCTGGATTGTACTTACTTCTACATACTTAGTTGAAATGTGTGTGTGTGTGTGTGGTGATACATCCTCACTTGCCATGGCTAATTCGTTTTGTAATGAGTTTCTAGCATTATTATAAATGCCATTATTTATATATATATATATATATATATATATATTTATTACACACACACACATAATCTCTCACACACGACTAATGTATGTTGTTTTCGTATGTGCTTACCGTTCTGGCACTTGCTACCCTCTCGTAAAGATACATGCTCTCAATTGGCCTGCCACCCTGGCATATAGATATAATCTGTCTCTCTCGCTCTCGCTGTCTCTCTCGCTCTCTCTGCTAGTACCATCCTTCGACTTGTGCTGTTGGTCGGCCGCAGCCTTACAAGCTACTCGCGCGGTGGCAAAGTCGGATGCGTTTTTGCTGTTGGCCGGTTTCACTCGGTTCATACAGATGACCTTCTGACCCAGAACGGTCATGTCAGTGACAGCTGTCCTTCGCACTAGGCACAATACATGACGAACCATAGGTGTGCAGGCCGTGCATGGTCTTGGGTTCTAGTGGTGGGAGGTATGATGTAAGTAGCATGATGAAAGTTCGAACACTGAAGGTCGACAGAGTATGTCTATATACAGTCTCGGTACACAAGTATGACTGCTTGTAAGTACAGAGACTGTAGGCTCTGTACATAAGTGCGCAGAGACAGTCTCTAAGTACATGCAGTGATGGTTCGGTACACGAGTGCTGGTTGGAGACATAGTACCACTGTCTGCAAGTTCAGGTTCGGTAAGTGAGCACATGGTACGACTGTCTGTAATTACTGACAGTGAAGTCTCGGTACATGGGTGCAGGTCGTATGTGTGTTCCGCTGATAGTGATGGCAGCATGTGATGATTGTTTCGTAAGGAGATCGTTCTGACCAGGGTGGCCTGGTCTTGTCTAGCATCGTTTAACACCCTGCGCTTGTGCTGGTTGATAAGTACGTATAACAATTTTCCTTTACATCAATGTGTAGGCCTTATTGTTCCCGCACACTTCACAATGGTACTTTTCTCGCCTAACACAACTCAATGCTTGCACATTGATTGGTAAATGCTACTGGCCTCGGTGTCGTCTCTCTCTCTCTTGGTAATGGTTTAGTTTGTGGGATAGTAAGGATGGTCAGGTCGTGTCGCAGCACCGGATGCTGTTTGACGAGAGTGTGACTCGGCTGATCTGGAGCTCTGACACCTCTCTCTTGGCTAGTGTTCTGGGCCATCCTTTCGACTGCTTGGGCTGCCTTACAGATAACGTAACGGTCAGCCGCTGCTAGTGTCGTGGGTGATGGCTGATTATTTCGGTTTTTGTAATGAGGTCGTTCTGTTATGCTGATCTGGCCTTGTCTAGCACCCCTGTGCTTGTTGTGCTGGTTGGTAAGTACGTATTTGCATCGGTGTGTAGCCGGTATCGTTCCCTGCCTGTCGATTACGTCATCGGCTTAGGCAAAGTGGGTGTGTAGGCCTGTGCGATTCTCCAACATTGTAGGCGAGTATCGCAATCACAAGTCTGGCGAGTGTGTAGGCCAATGCAGGTATTTAAACCGTACACTGTATGTTGAGTGCGGAGGCCGGTATGCTATTTAATCTCCTCACATGTCTAGTGCAATGGTGGTCAAGGCATCGGACTGGTAACCTAAGGGAAGCCGGAACAATCCCCCGCACCTCCTCCAGCAATTTTTGGCAAGTGTGTAGGCCCATGTGATCTTCTCCTATTATGCAATATCTGTTGAGTGGCTTAGGCGACTCCTGAGGTCGTCTCTTTTCGTTATCCGAGGTGATGTATGAATTTGGTACAAAGAATTCGGATCCTGGCATGCGATATCTATAGAGGATGTCGGACGATGACAAGTGTAGCGAGTGAATAGGCCCATATTTGTATTTACTTCTACTACCTACACAATGTCCATCGAGGACATCAGGCAAGTCTAGAAGTAAAAATTCTCGCTGGCTCGTGATGACAATTTTGTCTGGCGAGTGTGTAGGCTCATGTGATGTCTTTGTTATGATTCTGCTAGTTGTATCTCAAATTGTTCAGAAATTACAGTTAAGTACGTATGTTTATATGTGCTCTTAGATAATACTTTCCCCTAGGTCCTTTTCATTGTCTTGGGTAATGCATACATTATGATTTTGGTGGTTGTATCTCAAACGGTTCGAAAATTACAGACAACTATGCTTATATGTGCTCTTAGGTCATATTTATCCCTTCAGTACTTTTCGTTGTCTATAGTTATGTCCACGTTATGATTTTGGTAGTTGTATCTCTCACAGTTCGGTAATTACAGCCAACTATGCTTATATGTAAGCATAGGCCATACTTGACCTGAGGCTGGCAGGATACCCTGGAATTGGGTCTCCCCCTTCACACAGAATGCGTGAACGGGAAGTGCACACTTTCGGTAGGACAGAAAACTCAGTTGGGAGTACCCAGAGAACACTGACCAGAATGACAGAGCAGGATGTGCACATCCAAGATTGACGCTGCGGATGTGAGGGGAAATCGTGGAAACGCGAATTTTTTCCCTTGTGACATCATCCAAGATGGCGGCCGGGTCTCGGGTTCTCAGCCCCAAGCCCCTGACAGGGAACGTACTGTGGCGCAATCCTGATAATCAGTACTAAGATGGCTTCGCTGTGGGGACCCCGACACAATCTTGCTAGTCTGTGAGACTTCCAAGATGGTTTCACTATGGGGGCCTCGACACCATCTTACTAGTCAGTGAGACTTCCAAAATGGCGGTCGTCGGGTGGAATTGGCAGGGTATTCGTCGTTGGGACCCAGGAGAATTCGTCATGGGGACCCAGACAGTGAGGGCGCCATTTTTCTGGTCAGTAGGGCAGGGGGGATTCGTCGTGGGGACACAGGCGACATATTTTGCTAGTAGTGAGAGATATTTCTAGCACGAGGATTCGTTGTGGGGACTCGGGCTGCAGGAACAGACATGTTGAGGGGGTACTGATACAGAATGCTAGAACGGGAAGTAGACACATTCGGCAGGATGGAAGCTTCCAGAAGTTTTAACTGGCCATCGGTGATGTACTGGCTGCCAACATGGCCACCGTTGGCTTACTGGCTACCAAAATGGCCGTCGGTGGTGAAATCCCTCATCCCTTGTGACTCAAACGTCACAGTGAGATGTCATGGGTGGAATGCAAGAACATGAAGTCTAGTTGTGCGAAGTTAGGACGGTTTTGAGCTCCTTTCTGGTTAATTTAGCCATTTTCTGTGCGAATTTCGCCGTTTATTTGCGAATTTATGTGAAAACCACGTCATCCAAGATAGCGGCAGGGGTCCACAGCCCCCCCCCCCTTGCACCAGAACCTACTTTTTATAACTACTAATTTGCCAATACTATGTAATTGGTTTTATTAGCTGTAGCTGCCACGTAGTACATAGCACAATTGGAACTGAAATTATGACATTTCGTATACGTGAAAAATTAAGTTATGCTTTCAGTATACGGTTATGCCTCTCGGAATTACAAAAATGTTGAGTCCAGCACGATCTCCACTGACTGGGATGCCAATGGATTGGGAACCGAAGGCAACCGGCGCCGCTCACGGCTAGGGGCACCATGGTTCGGGCATAAACACTAAATGCGCGAGTCCGCGAGTGGTGAGGGCACTCGTGGGGGCAATGGAAAAAGGTCCTGTAATTACTTACGATGTAGGCAGAAACTAACAGATCTGTACAGAAAACTCAGATACGGGCTTTCACGGAACGTATGTCGCAAGTGGGAATCGTGTCGGACGACGCCGCTGATAAGCGGATTTTCTCGGGGATCTTCCGTTTCTCCCGCCCTTGCAGTCCGGCGCTCCTCCATTTTCACCTCAGTTCATCCTCGCCGGCTCTTAAGACCTCGATGTTAAGAGCCGTCCAGTTCCCCTAACTCTTTCAACTTAACGGAATTTATGTCCATCCCTCACAACTGCTGTTCTAAGACTAGCAATATGGCGGCCGGAATGCATCATCTCCATGTAAGCTTCCTACAGTCACACAACACACATGAACCTAAGATAATACTGACACAATGAAATAATGTAATGTCAATTATAATACATAAAATAATCCAAAAGCAAAATAATCCCTGTCTTGTGGTAAAGCAACGTTTCAAAATTAAAAGTATTTTTTAATTGTCTTGGCTCGGTGGCCCTTGATTATATGGCGTTGCCATCTTGAAGGGTTAGAGAGTATGTGACGTCACGTAGCGCCCGAGTACTGCGGTACCAACCTGTGACGTCCTGTCTCTGCCGCGCACTTCAAACACACATGAACACTGGGAATGTTCTCCGGGTGCTGCTGGGTTTCTGCCAGGACAGTGCTAAAACTAAGGGAAGGAGATACGACGACATTACATTAGTACCTTATACACAGTAATTTTTTTCATTGATTCGTATTTATCTGCAAGTGTGTGTGCCGCACCTAGGTGCGGCACACACACACCACACTAATGCAACATGCATTAGTGTAGTCTGATATCTGTTAATCTAAAAACAACATTGTTGTGATTTTGTTGGTTGCAATGGATGTTAATGATCTACAACACCCCCTAATTGACAGCTGTATTAAGGACAATCCAAGTAGAGATCATGATTCTAGATAATGCCTTTGCAACCGACACCAGATAATAAGAAATTAGGTTTGTCTGTGTTGGGGACACGGCCGTTTCCCAATATCTGTAATACTCTTTGTTGAGATGGAGGCTAGGGAATGCGACTACAGAATCACGCCTAAAATCGTCGTGATTCCTGCCAATTACCACTGGCGTGCCTCTACCAGTTCAGTAGACAACAGAGTCCACTCACATCAGGGGAACGTCTCGTAGCTCACCAGCTACAAGAAGTTCTACGAATTAGGCTATAGTAAGGGTCAGGACAAACAGCACTAGCCTGTACACTGAGCCACGCACCAAATGAACTTTTCTGAAACAACTGACAGCTAGTTTTAGGTTGAAAATATGCTAACTGATGTCAAGGCGGGCAGGAGGCGAGAGGCGAGCACTGCTAACTTCCAGATATTAACACATGTTCCAAAATATGTTCTCAACTTAACTTTATTACTGTGTATTCACCACACTAGGCAAAATTTCTCCACTACAAGAAACATAATGAATTTTTTTCAATTTTCCATTAGATTTTTGTTTACTGAGAAAATTATTGGATGCATATAGTTGAAAACATTGAGTTAAATAAAATGAATTTTCTCAACATTTGTGTAATCATTCCCAAGTGTCTTAATTTATGAGTTTTAAAATAGTTAGATAGTTTAACATTTCAGGAGATTTGTTGGGAATGCTTTTCCAATAGGGCCTCTGAGTGAGTGAAATAATTCTTTGAAAAATAGAGGCCAAAAATGATTTTACACTCCAATATTTTAACAAACTTTGTATGCGATGAAGGAATATTAATAGCAATCTAGCAAACACGGAAAATACGTGTCAGAATCTGGCCGATAAAAGCTAGCCGACAAACTCTAGCCAGCCGATACCGGAAGCGGCCCGATGGAAATACGGACTGGCAGCTGACTGTTTTCCGACAGTGTCAAAAATACACTGTACCGCTACCGGCAATATACAAAATGTATTCTGGCCCAACACACACGAAAAGTGCGGGCCAGAATCGTGCCAGTAAAATCTAGCCAACAAACTCCGGCCAGCCGATACCGGCCCGCTGCCTTATGCCCGAAGCGGCCCGATGGAAATATGGACTTGCGGCCAACTGTTGGCCGACAGTGTCGGGCCTGCGATGGCTGGATGTCGTTATGATGCTAGGCCTGCGACGGCTGAATGTCATTACGATGCTGGGCCTGCGACGACTGGATGTCATGATGCCAGGCCTGCGATGGCTGGATGTCGTTACGATGCCGGGCCTGCGATGGCTGGATGTCATTACAATACCGGGCCTGCGACGGCTGGATATCGTTACGATGCCGGGCCTGCAGCGGCATGATGTCCAGAAATAAGCAGTATAACAATTAAAAAACTTACCTTTCGATTAAAAATTGTAGTAATAGTAATTTATTTTTACATATGTCCATTTAATTTACTTAACACATTATATGATATGAAAATCTTTTGCTTGCCGATTACGGGATTCAAACTTAAGACCCTTGTGTTGACAATCCAGCATGCTAACCTATACATCACGGAGTAAGTTGCTAATACTCTTCAGTAATTTAAAATATATCATGGCACAAATTATTATAAAGGAATGTATACATTCCATGATAATATAACAAATAATTTTAAAACGCAGATTATTTAAAAACTATTTCTTCAGAGGCTTGCAAACAAAATAGTTTTTGGTAGTTTTTAATATATCTGTCGGATGGTAGTAAAAATGAAAAAAATTTCAATGTCAGCAAATAACATGGGCTACCCCATTACATATATAATCACAAAAAAAACGCATGCTAATGGTTAAAACACGGTCTCAAAAAAGACATCATGCTATTAACAGCTCGCTTACATCTTGCCTATTCAAAACACTTTCGAAAAGTTTGTCGGTAAAAAGACATCATATTTATATCTTTATTGTGATAAAGAGCCTTGTCTCGAAAACGTTACGGGGCCGGAATAAATAAGATAATGGCCAGATTATCGAAAAGGCAAAGATGCTGTATGGGAATCGGCCCAGAAACATTTTTAAGATGTTTGCGACATGTTTGCTCTGCGATATCATGCCGACATATTATCGATTATATCCATATGTTATCCTAAATAATACAGCGGACCATTGTCTTCTTTATAACGGCTTGCAATCTGTCTCAAAAAAGACATTACGATGTTGTCAGATGGCTATCTTCTCGCATTGAAACGACAGGTGCCAACAGTACAAGTATCGGGCCGACGATTTGCCGACAGGTTGTGTTTGCTGGGAATCCACTTACTTCATTATGGAAATCACGCTTAATATTTGATTATGTCAGTAAGACGAAGGTCCACCATTCACAGCTGTCACAGACTCTAACCCTTCTATTGTCCATTCACGGTTACTTCCAACTTTTTTGAAGACCTGCTTAAGTTCTACTTTCAGGATATTCCTCCTCCTCATGCAAATAAAGCTTAACCGATCTAGAAAATTACACCAAAGTGACTACGAACCGCATTCGTATGCACTCCGTGTAGTAATATTTCGCATAAGAACTATTCCTTGCTATAAGCATTACCAACACACCTATTTTCTCTCTGTTTTATTTGTATTAATTGTAAAAAAAAAAATGTTATCGTTTATAGACAAAAATATAAGTTAAAGCTCAATTTCAATAAAATTAAGGTATTTTTATGTTAACACTATCATAACGTGCTTGTGACATGGCATATTTAGGAAGACAACCAAACAAATCTTACATGGGGTAATTTTTCAAAAGTTTGTCTCTAAAAGTGTGGAGAAACCATGAACAGACTACAGGAAGACTTCCCGCTAAGTTTCTGAGTATGCCCGCAGGTATTTTCTTCCATTCCTCCTGCAACGTAGCGAACAGTTCTGTAGCCGTTTTAGGGCGGTCTGGCCTGGCTGCCATCAGTGAGGTGCTCACTTAGATTTAGACCAGGGCATAGGGCCGATCATTAGACTTCATTCATTCCCATGTCGTCAAACCACTCGGTTATGGCCTTAGGTTTATGAACGGGTGTATTGTCGTGTTGAAAATGAAAAGGGCAGATCAATTTGGTGCTACAGGGTTGACAGCGCAGAATTGTCTAATATTGCCTAATAGGCTGCAGCAGTCATGTTTCGGGGAACTAAAACCAGTGGACCAAGACCAAACTATTAAAAACAGTCCCACACCGTAATGCATCCTCGACCAAATTTCACAGTGGGTACAATGCACTCTGGTAAGTAACGCTCCCGTGGCATCCGCCAGGTCCATTCACGTCCATCGGAATGCCACAACGTGTAGCATGATTCGTCACTCCACTTTATGCTCGTCCTTTTTTCTAAGAGTCCACAGATGATATTTTGTTTATTAATCGGCGGTGAGTGTTCAGAGTGGTGATAATTGGTTTATATGTGATGTAGTATGCCTATAGAATCCAAAGGAGGACACCTCTCAACGAATGCTATGAGTACTGGCAAAACTTCCAGATGCCAATCGAAAGACTGTGGCCATGGTTTCTAACAAAAGCTTACTTGTCTGACCTCACCACATGTTAAAGTCATTGATTGTCTCTGTCAGTTTTCTTGACTTTCCTCGTCGAGTTTGAGTAGGTGTTGGTATATATATATATATATATATATATATATATATATATATATATATATATATATATATATATAGTCAAGCTTGGGCCAATTTGATATAGTTATCATTTATCTATTAATTTAAAACTTAAATATTTTGAGCTTACTATTTTAAATTATTTTCCGACAGTATTTTAACTAAAAATAATTTTATATGGGGAATATAAAAAGTTAATTTACTACAAAATTCAAAATTAGATTTTGATTGTGAATGCAAAACTTATATTTACAGCACAGATTGAAATATTAAACTTCAAGGCCGTACGGTACACCTACAAAATAAGTTACTATGTTTACAAATAATAGTAAACACACTTTATTGCATTAAAATTCAAGAATGTATATTATTACCACAATGAAAAACATTTGAATTAAAGAGTTAAATTAAATGTTTAAATTTGTTAATTAAAATTATTTTGGACTTATAACTAAGACTTTTTATCTATTAATTTATCTGTCAAGTGGTTCATGCTGCACCACATTTAAAATGCTAATTAATTTTTTAAAGTAAAAATTATAATATTTTTTTAGACGAGCCTAAATTATAAAATTAATAATATTTTACAATCATTTTATTGTTTAAAAATTTTGAAATCATTATATTTTCAGATGCTAAATGTCTAGTATCTGAAATATTATATTATATTTCAGTGTCTTTGAGCCAAGACACTAAAATATTAGTTACAAAAAGTTTGTTAATATAGTTCTTTAAATATTAAAAATTAAAACCCACACAAATTGGTTAAAAAATAAAAATAAAAATAAACTTTATTTTTTTAGTCTGGCATTTTACTGGGGTTCAGAATATTTATTCTTTAACTTTATACATTTTCAGTGCAGGGAGGATTTTTTTCTCCTGGAATATAATATTTATATTTTCAGAGTCAAAATATTGAGACTAGGATATAAAACCTTTTGTATAGCGAATCTTAAATATTTATTTTACATAAACCAAGTATTAACAACTAAAAACATAGTTGTTTAAATATTTGAAATAAAAAACATTTAAAATGTAACCATATTGCATACTTTCAAACAATAATAAAATCATTATTCATATTTATATATTTTTCTTCTTTATTTTCGATTCATATCTATTGTAATAAATCCAAAATCTTTATCCCAACACCAAATTTGTTTAAATTTATCATAAAACATGTATCCACCAACAAAACGATCCTAAATATGTTTTTAATTATATCATCTAATATATATATATATATATTATATATATATAGTGTTATGTCTTGTTAATTGTTTTGGATCTTTTAAATATGTTTGAGCTGAATAAAGACAATGTTTTAATGTCTTCACGAAGTATAATATTCACGAACTGTATCTTGGTTATCTAAAACCACATTGTTAAATAAAACTACTAAAGAATTATTTTCACATTTGTCTAAAGAAATCATTACATTAAAATAAAATAAAAATACCCCTTCCAATTTTATTTATTTGACATCACCAAAATTTACAAACTAGCTTTGTAAATAAATTAATCATTAAATTAGTTTTTTTATAATTACTTCGACCAATTTTTCCCCTCTAGTTTTATCTAAATTTTTCTTCATTAAGTATAACATCATCTCTTGGATCAATCTTCATATACTAAATAAATGTTAGTAATATTAACGAACATATTTATCATGTTGATAAGTTATAATTATATATTAATGAAAAACCTTCATTATGATTTTCTTTATGATTGACATTCTATAGCTTTAATGAGAATGCATACAACATATATAATACCAAATTTAAATAATAATATAATCACAGTTGTTGTTCAACAAAATGATAAATAAACATTCTGAAAGACTAACATAATATTGAATCATTACATAAACTATTGGTTTTTTAACCTTTCAAAAATGAAAATATTGTTTTAAAAACAAATAATATAGCAAATAGATTCAGTATCCAGAGTAAATATTTTAGAATTCAGAAGAAACAGAATTTTACATAATAATGCTGTGTGTGCCCCTGGTCCTTCTTGAATAAACACTGGTTCGAAAATTCCGAATGTCAGTGTTTTTACTACTGTAAATATTCACTATAATTTTGTTTGTGGTATGCTTATAAAATATTATTAATTGAATCACTTAAAAACATATTATTGCTAGTTTTAACCAAACAAATATTTGCATTTCGTGACTCAAGGGTTTACATGCCTTCATTACCATTATTTTATAAAATTAATAATCAAAAATACATTGTTTTATTCTTTTTTAATGAACATTTTTTAAAATAGATTTTGGGGGTTTTGAAATTGAAGTTAAAGAAAATTAAATTTTTTTTTTTTTTAATTTTAAAATAAATTGAGATAGCTAAAATATAACACTCTTGATTTATTAATCAGAAAATTATAAAAGTGAATAATTTATTGATGATGATATTGTTCAGTTCAAAATTGTTTTAAATATATATAAACTATTGCTGACCTATAAAATATGCACTTTTTAAATAAGATGTTTGTGATTTAGATTGTTGTATCGGTTGGGATTATGAATTTAATAAGGAATATGGTTAAGATTATTCTATATTTTTAGATACCAAAAATGTATATTAGCAGTTTATTTTTGCTGAGGATATTTATAAAAACAATTGTCATTTTAAATTTAGTTATAGCCATATGGTATTGTGTTTATATTAATAGTTAAATATATTTAATTATCATATGGTGATAATGCTGTTTTCTTTAATTCAACTTATATATTTTAAAATATTTTGAAACAATTCCATAAACAATTCTGCTATTGCTTTATTATTCACTAAATATTTCTTATAGATTAAAAATTTAATTTTCCTTGTAATATCTTTAAATTCCATTACAACATTTTTTCTCTGATATTATTTCTAAAAGCATACTTTTTGATCTAAGTTTAAATAACTACATGGTTGGAATTCCTAAGTATTCATTTTTAAATATTCCCAAAACTTGTTTATTGGCTTGTGACATTAATAATTTCCACAATCATATGTGTTAAAATATTCTTTTTTTTTTTCATACCTCCATAAGCATTTGCAAACATGATGTCAACAATTAAAGAATGTGTATCTATTCCTAGAATTTTATTCCATCGTTATTTTATTTTCATTATATTATAGTAAAATTTCTGCATCAATAATTTTGATAGTTAAAAAAAAAAAAAAATTCACCATAAATAGGTTCACTCAGTTCTTGATCCCTTTTTATATTGCAAAACATCACATGTATTGATTAGTCTAGTTTCGTAGCCTTTACATTTGTTAAATATTTTTTATAGAATCAATTAATTTTACACCAAATGTATTTCTTAAAGTTTTCATCTATTTTTCATAAACATTTTTTTTTCAAACTTAGTCTTTGATTATTATTTTTAAATTGTAATTTTTAATATATAGTTTTAACCAAGCTGTATTTTTAAATAAAATTTAAAATTTTACTTGTTTTAAAATAATGCCTTGATTTATTGAATCTTTGAATGTTCTATAATCAATTATACAATTTTTTTTTATTTGGTTGTATTAATTAATTTTATAATTTTCGGTTTTGTTCCATTATTGTATTTATTAATTTTTTTATAGTTTGATAACTCATCACAATTAAGCGAAAAGTGTTCAGGTAACATGGCATCATCTTTAATTTTTTATGAAATTCTACTGGAATTTCTAAATAAACAATCAATTCATATAGAAATCTTTACTTCACCTGATAAATTTAAAAACCCTTCTTTTTTTAAATTCAAACAGTTTAAAAATTTTTTTAATTATTATAATTAATCAAATCACAAGTTGGTAGTTGTTGACATGCAGCCCAAACTAAATTTGTTTGACTATTATATAGTCCTTTTCCAATAGCTTTTTCTTTTGATAGTTTTATTGTTTTACAAGGTTATCAATAATAAAATAAAAATTAATAGCTATTGTATATATGTGGGATCATCGATGTTCTACCTCTAGTTCCTTTTTCAAAAATTGAATACAATTTTTCATCTGTTATTAATTATAAAATTTTGAACTGTTTTTAAAGAAGCGGCATCGGTCAAAATTGGAACAGATATAGTAAACTGGATTCAGTTTATAATCTTTGTAACAAGTCTCTAAAAAATCATTAAAAAACATCTTTTAATAAAACGTATCCAACTTTACATATAAATCATGATAGTCATCGAAGTTTTTACAATTGAAATGTTGTAAACTTTAAATGTGTATCTGTAATATTTTTACTATTTAATGTATAATATCTAACAATGTTATTTCTGGATGTTTTAAATTAGATTTAGTATAATGATCAACCCTTTCATGTGAATGAATTCCTTTTCTTAAAACTAAATGTTATTCTTGGTTTTTAAATTATTTGATTATTTTTTATTTATAATCATTTATTGGTTTATTAACATTTTATTACATTTTTAAGATTAGCTTATAATTTTAATATTCTATTATCATCAAACAGGTAATAAGAGGACCTCGCTTTGCTTTCATCTACTAATTTTTGGTTACTTATTTATTTTTAATTTTTTCGTTTTAATTTTTATACATTAAATTTGTTATAAATTTTATTTTCTACTATTAACTTTTTCAAAAACTTATTTATTATGATTATTAATAGCTATAACTGAGACATATGATTATTTTTATTTTTGAAACTAAAGAATACAATAGAATTGCATACAATATAATACATACTATTTGGTATATAACAAGACAATGTAATAATATATGGATTTAAAAATTAAAATTTATATCTATAGGGAGGCAAAGTGCCACTATTTAAAAATAAAATTTTTACTCAACAAAAAATAAACTGCCAGTAATAGTATAATAAAATTTAAGCCAATGTGATTTTATTCTGTTTATTTCTCAAACCAAAAATTATAAAAACAACTATTTTCTATTTTTTTTTCATTTCCTTTCTTTTACTCGATAATTTACTATGAACAAATTATAAATAATTGATTCGTCTTCCTCCTAAGTATTTTAATATATTTGAATCTTTAACATGTAATTTTCCAATTACAACCGCCATTTTATAATTTTCTATATTTTCTTTTGTTTCGTTTTAGTATTCTAAATTTTCTTTACAGATAAAAAAAATCGTAGTATTTTAAATGTTTCTTTTCTGAAATAAAATGGCCACAAAAATTTTCTATTCTATTAGTTTTAATTTCCATAAAAGTGTTTTCTGCCGGATAAAGAGTTATTTCAAATATATTACAAAGAATAAAAACAAAACATCCTTTATTAATTTTCTTTATTTTGACCTAGTTATAGAAGTATACTTTTTAATTTTCCCCTAATAAAATAAACATATTAATTTAAATATATTTTCACATAGAGAACTGACATAATTATAGTTTCCTTTATTATTCCACATTTTAAACACATAAGCAGTTCAAAAACAAACTGTCATGAAAAAATTTCACAGCTTTGCTAACCATCAAATTATCAAGTTACTTTACTATTTATATCAGAAGGTGGTTTCTGATGAACAAACTGCCACGTGTCAACAAAATGTTATGAAATTGTACCTTTTTTTTTCTGCTCTACAGACGTCGTACATTTATTTCAGAATTGATTAAAAACTTTAAGTTTGTCTGTTGCTGCCTTGCGAAAATAGCCTGGAGTGTTTACAAAATGAACCAACCATGAGAGGTGCGCTATTTGTAAATAGGAACTGTGAATCAGCTAGGGTAAGGTTCTGGCAGCCGGAATGCCTGCGATAGTTAGGGAGGGGTGGGCTATTGAAGGAGTTGAAAAAAAAAGCTACAGCAGGAACCTTCGATGCAAGAGTGCATCATATCAACTATACATAGGTTTTGGTTTATAGTTCAAGAAGGGTTTGCTGCTGGTAGAGTGGTCAGCTTGCTCACGACCTCTGAAATTTAAATATGCTAATTTGTGAATTTTGGAAATTCAGTATTTGTAAAAATAAAAAATAAAAACATGTGATGTTGCATTAAAACATTTGTCATAAAATTTTGAGGTTAGTGAACATTTTATAGGGATGGTTTATTATAGTTGATGATAAATTTTCCTAAAATTGATTTCTATAAAGTTAAGGTGTATGCATGTATTTGTTATTAGAAACTAATATTTAGATTTCAAGGTAGCTTGAGGTACAAAAAAAGCATACTCCACAAACAAGGTGCAAGAGAATTTGTAATCGTAAGAGTCTCAGTGTGTGTTTCCATCACGGAGAAAAGAGGGGGGGGGGGGCAGAATTTATAGTACATATGCATGTGACCTCGGCCAAACATTCATAAAGAATATTTTCTGTGTCATTTGGTACACTGCTAGACACATGAAAATCAGCCTCACAGCAACATACCTACAGATGTATAAAAATAGTAGAAATCGAAATTAAGTGGGAAATACAATAAATTTTATATCTTCAGAAAGTGTGAACGATGGTTTAGGTGTTATCATATTTGTGAAATATATATTTTAATAGCTTTATACCAAAACAGAGTGTGATTAAATCAAACCTGGGTTATTTTATATTTAAAGAAATAAATTGATATACAGTCCCAGAGAGAGTGAAATGAATGTATGCTCATGGCCAGTTTTTAAGAATAAAACAATTAAAAATGAATTAAGTGTTTCATTTCCAAATCCCCGGATAAAAAATTACCGTTTGTCCACCATGTGATTTCAAACAGAACAACAAAAAACGTTAATAAACAGTTTGTCTTGCTTGCCAAACGACTGTCATAATAGGAGATCAAAATTAATCTGTTAGAGAGTAACTGTGAATTGGAAGAAAGATTACTACATTTGTGGTAACTGGTATGCAGTGCTTCATCATGGCTGAGGTAAAGCAGTGCGGGTGCACACGAGGATGCTGATTCCATGAAGGATGGAGTAGCAGTAGAACCTCTTTTACCTAGACAGACTGAACATCATTTGGCTTGACCAAAATAGAGACTGTCTGAAAAGCAAAAGAATGGAATAAAAAACAGTATTGCCATAAAAGTTATGTACTGTGCACATACCAACTTACCCTTATTTTCAAGTAAAATTTACCTCAATAATAAAACCGTTTCTTTGTGTGTGCGTGTGTGTGTGCGTGCGTGCGCGTGCGCGCGTGCGTGCGTGCGTGTGTGTGTGTGTGTGTGTGTGTGTGTGTGTGTGTGTGTGTGTGTGTGTGTGTGTGTGTTTTCCAGCATCAGGCAATTGATCAATAAAAATCCGATGATAATTTTACTTAAGGTTTGCCCATACTAGATAGCTTTAAGGTGAATTAATTAGAATATAATATACTTATACAAATATATATGAAGTTACATTTCTGTATATACTTTGAAGGTGTATTCACATTCAAATATCTGATTTCCATAAGCAGGTAATGTAGAAGGCATTCGAATGCAGCACATGGTTTCATTAAATCTTTCTAAAACGAATTTTGTTGACAAATTCGATTTCTGTAAAGGTGAAACTACGGGCTAAATGCTTTGTTTGGTTTCAGTTTGCAACACACAGATTAAAGTACAAATTCTGAGTCTGAGTGGGCGAACACAGAAATGAAATATAGTTTTCTTTCTAACCAGTAAACTCAAAAATATGAATGAGTTTAATGTAATATACTAAAGTGGTGGTAATCAGTGACTCATTTACAAACAAAATTTGTGTGAGTTAACATGCAACATGATAACACAAGTGTTTCACTACTATGAGTTCAGTTGATGAGCATAACATAGCATGAATATTCAACAAGAGATATAACTAACAGGGCAATGCAACATTATTTAATAAATTAAAATTGAAGATGAACCAGGTATCCTGATTAACGAGGGTTCATTAAGTGAGGTTCTACTGCAAGTAAAGGTTCTACTGTAAATAAGTCTTCATAATTTTGTTTAAGTGATATAGATTGGATTTAAGTCTCTTGAAACAAATTCTTAACTGATCTTATAATGATCCACCACGTACCTGTGTTGAATTGTTCCTTTGTACGTTTAACACAAAGTCAGTAACTTTAGGCCATTCATCATTATTATAGCGTTGTTACTTTTCATTCTAGAAAATATACTCCCTTTTGTTATAGGCCATGGGGAGTTTGTTAGCTCATGCGGTCCCAGTTCCACGCTCACCTTGGTTGTACTTTTAATTTTAATATATAACAATTATGTATATGTGTAGCTCATTGAGGGCTATTCATAAAACATAGCTATTTATTTTTATATTCTCATTTTACTGCTGTGGATGTTACTGAGGTGAGAATCAGAACTGTTATATTTGCCTTGCAGATGTAATCGAGCCATCAACCTACTCATCTCTCTGTGTGTGTAGAATAACACAACCGATTAAGTAATACAACTTCATGGCATAACTTTCGAACAATTTATTTACAAACTATAGCAGGGTTGTGTGAAGATATATAATCTGCAAATCATGCAAATTTTTCAGAATTTCAACCAGCCATAAGTGGTGAAAAATTTTCCTATGATAACTGCAGCAGATAAGTCTGCCATTGACTGCATAAACTAGGAAAATGTGGAAAGTGTTGTTGGTATGTTCTGAATGATTCGAGTAACCAGCTTCGGTTTCACGAGTTGACCTCCCGTGGCGCAGTCGGTCGGTGCGCCACCGAATTGGGGTGTGACGGGGCCCCGGGCTCGATTCCCGGGCAAGGCATGGGCGGTAATTTAAGTTAGGTTATGAGTCCGTCTGTAAGCCGCCCCCTGCCAAGCTTACGAGCATAAAACTAAGAGAGGTTAATAATTCCTATACATTATACCATTTCTGTGCCAAATTATGCAAGAATATACTAATAGATCTTCCTACCCAGAAAAGAAAATTGGAAATATTTATTGATGTATTATGGCCAAATACAGTTAGTCCTTTCATTTTTTAAAGGAGAAAAACGGCAAAAAATTTCATTTTGTCAAAAACGTTTTATATATTTTAAGTCTGCTTACTTTATTAATTGTTTTACTGGGTGTTAAATTGAGGTAGACTAATCTGCAATTAAAATAAATCAGCTATGTAACCAGAAATTTATTTCTTAGGGGGAGGGAGAGGTACTCTGGCGTTAGCGGTGCTGGCTCGTGTGTTATTGCGGACGAAACAACATGTTGGTAGGGAAAACTACTTCACACTATAATAACATTATAAAATGCATTATAGTTTATGGAAATTTCATTATGTTATAACAAAGACGTAATAATAATTTTAATAATTAATGACAATTGCGAAGAGGTATGTAGCACTCATACTACCCCTCCCACTTGCTATGCTCCTCAAATAAAGTAATGTTAATTGTTGACTAATGACAGTTTTTTTTTAAGTATTGGCAGCTACCTACCGTCTATCCCTTTTTGTACAACACTGATTAGGCTACTGACATGTTATTCTAATTTAGAAAAATATTAAAAAACTGAGATTTTGAGATTCACAAATGTAAAGGCTGTTCACGATAAAGTGAGCAGTTTTGAAATCGACCTTAAAAAAAATGTCACTGCCCCGATTTGCATACATTTTAATGGGCTCTCTCAGTGACATGTACCTAGTAAAGTTGGTAACGATGGATGGGAAGTAGTTTCGTATCTTAACGTCGAATAAAATGTGTTAGGTAGCCATTTATAATAATTCAAATTATTTCTTCCGCTTTCTGTTGTTTTAAATGCCTCAATGTGTAAAAATAGATCAGATTTGTAAAATGTTTACTTTTCTAATAATTTGACAGTTTCACTTGATCGACGCATGAATAAAGAATACACAACATGCGTACAGGTAGAGCTTAAGCAGGGCTGTCAAAAGTGCTCATTTCACCGTGAACGGTCTATAGTAATAGTGAACATAGTCGTCTGATAGTGGCAGTAAGCGGTGGAGGCAAGAACCACTGTTATATTTTAATCGCGAATTCTTCACACTTTGTGAATCACACCTTTGAAAAATCACGTGTATTTTGTTTCCTATATATGCCAGGTATCACGAGCGTTTTATGCTTGTGTTAACATAAAAGTTGCTTACTTTTAGTTAAATTGAAAATTTATTCATATTTAATCTATAAATCAGAATATTTAATTTCGAATTAATAAGAACAAAAACAGTGAGAAAACATGTGTATTGGTAATGCCTAGTAGTCCCTTTGGTGACATTTTTTCTAGACTCGGTTAAAACTTAGTTAGAATGATACGGAGGGATATCCCAAAAAGTATAGTTTTAACAGGGCTTCAGAAAAGTCGGGAGTAACCCCTGAATAGACGATATCAGGCTAGTGGTCTCGTGCTCATATTCCGTGTCCAGGAGTGTGCGCGGGCCTGCTGGCGCGAGGGGGTGCCTGTTGTCTGAAGAGGGCCTAGTTATTGCTCGCCGATACCGCAGGTATTCCGGGAGCGCTGGCCACGAGACGGAGGAGAAGGAAGGGATGGGAATGTCTGTTGAAGTGTTTTCAAAACACGACGCCTGGAGGGGCTACAACGCCGTCTAATGTAGGATAGGGGGGGGAGGGGTGAGACCTACGGCACGGGGGTAGTTGCTACCGGAAACTCGAGCGATCATCTTCGCCGGTAAACAACCAGCAGCGTTTCCTTCTTGGTGGTCTTCGCAAGTGCACGAGTTACGTACCGGCGTTGAAAATGTGATCTAGCGCTTGCACCGAGGACGTAACGGAAGAAATCAAACACCGCGTTCATCGCCAGCGTCCTGCGGACTGACGGACAACTGGAGGGTTCAGTCCACAACTAGATCAAGTCCATGTGGTGCATAATCTTTAAGTAAACAAACAGTTGCTTTTTCTAGGTGACATTTCGTCTACAGCTATGTTAATATTTTGCAACTGAAATAAAGTAATGGCTATTTAAATTTCCGTCAGAACTTATTACTACCACGATGATTTTTACATATACTTGTGGACACAGGACTTGATCTACTTGTGCTGTGAACGGACAGGCAGTGGCCGGTGATGAGAGGCCTGGTGCGGTGTCGGCGCGCGGTGGTAGCAGCAGGGTCGACGTGATGGCGGGGCGCGCGACCCTCGTGGCGGCGCTGCTGGTGTGCTCGTGGTGCTGCTGGTGGTGGTGCTGTGGGCCGCCTCCGGCCCGCCCCCGGCCCCCGGTGGCGGCGGCGAGGAGGCGGCACGACGTCCCGCGCTACATGCTCGACTTGTACCGGCGGGCGGCTCGCGCCCCGGGCCGCCTCTGGCCTCCGCCCGACGTCGTCAGGAGCCTCGTGCCCACCACTTCTGGTATGGTGCCGTCCTCACCTCCCTCGGGGGGGGGGGGGGTGGCTGGGTGGTTAGACTGCTCGCCTCCCACCAAGGCGAGCCGGGTTCAGTCTCCGCCCGGGTCACTCTCGAATTTTCGCAAGTGGGGATCGTGCCGGACAATGTGGCTGGTCGGCGGGTTTTCTCGGGGATCTCCCTTTTCCCCCTCCCCTTCATTCCGGCGCTGCTCCATACTCAACTCGCTACACCCTCAACGACTATCGAGACCTCTATGTTAAGAGCCGCCCAAATCTCTTCACTCAATCACTCTAACTTCATCTCCGCTAGTAGAGACGCGGTGAAACGGCACCGAAATTACAGTGGCGAACTGTATTGGAAACTGGGATTGATCCAGTTGAGTTGATTTGAGCTGAGAGATGTGGACAGTTCTTAACAACGAGGTCTTGAGAGCCGCTGAGGGTGAAATGAGGTGAGAATGGAGCAGCGCCAGAATGCAAGGGCGGGAGAAACGGGAGATCGCTGAGAAAACACGCCAACCAGCGGCATCGTCCGGCACGATTCCTACCCGGCCGGGGATTGAACCCGGTTCGCCTCGGCGGGAGACAAGCAGTCTAACCGTTTAGCCCCCGTGGCCTCTGAGTGGATCCAGTCTTGAGATTTTTTTTCTTGGTCCTGAAAGTATGGCTACCTCTTGCAGGTCTGAGGTCATGGAGTACCCCTGGGAAAATGTTCTAATTTAAATCTTAGTACTGGCTCAAATTTTATCCAGACTCCAGGAAATAGTATAGTTAAGAGTTCAGAATGTAGCTAAATCTAACTTTCCTTATTCATCGCTTTTATTTACATTTTTACATCTCTTTCTCTTGTCCCGTGGCTCTCAACTTCACTAATGCACTCGTTTTGGTTTTTCCAGATAATGAGTTGGCATTTATGCGAGTCTCTAGCTGTGAAGGTCTCGGTGAGATATCCAACCTCCCAAACATGGCCAGTCCGCAACTGGTCGGAAATCACACACAGCCAATCATGTCCGTAGCCAGGGCATACTCTTCAAACTGAGGCTATAGCTATAATAAGCGCACATGTGCTCATGGGCTCTCGTTGTGGAGAATGCTTTAAATAATCCGCCATGATTCACTAAAAAAAAAACCTTAAAACTTTAAGCATATATTTTAATTCCTGAAGTTGGTCAGATCTTTTACGTTTGTACACAGCATCTCTAGGTTCTATGGTTCTTAGTTTGCAAGGAGTCAGGATGATGTACAGTGTTCGGATGTAGTGTCTTTATATGTTTAAGATAAGTAATAGGCTACTGCGACCACTCTGAAATTTTCCAAATAGCATTCAAATCATTGTTCGTATTTTGAGCGTAACAACATTTTTTTTGTTATTATAACTAACGCTTCAGTTTAGCAAAGAGCTCCAGAATGATAGTAAATGAGCATTTAAACTTGTTTGGTCACCGAGATGGATTAATATACCATAGGCCAATGCAATCTCTAATAAATTGTTATAGCGTTTTTTGTGACACTTATATACATCTTCGCTCCTGGGTTGCAGATTTTTCTCTATCTTTTACCCAGTATGTAATTTAAGTATTGATAGAACCAAAATGAAATTTATAAGAGCAGCGAAGGGTCGCCTGAAAGCTTGCTCTTTAGAGAGCCGCCTATAAGCGTGCCCCCTCCTAGTTGGAGACTTGTTCCGTCACTGTCGGCAGCCCAGGGGCGTAGGCAGTGGGAGTATGATATAATGATCAATTATGTTTGATTGTTATTAATGTAAATAATTTTTGGAGTTATAATTTTTCTTTTGCATTTTTAATCTCTCAAAGTGTTTTTAGTTCAGTTTTCGGTTTTTGTCTGCACCCCGCTGTGTCCCGGAACCGGAAGTAGTACGCCTTCGTGCCATTTCGATAAAGGCGGTTCACGATAAAGTGAGCACTTTTGAAATCAACCTTATAAAAAAGTCACTGCTCCTACATGCATATATTTTAACGGGCGCACTGAGTGATACACGCCCAGTAAATTTGGTAACGATGGAGGGGAAAGTAGTTACAAATCTCAACGTCGAATAAAAAAGTGTTTGGCAACCAGTTGTCATAACTTGTTTCTATCACTTTGTTTTATTTTTAATGTGTCGAATTGTAAAAATTAGCAGATTTTTAAAACAGTTATTTTTCTAATAATTTTACAGTTTCACTTGACCAACGCGTGAAGGTCGATGGCAATGGTAATTTTACATACGACGGAAGAACACACAAAGCAGATACAAATTGATGCTAGGCAGAGCTATCAAAATTGCTCATTTTGCCGTGAACCTCCTATAGAACGAAACACTCGCTTGGCGAAGGATTGCCCACTGGGTGGCGGTACCTCTGAGGTTAGCCTCAAGACGTCAGACTCGTCTGCACGTATGAACCATCAGCACTTAGTATTGATTAGTGGGCCCAGCAGATGTCCCGGGCCGACAGGAGCCGAAGGATACGCAGCTATTTATAAAGCAACAGGCCAGCGCACTGCACGGGCATCCCTGAAATAAGGGGCGTGTCCGATATTCAGGAGATGACGCAGACACGAGGGTGTGAGTGCGCGCCCGTCTCTAGTCACATCGACCGATATACAGCACGAGTCCTTTAAAAGAGGCCCTGTGGGACATGTGTGTAACGGAGCGAGGGAATGAGGGAATACAGTCCAGTGTGACGACAAAATACCTAGAGTAGGTGCTGGAAGCGGCTGCCATTGACCTCGAGGCAGGTGTGCAGACGACAAAAGTTGTGAAAGGCACGGACGAGGACATGCTGCGGGATGTCATCGATAGCTGTGATAATGTTGGCCTGGAGTTCTTCGAGTGAGTGCGGGTTGTTGCAATATTGGACAGAAACCACTCGCAGAACTGCACTCGAGCTGCCTTGTCCACATCCAGCAACTGATGCACCACAGTAAATTTGTACGCTTCACCAGAATGCAACACCATCAAACTCCTAGTTTTTGTTCGTAACGAAGTTTGGTGTTATCCCGATTCAAAAAAATATGTCCAATTCACATGGCGGACACTTCCAGCACCTTACTCTATATGCTGTTGTCACACTGGTCTGTATTTCCTCATTCCCTCGCTCCGTTACGCACATGTCCCACGGGGCCTCTTTTAAAGGACCGTCATTGAACTGTTACAGCCCCAAATCGTAAATCATTTGAAAATATTTAATCACAGACATATACTTAATTTTTAAATCAAAAAAAATAAAAATTACGTATCATTAAAATTTTATTCATTCTTCTGAAATAAAAGAGTTCCAGTCGAATTTTCGTTGATTATTTTTCTTTTAAATACATCTATTCCTTTAAGAAATATGTTCAATAAACACATTTACTATAAATTATGTACATCGAAGGTAATGACAGAGTTTCCGAATTAACAGATATAGTATACGTGCAGTGTGCAAACCAAGTGGCGTGGGGTGGGGAGAAGATATTGCGAAATTCCTCGGTCATTTTTTTCTCTCCCCTTGGCTCGCGTAAAAGAAAATATTTTCCTTCATGCCAGAAGTTTTATTTCCCTCTCTGAAGCGTAATTATGCAGTGTGATTGCTGAGACTAATCGTTCCCACGTACAAATAAAATTTAAAAAAACGAATCTTGATGCCTATTTGAGACGGAAAACACCGGGTGGAATACTTACACACTAGGCCACAGACTATATATATATATATATATATATATATATATATATATATATATATATATATATATATATATATATATATATATATATATATATATATATATATATATATATATATATATATATATATACCGACCGTCAAATTCCAGGTTTTCAGTGTTGCGCGAAATTTCGTGCTGCCCTCGGTGTACTTGATGTCACACCAGGCTCGCATTGGAGACATGTAGCACTGCAGTTTGTTATAACATATAAGCTAGTGCATATTTTCGCCCCCACATCCACTTTTCTGGAAAACGCGAATCTTTTACCAAGTCTCGAGTTCAGTGAACATTTTTCCCTCCTCAGCAAGAAGTTTAATTCGCACCCTGTCTACGTGCACCAAATTTTGTTGTACAATCGAATCATCAATCAGAGAAGCTTTAACAGCAACACAAGAGACACGCGTTTTCAAATATTCGAAACATTTCTTCGCCTACGAGCTTCGTATGTTGGGGGAAAAAAAAAATGTTTCTCATGTCTTTCAACCATTATTCTGCCTCACTCTATTCAAATTCTTTCCTCATTCATGCCCTTCCTTTTGCAGTTCCTTCTGATTATCTTTATAAGCTATTTCACTATTTCTTCTCTCAAGTAATTCAATTTTTTTTTCTTCCAAGTGTTAACAGCCATCCGAACCAAAAATATACATGCCTGCAAGATAATAGAACTTAAGCTATATAAGCTATACTAAATAATATTATAAAGAGGTAATGTGAGTTTGTTTATATGTCTCGGGTAATCTCGGAAACTACGTGACCGATTCTTATATGCTTTCACTATTAGAAAGCTACATTCTTCCAGATGTCCATAGGCTATGTTAAATTAAAAAATAAAACAGAAGTGCTTGAGAAAGTTCAAAATTTGTAAACAAATTCTGAGAAAAATGAGCTACTTGGCTGCTTTCTAAGCATGTTCTACCAAAACTACAGGCGCGATTCTTATGATTATTTCACTGTTAGAAAGCTACATTCTGCCAGATGGACATTGACATATATCAAGTGGGGCCTCAGAGACCCATTGAGTAAAGTAATGCCAAGTGGGGCCGCAGTGGCCCAGTGGGTAGAGCGAACCCAAGTGGGGATGCAGTGGCTCAGTGGCAGTATCACTCTCAAATGGGGCCGCAGTGGCTCAGTGGATATAAATCTATCAATTGGGGCCACAGAGGCTCAGTGGATAGAGTAATGCCAAGTGGGCCTCACGATTTTTATAATTATTTCACTGTTACAAAGCTACACTCTTCCAGATGGACGTATGGACGTAGTGATTTATAAAGTGGGGCCTCAGAGTCCCAGTGGGTGGAGTAATGACAAGCTGCAGTGACCCAGTAGCTATAGCGATAATTTTATCAAGAGGTAATGTGAGTTTGTTTATATGTCTCGGGTAATCTCGAAAACTAAATGGCCGATTCTCACAATTATTTCACTATTAGAAAGCTGCATGCTTCCAGATGGACATAGGCTTTGTTTGGTTCTAAAAAAAATTCCTTGAGAAATTTCAAAATTTGTAAACCAAGTCGAAGAAAAATGAGCTACTTGGATGCTTTCTAAGCGTGCACTTATAAAACCATTATAAAAGATAAATCGAAACAATGTTAGAAGAAATTGTAGAGTAGGTGAGGGGGGAGGCTTTACTCTGCAAACCCTTGGACCTTTGGTAATAGAACCCCCCACCTCCCCCAACAAACCATTCTCACCCTCCCCGGGTAGGAGTTGCCGAGACCGGAGCAGTGTGTTTTTCGCCTTCTTTTCGGCCTGGAAGGTGCATTTTTCGACCGACTTTCGTGTGATATAGGGAGGGTTGTCTTTTTATGCCCCCCACACTCCTCCAAGAGGAAGTTAGGGGTTTCTGGCCAAGTCTTAAGTCTTACATCTTAAGTGTTTAGCCTTACATCTTAAGTGTTAAGTATTACGTCTTAAATGTTTGGTCTTACATCTTAAGTGTTAATTATTACGGCTTAAGTGTTATGTATTACATCTTAAGTGTTAAGTCTTACGTCTTAAGTGTTAAGTATTACATCTTAAGTCATATGTATTAAGTCTTATGTCTTCATCTTATATCTTAAGTCTTACTATTTAAATAAATCTTACACCTTATGTATTACATATTAATTATAAATCTGTATGTTCCGAATGCAACTGCAGGACGAGATGCGCGAGCGAGCACATCCCGAAGTTTCAAGACAAAGTCAGAATGTGCGAGCGAGCGCCCATAGGTGCGAGTCGCGGGTAGTCGCAGGTAGTCACGGGTAGTCGCAAATTGTCGAAACGACATAGAAAAAGGTACATTAGTTTTTGAAAAAAAAATGTAAAAAATATCTTACCAAAAACTCCAGAACACGTGAGCGAAGCGATGGCGGGCTGCATGTGCCGAAGTTCCCGTATGCGCAAGTAGTCGCAGGCAGTTGCGCGTAGTCGCATGTAATTGCAAGTTATCGCAGGTAGTCGCAAGTAATCGCAGATAGTTGCAAGTTGTCGCGGGTAGTAGCAAGTAATCACAAGTAGTCACAGGTAGTCATGGGTAGTCGTAAGTAGCACGGGTAGTCACAGGTAGTCACCGGGTGGTCGCTGGTAGTCACGGGTAGTCGGAAGTAATCACGGGTAGTCATGGGTAGTTGCAGGTAATCACGGGTAGTCGCAGGTAGTCACAGGTAGTTGAAGGACGTCACGGGTAGTTGCAGGTAATCACAAGATGCCGCAAGTTGTCGCAGGTAGTCGCGTAGTCGCAGGTTATCGCAAGTAGTCACGGATAGTCGCATATATAGGTATGTATTTCAATAACTCCATAAAACCTGAGCGAAGCGATGGCGAGTTGCTAGTTAATGAATAAAAAAGAACAAGCTGTTGTTTATCATATTTAAATACTCATTTGTGCTAAATAGTGTGGTGTATTATTTATATAGCCGAAACTTCAAAAAAAAAAAAGTTGTGCAAATTTTAAAATAATTAATTATATTCACTTTATTAACAAAAAAACTTTTAGGGCCAGGAAAGCGTCTTCCAACAACAAAAAAGGCCAGTTAGAAAGGTTCTACTGTCCCCAAAATATGGTTAAGAAATCCGATCTGAAAGTGAGTGAAGCGATTTGGGCGGCTCTTAAATAGGCCTAGTGACACCCGGTTATTCGGGTACCCGGGTACCCGAGCACTGCCCGGTGTCTTCGAGTAATACCCGGGTACCCGAGGACAAAGAAGCGGGTACTCAGGTACCCTTCCACCTAGGACCTATTACCCGGGTATCCGTTCCTTGAAATTGTGTAATCGAAGAGCACGAATACATATCTACTAGTTACCCCAAAATGTACATTCTACCGGAACCATTCTATTGTGAAGAGAATTGTTTGTACCGTATGCAATGGCTATACGATATATACTGTAAATCGCACATGAATACAAATGTAAGTTAATTTGTTTATATCTATTTCCTACATATTTGCAATTCTGAACACGGGAGATTTTCTTTATGGGACACAGGCATGTAAGTAATAGGCCGTGGAGAGTTCTGGCGCAGGGTCTAGGAGCGGGAACCGGGAGCTACGGCCGCCATATTGAAATTTTTCCCTCAAAATCGGTCTTTCCCCCGTTAAAACACTGAAAATTTTACCATTTTTTCGTTTACCAAGAAAAAAAAAATCCCCAGAAAAGGCCAGTATCAGCCCGAAGCAGCTGACCAAAATCAGTGGCCCAGAAGGCCTTTGATCAGGCCAAGTGGGATTCAGAACTCATAACCTTTACCCCCAAAAAATACAAAAAATGTTCATTAAAAATTATTTTAAAAATCCCAAAAAAAAAAATCGAAAAATGTATAAAAAATATTTTTAAATAATTTTTTTTATATGCATTAATATAATAAAGAGGTAAAGTTTGTAAAGTTTCACTGGTAAGTAGCCTGGACCTTCTGGATTAACATAAGCTACAATTAGGGACAGGTGTTTTTCGCAAAAAGATTTATGGCCATGCTAGACTTCAATATCTTACGTCCACAACCGCGACTTCCTTTGGTTATTGGCCGCGTGTCTACATGAGAAGACATGTTCTTATTTGACTGGGCCAATCGTAATAAAGTACTCCGATACTGAACGTCCTTGATTCGCGAGCTGACACATGAGGCACGTGACATTTAAAATCATCCAACCACGAAAGTGCATTTGAACAAAAGTGTTTTGAAGTACAACTGGTATTGAAATCTTTTCGCGAAAAACACGTGTCCCTAGCTATAATTATATCATGACGTTATGACACCAGGGGAAATTTCAAATACGAAAAATTTAAATAAACATATAGCCACTATTTTTGTATGTACATTCATAGTAGAATGGGGTTACTTTGACCAAATTAAATGTTGAAACTTGTTTAAAATACCAACGATAGGTTGTTAGTCAAATTTTTGTTTTTTAATTGTGGGGGCATGCATAGGAGGATTTCAAACATATACTTACATGTCAGTTTACTGTGAAAGGCTTAAGAGTCATGAGTGAACATGGATGCAGTCAAAGTTACCCCGTAGACTGGGGTTATATGACTATTAAAGAACTAGTTATCATCAGTATTAAATGAAACTGTGTATAAAAAAATCATATTTACGTTATTTAATAAAAAATTGCAGTTTAAATCAATGTAATTTATGCAAAACATTTAACCTAATAATAATGTACAATGTTTTATGATTAACAATAGTTTAGCAAACATTTAGAATCTCATAGTTTTAAATAAATGTTTACAAAATGTCGGTTGAATATTGATTTAGCCACTAGGAACTTAATTTTACTTAAATAATTGAGTTGTTAAATGTGAGGTTTAGCCTTAGCCAAACTTCATTTTAAATGAATTCCACTTAAGTCGTTTCTAGCACAACTGTTTTGGCTGCATGAAAGTTTCCACACGTAATTACCCAATCACATAACTGAAATTTGTCTGATTGTTCTTTGGTGGTAGGGACATGTACAATAACAAATGTACCTTCTTCGATGATGATGATGTTTACTTCCAGTACTATCGACACTGATATTATTTCCTCTTGAAAGTTCTTCTGAAACAGAATTTTCCTTACTGTTTTCGTTTGCAATCTTCCCCAGCATATCATTGCTTGCACTGTCCACGTCTGTATGAGGAACTGGTATTCTGCTCTCCATTTGCTTGAATTTCCTCCTATACTTGCCATCATATGGATCTTCTCTCTCAGAATCAACATAATCATCACCAGTAAGGCATCCATCGGTGCTGTGCACATATGATATTTGTTAACTTCCTGTATATTCTTCATCAGAACAAGGAACATTTGGAGAGAGTGCACGTTTCTGTTGTGATCTTTTGATGTTGTGGTGTATCTCATCTGAAGTGTCCGGCTGAACTAAATCTTCTATGGTGACTCCAATGCCTGGTGCAACATTTATTTTCCTCCTCGGAACTTTTATATTGTTGCCACCGTCACTGTGCCTCATCTGTTTGAGAAGCTGGAGAACAGTACCAGAAACTACAGGAGATATTGCACTTAGGTCTTTACACGAGGCACCAGGTAATCTGTCAATAACATTATGTGGGTTAAATTGACATATAACACATTTTCTGAAACCTGCTTTCAAGTTTTCTGACATATCACCACGACTTGTATCGCAAACTTTCTCAAACACAGCTTCCAAGAGTTTAGGAAACACGTTCTTTGTTATGCTTCGCGACTTTATCTTCTGCCCATATATCAATGTGTTCAATACTTGTCACCAGTATTTATTCAATGGCGTTAAGAATGCAACATCAAGTGGCTGCGTATTTTGAGTTGTATTTTAGGAAGACATATGAAAATTATGTCATTCCCTTGAGCTTGCTTAATAACCTCAGGGGAAAAGTGATTTGCTTGCCACCTATGAGTACAACCTCGCCTCCAAGTTTGTTTGGCATGTGGCAAAAACACCTTTAGATACCAGTCTGTGAAAATTGATTCATCAAACCATCCACTGCGACTACGGTTGTACCTGGTGTTATTTGGACCACCTTCCATCCAAATCTCCCATGTGTTCTGATTTATATACAACATAAGGTGGGAGAAGGTGCTCTGATGATGAACCACAAAACATTACAGATGTAGACGATTTTGAAGAGTCCTTCACGCGCTCAGGATATTTTGTACCGCGTTTGAAGAGACATTTATTCACACCAGGGTCATAATTCCATCAGTGCCATTCTCAGTTAGTGACAACTTCAAGTGATCAAAATATTCTGTAATTGAAGCAGCAGTTACTGTGGCTTTTGAAGTTTTTAAATTCTGACTCAGTAGTAGGGGCAGGAGGTTTCTGGCCCACTAGACAAATGACATGTGGATGGAGCGGATCTAAAAATATGATCTGTACATTAATGGCTAATCCGGTTAATTTGCTAATTCTAATCCGATTAAATTGCGAATCTGATCAATCGGATTAAGGATTAAAGTGTCTTAATCCATTTTTGGAAAATTTTGATAAATTTTGGATTTATTATTTTATTTCTAATTTTATTTAATTTTATGTGCAATGGTGTTCTATTTTTGGAGAGCGATGTTCGCCCTTGGACGTCTGGCAGACGATGGGCAGTGAGGTGTTGGGGTATGGGTGTATAATTATGTAATGAGTCTGGTGCAAGAGTGGCATAAGTGTTATGTTTTGGTATGTGTAATTGTTTGATAGGGTTCTATTTTTGGAGAGTGATCTTCACCCTTGGACGTCTGGTGGTGCATGAGCTGTGAGGTATTGGAGAAGGTGTATATATGTAATGAGTTTGGTGCAAGAGTGTCATAAGTTTTATTTTAGGGAGAAGAGTGTGTTAAATGTCGTTGTGTACTGAGGTCGCTATTGGGAGCAGGGTACACGTCCATTCACTTGGGAAGTTGGTGCAGGACTGAGATCGGTGGCTAGATGAGGGGATGGAATGCACGTGACTAATGGGGTCGGAGATACACCTGCTTCGGCCGGTGTCTGAAATACTCTTGCCCAGTCAACACCTGGTAAATTAGCGCTACCAAACTGGGGTACCTTCTTCCCAACCTTATCTAAATATGCCTTCCCTAAATAGCTCAAATCTTGTATTGTAAGTCTAGTGGACCCTCCCCCCACCCCAACTCACTACTATTAAATATTGCAAAAAGGTATCCTCTCCTCCTCTTTTGAAAAAACAGTTGGTCTATCAAATTTCTGTCCATGGTTTTTATTAATTTTGTTCACCAGTGTTCCTTTCAGTATGTTTTATTTTATAGCTGCTTTATTTATTGATATGCTACCACTTTTTAATTCTTCCATTGCCAGCAATAAAACTTCTTCACTACATAAATTATATTTTCTGCTACCAGGATTTTTTTTATGATGTCTAGGCATTTTTCTGAAACAAGGAATTCACTAATTCTAGTTCCAAAAGTGATATAAAAATTACGAAAGCAATTGTGTATTAACAAACATTGCACATGTAAACATGCACCTCACACAAGTCACATTTTCTCATTAATGAGACCTGCATGATACCAGTACATACAGTTGTGCACGTATACTGTGAAATACACATAATACCTATACAAGTTCCATGTTACTAATAAACTGTTTGCACAATCAGTAATGAATACACACAAGCATAGAATGAAACATTAAAAAGACTCATTGTGCTGGTGTTATTTTTACCACTAAAATTCAACATTGGGTTCACTATGACCACTGGTCAAAGTAACCCCAAAACACACTGAGTACTGTCATTGTCTGAAAACATTCATCATCAGTTGTGAAAACTTTACAAAAGTAATAAACTAAATATTAGTGAATGTTAAAAAATTTGTATTTCACCCACCTCCACTATTTGCAAAAGCTACTACTGCTTGACATCGACTGGGTAGATGGAGTTATTACCTTTCACTTTTCAGCAACCAAAATAAGGCAACAGTGCATAGAAGAATAAATATCACTACATGAAACACGGGCTTTCAAAAGCTATAGCCCGCCACATATCTAGCCCAACACCATAATTTCTGATTTGAAACAATTAAAACAACTTCGAATAAATACCACTAGATAGGAGAATACATTTTAATGCTTTAGTGGTCAAGGTGTCCCCACTGGTCAAATTAACCCCTATTTATGGTACTTGAAATTATAGATTTACGAAAGAAATGTTAAAATTAATTCATTAAAAATATTGTTAAAATTAATTTTCTTACTTTAACTTACAATTATGGCGAAATAATTGTATGTATATAACATTTTTGTAGATAATTTCGTTAGCTACTAAATTATACTTCAACCAAACCTGTATTAGTTTAGCAACAATTGTTAATTTTTTACACATTATTTTAAGTGTAAATTTGAAAGTTTGTGATAAAAAATATTTTCAAAATAATAAATCGATGCCCAGTGAATGGTTTTGTTAATGATTTTGTGATTATTTAGAATTTATTTTGTAAACAAGAGATCTTCTATTGTTTGTTTCAGCGTTAGCTCAATGTCCTGTCTTAAAACTGGATATTTTTGTAATAATTTAGATTTTTTATTTCTCTTGATAAGGTTAATTTGTTGGTATTTTCTTTAGAATTGATTCAAGATCTGCATATATTGTGAATGGAACCTTCATTGTATGTTTGTAATTTTTAAATTTTACTTGCTCTCCTTTCGAGGGTAAAGTGACTTTTACTGCTTCATTTTTAGAGCAGTCTTCTGCATATTTATTTAAATTCTCTTTGGAATAAAAGAATTGAAGACACATGACACACATAAGTTTTACCATTATGATTAGTTTTTTGTGCTGAAAGCAGCTTCGATAAGTCTTTAATTTAACAGTGATGTGAGTTATCGCCTTCTTTAAAATGAAGTAAATTGATGTTTTTCCTTTTTATGTTTTTGTAAGTTTTATTGGATATACTGTAGACTTATCTTCAATAGAGTATACATTTACAGATGTATCAATTTGATTTTCTATTTTTGGTATATCATCAATTTTTATAGGATATTCATATTTATCTATTATTTTGTCAATATTAAGCCCCACATTTTTTTATTTTGTAATTCTTTGAGGATCTTTTTTTGCTGGAAAAAATGCAGAATTTTTTGCCCAAAGAAAGCATTTTTGATCATTATTCCTTACATTTATGAATGGTTATTTATTTTTAATCACTTCTGGTAGTTCTATTTTTGGTGTTCCGTTGAATGAATTATACTTATTTATTGCTAATTGTTTTTCAATTACTCCATCTAAAACCCATCCAGAACCTCTTTTTTGTAATTCAGATAATTGTGTAAGTAATTCCTCTGTTATTATGTTATAAATCTTTGTACATTCTCCTTTGTTTAATATAAAATGATTAAATGATTGAAATGTAAATAATTCTACTTGATTATTTTCTGGCTTGCGACACTTGGAATATAATTTAATGCTGGTTGTCAACCCTCTAAATACTCTAAGTTTATTGTGTGTTATCTCAAATACCTTATTTTTTTACTGATCTTAAAAAGTGATTAGGTGCTACTAATGTAAAGCGCTTCTCAATGTTATAAGTTGATATTCTACCTTTAAAAGCTTTATTAACTGAGTAAATTTTATTACTTCTTCTACTTTTCTCATTAACAAATAAATTGTTATAAAATGGAAATATTTCTGTTATTTAATATTTATCTTCAGGATATAATTCATTGATGTTTGCATCAGCTGATGTTAAATTTGTAAAAATGTGCTACATTTTCTCTTCTTTTACCCGCTGGCTTTTATTTCTAAGTTTTAGAAGTAGATTATTAGAAAATGGGAATATTTCTTTTAATTACTTTTTCTCTTGTTTTACAAATAGATTATATTAAAGTGGGAATATTTCTTTTAATTCCCTTTTCTCTTGTTTTACAAATATATTATTAGAGAACGGAAATTTTTTTTTCAATTTCTTTCTATGTTTCTTATATAATTCATTGATATTGGCATAAAAATTGGTAAACTTGCACATTTTCTTTCTCTTTGCTCGTATATACTATATGGTATAATAGCTGTAATTAAATCAACTTTCCTTAGATTATACCAAAGTCTAATTACATCATTATTCCTTAGATTATAGCTATATTAATTTTTTAAATCCCTGCCTATAATTCTTAATTCTCTCACTGTCTTCTCACCCAACTCAACTGCGATATTCCGCGATGTCATTTCTATTGTCTATTTATAATGAAAAAAATTATAATTGATTAATTTATGAAAATACAAGTTATTGAAGACTTCGAAAAATCTAAAGATGATGTAGAAATACAATAGTTATAAAAATCTATAAATGGAAAATGTGTTAAAATTAATGATAACAATTTTTTAACTAATTATCTTCTTGTTTTGATTACATTTCTGATTACAACATTTTTTACATATTGTTTAGTGTTTGTCCTTGGTATTTTTATTAGGAGAAAATAATTTTATATATTTATTCTCATTACAAACTGCACATGTTTTTGTTTGATAATTACCATTTTGAATTTCATTTAGAATATCTAATGTTGTATTGTGTGTTTTAATATTTATATGTTTTTTGTGATATAGATTACAAACATATTTTCCACATTCACATACCACTTTATTTAATGAATAATGATTTTTAGAATATTCACTCATACATCTTTACATGTTGGTCTAAGCCTGCCTTTTGTGCCTTTCTGGTTGCAAAAACATTCAATGTTTAATACGTCACCACACTTTTTGCATTACTTATATATGGCATTATTTTCCATTTCGAGCATCGATTCCGTTTTATTTATGTACAAATAAATTTATTATGAGAAAGATAAATTATTTAGAATATCGAAATGTATTTATTCTATTTATTTGACGTTATTTTACTTGATTTAAGCTTAAATATGCTTGATTTTGAGAATGAAAAATCTGAACGCCTATTTTGGAAAAATGGTAAATTTGCTTGATTTTGGGGTAAAATTGTTTGATTTTCGATTAAAATTGCTTGTTTTGTGAATTGAAAATTGCAGTTTCTAGAAACATGAAAAAACTGCTTGAAAAACGAGAAATTCGCTTGATTCCAGCTAAAATTTGCTTGATTTTAATCGTTTTTCCATCGAATTTCAGATTTTGAGTTTTTAATTTTTCCTTGTACTTTTGTTTAAATAGCAAGTAAAAGTTGATGCTATTTTTTCTTTTATTTTTGCTAAAATATTTGGAAAAAGATAAGAGTTGCTGTACGAGCTATTTTAGCACGTTCATTGACACACATTTTTTGTTGCCCCTGGTCTTCCAGTGTCTTTTTAAGATAATATGAATATGCCAAGAATATTGCAGACTAGTTATCCAATAAATTGAAGCTATTTCTAGAGTATTTAACACCAGAACCAGCGTTTTTAAACCAGCGTACCTGTCGGGGATTGTGCTATAGAGATATCAGGTAACCAAAACAATGTATTTATTCGAATAGGTGATTATGGCGATGTGGTCTAGCCTGCTAATTACATAGCTTATTATTAGAATTAGTTAATGATAATCCTAGGGCGATTGGTGACGTGGTCCAGCCTGTCATATATCCCCCTCCTTAAAGGGGAGAACTCCCCCAAAAAGAAGTAGTCAAGCCATGTTGAGAAGAAGATGACAGGAAACAAGACGAAGTTGCCAGCTTCGAAGAAGAACCAGGAACTCTTCTCCCACATCGTTCCAGGGAAGAAATTCCACAGCATCACCGCCAGGGTGGCTCCAGGAACATCCAATGGAACACCGCCGAAAAGAAAAATTACTTGTGCAAGTATATGACAACATCAGAGGAAAAGAGCACCATCTCTGCTCTATCAAAGAATAGGTGTCCCTGCTGGGAGCATCCTAAATCAGTCTCACAAACCCAAAGGGGGCAAAGGAATCCCTAGTTTTATTTTATAATTGCCATGTTGGGCTCTCAGCAGAAATTTTTCAACACCATACTACACTGCAAACTATAACAATGTCTGATATAAAATTAATAATACAAAATAGAAAACACAAGACACTCTTGTGTCACAACACACGAAATGAATATGAATTGTAGGCAGCAACGCTCCCTAGGGAGCCCACTTCTACTACGCCCAAAACTAAAACAAAATGATATATAGTACACTCTAGATAACAGGAAACATATATGACATGACCACAATCAGTGATAGCTCATTTACACCACGTCATCGAGTGGTACACAATTCCAATTGTGTCACATGACACGTCATCAAAACCCCTTACTGCTACACATCCTCCAATGCTACAGTAAAGGAAGTCAAGAACCTGAGTATCCTGAATGGTCCCTGATACTTAGGAGCAAACTTGGCGCTGTACTGCGCAGCCTTATTGCTAAGAAAATGCATTTCTGTCATGACTTTTTCTTCTAATTTGAAGGTCACCGTACCACTAGAAAACCCCTTCAGGGCCGCCAACTTCCTATGGTACTTCTGAAGGATTTGAGTAGCCTCTGCCCACACCTCCTCCAAAGACTTCTCACTTTCAACATCCCAGCAAAAATTGTGTAAACCCCAAGCATGAATAAGGGGGTGAAATAACCTTCGTCCAAAAAACATCTCCGAAGGAACCTTATGGGTCGCATCACTTACGACATTGTTGAACACAAGCGAGAGTTGATACAAAACCAAATCCCATTCCTTATGTGTCCTGGTTTGAATAGCTCTCATAGCTACTTTCAAATTCCGGTTATACCTGTCGACTAGGTTGGCTTGTAGATAATAAGGGGTTGTCTGTACCAACTTAATGCCCCAAGCAAAGGATAAACACTTCACCTCCACCGACACAAATTAGGTGGCGTTATTGGTTACAATATCCATAGGAGATCCAAATACTCAATATCCTACAAATTTCTACCGACTTCATTGTGCGTAAAGGAAAGAAAAACACGAATTTACAAAAAAAAATGTCAACAGCAACAAGTATAGAGGTGAAACCAGAAGTAGTGTGTGGCAAAGGACCAAACACATTCAGGTATAATCGCTCCCAGGGGAAGGTAGCAACCTTTGAACTGTACAGGCTAATATTCTTGACATTATGGGGCTTCGCCCTCTGACAATCAAGACACCAGTTCTTCATTCTCGCTTGTCATTCTGGACCAGTAAATCATTTCCCTTATCCTGGACACTGTTTTATCCTGGTCAAGGTGCGCCCCGAAAAAGGTATTATGATAATATTGAAGAAATTTTCCCCTGCAAAATTGAAGGAACAAATATACTAAATTTCCCCATTTTGGCATCCACCAAACGTATCAGTCATTTTCGAACTTCAAAGGGACCACCTTTACCAGATTCAATATCTGCCTTATTCTGCTTACACCAGGCTCAAGTCCCTGATGGTGTTGCAAACTAAGGTACGTCTGAGGGAAATCTTGGAGAGTACCAACTTGTTCTCCTCAGGAACATCCGAATTCCCCTACCATCATTGGTGGACAACAAAAGGCCTGATTTACCCTTAACACTGGTATCCAAAAGTACCTTTTTGCTTACAGGAAAAACTTCACACACATCACGAGAAACATGATCAACAACACTAGTAGATGCGCTACTAAATCCCCTTGAAACATCAAAAACACAATTACAGACACTATCGGTTTGGCAAAAAATGTTAAACCTGTTTACAGAAGGCATCACAAGAAAAACACTAGAAACATTAGAAACTTTATCAAAAACACTATCAGTTTGGCAAAAGCAAAAAAACACTAGACCTGTTTGCAAAAGGCATAACAGGGAAAACAATATTCACAGAATCTGGTGGTTCCACACAAAATTCATCCGAGTTGAACATCCGAGATAGCACATCTGCTACCCTGTTGTCCACTCCCTCTATGTGCTGCACAGTAAATTTAAAACGTGTGAGTCGCACTAGCCAACGAACCAGACTTCCAACTGGTTTATTAGTTGACAAAAACCAGCTGAATACCTGGTTATCGATGTGTAAGGTGAACTCCGCACCTTGCAGCCGGACTAAGGAGTCGACTAGTGTAAGAAATAGGTGCTAGATTCCCTTCTACCTTCTGACGCAGGACAGCCTCCAAAGCCTTGGAGTTAGCATCCACTTGCAAAATGAACCACTGATCGAAACGTGGCAGTTGGAGAACAGGACGAGTAGCAATTTTTTATTTCAGCAAGCAAAAGGCATGCTTCTGAGCATCTCCCGAAACAAACTCCACCTCTTTCCTCTTTAAGGTATTTAGAGGTTCAGCTATTTCGGCAAAATTTGGTATGAACTTTGAGTAAAATCCAGCTAAACCAAGAAATCGGTGAACACCACACATGTTCTTAGGGGCGGGAAAATTTACAACAGGACCAATCTTCTCAGAGTCCATCAATAATGTCCCTTCTGAAATAACAAAACCAAGATATCTCACACAGGTTTTCGCCCACGTCACCTTGTCTGGATTCACTGCCAACCCAGCCTCCCTTAAAGCTATTAAAAACAACCTCCGATGTTCTAAATTCTCCTCAAAATAATTACTGCACACTCAAACATCATCCATGTAAGTGAACAGAAAATTATACTGATATTTACCTTAACCTGGAAACACACTCTAGACATCGCCTGCGGGCCACAATTCACACCCATCGGAAGTCTTTCATATTGAAACTGCCCCCATGAGGTGACAAACTTCAACACTCCTCGAGAGTCTGGATGCAGGTCTACTTGTAAAAAGGCCAAATTGATGTCAAAAATTGAGAAGTTCCGAGCCGTCCCCACATGTCGGAAAACACTATTGTGGGCAATGGATAAGGATCCACAAAGATCTGTTTATGGGCTGTTCACGGTAAAGTGAGCACTTTTTAAGGCCCTCCCAACAGGCGTTAACCACTAATAAATATATCTTATTGCAGCATCAGGCATTAAATTTTGAGGGTGGTATTCACTGTGTTTATTTGTCACATTGCAATATTTATATTAAAAATCAGCAGGAAGGTGGAAATTGGATGAAAGGAAAAATTTTGCAGGGCCTTATAAAGTGCTCATTTTACAGTGAACAGCCTATATTTAGCTTCCTATAATCGCATATAACACGATATATAAGTATGGGTTGTTTACTTTAGTGCCCCAATTCTCTGGTTATGACATCACTAAATTCCTGATGCAATAACTGCAAACTTTTTCCATGATTATTTTCCCCTGACTGGGCTGTTTTTACTGACAGATCAAAAGTGTGAAACCTTTTTGACATTACTTCTATTAATTGAGAACTACAAAAAGAAAACTTGAACTCTTTCTTGGCAACATCTAAAACCGGTTTTCTTTTACCAAAAAAAAAAAATCGATTCCAAGAATAAGGTCATGCGAAAGACCAGACAAAATCCTAAAGGTAAATTTCCAGGAAAAATGTGAGATCTTAATCGTAATATCGTTACGCCATATGAGGTAATCATACCAACATTGACCCTGGAAAACTCTATGTTTTCACCCTTACATACCCTAATGAGCTCTTTGGGTAGTGACCTCAGCAAGAAATTACAAAAACTTGATCAATCAATGCACGCTATACTCCTGAATCCAATAGTGCAGCAACCACAACTTTCCCTGCTATTGCTACTGGGATGTACAGTAAACCATGCTGGTGCTCAAACGACATCACCTGTACTGCCGACTCTCCCATAACCTTACTTTTACCTACTGGACAATTGCTTTTAATGTGCCCTTTCTGGTGGCAACTGAAACACCTACACTCCCTAAATCGCTCATCTTTCATGGGATTTAACTTCCCCACCTGAAAGTCCCTTTTTCGTCCCTGCATAGGTTGGGTCTGACAATACCAAGATATTTTTTGTACATTCTGATTTCTAACTGCATCACCTTGAGGTATCACAGCTAAAACTTACTGCTTCCGATACCAATCCTTAGCAAGATGATTATTTAATCCACAAATAATACAAAATCTAGTTACCTTACTCCCACCCTTTTCCTTATCCAAAGACTTAGCCTCGGGTACCGCATCTACTATACAATCTTTAAGAGTCTTTTCGACTTCAGTCACTAACTTTGCTATTCATTTGAGTTACAGGTTTGCTGGTAAAACAAAAAAAAAAAAAAAACTACTATACCACGGGTGGAGGTTATGAAAAATAATTTGCGTAAAATGGTCTTCCTCACAAGGATACCCTACCACCTGTACTATTCACAAAATATGCTTCACAAACTCTTGCGTGGTCTGATCGGGTGCCTGCCTATATTCCAATAATTTAAAAAGAAATTTGGCAATCTCCAGTTCACTCGAACACGCTTTCAAACATGCCTTAATCAGCTGGGTCACCTCCCAATTTTCCTCCCTGGCCTGTCCGAAGACTGTTTGTAAATTGTCGGGAACTCGAAATAATGCAATCGCATACAGAACCTGTCGCTCGCACAGTTGAAGTTTAATTACTGAATTAAAATTGTCAAAGAAATCTACCACAGTTTCAATGCTCAATTCGCGTAATTAGGGTATTTTAGCTATCAACTCTGCAGGCACGTGCTTCAAAAGTTTATAAATTGGAGCTGGCACACCAGATACCGCCGAATTCCGTGCGCCGACCTCATGGATCGCATCCCTTCTCACCAGGGCCCGAGCTTTCACCCTCAGGTCCTCTATCTCATCACTCTCCTCGACCGCAACCCCAGCCTCTCATATCATTTGCAAGAGGGCCGCTTTTGAGAGTTTCCGTATCCAAGCAGTAGACATGGTTGAAATTAGTACAATCCCTATTAGAAATCCTACTACTTTTACCATAACCTATCACATATATGGTCATGCAATATATGAAAAACCACACTTCAATATTTCTCCTCCTCAAAATTCACAGACCCGAAATACACTGCACATAAGCAGAGTGCAAGCAGTTTCTGACCGTGCTACTTCCTAAGCCAAGGGTGTGGCAAGGCCGGATTTGTAAAAAGACATAGCAAAAACCAACAGATAACCAAATGGCAAAAGCCATGCAAAAGAACCATTTATCTGTACAGTGTAAGGGTGAGTTGACTAGTGAAAGAGATGTATAACAATAACAGAAACAAGGAAGTGTGGTAATTGTCTTTATTTTTATTGTCTTTGTTCTTTTAATTTGATTTCGATATTACATGAGGAAAAGCTAACATGAACTACCCTGCCTCTTAATTTCCAAAATAATTAATGTATATATAAAACATCAAGTTTCAATAAAAAAGAGCGAAATGCGAATATTTCTCACGTACAAAAAATTGCTGCTATCTAACTAGTACTTTGATTTTTCACAGTAAAATATGGGTAGTGTTTATGCAAATAACTGGCCATTTAGTAATACGGAAGGCCGTCACAAGATACACTGGGTAAGTTACCCCAAAATTACAAATGTCACAAAATGGTGGATTAAATTCTGTCGTACCAACATTTATTCTGAACTTAAGAGAATATATTTGTTCCTACACAAGGCAAACCAAGATGGTAACACATATTACTTTATTTGTCATTAATAAATATTACGTGAATATTGCAACCTCGAAATTTTACACAGTATTTTTCCCATGTACATTATCTGCTCGCAATCCCAAGTGGATAGGAGCAACTGCTGAACAATTTCTAGCCTTAACTCCCACTAGCAAATACTATTTTCAAGGAGTTTCTAAAACCTCGTAAAGTTTTTCATTAATTAACAAATATTGAATACCACAAAAGTCACGAGCTTTGAATACAATAGCCGTACCAGGCGTGACTTGGTTACAAAGAGTTAACAGCACAGCCTCAATAAAGTGTGACTTGGTTACAAAGAGTTAACAGCACAGCCTCAATAAAGTGTGACTTGGTTGCAAAAGTTTAAGACCAACTTTCATCATTATGGTTTGGGTTACAAACGTTCACGGCCAAAATCCTGCGTTAATGACTTGGTCACAGACTTTTATAAGGGTTCCCAAACCTGGTTACAGAAGGTAACATTACCCATTATAAAATCTCAGATGAGAAACCAACATTTCGCGATCATTTAAAATGTCTTAAAAATTTAGCCATCATGGCCTAGCGTCTAAATGACGTAAAGGTCCTACATGTTGAAGACCCTACATTTATGTATCAAATCCAGAATATTACTTATCTTGTAGAAGTATGCCCCCTCGAGATCGCTGACTGACCCCGAACGAAGCATGCAAAGGGATTAAATACACAGTTCCGCCACATGGCGCCACCAATCACAGCAATGATACGTTATTTTCCTCAGAAAATAACGCGATTTCAATAATTAAGTTGGTATTTACAATACTCCTTAGAGTGGTCGTGGAATTCACGGCCAATGGTCGTTGATATTACCAAATAAGGTGAACCGACGCAGCGGTCACCTATTTCACTTAGGGGGGGTCTACATTATTGAAAAATAAACCAACAATAACATCGAAATACGTAATAAAACTTCCGGGATGTTGACCAGGTTGCAGGAACTTGCGTTAAAAAAGTCACAGTTTTGTACTGCGCGCGCACAGGTGGCGAGCAATCAGCAACGCCGGCCGCCGATGGTGCTATCAGGTAGCGAATTGTCAAAACGCTCTACCGCTCACAATTGTCTACCATGGCTGCGAGTTGCTGTACGTGAAAAGATAGCACGTACATTGACACACGTTTTCCGTTACGCCAGGTCTTCCAGTGTCTTTTTAAGGTAACGTGAATATGCCACAAATATTGCAGGTTAGTTATTCAATAGATTTAAACAATTTTTAGAGTTCTTAACACCAAAACCAGCGTGTATAAATGCGCGTGCCTGTCGAGCATTGCGCCATAAAGCTGTCAGGTAACCAAAACACAGTCATTATTCGAATGGGTGATTATGGCGACGTGATCCAGCCGCTAATTAAATAGTTTATAATTAGAGTTAATTAATGATAATCCGAGGGCGATTGGCGACGTGATCCAGCCCGCCCCAAGTTGAAGACGATCAAATACGCACAAACGCAGTTTATTGCTCTGTATAGTACATTTTCCTTAGCGTGAGAACCGTATTTAATTAATTTTTTGAAAACAACAAATTTTAAAACCTTTCACTGTTAACATACAATAAGATATCCGTTGAAACCTATCGAGGTAGATTCCTTACTATGGGCGATCGAGTCAAATCCGGCGGCACTTCGTCAGACTTATACAGACATAGCTCACCCTCATCAGCTCTCTCAGAAACATAGCTCACACTTTGCACTCACGCATCCCGATAATACACGTTTGTAAAATGTACGTTCGTAACTAGCTATATGACTTCCGCAATGCGATGTTTCAATGCCTGCATGTGATTGGCCAGGTGCAATCACGTGACAACTCTGTGATTGGCTCTTCGGTGATTGCCTGGTCGGTGTTCGCACAATGTATTAATGGTGCAATACTATTGGTTCGACGTCGATACGACGTCATAGGGCTTGATTACGCGTATGCTATAAGTAGTAGGGATGTCAGCTGAGAGGATTAGTTTGACAGCAGCTCCCGTGAAAGGTGGATCGTCAAAGTCTTATTCTGCATCTGCGTTGTCTTCGGGTACTCGAGAGCTAATGTTAGCTACAGCAGTGCCATCGACTTCTTCAGGCATTGTGCCGACGGCACCAGCGACATCTTCGGGTGGGTCACCTACAGTAGTGCAGCCATCGATGACTTCAGGCAAGACGTCGACAGCGCTATCGACTTATATTGGCGGGCTACCTACAGCAGCTCCATCGCCATCGCCAACTGGACCATCGACCTCTCTTCCAGCAGCATCTGTATGGTCAACCACCTCTGCTGAACCATTCCGACATTATAAGTGCTGCTTCTGTGAAAAGACCTTCACGGTCAGCAATAATGCTCGGCGACATGAGCTCTCTTATTGTACTAAAAATCTCTGTTGCGTGTCATATTTGTGTGACAGGTGCGGTAAGCTGATCAGCCATAACGACAGTTTACTTAGACATATGAAAGAAAATTGTAATTTTTTGTGGGTGTTAGTGACTGTAATAAATTAATTGAATAAAAAATGCCTGTGAATAAAATTTTGTTTTATTTCATGTTTTCCTAATTTTTCAGAATAAAATTAAAATTTAAAAGGTAGAGATCTTTAAATACAATTTTTTTAATGTATTGCATTTAGCATATTGCACTAGATGTACAATTATATAATTAAATTAAATTTTTTTTAAATTGAACAACTTTAAATTTTAAATAACAAATATATCTAATAAATTATGCGTGGCGTCAAAGTCTCGCATCATGCTTGTGGGTATGCTGCTGATTGGAAACTTCTGTTTTAAACAGGGTGGAGATTCACAAGTCTTTTAATGCCTATAAATAAAAGGGCCGACAGCGCACTTGGCCTCAAGCATTCTTACTTTTACGAATTTATTCTCGAGCTTGTATGTATTTCTCTCGTATTTTTCGTTTTCAAAGTCAAGGGGTTAATGTCATGGTAGTATGCTTCTAATATGGTGGTAGCAGTCTGTTATGTATTATACTTACTGACTTTTATGGATTTTACTCGAGTTTTTTTTTCAAGGTCATTCGAGGACATGGGGTCAGGGTCATGGTCATTGGCTTACAATATTGTGGATGGGTGATGCCTACCAAGATAGCGACCGCCTACTAAGATGGTGGCCTCCAGTAATGTATAAACAAACGAGAAACGAAAAATCAAGATGGCGGAATGAGTATAGGTGAAGGGAGTGAGGGCGAGGTGTCAGTCAGCTTGGCATGGTGCTGGGGAGACCTTCAGAAATGTAAGTTAAAAAAATCTAATTTTAATAGGTAATTTTTAATAATAATTTTTAATAAAAAAATTTTTCTATTTTTTAGAATTTTTTGGAATTTTTTTTGTGAATTTTAAATTTTTTTTGGGAGTTTTTATTTTCAAGGTCAAATGTCAAGGCCTAAATTCATAGGTCCTGAGTCTGGTTCTTATGGCTCGGAGTCACTGATCCCTCTCGCATGACCCAAAATTCGCCTGGGTCACAATCCCCCTCGCCTGCTCCGGGAAAAATGGGCAATTTCTGATGATCCTTTTAATAATTTCTAATAATATTTTTTTCGGATTTTTTTTAGGATTTTTTGGGATCTTTTAGGGGTTTTCCGGATCTGAGGTCCTTGGGGTCAAGGTCAAGGTTATGGGTCAGGGGTTAAAGGTCAATTACATCCAATATGGCGGTTGGTGACGTAGCAACATGGCGGCTCCTCTTCTCCTGCGTTTCGACGCCGGAATCCGTGGATCGTCAAGGAACCAAACCCTGATTTGAAGGTATGAACTTTTCCCCATTAAATTCTGAGCACGAAACTTACCTTGTAATTTTATGCGCTTGAAAATATCACCGACGATCGGAAACAAATTGCGGAAGACCCATTGGGGACGTCGACTCGAAACTATTCGTTCGATATTAAAGGTGAGGGGACTCTGATTCTCTTCCATGCTGTTGCCTTAATCGATTTTAATGGCGGTATATTATTTTCAGTTCCGAAAGGAGGTGCGTACCTGCGTTACAGAAATGACCGGTTTTTCTTCCACCAGTTTGTCTTTATTCCTAGTTCGTCGCATTTGTATTAGGGTGCCTCACGAGTTGCAGAGTTGCAGGTACAAACAATATAAAAATGATGGCGCATATAAATGATTGAATATGTACTGTAGCTATTCGATAAGCTTAATTCTCACTGATAACGGGCTGGAATGCATATGAGTGGAATGTGAAAGCAATGCTCGGGCTGCTTAAAACAATTCGTGGAACTCGTGATATGAATTGATATAGATAAAGAGAATTTGTCTCTATTTAGCAGTGCTGGTATTTTTCTATATAAATTTCAAGTATGGTTTTATTTTTACATGCCGTGATTTTCTTCAAAAACAGGTTACGAATCAGGATTAAAATGGGTTAATATTACAGTATCGCCTTTGTAAATGTATTAAATAGTTTCGGTTTTTCCCCAACAGTTTATTTCCTGATTTTTTTTTACTCGCTTAGGGTGCTAATATTTAATATGTATATTTTACTGACTTTTTTTTTTTAATTTTGATCTTCCCATGGATGGAATATTTGGAGGGTTTCTTCACAATCTTGTGTAATTTCATGTCGAGGGTGCACTAGGAGCTCTTCCCCCCCCCCCCCCAACACTTTCTTTGTTTTAATGAGTGACCATAATATGGGTATTTTTAATGTTGCTTCTTGAGGTTGGTGAATATTTATCGTTCGGATTCTTTTCGAAATCTTGTCTGCTATGGTATTTAAGCCCCTCACTATATATATTACTTCCGCAAGATTTTTTTATACTGTTCCCTTTTTAGTTTAACTACTTGAATGAGGAATTGTATTTCGACGGCTTGTATGTAGAGCTACATCGGGACTGGATGGATCAGATTATGTGCGGACTGCGAAGTGGGGAGCATCGTCTCGACCCAAGATGGACCGTATTCCAGAACGTTGTGTCGTTATTGTGGGAAGATATTTGCTGAAAGCAGCGCTGCTCCGCGTCATTGGGTCAACTGTATTCGTAATGCATAGCATGTTACTTTCTCATGTGAAAAATACAAATCGTAGTTTGGTCGACGAAGTGGCAACCTGAAAAGTTATCTTGAAATCTCTAGTGGTCTACCTTCACTGCCAACTAAACGTTTTCTGTCGAAATTGCATCAGAGATGTGCTGGATTGGTAACTGGCATGGCACACACTGGAGAATAATTGTCGAAGCAGAAAACTTCAGCTGTGAATGTCATGGGCAGATCGTTGATCCCTTCCACGCAGCTACTACAACATGACTTTTCCAAATGCTAATAAAGTACGAAAGAATAAAAAGAACGCATGTGTAAGGAGTTACATACGCATTCCATGTCGATGTGAGAAGTGCTTTAAACAGGTTACTCGCAGCGATCATTTGAAAAAGTTATCTGAATCAGTGTGAATGGGGCGCACCATCCTATGATGCATGCCTAGCAGTTCATCCTTCCTATTTACAGTTCACAGCAAAGGCTGTTCCCAAGACAACTTCAACCCGCGAAAGGGGTCTTTTGAAAACGCATGTTGCTACAAACCCGATAACTTCGATGAAAGATGTTTGTTAATTTCTGACCTGTATGAAACAAAATTTAATAAACCAACTTACAGAGGAGGTGGGGAAATACTGAGCCACGAAATATAATATAGGGTTGGAATGTAGCTATAGTAAACCATATGTATAAAAAAAGAAAGCAATCAAGAGCTCGAACTTACCTGAGTGTAATGCGGATGGCATCGAAGCCGGTGTCGAAAAATGCATAAATATGTATGATGTGAAGAAGGAAAAAATGATAATGAAGTGCCCTGGCTAGACACACGAGTTGGTGGATCATCTACGGCTGAGAACAAATGGGATCGGTCCACCCATCATCGATGTCGATTACGCGCATTAAATATTATCCGCAATTCATGGTATCACAATTTACATTCGGTTTTCACAAAGTGTATATACCAAAGGTCCCTAGGCATGTGAGAAGCCTATGGATCGGCGATAGTTTGGGGACTCGCCAGATAATAAAAAAAAAAAAAAATTGAAGGAGCTTAGTTTGGCAGAGGTCTTGGTGAGTGGCAGATCGTCGCAGCAGGTGACGGTACCTGGCATAAATATTATGGAGACGTCGGTCGTGGGTCCAGCAGAAGCACCATCTAGTTCGTCAGTTGGACACGTGCAGCAGCAGAAGCACCGCCATCGCTATCTTCAGGCACGACATCAAAAACACTATCGACTTCCTTGGTTGAGACATCTTCATCGGGGTCAACTGCAACTTCGGACGAACTGACAGCACCATTTCTTACTGCAACATCTGTTTCTTCGGCTGTACCATCGTGTTCTGTGGCTAACCTGTCTCCGTCAGAGCTTGGGACGTCGCCTGTGTCGTCACTACCAGAGAAAACCTAATCCCAGCAGCAATTGCCACAAGGTATTTTCGCATCAACACACCGCACGACATCATGAATTTCGTGGCTGTATGAACAATCCCAACCACATTAAATATCTGTGCTTACGGTGTGGGTCACTTTTCTACTTCAACGATACTTACTGTAAATATTTAAGGTCAGGCAATGTTAAACTGCAGGCCTCATCGATGACTCGGTGCCGGATCTGAAACAGAGTCTTCTTGGGGGCTCTGTTGGCGGAGTGATGGACGGTGATTTCGATCATACGGCTCTACCACCAAAATCTGCTGCGACTATTATGAACGACGAACCTGGCATCTCATCGCCAGGAGCAACATCTCTTTCCATGAAGACATCTCAATCCATGGTTCCTGCTCCTTCCGACATGACGACAGCCGAACAATCTGGGGTCGCTAGTGTATCATCTACGGAACTTTGAGTGGCATATCGGTGTCGCTTCTGCTGCAAGGACTTTGTCTTCAAACTTACTGCATGGCGGAACGCAGTTCACGAGTGCCCGAATAGTTGGTTTCGTATTTAACAAATTATAACTGAAGGTGTCTTATACGGATGTAGGCTTTACGCAGACGAACATAAACAATTTTCTAGAAGTAAATTTTAATAAATTTGATAAAATCAAAAAATAATTTCAATTTTTTAACCACAAACTATTTTTTCCCTTGTTATACACTGATTTTGTTAAAATAGCACTATGATGGAAATATTATTTTTAATTTAGCTCATCACTTTGTCTATAAATGGTCATAGAGTTTATACATGCATACTTCCCTGGAGCTGTGAATAATGCATGCAAACTGAATTTCACGAGTCTGACCCTAATAAATAGCAAATTATAATCGCATATTCCAAAAATATTCGCGTGCTTGCAACATGACTTGCGAAAATGTGGGTATTCTGTAATTTATGAATCTCTTACCTTTAAATACTCTTGAGATGTAAACAACTATAAATTTACTCCGACGTCTTATAAACGAAATATCGTATTCGGGATGGTTCTTGAAATTATCGTGATTGAGGGTATGCACTAAACCAATAATACAGCGGTTATAAGATAATTCAATATTGGTATGAGGAAATGCGCTATGATCGATTTTTATGATTAGGTGGCAGGATGATCGGTGTTATGAAATTACATGATCCTCGATTGTTAGGATTTTTGGTGGCCATTGGAGGATTGGGATTTTAGGGTGAGCCAGGGGGGGGGTGTACTGTGGGTGGGAGTGTGAGAGGGAGGGTGTTGGCATTAGGGGGGAGGTGGAAGGGGTTGAGGGTGGGGAAGGGGATGTGGTGCGAAGTGGAAAGGGGTGGTGGGTGTGGGGTGACAGTGCAGGGGTGGTTGGGTTGGTGATTGGGAGGGGGATGGGGCCGTGTGGTTTAGGAGGGGGAGGAGGAATGGTGGAGGAGGGGGATGAAGATGGAGTGAGGAAGTGGGGAGTGGTAGGTGGTGGTGTACTGTGAGGGACATGAGGGAGGTTGTTTAGGTGAGGGGATGTGTGGTGGTGGGTGTTAATTTTATAAATGTTTAATTATAATAATTTTTTATTAAAATGGTTTCTATGGATTAAGGGAAAAGGGGGGGGGGGTGGAGAACATTTAGCATGGCATCGAGCCATGGCTTTGACTCCAAAAAATATGGCGGACTGCACCGACCACCATGGCCAAACATACCAAATTAAGATGACGGACGGCTCTTGGCTCCTGCTGCCAGACGCCATGTTATAGAAGCCCCATATATACACTACTACAATAGAATAATTTCAATCTAGTCTACTTTCCTGCAAGGCGCTGTGAACTATTTGGTAATCAGTTTCGCCGTAAATTCACTATAGATATTTAGCTTGTAATGAACAGTTAAGTGATCCGGAGTTAAGTTATAAAGTAAATATAATCACACAGAATATAAATATTTAAATGCAAGATCAGCCAAAAATATTGCATTTTGAAAGTTACTGTCTTTGTCACAATAATATATATAGGAATGCAATATATACAGGCTCCTTAAAAAAAATGACTCACAGTGTAATTTTTGACGTTGTACACTGATATTACTGGAACACTGAGTCTTTCACCAGCCTCGCCCCAACTCCACACTTTCCTGTACGCTTGCCACACTCAAGCCGTGTTCCAACGGGCACTTCTTGATAACAAAATGGTCACGTGACCCGTTTTGTCTACACAACCTGTGATGAATTTTTGTAATTTGTGCTTTGCGTTTTGTCAACTTCGAAGCTGACAAATTACTAAATCACCGCCATATTATTTTTGCCTATTTGAAACCTTTAAATGCACAATCATAAAGGCAAGGTTAATGGACTAAACAAATGTGTATTTTATTCTCAATAATTATTTCACAAAGCTAGTTGTTGAAATATTCAAGAAATATTTATTATCTCATCACACAATTTTTGTAAAATAACAATTACACATTATATTTGTTTTATATTGATTATTTTAAATTTTCAAACGTCGCTCTAACAACTTTCGGGAATAAATACTATATGTTTGAATACTTCCTGGACTTCTAATATTGGAATAATTATAACACGAAAATGATAGTAGTGTGGCATGCTAGACAGTCGAACATTCTAAATAGAAATCACGAAAAACGAAATTAGAAATGGATTGGAAGACCGCGCGCGTGAATGTGTGACTGACTGTCTGGGAGCAGCCCGAGCTCCCCTCACAGCCACGCCTAGCTCGCAGTCTCCACGGCCGCTATTCTCATTCACATTTCCTCTTGTCGGGAGTCCAGTTACGTGGGCGTCGCTAGCCCGACATAGCAGAGCTGGCGGTATTCCGACAAGCCTGCGGCTCTATTCTCTAACTTGAGCTTACTCCAAGACAGTATAACATAATCGTCTTTATCATAAAGAGGGCCGTGACGATCATTACTCGTAAAGGCTGTTCACGATAAAGTGAGCGCTTTTGAAATCAACCTTAGAAAAAAGTCACTGCTCCTGCCTGCATATATTTTACCGCGCGTACTAACTAATATGCGCACAGTAATGTTGGTAACGACAGATGGAAAGTAGTTCCATATCTTAACGTTGGGTTAAAAGAGTTAGGTGACCATTTGTGATAAGTTGAATTATTTATTTCGCTTTCTGTTTTTTTTTTTAATGTATCGAAGTGTAAATAATGAGTATGTTTGTAAAATATTTACTTTTCTTTTAATTTCGCAGTTTCACCAGACCGACGAATGGGCAAAGTGATGAGGCCGTTGCCAGTATTAATTTTGCATAAGGTGGAAGAATACGCAACGTGCATACAAGTATATCTCAAGCAGGGCTTTAAAAAAAATGTTCATTTTACCGTCAACAGCCTATAGGCATCTTTATGTGGTATTCTGCAAGACATATCTTCATTGATATCTTTGTGCAAAGATGTACGTTTGGCAACGCAGCAGGCTGTGATCTGAAATCAACGATCTGCCTGTTGAATTATATATTTTTTTCCCATTATTACAGAATTCATTGCGTCACAAATATTTTTACTATAGTAATTGTTTTAACTATAAGTGAAATTTATTTCTTAATACATTTTCGAATAATACTTCTAAAATAAATTTACTTATTTCTATGGATACAAGATTTCAGGTGGTACCAGTTCATTTTGAACGTCATGAGATAAAGAGTACTGACCCCGAGGCCGAATCCGTTACTTCGTAGTTACGTTAAAGCGAGAGTATCACTAGCAAATGATAAAATATACACCTTAAATATATTCCAGACGCCGTTCATTTGTGTGTAAATAAAACAGTATATAATATTTAATATATTTGGGACATTTTAAAACGTTTTCTTTACTGCAAGACGCATTTGAAGTATAAATCGCAATTCGTCGGCCATTTTCGTTCCACTTTCGTTTATATAGACACCTTGTTAACCGATGTTTATAAATTCATAAGGCATTCGATAAACCATCGTGGAGACATACAGAGTTACAGAATGCCATTTCGTTTCGTAAAGATAGTTAACCGGCAGGCCGAAACGTCTTTATACAAAGACAGTTAAAAGAGAATAGGGCCGCAGGTGACCACTATACTTCATGACTAGGCAATTTCCACCCCGTTCGTTGTCCCCAAGACATATATGTATATATATATATATATGCTCCCGATAAGCGCGAAAATGAATGATAATAGCGCCTCCTGTCACGTGGCGCGAAGATTCTCCAGGTCTATCGAAGCCGCGTGCCCGTACTACGCCAATGACGGCACTTAAGGTAAAGGCTGTTCGCGATAAGGTGAGCACTTTTGAAATCAACCTTAGAAAAATGTCACTGATCCTACCTGCACAACTATATCTTTATCGGGCTCACTGAGTGATATGCGCTCATTGAAGTTGGTAACGATCGCGAGGGAAAGCAGCTCCGTATCTCAACGTCGAATAAAAAGCGTTGGCTAACCATTTGTAACAACTTAAATTTTTTTTTAACTTCCTGTTTTATATGCATCTAAGTGCAAAAATGAGTAGGTTTGAAAAATGTTTACTTTTCTAATTGTTTCACAGTTTCACTTGACCGACGCTTGAATAAAATGATGAGGCCCATGGCAATGTTAATTTTACATAAGGCGAAAGTATACACAGCGTGCATACAAGTAGATCTTAAACAGGGCTTTGAAAAGTGCTCAGTTTCCAAATATTTCTTAACTTCCTGAATCCAGGTTGTTGTTGATTTCTTGTTCCAAAGATATTTGAAGAACCGTTGGGTTAACCTGTTGCCATCCATTCTATATAAATGTCCAAAAAATAGCAATCGCCTCTTCCGTATTGTTCCTGCTATGTTTTCTATGTTGCGATATATTTCATCATTACTTCTTAATTTCCATAGTTTTGTAGTTTTTAGTGGAACAAGTATTTTACGTATAATTCTTCTTTCTAGTACTTATAATTTATGCAACTTGTGATTCAGTACTAGACATTCACTCGCGTAAAGACATTCCCGTTTGAATACTGTGGTGTAGTGCTGTATTTTTAAGATTTTTAGATAAACATTTGTTGTTGTAGATATTCCTGGTTATGCCTTATGCTCCTTCCATCTTGCGTATTCTTTCATCTACCGCGAATTTTTTCCAGACCATTTTCCTGAATTATTTCCCCCAAATATTTGAACTTATTTACTCTCTTTATTTGACCAATATCTGTTGCTTAGATTTCCGGAGCATTTTTTATATTTGTCATAAATTTTATTTTTTCTACAAAAATTCTCAAACCTGTTTTGTTGGCTATCTCTCCTAAGAGATTGACTTGTATTGCTGCGTTTGTTAAGTTTTCAGAAAGTATGGCAAAATCGTCTGCAAATGCTCGACAGTTTATTTCAACATCCTTGTGTTATTGGTAAAAGCTTGTGTTCTTTTAGTTTTTCATTCCGAATTCTTACTATTTTCTCCAAGATGCAGTTGAAGAGTAGTGGAGACAAGCCATCACCTTGCCTTACACCTGAATTTATTTTGAATGGTTTAGATATTTCGTCCTGACATTTTACTTTCGATATGGTGTCTGTGAGGGTTTCACGGATTAGATTTGCTAATTTAAATTACTTTATCTAGAGTTTCTCTATCAACGGAATCAAAAGCCTTTATAAAATATATAAATGTTACAACAATGTTTTTGGAGTTCGTGAGTATGTGACGGACTATGGACTTCAGGTTGAAAATCTGTTCTGAGCCAGATTTTCCCTTTCTAAATCCACTCTGATATTCACCCAAATGACTGTCAAGTGTTGCTTCTACCATGTTTAGTAATATTTTTCAGAATATCTTATAAGCCACTGGCAAAAGGGATATACCTCTATAGTTATTGACATCTTGCTTGTTACCTATCTTATGCAAAGGATGTATAAGAGCCACTTTCCATTCTTCCGGGATCTTTTCCGTTTTCCAGATTTCTTCAAAGATGCTTTGAAGTTTATCTATGATTTTTAGTTGAGACCATTTTCTAAGTTCAGCTGTACTTGAGTCTTCTCCACTGGCTTCGTTGTTTTTTTGGGGATTTTAATTGCTTTTTCAATTTCTTCAACAGTAGGTGGTGGATCTGTCTCTAAGTTTTCATGGATCTCTGGGAATTCTAACTTGTAGTTCGGTTTTTCACAGTTCAGAAGTTGATCGAAATACTTCCTTAGGATTGTACAATTCTCGGTATTGGTTAAACCCATTTTACAATTTTCATCTCTGAAGCAAATACTTGGCGCTTGATAGCCTTTTAGGTTATTTTTTAAACGAGTGACAGAAATTCCGGGAGTTATTATTATCCTTTGTATGCTATTAAATTTTTTTACATCGATTAATTTCCGTTACGTACGTGTATGGCTGTTTTGGGTACTTAGAAACACAATACCGCAAAATATTTTCACTTTTTATGGAGAACGTTTTCGTATTTGTAAACAGTTTTGTTTTCATTAGTTTACAGCAATGAATGTACGACAGACATGTGAAGTTTGGTTGTAAATCGCATAGACTAAAGATGAGGTAGACCGATCTCGCTGGCTGCGCATAACCAATCTCCGTGTCCCAACATTGAACTACTTTTCTGCCAACACGTCTAGCGAATATGGCGTGGTTTGGGTTTGAGGTTAGAAAACTGAATTGTAAACAAGGGCTTTCGAGGTGTTTTTATACTTCCTCTAATCAATTTTTAATGATTTTTTACTACATTCAAACTGGTAAAAGTACTTTATTTATATAATGGTGCTTGTCATTTCGAAGTTAAGATATAAACACGTTTATCACTGTTGACCGTGTGACTTTGACAGTTGTGTTCCTTTGGGGTAGGTCAATATTGGGTGCATGCGGTCTACCTCAAAGTTAGTCTATGAACTTGCATGGAAGTGAAGTGGGTAGGTTTCTAGGAAGCGGTGTAAGTGAAGAGTGTTGCGGCTGAGAGGAAGCACACGCGCGCCATGTTGTTGCAGCGGCGATGTCTGCGGAGGGCGGGCCGCACCTGCTGGAGTTCGACGTGCCGCCGCCGTCCCCAGGGGAGGCGCTCATCGCCGCAGAGTTGAGGCTACTGGCAGCACACCACCAGCTGCACTCAGGTCAGAGTCACATTATTGCTGCTCACTCGAGTTAATTACTCTCGACATACATGGGGACGGCTGTTCACGATACAGTGAGCACGTAAAGAAATAAACCTTAAGCGGGTTTCCCAAAAGCGCGGTGCGATGCGACGCGATGTGGCGCGTCGAGCTTCAGCCAATCAGAGTGCAGCAGCGAATTGTCGCCGCCGTCGGCGTCGAACGCGTTGCATGAAATCTTGGCGTTGCGTTCGTCAGCGTCAGGCGACGACGGAAAAGAACTGTTTGTTTAAATTATTTGAAGGCATAAGTGGCGAGATGTTGAAACTAAGAACTGAAAATATACATAAACGGTTTGCAGATATACTAATTGGAGTCAAAATTTATATCAATTTTACCTACATTCAGAAAAACTAAAGTGTATTCCGATGCCTGAAGAGTCGTTCGTGTTCTACATTATAGTTTTGATTTTTAATATAATACTTTTATTAAAGAAAAGTGTATATCACTGAAAAATAACAGTGTTATTAACAAATTGGCAAGAAACTTCACTGCATTTCGTTCGTTTTTAGCATTTAATTGCAAGCTTCCTTGCAGGATACCAGATGGCAGCACGGTCCGTGTCGGCGGCGGCCGGCGTCCTGCGTCAGAACATCGCTCTATTGTGAAAACTCTAATCACGCTCGTCGCTGGCGGCGAGCGTCGGACGCGACACGATGCGCTTAGGAAAATTTCATTGCATCAGAATGCATAATTTTTAACGGACGCACTGAGTGACATTCGCTCAGTAAAGTTGGTAACGACGGATGTAAAGTAGTTCCATATCTTAACTTCGAATAAGAACTGTTAGGCAACCATTAGTGATAACTTAAAACTATTTCTTTCGCTTTCTGTTTTTTTTTTTAATGCATCGATGTGTAAAAATGAGCAGGTTTGTAAAGTATTTCCTTTCTTAATAATTCCACAGTTTCATTTGACCGACACGTGAATAAAGTGATGAGCACCATGACAATGTTAATTTTACATAAGGCGTAGGAATACACAACGTGTATGAAAGTAGATTTTAAGCTGGGCTTTCAAAAGTGCTCATTTTACCGTGAACAGCCTGTAACTCATATTTTCACTGCGATTACAGGTTAATGCCCTGCTAACGAGCAGTGGCGTAGCAAGGTCATGTGGTACCCAGTGAGGAACATTTCTTGTGCCCATTCCCCTCTCCCACAATTAAATGATTAAAAGATGGAAAAAAAAAAAAAAAAAGATACAGTTGCAAGTGTTATTTTCTGGTTCATTTACTTAACATTGTGAGCATAAGCACTTAAAACATTTTTTTCCCTAACTTTGTGCTCTGCAAATTCTGAAATCACATCATCAAAATCAATTCTTTCATTACTTTTTAACTGACAAGCCGAGCGTACTCATAGTGGACCTACGATAATTGTTACTTAATTTTAGTTTTAAAAAAACTCCTCTCACATGATGCTACTAAAAGATGTAACGTTAACAAGAATCTTAAGGCTGAAGTCAGAATCGGTACAGAATCTGAAAGTTAATATTCAACAAGCTCTAAGAGTTCATTCCAGAGAATCTTCTTGTGAAACTTCGGTAGCTTGTGGGTGTCTTATTTGTCGTATTGTATTAACTGTGGAAGTTCCGTTTTCTGAAGTTGTGGTCAGATTCTTGGGCTAGAGAACTGCAAACCGAGCTGATATACTTCCCATGTCTTTGCTGCGAGTGTTGATTTCTTGATAAAAACCTGCCACTAAGCTCCAACAACATTGATCTTTTCAATTCTTTCATTCAACGTGAGTGGTTCATCTTGAGCCTTTTCTCCAGGCACCAAATTCTTCTTTCGGACGGTTCTACTTTTCACTAAAGGAACGACCATTTCTTCACAAGTGTTCGTTGAAAACTCTCTCCACTACACAGCGTCGAGTTCAGTCGCGTTTCGATGCGACTGAACTGAATAGTTTCAAAGCGTATTATGTTGACTTTCTTGATGTTAGTTAACTGTCAGATGAAATTAATAATTCGTTTTAAATACATTTATTAAAATAAAAGGGTAGTGAGCCCAAAAACATTTTTTTTTTTTGCAAATGATGACACCTGAGGCGGCCCGCACTCCCCGCATCGACCATCGTACGCCACTGAACGGAAAAAGTTGGTCACTATAAAGGCTGGGTACAAACTTCCGCCATTTTTAGTCAAATGTGCAGCAGGCAACGTTCTAGGAGTAGCCGATTAAATTACAGTTTCTCCTTTCCGCGGCTTCTATCGCAAGTAAAAATTAGGAGAAACAAGAATGGTTTGGCAGTATCGTTTGGATACAATGCTTTATTGCTCACAAATTCTGCACCAAACTGTGTAAACATTACAGCTACGGGTTTTCGGATGTTTAAATTTCCTTTGACGGAATACGCTATTTGGTAGCAGAACTACAGATGGTATAAATGGAAACGTCCTAATTCAAAGCTTTCTGAAGTAAGAGACAACATTATAATATATGAAGTTAAAAAATTTATATATAAAATACCCGTATTTAATTATTAATAATAATACTTAAAATCCGGAAGATAGTGAACACGGGTTCTTTAATACTGTACATCCAGCATAAATTTCGTGGTATTTCAAGAAGTAAAGTAGGCGAATGTTATATCAAAGGTCGTGAATTCGAATCTTGCAGTTTTTTTTTAATATATTAACTTTCAACATTTAAATATATTACGGTTTTTTGGTATCGAAACCAAAATACGCATTTATATATTAATTAGTATTGCCTTTTGTTTGTGAAAATATCCTATATGCTCCCTATGCCTACCAGTTATGGGAGCACCCAAATCAGCAAGGTATTTACTCACTAAGCCCTTACGGCTTGGCTTCTTTTTTGCATCGTAATTTCAGACTAGTAGTAATTACTTAACATATGCGATTATAGAAAATTTACGTTCTACGAGTTATTTAATATTTGTGTACGTAAATTTAATTGTATGTTATCTGCTTGTTGTAACAGGTCGAGAATTTATTTAATAATATAACTGTGTTCCTGACTTTTTACAACAAGCAGACAACACACAATTAAAGTTACGCTCAAAATATTAAAAACCTGGTAAAATGCAAATTTTGTATAACCGTATATTGTCAGTAATTAATATGAATCCAAGCCTAAAGGTAAGAAACAGCGTTCATTAAAAGTATTACAGTATTTATCAAAATTGAAACAAAAGTACGATTTATGTTTCGCATGAAAGAGGAAAGCATCAATTTTTTAACAAAAAAAATTTGCTAGGATTTATTTGTCTAAATTTTTTTTTATGTAGTAATAATAGTCCATTTTTAATCAAAATGTAAGAGTATTTCGATTTGATTCTCAATTATTCATAAAGTATATTTCGCAATAAAAAAAAAATCATGCAAGACCATTACAATAATTACTCTAATTATATGTAATGAAAATAACGTTTCCAAATTTTTCTAATAATGAATTCGTTTCAGCCATTATATGTATCATTTTAATAATTGGATGTCCATAAAATTAATTATGAAAATGTTCCGAAACATTATAATTTCTATGTTAATCAGAGTATCATAGTTTTGCTTGATAAAGGATCCAGAAAGTAAATAGGTATACATTTTAACTAAGAATAGACTCTCTTAATATTATTGTTAAAACATTTAAATAATTAAACTTTAGCAAAATATTTGGCGGATGACGGCTTCTCTAACGTAATAAACGACTGCTACTCATCAGTCAACTACACTCCTGATAGCTTGTCCACGATTCACGTCGCTGCCGCCGATGTCTGCAAGACTGTATTACCTACCGGGCCGGGACAGGCGTCCCTATGATGATTATTATTTCACCCGAAGAGCCCCCACACCATGTAAGATGTCCATGACAAATACCGCAGCGCGCCACTAGATGCCACCACAAACAAGAGACTTAGATCCTGGCGCTCTTCACTACGCCGCACACTCAGAGGATCCAGATGCCGGGCTCGCACCTGCTGTGCCCTCTCACCAAACGCACTATGCCAACAGAAGAAGAGATGGCCGAGAAGTGTAAAAGGACTGGCAGCCAAACCTGCAGCGTCATGTGGTTCGATGCTTCAATTGGTGAGAGACCTCCCCGTAATTATAAGTCACTTCCCCCCCCCCCCCTCGGCATAACGAAGCTCCGTGCACTTGCAGCATACGGCCGAAATATGCTCTGTTACAGCCTATGGCTACGGAGATTGGCCGCTGCGAGGTAGCATAGCATTAGATTTAACACATGTCCCCGAGGACATATGTTGCTATATAATTCTTAGGTTATTTTGAAATTAGATTAATAACTTAACCCCTTTCTTTTCACAGGCTGTACCGTCTCTTCTCGGATATCTAAAATCCAGTAAGCTTTGGCTCAGCCAACGCTTACTGGCAACTCACATTATTCTCTTTAATTTTCAGGTTCTACTGGGGAATCGGGGGGAAGCCGCCAAATAGCGCCTCTTCCCCCACCAAAGCGGTGGCACCTCTCTAGTTACAAGCCAGTGTCTCCTTCCAATTGCCAAAGCGAAAGGAACTAAAGTTCCCATCTCCTCTCTAATAGCTTTTTCATTTCTACTAACACGAGCATGTTACACACACTCTGTCTCCCATAGCATTTCTGATTAATGCATGAATATTTTGCATTCTATCCTGTCGACTGGGTTTTTACGGGTCTATGCCGGTTTTTCCCAGCCTCTTCTAGAGTTAGCTTAGCTATAAGTACACTTAGGGAGGTAGTCATGGCCCCAAAGTGCAGAGCATGGCTGCCCAATCCCTCTCTGCCGCGATGCATGTCTCCTTGCATGATTTCCTATCCTTGTAAGCGTAAAGGGTCTAGCCCTGAGATGTAATAAAATCCCGCCCTACCCACCGGGCTTTCACTTAATACTTAGTTATAGGGTAGTTAGAAAATTGCCTCCTGATCACCAGTTCTTCTCAGAACTCGATCACTTCCTGAGCTCTCACCGCCCCAGTTACTGGTGCCGAGGCTCTAACCTCTCCTAAGCTTCATCGCTCTCTTCGTAGTGCCGAAGTTCCTCTCCAGCAGAATCCTAAGAAAGATCCAGTGGCCGTCAAGAAGTTACTATCAGACACGTTCGGTCCCTTACGGACAGTCACCTAAGAGTAGAGCTCGCCTCGAGGAAACATGCATTAAGTAACTGCCTAATCCACCCAGCTTTGCACAGGGCGCCTCCCCCTGTTTAACGATAGGGTGTTTAACCTTCCGTATACTCCATGGAGGAATCAGGAGTTGGCATCTCTGCCATCAGTGTTTATTTCACTTCGGTAAATAAACACCGTTCTTACAAGTCATCTCAGCTTTCACTCCAAGCTTCTTCCTGTGTCACATCGGGGCTGCTGGACTTAGCAGGAGACCGAGTTATGATACTGCCAAACGCACGCTGGACAACAGAACAAGTACATCTTTGGAAAGCCACCCGTTCCTTGTACGTCGTAGGAGGAACGGTAGAGCCACGACATTAGGATACCGTCCTGTGGAAATTGGCTTGTCAGTTCGAAGTCGCCCCTTCCTCATAGCTCCCTCTGTGGTGCCAAGGAGGGGTTCTTCTTTGAGTTTGGGGAGATCAGTGACTCCTGGACCCTCACCACACCACCATTGGAAGGCCACCTGTCCCTTGCACCATGTGGAAGGAACGGTAGAGCCACGACATTAGGTACGCTCCCGGTGGATTAGACTTGCCGGCCAGGTGTCCAACTCTCATCGCTCCCCTAGTGGTGCCAAGAGTGCTGCATTCTGCTGCAGGGAAGTATACTCCCACGGGACACCCGCACACTGTTAAACACTGACATGTCAACTGCCCAACTCCTGCTGCTCTGATCTATACCTCATGCGGTACACCCACAGGGGTGGAGTTGAGAGACGCGCCAGAAAGACGAGGACAATTGCTAAGCTTTCCCAGGGAGTACGTATCCTTCCTAGCGGGTTCGGGTTACTCAGTCCACGGGAACAAGCTACGCTTCAACGACGCCTCAGCATACCAGTTTCAGACATAGTTCCCGTCGGATTGTTCGAGCCACCCACCAGGATCGCGGAGGGATACCACTCTGTAGTGCAGGAGGCACTCTTTGGTATCAGCCAGACGCGACTCACCTAGCGTCGCCCAAGTTACCTAGTGACGGGGGCAGTCTGACAGCCGGGACTGTCACGCGTCAAGAAGGGTACTTTTTGGCGCCCAATGTGGGGCGCCCGTCGAATTTGGAAACAAATTAGGCCGAGCCAGGCCAGCACGATCCCGAGGCGAGAGAACTAGCGGGGGCAATAAAAACCCAGACTTCGGGGAGTCTCAAAACACCCCGTGGCGCTCAAGAAACCCCAAATGTCGGAAACCCAGGAAGTAGTGCGGGGAACACCCGGAGGAAACGCTCCCGAACGCCCGATGTGCCTGGTGAGAGTGCACCTGCACCGGTGAAGGCATTCATTCTATCGAATGCGCACACTGCCAGCGCCAGTTTCATTACGTCTGTTTAGGCTGGGATGACATCGTCCGTCACACCGACGGCCTTGAATACCGGCGTGAGGACTGCCGAACAACCGCTCTTTACAGTCAGACGCAAGCCCTTGGCGAAGAAGCTGAGATATTCATCCGCCAGAAAGTACAAATGTTCCGGCGCGTTTCCCCGGAGGAAAACGAAGAAAGCTGTGTACGCCACATCGCCCGCATGCTGTTGCCACAGGTGCGAAACTTTTTAATTCTACCGAAACTACAAACAAATTAAGGAATTAATAGACAGGGCACGTAAGATTGAGCGAAATCTGCATGCGCAGGCACGCATGGAACGGCCGAAAGAGAGCAAGATCGTGGAAGTAGAGGAAACAACAGAGAGGAAGGCCAATGTTCCGTCACGCGCGCCGCCAGCTCAGCTCATAATCTCCCGATTCTGTTCCGGTTATAATTTCCACAAAGACTGCCCGACACAGAAGGCGCCACGTGCACGCGGGGAAGAAGGGGATGCTATCAGTCGATCGCAACCCACACTCCAAACGCCGAAGGGATCCTCCCAGGCAGGAAACCCCGACTATGGGGATCAAAAGGGTCCACCGACGGGTCGGAAGGGCCCAGAATACAACTGTAGAAGGAAGAGACGATCTATCCGGAGGCACCACACGTCGGAATCCGGATCAACCACCAAAGTTTTGTAGCACTACTTGACTCAGCCGCCACCGGGAATTTTATCCGAAGCGATTTATTGTCGGCCGAACAATGGAAATCGTTACGCCCGCAACTAAAAATAGTCCGGATGGCTAAACCCGGCTCCATTCTAGCAGTAGATGGAAGAATCACACTCACGTTCACCAACCAAAATATTGCCAGCACGGCCGAATTCATTGTGGCCTTCGGACTGCAGGAAAGGGTTATTCTCGGCCACCCATGGCTCCACCAATACCATTGCATAATGAACCACGGCCAACGAAAGGTCTACATAGGCCGTAAACATCGACTCTCGATCAAGTGGGATCATGGTAGGCCACCCTAACCACAGGGGACAGCCCGGGGGAGATTATTCGGCAATTACAATTGGAGGAAGTTGCCTGCCCCCGCAACCGTCAACCTAGAGGAGGAAGGAGGAACCGGGTGCGGAAGACCGGTTCGATACCCGCCGATATCTCGGAAGACCCGGATTGCGGACCCCAGGTTACAACCGCCTACCCGGCCGGCGGAGAAAACAAAACCGCCAACGGTAGCCACCGGCTCTCCTGCTACGAGGTACCTGCCACCCGCGTGGTCGAGGGGGTAACCACGAGCTCCGGGACCAGCCAGCCGAACGTTACCTTCAACCCCCACGGACTTCCAGACTAAGACGGGAACCCAAGGAGGAAAGTGACGCCTAGCGCAAGTGAGATATCCTGGCGCAGTCCACTTGACATGATAAAGAGACCGAAGCAACTCCTGCAAAAACCGTTCAGTGAAAGGGGCGATACGCCTAGCATTGTGGTCCAGCTGGATAAGGAAAGAGCCTTTTCCCTGGAGCCTAGCCACGCCACCGAGGCACCCCGGCCAAAGGAACTCCCGACATCTCCCAATAACGCCGGAAGCACGTTCCCAACCACCTCGGCCGACAGCGAGGAACCCTTCAGATCTCCGTATATTAACGAACCAATCATGAAGGCCCTCGTCGAGCTTATACCGTCGGCCGCGAAGTACTTGACGGAGCCGCCAGCCGCCCCAAGTACAGCTATGGAGTCGGGCGCGGCCGCGACCGCGCCTCCCAGCCAGACTCCGAAGACGCAGCAACGCCAGCCGGAGGGGCAGAAGAAGAACGGCCGTCAGAAGACCTGCCCCTTACGGCGTCAACAACCCCGGTGTCGCCTCATGCCGAGCCGGACACCCGAGGCACCTCGTCCACCTGGGAAGTGGACACGTCGCCAGCTACCTTGTGGAGGGGGGGGGGGGGCGCTTGCAGAACCCCCAAACACACCGCCGTCCGTCATAGAGGTAGTAGCACCACTACCTCTGACGGCTACTCTGCTGGCATCCACGATGGGCCGGGAGCCTGTCAGCACGCCCACGTCACCCGCCGGTCAGTCCGAGATCGCGGGCGCCGAGGAGTCCACGTCAACGTTCCTGCCACTCCCACGCATGCTGCCTCATCGCTCCTGCAAGGCTGCCGCAGTGCCAGGTCGGTACAGGGTGCCGGCGTGGAGGCCGCCTACGAGGTTTCCGCGGCCGACGCCACCACACGCCACTGTGAGAAAGCGGGGCAGACCAGTGAAGAAGGCGCGAGGTAAGCCCCGCATCACCCTGCAGCACACGTCAGTGAGTGGGTGTTCAACAGATAGTATTTCCCATTCAAATAGTGTAGGCGTACCGTCGATGTACGCCGATGGGGCAGTGAAGTGCTCCGAATTAAAGGAGCCGCCTAACTTAGGTTGAGGGGTGACCTTTAAGTTGTGTTCCTGTGATAAGGAAAATCTGTGTGAAATGAGAGACAGCTGTGAGTAAGCCAGCTGCCAGGGTACAAAGCAAAATGTACGTATTATTTCAGAAGTGTCTTGTAATTAACCACTGTTTTGTTTGCGTTAGCCTCTTGAAAATAACACATGTCACTATGTTGAGCAATTTTCAGCGCGTTGCCTGAACTGTGAAAGAACTTGCTTGTAAACACGTAATAAGATCTGGTATAAAAGTAAACTGACGCAAACTTGGTAATATTTTGCACTTTGTTGTAAATAACTGTTTTGTGTTTGTATGTATTAATTAGTAAAGATCGTTTATCTGTTTGTAAAATAACGCACGTTGATGTCAAAACCAACTTTAGTCTTGCCTGAAAGCAGCCAAATTGTCAGTAATTGGCTTAGTAACGTAAATATCACAGTCATATGTGTTAATTAGAGTTGTCTAATAATGTTGTAAATATTAAGTATCTTATTGTTTAACGTAACAGTTTCAGTAAAAGGAAATGTTGAATAGTGTATGGTAACGTAAAATTTAAATTCAGAGTAAATTCTGGCAAACAGAACCACGCAAAAACTTTAAAACAGCAAGAACGTGGTGAGAAGAATAATATCAATTTTTAATTGTTGAAAATTTGAGTGCTCTCTCTTGTTTTGCATGACAAGTGCCCTGTGTTCTCTTCTCTATTCGATGTATGATGGCCAAGTGCGCAGTTTTTTGGGGGTCCCGTTTGCCCAGACACTTGCTTCTCACTTCAGCGCACGGACGAGACAACGAAATGTCTCGACCGTGCAAATCTCTATAGTATTTGTAACTTTCACACATCTGTGTGTTCAGATATGGAGGCCAAAGGCAGGGCCTAGACACTATACCGCACCAGGCGGCCACAGCAGAAACACACCTTGCGAGTGGGGCTTTGAGGCACAATTTTTCTTTGAAATTTTTTAAAAAACATTATATAAATTTCTTTTTAATGTTATATGAATTTTTTTTTTCCAAGGGTCGAAAACTATTCCGTTTGCCGGCCAATATGTTTGCTTTTGTCTTTCGATTCTTAGGAATCGTAACATTAGTAACAAAGCTGTGGCGCTATAATGTAGGTCGGCACACTATAATCTGAAGGCCTCACGTTATCACCGACACCTGTTTCCCCACGCGATACTGATACACTCCACTGGGCCGCCCGCCGCTTCAACCCGCAAACTACGGACAGGAAGAGGGAGAGAGGAAGAAGATTGTCTTGTGTGTGCGACACCGTGAGACATGAGTTCGTATACCCGACTCCGCTACTGCACGAGACACTACAGCCCGCACCTGCCTCGTGCCGCCTGCATGCACGTCTACAAGTAGTGAGAACAAGCCGCAACCGGCACAGAGCCACCAAATGTACAGCCGCCCAAATAGAGGGAAATAAATTGCTGATATGGGGACATTCCCGCATATGAAATGTTTCTCATCTCAACTCGTTGACCAGATGAGTCTACGTCGCAAGGGGAGAGGGGGCGAATTGACGCATGACATCTTCTCTAATATAATAAACGACTACTACTCATCAGTCAACTACACTCCTGACACCTTGTCCACAAGTCACGTCGCTGCCGCCGACGTCTGCAAGACTGTATTACCTACCGGACTGAGACAGACGTCCCAATAATAATAATTATTTCGCCCGATGAGTCGCCGATGCTATGCAAGAGGTCCATGGCAAGTACCGCAGCGCGCCGCTAGATACCGTCAAAGACAAGAGACATAGATACCAGCGCTCTTCACTATGCCGCCCTCTCGGAGGATCCAGATACCGGGCTCGCACCTACTGTGCCCCCTCCCCAAACGCACTATGCCAACAGAAGAAGGGACACCCGGGAAGTATAAAAGGGCCGGCAGCGAAGTCTCCTGATCGCCAGTTCTTCTCTGTACTCGATCACTTCTTGAGCTCTCACCACCCGAGGCTCTGACCTCTCCTAAGCTTCATCGCTCTCTTCGTAGGGGCAAAGTTCATCTCCAGCAGAATCCTAAGGAAGACCCAGTGACCGTCAAGAAGTTACAATCAGACACGTTCTGTCCCTTACGGACAGTTCCCTTAGAGTAGAGCTCGCCTCGAGGAAACATGCATTAAGTAACTGCCTAATCCACCCAGCTTAGCACAGGGTGCCTTTCCCTGTTTAACGATAGGGTGTTTAACCTCTGTACACTCCATAGGGGAATTAGCAGTGGCACCTCCAATCTCCATCCTGTGCCATATCGGGGCTGCAGGGCTTAGCAGGAGGCCGGGATTTGATACTGCCGAATGCACACTGCACAACAGAACAAGTACATCCTTGGAAGGCCACCCATTCCTTGTACGTCGTAGGAGGAACGGTAGAGCCATTACATTAGGATACCATCCTGGGGAAATAGGTTTGTCAGCGCAAAGTCGCCCCTTTCTCAGCACTCCCTCAGTGGTGCCGAGGAGAGGTTCTTCTTTGAGTTCGGGGAGACCAGTGACTCCTGGACCCTCACCACACCACCATTGGAAGGCCACCTGTTCCTTGCACCATGTGGAAGGAATGGTAGAGCCACGACATTAGGTATGCTCCTGGTGGATTAGACTTGCCGGCCAGGTGTCCAACTCTCATCGCTCCCCTAGTGGTGCCCAGAGTGCTGCATTCTGCTGCAGGGAAGTATACTCCCACGGGACACCCACACACTGTTAAACACTGACATGTTAACTGCCGAACTCCTGCTACTCTGTTCTATACCTCATGCCGTACAACCACAGGGGTGGAGTTGAGATACGGGCCAGAAAGGCGAGGACAATTGCTAAGCTTTCCCAGGGAGTACGTATCCTTCCTAGCGGGTTCGGGTTACTCAGTCCACGGGAACAAGCTGTGCTTCAACGACACCTCAGCATACCAGTTTCAGACATAGTTCTCATCGGATTGTTCGAGCCACCCACCAGGATCGCAGAGGGATACTATCCTGTAGTGCAGGAGGCACTATTTGGTATCAGACAGCCAGAAGCGACTCGCTTAACATCACCTAAGTATCCTAGGGGCGGGGGCAATCTGACAGCCAGGGCTATTACACGTCATATTTTACAGTGCTCTAAAGTACCGTTAACCAGGGTGGCTTTGTCTGCCATGAGGTGACTTAGTCCCACCACTTGGAAAAACATTTAAGTGCAGCCCTTATCTCCGTTAGATATAAAGAAACAAGGTCACAATCGTGGATTCCATTAGGTAGATTGTTTATATTAACAAATGTACTTCAAAGCTGTGTTTTAAATATATGATGGGGTTACATTGTCTCGCTGGTCTTTCAAAATTAGTGTTAAGATATATCATACCTCGAGACAAAGTCATCCCAAGTCGAGGTGAGACTGTCCCACTTTTTTAAAATAAGATTTAAAGGTTTGAAAATGTTTATAATTTGAAAATAGGATTTTGAATAGTTCCTGGGAATCTCTTCTATTCGAAAAAAAATATTGAAAAAATACTAGCTTATAGCTCTTGGTCTGCTTACACAGTTTTTAAGACAAACTGAGAGAAAAATGAGCCAAAGTCACCCAAGTTAATTGTATGTGCTTTCTTCTTTAAAATGCAACTTAAATGGTTCTTCTCTGACAATGTTGGTAATGTTTGTAGTACTATTTAATTAAATCTGTGTGTCGTACAGTAGAGTGCCATGCTCCATTGGAATCCACTCTACTTGGTAAAAAAAAAACACGAAAAAATACCTATGTGGATTTATTGATTTGGTTTATGCTTTTTTAGATAAATATATATTATTTATTCATTGTTCTGTGTTATGTGCTGTTGGACTCGTCAAAACCGTACAAATAGTACAAACAAATAAAATACAAATAGTATTGAAACAAGATGAAACAATAAAATATTATTGTATACAAAAGAGCCATCACAACTACAAACAATGTGAAATCAAAATTAATCTAGTTTTTTTTTATAAGCCATTGTGAAATCAAATACATTTTGGCAATATGGGTATGATAATTAATAATAAGGTGAGAGAGTGAAGAGATGTGGGTGGCTCTTAACGAGCTCTTGAGAGCCGATGAGGGTGAAGCAAGGTTGAGTGTGGGGCATCAGAGTTCGGGGGCGGGGGAACCGGGAGATCTCCGAGAGCACCCGTGGACCAGCAGCATCGTCCGGCATGATTCCCATTTGCGAAAATCTGGGGGCATCCCCTCCAGGAATCGAGCCCAGTTCGCCTTGGTGAGAGGCGAGTAGTCTAACTACTACACCACTGAGGCCCCGATAATAAAGTAGATACATTCAACACGAATAAGGGCTCTGGTACTTAACATTTTGTAAATTGTCAGCTATAGTGCAGAAAATAAATTTACTCTGTAAAAGGATTTAATGACAAAGGATTCAAATAGTTTGTGTTTTAAAGTTGGGTACAGATCAATAGATTTTATGTTTCGGGGTATCCTATTAAACGTGCTTGTACGAGCATAATTAGCTAATTTTAGTCGTATTTCGTTATTTCCCCTCTGAATATAGAAGTTTTGGTTAGTATGTGTATAATGTTCATGAACATCAATAATTTATTGTATTTAATTTCATTTTTAAAAGGAAAGAGTATTGTTTCGTATAGTCCTAAGGTAATACATGGCAGAGTGGGATTACAAGTTAATTAAACAATAATTTTTGAGGTGTTGCCAATTTTTGGACATTTTCTTGTTAATCAATGATGATTCTTAAATGTCTGGCTATGCGCTTCATGACTTTATTGCATTTAATCTTATTGACTCGTATCGTAAGTTCGTCATCCCACCATTTGTTTGTTGATACTCCAGGCTTTGATTTTCGCAGCGTAGCCTTGCATGTATCCTTGATTAACTTCTTTATCTTCTCAGCTCCTTGGTGCGGATCTACGGAAAGTTTTTCTCGGTAATTCCGGATAGTTTCCACAAGTACCACGTCAAACGCCCTTTAGTTAGTACGTCGGTGGACATAATAGGATTCTTGAGACTTCTTATACCTTAGAAGATGGAACAAATTTCAGATAAAAAATAACCAGTCTATAGTCACTTGTTGAATCTCCTGTCATCCAGTCTGGATATCTTCCTAGTTGTAATCCAGCTGTGACTCACTACAGATGTGGAGAGTTTATTGGGTTCATTAGAGACATGGAGATATTTGCCGAGAGATAGCGATCAATCGCGAAGCCATGTTCTTCAGGTTATCCTGTGTACCATTGTCTTGATTTTGCATTGGCATCTGCTCCAATTACCGATCTCTTTCCAAGAATATATAAACACTCATCCCAGTTCTTGAGATAAATTTGGTAACCATCCGAGTACTCAAATTATGTGGTTTCTGGGTAATAAGACATTTTATTATAACCCAGCTGGATGCAGATGTAATGATCAGACATAAGTTTATCAAGTACCATGTAATTCATTTGTGTTATAATCCATATACTAGATAAAATATGTTTTTCTGAAGAGATTACATCTCCTGATAGTCCTATACATTTTCCACGTATGTATAGAGTTCTTACATCAGAACCATATCAATCTCTTTCTCATTGACGGTAATCACTGTCTCTGATGTAGCGACAGAAATTCTTTGTAGATTAATCTACCCTACTGTGATGTTTTGCAGAGCAGTCATTCTTCAGCATAGTCGGTCCTTTCCAGCTCCATTGCAAATACCCTTTCATAATAGGTATACTTTTTCAAGTTCACTCTGTGTGTGTGTGTTTTACTTTTCGTCTTCCATGTAACTTGCATGCAGATGATTGTCTTACTGCATTTACACTTGTCTTTGTCCGAGAACTGATGTCCCTCCAATCCACAGGCAGAACATCGTTCAGTGCTTGTCTTTGTCCGAGAACTGATGTACCTCCAATCCACAGGCGGAACATCGTTCAGTGCTTGTCTTTGTCCGAGAACTGATGTCCCTCCAATCCACAGGCGGAACATCGTTCAGTGCTTGTCTTTGTCCGAGAACTGATGTCCCTCCAATCCACAGGCGGAACATCGTTCAGTGCTTGTCTTTGTCCGAGAACTGATGTCCCTCCAATCCACAGGCGGAACATCGTTCAGTGCTTTTGCAATGTTAACTATGGTGGACATATTGCTGGCACTTAAAGCACAGCAACTAAACGAGAAAGTCCAGAGTATTACATGCTGAGTGTCCAATTAATACAGTTTCTTGGCGTATCAGTAAGTTCTTGTTCTGACAGCAGCTTGCAATGACTGTTGATTGTCTCCTTAAGTCTTCCTGTTTTCAGTTTTACTGTTCTTCCTTTCAGAATTATTTCCTTTTCTAACTACTTTGTCTTCAATGTTCTGCTTATAAATTTTTGGGAACAGTTCCTCATTGTTATTCTTGCATGGGACATAGTAGATGACTATCCTCTGGTACTTCTTCCATGGTTTATCTAGTCTTAGTCCCAGCTCTTTCAAATTCGTGCTTGATTTTATCGTGGTAATAATAGCATAATATCCAGTACCTATTAACACTCCTCCTATAATTTTTCAAAATATTTTTACTTTTTAGGCTTTTGCCGATCTTGGATCGTATTCTTTAGCTTCTTACGTTTTTTCCCATTCTTCTCAGGATAAGCAAGAATGACTTACTTTGGAGCTTTAATCTTTTGTGCCATTTTTTAAACCGACTTAGTCACTTGATCGAATGTCGGTTTTGGCTTTTCCTCTTTCTTAATTGTTATTGTTACTCTTTTGAGGTAATATTCCGATCCTTTTACATACCCTCTCAACTGCGAATATTCTTGCAGTTTTAGATCCAAGTAGGCCTTTAAATGGTATAATTTAGGCAGTATTTAATTATAATTCTACTTATTGACGCTTTAGTCTTTACTACAGTAATCCAGAAGCTTGATGAGGAGAGCATCCGTTTCTACTCTAATCTCACCAATAGCATTTCCCATTTCGCCACCCAGGCCTCCTCCAAATCCCAGGCCTTCCAGAGGTTCATGGTCTTTATTGGTGTTATAACACTCAGTTACAATCCTGAACATTTTTTCAAGAGGTTGCCCTCTGATTAGGGGAAGAGCCACATTTATCCAGTTATGTATGTCACAGCTGAGGTTTTTCAACTCTGCCCAGTTGGTCTCTGGATCATTCAATAAATTTAAGGCGTATATTGCCTTATCTTTCCCCGTCATTGAAGCTACTCTCTCTCTCTCTCTCTCTCTCTCTCTCTCTGTCTGTCTGTCTTGTCTGGTACTGTGCCACTTCTTAGTAGGCTCGTAAGTGAAGAGGAGCCATCATTCTTGTTCACTCATTATCACAATCAGGAATAACATGTGTATAACTTGTTCAAAGTACCAAGTGCAGACGCAAATTTAGTTTAGCGTGCTTTTTTTGGTACACTTCACTCATACATGCAAGTATACAGAAACAAAATGGTGTGGTAGTTTCTTTGATGAGGGCAAGCCCAATCACTGACTTGCTGCAGGAGGCTTTGGGAACAGGCCTTGTACCCGAGCGGCTATAAAATGCTGAGAAAATTTCCCTGGTGACTAGGTTGACGGTTGGCAAGTTGGTTACCAGATAATGATTGGCTAAAAGCGTTCCGACATTTTGGTGGTCAGTGACGCCAATCTGGTGTCATGTGCGGCTATAGTTCGTGTTGTAAGCAGCTGTTTTACCTCCGTGTACTTAAGGGGGTAGTATCCCTTCCATTTCGCATTTTTTTTTCATCGCAGTTTACTTTTCGGACAGATATTTGAAAACGAGGGCTGTCGACAATGGCATTGGGCATTTCTTAGCAAATATTCTTTTTATTTCATAATATTTTACTCACATTGTTTTTGTTGCATTTGTAACCATAATAATTATTTATTTCCGTCAGTTCCACATGCGAAAATACAGACTGAAATAATTTTATTCTGGCTTCAATAATTCTGTAAAGTAACACTGCGTGTAGTAAGAAAGTTTGAATTTCAATATTACGTGTTAAGAGTAAGCTATAAAATGATATCAACACAAGAGGGCTAGGCCACCGCCGCTTTAAGTAATGTGTTGTGTAGCCAGCTTACGTGAGCGTGTTCTTGTGAGCGTGTTACTTGTGAGCGAGTGAAGGTATTTGGGGCGGCTCTTAAAATCGAGGTCTTCAGAGCCATTGAGGGTGAAGCGAGAATAGCATCGGAGTTGCGCCGAAATGAAAAGGCGGGGGGAAACAGGGAGCTGACCGAGAAAAGCCGCCGACCAGCGGCATAGTCCGGCACGACTCCCACGTGCCAAACTCTGGGAGCGACCCAGCTGGGAACCGAGCCTGGTTCGCCTTGGTTGGAGGAACATTGTTACGAAGTAATATTTATTGTTACGCCGCACAAGAAGGTTCAGGGGCGTAGCTTAATGACATGATGGGATGGTAGAGCTTTTACTGTTACTGATGGGGTTTATATTTGTATATGAGACGTATATAACAACAACATAACTTCAGCAATTAAGATAAATCGCAATAGTTACGTCAATACATTACTGTTTGCAGATGGTCAGCTTATAAGACAGGATAATGAAAACGACCTTCAAAGATCTCTACACCATTTAAATGAGTTGTGTAAAAATTACAATATGGAAATTTCAAAGAAGAAAAATGAAAAAAAATACAGTTAGGATAAAAATATGTATAGATGATTTACCCATTTCAACTATTTAGGTTTTGACATTGGCTATGATAGATATCATGGCATTGACAACAAATTGCATAAATTTAGATATGTATGCAGGACAATACAAAGGAGATTAAAAAATAAGACAAGGAAAGATACTATGCTAAAATTCTACAATACAATGGCGGTACCCGTTCTTACTTATGGCTGTGAAAACTGGGTACTCACTCTCAAGGAGGGATCTAAAATACAAGCCACAGAAATGAAATTTTTAGGGGGGTTAAAGGATGTAAAAGTTGGATCGATTAAAAAATAAGGACATAAAGCAGGAATTGAATATATACAGACTTAATGATAAAATTGATCAGTATAGACAAGAATGGAAGGAACATATCATACGAATGGATGAGAGAAATCTTACAAAGGAGATAACACTCTATATCCTAGAGGCAAGAGAGATGTTGGTCAACCAAGAAGAAGATGGAACAAAGTATGAAGCCGGAACAGGCAGTGAGTGGCCCAATCCATGAAGTGTAGAAGAAAAAGATAACGACAAGGTAATGTAATATTTGATGTTCGGGGGAGCTACTATAACTGAATTATATTATATTACTTTACTATAGGCTGTTCATTTTAAAGTGAGCAATTTTTAAGGCCCTTCCAAAAGGCTTCATCCACTAATAATTGTATTTTGCCGCTATTTCAGCCGTTGACTTTTTGGTATGGTGAAATGTATAGACTGTGTTTACTAGTCACATGGGAATGTTTATGTAAAGAAAATGTTAAAAATATTGAAATGGGTCTAAAGCAATGAACTTAACAGGTCCTTAAAAAGTGCTCACTTTACCGTGAATAGACTATATTATGTTTAACTCACGCCATTGTTATGTTACACAAAAATGGACAGTCCCCACCTTAATATGATGCCGGAGGCTGTATCTAGTCGAGCGGCTAGTGGCGATCGGACATACCCACCCTGCTGATCTTCCCTGGAGGCTGGTCGGACGTGGATAGACGACGTGTCCTGCCTCGTGATGGCCTATATCAGCGCGTTATTTGGTAAGCTGGACGTGGGGGTTCATGCTGCTCGTCCTTTTGCAATAACTTGACGCAATCCCTGGACTCCTGACTTACTGTCTCAAAGGTACAATGGCGCGTTCAGGCGAGGATGTGTAGTTAAGGCCTGATTATATCATAACAGAGTGCTCTGATCATCATACCACCACGGCCGCTAAGGCTGTTCACAATAAAGTGAGCACTTAAGAAATAAACCTTAGAAAAATGTCACCACCTCTGAATGCATATATTTTAACGACGCACTGAGTGACATTCGCCCAGTAAAGTTGGTAACGATGGCTGGAAAGTAGTTCCATATCTTAACGTCGAATAAAAACTGTTAGGCAACCATTCGCAATAACTGAAAGCTATTTCTTTCGCTTTCTGTTTTTTTAACGCATCGATGTTTAAAAATTAGCAGGTCTGTAAAATATTTACTTTCCTAATAATATTAAAGTTTTACTTAACCGACACATGAATAAAGTGATGAGACCCACGACAATGTTAATTTTACATAAAGCGGAGGAATAAAAGTAGATTTCAAGATTTCAAAGTGCTCATTTCACCGTGAACAGCCCATACCAACAAGGAGTGTGGATGGTGTGTGTTGTGTCCAGGTCGAGGGCGGGTGCGGGGGCGTGCGGTGGCGGTGCATCTGCTGGACGAGGAGGGCGCGTGCTGGAGCTGGACCGGCGGCGGCTGGACCGCGGCCCGTGGCTCAGCTTGAACGTGACTAGCGCGGCGCACGACGGCAGGCGGCGCCACCTGCGCCTGATGGTCAGCGGGCCGGGCGAGCTCCTGCGCTGGGCGCAACCTCCGAGGCTCCCCGCCCTCCGCGGACGAGCGCCCTCTGCTGCTCCTCTCCTACTCCACCGCACAGGTACATACGTCACCCACTGCCTCGCCGACTGCCTATAAACCCGACTAACTAAAGGCTGCTCGCTGACATTCACCCAGTAAAGTTGCTGACGATGGATGGAAAGTAGTTCCATATCCATGGAGGTAGGAATTACAATAGCTGCCGTCCTATGACGTCACTCATTGAATCTGCATTTTCGTCCATTGGTATAGCATACTAAACGCTGGAAATGTTGAGGCAGGTTTGTGTATTTAATGCATGCAAAATTTTGGAAGTTTTTTTAAAAACAAATATATAATGAAGCTAAACTTGCTGGCTAAATATTAACATTCCCTGATACAATAGTTTAATTATTTTTTTACAATTTAGGTTTCCAATGTTTTGGCTGTCACAACATGGCAGACAGGGTTCGTAATTTTATCATGCACGTCCATAATCAAGGTCACCCCTTGGTTTCTTCACACATTTTAAATCAAGCTGTTGAAAGAACACCCCATGTTTGACGTGCTTGGTTGTTTCCTAAATAAGTAATGTATCACAGGCGTTTTATACTTGTCTTATCATAAACATTCCTTATATGTGGTTCAATTTGATCTTTTATTTACTTTACATCTATAAATTATAAAAATTCATTTAATATTAACATTAATAAAACAGGGAGGAAATAGGCGTGTTTGAGTAGTAAGAAATAGTTCATGTGCAAAATATTATTTTATTTGAGTGCACACGAATGTGGTTGGTGCGTTGTCCCTTTGGTGTAATTTTCCAGAACTAGATAAGCTTTATTAGCATGACGCGGAGGAATATCCTTGACGTAGAACTTGCAGGGCTTCAGGAAATTTAACATTGAAGGGAGTATACCTGAGAACTTTTGAAATCAAAGCTGGAAAATTGCCACTGTCCCCTTCTGCGTATTATATTTTACGGGCCTACTGGTTAGAGTGCGCCAAATAAAGTTGCTAACAACGGGAAGAAAAAGCAGTTACATGACTGAACGTTGAATTAAAAGTGTTAGGTTAACATTCTTAATACTGAAATTACTTTGTTTTTTTTTATGCATATAATCGTAAGAATTGCCAAACTCGTAATATATTTAATTTTCTAATAAGTTGCGGTTTCACTTGACCGACGCATGAATAATTTAATCAGGTCAGTCTCAATGTTCAGTTTGCATATGGCGGAAGAATACACTACGTGCATTCAAAGAAATCTTAAATATGACACTCAGAAGTGCTCAGTTTACCGTGAAAAGTCTATACCCACAAGTATTCAAAGAGTGCAGTCGACTTTGTTCTCTAATTTATAAACAGACTCATACATAGTTATCAAATTGTCCAGCGTAACCTGATCATATTCCAGCTGCGTTAGAATTTTGTACACGAATTGTGTATGCTGTTCACGGTAAACTGAGCACTTTTGGAAGTCCTGCTTAACACCTACTTGTTTGCACATGTTGCATTATTCCGCTATAGGCCTATGTTAAATTAACATTTCCATTGGCCTGATCACTTTATCCACGAGTCTATCAATTGAAACGGTGTAATTATTAGAGAAGTAAATACAACATTTTACAAATATGCTGACTCTAACACTTACGTGCATAAAAAAAAAACAGAAAGCGAAACAAATTATTTCGGTATTCACAAATTTTTCCTTAACACAAATATTTCAACGTTTATAGATGGAACTACTTTCCTTCCATCGTTGACAACTGTACTGAACGTATGTCAGTTCGTGTGTCCATTAAATGCAGGCAGGTAGGAGCAGTGACATTTTCCAAAGTTGATCTCAAAAGTGCTCAATTAATGGTGATATTATATATATATATATATATATATATATATATATATATATATATATATATATATATATATATACACACACACACACACACACATACACACACATACTTACGCATGTGTTAATTTATATGGGAAGTAACCGCAATGTAAACAGTAAACCTCAAAACAAAAGGGACATCTAAAGTACACTCATTTGCAAAAAAAATTGATCACCATGAACAAATCGCGAGAGTACAACGAAGGTTGCCCCCACAGTATCGTCATAGCAGGTTTGCTTGCACCGATGTGCCGCTACGGGGCATACAAATCCCTCCATCATTCATAACTGTAAGACACCGAATAAGACCTTAGTAGCAGTGTGAGCCACAGAGCCAAGTTCAGTGAACACGCAGCATGTCCCGACGGCACATTCGACAAACCTATGCCCAGCTGGGTGAGTTTGAGAGGCTACATCGTCGGCCTCCGACAAGCAGGTTGGACGGTTTGGCGCATTGCTAGTCACTTGAACCGCTCTGCCTACACTGTAAGTCTATGTTAGACGCAGTGGGAACAGGAGAGTGCACACACCCGTCGAGCAGATGCAGGTCGACCCCGGAGGGCCACCAGCAGGGAGGAACGTTTCATCGTGCGACAGGTTGTAAGTACTCCATGGGCGTCAATGTGCGCCATTCAGGGACATGTTACGGCAGCTGGAGATACAGCTGTGTCCATCAGTGCCATATCCAGGCGGCTAAAGAGCTAAAGCTGTCATCGCGACATCCCTTAAGACTTCTATCATTACGACGTGAGCATCGACGAGCACGTGTGACTTTCTGCCCGGAACGGACGGTATGACAGCTTACAGATTGCCGACGAGTGGTATTCAGCGACGAATCACAGTTCTGTCTGGATACAGAAGACCGCCGAATTCGAGACTGAAGACGTCCTGGCCAACGGTGTGATCCACGCTTCATTGTAGAGCGGCACACTACCCCAACGAGAGGTTTCTTAATGTGAGGTGCCATACGATTCTTGCACCCCACTGGTGATGATTGAAGGAGCTCTGATAGTGCGGATATACGTACAAAAAATTCTTCTAACGTGTGTGCTTCCCTTCCTGGCGCAGCTTGACAACCCCATTTTCCAGCAGGATGATGCCAGGTCTCACACAGCACGGGTATCTCTGGCCTGCCTTCATGATGTCAAAATGCTTCCTTGATCAGCAAGGTCCCTAGAACTCTCTTGCATTGAGAATGTTTAGGACTAGATTTGATAGTAATTTTGGTTAGTGGCAACTACGGCGGATTTAGAGGGTCAGTTGCATCAGCCATGACAGGATCTTCTTGAGGAGAACATTCAACGTGTGTATTCCTCCACGTCCGAACGTATCGCCACCTGTCTCCGTGATACAGGTGGTCCAACGCCATACTGAGTGCATCCTGCAAGTATTGGTCTCTTGCAATGCTTGGTATAGTACAATATTTTGATGTTTTCTGTAGACATATTGCCACATCTTGTGCCTGTACCCACTTACTGGCCCCTTCGATGGCACATCCAGAGTAATATTATTTTCTTTTTTTTTTGCAAATGATTACAAGTCCTTTGATGATTCCTGCTGCAGTAAGAAATCCAAAGTTCTACTGTAATTGTTAATAGCCATACGTGATACACTACTGTTTATGTCACTACAGTCCTACCTGTAACAAGCAGTGATACATGCTTAGAAGAGGTGCTCAAAATGTTCACCTTGCATCTGAATTCTCGCCTGCACATGTCGCATCAATGACAATCTAATGCGTTCAAACACCCCAAGTGTGTCGCCGATCTACTGCGAACTTTGTCACCCTCGCTGGCGAAGTATTGCAATGTCTGTAACAGGTATTGTGAAAACAGAGGTCTTGTGACCCTCCCCCACCCCTGCCCCCCACAGGTAATGATCCACTTTAATCAGATTAGGAACATGTGCAGGCCAGGGGAATGTTCCTTCACGACCCTCCTCTTGAGCGGGAACCTCTCATCCCAATAGGCTTTGGTCACTCTAGTGAAATGTAGTGGCTCTCCATCATGCACGAACCACATGTGGTGTGCAGATACAACTAGACATCATAGAGTAACACATGTAACTGTTATTGCAAAAAATTACGCTACGATTGGTTTATCAAGAACTTTGTGTCTGATGTACGTTGAGTTCGATGTCAATAGTGAAATAAGCCCAGCAACACTCCACTTCACGTCCATATCCACAACACTATACACAAACAGGGATGTAGCGACTAGCAAAAGTGGATACAATGGCATGGACCGTAACTCCGGTACCATAGATCTTAGGACATATGCTCATTTGGACTTTTTGTTTTCACCCGTAATGTTTACTCCTACGCTACTTCTCGCATAAATTAACACATAATGTGTGTGTCTGTATAGTTACAAAAGTATAAGCACAGTGGTAGAGAGCAATTAGTTCACAATGCAGATGAACTTAGTTTAAAGTCAGAAAATAGGATCTCATCTATGTTTAATTTTACTCAGTGGGGTACAAGACAAGATTGCATACAAAACAGACAACTTGAATCATGTTATCACTGAATACGACTATATCATCTGTCTTCACTTCAAACCATTACTGGACACAACAATAGACACAACAGCATATTGTAGCAAATTGTTGCTCAGTGCTTATTCCCCAGTACTTTGTTGGCTTCTATTCCCTGCGAATAACTTCCCCCAGTCTATTTGGCATTGAATTAACCCCAGATTTCCGGTAATGTATGGTCCAGTATTATTCCAGTCTTGTAGGACCACTTTTAATTGTATTTTGCTGGAAATGTAGTGTTTTCTTACTCTTAAACCCATTTTCTCTGAAGGAAGCTCAGTAGGGCTCAGGTCGGGTGACAGTGGTGGGGTATTTATTGTATGAAGTGTGGTATATAGACGATCCATAGATTAACTACATTATTTTCGCAGTGTACTTAGGGTCATTGTCCTGTTAAAAGTTGAAGTTTTCAGCCAGGCTCAGTTTTTCTGCACTTTTCTTAAAAGTTTGTTGCAGATTATCTTTATAGAGAAATTTACCTATAAGACTATCAATGAATAGAAGTTCTTCCACTACCAGAAGCTCCCATGCGCCGCCATACCACATCACCATCTCCATGTTTAACAGTAGGTTGAATATTTCCCAGAATCCATTAAGTATTGTTTCTGCCATACCCCCATTTGCTCATGATTCTAAAATATATCGAACTAACTTTCGTCGGAAAATATTACCGTCTTCCAGAACTCATAGTTCTTGGCTACATACGAATTGGCATGCTAGTAAGACGTTTCTGTATATTAACCTTGCATGTGGCTTCTTTCGTAGCATATGTGCGCGGTATCCATTATTATTGGGAACTTTGTGAATGTTCCAGGGATGTACTTCCTTCTTCTAAGTGCCCACGAAATTCAGCAGATGTTTGTGTTGCTATTATTCTGAAATTCCTTTTTATGAATATTCTTGGTAGAATGAAAAAGTTCCTTCCATGCCAAGGGCATGGAGCATCGGAGTTCGGAGTGGTTCATGCTCTGCGATTCTGCTCAGCCGGGGACCATCTTGACCACCATGTTATATGTCGATGTCTTCGACTGTTAACTTTGACCTTGACCCCGGTAAAGTTAACCTTGAAAATTTAAAAAAAAATCAAAAACCAAACAATATTCAAAATCTTTTTAAAATATTATAAAAATGCAAAAATTGCAAATTATTTTTTTATTTAAAAAAACATGTAAAGACTTACACGCAACGAAGGCCGTTGTTCGGAAAACGATGTTGGAGCGCACATGCTACTGGCACGAAGACCAGCAGACAACTGACTTTCGCCAATTTTTCGTTTAGTCGTCAAGCTCGACTGATTAGTCATGACCCTTATAACCCTTCCTTCCCCACCACACATTTTTATTGTCCCCTCTGACATCTAATTGGATTGAAGTCACACTCCCTCTCATCACCCACAATTTTTATTGCCTCTTCGCGACTAAAAATAAAACAATAATTGCCAGTTTGTATTTGCATTTTCATTGTCCCCATTTCCCCCTCCCCTTCAAGCATTTTGTTGGTTTTACATCACACCCGACCACTTCCCCTCACTCCTCTCTCTCAACATTTGCTCACATCTTCGCTACACATGCACTTCCCTTCCTCCAAGCCCTCTTCAAGACGACACATTTCCGTCTCTCTAAATTATTTAGCCTGCTTTCCACTGGGTAAATATTCTGTTACACCTACAGTCCATCACTAATTTCAGTTGACTATCTAGTAGATCACCCACCACCCAACAGTCCCTTTAAACGAATTACGAGCTTATATCACACTCCCTTATTACCCACAGTCGCTTGAATCCTCGCTCCTCATCACCCTTCCATCATTTACACATTACAACTCAACCCCCGCCATTACCACTAAGCTGCTCTGGTGATTTTACAATGACATCACACTGCTCACTCGTGATTGGTTGTTGGTCACATGGTATCTCGTCCGCTTGAGATAATTAATGTAGCTAAATGTGCGCCACATCACAGTTCTTTTTCTGACGCGAGAGGTGACAAATGGCACTCTCTTCCCTGGAGTTTTCAGCATTCAGCCTGATAAACTTATTTTTTCATGTTCATCTCTTCCGTAAAATTATATAAGCTATTATCTAACATGTTCGCAGTTACACATATATTTCACCACAAAATTAAATACTCTGTCTAACATTTCAAATACCAGTTCGGACCAACGAGTTTTTGAAGTGTAGATATAAAGATGAAGTTTTTGCTTAGTAGTATACTTGCTTCTATCGTCCAGACTTAATATTTGGCGGTATCATCGTTGACTCAAGTTGAACTGCCTACATTGTTGCCGATACTGGTCGCAAACCATTAGGGTAACACCACTGGAAACTGGACTGTATGAGCCCAACTAGGGTGAAAGTCTTACCATCTGTGTTCTTCTCAGCCACCAATCCATAATTCCTTCAATGTTTCAATATTTCCAATCACACTATTCAAACGAGCACACAAGCTTGCTAAACAAATGTCTCTAACATCCAGGCCAACCAATCAGATCAACCAACTAGATGGCAATCATACCTGAAATTCATACCTCAAAAATAATACCTCAAAAACATAGCTCAAAATTCATACCTAAAAAACTCAATGCATACCTCAAAATTCATACCTTAAAATTATACCTAAATATTATACCTAAATAACATACCTTAAAATCCATACCTCAAATATTCATACCTCAATAATTCATACCTCAAAATCCATACCCATAAAATTCCTCAAATTTCTTACCTCATACCTATTCATATATTCATACCTAAAAACACACATAAAAAAGCTTACCTCAATAATATACCTAAAATATCTTACCTCAAAAACCATACCTAAAAATTCATACCTTAAAAACCATACCTTAAAATTATACTTCAAAAATCATACCTAAATATCATACCTCAATAACATACCTCAAAAATATATTTCAAAAACATTCCTAAAATCATATCACAATTTTTGTACTTCAAAAAGTATAGCTAAATAAATATACCTCAATTATCATACTTCAAATATTGTCTCTAAAAAATCATCCAATCCCCAAATATATCCCTGAATTCATTTGTTCATCAAATTAAAAATCAGCCAACTTAAAACGACTCAAGAAATGTGTACTTTACTTGCAATAATTTTACCTAAGGAAAGCAGTAGGGAATGGTTCAACAAATGTAACACACTCTACTATGTATACATAAATTTACTTTTTCTTACTTATTCCAGACATTCGAGCTTTGCATTTCTCTGATGTTTGCAGATCATGAATTGTTCACAATGGTTTCTTTCGAAGTAACCTCTCTCCTTAAGTTAAGTTCACCGATAATTGAAGAGATATCCCTACTATACGAGAAATCTCCAACTTGTTGCAAAGCAGTCAAATGTCTGAGTCTTATCAACAAGTTCATTGCCGAGGGACGGGGGAGGGGGGTTCCTTCGAGAAATATGTAGTCGGTGTTCTTCTCGTCTTCTATCCTCATCAGTTAACATGTGACAGCCGACTTGTTGGAGAGATGCGCGAGTACATTAGGAAAAACGCCATCACCTTCATAATGAAAGGCGTCTTCATTATCGCCTTCATAACCTTTCTCTGTTTTAGCACTAAGTTGCCTTTTCTTGGGAGTTGAGGCGTGTTTGGCGGTTTTCATCTTTGCAGATACTGGTGCTGCATTATGTTTTCAAACGTCGTCCAGGTCACGTGCCAGTTTAGCAAGTTTATATTTCATACGAACCGACTGTACGGCATGCTGAATGTCGCTTGTATTGACCACAGTTCCCTCGTTTTATGCGAACATATAATGTGAACTATCAACAGGAGGTAGCGATGTCGACACATGCTGTTTCTCGGTTGGAGAAGGAACACTATACTAGTAGACTCTGACATGTCTATTCAAGTTACCACCTCGAGTGAACTGCCTAGGACAATTTTTGCAGCTAAAAATCACACGAGATGGGTTCTTCAGGCATTCGCTCTTCTCATATCGCCGCACACTGTAGCAGAACGCGTAAAATGTGTCGCAGTATTTGCGCCATCGTTGATTCAACGATGAAGGGACTGGTTTCGACTCAATTTCCGTCACAATCGGTTGTAAACCTTCGTACGCACCAATAATCTTCATTACAGGGAGAGTGATCACTTCCAGATCGTTGTTCACGTAATGGAGTCACAACTGTAATTTTTGTATATAATCGTTATTCTCCAATATTTGTAATAAACTAGTGTTTTAGGCCCAACTTCAAATATGTGTACCGCCCTTAGGAATCGTATGGGGCATTGATGGCTGAGCAGTTATCCTGCTTGCCTCCCACCTAGGCGAAACGGGTTCAATCCCCGGCCGGGTCACTCCCGGATTTTTGCATGTGGGAATAGTGCCGGACGATGCCGCTGATCGGCGGGTTTTTTCGGGGATCTCCTGTTTACCCCGCCCTCTCATTCCAACGCTGCTCCATACTCACCTCAGTCACCTTCATCGGCTCCCAAGAACTCGCTGTTAAGAGCCGCCCAAATCTCCTCACTCGCATAGGAATCACTTTAGGCCAATCCTCGTGTATGTTATATCGTTATTTTTTAGTGAATAATCCGGTGTTGTTTGGATACATCCTGTATATCGTGTCCTGTGTGCACGCAGCGGCAGGAGAGGCGGAAGAGAAGCGCACCAACGGCCGCCGGCGACTTCGAGGACCAGACGAACAGCCTGGGGGACGACGACGCCGCGGCGCCGCGACGCTCCCGCCACCATCGCAACTCGTGCAGGCGCCGCCCGCTCTACGTCGACTTCGCCGACATACACTACGACTCGTGGATCGTCGCGCCCAGCGGCTACGAGGTCAGCTCAACACCTCCATTCCCTCGCTCGTCTCTATCTTCCTAGAAGCTATGAGTCCTGTCTACTGAGATGTTTTCTGTGAAATCGTTGTTTGCGCGTAAACGCGTATCTCGGCAAATATAAGTTCTGTAAATATGACTTTCTGTGAGAAAAGATAAAATACAGTTATCTATGGCCCTATTTATTTACTTTTGTCATATTAAGTGTATTCTTGGAGAAAAAAAAATTCGTGAAAATGGTCAAATATCGCAATTTTCTAACATGCCTATGCAGTTTCCTTGAGCGGCAAGAGAACAGTACAGAGATACGGACGTAGTTTAATTTGTGGGCTTTCATCGGGAGTAATAAAACCCCACTATTACAGGTCTAATTTGCACAGTACAGCATCACGACGGAAACACTGCACGCCGTGTCCCCCGTATCGCTCCCTCGCTTCTTGACCTTGGACGTGCAACTACATAGTCCTCTTAATGGTTACCTACAACCGTTTTGAAGCCCTGCTTAAGTTCTACTTTCGTGATGGTCCTCCAACTCGTGAATAACAAAAGCTTAACTAAAGCCTGTGTGCAACGATAAATTTTTCAGTACAAACTCTACCGGAAGTTTCCACGAGACCTGCTAGCCGAGCTAGCATGCAAGCAGTTATGGAGGGTTCTTTGGAATAACCTGTTGCCGCACAAAAAAAGGTTGGAGGAGTCATTTTGCTTATTTTGTTTTGATGAAGATCGTAAGTCTATAGAGACGAATTAATGGTAAATAAAAAACCATGATACAAGTGTCATTTTACTGATTCTAAAACAGCATTGTGTTAAAGTTATGTTAACCATTCGTGTTAATTAAATAAAAAATTCGTTTGGTGGTGTTGGGGACACGGCCGTTTGTTTTGTGTGAATACGTCTACATTGACGCGCTCGGGCGCCTTGATGTTTATTTTACGTTCCCGGCACCGCTTAACTCGATCATATGGGGTTTTATGGACATCAGTGGATTTGCTTTTGAGATGCTCTTTCCAACCGTATACGATCTCTGTATTTCGACTTGGCTTTTTGACGAGCATAGGCCGACATTGTGTTAAGTTTTCTTAGTTGTTTACATTAAACGCGTGCAATTGCACCACAACCACTCCACACAAATGTTTTTATACACACTATCGATTGATCTTGACAAGAGCTGTCGATTGAAACTCAAACGAGCGTCGTAGCTTCCCCTAGTCAAAAATCATACTACGCGGAAGTTATGAGACGCGGCGAAACTTAACTCAAAACTGCGGCCCCTTCTCCGCGGCCCGTACGAAACTTCGCAGTCCTTAACTCAACGTAACATATTATTTGATCCTTTGGAAATCGAGTGGTGTAATTGAATTTTGAATGTAGACGATAGATTCGGAGCTGCAATGCCAAATTGTATCCCCCGATTTTGTTATCATCGAATTTTCTGGATTACCTTCCACTACGGTTGCAAATTGTATTCACGTCAAAAAAACTCCAGTTATAACAACAAAACGATTAAACTCTGTGCACAAACGCATAATGCTGAACTGAGTGAAGATTCTTCCTGAACCACGGTTGCAGAAGTAAAATAATCTACTCGTCTTTACTTGTGCGGCAACAAGTATCGTTGGATAGGTTATTCCATAACTGCTTGCATGCAGGCTGACGTAACTTGTAAGGAAAATGTGATAGTGGCATATATGATTAGGTCTAAAAAAATCCATACCGATGGGACAACGCACTCAGTCAAATAATATTTTGCACTGAAATTATTTCTCACTAGGCATTACCGATACTCCTATTTTCTATCAGTTCTCATTAATATTAGTTATCAATTAAATATTACAAATTTAATATATAGAATCTGATTGAAAGTTTAATTTAACCAAAAATAAGGTACTTATACGTTAACATAAAATATATAACGCTTGTGATACACTACATCTACAGGAAACAGCAAACGTTTTACACATTGTAAAGGTTAAATAAACTGTAAATACCATAAAAACTGCTATGATATTCACATAAATGTATTTCCGAATAAAAATGTTGCCTGGTTCACATGTACGCCGATCACGCCTAACAGACAGAGCGGAAAACTAGAACAGCCAATCAGATGCCGTCCTCGGTTTCCGCGCATTAACGACTTTCGAATTCACGTGTTTCAACGACAACGTTCCTCTCGTTTACATTCGGTTTTACCACAAACTCGCGCTTATACTAAAAATAAATTAGTAAGTTTTGTGTAACCATGATGCGCCATTCTCATTCACATTTCCGCTTATCGGGAGCCCAATTGTGTGCGTGCGTGCGTGCGTGTGTGTCGCTAGACGAGCGTAGCGCGTTTGATGATATCCTGACAGGCAGGTGACCACTATTATAGTCAATTCACGGCTACATACAACTATTCTGAAGCCCTGCTAAAGTTATACTCCCGGAATATTCCTCCGCCTCATGAAAACCGAGCTTATCTGAGTCCAGGAAATTACATCAGAGGGATGACGCACCGCATTCGCGTGCATTAACGTTTATAATATTTTGCATAAGAGCTATTTCTTGCTAGGCATTACCAACACAGCTATTTTTCTCACTTTTTAGTTCATATTAGTTATAAATTAAATATTATAACTTACACATAAAATATAAATAATTTTAACCAAAAAAAAAGGTACTTTAATGTTAACACTAGTATAAAACGCTTGTGATAGATAAAATGATTACGTAACAACCAAACACGTCACGTACAGTGTGATTTTTCAAAGGTTTGATCTAAAAGGTGTAATTAAACAGCGAATAGACTATACATACACTTGGTGTCATGGCTGTTGTTTCCGCGACATAGATCGACTCCCGATAAGCAGAAAATACCAGCATTTATACAAACAATGTGTTAGCCTTTGTCGAACTGTCGTTGTTTTGACGGTTGTGTAGGAAGAAAAGCAGTTTATGTCGGGACACGGAAATTGGTTTCTAAGCAGCAGGTGTGGGCACTCCTTTCCAGTATTTACCACACGGTTCGCCACGCCATAACAATAGCAACAATAAAAAAAAAACCGTACGAACATTGCCCACACCTGTAAGTTAAGCTAGGATCAGAAGGCAGGCTAGAACGTAGTGAAGTCAGCTGAGCTGAGGTGGACAGACGACGGCGACCGCAGCGGTGAGAGAAAAGGGGACACCTAGAAGAAACTCCGCGGGCCATTGGCAACTTCCGACGCGCGGTAAATCCAAATCCTCCGGGGCGTGAGCTGCTACTGCGAGGTCGGCGTGCTGAGCTCACAGCCACCGAGCAGAGGCTTTGGGTCCAGATGAGGTGCTCCTCCACTGCTCCGCCGGGACGTGGGGTAGGTCCAGGGACATCAGAGGAGGCAAGTTACTGCTTACTTTCATCCATTCCTGTGGCAACTCGGAACGACGAGTCATTTCACCCGCCTCGGCACCCGCCTACACTTACTGTTATCACTCCATTTATTGAAACACTTCTTGCTTTTTAGTGTGTAATCTTCTTATAATTTTCTTTATTACGCCTCTCAGTCATTAAAAAACAATCCAGTCATTTAACACGTTTTTATGTTGTTTTCGATTCAATACCACATTCTCGGACCACTGGACTTACCATATTATTAAATTTCATATAAAACTTCAAGGCTCATAATGTATTGTCCGATTAAGTATTATGAAAAAACCTTACTTGAAGAATTCTGCAGATATTAAAGCAAAATAGCTGGTATGCCATACTGCCTCAGAACATCAACAAGGAAATGCATAATGAATCATTCTCCCGCATGTAGCTACTCTCCGGTGTGTCTAGCAGCGATACATAATACTGCACAGCCTCAATACTGGAACCTCTTCATAAAATTCAATTAACGTCAGATAGAGGGCATTTGTTCCTTCCTTAGAATCTTTTTCATGTAACATAAAATTTTCAGTCAAGTCCTTCCTAACAAACAAAAATACGTCTGCATTGTCACATTCCAAAACTACTAAATTTCTTCTCTGCTGGGCACACTTTCATATATCTCTTACCAATCAGAAACAGATAACACGATATTTAAACATTAATTTCCATCATTGAAATTATGCAGCTAAACTGTCAATCCAGTAGAGTGTGGATAAAAGTTGCAGTACGTTTTCTTACATAGTTAACATTAATTGATTTAAATATGTTACAATATGTGAAAATACCTGTTAATTAAAGTGACATGTAAAAGAATTTAGATTTAATCATTCAACTGAAGTTAATAACATATGTTCACAAAATTTTAATAATCATAAATTATGTGTGTAGAAATTTAGGAATAATAAAGTGCCACTCCTTACAATACTGCATTTGTGTCACAAGCTACGAGAGGAACAAAAACAACTTTCCCTCTACAGTTTATGGTTTTAACTATTTATTAAATGAATGTTAACTGTTTCGCTTGAATGAACAAAAATATATTTACGACAAATATGGCCCCCTATTTGCAACTAAATTCAGAGTGCCATTACTCGCTGACTTGTTTATAAATCGCACTCATACTGAATCAGCATGTTCTGCACACCATCCAGATTGCATTAGATGCAATTTTACTGGAAAAAATATTAAGACTTTTGAGTGTTATATTTTGAAATCTACAATTATTGGGCAACTAATAACAGCATCTAGGGGGCACTTTTCGAAAGCTCTTTTAGATAACCAAATAAAAAAAAAAAGTGAAATATCACCTTAATGCTTAGTTGGTCATTAGGTCCGTAACTCCGTAAAAGTACTAAGCACGTGACGGTTTTTCTGTCTCTACGCTGGCAGTGTAATTTTCAGTGCCGTTTGTAGATGTAATATAAAGGTACAACGTCGCCTAATCTAAGAAGTTGAAAACTGTTACAATTTGTAAATATGAATTAATGGGTTTTCTTCCCGTGGTAAGCCTAACCATTAAACATTCAAGATATGTTATGAAAAAACCTTGAAACTGAAAACGTCCACATATATCTTTACTGTGGCCTCTCTCTCTCTCTCTCTCTCTCTCTCTCTCTCTCCTCTCTCTCTCTCCTCTCTCTCTCTCTCTCTCTCTCTCGCTCTCTCTCTCTCTCTCTCTGTTTTATTCTCGTTGACACGAAAGCGATGAGGGCACGAAGGCCAGTTTTCTAGAGACAAGGAAACTCTTGACATGACTAACATCTAACATTTGTTCAAGATTATTAACGAACTTTGTGCACCACAATTTTCCTTGGCTATATCTGATCCGTAGGTTTTGTTCACCTAAAAGCACTGTTTCTCTGTGTTTTACCATTATTCGCAGACATTACCAATCCAGAATACGATACATGAAAGAATTTTAGTAAGCTTATTTAAGCACTTAATTAATTATACAGATATTTTAAGAAGTTTTCTTTCCATACTTTGTAATAATTTAATGCGCAAAGAATTATTTTATAGCCAATTAATTCTTTACTAAAAAAATATATATTTGTATATTTCTCAGTTTTTTTCTATGCAGCACTTTTCATCCCTTTAGATATAATCATCAAGTTTTTCATTTAAAACTGAAGTCGGCATAGTTATAAATAAAATTTTGACCAGGAATAGGCACTGAAACGTGCCTATTGCTTTGCATGCTAGACTACAAAAAAAAAGCAACTATTTCAAAACTACCTTAGCCTTCGAAGATGTTGCAATTCATGCGGTTGTTTGTAATTTTAACACATTGCATAACGACCAGTAATGAAATCGTTAAGTGAAGGACACATAAAAAAACTATTCGCTTGATTGTTACCTCTGACCCGCATGTCATTAACTATTCTTTTGCAACTGCTCACATTCTTTATTTCTTATTTCTTAATTTCTCTGTCGTAACCTGCAACAGACAAATTCAGCTGTAGCTCACCGCAACTCACTACTGTTATGGAGTGAGTGAAGAGATTTTAGCGGCTCTTAAGAGGCCGATGGAGTGAAACATTTTCTGTGGAATAGTGGTTAGTGCAATACGCTTATCTCGGTAAATAAAAGATCTGCAAATAAGACTTTTGCCAGAGAAGATATAAAACAACTATCTATACCACTATTTTTTTTGTCATATGAAATGTATTCTCGGAGAAAAAAAAAATCGTGAAAATGGTTAAATATCGCATTTTTAAAGCTAGTGTGCGGTTGGACGCGAAGTTCCATCCCACTCTTAAGGGTCCTATGTACCTGCGCGTTAAAGGTAAAGAAGCGAGGGAGCGATACGGGCGACACTAACACGCACGCATAGCGCCTCATCGCTCCTACACGCAAGGCGTGCAGTGTTTCTATCCTAACGCTTTGCTGTGTGAACTAGATCTGTAACTGTTGGGTTTTATTACGCGCGATGATAGTACACAGATCACGCTACCTGCGTATAATAGCATTTTTCTCTTACCGCTGAAAGAAACATCATAGGCAAGCTTTAAAAATGCGATATTTGACCACATTTAAGATTTTTTTCTCCATTAATACACATAATATGATAAAAGTAAAAAGATAGCGATATAGACAATTTTTTTTTTTTTTTATCATTTCTGGTAAAACTTCGTATTTCCAGAACATTTATTTACCGAGACACGCGTTTAGGCGCAAACAACGATATCACAGAAAACATTTCAGTACATATAACCCTTAACATCGTGGTCTGAGAGCCGACTTGGGCGAAGCGAGGTGAGTACGATGAAGCACCGGAATACAGCGGAAGGGGGGGGGGGGGGGATATTCCCGAGAAATCCCGCCGAACAGCGGCATCGTATGGCACGACTTCAACGTGTGAATATATAGGAGCGACCCCACCACACCACCACGGGCCTAGAACGCTCGCCTCCCACCTATGTGAACCGGGTTCGATTTCCGGCGGGGTCGCTCCGCAGTTCTCGCATATGGGAATCGTGCCGGACGACGCCGCTGGCAGAAGGGTTTTCTCGGAGACCTCTCATTCCCCCCGTCCTTTGTATTCCGGTGCTGCTCCATACTCACCTCACTTGAACTTGATCGGCTCTCTCAAGAGCCGCCCAAATCTCTCCACTCACTCACTCACTCACTCGCGAGCGTTCTAACCATCGCGCCATCGCGGTCCCATAAAAAAAAAGGACACTCGTTCTGAAGGACATTTCATAAAAAAAGAGGACAAAGTAATTTTATTAGTACTGCAAATTATTCATACTGGCGAAACATACATTACATATACTTTTTTTTTGCATTCAGCTTAGTATTAATAATATCGGATAAATAATTTACTGTATTCAAGTTATTTCTAGGCTAAGCAAACAGCTTTCAGAAGTTAAATTAATTTTAAAAAAATATTGTTCCAATTATAAGTTAACATAATATATGAAATCCAAGTCCCAGGAAAATAAACCCGTATGCTTACAGTTATTTATACAGCATAAAATTTTAATACACACTGAAGTATAAAAAATGTATCTGAATGAGATATTTAAAAAAAAATCGTAAATAAACAGAACATCAAAGAACACAACAAGCGTTTTCATATAGACTATTAACCGAGTGAATGTTAACACAGCTGTAAAATATTTTGTTGCACAATAACTAATAACCACAACATAATTATTATAGGCTATTCACGATAAAGAGAGCACTTTTGAGGCCCTAGTTACTTCTTCCTTTCAGCCATTTTTAATTCTTTAACCAACATTGCCGTGTAAGTAAGGAACACATTGTGTATATTCCACCGGACTCAGAAGTTAAAGTCTAAGGCTAAAATAAAATATATTTATTGATTATTATTCCAAAAGAGAGGGCTTTCAAAAGTGCTCACTTTACCGTGAATAGCCTATAGACATAAAGCCTTTTATAAGGTCAAAAATACCGGACATTTTTGATCACCATAAATAATCTGGCCTGAAGTAAAAAAAAAAATAATTATTAAAAATGAGGACGCTCCCACATTTTGCCGGACGTCTGGTAATCCTTGTTATCGAGAGGGTCGGGTGAACGGGTGGTAACGCCCCTCCTTCCCCCACTTCACCACTGGCAAGAAGGCCAGCTCCTTCTCTGACAAGCAGTATGTTGACTCCTGACGTCTCAGCGCCAGGAAGCACAGTAGCGGGGACGCCGGAGAAAGATGAAAAACAGGGCGAAATGGTTGCTAAGGGGACAGCCCTCAAGACAAGGGATATCACGCGACCAGATACGTGCAGGCTACTCTACAGAAGATTGGCATTCACAAAGACAAGGGATATCACGCGCCCAGATACCTGCAGGCTACTCTACAGAAGATTGGCATTCACAAAGAAAAGATAGAATTCTGAGCAAAACTTTGCGTTGTTTTGGGAATGATCCCCAGCAGTCGCTAATTTGCAAAATGCCGTATCACTGATGATGTACGCGATTCTATGCAGAAAGCTACGAGAACATATCCTAGGAATTTCGATACGGGGTCTCGGGGTGTTACAGACATTTCATTTATTTGCTGCAACGAAGGGTGATGAATTGATACTTATTCCAATAAAATCAGATAACTGTCATTAGGGGCAGAGTTTGAGGGTAAGCATTTGTTCTCTTGGAAGTGGCATTTATCTGGTGCACGCAGGTGTAGTTCAACGTTAACTCTGGAGGTGAAGAGTTTATACATTTTATTTATTTTTGTGGTGTTTAAGAACAGAGCGAGCTATTCTGCGTGTTCTGTCTAATACTGATATCATACGGTAATACTGCACTTTGTCATTTAGATATATGCTTGTAATCCCCTGAAGTTAGAGTAATTCATAAAATAAGGTTACAAAGCAGAATTCTGATTCATATTTTTAAAATATTTTCCTAGGGACAAACCCTGGAGCCACTCAATATTTTCCTGGGAATAATACTGATTTGCGCCCTTGCTTGCATGCAGGCTGTTCACGGTTAATAGAGCACTTTTTAAATCCCTGCTTAAGATCTACTTTACATCTTAATTTTGTATTCTTCCACCATATACCACCGACTTGATGACTTTATTCAAGCTCCAATCAAGTGTAAATATGAAATTGTTAGACACATAAATGTGTTACTATAATCCATTGATGGTTAGGTCACACTTTTCTGAAGCCCTGCTAAAGTTCTACTTCCAGAATATTACCCCGCCTCGTGCAAACTAAGCTTAACTAAGTCTGCAAAATTACACCAAAGGACAGCGCACCGAATTAGTGCGCCCTCAGTAGTAATGATGCTGTCCATGAGAACAATTTCTTACTAAGCGCTACCAACACACATATTTTCTCACTGTTTCTATTCATGCATATTATAAATTAAACATTATAATTTATAGATAAAATACACATAAAACTTCAATTTAATTTGAGATAAGATACTTTTATGTTAACAGAGGTATGGAACGCTTGTGATGCATGGCATACTTAAGAAATAACTAAACACGGCATACTTGGAGTGATCTTTTAAATGTTTGTTTTAAAAAATGTGAAGAAACCGCGAATAGACTATAATAGGCCAATTCGTACAAAGCAAAAAATACACCAATTGGGATTGCCATAAATTTAAACAATACACTCGCAAAGCGACATTAAGACTTATAATTGGTTTATTTTATTCGCTGCCAACTTATTGGGAGCCTGCACGTTAGTGTGCAGGTAGCGCATATGCAGTTAATGGGCAGTGGTTTTTTTTCTAAGGTGGGTTAACCTTGAAAAGCCTTTATGCATTGTGCATGTGTTACATGTAGCTTTGAACAAATGCTGTTCATGGGACAGGGAACACTTTCGGAACAACCCTTTGAAAATAATCACTGCTCATAACTATAGACCATTCACGATAAAGTGAGCACTTTTGAAAGCCCTCTCATTTGTAATAATAGTCAATAAATACATTTTATTTTAGCCTTAGACGTTCACATCCGAGTGCGGTGAAATGTTTATTACTTATAAGGATGTAATGCTAAAATAAACTATTGTGTCAGACATATCATTAACATATTTTCATGGTAATATTTATATTACACACGTAAAACTTTTGCTTGATTGCCCTATTTGCAAATATAGCTTTCCTATGTTTTGCACTTGTAATATGTCACATGGTTTGCATTTTTCTGTACATGAAACAATTATCATTTTTATTTTATTTTTAAAACACATTTAGGATATTTAAACTTTGTTGTAAGGTGGCAAACTTTATTCTTTTTAAGCTAGGATTTAGTTAGGTCCTCATATGTTTGTGTTACTTATTTTATTAATTGTATTAGCTTCCTTTTGATCTCATTTGCAAGTCATTCTTATTAATTAAATATTGTATATTTTGCTTAAAAGACCCGTAACTCTATATTTTGTTAGTTTGGGAGAGAAAAAGTGGTACGTACGAGGTTGGTTGATAGTTTTCAGGATCCCATTGGACTACAGGTTTGATCCCTGTCTCCCACTGGCTGAAAACTCAAGGCCTTCTGTGCATGCTCCAGTCATTTTGAGCAAGAAGCTCCCTTCTTCGCACGACGCCATACTTGTAATATGTAAAGACAGGACTCTCTCCTGCGAGTAGGGGGAGTGTAGGCATTTTTGATTAGTGAGTAGGGTGTTATATTATTTTCGCCGACTTTTCTCAGTGTGCAAGCTGACGTGTGCGAGGTCTTAGCTAGGATCCCTAGAAGTCAGGAGGTAGAAATAATTACATCTCCGTTAGAGCTAGGACTCCGCAACGCCTAGGATGCCCCACTGAAGAGGTCTTCTGACGTCGTTGATGACCGACTACGAGAGTAGATTATACGTCTACAGTAGCTACAACGTTTTTTAACTTCAGGTCAAGTAACAATTACTCATATGTGGTACATGGTTCTTCTCGATAGCGTCGTCTTAAGCAGTGAGACGACGCCATTTTTCATCAGGTAATTTTCTCAGCTGACCTTTTGCTTACGTATAAACCTGAGTATATTTCTTACGTACCCTGAGCTAGGCAATTAACATTAAAATTTTTAATACAGAAGAAACATTTTTTTTTGTGTAATTTGTAACTCTCTCTAATCATCAATTTAATAACTTTAGTGACAGTAAGCGAACTACATTTGCAACTACATATAGGAAGCTAGGTGCGGCCACTTTTCCTTCGTCGCTAGGAGGGTATATGTTTATTTAGATTTGCTGTTTGCCATAAGGTTTTTCATAAATTAGTTAGTGAGAGTAAAATTTAAAGAAACTAAAAATTTGAACATAATGAGAAAGTCAATAAAATAACCTTGGACTTAAAACTAATCACCAGTGGTCGCCTAACTTATTTGTAGCTATAATGTGTTGTATTTCCAGGGCTACTGCATGCAAGTGTTTTGTCATAATAACTTACAGGTTATGTTGCTTATTTTTATGATTGATCTTACATGGCCGAAATGTGTATTTGGTTACTGAGTTGCTTAAGGTAATTATAGGAGGTGTGGAAATCCTCCTGACTGTCAATAAATCCGGGAAAATAAAAAGTATTCAACTGTGGCAGTTACACTTGGAAATATTACGTGCAAACAAAACTACACATCTGTAGGCTATACAAAACAATTTTTTGAGGTTAAACCGTAGAATATTTGGTTGTGTGAGGTGATCTTTAGGATAGTATTTGCATACATTTGCTCACACCCATCACAACTAAGTATGGGCATAATTAACCTAACCTATCTAGCCTGTTCAAAACTTTTACAGAAAGAGGCTTGCGATAGAAAGAACGAGTAAGTATTCTGCAGTGGAGTTTTCTCTCCATAACAAGCAATATTTTTGAAAAAAGGTGGTTGAAGGATAATAAATTGCTGAAAGAAAAAAGTTACTAAGGCATCAGAAGTGCTCACTTTACCGTGAACAGCTTATACATATACAGCGTGTATAAGAAACATGTGTACAAATTTGGGCACGTGATTCGTGACCGGAAAAGAGGAAGATTGATACAGGACACCCATGGTCCATATCAAATAATAAGGGATGTAGCAGCCCCTAAAGGTGGTGGGCGACAAGGACATTACGTGGGATACTAGGCAAAATACTTGCGTTAGAAAAACACAAATTGGTATAGGAGCAAGTAAACAAAGATCTTGTATACATGGTAGGTATGGTCCGTTGTACACACACCCATCGTGTAAATAATAGGGGTTACGACCCTTTCATTGCATGCAAAATGTACACCGTGAGGTTAAATAGATTGTGGATACCATGAGATGAAGCAAGACGACGTAAGTAGCAAATAAGCCCCCCTCGTTGCCATTCTCTAGGACCCACCGTTTCCGGTTAAATCGCAAACGAAGGGTACAGTGGTAGCAATAAAATGGCCTAGTGAGAAGGCAACCCGTCCCGTACAGGAAGAATTCAGCGGGGATTCCTCGTCGAATGTGTGAAGAGAGTGTGGCGGCACGTAACAGCGAGGTCTTAAGAGCCGGTGAGGGTAATTGAGGTGAGTATGGAGCTGTGCCGGAATGAAAGGGCGGGGCAAACGGGCGAACCCCGAGAAAAGGCTCCGACCTGCGACATCGTCCGGAACGATGCCTACGTACGAATATCCGGGGGTGACCCGGCAGGGAATTGAATCCGGTTTGCCTTAGGGTATCTCCTGTTTGCCCCGTCCTTTCATTCAGCTCCATACTCACCTCAATCACTCTCATCGGCTCTCAAGATCCCGCTGTTACGTGCCCCCACACTCTCTTCACGCACTCGGCGTGAAAACCCCGCTGAATTCCTCCTGTTCAGTACAGGTTGCCTACTCACTAGGCCATGCTAGTGCTACCACTGTGCCCTTCGTTTGCGATTCAACCGGAAATGGTGGGTCCTAGAAAGTTCCGCCACGGGGGGGGGGGGGGGGGGGCTTCTTTGCTACTTACGTCATCCTGCTTCATCCCATGGTATCCACAATCTATTTAACTTCACTATGTACGTTTTGCATGCAATCAAAGGGTTGCAACCCCTATTATTTACATGATAGGGGTGTGTAAGACGGACCATACCTACCAAGTATACAAGATCTTTGTTTACTTGCTCCGTATACCAATTTGTGTTCTTCTAACGCAAGTACTTTGCCTAATATCCCACGTAATTTCCTTGTCGCCCACCACCATTAGGGGCTGCTACAGCCCTTATTATGTGAGATGGACCATAGGTGTCCTGCATCAATCTTCCTCTTTTCCGGTCACGAATCAAGTGCCCAAATTCGTACACATGTTTCCTATACACGCTGTATGTATGCTATAGTACACACTGTCGAGCAGGCTCTCAGTTAAGTTGGTAACGGACGAAAGGATAGTTGTTAATACTTGAACGTTGTTCATGAGTGTGTGTGTGTGTGTGTGTGTGTGCAGGCGTACCAGTGCGTGGGCAAGTGCTTCTTCCCGCTGAGCGAGCACCTGACGCCGACCAAGCACGCGATCGTGCAGACGCTGCTGCACGGAATGTCGCCGAGCAAGGTTTCCAGGGCGTGCTGCGTGCCCACGCGGCTCGAGCCCATCTCAGTGCTGTACGTCGACCACCGCGGCGTGCTCACCTACCGCTTCAGCTACCACGACATGGTGGTCGCCGAGTGCGGCTGCCGGTAACAACCAGTCACCGTCTGAACTGCCGGAGCACGTCTGGTGTCCATCGACAATCAATCTACCACGGTATAGAGATCGTCTCTCGTACCTTGCAGCCATAAACAGTTCTTTTACCAGGGCATAGAGGTAGTCTCGGGTGCCTTGTGGCCGTCAACACCTACCAGAAGATAGAGGTCGTTTCTGGTGCCTTGCAGCCATAGCCAGTTCTTTTACCAGGGCGTACAGGTCCTCTCTGGTGCCTTGTGACCATCAACACTTCACATACCAGTACATACAGGTCGATTTTGGTTCCTTTCAGTCATCGACAGTTCGTTTATCAGGACATAGGGGTCGTCTCGGGTCACTTGTGGCCACCAACACTTCTTATACCAGGACATAGAGGTCGTTTCTGATGCATTTCAGCAATCAATATTTCTTCCAGGACATATAGGTCGTTTCCGGTGCTTTGCAGCCATCGACAGTTCTTTTACCAGGGCGTAGAGATCGTCTCTCGTGCCTTGTGTCCATCAACATTTCTTCTGCCAGGACAAAGAAGTCGTTTCTGGATGTCTTGTAGTCATCAACACTTCTTCTACCACGACATAGAGGTCATTTCTGGTGCCTTGCAGCCATATACAGTTATTTTACCAGGGCATAGATATCGTCTCTGGTTCCTTGTGTCCATCTGATGACTATCAACACTTCTTCTGCCAGGTCATAGAGATTATTTCTGGTGACTTGCAGCCATAGACAGTTCTTTTGCCAGGGCATATAGATCGTCTCTGGTGCCTTGTGGACATGAACTTTTCTTCTACAGGTCATGATGATTGTTTCACCAACGATATCCACGTCTGTTAAGGAAAACTTATGAAGGATAGCCGAGCGCAGCTATTGGTAACACCAAGCTCTTATCTACTCTGCTAGGCCCTGCATCAAGCAACGCCTATACTTCTGGCAGGACGTAGCATTTGTCTCGCCACCGACATCCACGCCTGATCAACACCGGTGAAGGATCTGCAGGACATCGAGGTCTCCGAGTGTGGCTGTAGGTAACATCCTGCATCATGTCTACAATGCTGGGGCCCGTCTAGTGCCACTTATTCAACTAGGACATGGTGGTGGTCTCAACACCGTCATCCACGTCTCAACTGGAGCTCTGGTGAAGAAATTGCTATTGCCAACAGGACATGTTTAGTATGGCCTCAGCTAGTATCAGCTTGGGTAATATGGGACTACCAGTGACAGGCATATGAACCCAATAAATTGTACAGAACTTAGATTCTAAAGCCTGTATTTTACACTGACTGTTGTCAACAGCTTCTCGATAGCTTTAACGACCTTGGACATGATGGTTAACGAGTACGACTGCGGAAAATATGTTACTATCCGCGGACACCAGCTGTTTGATACAATGTTTTGATCTGTGTATTGTATTAGAGGAATAAATTCTAAGTTTTCCACCTGTGTATGTTATCTACAACACGTGGAGTTTTTGTGAACTTCAGACACCGTGTTTACATATATAGTAGTATTTTATTATTTATAGAAGACTGTGCTGTGTACATGCCCATTTTTAAAACTGTCCAGCAAGGAATATATTAGTAAACACGTAATTACTTAAGCCTAGAGGTACTGGCAACTATTTATTCGCTATAAAAACCCAGACATGTAATTATATCTCTCCTTTCTTCATCAATCAACTACTTAGCTAAGTTTGTCGCTATACCACTTTGTCTGTAAGATTCTTGATGAAAAGTCATAATTTTAAAATGGTTTGGAGTATGCATTTCACTTAACTGCCTATCTTCCAAAACAACTTGCGGACAATGGCGAGAAAGACAAATTAAGTTTAAGGATAGCAGGAATTAAGTTTGCCAGGCGCGCGTGCTTCCAAACCAAAAATCAAATCAAATATACACATTACAAGTGGACTTTAAAAATGGCAAGAGGACTGCGTATAGAACAAGAGTGAACGTAATAGGAAAGCTTAATTTAAGGGGTTGTCAGAAAATTTTAGAAGTTGCAGAATAAACCAAACATAAACTGTAAAACTGTAGGTTGGAGGGCCAGATAAATAAAAAGGAAGAATGAAACAGTAGGGCATGGGCTGTGGCACAATTTTGGTTGGGGAAGGGGGAGGGGAGGAGTAATCGGTGACACGAGAAAACAATTTTACTTTTACCTCATACCTTCCAGTAACTTTGTTGAAGATTGACCGAATTAGGGTGAAATGAGGTGAGAATAGAGCAGCGCCGTAATGCAAAGGGCGGTGAAAACGGGAGGTCCCCGAGAAAACCCGCCGACCAGCGGCATGGTATTATTCTAGGCAATAAATACAATCGTATTTAGACTGGTGTTACTTTTCACAGGTATTTCATTACCTACAACAGTCAGGAAATGCGAATTCTGGAAACAGTTATATTAAGTTATCTCGCTGGTAACAATGGTAGTTTGACATTGTTGACTAATTTTTCGCCTACGTTGAAGAACGTACCGTAGATATCCCGACACTGAATTTGGCGTTAGCGAAGGGAAGATGCGTGTAAACACACTACTTGATAGCCTTGTTTGACACTAAACGCGGGATGTTGCTTTTCCAAGACTGTCGGCATGAAAACAATAATTTCAATAAGCTTTTAAATTATACAAATAAAGATGAGAGCAACGTATTTATAGCAGCTGCTGCAACACAGAAATATACGATTTGCTGTTACGCCGTCAATTCGTCGGAAGTTTCATTTTGCCGATGGTTCTGAAGGGAAAAAAATCTTGAATATGTAAATGGATACAACGCGTTGGCGGAACTCTTGTGGGAGAAACGGGCGTGCCTCATGAAAACCTATCGTTTCGCAAGGAATTAGTAATTAGTAAATAGCAAAAGTTTTACCTACGCCGCGCCGGCCGAAACTCCGGTACGAAAAATTGCAGTGGGCTTTCTGAATAACGCCCATCGGAGCTCGTCTAGCAGAAGCGAGAAAACCCTGTCTTATAATTTCGATTCACGTAAACCGAAACTTGTCACTTTGGCATGAGTTATGAAGCTAGTAGCACTTTTAACGCATAGGCGCAGCAAGTGATAACGGTAATATTTGCATCAGATGCTCTGTCTTATGCACAAATGGCTAAGAGTTGCAAACATACATGTAAGTCTAATACAAATATGCATCCGTGTATAAACCAAAAATACACATGACTTACATCCAATTTAACTGTATACATTATATATACATATACGTATGTATTTCTTTATTATTTCAATAGCCGTGAACATGTACTTAAGTTAAGCAAACTATTACATACAGGACGTTCGGAGATTAAACGCCCAAACTGGCGCTGGTGATTCCTTATGAAAAATAAAGTCGAAAGTATACAGGACACCATATACCTAAACAGAATATTAAAGGAGATATGAGCCTGTGAAAATTGGGTTTAGAAAACGTATTTTCGCTGAATGCCTTGTACTTTCTGCCAGCGGTAGGGATGGCGGCGATTTCCCCATATTACCCACGGGTACTAGTGGAGGGCATGTTGTCGATGTGCTGACGTATCACTACCTCAAGCCGAACAGTGCTCACAGACCGAGGACGGCCAGCATTACGCACGTGTCTCTGCAACATGGGAATTATAAGTCGTCTCTTTGCTGCGGACTTATAGACGTTGCACTAGGCATTCGGCAAAAATACGTTTTCCAAACCCAATTTTCATAGGCTCATATCTCTTTTAATATTCTGTTTAGGTATACGGTGTCTTATGTATTTTCGAATTTATTTTTCATAAGGAATCAACCGCCGTTCTTCAGGCGTTTTATTTACGAACATCCTGAATAATGACCAACATTTCTTTCTTCACTATTCTGTTGGTTCAGCTGAATCGAAATATAGTGTAAGATGGGGTAGTAAATATAAAATATATTACATAGTAGTGTGTTGTATTAAAATTAAATACTTTCCTGAAATCTTATTGTTAACGATTAATAACTCAAAGCACGTTATATTTATAGGTAATTTTGTAACTATTATCTATATTCTCCGTGATTAAAAATATTTTCCAAGTGTAATAACTAATGTAAGAGAACAAATCGCTCATTTGCTGCAAAAATGACACATCTCAAAACGTGTAATTTTCCAGGAGGAGCATTTTCAATTTTCAATTTGTAATTTCGTGGAATAAAGAGTAGAAAATACCTAGTGAGTGTACATATATGAAATTTCATTATATTACAATGAATAACACATGTCACATACGATTTAGTAATATATTGGCAAAAGGTAACATCCTGCATCATGTCTACAATGCTGGGGTCCGTCTAGTGCCACTTATTCAACTAGGACATGGTGGTGGTCTCAACGAGTTAAGCAGTTAGTAGTTATATAGTCAAGGGTTTAACTTGTGTCACAATGATCAGTTGTATTTAGTAACAGAAAATTAAAAAATCAAAAACATGTTGAAATATATGGCACAATTCACTTCAGTCTATGAGCTTGTCCTCATTACAGATTTGTGTAACACGACTTGTAATATTTGGGTACGAGGTTCTTGTGAACCAGGTCTTGAAAATTTTGTTCTTTCTTTTCCGAGATCCCTGGCCTGGAAAAGAAAAAAAACGCTAGCTGGAATCGGATGTCAGCTTCCTCTGACTTTTTCTTGCTCTTGATAATCGACACCTCCTTGAATTGCCCTGAATAAGAATATTTATAAAAAAAAAAACTATCTTGGAGATTCTCTCACAACTTTCACAACTTTTGTTGTTAAGGACAATTTCAGAATAGCCATGATCAGGAGACCGATGTAATTAGCCATGGCCTTGATGTCATGAAAATCTTCACTGCAGAGCTCGTTCATGTGAAAGGGTGTTCCTTTCTTTTTTGTTGATCGAATGGCGTGTGTCCCTTGATCAAAAACTTGTGGCAGATTGATATTATGCCCAGATACCATACAGCATAAAAGTAAATCGCAAGCATGTATTTACTGTTTTGCTGTCCCTTCATCCCACGTGTAACATTTACATATGTTTGTTTTTGAATCGTATACAGTGAAGTTGAAAACCTTTAACTTAGATTTGTAATAAAACTGACACATCCCCTTTCCGCTGTATCACAGCCTGTAGATCATAGGCAGCTACTATGGCTTCATTATTTATCTTGTCGGTATTTTTCTCTTTTCTTGACAAGTCCTTTTCCTTCACGTGATTGTCATATTTTCCCCTCGTGTTCTCTTCTTCATTGTTTCCTGCATTATCGAAAGCTGAACAGAAATCACATAAGTCATTTTTCGGGACGAAGAACGAAATATCGAACTCCTGTGAAAACACCCTATAAAACATAGTGTGATTGGCGAATGGAACATTTTTTTTCCTTACAGCTATCCACATAATCTTTATGGATGTCGGCAATCGATTTACCTACTTCAATGAAATGTCTTGACGTATTTACACGTATGTAGTGACTTTCAATCTTCGAGATCGATTCAGTGTGTTTGATTCCTTCCTTTATGCTGGGATCAACAGTCTTCCGTTTCGCGTGTTTTTCTCGTAGATCAAATTCCAGTAACACATTTCCAACCTTAGTCATTTTTTCTAACACTGTACGAATTGGATGGTCATTTATGGCTAACGTGTTTCTGGAAAATACTTTGCACACCTATACCTTCTGGTCATTTCTGTGAAAATAGAAGGCAATGTTGGGCCCTCGTGGACTTCTGATGCCTCCCACACGAATATAATGATACTTCGGGTTAATAATCACCATAGAGTTTGCAATATATTGCCTCCGTTTTCCTAGATCTCCCAAGTCCCAATATGAGGAAAACAATTTCTCCCTTTCTTCTTCTGAAAACTTGGTAGAGCACTGTAATTTGCATTTCTCACTGCATAACGGTTTAATTGCCCTTTCTTCCCGGATGTTTTTGCTAAAAGTGTGCATTTCATAAGTCTTTCCACTATTCCTAGCCTCCTTCAGTACATTTCGTTACCATTTTTCTGTATGCCTATCCCTTTTTCGTTTTACAGGAATTACAAAAACAGCCTTGTTTGGAGAGAGGGAAATCCTATGGTTTGAAGATACAGTGACATTTACACTCGAAGATGCTGATACGGCCAGCTCATTACTGTCGCTCCCACTGTTTTTCTATGGTGCATATGTCTTGTCTTTTACATCATCATGACAATCTTCGGAGAATGAAGCACTGGATAAGACACTAGTTGCTGAATCTTAAGAGCACGAACTATCACACGAGGACGAAGAAGAGGATGATCCAGAACTTGATTGAGAACTTTTTGAAACTACATTATGCTGCATAGTATTTCGATTGTTCGGATATCTGATTACGTGTTTTTCTGCATTCTGTCTGCTGTCAAGAGTCTTTTTCTTCTCGTTTGCTAACTCAGCCAAAGCCACCATTATTTTTCCATGGCTGCTCATGGTAGGTAACCTGAGATAAAGATACCATGAAATCTTAACTAAATTAATGATTTCGGGATACTAACATATTGCACCTTTATAACTAATCCGTGATTTGTAACAAGAATGACATAACTTTTAATGACGTGCAGTGAGTTCTAATGTCGTGTACACATTTTATGCCAACACGTCACTTTGCCACATGGTATTAAACTCATCACGATACATTACATAAGTGTTAGTTGTAATAACGTCATAACACAAAGTTGTACAATAGCCACGCAGCACGTTTGCTTCAAGAAAGTCATATTCACAAATGTGACTATGAATATTCTTACAAAACTATCACTGCATAACGTCATAAACCAAAATAACACTTTACTGATGATGGAATTAAAACAAATAGTAGAGTTACCTGTGCACGAATATCGTCAGAATTCTAAATATGCCATTGCTGTAGAAAATTGACAACAGTTTCCACTCGTAAAGACAGGGCTCAACTGCAATGTGGGATAGTTGCTAACAGCATTGTTGTAAATACCATAGAGGAAAGAGTGACACAGCATGCTCTCTCGCGACGAGTTGTAGAAACACAGATATTACACTTTTTTAGTAAAAGGAGTACATCATAACTGTTGTATCCGCACATGTAACTCAAAAATTGTAATTTTTGAGATGTGTCATTATTGAAGCGAATGAGCGAAATGCAGTATTAATAAATAGCATTATATATTGGTTAAACAACATTATCATGCAATAACTCTGAGACTAAAAATACTAATATCTTGGTTGTGTGTGATATGCCATCCTCACTAATCAGTAAAACAATCAGCAAATTCCGCTTATCTTACTAACTACTATGTTGCAGTTCAAACCTGAATTGGAGTAAGTTCATGAAGACTGTTTTTAAAATTTGAATACAGCATCTTTATCAATTTTCGAAAGAGATTTCCTCTAACTTATACTTTCAGTCACTACACGAGACTTGCTGTGCGAGCACTGAAGCAAATTAACAGGTTAAATTGCATTATGATATAAGATCATTCGTGAAAGAAACAGTAAATAAAATCAGTTTACTAAATGCCGATGCAGTTTGTGCAAGGTGATACAATGAAGGAACACATCGAGATATGCAAGGGTTCGTCTACTGGGAGCCAGCAAGTAATATCGCAAATACCTCCTGCTACATCCATGGGTACTATTTCCGCAGACGATTATGACGAGACAGTTAATGCTAAAGACGGAATGAGTGCAGTACAGTCGGTATTTGCGAAATGTACACTTGCAAGACCATCAGCTGTAAATACTGATGAGCTTACAACTCCTGCTACAAAGTAAAGTAAACTTGATATTGATGATGAAACAGGAGGTGAATACGATCATGACGACAGCATTTATGATGACTATGACGACAGTGTTGACAGCGAAGACGATGATGAATCCCTCGACCTTCCCACACATTTCCCCAACGAGTTTCACTTGACAAGTGGTGTGAAGAAACAGAGAACGCCGAGAATACTGACAACATGTTTACCGAAGACCCGAATGAACCTGTTGATAGACTCAGAATTTTATTCGATCTTCAAAGAGGTGGGGTTTACTTGTACATGGTTGAGGTATGATCGATAATTAGAGAACTTAAGATCGGAGTTATATCAGATGATGTGAAGAACTGCTTTCTTTTGAAGTTGTAACTGTAAAATAAAAATAAATTGTTATTATAAAATAATAAGTTTTTCTTTAGTTTTGTACATCGTATCCTTATATCGGCCTTAAAGTTTTTAATAATAAATATATTTGTAATAAATTATGCATATACTTATACTGTTAGTCGGAAATTTTTTTTTGTAATAGGTTGAAAATTACAGATATTTCCTATGTCTTTAAATATCAGTGTCATCAGCTCACCTGACAGCTGAATGGAGAAATTAATGCCACATATGGATGGTACCATCGACGCAACCTATAGCTAAAAAAACGTATTAACAAATATGGCTGCCGCATGGTGGGTGAATTAATACAACAGTGCCACCTAGGTGATGAAATCTAAGATGGCAGCCTCTAGCAATGTAATAACAATTGATAAACGAAAAAAAATACAAGATGGTGGTATACGATATAATGATTATGGATGAAGGGAGTGGGGGTGAGGGAGTCAGTCGTCTGCTGGGCATGGTGATGGGGGTCCTTTGGAAATAATTTAAAAAATAATTTAATAAGAAAATTTTAATAACTTTATTAACACATTTTAAATAAATTTTGGGATTTTTCAGATTTTTTTAATTTTTTTTAATTTTTTGGGATTTGTTGGGAATTTTTTTATTTTCAGGGTCATAAAAGATTATGGGGTCAAGGTCGAGTTAGTCTGCATATAATCTGGTGGTGGTAGTGTGTAATGTATTAGGCTTGTTGACTTTTATGTATTTTTCTTAAGTTCTTTATATTCAAGGTCACTCAAGGTCATAGGGTCAAGTTAGAGTTAATCTGCATTTAATATGGTGGTGGTAGTCTGTAATGTATTATGCTTGTTGACTTTTTTGTGTTTTTCCTCAAGTTCATTATTTTCAAGGTCATGAGGTCATGGGGTCAAGGTCGAGTTAGTCTGCATCTAATATGGTGGATGGGTGATGTTTACCATGATGGTGGTCGCCTACCAAGATGTCATAATGGGTATGGGCTAGGGGTGACCTCTGGTAAATTTAAGTATTTTTAAATACTTTTAAATGATTTTAATAACTAATTTTCAAGAAATTTTAAATAAATTTTAATAATATTTAATAATTTTTTATATTTTTAATAATTTTTAATAATAGTATATATTTTCGGATTTTTTAATTTCTTAATTTTTGAGGTCAAAGGTCATATGTTACGGTCAGAGATCATAGGTCCTTCTCTCCTGATCCCTGGGTCACTTACCCTGGTCATCTGGGTCGCTAATCCCTCTCGCCTGTTCCGCGAAAATTTAGGATTTCCTGTGTATCCTTTTAATAATTATTTGACTAACTTTTAATTTTTTTTTTTTAATTTTTTTTGGAATTATTAAATTTTTTTTAGTGTTTTTGGCGTCAATGTCATATATGTCAGGGGTAAAAGGTCAGTGACATCCAAAATGGCGGTAGTGTGACGTAACAACATGGTGGCTCCCCCAGCTCCGGCTCCGATCCCCGATTTGTCCCAGAACATACTAAATCCTACTACTGTGGACCCCCGGCACCTGGCGCCTACCCCCCCCCCCCCTGTTAACCCCTCATCCCCTGGCTCTCAAGGAACATTTCCCTACTACTGCAGACAATACCTCCCTACTGCGGCAGGCCACTGCGAGCCATCCCCTCCCTTCCCAGCCAGCATTGGGGGCATGCCAAGGAAAATCATGTATCGAGTAGGCAGTAGCACGAGACGTGCCTCAAAATGCGCAAAACATGCCTACAGTTTTAGTTAAATTTCTTAAAATCCAATGTCGTGACAATAACTTTTTTTTTTTCATGATGTTACTTAGAAAACTATAGCTGAGTACACTATTATTTTTGTTTCAAGCATTTTTTTTTTCAATTAGCTCATAATCACGCACAAAGTTACGCAATTTAATCATTAAGAAAATATATTTAACACCGATAGAATGAAAAAATATAACCATACCTCGAACAATTCAAGTTTATACCTATAAAGAAAAACATTTCGTCGCCATATCTTGAAAAGTTCTAAAATAATGATTATTACAGAACCACTGTGTGTTTCTAACTCGAGATGGGACTATATACCACTCTTAAATGTGAATATTTTCGTCTATTATATGGGGCGGCGCGTTTGGCCTGGACTGGCGAGCTATGTTGTCAAACGCCGCATTTCGACGGGAACATCATTGAAAATTATGTTTTATTTAGTACAAACTATCTCATTACGTGCAGTATTTTGTAGAAAGGAAAACAACTCTTTGGTTGCCTTCAATTTACACAAATTTTGAGGGATATCTAATAGGATGTAAACAAGACCCGCGGAGAACATGCGACTACGGTCCTAGATCCTCGGCAACCGGACAGTCTCTGGAAGTAATGATCTGGAACTTGGGGTCACTCGCCTTGCCACGTGGTCCCCCCCCCCCCCCTTTTCACACCCCCACAACCCGTCCTACTTGCCACAAATAATCGGAAAATGTGAAGGGCGTAGTAAAATATTTAACGCGCCTTCTACGGGCGAGAAGTTGTTGAAATATTCACTGCATTTGTTCGATTGCAACGTCAGCAGCAAACCATTTTATTTGGTCTCAGTCGCGTGAAGTAACATGAGAACCTTTCTCTCTAGAGAGGCAATGGGTTTCCTAGAAATGTTGTAATAAGTGCCTGGAATAGATTATTTATAAACGTCGCTGCAAGGAGTTGGAATTCCTTACGACGAATGACCTAGGCGGGAGGCGAGTAGTCTAACCCAGTGGCGGCTGGTGACTTTTGAATCTGAGAGGGCTGTGGCGATCCTAACTCAGATCATTACAAATAACATTTTTTTTTAATGGGCTTTGAAGAAAAATGTATCATCACCCGATTTGTAATGGTCAACATACTGTGGCCGCTGGTTCAGATCTAATCACTACCATAGGTATGTATTTGTTTTAAGTCTGTTTAGGTTATATGCCTTCCAACCAGTACCTACGTGATGTGGTACATTACACGAGACGAGAGATAAGATGATAGTAATACTAGTTCTACTATACTAATGGTGATGATAACTTAAATATACTAAAACAAATATTTTTAAAAACCAATACTAATTTACATACAGCACATACAAAATGCCTGTCAAATTTAAATTAGAGGATGAAAGTGGCATATCATAATTAATATATTTGAAAAAAAAAATACATTCTTCAACCAGTACGCGCTATTTAACTGGCAATGAATATTCACTTTACCAATCACTGAAAAATGTATACTTTTTTTATATGTTGTAAACCGTTTAAATGTCTTTTAACTTGTCTCCCAAATGTTTCAAATCTTTTACCTCGTGACAGTCCATGCAAGATCATTAGGCTTCACTATCAAAAAAATTCAACAAAACAATGCATTTCTAACGTCACACCCGCATAACCAGTCCGCGAAATTGTATGTACTTACATTGAATTTTCGCGTATACGAACCAAAGCGTTTACCACTTTGGCTTTGTTGTTTTGTTGTATTTAACTGTGGCATTGCTGGTCCCAAATTCTTAAGCTCTAGTTAATTCTCGTAATTCAAAATGGTTGTCGTAATAAGGTTTAAAATTTTAATCGCAGAATTATCCATTATTTACAAGTTTACACAACACGGCATTAACAATAATTCAACCCTGCTTCTGACCTATGCTCATGGCTCATCGTTAACAAAAAACTTATTCAAAATATTACACACTATATTTGAAGCTCACGCGAGTTTGAACAATATCTATAAATAAAAACTAATCGAAATAAATACAAACACTGTTATGAAATGTGTTTAACAACTGTAAAAGAGCGAGCGTGAAAGTGTGCCTACAATACATGTAGTGTATAACTGTGGAACTCATTCTGTTGAACAGTGGAATTCGAAGTTTCAGTATTGGTAGCCTTGTCAAGTTCCAGGAAACCGTTTTTTTTTGTGAGAGCAGGGGCGCGCCCTGCTCTCTCTGATTTACAGCATGTGATTGGCTGAAAAGTGGCGAGCCCCTGACATCTCCCCGCCCTCCTGTAACACCCCTAGTCAAGTGTTCTCTACTCGCTCCACCCACTTCGGGGCGAAGAATCTGTAGCCCCACCACTCGACATTTCCAAAAACATTTCTCTCGTGACAAGAGTATCGTCCATCTCAAAAACATTCGCTGCGAAATAACATCCGTATTCGAACATAGTATTATTTGCTGAGTAGTAGATAAGTAGAGATCTGCGTTCTGAGATGTTGTTAGGGAGGGCTGCGCCCCACAGCCCACGCTCAGCAGCCGCCACTGCTAACCACTACACCACAGCGGTCCCCTTCAGGGGTGAACTGGGTAGTTATGAGCCTCCGTTGGAAACAGTGTTGGATCAAGACATGAAATTTTTGCACGATGGCAGGGGAGGGCAGAGGGATATCAGGTCTGATGGTATGGAATACTCTCAATATAATGTTAGAATTTAATCTAAACATTAATAGTAGCATGCCAACATTATATAGGGCTTCTGAAAACAAGTTAGTAAGTAAGTTTGAAATTAAGCCAAATTAAATATTTATTACTCACCGTTTGGACGTGAATACGTTTTTAAATATGCAACCACAGTGGGCGGCAATCCAGAAAATCCGATGATAAAATCGGGGGATACAGTTTGGTATTGCAGCTTCGAATCTATCATATACATTCACAATTTAATTAGACCACTCGATTGCCATAGGATCAACTAATATGTTACGTTGTGTGAGGACTGCGAAGCATCGCTCGATGGAGGGGGGGGGGGGGCTCAATTTAGTGTTCGTTTCGCCGCTTCTCATAACTTCAGCGTGGTATAACTTTGACTAGGAGAAGCTACGATGCTCGTTTGAGTTTCAATCGACAGCTCTCGTCAAGATCAATCGATTGCGTATATAAAAACATTTGTGTGGCGTGGTTATAGTGAAATTGAATGACTTTAATGTAAAAAATTAAGACAACTTAACACAATGTCGGCCTATACTCGTCAAAAAGCCAATTCGAAATACAGAGATCGTAAACGGTTGGAAAGAGCATCTCAAAAACAATCAAGTGATACCCATAAAACCCCATATGATCGAGTGAAGCGGTGCCGGGAACGTAAAATAAACATCGAGGCGTCCGAGCGCGTCAGCGTTGACGTATTAACGCAAAACAAACGGCTGTGTACCCATTTTTCTTTCGTTCTTTGCATATATTCTATCATATAACTTTTGACTTCACTTCTAGCGACTTCCTGTTAGTTATCTCCTCTTTTTCATGCAGATCTAAGAGTACCTGACTATGAGATCCTCGGTGGGATTTCTAACATACCAACCCTGGCCTGTCCGCCCCTGGGAGGGGAAAAGTCCACCTTTTTCTGTTTACAGCGGTCATTTTCTCCATTCCAACCTTTGAAACAAGTGGCAAACTACTAGTGACTCGCTACTCACGATACGATTTCGTCATCTTGGTACAATTCAGCCCATGATGTTATGCCCGATAGAGAGGAATTCTTTCTGCTGGCTTAACATTCGTCGGGGTGAACATTTCATCACTTGTTTAGTGAGTAGGTGTTAAGAAAACACTAAGCAACGTAAGAATACTGGAATTATAGAAACCAAGTCAGTGAATACGCGCGATGTAAAAAATAAATAAATGTTCTGTATAAACGTGGTGTATCCGGGGTAATACTACATACTATCAGGGATGCTGCAGAAGGGCATCAGCATACCTTTGAGATAAGGAACTGCGGTCCGGAAACGCCCGATGCGTTGTGGGATGCCCGATGTGACCGTGTTGCTTCCCTACTTGAAGTGAAGCAACTGCCTATGGAGCACTGCACCCAACTATACAACGTGACGATCTCATAAAAGAGTAGTAGACACCATACAAATTGTCAGAAAAGTGCTATTTATGCTGTATATGAAAGAATAATGTATATCTTTTGCAACATTATAAAATATTTTACTAAATTATACCTTTTCAAATGTAAAAAAAAAATCTATTAAAATAGTCTGCATTTTTAACCAAATTTAAGCATATTTTCATTCTGGATGCTTCAGAAGGCAGAATTTGTAAGAAAATTTTCGTCATGGAATATCGTCATAATGTTTGCTGTGATTTTATTTTTATTTTTAAAAAAATTGTAATAATAATGTGGGAAATAATTGTAATGGTTGATTTTATGCGCGTTCATTTGTCACAAACATTTGTGGCTGAAAGTGACATACATAAATTTAATTAAAAAATGATATGATACATTATTACTATTATTTTATTACACATGGGCACTGTCAGTATTATGACGATCTTTCTTGAAGTAGATTTTCTTGTAAATTCTGCTTTCCGAAGCATCCAAAACGGAAAAGCGCTTAAATTTTGTTAAAAATGCTGACTTTACCGATTGATTAATTTTTTACATTTAAAAAGTGTATTTTAGTATAATATTTTATAATGTATCAAACAAATATATTCTTATTTAATATACAGCATAAACCACACCTTTCTGACAATTTTTATGGTGTCTGTACAAATTTTTAGGAGTTCTTCGCATTGTACAGTCAGGCGCAGGGCTCCATTGGCAGTTGATTTACTTCAACCTTAACGAGCACCACATCCGCAACACCACATCCGTACGTTCCGCGGCAAGACTGACCAAGCGCACTCGTCCGCATGTACTAGTAAACACACAGGCTGCAGTCTAGCCACACTCGCACCTCAGCACCCGCCACGTCGACATACCGCATGCCATCTGCCGTGCATTAGTGGAGCATACGTCCCCTTGTGCTGTACTACTACGCCTACAAGCCCACGCATGGCATCGGAGTTAGCACGCTTAACTGCCACTCGCCAGACACAGAGTTCGATTCCCGGTTCGAGTAAGAATGTTTGTCCTGGTTTGCACGCTTCAAGGTTATGTTAGTATAGGCTATTCGCTGTAAAATGGGCACTTTTGAAAGCTCTGCTTAAGATCTACCTGTATACACGTTGTGTGTTCTTCCGCCTTATGTAAAATTAACATTGCCATGGGCCTCATCACTTTAGTCATGCGTCGGTCAAATGAAACTTTGAAATTATTAATAAAATAAAGACTTTACAAATCTGATCGTTTCTACACTTCGATGCATTAAACAAACATAAAGCGAAAGAAATAATTTTAAATTATCACAAATGTTTACCTAGCACTTTTGATTCGACGTTAAGATATGGACCTACTTCCCATCCATCGTTACCAACTTTACGAGGCGAACGTCACTCAGTGCGCCCGATAAAATATACGCATGCAGGGGCAGTGACTTTTTTCTAAGGTTAATTTCTAAAGTACTCACTTTATCGTGAACAGTTCTTACTATACCTTATGACATTAAACGTAGTATATTCACAACGCACCGCCTGTTGTCGTATTCCACTGTAATAGGCAATCAGACTCTTTTTAGCGAAATTTAGTTATGACCATATACATGATCTACGACAGTAGCGCTATCTGTTCTGCACCAAAATGTCCAAAGTCCAATGTGTTTAACACGTTTAATAGCGGTATGAATATTTACAGAATCTGCAAAAGGTCCTATGTCCTGGACTTGGCACCTTTTGCAAAAGAAATATGCCCTGGACTTCATACCTGTTGTAAAAGAAAATGTTGCGCTCCTGTGAAGTTAATTGCGAGGGTCCGTCCTGGAGGCCTTATTCTATAAAGTGGCAGCTGCCCTAAAAAAAAAAACTGTGTGATGCCTAGAGCGGGGGACATTTAGCTCATTGAGAAACATTCGACTGTCATGATTTCAGGCGATTTAGTATACCTATTGTTGCAGAAAGTGCAGCAGGCTTCAAATTCTGTTACCATTGTTTAATCCATGGATTTAAACCTCCATGGGTGTGAAATATTTTACGTTGCATGCCTATGATGTCTATGGAGAGGTTTTAGGAACAGTTGTTGGCAACACTGGTTTTATGATATTGCCATTTGTTTAGATTGAGTTTCTTTTGCTTTCGTAATCCGACACATACAGTCAAAATGGATAGTAGCTCTACTAAGAAACGAAAAGGTGTAAGATATGACGATAGCTATGAGCGAAATAAGATTAAACGAACTAAAGTAAAGGGTTTATCTCATACAAACTATTCAGGAAAGCACATCAGTGCCAGACAAACGGGATCTCAATGCCAGTAAGTATTTTCATAAACCTGAGTGCACTGTAACACCTATATTTTACATGTAACAAAATTATGACACATGAGGTACAATGTTGTAATGTTTATCGTATGCAGCATAACCTGTGCGAAAATAACTTAAGAGATTTATGTCATTGCAGACATGTCTTTGTTACAGATGCAAGAAACAGTGTTTTAGACACTACTGAATATCGGCAAATTGATGTGATTCAAATGATAAATGGCTTTGACACGAAGAATGAGCAAGATATTCACCTCCAAGGATTAATCCAGGCAATTCCTGTACACCGAAGGCGACCCAGAAGTGGCGTTGGCTCAACTAAGGCAAGTTCATTTATTTATAATGTGGTATGTCATACTGAAAGGATCAAAGTTTTCCGTGATGCTTTTGTCGCCTTACATGGTATAACGACAAAACGTGTACGTCGTCTATGTACATTACTTTCACAAGGTAAAAAGCCCAACAGATAAACGTGGGAGACATGGGAATGGAAGAGAAATGTCAGGTGAAGAGCTACAAAAAGTTCACGAACATATTGAGGCTTTTCCAGTACACCAGTCTCATTACTCCTCTAGAGAAGTATCCTATTTAGATGCTAGGCTTAATGTTACCAAAGTGTACGGTAGGTTTAAAGAACAGAATCCGAATTCTAAAGTCTCTTACAAGTACTATGCAAAGTATTTCAGAGACAACTTTTCCCTTTCATCTGGACAACCACAAGTAGATATGTGTTCGAAATGTGAACAGCTGTCAGCAACACTAAAGAAGCCAACACTGAATCATGTTACTAAGAGTGTTTCTGAGACCTAAGAACTAGTAAATGTGAGGGAAGCACAAAAATTCCACAAACGAATGAAAATTGCTACGGAAATGTGTGCAAAAGATGACAGTATTGCAGGGATTCTTATTGATTACATGCAAAACCTGCCACTTCCACATAACCCTGTGAAGGAAATATTTTATCTGCGGCAGCTGTGGGTTTATGTATGCAACATTCACGATTTGAGAACGGGAGAGACTGTATTTTATGTTTATCATGAAGGCCAAGCACAAAAAGGACCAAACGAGGTTTATTAATTTATCCTCGATTATGTTGACACGTACATAGGGTCACATGTTAAAGAACTACGTGTATTCTCTGACGGGTGCCCAGGTCAAAACCGAAATAAAACAGTAATACGATTGATGTTGGCTTTAACTGATACAGGCAGATTACAGAAAATCCACTAGTACTTTCCACCGCGTGGTCATTCCTACCTGCCATGTGACAGGAATTTCGCAGTTGCTAAATGAGCTATTAAAAAAATCGACAGAATTTATACTCCTAAAGAGTATGTAGTCATTGTTAGCTCATCCTCCAAAAACAACTTTGTAGTGAAAATGGTTGACGCAAAGGATATCTTAGATTTCAAGGGATGGTGGCTTTCGTGCTATAAGAAAACAACTACATCTTTAGAAACGTCAAAAAGGGAAGTACCAAGAGACATAAAGGAGCACATCGCTGTTTCCAAATACTATGGATGTATCTACAAATCAGATGCAAAAGGTACTGTAAGTGTGAGTGAACATATTGATGGCCTTATTCAGCATACTTTATACCTATGCCTCTCATACATCAATGACATCCCTACACTACCTACAAGAAGAGCATATCCAGAAGAACATGTTCCAATCAAGAATGGAAAACTCCTCGATATTGCAAAATGTAGGCAGTACATTACAGTAAGTGAGGGAGCTATAGAACTGCATGAAAAAGTGCTCCGTTGGCCAGTTAGAATAAACACCCATGATGTGTTATAGTCTGAAGAACAGTAATAATTCATTGTTAACAAGTGAAGTCATGTATACTTTGTGTGCAGTATGTACAGTAGACTGTTTGTTGCGTTTACAGAAATGAAGACAGTGATAGTTTGGGGTTTTATTTTCAAAAGGACACAAGTCCAGCATTTTCAGAAAATTGTACGACAATTATTTTACAATGTAACACAATTATTGCAATGTAATATCATTTATGATGTATTTATGTGTGTATCAAAAAATATAAACATATACTCTAAGTATACAGAAACCTGCAAACCAGTTTGTTGTGTTTTACCCGAAATGTTGGTTTTGGCACCTTTTGAAAATTCCTGATTAATTTATACCGGGTGAGTCGCCCGCGCCTATTTTTCCTTTTCAATGCAACCCACGCACAACACTACCCATCTAACAAACCATCTCCGCTGTAAAATAATTCTCTCTTGTGTAGCCCGAGTCCCTTGCTGTGTAAGTCCTAGTTACGGCGCCCCGTCTGTTATCTGATCATTCGACACCATTGTCAGGCTGCACCAATCAGCGGCGCGAAAACAGAGTATCGCTACAAGACAGTGATTCCTTTTCGTCAATACAGTAAGCGGTGACTATTTTCATGTCGATGAAGAGAGACAATGGCTCGAAGCGAGGCAGTTGTGTGCGACTAAGGACGCAATCGCCACGTACCGACGTATTCGGTAAACATCGCAAAAAACTCACAATAAACGGACGTGCATTCTTTGAAGAGTGACTTCTTCTTAGCGCATTGCTGACAAGCACCATCCGTCCAACGCTTACTGTACCGAAGACAATGAATCAACGCTCACGTGGTGTTCGCATTATTTCTACCTACAATTATATTTGCATATTTGATAGAAGTATGACTATTTTCCCGTAAACAGTACATGCAGACACTGAATAAGCTATGAAGTATATGTTAACTGTTATAAAATATTATTCATATTTCATTTTGGCATAAAAGTTATCGTAACGCGTATAGTGTAATTTGTATTGCACCTTTTTTACAATACAAATTCGGAAATTTCCATGATTGCTTTCCCAGCAGCATTCAAGTATAAAATTTATTATGTACAACGTGTAGGTATCTTGAGATCAAAGGTACCGGAAACTTATATCTTATTTCTGTTTGTTCTGTATATGAGAGTAACGTTTTCAAAAGCGTGATAAGGGATTGAGAAGAATTTAAAACAGAGTTCCTTTTTTATTTATTACAAGTGATAAGGTGGAACAATATCAGTAGAGGTCAGAGGTGGCGCTAACAAAACATTAGGAAAAAAAGTGCTTCTAGTTCAAAACATGATAATAACTACTGGCATATGGTAATGCGCCGGTGATGAAGTGCTACCAAGTACATAAAACTGGCTTATGGTAGGGCACCGTGAGTCAAGGTTTATTCTTCCACCTAATGCTTCAAATAACCATTTTCTGTGGAAATGACGTGTTTATGATATAATAAATACTAAGAAAATTGCCACCAATGCAATCCGTTCATATAAAATTCCGAGTTGGCTCCATTTGATACAAAAATATAGCCTGTGTTAAAAACAGAGCTTCATAATTTTAATCTCGTTGATTATGAAGGGGGGGGGGGGGAGGGGGATGAAGACAATCCGAGACCTCCACCAGCCCTGCTCTCCTGTCAAAAAATTTCATTTAGGTTTGTTTTTTTTTTTTTTCATTAGGCCTATGTATCCATTCAAAACGGGGAACTTACATTATCTCTATTTTACCTAAATTGAACTCATTCACCACCGGGCAGGTGCAGCAGTTCGTGAAATGTAAAATCGATAGAAAACTTGGCGTCGCTTCACTTTCTATAAATAAGGACTCGTTTATGCTTAGTCAGTGTCAGTTCAAAAGATGAAGAGAAAACAATTATTTTTATTTTTCTCATAAGTAATTGAAAACATTTTCAGAGAAATTCATACTGTACGTCCACCTAAACTTCCATTGCTACTTTAAATTAAAAATTATTTACTAATATAGATTTAATATTCTAAACCTTGCCCCCCCCCCCCAGGCCATATCTGACTAACAGGATAGGCACATAGCCCCCCCCCCCTCCTGTCCCACCTTTCTTGCTGTGCCACTATTTGTCAACATAGTGATGTAGATTAACACAGCGAGGAAATGACTTGGAAACAAAATTCTATTAAAAAAAAAAAAAAACACTGTCTTAGCGATACAACCAAAAACTTTCCTCGAAATTCATCTAAATGAATCTGCGAGCCATACAGGAACAAGTTGTTGGCATTCACATCGTGTACGAAGTGTCACCCAGGCAAATGTTATGCATATTTGATGTAATATTTACTTCAGGCGGGACTGGAGTACAGCTTCCCCATCTTGCAAATAGTAAACATTGTTTTGAAGCTCCTCGGCATAGTGAGATTTCCAATTATTAATTGTATGTATGCATGTGTATATGCTAATATTGACGAAAGTCTTACACAAAACTGCGCTGAGCTTTGCTCCAGACCTTCCACCAGTAACATCGAAGGTTAACTATAGTTTAATGCCACATGGAGGGTCACTTTGAGAACGTTCCAGTTTTCGCCCTTATCGATCCCTTCTTTGCTTCTGTGCATCAAACGGGCAAGGAGTTCCAGCTAGCTAGGGATGGCTTTTGAGAATACGACAAAAATAAAGAGAACTAGCCTTATAATGGCACCGTGCTATGTCTGGGCCTTTGTCTTGCACTTACTTCACCGCAAGGCATCCAGACACATCAGAAGAGTCGATTCACTACCAATCGAATCGAGCAGAAAACAAACCATCGGACTGTACAGATATACATGTCGGCTTAGCTGTGACGTCGGCCTTAAGGTGGAGGGATCCCCGCCATTTTGGATTTACATATATATTGTCAATAACTTCCAGAATCAATATTTAAAAACGAAGCTTGCTAAGGCACAGGGAACAACTGAACAGTTATTAAGGAATCCATGTTTAGTTTCTCCTGTTATGTACTCGTTTCACATAAACAACCGTAACTGAAGGTTCTCTCAGTATTTAGTAATTTTTTGTCCCGAATGGAAAATGCGAATATAACTGAAACTGCATTAACATCAAAATTTCCGCTAAGTAGTCTCCCAGGCCACGCCAAGCAGCTATTTTTCAATGTCTGATAGTAAAGCTTGATTACGAAGGTTTGTAAAAAAATCGAAGTTGGTTGGGATCTCTCCGCCACTAGGGAGAGGGTCTCCTTATTTATCATATGGCTCTTATTGTGAGCAGTTGTGCCGATTCTAAGCTTTAAAAAAAATAAGTAATATTTCAATGTAAATCTTATTTTCAGAATAGAAATGAAAGTCAATATTTTGGTTGGCAGTGTATAAATTTGGTTATTAAAAAATTAGTGTGGTCGTTAAAAATTGTTAGACTCAGCAAAAATCGCTGTAAATAGTCCTCTGGTTACTATATTTATTCATCCGTAAAACAGTTTTTTAAGCTATAGCGACAATGCTGTCGCTTATGTTAGTCCTATAGTCACAGCTTGAAATTCAGATTTGCCATCGCCATCGCAGCGTTTGCTTACGGCCGAACGTAAGCTTGAGTCGTTAATTTTTTTTTTTTACCAGACAGGCTCCTTAACCCAGCGAGCGACATTCCAGCCTCCGCGCAACACCATTTGACATCCTTCGCGCAGAGGCAACGACGCACTTCTGACTACAGGAACACTATGTTCTTTTGCGCAGCCTTCGTCGCAAGGTCAAGGCTGCTGGGAAAGTGTCCTTGGAGACTTCAAGAAGGGGTGTGAAGAGGAGAGGAGGGGAAAGAAAAACGCTTTGACGTTCCGTGTCGGGCGACTTGTGTGCTTCACGTTGAAGTCGTGGCAGGCAGCTTATTGCGTACTGCACCGACGCGTGTTTTGTTTGTTTTCTCGAGCTCATCGCCGCAACAGCAGCGCCGCGTTTCGGCGGGTATGGGAAGTGTGAGCTGCGCGCGCCTCTCGGAGTTGGGCTGTTATCTGGCCCAACGTGATTGTGTCTTATCTTCTATGAGCTGCGCAAGGCAAGAGCCGGGTCGTACTTCAGCCTTCGTCGCCGGCGGCAGCAGCGCGCCCGCACACACGGGTGAGTACGCATGCCGATCTTTACCTAATTATCAATTTGCTAAATCGTTCTATATCGTGGTGCATAATATCGATGCTCATTAATAATCGGACGGAAAAAATCGATCTACTGGAAATCGATTTTCGTTCTTTCGATGCCGGTCGTACGTACAGAATTCATTTCTATGCAGTGTTGACAGATTGCGGGAAATTTTTAAGGGAAATTTTAGTGGTTGGCGGAAAAGAGGGAAAAACTAGCAAAAAAAAGGGAATTTCAGCCATACTGCATATTTGTTTAAGTTTTTGTATCGAATTCCATTAAGCCCAAAATACGAAAAAAAAATCCATAACATTAAGTGGCACGCAATCGCTGAAACGAAAAACGATTCTTCAAGAAATATATCGATTCCGAAATAAGTCAGCGTCTTTAATGTCGATCTAAAATCGATTTTAGACCGATTTAATCGATTTTCAAAAATCGATATTTAATCGGCATCCTTAGTGGTGAGTGACTTCTTCACTCCGCTACCCGCGCACAGTGTGCACACTTGGGTGCTTGCTTGGTCTGTAGAGGGCATAGACTAAACACGAGGTAGACCGCTTATTCTTCTGCTCATGTGCCCGACATTGACCTACTCTACACCAACACAGCTGTCGAAGTCACATGGCCAACAACGATGACCGTGTTTGTTTACATCTTAATTTTTAATGACATACATTTTATGTGAATAAAATACTTTCAACAATTTGAGTTTTATCTGGCTAGAGGAAGTAGGTATATAAGCGTCTCAAAACATTTGTTTACTAAATAGTTTTCTAACCTCAAATCCAATCCACACCATTTTTGCTAAACGTGTGTTGGCATAAAGCAGTTCAATGTTGGGACACTTGAGATATTGGTTGTGCGCAGCCAGCGAGATGGGTCTACCTCATCTTTAGTCTAAGGGCACGTTTACACGGCGATAGTAATGCGCGATAGTTCCTATCGCGAGAGCTACTCTTTCATTACTATCGCCGTGTAAACTTCACGATAGTTACTGTCGCACTGTCGAGATAGCAGGCCCTTGGGGCCGGGGTGGAGCCAGACGGGTGGACTGAGTAACCAGCCTGTAATGGGTGTAAGGCTTTGCCAGGTGGGGCAGCTGCGACTTTCGGGAAGCTGCTGTTCCTACTCTTTCATCCCTCCGGTGGAGACCTGTGAAAGTGTTGCATGCGCCTGGCTAGCGGGTGTAGCATGGACGCATGTCAAGCCCCAATTCCCCTTGAAATGGGGTAAGATGCGATTATATAGCCTCTCTTACTCAAGTCCATCTCCACCTCCACGATGGTAAGGGCTGGAAACACAGTGGACAACGCTGTGGCTGACGGAGTGAGGACGATGCGCTGGGCGAGTGACGGCCCCACCCGTGCACGGGTGATCGGTCACGGCGAGAGTACGGGTTGCTTCCAGAGGCAATTTGTATTTCTCGTCTACGGTGATGACCCGCGAGCCGGCTGCACGTCCCAAAACTGAGGCTTGTAGTGGATCTCGAGGTGGCGGAGCATTAATGAAGGGATAGTCTGGTGTCCCGGAAGTGTTGGGCTTCTCTTGGGTGAAAACTCAGTGTGCAGCGCACAGCAATGTGCAGAATAAATCGTGGGTACCCAGGGGATCAGCGGTATTAGCCCCGGCCTAGGCCGTGCTGATCAAGGGTTGGACTCTGGGTGGCATTGGTTGAATACCCCAGCTTGGGGGAGACGTCCCTGGAGGAAAGCCCTTACTGTATTGTAAGGATACTTTCTAATGAAAGGTGCGCAGGTTTGGTCCGCCAAGAAGAGGACCCATTTACTCAGTGAGTGAGTAGAGGTTGGATAGGCCTCGACCCCATCAAGGTGGTGCTTGTTGGCAAACCCAGCAAGCACTGTTGACAGGTGAGGTGGCCACTTCCACCCACTGCGATTGGAAGGAGCGTATCTCCTTCTATTGGACGCATTCAACTGCGACCAATTTAAAGGCGTAATAGTGGGGGGCGAAGTGACGACTCGCCCTTTTCTGTTGCAGTCTGGGAGTTTAAGCCCCCTGTTATACCTTAAAGGTTCAGGCACGGGGGGCCCCGACAACCATGGCGAGCAGATATCGCAAAACATGTCGAGATAGCACTATCGCGATTTCAGCTCGAGCTAGATAGTTAATATTAACTGTGGCGACAGAACACGCAACTATCATGTAACTATCGTAGTGTAAACCATGTAGCATCCCTATCGCGATAGTGTGGGTCACAAATTCGTACGTGTGTTCACTTTGACAGTAACATTGCAGAATTATATGGATTCTGTTAATATCTGTCGCTGTTCTTACACGATGTGGTATATTTACTGTCATAAAATAAACCACGGAAACAATATATGTTTACATGTCATTAAATAGCCTGTCACAATATTTAACTACCCAAACAAATGTCAACCTCTTGACAAAATGATATAAATGCAGGGCCTATCGACATAATTACACAAGTGTTGTCGGACATGTCGCTTTTGAGGTTAACTATCGCAGCATGTCTCGATCGTGTGCGTAAACAGAATCTATCGTGGCAGTGACTGTCACACACTTTCGTGATAGCTACCATCGTGAGAGCAACTATCGCCGTGTAAACGCGCCCTAAGGTAGAAGGAGTATCGTGCGTCTGCCCAGTGTTTTTAGTTTGCTAATTAAAATTTTCCGCCGCTAGAATGCACTGATGTCGCATGTATTTTATCGTTTTGTGTGTAAGTAAATGGGATTAAGGTCCATTGACGGTTACTTGCCAGTTTTATGAAGCTCTACTAGAGTTATATTAAAATATAAGTACACATAAAAAATATCCAATAAAGTTATGTTAGAATTACCCAAAAATGTTATGTTAGCACAAGTATAAAACGCTTTTGATAAATGACATATTTAGTAAATAGCCAAGCACCTCATACTTGGGGAGATTTTTCACAGGTTGGATTCAAAAAGTGCGTTGAAACCGCGAATAGACTATAGCTGCAATTTCCATCCAAGAATATAATTGTGTAAAATTTACATATTTGTATTCTCTTAGAACCTACGTAAAGAATAAACTATGTTCTTCACATGAGAATGTAAATATGACTAAATATGTTTAATATTGTGCCGTAAACTGGCTTCAGAAAAATGCTGGCTTTCACAATTTCTTTATTTAATTATGACAACCGAATCGAAAAGAAATCGTGGAATGGTTGAGAACATTATTTTTAGGGCCTACCTGTGCAATTTCCGCAAGGGGACAGTAGAAAAGTACAAAGTTCCTTTTTATGACTGCTATAATTATTTCGCACTTAAATTCAAAATGTTTTGCCATTGAAATAAGCTTGTTTATGAAGGTTCAATGTTAACCACTGTTGTAACACTCTAATAGATAATGGGAAAATTACCTGACAAGTGTAAGATAATATTCACACACTTGTGTGGGAAACACAGTTTTCCTTACGGGTAACTTATAATGACTACACACTGGAGTAAAATTCACGTACATAGTGGTGGGAAATCTCATAAATGGACGGGAAAATTACCTTACGACGCGTGTATCTCTTCAGCATTGTCCCAACAGCTAAGCGGGAGGATGAGTGGAAGAAACAATCGTTTAACACAGTTACTGACGCCATCATGCTGTCGTCGGGGTGTATTACATAGTGCATCGGCCTATCGGGGTAAAGGATCGTGGTTCGCGCCTACCCACCAGCAAGTGTTGACGATTTAAGAGTTGAGATTTCTTTTACTATTCGTCAGAGAATATACGTAGGCTTCTAATACTCCGTGATATTTCTAATATAATTTTATTATACAATATAGTTAATATTCCCTTACTTGTATGCAATTTTCCCTCACTTTAGTCAGGTACTATTTCCGTACGATTACGGAGTAGTACTTTACTTGTTATGTAAATTTACCTTATATGTAGAGGTAATTAGCTTCCCTTACATGTAAGAGAATTTTACCTCAAAATCTTTTACGGTTTATTTATACTGTTTGCTCTTGTGAACACCATTGGAGGGCCGGAGTGCTTGAGTGATAATCAGCCTACGAAACAAAGTTAATACTCAAATTTTGACTGGGGGAGGTATACAGGATGATTCTCAATTAGACCGACAAACTCCGGGAGGTGATTCTTCATGAAAAAGTAAAAGGAAAATATAGTGACACTTTATATCTAAACTGAATATTAAGGGAGGTATGAGACCTTTAAAAAAAAAACGAGGTTTTAAGACGTATTTGTGCAAAATATCTGCTCTTACGTTGAAGGTCCCGATAACATACAATAATGTTCCGAGAGTTGTCATTGTATTTTACTTCGTTATTGATAATCTGCACAAATACGGTTTAAAGCCTCGTTTTTTAAGGGCTCATACCTCCCTTAATATTAGGTTTAGGTATAAAGTGTCGCATATGTTTTCCTTTTACTTTTGCATGAAGAATCACCTCCCGAAGTTTGTCGGTCTAATTGCGAATCAGACTGTATACCACAAGTCGGGCCAAACACAAAGTTTCACGCACAAATGAATATCTCCATTTGCCGCCAGCTTAAAAGCGACTATAGGCTGTTCACAGTAAAATGAGCACTTTTGAAAGCCCTGCTTAAGACCTACTTTCATACACGTTGTGTATTCCTCCGCCTTATGTAAAATTAACATTGCTATGGTCCTCATTACTTCATTCATGGGTCGGTCAAATGAAACTGTGGAATTATCAAGTAAATAATTACTTTACAAATCTGCTCATTTTTACACTTCGATACATTATAAAAAAAAACAGAAAGAGAAAGAATTAATTTTAAGTTATTCAAAATTGTTACCTACCACTTTTATTCGACGTTAAGATATGGAACTACTTTCTTCCCATCGTTACCAACTTTACTGGGCGAAAGTCACTCACTGTGCCCGTTAAAATATATGCATACAGGAGCAGTGACAATTTTCTAAGGTTCATTTCTATAAAGTGCTCACTTTATCGTGAACAGCCTTTACCTTGGAAAACCAGTGCACACCGTGGTGGGAATTTTCCCCGTGCCAAACTCTCCCATCCATAAGATATCTCGCTTTCTTCCCAACCTGCCTAGAATAAACCTTACCCACGTGCCACGATGGAAGTTTCCGTGGAAGATTCTTTGCAAGCCTGCATGGCCGCTTGTATGAATGGTTCTATGGAAGATTTTGCCAGCTGCTGGCCGTTTTCATGGACTTTTTACTATAGGATGATCATGGTAAAATGAGCACTTTTGAAAGCCCTGTTTAAGATCTACTTGTCTGCACGTTGCGTATTCTTCCACGCTATGCAAAATTAACATTGCCATGGGCCTCGTTACTTGATTAATACTTCGGTTTCAAGTGCAACTGTGAAATTATTTCAAATGAAAATATTGTGCAAAGCTGTTCATTTTTACACTTCGAAGCATAAAAAAAACAGAATGTGTAAGAAATAATTTAGTTTATCATAAACCGTTACCTGACACTTTTTATTCGACGTTAAGATATGGATCTACTTTCCATTCATCTTTACCAACTTTACTAGGGCATGTCACTTAGTTCGCCCGTTAAAATCTATGCAGGTAGGGATAGTAACTTTTTCTAAGATTGATTTCACTAGTGCTCACTTTATAGTGAACAGACTTTAATCTTTCGTGTGCCATTTTTATTGGAAGGCTTCCCTACAAAACAGAAATTTTAGTAAATGAGGAAGACAATTGTGGGGTGTGGAAATGATAATTTTATTGTGTTTATTTTGTTTCGAGAAACAATGGCAAAGCTATAAAACAAGAATAGAGTTAAATAGCAAATAAAAGACCGCGGAAATGTTTACAGTTGAAGAAGTAAATAAAAAACGCCCTCGTGTTTACTCGTGTGATCACATGTATCGCGTGACAGGCTATTCCAAAGAAACCTCCATACCTTCATGAATGCACGCTCGGATAGCAAGCTTCGTAGAAGCTTCTGCCGGAACTAGTGCGGAACATTGTATCGTGGTTACTAGGGCTTAACAGATGACGCGCAGATTTAACCAACGATATAGACAAAATTTGCATAAAAAATCAGCAAAAGAAAAAGTCATCAAATTACTCGTAGATATTACAGAGATTATATTATTATTCAAATAAACATATAACCTGCGCAGTTGGCTGGACGATTTGTCAGCTATTGAGAAACTATTTGTTTAAGAATACGTCGTTTCTTGCAGTATTACACACGTGAAGATTCAAGGACGAAAATATTTAATGTAATTTGTACTTTTTTTCAAATAATAAATTGAACTCCTCTTATGAAAAGAGCGTACATTCTCACAGTCTTCGGCAGTTGGATTCTTAGCCGGCAGAGCAGTAAAGGCGGGTCACAGGATAGAATAATAAAGTGTGAAAAATTAGCACGGATTGCAAGTATGTACCTACATGCGGAGTGTTGAATAATTTGTATAAAAAGTTGCGTGGACAGACCTCAACTCAGTTTTTGCAACTATTAAAGCTTATTACTATCAACTGGGGTTGCTATGGTCGCATGGGGTGACTATGGTCAAAGAAATAAATAACTGTAGGTTCGTAAACACATATTCTATGTTCTTAAATATATCACATATTTCCATATAATGGAAACAATTTGTGGTAAAGTAAATGGCAACTTTATACTAAGGTATGAGAAACACTTATTTCTTTGTTCTGACCATACTGTAAAGCTCTTTACTGGGAATGCTGACTAGAGACGTCACTTTACTCTGGTCTGGGGGGTAAACTCGGACGGCTCAATGACACAAGAATAATTACAAAAGCTACAAATTATTTTATTCCTTCTTCTCATACAATAAGGATATCAAATACATTAACAAGTAAATACTGAACGAATATTATCTTGGAATATCTCAACAAATAATTTAGAATGAAACTTGACTCTTCAAAACTACAATTACATTAACAATTATTAGGCTCTTAATAGGGGACCTCTAGGGTTCGCTGCCCGTAATATCACCTCCGGATCTATCCTGCACCCAGCGAGAACCGAATTTCTCCTTACCACTGTTAATTACGACACGGACCGGAGCTCCTCCGCCTCGTGTTGTCGTGCCGTGCTGTCGTGGATGGCCAATCTGGACACATCTCTCCCAAGACGTGTGTATCTCGGCTCGCCCTGCAATGTTGCCCTCACGAGATGCCGCACCGACCTCCGACGTCAATGTTTCCCTCTGAAACAACTCCCTGCCTCCTATTTATAAAATGCACTTTCTCCTTCATTCACAGATACTCTCTTCACTTTAAGTGGTGGTAAGGGGTGTCTAGGAGGATAGCTCATAGGTAACTGAATGATAGAAGAAATTATATATATATATATACACATATAATGAACAACAACTAATCACAATGAACAAAAATAACAGTTACAAGAACACAACGGGATATCAATTATTACAGCTTTCAAGACTTTTACTTATGACAGAATAGCAGACTACGTTATGACTCAGTTACAGTATGGTAACTCTGATAACCACGACGCAGCTAATCCTTGCCCTTGTCAGTGATATTAATTATTACGAAAGGGGGAATGGGGACGATGTCTGGATGCCAGCATTGGTCCCTGCCGCTACGCGAATTATGCTCATCCTTTATCTTCTGCTTCAGTTGGCCTCGGCACCCCTCTGCTCAGGGGTAGGTAGGTGCTCTCCTCTTCAGCCTCGATCACACACACACACACTCAGTACTCGTTGAAGTCTCGCGGTCTGCCGGGTGGTGGTGGGGGGGGGGGGGGGGGGAGCGGGGGGGAGGCCGGCCAGACCTCTTATATAGCCGGGCGATCTGGGCATGTTGTAACAAACCGCCGGCTAAATCCATAGTGCGCTCTGCTAAGGTGGTGTAGCGCCGATATGACGCTACGCCTCGATAGAGGTCCGCTATAATAGTGAGGCGCAGCGGCCTTTTACAGTTTGCGAATGGCCGACTTGCAGGGCCGCTCATGACCCCACGCCACTTCTCTCCTCAGACCCCCCCCCCCCCCCTTCTCACTCGCCAGAACCACTCCATCCATAACCCCTCATTGGTGCGGGTTCGACTCCCGTGCCCGCGACAATAGTCACCCCTGTGACCATAGTAGCCCCAGTTGACGGTAGCATAAAATTTACTGACATTTTTATATTCAGTTCGATATTTTAGATATTCAACACGAACTACTTCATATGAAACTACCGTCTAAAATTAGATTTTCAAAGAAAAAAATACTGCATAAATATATACTATTTTTTGTCGTAAAAGGCGAAATATATTTGTTTCACTTCTTGAAAGCATCCACAGAGAGAAAATAAATTTTAGTTTTAAATGTTGATAACCATTTTTGAAATTCCTTGAGGTCAAATTGATCATATTAATAAATGCTCAACAAATAACAAAACAAATTACAACTGTCGTGGAAGGTTTGGTGCAAATAAAAAACTTCCTTTTCGGAATCTGCCTAAATTTTAGTTACTGTAAAACTGAAAGCGAACTTAGGACAAATTTAATCATTTAAAATTAATCTGCTGTTTCCTACTTAGTCTTTTCCGCGGACGAAGGGAATGTTGCACGTTGATGTAATATCCTGCAAGACGCAAACTTCAATATACGTTGTTATTACTGTTCAAAGGAAACTATTCGTCGGTCTAGTTTAAATATTCATAACGACTCATCACATTTAACAAATGTTCTAATGCACCACGGTCAGCTACAACAACGTGTTATGTTCGTAAAATGTAAAACTGAAATTTCTAAGCAACGTAAAAACCTTATCCCCACATAGCTTCAGTGATTTAGAGAAAAAGTTCTGAATGTCTTGACTACGAAATGCACCAAGCGGAGAAGACAAACTGCGCGAACTTGTCGGCAGTTCACTGTTCGTGTGTATCTTTGAATTGCCACTAAACAAAAACTCGTGGACAAAGAAAAGTATTTGTAACGTGTTCTGTGATAACGTGCTGTATGAAGTAAGTGTTTAAAAATACATTCTGTTAGAAATATTTGTCCTGTATGGCTCACAAAAACAGCCAGTCTTCCATCAAAGAAACAACAGTAGCTTAACAGATGCTAGTCCCGACGTATCCTTCGACATTTCGACAGGACGAGGATGCTCCTACAATGCAATATTCAGGACTAAACTTTGTAAGAGAAGGCTGGTACGTAGTAGGAAAAAGCCAGCTACATTTTGAAAAAAAAAAGAGAGGAAGGATGGGACAGTTTGTTTTAAGAAACACACTTCTTAGAGTGAACGAAGCTTAACCATACAAGACAAGTACCAATTAGTTACAATTTGAGAGTGAATTTGGGATAACATTTTATAGGCCGCCATCCATTTATCAAACAAGATTTTAAAACAAGGTAATAGCTAACTAGTAAAAAAAAAAAAAAAAACAGTAGGCATGACGATCGATCTAAAATCTTTTTTTTTTGTTGTAAGATTTTAACGAAGAATGGATCGGACACGAAAAGGTGGTATTTGTGCTGAGTTATGAAATGGTCGTATGGCAAAGAGAAACGAGATTTGGCATGTGTTCGATAGCTGAGGTCTTTTTTCGCTCAGTGGGTTTGAAGATGTGAAATGGACTAGCAACGGACTACAGTGGGCGGCGGAAAACAGTACTATTTTCCAATAAAAACCACCGATCAATGTAACGTCACCAAGATTTTTCATACGAAATCCGTGTCTTGATTCCGCCAGTGTTTCAAAACCACACACTACAGCCAAATGCTCGTATAAAAACTTAATAACACCGAGTAGGAAGAGCTGGTGAATTGTGACTTTGGGGACGTAACACCTTCCTTCGCAGTGTTTTGATATTTTAATCTATATTATTGCTTCTTTATAATTCATTACCTGGTTCACTAATGCCCAGTTGCGCCATCGTGGTTCGAAACTCGATCCTAGATCGGATGTAAGATTTTCACAGAAAAGTGTTGCACCCTCTTCTAACATCTTAGGTTGCACCATTCGAGTTCAAGTGTTATAAGTACTATTTTAAGTTGTTTTGGTATTACGCGTTGTATATAATTTGCAACAATATCTACTCCATTCAGAATGCGACAAAAAACCTTAGTGTTCACAAAAAGGCGAATTATTTAATTTTAAAACACAAAACAATGTAAATAACTTATTATTGCGTAAAAATAACATGTATCTGAATGTCTTTAAGCAAATATGCTTCACCATATGATTTGTGCAAGAGCAGGCATAACTCTCAAATCCAAGCGTCAAATTACAATGCATATAAACTAACGGGAGATGTAGGAGTTAACGTAATGGTGTACTTAGTTTATTACAGTTGAATAGGCTTTGTTATGAGATACGACGTACTGACAATATCGTCATCGTGTTGCAACTTCCGACGGTTTCATTTCAATAAATATTAAAAGTGCTAAAATATTCAACTTGTGAAGTTCATTTTAAGGTCACAATAGATCGCAGGCGTTCGCAGCCGTTGTCTATACACTCTTGGCTTTTGAGTTTGACTTGCGTCAGGTGACTCTTCTTAGACAACTTTACGGCAAGCTTTGCAGTTGCCATCCTCTTACATCCACGAGTCTACCTAGCATTTACAAGTATTTAGAATTTCTTTTTTTGGCGAAAATTATACTGATGAGCAAATTCGGATCATGAACGATACTGAATAAAAATGTCTGATTATTGGAACTACTAAAAATCAATGTCTACTGCTTTCTCAAATGTGATAAACTTAGACATTTTATACATATGACTCCCTTCTGAGAGTAATTTTCACTTATACTAAAATAAACTGCAATCGTAAGAGGTACATCAATATTGTGTGTTACCAACTATAGTGAACAGCAATTGCATATTTGTATTACAATTAAAGGTTTATTAATCATTTTTATACAAAAATGATGAGTTACATCCCCCCCCCCCCTCGGCTTAGCCATTTCATGTATTCACGCCATATATCGTACCATTCTTCCTAGAATTATGATTACGACCCTCCGCCATAATTTTTTATCATGCAACTCAGTGGCGGAGCAACGAGAGGGGCCAGGAGGCCATTGACCCTCCCTGTTGGCATTCGGGGGGGGGGGGGGCAAGTTTAAACGCGTTAAAACACTTAACATCCTCTAGAAATATACGGAATCATTTAAGGCCAAGCTTATTTCAAACTCGTTTATTAACATATTTTCTATTGAAATCGGAAGATATTTTTACTGGCGCGCCCTTCACAGCTCTGATCTATATAACAAACGGGCGATAAAAACAGGGCCGAATCCTGTGTTACCAGGTCTGCAAATTAAGTTTAAGATTGCACTAATTATTTGAATCTCATTTCGATTATTGCCAGAACAGAATGATACGCAGACGACACGATCTGACTGGCGTAAGGGTAAGGAGTACAGTTCACACATACCTGTCTCACGACTTCAGGGTTGTTTGTGTGGGGTGAGTTTTGGAGAGGGGGGTGGGGGAGTATATGGCTGTCACTGGGGAGGAGATGGGGGGGGGGGGGAAGGATTGTGTTGTGATGACTGCTTGTCCTTCCACCTCTCCAGCTCCAAGGCCAGACTGCCAGAGTGCCAGTGTGCGTGTGCCACAATTCATGGTGTCTGCTTACGAATATCAGTAAAGAAATGTTACACGCCTAATGACACAAGTAAATTTATCCCCATCAGATATTTTAACTTTACACTGAAAAATTTGTGTAGTGCTTACTGCCTATGGTAAAGAACGCAATGTATAAATGTCAGTGCAAAATCAAATATGCCAGTTTATTTCAAATTAAGCAATTGTTTAGTAACATGAGCTATATACGAAAACCAATGTGCGTCATCTATTACTCATGACCATATGACAATGGCGATGCGATGCTTTAGGAAACTGCGTTATATTATTTACTTCTACACTATCAGAAACTAAGTATTATATATTTGGCCGAATAATAAAAAATAAAAATCTAATCAATATACTGTTACAATTTCTTTCTATAGAAATTAAGTTGGCTAGAACCAAGTTCGTTAAGGGATGGAGGTCTTATCTGAATAAAATAATTAATTATAATTCTCTAATTTTATTTATGATGATTACAGCAAAATTCTCGCAACTCAACTTCTCACAATAAATGACATCACTCACTGTTACAATTAATGACTCCAATTCAAAAAAATTATAATTACCACAAAGAAATCAATGAAATCAACTAATTAAAGATCAGTCCCAATAGACAGTGTATCAACCTATTCAATTATTTTATAACATATGCGTCCATATTTGACAGTTCGAATATTTACAATAAGATCAGTATTACACTTCCATTCGGTCCCACCTCAGTTCAGTCCATGTCCCGCCAGTCGCAATGTTCTAAGAGTCCTCCAAGCGCCCTCGCGCACAGTCGGCTTCACTCGTCGGTTTCAAAACCTCTCGTCCATTCAAGCCATGAACACCTCACTCGCCATCAACCTATCTCCTGTCGTCGTCCACACTTAACTACGCTCGCGCACACTCGGCTAGGTGATCTCCGTAAAAAACTTCCGTCCGCTGGATCGCCGCAGTATATATAGTGTTGTAGGCGTCAACCAGAATCTTCCCCAACTCGGGCGATGGGCTGAAGAGGCCGTGGCGCCGGCCAGTCTCGCCAGAATATTCTTGCGTTGTCGCCAAAATCCGTCAGAACCTCCATCAGGGGAGAGGGGCCGTGACGCCAGCAAGTTTCGCCGCTGTGAGTATTCACGGGTTTCCCGAAGTGGGTGGGGGACAGGAGTCAACGAGCGTGTCAGCCCGGGAGGGGAGGGGTGGGGTGGGTCTGCCGCTACAGTGCCGGGCAGCCTTCCTGCATGAGATGTAGCACGTAACAATACTTAATATTCAACGCATTTTGTTTTCACTGCTTATGCTTATATCCCTGGTGATGTAGTAGAGTGATTGATATACTTCCCATTATTTAAGATTAAGATATTTCCAGTGGAACGTTTATGAAAATCGATGAAGCAGTTTGAGCATGATGTTGGCACAAACATAGAGACATAAAAAAAACTGAATAATTAGTTGCAATATACATAGGTTATTAATATAAATTTTGGCATGATAGTAAATTGGTATCTACATGTTCAAAGTTGTTAATGACAGGGACCCATACAGAGTTTTATACAATGTAAATGTACACAAATACTGTTTTTGATTACTAAATTAAATATTTCTCCTGTCTTTTATGGTTTTTAAAATGTTTATGTTTTGCGTTTTTGTCAAAAATTTTGCGAATAAAATGCCACTTAAATGTTTGTCGACTGTGGTTCGCCAGACTGCATATGCAATCATTCCTTGATTCAATAACTTTAATGAAAATTAAAATGTTCATTAAATATTTGATGGTGTTAATTTTTTTGTGAAAAAAACATAATTTTTACGGAAAACAAAGTAATTGTATTTTAACTAGAAGACTAAGAAACGCCTGTGTGAATTCTTCACTTTGTGTTAATATTTGACTTAGTTTTACTAATATTCTTCTATTACTGCGAAATGACTACAATTTCATTAAAAGTTGAAAGATCTGATGATCTCTAAAGTAGATGCCCTTCAATTTACCTCTTATTATTTTTATAAAAAAAAATTAACACTGTTTGTAGAAATATATATCTGTACTGAAATAGCGAAACCTAAAACAAATAACTGAAAACACTGAATTCATTATAGGTAACAATCCTGAAGACATATTCGCAGCCAGTTTGCAGCATGACAACGACGACATAACAAATGACAAGCCTCATCAGCCAGATCACATTCCACCAAATAAAGAAGAAGAAGAAGGAGGCCTTCGTCATGTCCAGTATAAGTGGTTTAGTGTCTACCTTTGGCTTGACTACAATCCTTCAAAAAACGCTGTTTATGTTTCACTTGTGTCGAAGCACTACATAATAAACTTGTACAATACGATCCTCAAAACAAGTCTAATCTTATATACAATGGTTTCGCTCGTTGGCAGAAAGCAGTTGAAAAGTTTTCGCAGGCCGAAAATAGTTCCATTCATAAGTAATCAACAGAGAAATTTGTTTTGTTACAACAAACACCAGTTGTAAACCAGCTAAACAAAACACTGGGTGAACAACAACAAAAAAAAAAAAAACAATCATGTAACACTACGAGCAATTTTTACAATTGCGAAGTATTTGGCACATTCAAGGGCTAGCTTTTCGTTCTCTGACATATCAGGGAACTTTGATCAGTCTTTAAATTTACGAGCTAATGACATTCCTGAGCTTCAGCACTTCTTAAAAAACAAAAAGAATGTTGCATCCTGGTAAATTCAGAATGAAGTAATAAATGATATGGCACACTCAATCTTGAGAGGATTATTGAGTGAAATTAGAAACAGGAAGGAGTTTAGTATTATAGTAGATGAAACTAGAGGCGAAAGCTACAAGGAACAGGTGTCAACTTGCATACGAACGGTTAACTCGTCAATTCTCGAGGCACAAGAAGTATTTCTGGGTTTATATGAAACATCCGATATCACAGGAGAGAGACTGTTTGCTGTTATTGAAGGTGTTCTTTGTCATTTCAATCTGTCATTTCAAGATCTCAAAGGACAATTTTATGATGGTGGGAGCAACATGTCTGGCGCTGTCAAAGGAGTTCAGGCAATAATAACAGAAAAACAGCCAAAGGCACAATATTACCATTGTGCGAATCACTCACTAAATCTTGCTCATCAGGACTGTGGTAAAAATATCTCTCTACTGAGAGACTGCATGCAGTGGGTGCAGGAAAGTGGAAAAATTGTAATAAAGGTTCTCCAAAAAGAAAAAGAAGTTTGCTGGTTTACCTGCAGATTTAGATCTAAAATAAACCAATGATCCCTAAGCACTATGCCCCACACGCTGGACAGTCAGAGTAAAATCTATTACCAGTGTGATCCACTCTTATCCGGTGATTCTTCTGTTTTTGCAGTCTCTCGCAGAAAGTAACGAAGATGTTGCAATTAAAGCACGGGGTTTATACGATCAGTTTTATAAAGGAGAAGTGTGCCTAGGCTTCCGAATATGCCTGGAGTTGTTTTATGAGACTGAATGTCTTAGTGCTGTGTTGCAAAAGAAAACAATTACTGTAGCAGGTGCTAGTGAGGCAATAAATGTTGTCTTGAAGAGTTTGAGGGAAAAAAGGAATGAAGATGGTTTCAACCATCTATGGTCTGAGATGAATTCGAAGGTTATAGCATATGAACTTGATTTCCCAACTTTACCAAGAAGTAAAAATACTCCAAAACAGACTTCAGCAGTCAAATTATGCTGTGCCAGACTACCAGTTTGCATCCCCAGAAGAGGTGCACAGGAACGTGTACTTCGAACGACTAGACAGTATTACTGGAGAAATTCAAAGAAGATTTGAACAAACTGGCTACAAGAAATATGCTTTCCTTAAAGAGGCACTTGCAACTCAGCCAATATAATGGAACTATAAGCTAACACAAACGTAGAAGAAAAAGATTTCTATCTGCAACAACTAGGAAATCCGATTGAAATGTTGAAAAAGCTCTCTCCTCACTGTACAAAAACAATGGAATATGTGCAGCGCTTAAGGGATATGCACCCTGACACCAGATCTCCTTTTCCGGAGCTGGAAAAATTTCTTTGTTATCTTCTGGTCACACCTGTCACATATACAACAGCCGAACGTTCTTTCTCCATACTTCGAATGCTGAAAAGCTACCTGCGACCGACAATGACACAGAAGAGACTGAATTCATTGTGTATTCTGCATGTGTATGGTAAACTCACTGATGATCTCAATATTGAAAAATTCATAGCATAGTTCATTAACAAAATTAAGTATAGGGTTCATGTATTTAGCCAAAAATAACTAATATGCTCGTAAGTAGTTAATGTTTGGTAGGCCTATATGAAACACTGATGTACTTAATATGTATTCATATTCTCAAATGTTTAAAACATTTGTTATTGTTATCTTGAAAAATTGCTTTTATGAATATGGTGAGGTTGTGCTTCTTAGGTGTAATGTCGCTTAAATTTTTTTGAAATTTGAATGAAAATATTTTTTCCTCCTAGTATGAATACTAATTGTTTTCCATAGGAAATTGTTTCCTCGTTTTTAAACAATGACCTTATAGTGTTTAATTGATTAGTACTAGTACTTTCTCGGTTTCGTCTGTATAGAAGACTTTCATTCCTTTCTCACATTATGTATATGTTCCACTTAGAAATAGATATTGTTAAAAGCTTATCTTTTTTCTACTAGAAAAGTTTATTTAGCCATAGTGACCTTTCCATAGTATTGCATTTCTTGTTGACGAATAATGAAACTTATAAAGCATTTCTGAAGGTTGAAAATCAGGCGTGATAATCTAATGTAACGGGCCCTAAATACTATAGAAACAATACAATTTTGAAAATAGTAGGACTGGAGTTGTGATTTCAAATCCTATAAAAGAGCTCAACCAAGATCCACTTAATAATGTCGTTATTACTTATGATTTAGTTACTCCCTTGTCAGTCACAAATTCAGCTATTCTTAGTTTTAAGCTTAGTGTGAGAATACATTATTTATTTTGAAAAAATACCGTTCACGGTAAAGTGAGAACTTTTTGAAGTTGTTTCATCAGACATAATAACCAATAAATACATTTCATTGTAGACTCGGACTTTTGGTTTTGGTTACGGTTAATGTATACACAGTGTTTATTACTCACATGGCAGGGTTTACATTATCACGTGGAGGAAGGATACAAATTGGTTGAAAGAAAAAAGTAACTAGGGCTTCAAAAGTGCTCATTATACCATGGACGTCCTATACAATAATGACAGTTGTATTTTTACATGTCAGCATCATGTATGAGATGTTCTTCGAACATTTAAATAACACCGCTAATAGCAAATGGTCGAAGAAATTTTCCAGATTATCTTGGTTAATATAGAACACCCACACACTATATACAAACATATAAAAAACTTTGACATTCGGTTCGCTCTGCAGGGGGTGGTGGGCGGTCTTGACATTCGGTTCGCCCTACCGGGGGTGGTGGGCGGTCTGTGTTTGCCTTGGTCCCCTTCTGAGATCAAGAAGTTGCTGCGCCCCTGACCGGGCAGTAGTCCAGTCCTTACTACCGTCCATACATCATCCGTCTCATATTAGTATATAACACCCACACACTATATACAAACATATAAAAAACTTTGACATTTGGTTCGCCCTGCAGGGGGTGGTGGGCGGTCTTGACATTCGGTTCGCCCTACCGGGGGTGGTGGGCGGTCTGTGTTTGCCTTGGTCCCCTTCTGAGATCAAGAAGTTGCTGCGCCCCCGATGCAACTACAAATCCAAGTAGTTTCATCATCCTCATCATCGTTTGCATTTACGTGCGTTTTTTTTTTTTTTTTTTTTCTTCCCAGTTTCTGCCGCGTCATGACCATCGATTTTCACAGCTTCTGTCACTCCTTTATTAGCTGTCTATCAGGTGTATATTAAGAACTGACTGGCAGTAGCAACACATGTGTTCTTTTTACTAGCAACAACCTTCTTTACGTGGCCTTCTACAGTGTTAGAACGCATGCCCGCCGCGTTAGTGCGCTTGAGAGAAAGTACACGCAGTGTATTTTTCTTCATTATTACAGGGAATTGTTTGGAAACAAGATACCAGATTATTTTGTAAAACTGCAAAGAAATGAGATAAAATTTCATGAAACCCTAGTGTGGAATGTGTTAAACGAATGTAGAATTTTAACAAATAAGTGTTCTAGACTTCAAGACTTTTTAACAAATACAGGCATTTTTTACTGTGCGCGTACATTTCACGGAATGTTTACGTACTGGGTGAAGATAATAAAAATGAGTATACGCTGTTCACGGTAAAGTGAGCACTTTTGAGGCCCTAGTTATATTTTCCTTTCAGCCATTTCTTATCCTTAATGCACCTTTTTAAGTAAATATTGCCATATAAGTAATAAACACAGTGTGTACATATATTTATTATATATATTATATAATAATATATTTATTGACTATAATTCCAAATGAGAGGGCTTTCGAAAGTGCTCACTTTACCGTGAATAGCCTATAGTTGCTCGCACTCCGCGATTTGTAAGCAATATACTCTATTCGTGGTTTCTTCACACTTTTTGAATCAGACCTTGGAAAAATAACCCCTGGGTGACGTTTTTCGTTGTTTTCCAAATACATCATGCATAAAAAGCGTTTTATACTTCTGTCAACATAATAGCATCTTAGTTTTTGTTAAACTGAAATTTTACTTATATTCTATTCTGATAAGGGAACACAATGTTTCTTTCGTGGCCCCACGATTGGATTGCCAAAAGTTCTGTGAGGAACCAACTTGAGAAATTTCTTTTACTCTAATGAACTCGGCCACCACGTTGGTGCGCCGAAGTTCTCTGTAATGTAACAACCTGACAGAGTAATATTAGTTATTTTCAGGACCTATGAATAGGTGTACACATATAATGTCAGAATTCCTGTATGGGGTTAGACTATGTAATGATTACACGTTAGCACGCCAAGGATTTCTGAATACAGCATGTATCTATTCAAATTTTATGTCACCGCGTCGGACAAACCCAAAATTTCTATGAATTTTTTAATTTAAATCCACACATTTTATATGTACAATTGCGACTCTAAACATGTTGGTAATTTGAATATCTGAACCAACTTCTAGAGCTAAAATATGTATTATTTTCTTCTTATCATCCAGTAGACTGTGACCCTACATCACAAAGTTGACAATATAGAGAATCTAACACTTCAGACTCTTTAAGAATCAAGAATATTTAATTCCTTTGACAATATATCCATAATATATGCACAAATAATTAACAGGAGTGATTAAATGTGAATACTACTTCGACACTTGAAAGAATGAAAACGTATTAAATCAATAATTCCATCAAATAAAATGGTATTTCTGGAAATGAGAGTAATCTTAATATTTGCCCAAACTTGTAGTATGGTAATTAGCTTCGCTCATTTCCCTCATTAAGATTCACGGTTCTTTAAGACCCTTTAATGTTCTCAGTTTTCACAGGGAATCTAACTTCAGTGCAGATCAGTTAATATTATGTGAATTAGTATTTCTTTTTATGGCAGATTCTCCGCTCATGAATAAAATAACATTTTACATTACCATTGTGTTTTTCATATTGCATATATCCCGAGTTTCTATGTAACTTATAACGTATGCTTAAGTATAATATAAGGAGACTTGATACAGCCTAATAATAGTTACATATACTGTTTTTTCCATAGGTTGAAACTAGCTCTTCCAGAATATGTTCAAACATATGAGATATTCATTATAAAACTTCTGGTTTGCAAATTAAGTATTTTACCACCACACACAATGGATAATAATTCTTTTTGTTTCACTGAAACGTTTTATTCTTACATAACAACAACTTTGTTTTTAAAGAGCATCTAAAACATTAAAAGGCACAATAATAGTTGGCTCCTAGCCCCTTCACAGACTAAAGAAAATAATTATCAACAAACATGATTTTAAAGTGTAGCAGCGCTTTTCTCGTTATTTAGTTAGTTGAAATTAAAACAGTATATTAATACTTCTTCTCTTTTTCCAAATGCCGCTAACCAATCTAAATAATAAATTGTTCAGATTCCTTTACACCCAGGCATACAAATCAATTTTAATCTGGGCAGGGGTCTGTAGAAAAAATTATGTTCAATCCAACTTCTATCCTTACACTATGTATATATTATATTTAATATATTGTTAATGTAAATAAAAAATAGGGAGAAAATATGTGTGTTGGTAATGCCTAGTGAGAAAAAGTTCTCATCATGCATAATATTATAAAACTGAGTGCGGACGGACACGGTGTGCTGGCCCTTTAGTGTAATTTCCTAGACTTGGTTAAGTTTTGTTTGCATGAGGCGGAGGAATATCCTGGAAGTGACACTTCAGCAGGACTTCAGAAAAGTTGGAAGTAACCGTGAATGAACTACACTGCTCAAAAAATTAATTTGGTAATTTCTTCAGATGTCCATACCCCGATGACACGCATACATATTGAAATAACAAAAAAACACTAAATGAAGACAAACCATCTTCTTTGCAACAATTAATAATTGAAATTAAAAGTGTACTTCAGACATTCAATACACGACGCCATTGCATAGAATGGCAAAAAAAAAAAAAAAAAACAAAGTTGTCCCTGACCATACATTAAATGGGTATAGGTTGTTCACGGTAAAATGAGCACTTTTGAAAGCCCTGCTTAAGATCTGTTTGTATGCACGTTGCGTGTTCTTCCGTCTTATGTAAAATTTTCGTATCCACGGGCCTCATCACTTTCTTCATTGCGTCGATCAAGTAAAACGGTAAAATTATTAGGAAAGTAGGCTAAGTATTTTTTTAATATGCTAATTTCTGTATTTCGACGCATTAAAAAAACATAAAGCGATAGAAATAATTTAAGCTGTCACAAACGGTTACCTAACACTTTTTATTTGACGTTGAGATATGGAACTACTTTCTTCGCCATCGTTACCAACTTTACTGGTGCATGACACTCCAGTGCGCCCGTTGAAATATATGAAGGTAGTAGAAGTGACTTTTTTCTAAGGTTGGTTACAAAAGTGCTCACTTTATCGTGAAAAGCCTTTACTTGGTAGTTAAGCGTCTTAATAAGGTGTATTGCAACCCCTCGCATGGATGACAGCTTCACGATGCCTTCTCAAGTTTCTGACAAGGCGACTCACGTTCCGTTGAGGCAAACGTCACCACTTTTCCAGAACGGCGTCTTCAAGGGCTTGTAGTGTGGGGCGATTGGATTTCTCGCTCGGATGCGTTGCTCCAGTTGGTACCAGACGTGTTCGATCGGATTCGTGTCGGGACTCATGGATGGTAACTCCATTCGTTGTACGTGGTGCTCTTGTAGGAATTCCCGGAATGATGTTGGCATCACACGCTCTAGCATTATCATGCATTAGTGCTGTTTTCTCTTCCATTTTCTTCACGTGAGGAATGACATGTGGCACTAAGATCTCGTCAGTGTGCCGTGGGGCTGTTGAGGATCCATTGCGAATGATCAGGAGGTCTGTTCACGAGGCAAGACTTATTCCCGCTCACGCCATAACAGATCTATCTCCATAAATAACCATAGATTGTACATCTGTCGGATTAAATCGCTCCCCACGTCTTCTCCAGACTCGCAGACGACAATCTGAACGATATGACGCGAAACCATACTACTATGCATTCGTACAATGTAGTTCGGAACATCTATAGACGTGACCAAATTTCTTTGTTTAGTAACGACAAAGTGCTTGTCTAATGGCGAGATTCCTTTATTTCAGATATTAAAAACTCCAATTTTTCTCCTGCCGGGGGGTGTGTGCTGTAACAGACGACGAACTATTGATCACAATAGCAACACTATTAGGCGATGGTGTTACATTAGAATAAGATGCGTAAGGAGGAGCCGAAGACATGGTTAACACTACCAATGGTGGCGTTCGTGGACCTGCAGACACGATCAGGAGTATGCCATCATAGAGTCAGTTCATGTTAGAACCAGTACAGCTGTTCAAAATATAGTATTTACCTGTGAACAACAAGATTTCAACTGAACAGTTGGGTGTTTGAGACGTCTGTGCTTCTTTAGGGATTTGTTTTCAAACACTTTACCTTATAAACTTTAGAAACAGTTTTTATTATTGATCTGCGAATACAACATTTTGCTTTGTCAAGTGTCTTGGATATTATTTAATTGTTTTTTTCTTTAACCGCTTCGAATTCCTGTCGATTATTGCCCCGGCTAGTGATTGGTGTGCACTTGTTGAGCATAGCGCATTACGTTACTTCTATTTCGTATGTATTCCCTTTTGTAAAGAGAGCAGAGAAGTTGGAAACTTACTGGTAAGGAATTGCAGGAAGCAGTCCTGATCCTGAGCTCAACCGATCGAATTCGTACACGTTACCAGGCGAATGCGAGTCAGGAAAAAGCCGAAGTAGCTCAGTTGTTTTATTTCCTGGTTGAGTGTTGGAAAGTCGCGCCACCGAGTACTGGCGTGTCAGAAATCCACTCTCCTCATTAGTCTGTGACTATACGCATGTCTAGATAGTTCATACTGTTTGTCTCATTTCTTTGTTTGCAGGTCCTGTAGGCGTCACTTAATCAATGCGCGGGCCTTGTCGTGCGAGTACGTTCAACCTGCCGCAGTAATAAACTTAATGAATGTCGCGCTTTGAATTGGCGGAGTTTTGTCAACGAAATGGTCATAACTGAGACCCGATTTTGAATACAAAAATCATGTTTGCCTTAATTTTGTATAACGGAATATGTCAAAATTACTAAGACCGAATGCCAATAAATGTTTTAAATCGCAAGTATAAGTTTTGTTACGAAATTTGAGTTACAATTATAATTTTCTAACAGAGAATTTGATACAGTTGATACAAAATTACGCATCATTGCGTCATTGAGATGCAACTAGTGCGAAATAAATGGCTGAAGTATGTATCAGGATCGAAACATGCCAGTTAACCAAACACGCCTTAAAACTAAAATAAACATCCGCTGTTTTTATTTTCATTGCATAGCAAGTTCACGTGTATTCATACTGAAACATACCAGATTGACCAGTTAAAACATGTCCCAGCTCGAGAATAGACAGCATTAATGTGACGACTGCTGGTTCCAAATATGCTATGTATTTTATGGTAGGCTGTAATCATTACAGTAAACAAAAAACATGTACATTTTATCGTTTTGCCAAGGTAGTTAAAATAAAGAAAACGTAGATAAAGCCAATCTTGGCTAGTATGCTGTGTTTACGTTTTTAGTTACCTTTAGAAGTAGGGAGGTTGATAACCTTACCCGACGGTATTATGCAAAATAGTATATCTTTCATCTGTAGAAATCTTTTCCAGAAATAAATCTGCTATTTGTCGGAAACAAGATATTAAATTAGTATTTAATAGCATTAATTTTCCCCTTTGCAAATACGTAGTGTTTGGAAACACGTTTTTACCCCAGCCCATGTTTGTTTATATTCATTTTCGTGACACATGCATTACCAATGAAATTCGCAGTTGTCATGTAAAATGCATTTTCCTGGACTACTGCAGAAGTAGTTTTAAAAGTTAATTTATTAGTGCAAGCTGTGATATAAATAAATAAATTGGTTTCTTTTAAATGGGCTGACTACAGAATCAGCTGATGAATCCAGTGTTTGTAACTGTCATTTCCAAGATGCAAATAAGGCCAATCACTGCCGTCTTGGGAGGGCTACTAAGTCGGGGTCATTACTCATGCGAGATGTTATGTCGAAGTTGTGACATGTTTACGTACCATAAACTGTTGCTATGATTTATGATTATTTAACGAAACACTGTTTCTAGACGCCTTATTTTGGTTTGCACTATTTGTTTACGCCATCCTAAATAATCAGGATTACTATTCTTGTAAACACATTTCTCTTGAGCTAAAATTGCTTACGTTTTCTAATTTATATAAGCCTGTATGAATATTATATACTAAATGAAAAATTGTGTCGGACATGTGCCTTTGCAGCAAAGCTCATGTCGCAGGAAACCAGAATTACACATGCGAACATACATACACAGAAAACCAACCAAGAATAGTTTGCCAACATGCCACAAAGTGAAGAACAGAGATAACTCCGTAGAAGAAATTCAGCCAGTAAGCTCCAAATTAACAAAACAAAAATCTAATGATGGACATAACAAAAACAGACAAACACAGTGTTCTTCTTGCAGCTAAACGATTCCTTATGCGACATTCTGTATGTACATGTACCTGCTGAAAACTATTCCTGTTTGGTTTTATGTGTTTGTATTTTTAATTCTAGTTTTCTGCAACATAAACTCTACTACAGTAGTGTATATCCAAAACGATTTATTATTTGTTTCATATGTAACTTCTGAAGACCTGGTGAATAGTCGGAACTGTGGGTGATGATGATGATGATGATGATGATGTCACTATTGTAAACATTATCGTCAGCTTGCCAAAGTACGTACCAACGTTTTAAAAATGAATAGGTCTACTGCGAAACTTTCAAATGCCACTTCGAAAAATACACGACTCCTCTAAAATTTTCTTTAATTTAATTTTCTGTATTTTGGTCTGTATGTCCCACCTCTTAATGCTGTATGTATACATGTATGTAGATACATTGTAACATGTTTATTATATTTTAAGAACTTCCAGTATGTACTGGTACCCAAGAAAGAAACAAGTAAGTATACTTATAAAAAATAAAATGCTGATGCTCAAAACACTGTCCCTCCCATTCAGAAATCAGACATAAGTGTCCTCCCTTCCTAAAAAGGGGGGGGGGGGGCTGCGGTGGGTGCAGTGGCAGGACGCTTGCCTTCCACCAAAGTGAGCCACGTTTGTTTCCCTGTGATGTCACACACAGATCTTCACATATAGGAATTGGGCTGAATGATGCTACTGGCTGGCATGTTTTCTCGAGGTTTTCCTATCTTCCTTGCCCTTCAATTTCAGCGCTGTTCCGTATCTGCCATATTTCACCCTCATCGGCTCTCCACCACCTCCGTTATTACGAACCACCTGTGAACCTCTCTACTCCTTCCTTCTTAAAGTGACGGAGGCCATGGTGGTGTAGCGGCTAGAGTACTCGCTGTTCCATGAAGAACACTTCATTCTAAATACCCATATATAAATAGGCTAATGTTAATGCACCAAGCTCTTTAAATTGTGGTTTACATGAAGCACGGATTTTGGCATTAGTAATTATTCTAATGATATTTTTGCTATGCAAAAATCTTCATAGCATCTATGGAGTTCACCCAGAAAATTGTGCCATAGCATAAGTCAGCTTCAATATAATAATAAGAAATTATTTTCAGTGAATTTATATTACTATACTTAGAAATTATTCTTACTGCAAAGCATATGGAACTAATTTTCTTTGACAAGTTGGATATATGAGGTTTCCAGTTGGATATATGAGGTTTTCAGTTGGATATATGAGGTTTCCAGTTGGATATATGAGGTTTCCAGTTCAGATGTTCATCTATATTTACTTTCCTTGCCTAAAACCATGTTGGTTGCTGTCTAAATTATTAAGCTTCTGAAAAAAAAAAAACAATCTATTAAACATTATTTATTCAAGTATTTGGAAAATTCGGACATCTGTGGCATAGATAGGCCTGTAGGACACGAGGACGTTTTTTGTGTGAAGAGGAAATATTTAAGAGTACTTCCATAAATTAAACAAATATAATAAAGTCTCTACTAAAAAAAAATCAACGCTTCTTTTAATAACAAAGTCAGGAACATCATCAATACCGGATGAGTGTTTAAATTTCATTTTATATACTGTTGGCAGCAATTCTACCCTAGTTACAGAAAACTTAGTTAGTTTTAGGTGGTATTATGACCCTTAATTGTTGGGGTTTATTTGGTTCTCTTATTATAATAATTGCCCACGGTTTGTGTTCTTCTGGTTTATTTTGTTTAGCTAATATTGTTTATGAACGATTGGGTACTCGTAGATTATTTATTATTAAGGGTTTAATTAATTTTATACCTACAATAAGTTTGTGGTGATTTTTATTAAGATCATATAATATGGCTGCTCCCCCTTCTTTCAATTTAATAGGGGAGATTATATTGTTTAATAGAATTTTTTCTTGAAGTAGCGTTAGTACATTTGTATTTTTAATTATATCTTTTTTTTTTAGAGCGGCATATACATTGATGGAATTTCGGTCTTGTCCTTTAAGATAGTTTTTGAGTAACGTTTTGTTTACGAACTATTTTGTAAAAGTATTGACTATGTTAGCAACTTCACTGGGAGTTTTTATGTTGTGCGCTAAGTCCTTTATGTCAATTTCTAGATTTTTGTTCATTTTTACTATACTTTTCCAAAGTGTCGTTTTTTGGTAGATGTCAACACTTGTTAATACATTTTGTGATAATTTTCACAGTACTGTATAAAAGTCAGGATCATTTGAGAACTTTTGATATTTGACATAAACGTTTATTATTTAGACATGTTATCTTAATACCTTTTGATAACCAGCCTTTATGCGTAAGTCTATGTTTTTTTTTGTAATAGATTCTTAGTGGAAAAGCTTCTTCAAAATTTCACTTAAGTATATTTAAAAATGACAAACATATGTTATTGACAATAAGCAGTCTTTTCATACAGGACAGGCCAGTTTGAGAATTCCAAGAGACTGTAGACACTACTTACTTAGTTTTCATCAAAACACCGTCTTATCTCAGTAAAATGTTCATTAGTGTTCGTTATACTGTCAAAATCTCATGTATGACAAGATTTTGATACTTCTGGTAACGTAAAAGTACCTTATTTTTGGTTAAATTAAACCTTTACCTATATTATGCCGATAAATTATAATACCTCATTTATAATTTATATGAAGAAAACTAGAGACACAATATGTGTGTTGGTAATGCTGCTTAGTATAATAATAGTTCTTGTGCATAATATTGTTAAGCCTAGAGAGCACGAATGCAGTGCGTTTCCCCTTCGGTGTAATCTTCTAGACTTAGTTAAGCTTTGTCTGCACGAGGCTGAAGAATGTCCTGGAAGTATAACTTCAGCGGGCCTTCAGAAAAGTCTGAAGTATTAGTGAATGGACTATAGCGTGCAATCTATCCGTCGGCGGCTCGCCTGAACGTGGCTTTAAGCGGTTGACTCTATACATATTTTAACAGCAGGCTAATAAAGAAGTATTATGATTATGCGCGTCCGTAGACGACTAGGTTAAGTCTCTGTATAGAAACCCCTAGCAGCTAAAACCATTTTCGTGCCCAAAAAAAATTCTCAGAGTTGAAATGAGAACTGAAAATTTGTCGTATTTGGGCACGAAACGTTTATAAAATCCTTTTCGTGTTTAGATAGCACTAGAAAATATTCAACCTTTTTTTTTAATAGCGTGTTTTCTGCCGAACCTCAGCAGGCACTTGATGCGCCACCCTAATAATAAAATATAAGTACATGTAAATAGATTTTAATATATAGAGTAGTTTTTATTTAATATTATTTACTTAATTAATAATTACACATAGGATAAATGTTGAATAAATCACTGCCGGATTTTCGCGCGTGGGAATCGTGCCGGACGATGCCGCTGGTCAGCGGGTTTTCTCGGGGATCTCCCGTTTCACCCCGCCCTTTCATTCCCGCGCAGCACCAAAATCACCTCGCTCGCGTAGAACAGTGCACCGGCGGAACCACTGCACGCCTTGCGCGTAGGAGCGGCGAGGCGCTGGCTTACGTGGTGCGTGTCGCGCGTATCGCTTCCGGGTTTCGAATGCGTAAAAAGGCTACAATGGCATCACCATCATATGTTCCACTTTTAACTAAGGGTGCGTTTGCACAGTGATAGTAGCTACTACGATAGTAGCTATCACGAAAGCGTGTGAAAGTAACTGCCGCGATAGGTTCTGTTTACACAAACGATCGAGACATACTGTGATAGTTAACCTCAAAAGGGACATGTCCGACAACACTTGTGTAAATACATTGATAGGCCCTACATTTATATCATTTTGCTAAGAGGTTGGTATTGATTGGGGTAGTTACATATCGTGACATGATATTAACGAGTTGTAAACATATATTGTTCCCGTGGTTTATTATATGACAATAAATATGCTGCCATACTGTCGTGTCATTACTATATGAGGATATGCGTCCTGCCATACCTCCACATAGTGTAAGAACCGTGGCATATATTAACAGGATCAAAATAATTCTGCAATAGTACTGTCAAAGTGAACACATGTACACATTTGTGACCTGCGCTATCACGACAGTGATGCTAAATGGTTCACACTACGATAGTTGCAGGTTCTGCCACGACAGCTACTATCACTATCTAGCTCGAGGGTGCTATCGCAACGGTGGGATAGTAATTATCAAGCATCACTATAGGCTGTTCACGGTAAAGTGAGCACTTTTTAAGGCCATGCTAAATTTTTCTTTTCAATTAATTTCTACCTTTCTACCACGTTTTAATGTAAACATTGCAATAGGACTAATAACCACAGTGTATACATTTCATAACTCTGAAAATTTAAAGTTTGATGCTACAATTAAATACATTTATTAGGGGATAATGCCTTTTGGAAGGGCCTTAAGAAGTGCTCACTTTACCGTGAACAGCCTATATGGCCGTGTAAACGCGCCCCGAGATAACTCGGGAAGTATCGCTGCTACGTCTGAGCAGATGCAACTCTCTCTCTCTCTCTCGCGCTTGCTTGCTCTCTCTCTCAACGGCCAGGTTGCGTGGTGTAATACCAAAAAAGCGACAGTCAGCTGTGCTTGCGGAGCGGTCGAATGCGGGACCCTCCTCTCGCACCGTCCCTTGTTATTGATCAAGGGGCTGCGTGACGTCACCGCGGCAGCGCACCACCTCGCGGCGACCAATCAGTGGCGGCCCCGTCCGCAGAAGGGAGGCGGGTCGTGTCCCGCGTCGCGACCCACAACGACGCGACAGTAGTCGGTGAAGGTGAGCGAGTCGCGTTGATTGCGTGCGCTCGGAATTCGATTATACGAACCAGTTATGTCGTGTGTTGCCGCTAGACAGGTGTAGTTTAAATAGGTTTTACTGCGTCGCTGACAAGCTTTGTAGTTTATTGAAGGTTGCCGGTTGTGTCTGGATCTGGAAATGAACTTCGCCCTGACTGGTGAGGAGCTACGAATCTCTGTAACCCAAGGTAGTGCTAAGTTTTAACATGCATATGTGCAGTATTATTCATGTTGTTCATTTGTGTTCCACTACGGGAATACGCTGTGGTGTCTCGCTTACCGAGATAGTGTGTCAGAATTAAACGTAGGCCTGTATTGTTTCTGATTAATAATCCTTGCTGTTTTCATAGGATACTTTTGTTGCAAGCCCATTATCGATTGTTAGAACGTTTATAGGTTTTGTTACGGAATAATCCGCGCCGGCCGGCAGTTTGACTGTCAGTGCTGACAACTTGGGCTCTTTAGCTCGCTAGCCTGGCGAATGTGCAGATGTTTGGGCTGTAATAGGTTGAAATATTTAGCGTGCAGCATATCGAATAATTTTCAACAACTATTAGATAAAATGGTTTGAAATATTTTTATTTGCATTTCCTCTGTGCTTAACGAGAAAATTGAGTTGGCAAGCGTGTTTAATCACTTTGAGCCATTCTCGTTTCTGCGAAATTTAATTTAAGCTTGTAAAATGTATTGATTGCCAGATAGAATAACTTACTTGATATTTTTAATGTTCAAACACGGCTCATTTAGCTATACGGTGAGTCGCTGCGTTTCTCTCGTGCAATTCTCGTGAAGCATAAATCCCTGCTATCGCGGGGTGCAGCAACTCTGTACTTCTCGCTGTAATATATAGTCTGATTACAACCCAGTGGCTGTGGGAGATGAATGCTTTTATATTTTAAATTCTGTTACAATTTATTTCGAATTTCACACAAGGTTTTTTTTTAAGAAAAGTGTGAGATGTCTTGGATCAAAATGCACGGTTGCTGGAGTATGTTTTGCGAATGCATGCACATCACATATAGGATTGTGGGTTAACGCTTGATAGGAACTTAAAACTGTTCAGCTTGTAAAAACGCCCAAAATATTTTTGTAAATTTTTACTTTACACCACTTTGTACTTTTTACTTAGGATAAGTGCGAGTTTGCAATAATTCTTTACTGTTTTGAAGGGAATAAGACTATCGTAGTTCAGTTTGTGTGTATCATTTGCTAAATTATTTTGAGTGGCCAAGTATTACGGAGATAAGGTTTTGTGTTCTAGTTTTCTCTATCCAGGTAAAGGCGGTTTACGATAGTGAGACTTTTGTAATCAACCTTAGATAAAAGTATTTGGACGGGTTTCCTGAGTGGCATGCGCTCAGTAAAGTTCGTAACAATGGATGCGAAGTAGTTCCGTATCTTAACGTCGTATAAAACGTGTAACCATCTATCATAACTTAAATTATTTCTTTCGCTTTCTGGTTTTTTTTTTTAATGCATCGAAGTGTAAAAATTAGCAGATTTGAAATATTTACTTTTCTAATAATTTCACTGTTTCACTTGCCCGACGCATGAATAAAGTGATGAGGCCAATGACAATGTTAATTCTTAAAAGGCGGAAGAATACACAACGTGCATACAAGTAGATCGTAAGCAGGGTTTTCAAAAGTGCTCATTTTACCGTGAATAGCCTATAAGCCTGCATATAACACGTCGCTAATCGTGTGAAGCATGTTTGCCAGCTAACGTCGAAGGAAGATGACGGGGCATTTTTAATTCTGTCAGTATAACGGCGAGTACATTGGCGTCACGCAATAAATTCAAGAGGAATTGGTTTACTGTCGGTACAGTTAGTCTGTACGACAAGATTTCAGCGTGATCGTTCTTTGTTTGAAGGGTTGGAAATTTATTTCAAGAGACATTTTCGGTAAAAAAAAATTTTACGTTTTAAGAATTTATACTATATTATGTATTGTTTACAATTTAAATTCTTGTTTACTACAAATTATAAATACACGTCCACAGCCTTGCATTTTCTTTAAAGGTGCGTATGTCGCAATGCCGTCGAAAGTTGGTTCGAGAAATATTTTACGGATTGACGGATAGCAAAAAGTTGCCTTTCGATCGGTTGAAGATCGTGACGGACGGGCGACTGACTGATGCGACGGATGGTTGAGTCCATAAGCCATTTGTCAGTGTCGTGGACTCTGGCATATTCAATTCTTTCCCCATCCATTTCATTACAGAAGGGGCACTCGATGGAAATTTTCTGACAGGTAATTTCCCCGAGCCTTTTTTAATTGCGTGTAAAATACCCGAGTTTGGCCCACTGCGAAATAAAATAATTTACTTTGGCGCGTTTACACAGCGATAGAAATGCGCGATAGTTTCATTCGCAAGAGCTACTCTCGCATTACTATCGCCGTGTAAGCTGTAAGATTGTTACTGTCACGATATCACTATAGCGGTATCAGCTCGAGCTAGAGTTGATAGTAACTGTCGCGACGGAACATGCAACTATCGTAGTGTAAACCTTGTAGCATCACTATCGTGATAGTGCGGGTCGTAAATTTGTACACGTGTTCACGTTGACTGTAACGTTGCAGAATTATTTTGATTCTGTTAATACCTTTGGCGGTTCTTACACTATGCGGTGGTATGACAGGGCGTATATCATGTTGGTGTGACACGCAGTATTGTCAGCCTATTTACTGTCGTATGATAAATCACGAACAATATATGTTTACATGTGATTAATATCCTGTCACTATATTTAACTACTCCAACACATCGCTCAGAACAATGTATTTGCACAAGTGTTGTCGGACATGTCGGTTTTGAGGTTATCACAGTATTTACAGTGTGTGTAAACAGGACCTATCGTGGCAGTGACTCGCACGCTTTCGTGATGGGTACAATCACCGTGGAAACGCGCGCTAGAACTTGTTGGACTACGACCTACCATCCTAATTTATTAGTAACTAAAATGACAAAGTTTGGGATTGACTCGTGTTCACCAAATACAATTGACCATAGCAACCAAAGAATTCTTACAACCAAACCATACAGTAAATATATTTGTCAGATGAACAAAACTAACGAGCTTATCTGAGAGTAGTACAAATTCTTCAGCGAAAAGAAGCAACGGAAGGCTTGCAGTATAGGTGTATACTAATCGTGTATGTGTTCTGCTAGCAACGTGAACATAATTAACTCCACAAAGAAAGTTCCTTATCGGGAAGTATCCTAGTACACTGGCTGTATGCGATAAGCTGTTACGTAACTCTCAAATAAGCGTCATCGACCAGTTGAAGGTATACTTCAGTAAACGCAGCCAGGAATAAATCGGTTCCATTTAATATGTGAATGTGGGCGACACACACTCACACAAACGTGGATACCTGACCTTTGCTGCTAAATGCCGCTGCCTCAAATTAGATCATACGTGGCTTTCTGCGAATAGGTATCGTCACACTCGAATATTTTAAATCCATCCGTGTCCATGTAACGGAGAAATGTAAATAGTAAACATGTTAGATGAATAACAGGGTGCCTACTAATCAGCCGTCATGAAACAGCAATAACATTGAGAAGGTGGTTATGAAAGTCATGGGATTGAGTGGGTTGTCGTCACTTTCTTTATCGGTCTAATGTCCACTTCATTGTCGATTTACATGGGTGGTTGCATGTTAAGTGGTGGAACTGCAGGTAGTTTATGATCATGCACTGAACATGCGTTAAATACTTGGACAACGAAATTTTCGCACGTAGAATGGTGTTATGCCACGCATTCTCGAGGAGTCGTGAATTTAACTCCAAAAAAACCAAAATCATTAATTTTTTTTAAATTAGTACAGTATCCTGAATTAGCAGTAAATAATGAATCTGTTATCGCACATTTAGTGTGTCGTATTAAAGTTATCTTTAAGAGCTGTTAAATAAATAAACCAGTTACCTCAAGTCGTACTTGCAAGCATGATGGGTTTATATTTTAATTTTTGTCAGGTTACTTATGTTATGGAAGTTTAACATATATTCTGCTGCTACCATGCATTATGTTCTACAGTTTCAGTGAAGTCTGCAGTATCTTGCAAACGGAGATGTTTTCCCTCTCGTTCTGGTACCAACCAATTTCCGGCGCATACTTTCGCTTAGTTTATAAATTAAAACTTCACGTAATAATATAAATTACCGTTTAACTACCAGCATCATTTTGATGTGCTTGCTTCAGTTAATCATTAATGTAAATATCGTGGTTTCACTTCAAGAGATAAATTTCACACTTGTACTTGTGGGAAAGTTTAAAAGAGAGAATAGGAAAAAAAAACCTTTTTTGCTTTGGTAAATAGTAGGATAAGCCTTTCTGTCCTTCAATACAATTACATATACACCACTTTCGCTAACACAGTTTAGGAATGTCTATAAAACCAATGTAAATTTACTTTACTTGTACTTCACACACAGTTCTTCCCCTGTCATTTTATTTACAGTATATTTTTTTACAAGCTTCTAAAGTGTTTTAAATGACTGTCTCAATCTAATCGGGAGGTTAAAATGCAGCAAGTCTTCTGGTAAGTAAGTCAGTTTATAGACCTAACCAGGTGCAGATGTCTATTCGTAGCGTACTTTAATGATTTGTGACTGGAATCAAGGTTGTTTTTTTTTCAGCGTGCGTTTCATTGTCAAATTTGCATAATTTACTTATGCATATTTTTAAACATGTATTAATGCACACGTGCCGAGTATCGCAGGTAGTGAGCGAGGGCATGTGTTGCGCAGTTAAAGATACCAGATAATGATAATGATAGTGAAAGTGTGTTGGAATACTGTTTTGTTAGTCACATTTTTGTCAGCCTTAAACATTTCAGCTAAGAAATGTTTAATAATAAACGCCAAGCAGTGTATTAAAACTGTGAACTTAAATGACTGCTTTTGAGAACGAAAAGTAAAAGTTAGTGTGATAGTTTTTATATTTGGCTGATGCGTCGTCAAATTCAGAATTCTGAGGAATCATAATTGATTTCTTTTGAACAGTTGTCTAATTAAAAATATTAAATATGTATGAGCCACGTATTCCAGTAGTGGTTGCCTAGGTTCTAGCTCTTTTTTTATAGGCAAGAAAAAAATCTTTCCTCGGGATCACTTGTAAACCGAATTGGACTCGGAAATTTCCACCAGTTGAGAAACTGAATCCTAAGCGAGTATTTCGCTCACGCTTAACAGTTCGTGCGTGCGACAGAAACCACGGTGACGTAGTATTATATCATAAATCTGCTGTCCGCAAGTACTAATTAAGTTACATCACTAGCCAACACGTTAAAAACGGCCCTTCAGCTTCATTCATAGATTGCCAGCGTAATGTTATCAGTCTTGCCGTACATTCGGGGCGTGTGTCTCGGACATGAACTCCGCTGCTCAGAAACAAACCGTACTTTAGTTGATGTAATTAAAATTCTAAGCCTTTCGAGAATGAACCAAAGAAATTAATAACGGATAATTTGGCGACACCTCGGCTAGGACATTCTGCAACACACAAATTAACTAATATAGAAATGTTAAAATATGACTAGTTCTGTTTCTCGAAGTTCGGGCATCTCTTACGGGCGGTGATAACTATAGGTTGGTTAGGTAGATTGAACACTTCGAAAACCCTGCTGGGGATCTACTTGTAAGTATGTACATTGTGTGTTCTTTCGCTAAATGTAAAATTAATATTGCCAAGGGCCTGATAACTTTATTCATGCGTCGATAAAATGAAACCGGGAATTAATAGAAAAGGAAATATTTTACAAATTTGCTAATTTTTTCACTAATATGCGTTAAAAAAAGAAGTCCGTACATTTTGAATTCAGAGTTAAAAAATACTTATCTCAATTAGGCATACCAACTCTGTAGCATGCCAGTCAGTACGCCCGTGTTTAAATCTCTATGCAGTGGCAGCAACATTTTTCAAAGGTTGATATTGATAGTCTTTGCACGGAAGACCCAAACGCCGATATTCTTGGTAGTCAAAAATTCACCTAACATAATTAATTTTCTAGTGCATTTTGCAATTTATACAATCATATTCTGTACACGCTGTCCCTAGTATGCCTTGCAACTGGTAAATATGCGCGGCGTACTCCTTACAGCATTTAAACGAAATTTCAGTGCCCATTCCATTTAAAAGCCAGTTTGTTTTAGGGAAGTCTTCTTTACGACTTTGTAATATATTCGCTCATTTTATTATTCTAATAAAGGACACATGCTGGGTTAAAATTATTACAAACCTTTCAAAGTACAATCACACAGTTGTTTAAAACATTCCAAGGAGAAAAACCTAAGTTAAGGATTTTAATATATGTGCATATTCTGATCCGTGTGCAGGAACGTTCGTAAATCAGTCATTTTCTGCGATAGGCCTAATGGAGATAACGAATTTTTCGAATGTGTTAAACTGTATAACTTTTGGTTGGGCTTGATTTCTAAGCTTGTAAGATAGCCTAAAATTTGTGCACTAAAAATAAGAGAATTGGAAAAAGTCATGAACTGGGATGGACCAGAAAGGGAAGTGCGCTACACCTTTTACCTCCCACGAGTTGTATCGAGTTACGGTAAATGAATGTGCCAGACATTAGTACGTTGCATTACACAACTTTAAATAAAAGTTTGCTGTATCAAAGAGAACATGAACCCTTAAGTTACTTCTACACTTTCCCCTCCCCAAGCAGAAAAAAAATAGTTAAGCACTCTGCAATCATTCCAAATCGACTCGCTTCCTTGTGACGTGATACGCACGATATAGGTTGTTCACGGTAAAATGAGCATTTTTGAAGTCCTTAAGATCTACTCGTGTACTTGTTCTGTATTCCTCCGCCTTACGTCAAATTAACATGGCCATGGGCCTCGTCCCTTTATTCATGCGTCGGTCAGGTAAAACTATGAAATTATTAAGAAAGTAAATACTTTACAAATCTGTTCATATCTTCACTTCGATGAATTAAAAAAAAAAAAAAAAAAAAAAAAAAAATTATTTTAAGTTATTCCAAATGGTTCTCACTTTTTATTAGACGTTAAGATATGGAACTACTTTCCATCCATCGTTACCAACTTTACTGGGGCGAATGTTACTTAGCGTGCTAATTGAAATATATACATGCAGGGGGCAGTAACTTTTTTCTACAGTTCGTTTCTAACGTGCTCACTTTATCGTGAACAGCTTTCAGTAAAATATTGTCTCTAAAAAGGGCCACGGTTGTGTAGTAGTTAGACTGCTCGCCTCTTACCCGCGAGAAACTGGTTAGATTCCCGGTGGGGTCGCTCTGGGATTTTCGCGTGTGGGAATCGTGGCGGACAATTCCGCTGGTCGGTCGGGTTTCCTCGGCAATCTTCCTCTTCGCCCGCCTCTGCCCCACACACCTCGCCTCACTCTCATCGGCTCTCAATACCTCGATGTTAATAGCTCATTGTTTGCAAGATCAGTGCTTGCACGTATACGAATGTTGACTAATAAATGCTATGGGAATGACTATTTTCCCAGGAAAGGTAGAAGAAAAAAAGATTATGTACAGCCGCCTTATCTTACTTTTACTTTATTAAATTTAGTTGAAAATAAAAAGTGAAAATTGCTATTAAAATGGCATTTTTAGGGCTTCCCTGCGCAGTTTCCTCGAGCGAGTGGAGACAAGTACAAAGTGGCATCGCGTATTTAATCCATTGGCTTACAGGCTGTCATGGTAAAATGAGCACTCATGAAAGTCCTGCTTAAGATCTACTTGTATACAGGTTGTGTATTCTTCCTCGTAAATTTAACACTGTTTTCGGCCTGGTCACTTCATTCATGCGTTGAAGTGAGACTGTGAAATTATTAGAAAATTAAATATCTTTCAAATCTGCTAATTTTGACACTTAGAGGCATAAAAAAACAGGAAGCGAAAGAAATACACTTTTAATTCGACGTTAAGGGCGCGTTTACACGGAGACTAATTCGCGATAGTTCCTATCGCGAGAGTTACTCTCGCATTACTATCGCCGTGTAAACTGCACGATAGGTGCTGTATCACTGTCGCGATAACACCATCGCGATACCAGCTCTAGCTAGAGAGTTGATAGTAGGGGCAAGATAATACAAGATAATATTGCTATCACGGTAGTGTGTGACAGTGACTGCCACGATAGGGCCTATTTAAACACGTTCCGAGCCATGCTGTGATAGTTACCCTTAAAAGGACATGTCCTACGACACTTGTGTAAATACATTGTTAGGCCCTTCGTTTATATCCTTTTGTCAAGAGATCGTTATATTTTGGGGTAGTTAAATATTGTGACAGGATATTGACATGTAAGCATATATTGTCCCTGTGGTTTATTATGGCAGTACATACACTGTCATGTCATACCTATAATATACGTCGTGTCATACCGCCACATAGTGTAAGAACCGCGACAGATATTAACAGAAACGATTCGGCAATGGTACCTACTGTCAAAGTGAACACATGTTCAAATGTGTGACTCACACTTCACACTATCACGATAATGATGCTATATGCTTTACGCTGACAATTACACGGTAGCTGCATGTTCTGTCCTGACAGTTACTATCTAGCTTGAGCGATGTCGCGACGGTGCGACAGTAACTACCATGCAGTTTACATGGCGGTAGTAATTCGAGAGTAGCTCTCGCGATAGGAACTATCGCAGTTTAAATGCGCCATAAGACATGAAACTACTTTCCCTCCATCGTTACAAACTTTTCTAGGCGTATGGCACTGTATGCCCGTTAAAATAAATGCACGTAGAAGCAGCGACAGTGTTCTAAGGTTGATTCCAAAAGTGCTCACTTTATCGTGAACAGCCTTTACATCCCGTGTAATATATTTCTGTTTACAGATATAATTTGCAGTAAATTCAGTGACTTTGAGGTGTTGAGAACTTTTACTAGTGATTCCCCTCAATACTCTTGTCAGTCTGCGACCAAAAATGAGTTGCGCGTGCAAGTAATGTGCTGTTGGCAATATGAAATGACATTTTTTTTAACGATTTCCCTGCCGATGTGCGATTTTGCACCATCTTTGTGTAGTCGCAACACTTAATGTTTTCCATTAAACCTGTAAAATTTTCTTCCAGTATATTTAACAATAAAATTTGTAGACAGAAAAGTTAGTTATTTGTTAGTCAGATACTGTAAAAACAGACCTTTCTAAAAATCTGCCACATTTTTTGACCGACCTAGTAACATTGTTTTATTTAAACATAATTTTCAAAGCGGCACACTGCTTTTACTACATGCAGCCAATTACAGGAAGGAATATTAAGAATTAGGTGATGCCATTTATGAAGTTTTTTTGGGGCCGAAAATAACTATTTCTCATGCAAGGGATTTTGATTAGTTGCCTTTATCAAGAATGGAGAAAGAAATTGCACTGCTCTAATATGCACTTTTCTATTCAAACAGGAGCTATTCAAATTATGGCATAGCTAATGAAGTTTCATTAAGTTACATCCAACTTCGCAATGACTCAAACCATGTGACAAAGACTTGAGGTTAGAATAATTTTCTTTTTACGTAAATAAGTGTTAAAGGTTTTAGTGAATCTATTCTCACAAAGATAAAAAAAAGGTTAATTTTTTCTTGTCGAAGCACCGGTTTGTTGTAAAACTTAACTTAAACAAAGGCACGTCACTGAATGCACGATTTTGACATTTCGTGTGGCGATATCTGCGTCTTTGTCAGAGTATGCGCAAACGAAAGTTATCCTATCTAATATTTAGTTTAAGAAACGAACACGTAGAAGGGACTATCATTATTACCCGTGCGTTAACTTTGAATATTAAAACAATTTTCGCAGGTTGTCTTGTGGATATCTGCTAGGTGTAAGTCATTGTTAGTTTAATAAAGTTTGTCGAGTTCATTAATTTATGATTTAGCATTTAGGTTTTAAACTGGCAATCAATAACGTTACTGTACTTCCATGTTTATTTTGTTACTAAGTAAAAAAAAGTGGTATAGCGCCGTACTTTAAGTGGTATTACGCTGTATTTAACTCTAAAACAAGAGTAACACAGGCATAACCGAACTGTTACATATTACAAACGGTGATAGAAAAAACTGTAATTTCACAGGTTTCCTCCGAGGAAATTTAGGGCAGTACTTTTTAATGTGGGAAAGTTACAGTGAAACTGTGTGCGGGGAGAGAACGCTCCTATTAGTGCTTTCCCAAAAAAAAAAAACTATTCATGCTTTTTCGAAAAAATCTTTTAGTGTTTTCCCAGAAAATTTGCCTGTTCTTTCCGAAAAAACTTTCCCTATTTGTGCTTTCTCAAAACGTACTGATGTGGTAATTTTACGTACAAGTTCTTGAAATGCGGAATTTGACCACAGTTGTAATGTTCCAAGATCCCGTTATGATCGGAAAGCCTCTCCATCAGAGGCTTGGCTTGTTATTCCGTGGCAACGCAAATCCTACTTCTACAGCAAATATTCGTTTCTCGGTCTGACACTGTGTGCGGAGCCTTGATAGCAGTAAGAGGGGAAGGGCATAGTTTAAGCTTAGGTCAGATAATTCGACTCCCAAGTTCAACTGTTACCAGACTTTGGCCGCGGCGCCCGATTGTCTACACTACCAGCGCGTGTCGCAACCCCGCCTTCTGCCCCCAAACAACTCGGCATGTAGCGACAGAAATATGGTCGTTTGTGGCTCGATAAAACTGTTCAACAGTTTACTGTTGGACACTGGCGTACTCTTGCTAAATTAGTTGAATTCATTTGCGTTTTTCTAGTTCCAAATGATAGGGAGTGCTTAGGCCTTCAAATATCAACTTTTATTTTTGTCGTGTCGTATGGATTCAATAGAATGTTACACTAAAAGTATCTACGGACTTCACAGTTGCTCTTACTCAAACACGACGTCTAGAAAAGTGTCATGTACCTGCTAATACTCTCCAAACGATGGGCAACTCAACATATGCATTCATATTTCATTATTTATAATGCAATGTAAACGTTATGGCAATGTATGATACACAACTGTGTTCTTAATTAAATTGTATGTAATTTCCACAGGGAAGAATTTTTCTGACCAATCCCTGCCACGTAAACTATTTGAAAGACAGAAAACAAATCTGCTGTTCCGTGTAACATTTAATATCCATATTATTAGCTGCAAGGCACATAAATATTGCATCAATTCATGCCACTAACAGACAATAACCTAATTTCGTTGGTATTTCCAACGTACGTTGAGGTTAAGTAAGGACAATACGAGATTTTATCTTCACAATTAATTCTTTGTAAGCATCATAGATGAACGGCACATCACCATATATTCAATTACGTAAGTTACTCTTTCCTTCTACGAATTCGAGAAGAATAAACTTCTGCTCGTTGGTTATTTTGGCAATTTTAGCAATTCACTTATTCAACCGCGTACAATGTAAATAAACAAACGCATGCGACACAAGTGACGCTTCTGATTGGCTGAGTTCCGCTAATATTTGTTCCCGTCTCGCCGCAGGTTCACCAACATAACAAAATGCCACTCGTATACGCTTGCCTGGATCTCCCCTCGTACACTGAAAACATATGCGAGTTCCAGGGGTTGGAGTTTACAACAATTGTCTCATATACGTTGCGGACTGTGCGAGACGTCTCGTATACTAACTGCACTCGAACGATCTCGAGATTAGGCCCCCTGGTGTCAGAGCGCGGGAAGTGGGGTAAGCCAAGCAAGGGGAACGACATGCGCGCGCCGGTGTGGCCGTGTTATCATCTATTCCACAAACATCAGTTACGGCGGGCTCAGTTATACCCGAGGCAATTGAGGACGGACGTTCTCAGATGTACAGAAAAGTTGTAAACAGAGAACGCGAAATTATAAAGTCGGTCATTACATGTTGTGACGAGGATGCGAAATTATAAAGTCGGTCATTACATGTTGTGACGAGGATGCGAAAAACGGTCGTCTACGTGAGCCGCTAAATGGCGCCGCTAAAACGTATTATACTATACGACTTAATATTCATTTATATAAAACATCCACGCAATTAACATGCATCTAAGCATTCTTTCTGTGTGTAACTTTAGGTTATGTGAACGTGTGGTATACATACGCTTAGGTGTTCAAATTAAAATGCCCAGGGAAATCACAGTAAATCGTTAGATTAATATACAAAGGCTATGAGGATTTCGTCGGTTAGTGTTATTTCTAAACCTCCGAATCACGTGCGAATGTAATGTCGTCCATAAAGATGTGTCCACATAATTCTGGCTTTTGGCAGCACGGTGGAATCACTGTAAAACTTTTCTGTAGCCTTTACGCTAAAATAGTTTGTAATTACTTAACAGTCCGTAATAACATTTTTCTACAATTTGACAGTACAAGTTATTCCAGACGCAACGTTCATAAAGAGTAGACTTTTTCGCGAGTATTAAAGAATGTACAAATTTGTATTCCTATTTCAATATAGGAACGTAGTGTCGTTACTATAAAAGGTCGGGGACGTCCCTACGCATTTGACTGTTTCGTGAGCGAATGTAGGATCAGTACCATGGCTGTATGGGACAATAGTTTACCATTCGCACGTTCCCACTATTCGTATACAACTATATTGTAATGTTGGGAATATTGTATTGGGCTTATTAACGTCTCCCGGTTTTTTGCTGGAAAGCTTATCGGGAGACTGCTTACGAACTAACTTAAATTAACACCCGTGCCATGCCCGAGATTTTGCGAATAATATTGTAGAGTAGACACAGATTCGAAAAACACTATCGTTATATTAAGCACGTTTGTTGGCGTTGAAGTTAAGGTTACACGTTCGTGCTTAAGACGTTGCAGGTTCGAAGTCGTGTTAGATTATTTTATTTACATTTAATATAAAATATCATAGTATGACAGTTGTGGTATAAATAAATTAACTGTCGAACAGCACATGCAGAAGGTAGATATTATCCAGCGCACACTGTCACAAGAGCACTGGTATCTGTTGTTTACAGAAACATAGGTCTTCGTGTCCACTTCTGCATTTGCTGTTACTCGAGACACAACACTGAATGTTTTTATGTCCGCGTGTATACTGCCGGGCCGCTGTCTTGCCGCTCCGCTACAGACGGACCGTGCCGAGCCGCAGTCTAGTTAAAAGGAGGGGATTCGCGTGTCTAGACGTCTCCCGGGCAACAGTATAAGGTCTGGCATCTCAAGTCATGTGTTGCTGAACACCATCCCATTCGACGAAGTAAGTGCGTGTAATTAAAGTTCTCATGAGTGTAGAAGAGTGGGCGAGTACAAACTCGCATCTTGGAAGACATATTTTTTTATTGCGAGGGATGATTGCCTGAAAAACAATCCCGTTGAACGCTGAAGAAGACGAAGTGATGATCTGGAGGGAAACACTAGTAGTCTGAAGAAATGCCTGATATCCCTTGTTTCGTTTTGAGTTTTGAAATTTGCTTCAGCATTTCTTTTGCAGTGGGTCTTACTTTCATTGTGATTGTAGCCAACTGTAGATTGCATTTTGAAAATGTCATTTATTTAAGTCTGAATTTTTAGCATGTTTTAATCAGCACTGTTTGAATCATAAACATATTTCCATCTAACGGAAACATAATTTTAAGGAAAGTGAAAATTAGAAGTGACGCATGGTGCATGTTAAAATGCAACCGGCTTGTGATCCCAATTATATTGGCACAAGATGTGCAGTTCATACGAACCTGCGCGGGGTTCGGGACTCGCCAGCCTATTGTTTGAATACTAGGTCAACAACAACAATTCAGCAACGTTATATGTAGAATTTAAGTTCTCCAAAATTTCATTGTACGTTTTAAGATGCAAATTTCTCTGAATTTGGGCCTTCAGTATTTTTCCTTGCGAATTGTCTAAAGTGTGTGTGTTTTTTTTTTTAATAACCATTCATTAATGGCAAGAAAGAAACTACACCCAGTTGTCAAAAAAATTGAATTGATTTAATGAGTACTTAATGAAAATGGTAAGCTAAAGTAGAGTTGCTGGTTTTTCGCGCTTTGTGGAGCATAGGCCTGGTTCTCTTACTGGCTGTCCTTCCAATCTAGACGACTGCAATATGTCCACTGGCTCCAGCCAGCACTACACGCAGCCCGGCATCACGGTCTCTTCAGGTGAGGTGGGTTGCTGTATATAGCATCGAAATTACTTCGAATACGTCCATATGCAATGTTTGGAGACTCCTATTAGAGTAGCAGAAGGCGAGAGTAAAATTATAGACTGTTTACTTCTAGAAATATTAGTGTACTCGTTTATAATAGTGATAATGTGCTTGCTTACCAACCAAGGAAAGGAAGCACAGAGGTTGCTTGTGTCCGTACGATGATGATTCAAATACGGTTGTATCACGCGTTTGCCTTTGATCCACCAACCCTAAACGCATTCGGGAGACAAGGTTTTGCTTAAAAAATCAAAGCTGTAAAAATTATTTTATCCTAGCAAATGTATGATCGCATATTGATAGACTGCGGAATATTGTTACAAAATTTTGTAAGTTTTTCAATTGGTACGTACGCTCCTGACGTAATTTTTGCATGCTATTAAGGGAATTTATAAATCACCATAAAATGGTGCTGATAACAAAAACCTCGGGCCGAAATGAATTAAAAAAATTTCAGTCTGAGTTCTGCACACTTAGCCACTCGGCTGGGTGCATTTTGTATGGACTTTTGTGTAGCGATATCTTGCCGTATATACAAAATCGTGAGACGTTTATAACTTGAAACTAAATTTGTTTAAGAACATAAATTCGGTCTTGGCTCGAGACGAAGAAATTGTCGGGTAGATATGGCCGCATCTTAATTTGATGCTAGTATAGAATTTAAGATCTGTATATTAGTTAATTGTAAGAATGCATCGCTGTGACTCGTGTATCGTGAGATCATGGTTGCGAGCATCTGCTTAGTTCACAGTACAAACTAGGCTCGTGAAAAAAAATACTGGTATGTTTAAGCACGTCATATCCTGAAGGCAAAACTATCGTAACCTATAAGTTTTAGCAGCATGTGTGCTGGAAGGAATGAATGCTCATCACTGGAGACTTGTACAGTCACATTCTATTTACTTTTACTAATGTACGGCAGAGAAATGGGTGTAGTATTGCGAAAAACGTATTAACTAATTTAACATTTACATTTCATATTTACACGCCTACTTGTTTTTAATGAGATTTAATTGCGGACTGTTTTTATGAAGAGTTCTCATACTTCAGATTCCCTTATTGATAGAAACTACCTTGCATTCAGGTTGAGAAATGTCCTTGTGGTTGTTGGTTAATGTCTTTACATTACACTTCCCCACTCTAGATGTTAGGTTCAGCCCTCGGCCAGCCAGAGTGAACACAAAAAGAATTAATCAAAAAGAGAATATCGCACACACATGAACGATGCCGCTGGTCAGTGGGTTTTCTCGGGGATATCCGGTTTCCCCCGCTCCTGCATTCCAGCGCCGCTTCATATTCACCTCCTCGCTTCACTGTAAACTCCTTTCGAGAGCTTGCTAAGAGCCGCCCACACACCTACACTGTACACGGCATAAACGTTGCGCCACGGAGTATGAGACTAGACGAGCCGAGCCAGTAGCAGCAGGGCGCGAGGCGATGGCAGGCGCCGGATGTTAGCGGAAGGCACGTGCTAAAAAAGACTTCTTGTTTGTAATCACCTCCCACGACGGTCGCACTCTCCAGTGTGTTCAACCTCTCTCTCGTTCCCTCGCCACGACTCCTGCTAACGTAGAGTGGAGGTCGCAATCGCCCTCCGGGTACCAACCGACGTGGCTATTGATCGACGTCCCGGCGTCGACCTACGCCCTCCTCCCCCCCTTTCACGCTCAAGGTCGGCGCAGCCTCCCCCTCTCCTCGTCTAGCTTCATACATTTCTTATGCGCTTTCCTCGGTCTGTCTGCTGAGTGCCCCCGTACAAACTCCGCAATCCGCGTGACTCGCGCATCTGGCCTAGTTTGTGTCGAGTAGATATTTTGAAAGTACATCTGCATAGGGTATTCAGGGTAAAGTGAGCTCTCTTTAAAGCCCTCACAGCAGGCATGACAAAAATATATTTTATTGTGGCCCTTTGACGTTATCTTTTGAGTTATAAAATGTGTGCACTGTGTTTAATAGCCACATGGCAATTTTTCTGTTAACAATTGGCGAAATGATACAAATAAGCTGAAATGAACATTCGTGAAAAGCCTATACAAAGATATAGGGCAAGCCAAGCTTATAGTCTACATACTATGTGTCCACCGAGACACGATTTAATTCTTCCGCGCTGATTTTATCCTTCTGCACTTATACATAGTCTTCGCAATCACAACCGCTTGCAGAAAGAAGGAAATCAGAAATACGCAGTCGCACAGTTCTTATATAGCTTTGTTGTTAATAAAACTGTAGTAAATATTCCTACATGGAATGTAACAAAATTACATATTTGAAACTAATTGTGCAGTAGTGTAAGTTCTTGGAATATGACCTAAATATTCATAATAGAATTTTTTTTTTTTAAAGTTATGTTTTGAGAACATTATATATATGTGTGTGTGTGGCTGTCAGACCATCGCTTCATGTAAATTCGTTGTGAAAGTCTTGTATACAAATTTTGTGTATAAATGCTACTCATTTTTTGTAAGAAAATATGCAACTGAGACACCAGCATGGGTACTCATTTTGTCCTGGAAGTAATGAGACACGTCACTATCAGTTGTGTTCGGAGTTCATTAACCTCTTGAATTCTGTCGTGGGGTAGCCAGTGCATTTCCAGATTAAAAATATTGTGGCAATTGAAGCCCTTTTTATGGCACGTTTTTAAGGCTTCTGGCCATGAAAACATTAAAAATTTCCACGAAGTACCGTTCACATAGTAAAAGTATCTTATAAGTACTTTTGCTGCATCGATGGGTGCTGATTCGACAGGCGATTACGATGATGGTTAGTGCTAAAGACGGAATGAGTGCAGTAGTTGGTTTGTGTTGAATGCACATTTGCTAGACTTTCGCGTGAAGTCGACGAACTTCAAAATAAACTGTCGTCGGCTGTAAATACTGACGAGCTACAAAAAAAAAGTTAATTTAATATAGAACACAAAACAGGTGAACATGACCATGAATGTAGCATTGATGAAAATGAACATGAAGACAGTGATAGTGCTGAAGATGACGATGATTGCTATTTTCTCGATGCACTGACACGCCCCTCTCACACATTTGCTGCAACAAGCGACACGAAAAAGGCAGAAGAGCCGAGAATACTGGCTGCCTATTACCCGAAGACCCGAATGAATTTGTTGATAGTATTATTTGTTCGACCATCAAAAACTCTGGTATCTCAAGCACATTAACGAGATGTCTTCAAGCATTAGTAAACTTAAGTATCGGGAATACAGTGCATGATGGGTTTAACTGCGCTCTTCTGAAATTTTAATTATAATATAAAAGATTACAAATCCTTTTTTCTCTCATAACTCTAAAGTGATGCTATGAGCTATAGAGTATTAATGGAAAGATCTGCATATAGAATAATATACGTTGGTATAAAAATGCACTGATAGTAAACTGCATACAAAACGTTAATTCTGTCGTGTACAAATTTTGGAGACAGTTGAACAGTTCTTTAAATATTGTTACGTGCTGCAGCTGGGGCCGACTCAATTGCCCCGCGCCATAATCGGAGACCCACCTCGCCCTCCCCTCTTTCTGGAAAGATGCACTCGTGGCTGGCTGCACCCTATTGGGAATCCCGTGAATGCCGACAGCGGCGAGACTTGCTGGCGTCACAGACCTCCTCGCCTGCTAGAGTTTCCGATATGTTTAGCGACGACGCAAGAATGTTCTGGTGAGACTGGTTGGCGTCTCAGCCCTCCGCGACCCATCGCGAGAGTTGGGGAAGATTCTAGGTGGCGGTCTAAGACACTATATATACTACCGCAACCCAGCGGGCGGCAGTCTTTGATGGAGACCGTCTGGCGAGTGTGCGCGAGTGAAGTATTGACGACGACAGGAGATTGCGGGACGACTGCGAGTGAGGTGTTCGTGGCTTGAATGGACGAGAGGGTGTGAAACCGACAAGTGAAGCCTACTGTGCGTGAGGGCGCTTGGAGGACTCTAGGACACTGTGATTGGTGGGACATGGACTGAACTGAGGTGGGACTGAATGGATGTGTAATACTGATTTTATTGTAAATATTCGAACTGTCAAATATGGACGCATATATTATAAAATAATTGAATAGGTTGAGACACTGTCTATTGGGATTGATCTTTAATTATTTAATTTCATTGCTTTCTTTGTCGTAATTATAAATGTTAATTGTTGTCAGTTGTGAACAGTAAGTGATTTCAATTTATTGTGAGAGTTTGAGTTCAGAGAATTTTGCTGTAGTTATTCTAAATAAAATAAGGAAATTATAATTAATTATTTTATTTGATTAAGACCTCCATCCCTTAACGAACTTGGAATAGCCCACTTAATTTCTAGACAGAAATTGTAACAATATATATGGACACAGACGACAAACCCATGGATTGACGATTGATGGAAAGTTGCGAAAGATTGATGGGAAAATTGGGGTGCGGACTGTGAATGATTGACGGGTTGATGGTTAAGAAGAGCATGAAAGTTAAGAATGTTTATAATCCTAATACATTCAGTCTCAAGGGCCTGGAGTAATGGCATTTAAATTACGCCAATCAATCCAACAAAAGTTTTGGTAACTGCTGATCTTTACTATGATTAGTACATACTCATGCATGTGGTTGCTATTATTATGATGGGCTTGATTGTCATATAAATACATAAAAAAAAATCTTGTAGCATACTTGTACCTACAAAATAGTAGAGGTAGTTCATAATTTGCAGACGGAGTCATATTAATCAGCCTTCAAGAGAGGACTGGAAATGTAGTAATTTAGTGAGACTTTTGCATGTTTCCGCAGTACCCTATGTAAAATTTCGGCACAATATAAAAGGAAAATAAATAATTTATAAATAAATGTTTAATCTTATAATAAAGATTTAAGATTTGGCATACCTGTGCCTATAAAACCAATGAGACTACCAGAAATAAACAATTGCTTGAAAAATTAGTGGGTGTAACTGCCGAGTACCTTTGGGTACGTTGATAAACCCAAGTCGATTACTTCCGAGCGCCCCTTGAGTCGAGCCGGAGATTGCAGTGTGCATCCTATTCGAGCCGAATTCTCCCAGCCTCAAGCCACACAGCTCCCATTTAAAATACATTGGCCCTGAAAATACATAATCATTCTACAACGAACAACTGTGGTAAGTGACAAAATAACCTTTCAAGAGATTTTATAACAGTTTTTGAATGAACTTTTTAAATTAGAATATTTGTAGACATTTATATTACTTTGAGTGCATTTGATGTAAGAGTTAGTTTTTTCATTCGCGTGGACACAATTTAACCCTGGATGAGTAAGGTGGGGTCCACGTACCATAGTCACAGTGCAATACTTGTGCCTCACTGAAGATAAAATATTAAATTAATAATATTTACTCCTTGGTAAAGTGTTTCTGTGTATTAGCGTGTTTAACCTTGAATGGGCGCAATGTGATAATTATTGTGCTCAATGTAGGACGCATGCATCCCACCTTCGACCAGGGTTATAAAAGTATTCGCATGTATTGTTTTGGAAAAAAAATATGTACATTAAAAGTAGTGCTTAAGAGTGGGATGGAGATGTGCGTCCAAGGTCGAGAAGCGAGGAAACGATACGGGCGACACTAACACGCACGTCTGGCGCCTCATCGCTCCTACGCGCAAGGCGCAAGGCGTGCAGCGTTTCCGTCGTAACGCTGTACTGTGCAAATTACATGTGTAACAGTGGGGGTTTAATACACGCGATGAAAGACCACAGGTTAAACTACGCCAGTATATTTGTACTTTTCTCTTACTGCCTATGGAAACTGCATGGGAAAGCTTTAAAAATGCGATATTTGACCATTTTCACGAATTTTTTTAAATCCAAGAATACACTTAATATGAAAAGTAAAGAAATAGGGGCATAGATAAATGTTTTTTATCTTTTATGACGGAAGTCGTATTTGCAGAACATTTATTTACCGAGATACGCGTATTCGCGCAAACAACTGTTTCACAGAAAATGCGAGAGTCCATCCCACTCAACATGGGCTACATTTTGCTCGTTATAAATAACATCGCTGGGTTTTCCCCACAGTAAAGAGCAAGCTGTCAGTTTTTCTCGTGTTGCAGATGGCAGCTCGTCGGGTGGAGATGCGCGCTTCTCGCAACTAAGGCTCGACAGTTGCATTTGCGATTTCCAGATGGCGGGTAAACTGTGTGCAGGTCGCCTGCTCGACCTCCATTTGTGTACATGAGATGGCCAGCTGAATGCCTATTTGCCAGGCGCTGTCGTGCTTCGCTCGCAATGATCCTCACGTTGCACTGAATTAACTGCTATACAAAAATGATCAAGTCTGTAAAAGCTGTTATGATATGTCAGCATTTTTGAGGTCAATCATAGAGAGTCACTGCCCCCCCCCCCACCTGCGTATTATTTAACGGACGCACTGAGTGGCATGCGCAGCAAAGTTGGTAATAATGGAGGGAAAATGGTTCCATGTCTTAACTTCGTATTGTTAGGTGAACCTTCGCAAATACTTAAATTATATATTTTACTTTCATTTTCTACAATTCATCTGGCCTGGTTCCTTGTATATCCACTGCCTTAGTTGTAAATTGTGTCTATTTTGTTATTACTTATACTTAGCAACGTTGTGTCAATGTAAAAAAAAATAGAAATCCTATGGTGATTGTGAGTGTGTTGGGGGTGGGAATTGTGATTGGCATCACACGTATATTTATAATTTACGCTATTAACAGCCAACATTTTGTCATTTTCGATATCCTGAGTCACTGTCACCGAATGCGGAAGTTGGCTTTTGCCGTGTACGCAAAGCCAGAACTCGCAGCTGTGCGGCTAATTGTTTTCACGTAGATGTGCTTGCTTTACTTCATTTTATATTTATTTTATTGGCCCTCTTGAAGTAGGTGTTACTTGAAAGCCGGCATTCCCTACCAGAGCGCCTTCCCGCTTGACTTTGTGTAATAAAAAAAAAATACCGCCTTGAAAGTAAATTTGACATGGATGAGAACCGGCTCCTCCACCTGATGGATACTGGCCGTTCCAGGCCGGCTAAGTAAAGGAACAGACGACAGAGTTGTGGGTGGTGAGAAAAATATTTACAATTGGTTGTGAGGGGGGGGGGGGGAGTCATCTAAAAGACCCTGTCTTTTGACAATATAATCTGAAGACTACACACGGTCAAACGAATGTTGCGATTTATTTTCACTTCTTTACAAAATTAGAATTTTATTTATCAGGGATTTCCCTGAACAATGAAATTTAATGCCTCAGATTTATATGTAATATTCACTTAAAATTGCATTCTTACTTGGACAACTTCCACATAAATGATCTCCAGCGTAATTTCGTTCACATCAATCGTTAGTGTTAAAGTTCAGTGACGTCTGTTTGATGGAAACTGAAGATATCCAACTTTGTAGACAAATATGGCGGCGTTGACGACGTTTCGATGACCTCGTAGTCTGACTGAAAAATGTGGCTGTGCGACTGGGGCTTAAGAAGACGCGCCGGCCCTTGGCAGCGTCCGCCACGTTTCCTACATGTAAAAATCAGATTCGGATCCGCCCGGAATCCAGAAGGCATCACCGTGGCGGCAATCCGGTGCTAATCCCAGTCGCAACTGCCCCTCTTGTAATGTTAATAATTATTAGTGTTTAATTTCGTCAAATGGACAATTTATTTAATGTTACTGTTTCAGTTCTTCTCGAGGCAGAAATGTGTAAAAGGGGAGAAACTAAATTTCCTTCCCCCCTTGTAATATTAACAGTGCAGGGATATGGGCAGATTTGAGATCTTTTTGTGCATTAGTTTCTGTGGCATATTTTAAATCTAACATTTCCGTGCCAAGCTTTAACACAGGGTTTAACTTGCTTGGAAAAATGTAGTTTTTAGACCTGTCCTAAAACTTTTACCCCAAATCAGCGTTCCAGTGCGCTGTTTTGTTTATGGGAGAAATTTTCCATAGTGATCTAGACGAGGAGCTGTAGGTTTCTGGTGGTATTTAGTATAAGGCATTAAATATTTATCAGAGTTATGTTATTAACCAGATTTGCAGCTACATCCTTAGAATCAAACAAATGTAACTTTTTTTTTTCTTCAGTAAAGTAGACTAACTAAAGGTACGAATGATTTCTCGTTCTACAAAATGAACACCATAAGAAGTGTTTTCATGATAAAACTAAAGAAAACACGGGAGCCAACAGATTATTCAGTCTTGCAAAGTGTGTTAAATCAGAAACGTGTATGTAGTTAAGCTTTACAATTTTACTACGAAACTGTTACGTCGTCTGCAGGTTATCAGCGTGTTTACTTCTATAATCTAAATTTTGTAATATAGGTCTATGTAGAAGGCATGATTAGGAGTGCGTGGGATAAAAGTTAATGCTAAACTTGCTATACAGCCTGTTAACGGTAAACGGGGAACTTTTGAACGTCCTGTACAGTTAATATTGCTGTGGGCTTATCGATAGACCCAGCGTTCCTCAAATAAGCGACAAATCGCTGGAAGTTGAGAGAAAGGGCATGGGATTGATTTTCCTGTAGGATAACTGGTTATTTAGGTATTTGTGTGGAAAAGTCACTGTCGATACAGTAGCTAAAGCAGCGCATAAAGTAGTCACACACGAGAGATGTGGCAGTCTTTCCCCTTCCTTTGACCCATAAACTTAAATGATGATGTCGTTTAGAATAAAACGCGAACCTCGTCACTCCAAGCGAAGATATAGTGGCCGCTCTTTGGGCTCACACTTTACCTTATTAGTGGTAACTAGTGGATCTTTTCTAAAACCTTAGGAATATTACTCGTGTAATCTTAGTGGCGTGCTCAAAGTATCAAGCGTAGCTGAACTATAAATTTGTTATTCCTTTTTTTTTTTTTAATATGGTTGTGTAATGTGGCGTTATGTCTTCTGCGTACTAATATTTAAATTTGAGAACTTTTATAAAGGCTGTTCGCGATAAAGTGAGCACTTTAGGTATCAGCCTTAGAAGAAAATCACTTCTCCTACCTGCATATATTTTAACGGGCGCATTGGATGACGTGCGCCCAGTGAAGTTGGTAATGATGGAGGGGAAAGTAGTTCCACATCCAAACGTCAAATGAAAAGGTCACCATTTGTGATAACTTAAATTATTTCTTTCACTTCAGGTTTTTTTAATGTATCGAAGTGCGAAAATGAGCAGAAATGTAAAATACAAACTTTTCTATTAATTTCTCAGTTTTGATGGGCCGACGTATGAATAAAGTGATGAGGCCCATGCCAATGTTAATTTTACATATTGTGGAAGTATACACCATGCGCATACAAGTAAATCTTAAACATGGCTTTCAAAAGTGCTCAGTTTAACGTGAATAGCTTGTATTAAGCAAGTGTGTAGTACTTTTGTGTATTTAGAGTTGGCATTCTAATGCATTTCTATTAACTTTTCATTATTTATCGTAAGCATTTATGGTCTGATTCTGACAAGACCCACCCAACGAAGTCTCTTTACGCACGCTTTCGAGGATTATTCAGACAATACTTGAAACAGTTAAGAAAATTGGTAATGCAAATACGGTTTCTTAATTCTCAATGTTTCAGCTGAAGTTGAGACAGCACTACAGTCTTTCGTAAGCCTGCAAATACCGAAGCCAGTAATAGTTGATTCTCATAGATTTACACAACAGGCTACACGTCACAAGCAATATCGGTTGGTAAGAAAATATCTTCAGTTCTTTTTTTAAAAGCTAAATTTGCTAAACTTGCTGTGCGAGGTCCGTTCCAGAACAGAGTATTGCTAGATATTCTGGAAGAAAAGTTACAGAGGGTGAGTAGATGGATAACTCGGGTCGTAAGAAAGCATGCGTGTTTTCGTGTTGCTGTCTGTGCTGCGCGGTTGGCATGCTTGGAGCAACTGTAGAGAAAATGTTAGCTACGAGCTTCGTAAATCATCCTCTCCGCGAACACGTGCCAACCTCCTTCCAGCCACACATTGGCCACATGGGCGTGTCACGTTTTACAGATTACTCCCTAGAAAGCACTCTCATTTAGTGAAAGAGCTCTTTTTAATGCTATGTATATCTGGATTTCTGAGCATTGCACTTTTGTAACTAAGTAAACCTTGCACACCAGTGTTATGTATGTTAGGGTGTGGCCGGTGTATCAACCCAGAACACAACATCCTTCCCAACCATGCTTCTAATTCTATCACACTCAGGATCAGGAAAGAAAGGGAAGACTATCTCAATTCATCAAAACACATAAATAAGAGTTAAATGTTTATTAAAATTATACATTTCTCTGTCAGTGATTGGAGAAATGGCACAACCTCTACATTTAAAATACTCTTTTCAATTCCTCTTTACTTTGGTACTTTAGCATAGACGTGTAATTTTACCCAAAGCACTAGGTCACTCCATTCAAGAGCACACATTCAAACATGTATACAATTTCATTAAAAGAATTTTGCACAATAATGCTGACAGAAATCCACACTCACAGTATTTCACCCTTGTCTCGTCACAGAAGACGAATATCAAAATTCTTAAATTTATACTCTCTCTTCCTCACTTTGACGGCATAATACGTCCCGATCCTCTAAATATCGGTGACTTCCACAAACCCCGTCCAAAGTTGAAGAATACGTGGCCGTCCCCTCTCGAGATCTGGAATGTACTTCATCTTCCAACTGACCGTTCTACGACCCACTCTTACTCTAGGATCCGCACACAGTTCCTACTCAATTGCGGAAAGATAATCAGTGATTCATAATTTCAAGTTCGAGGCATTACTCCAAAAGGGCGTACACTTCTCATTGTGGCTGCGGATAAATCAGTCCACACTTGGCTACAACTTTATTTCTCTCGTCCAGCAAAAACTCTAGTCCCGACACCAAGAGAAAATTCAGCTGAGTTCCACACGCAGATCTTGCAAAAGTCCTTAAGTCCTACCTTCTGCCGAATTATTTGTCTCACGCAAGATTGGACGAAATTTCTCTCAAGTTCCCTTGTGGTCTCCAACACGAAAAGTAATCAGTCCCACATATGCGTAAAAACGACAGTCCATTCCTATCCTCGCTAAATGGCAAACTCCCCACTAGCATCATCGCCTCGCAGTAGGATACTATATATCTTCTCTCCTCGCAGATGTGTACCCAGCCTCCTTGTCTGGCTGACCACTGCTCTAAGCGAAACCACTCGGCGAAGTTCTCCACGAGACCTGCCATTTCACATCACTGGAACGCTACTCCCTCAGCGCGGGGATGGATCGGTCCCCTGTGAGAGACCTTGGCCACCCAGTCGGTTCTTAGTTGTGGAGGTAAAGAGAAGCTAACCCTCCTCTCCACACCCATGAAAAATATTTAATTGCTGCGGAGCAAACAATAGTACAGGTATCCCAGGGTAACGCCTGAAAGCTGTTTCCAATTCTGAATTTTACCTGCCTGTACTGGGCAAAGGTAGGTGGTGAAGTTAAAATTAAAATGAATTTAATCAGCGCGGAATTTTGAAATTCAGGACTTTTTGATGTGCTGTCGCGAGCCCCCTGTAAGAGGGCTAGCTACAGTTGGGTAAGGATAAGCGGAATTTAATGCCAAAATAATTTATAGTAAAACGATAAAAAAGTTCCATCCAATGACTGGAGGGGCGTAGGTTTCTCCACGAGACTCTCCCCAGCAATCGTATTTATACACGCCAATCTCCCTTTCGTCGCCACGCCCGGCACACCTGAGACCATAGCACAGTGCACTCTTTACCCCACCAGCGTACTTTTTATTCACGAGCACATTAAAAATCGCAAAATAATCCGCCAATGACAAATACGGCGCCTTCTAAACCCCTGGCAGCACCTCGCCACCACCCGCAATACACAGATGCACAGCAGGTAGACTAGACAAGGTTAGTGTGTTCAAAGGCGCGGAAGGCTGAGTCCGAATTCGCCTGAAGTACATACTTGTGCGTACCTGTCGACGGAAGTAACGTAAGTGCTGTCCAAACTGCAAGTGAAGTATGTAAATATACATGTAACCGAAGTTGTATACTTTTCGCATACTTGCGGAATGTGTGCCGCCATTTTGAGAAGCTATTTGAAGGTTACAATTGATTTCCGACATAATTATTTGATTTAAAGTTTAATAGGGTGTCATTCCTACTTCGTAGACATAGAATTTTGAACTGAATGAATAATTATCGCAAGTTTCGCCTTAAAGGTCTAAGCAATAAATTCGTATTAGGCCTAAGTTCCTAACCTGCAGAAGTTAATATAAAAAAGCAATCCAAACTGCACTTCCATACAATAATGCAAGGCAAATAAATGCTAATGTAAGTCAAATTGAAATATTATTTAATACTCTATTAACCCCTAAAACCTTCGGCAATTATCAAATCCTTAGTCGGAATACATGAGCATTTAAAATGGTTAGTTGGCTAATAACTGGCTCCGAAGCCACCAAGACTGCATGTCCAAATTCATCAAGCTTGGTGCCAAGGGTAAGTGAAGTACGCAAGGATGAAAGTACACAAGTATATACTTGAGTTCGGACACGGCCTGAAATACACAACATATTGTAACAAACCTTTACACTCCATCGTAAGTGACGGAACCCACTGTCATAATGTTTAACATTACAAACTTTGTTACTCTATTTGCGAACAAAAATTAATTTAATATTACTCGTAATGTGCTTTAAGTAAAATTTGCAATCTAAACACACTTAACTTTTGTAGCAAGTTAGATTAGCTTTACATACAATTTTGAGGCCAGAAATTTAAATGTGCATCCCCCCCCCCCCATGCTTTATCGTATGTGAATGGTTGGGTTGGTTAAAATGTTCTTTGGCATAGCTGAAATATTAGGAATAAGTTTCTCTACATTTTCTTTAATAGCTCAGAAACATTAAGGAATGTTATGGCGATAACAAAAACTCTTCTCTGAAACAATGTGTGTGTACCTAATGTACTGTTAATTTTAATAACCACTTTCTTAAATGTTTACACTAACGAATGCAAAATATAGTGTGAAATATTATAATGACGTGATCGTTATTCCATTTATTTGGATAACGTGGCACTGAATCATTTTTCTGGCGAACCAGAAAGTTGTGAATTAGCGAAAATTTATCGAAGTTTGTTGGGTCCGTTTATGAGAAGCCTCTCATAGTGCGCTCTTAAAGCTGAAACTGAAAGTATTGTATAGAATTGTTTAAAATTAAAATGGCGAAATAAAACTGTAGCGTGACAACCTTCATAGACTATATGTATATTATTTTAGTAACTTCTAATTAAACACACTAAATTTAATGTAGTACTCTTGCGAATGTCCGGCTAAAACTCGCGGTAATAAAATGGCTCCTGGAAAATTCAGGAAACCTGAATAAAAAATAGAAAAATAAATACTTGCAGTACTCCGATTTATTCTTCTTATACTGTATCCAAAAGCCCTCGATATTTTTCAAACCTTTTACATTAAGTGCAAATAAAACTACTTCCTTTTTTATTCAAAATTATTTTCATGCCATATATCAACAACAAAACTGAGGAACTACAGATTTCAAAATTACTGTATCTAAAGGAGGTTAAGGTTTTGAAGAAATTTGTTTCAGCTGAAGAGTCTGGCAATCTTCCATCACATTTTAGTAGTTTGACAAAGTTGCTTCGAGTAATATAATTGGTGCTGCATTTTGTTCACAATTGCAGTAACTTTCCTGCAAAACGCTTAACTTGATACTTTACCATGTCGTGAGTTAGACAATTTCCTTCATGTTCTGTTGCGTGTGCAGTCTGTGGCGTTCAACAGAGAGCTTATTTCTGTGCGGAAGGATAATCTTTCCCCCCGATTCTAAAACTCATTCCCGTTGTTGATAATGCAGGTCTGTTGAGGGTGGGCGGTAGACTCCAGCACTCTTGACCTCCCATTCGATCACAAGCATCCAGTGCTGCTCTACAAGACCCACGTGTTGACCGACCTCATCATTGGACACTACCATGAAAGGAATCAGCACCCTGATATTTGTACGTTGCAGGGCATTCTGAGGGGAAATTTTTTTTAGCAATTTTAAGATAAACATGGAATCACACTGAGACTGCACTGTAGTGTGTGCTGTTTAAGGGCAAAACCATAAGTATGCACACCTCTAATGGGCAATCTGGCCACCACGAGGGTTCAACAGGTGAAGCCATTTGCTAAGATATAGGTGGATTATGCAGGGCCCATTCTGATAAAGGCTAGCAGAACTCGCTAGTTATCAGTGTTGAAGACCTATCTTTGCATGTTCATGTATTGTGCCACCAAGGCAGTCCATGTTGAAGTTACCTCTGACCTATCCACTGATGTTTTCCTGGCTGGTTACAAACGTTTTGTTTCTTGTCGAGGAAGGTCTTCCGAGAAATACATTGACTGTGGGACGAAATTTGTCGGGGCCCTCAACTACCTAATGGAACTCCAGCAGCTTCAAACATCTTCCTCTCGCCAGAAAAGGATTGTAGATTCATTCACACCCGTTGGTCACGTGGCCCTTCAACCCGCCTGCAACCTCTTACTTTGGAGGCTTGTGGGAGACAAGGGGCAAGTCCTTTAAAACCCACTTGGTACTTATCATTGTGGAACAAATCCTAACCTTAGAGTAGTTGTACACTGTCGCTGTGCAGGTGAAAGCTGTCCTAAACTCCAGACCCTTGTGCCTTCTAAGTTTGGATCCCAGTGATTTTGTCACTCCCTTACCCCAGAACACCCGACACTTGAGCCCCTTGTCGCTGTGCCAGGACTCAATCATGATGGCATCAGTCTAAACAGGCTTAAACGCTGGCAGCCGGTCGAGCGGCTACATAAAAACGTCTGGCAGTGTTGGCACCGCGAATATCTCCATAGTCTCCAGCAATTTTCGAAGGTTCAAAAGCCAGGAGCAAGCTTCGTCGCTCCCAATCAACTTGTGTTAAGGCTGTTGGACACAAAAATAATTTATATCTGATTATTATGCCTACATATAGGTATCTTGCAGACTAGCTTTTGAGCCAAAATTATAATCGCTACAACTTATAATTTAAGAGCTGTAGGTTCTTGAGGTTGTTTTTTTTTTTTTTTGACATTTGCTGCAGCAGCTTTCTGGAGAACCAGAAGAGGAAACTGGTTAATTTTGGGATAGCATGAGAACTTTATCCAAACTATTGACTGATGTGATTCGAAATTCTCAAAATATTGTCACTTTGTAATGTGCACGATGTAAAACAGGGTTTTTTTTTTCGCATCCATGAAAAACAGTCATAATTTAAAGAGAAATAATACACTCATGAAGTAGCTACATCAATATACTTTCAAAACAAAATGCAAAAATTTCGGTTATTTTATTATAGCTAAAAGTTGCTACAAGAGGATTGCATGTTTTCTTTACGCCTTGAATCCCACAATATCTCGGATGTAACCAGTCACACCTGGCGCCAGGGAGTCTGAGGGTGTCTGGCAGGGTATTACCTCTCCCTCCTGTGTGCGCAGCTGGACGGACCAGCTCTTTCTCTCAGGGTTGCCAAACCTACTCTCTCCTGATGATTGAAATTTCTTACCTGGCTAGTATCGCCCACGCCGGTTCCTTCCCTCAAGTGAGGTGCTCTTTGAAATTGTGTCGTACGGTTGTCTTCGATTGTGAATACTAGTTAATATTTTTGCACTTTTTGAATATATAATTTTACCATTGTATTTAGTGAAACGTATTACCTAATTATACGAGAAACGCTACTTTTTTTTGTGTGCAATGGCTCCGCAAAAATTCAAGAATGGCAGGCGTTACATAAAAACTAAAAGGAACAAACGTTCCCAAGCGATGAAGAGATTTAATGCTGCTCAACGATCATCACGACAAAATTTTGTAGGGAAACAAAAGTCTTGCTTCACGCCTTGTTAGTTTAACTGAAGGCCAAAGGAAATATTTCATTTATGGATAACATTAAGAGAAACGAATCGATGCTATTGGATTATCCATTTCTTGAAACGTAGGTGCAAACCAAAGCGATAAGCGGAAGCTAGACAAATCCTGGAAGAGAAGACACGACGCAGGATGGGAACTACCCTTTAGCACCAATGAGAGTAGGATAGCGCTCATCCAACACCGCTCTCTGCATAGTCTGTGTTGGCTCACCCCGTAGTGGAGAGAGTTTGCCCCGCCCTCGGAGTGGAGAGATCTGGACACTCTTGGCATAGAGGTCTTGAGAGTCGATGAGGGTGAAACGAAGGGGTATGGAGCAGCGTCGGAATGCAAGGCGGGGGAAACGGGAGATCCCAGAGAAAACCATCCGAGCAGCGGTATCCTCCTGCACGATTCCCACGTGCGAAAATCCGGGAGCGACCCCGCAGGGGATCGAACACGGTTCGCTAGGTGGGAGGCGAGTAGTGTAACCACTACACCACGGTGTCTCCGTCCCGCACTCGTATTCTGTACTAAACAAAAGTAAATACACTATATGATATTCACGGTAAAGTGAACACTTTTGAAAACAGTCTCATTTGGAATAGTAGTTAATAAATATACTATTTTATTTTAACCTTTGACATTAACGTAAGAGTATGGTGGAATATACACACTGTGTTTATTACTTACTTGACAATATTGATTCTAAAAGGTGGTTAAAGGATAAATATTGGCTGAAAGAAAAAAAGTAACTAGGGCCTTATAAATGCTCACTTTACTGTGAACTTTACTGTGAATCATGCTGCCAAGTTTTGGTTTTTATGATCGTCCTTAGTAGTGTTGTCTCTTGTAGCGAGCTTCCTTGTATCACCTCTTCTTTTATCTTAGATTGTTTGTCATTATGCCACTAAATTATAGTCTGCACAGTCCTTCTGCTTCTTCCAATTATACTAGCAATTTCAGAACATGATTACGTGTAAGATATTGGGAGACGACCGTTTGTCTTCCACTGAAGTCTCCTTCCCTTCGCGGCCAATTTTGCTGTCCCACTGTCGTCACATCTTGTCACCTGGTGTATTTAAGATACGCCACGTGACTATAGTCAATTCGCGGTTCCTTAACTGTTTTGTTCAAACCTTTGAAAAATAACTTCAAGTATTACGTGCTTGGTTGTTTACTAAATATGCGATGTAACACAGGCGTGTTTTATACTTTCGTTAATGTAAACGTACGTAAATTTTGGTAACTAACAACTTTTATTAATATTTTATGTATAAACTAGAATATTTCGTTTATAATTAATACAAATAAGAAGTGATAAAATAGGTGTGTTGGTAATGCCTAGTAAGAAATAGTTCTTAGTCAGTATTATTAAACTCGGAGCGCACGAATGCGGTGCGTTGTCCCTTTCGTGTGATTTTCTAGACTCCATTAAGTCTAAGCTTTGTTTGCATGAGGCGAAGAAATATCGTGGAAGTAGAACTTCAGCAGGGCTTCACAAAAGTTGGAAGTATCTGTAAATGGAATATACACAGGTGTTAATTTTTATACAGGTCTATTGGATATGCTCTTATTTTGTTTATAACTTCTCCAATATACCTACTAATACTTTTCCCACGCGTAACGTAGTGCGAATTTTAACTTATTTTATTTCAAAAGAACATGGTAGTGGAATACTGGATGTTGCGTTATCATTGATCTGTTTATATTATGCTGCATAATTCTAATTAAAGGCTGTTCGCGGTAAAGTGAGCGTTTTTAAAATCAACCTAAGAAAGTAATTGCTCCTACGTACATATATTTTAACGGGCGCACTGGGTATAGTTGTTAACGATGGAGGGAAAGTAGTTCCAGGTCTTAATGTCCAATAGTATTAGGTAACCATTTACGATTACTTAGTTTTTATTACGCTTACTGGTTTTAATGCATCTGAGTGTAAACATTGGCAGATTTTACTTTTCTCATAATTTCACAGCTTCTATATCGGCGCATGAATAAAGTGATGAGGCACATGCTAGTGTTAATTTTGCGTAACGCGGAAGAGTACACTACATGCATAGTAGATTTTAAACTTTGCTTTCAGAAGTGCTCAGTTCACCGTGAACAGCCTATACATGCTTGGCAGGGTTTCTAATTTTAGATTAAGATAAAAGCAATTAAATTTCAGCAGAATAGATACTGCATGAATATTTTTTTACTATAGGCTACACACAGGTCGATACTGTTTATCTCCATTCCTGCCTGTTCTTTTTGTAATAGTATCTAAAAAAAAACTACTTACATAATTAACTATTTTCATTTTTCGATTAGTTTCATATCACTGGATTATACGTTAAAATTGTCTATAACTAAGTGAAGCTTCAGACTTAACTATCGAAACCTAACAGAGAAAGATGTGCAATACTATAAACCTAATTCAGCTGTCTGCAAACTTCGGTGTGAAAATTTAATCTACACGAGTATGTTAAAATGTAATTCCAAAAATTATACATTCAATCACTATCTTAAAGTATAATTCAGCTGTCTGCAAATATTAAGTATTAATTAATTACAAGAGACAAACATGCTTTTAACGTAGTTGCGGTAGGAAAAATTTACCTGTTATATCTGTCACAAAAATCATTTATCATAGCAGGTACTCGTATGAGGAACAGTTGGTATTAATTAATGCACCGAAGGCCAAATCTCAATGGCGTTGATATAATGTTTGAGCAATTGGAAATGTTCGTAATTAAGAACTATGCAGTGCAGTACTCACTTTTAGTGGGTTTTTAATAACAGGGTATGAAATGTTGCCAAGTTATACACCTTCAGTGACACACTTAAAGATGTGTTAGTGTGTGGTATGGGTGACAATGTTTTTTATTATAAAGCAATCTCTGAATACCTTTAATAATTACAGTTGCAGGATAGATCTCCAGAATTTTAGTACTGAATAATTAAAGTGGTTCACAGCCCTTTTGAGTAGAAAATTATCTAGGAAGTGGTACTAACTAGCTATGCAAAGTTATGCACCTGTTTTGTACGTGGTGAATTTGGCAGCGCCAGTAGCGAAAAAAGAATGAGTAATTATGTTTTGTTGCAGGTTACAGCGGAAATGTTTCGTGACTTCTGATATCGAGCTAAGGTGAGTTTTGACATTACATAATGTATTTGATTTAATTCCAATTGTGCTAATTGCTACGAAGTTTATTTCTTAATTTTCGCCGTACGCCACATTAGAGTTCAATATTTTGTGTTTCAAACCTTAGGAGGATAAATCAAGCTTTGCGTCGCATGTGTCCTTGACCGGAAATTATTTTGAAGTATTTATTTCAAGTGAATCATTAATTTAATGTAATACATATTAGATTAAAAATGGCGACATTCTTAGATTAATAAATGCCTGCTTGGTATAGCTTATTTTGGTTATGATAAATACTATAGATTTCATGCTCCACTGGCTGTCAGTACCCGAGGCAGTTTGTGTTTTAATATTGATTTGTTTCGGTGTTTCCTCTGGCGTGTCGGTCCGCCTCTGGAGGTTGAGCTTTCATTAATACTGGCGATGCAGGGGATTGTTAAAATGCTGAGAGTTGTGATTTTTGGTTGTAATATTATTTAATTCCAGGCTCAGTTAATTGAGCATAAACGATACACAGTTGTTATAAATTGTATAGTTAAAGAATAAATCGTTACACTTATTTTAGCAATTGGTTGCGTCTCTGAGTCATGCTGTATTCTAAGTGAAGGTAAACTGGTGTTTGAGTGTTGTAATTGGTAACGTTGAAGGGGTTGGGGGGGGGGGGGGTGGGACGTTAAACAAGAGAATTTGCAAAGTGGTTGCAAAGACTCCCCCCCCCCCTTTTTTTTCTATAACAGTCCATTGTTCAAATAAAATTTGATAAAAATATTCGTGGAATTAGTAGTTTTTCTATAATTTGTTGAACAAGCGCTGTAGTATCAGGTACTTATAGGTAGACTTTTTGAAAATCTATATAACTAGTGTTATAAAATGACAACCTGTATTGATTGTGTTGTCGCATCTTTTTTGTTGAGCTGAGGGCCACATTCCAACAGTGAATTTGCAAAGCAGAAACTGTTCTAGCTTTAAAGTCATGCACAATGATCGAGAATTCTTTTAGATAATTATTATTATAGCCGATTCAGCCTATTTTTACGTAACTGCCATGGTAGATTGAGTTACTCACTCAGCTCCGTATTAAATAAGTGTGTTTGCGAGTATACGCACGTTTAGTTTATCCAAGGGAAAGACGCCAGTGCAGTCGCCAGGTATTACGCCCGCTGCTAGTCTTTCATTCAAGGCGGAGACAATCAGGCTGGTGCCGGTATTCGCGCCGAGGTGTCCGTCCATCGTAGGAGGCGGGCTTCATAGTGACGCCCCTCCCCAGTTGAGTGTGTACCCACACCGCAGAACATCTGGACCTCTCCTTCGACAGCTGTAGTAGTGGCGACCTCTGCCTTCTCCTCGCTGCACACATTCATAGGCTCGGTGGAGGTCGGTCTGGTCTCTTCGGCCGCTCCAGGTCTTGCTACTGTAAGAATTTCTCCATTCCTTCTCGAGGGCGATCCACCTCTGTATTTCAAATAACCTTCCATGTCCCGTCAGTGTTACGGTGGAATAACATCGGTTATTTTAATACTCTATTGGACGTTGGGTGACAATAGGATGACAGCGTTTCTTCTGCCATACACACCACACGCAAAATAACAATAGTATCGCCCATTTTAACATTACAGTACCAAATATACCTATTCAGTTGAAGTAAACTATTTGTCAATTTTTCCTGCTTTGTTTAGCTACGTCTGTAATGTGGATATCACGCTGCTTCACTTGTTGGCTGTCCTGGAGGAGGAGGGGGGGGGGGGGGGGGTCTATTTAAGTACCAAACATTTGCACCGACGCAACGCAAATAAAACTCCACTGCACTTGCACCCATAACCATGGGTGCAATTAAATACACCGAACGCAAGTGGGCGGGGCTCTTTTGGCCATACATTTTCACTCCCACGATCCGAACAACGGTGACCAATGAAATAATTTGTTAAAACGTGTTCACGGCCAAACGGATGCATAAGTTGCACTACTGTGTTTTGAAGTAGCCGTGCATAATGTTTTTTTTCCGCGCCTAAAATTTGTTGATATTGTTTGTTATAACCTAAACAACTGGCGGGTGTTATGTTTGTACTGTGACGTTTGGGCGTGGAGAGCAGCTTATTTCACTAATTGATGAAATGTGACGGTTGGTGATTAATGCGTGGACAAATACATATTTTTAGCAGACAAGAAATTAAAATTTTAATGATTTGACATCAGATACGCTTGAGATTGTGTGTTTGGTGTTATTTACGTTAAAGAAGAGACCTGACATAGTATATTATAAGCGTTAAGTGCTGCAGCTAGCGCTGACTTAGCTGCCCCGCGCCGTAATCTGAGACCCACCTCGTCCTCCCCTTTTTCTGGAACGATGCACTCGCGGCCTCCCCTTCCTCCCATTCTTAGAATCCCGTGAATACCGACAGCAGCGAGACTTGCTGGCGTCACAGACCTCCTCTCATCTGCTAAAGTTTCCGATACGTTTAGCGACGACGCAAGAATGTTCTGGTGAGACTGGCTGGCGCCTCAGCCCTCCGCGACGCATCACGCGAGTTGGGGAAGATTCTAGGTGGCGGCCTAAGACACTATATATATACTGCCGCAACCCAGCGGCCGGCAGTCTTTGACGGAGGCCGCCTGGCGAGTGTGCGCGAGTGAAGGGTAGTGTGGATGACGACTGGAGTTTGCGGAACGACTGCTTGAATGGACGAGAGGGTGTGAAACCTACAAGTGAAGCCTACTGTGCGTGAGGGCACTTGGAGGACTCTTAGAACATTGCGACTGGCAGGACATGGACTGAACTGAGGTGGGACCGAATGGAAGTGTAATACTGATTTTATTGTAAATATTCGAACTGTCAAATATGGACGCATAAATTATATAATAATTGAGTAGGTATTGGGACTGATCTTTATTTTATTTCATGGATTTCTTTGTTGCAATTAATAAATTTTATTAATTGGTGTCAATTGTGAACAGTAAGTGATTTCAATTTATTGTGAGAATCTGAGTTAAGAGAATTTTGCTGTATTTATTGTAAATAAAATAAGGAAATTATAATTAATTCTTTAAATTGATTAATACCGCCATCCCTTAACGAACTTGGTATAGCCCACCTAATTTCTAGAGACACATTGTAACAATACGGTTTGTGACCGTACGAAGTGTAACCGACCTAATATTGTTTACTTTTTTATTTAGAAATCATGCTTCTCTTTCTTCCCTGTTTTTTAAAAGTGCATTACAAGTTTCTATATGGCTGTTATTTTCTCCGCGAATGCACTTTGTGCAGTGCTCAAGTTGAATACTGAGGTTTATGTAAAGTGTTTCTAGTTTGTTACGTTCAACTTCTAGCGATATTCGTAATGCATGTGCCATAAGCATTTTTATCACCAATCGTTGCCACACCCTTAGACAGTTAATGAAACACTCTTTTGTGTTCCATAACAATTCCGCTTCCAAAATATGAAGCAAAAAATTTTAAGTACTTCAATCAAAAATATTTATGGGACTTTTTATGGAAATGTTTTATTTTATGTGAAAAGTTAAGCCAGAAGTACCCTCGAAAATATCCTTTCTCCATTCTATACATTTAAATTTGTTGTTGAAATCACTCTTAATTTAGTATTTTACCCAATTTGCCATCGAAATCATTTAAACTAAACGTATTTTTTGACAGTTACTAAATGATAGCCATGTTGCGAGTTAGCTACGTGTGTCGGCTGCGCATGCGCAGCGAGAGAAATTGCACTTGCGTCGAGGCAAATACCTCGGCGCAGATTTCTCTGCTTTTTGCGTTGGTACGCAACATTTTGCACCTCTGTTTTTTCATATTTAATTCCATTTTGGTGCAACACAAGTGTATATTTAGCGTTGCACCCATAGAGACGCTTATTAATCGGCCCCCTGGCAACATAAAGCAATAGCCAAATATATATTAAACCGATAAATGTTAATTATTGCACCGGCACAGTTTTGTGTGTGTGCGGGCGCGGGCGTAGGCGTGTACATGATTTGCACATTTCCTAAATATTCCGTGCTCATAAGGGTCATGATTGTGAGTGAAGAGATTTGGACGGCTCTTAACGGCGTGGTTTTGAGAGCCGATGAGGGTGATTGAGGTGACTATGGAGCGGCGTCGGAATGAAAGGGCTGGAGAAACGGGAGGAGATCCCCGAGAATAAAACCGCCGACCAACTGCATCGTCCGGCACGATTCCTACATGCAAAAATCCGGTGACACGGCCGGGGATTGAACCCGGATCGCCTTGGTGGGAGGCGAGCAGGCTAACCGCTCAGCCACCGCGGCACCGGTCTTTTGTTACTGCTGTTGAAATGCTGGACTCCAAATGTGTGTGCGAAATTTGATTGTCCTGTGTAATGTATAGTTAATGGTTTTTATATCTACGGGCCCGATGTTATTGTCGAAAGCGTGATTTAGGCGAACTTTGTAGGGTAGATTTCTAAATAAATCTATAGATTTAAATATTAGCTCTATATTTAAAGTTAGAGCTCATTAATCTTTCTCCGATATTATTCAAATTGCACAAGTTTCCAGTTTTTACCCTGGCAACGCAGTTTCAATGCACGCAGTGCTAGCGTAGCCCAGTGGTAATTTCGATTTTAAAAGGCGAATTCTTTGGAAGTTAACGTCAGTTCGGGGTTTTGTTGCTTTTCACGAGGCAGAGAGCTAAAGGGTCGTAGTCGCTCCTCTGATGTGTATTTGTATTAAGGGATAGTTACAAGTTCGTCAGCATTTAACTACGTCAAGTAAGTGAAGACGTGAAGCGGTCTCGTCACCAAGGAGAAAGCCAAATCGAGCGACGTTATGCGCAAAACCTGGCAGCTAATTGAGAATACCCTGTGCATGAGATTCGCGTGGGTTGTCACTGCATTTCGTCGCTGGATGCAGTAGTAGAAGCCAGAATTGTAAGGACGCCATCAAACTGTGAAATAGAGCCCAGTGTTTGTATAGGCACAATTGTAAATAGTCTCATAGCTGGTACATAGTGTATGTTCTCGTCACTGTTCTGGTGGCGCAAGCTAGTTGCATGTACAGTTTCTTTTATCCTTCATGCATTTTCATTAAAGCTTGTCTTCAGTTTGGCGTCATTAGTTGGTTGCCATTTTTTTTTTTCTGACTGCAACTTTTCAGATTCGTACTCGTGGTTGTGTAATATTTTTTAGTCATTTTCCGTACTATTTGCATATATTAATTTCTTAGCGTGTTCTCTGTGGTAAAAGTTCTTCGCGTAGGCCTGAAGATTTTGGTGGCGGTAACCTGCCACTGTGTTTCAATGAAAGATTTTTTTAATGTGTCTTTATGAAAGAAATGTCGCATGTAATGTTAAGTTGCCTTGTTCTAAGCTTAAGTAGCTAATGAAAGAACCATTTTTTGTTAGAGGAATTTTGCATTATGCACTAATGGTGCTCTCGAAAGAAAAAAAAACGGATATTTATCAGCGTTCATGAACAACGTAAAACAAATTGTATTTTGTGATGTGTTAAGATTAGCGTAAAGAATATTGAGTAACGAAATCAATAATTGTACAGAATAGCAATTGTCACAATTTCAAAAAGTTTTCAGAAATTTGCAAATTATTAATATATCACTTAATTTGGTTGCTTAACACAAGTCACGAGGTCATTATTGAAGATATTAAGTGGCAAAGAAATCTAATTTTTTCATGATTTCACATGTAACGTCCAAATGACGTTTCTGAAGCTTAGCATTTTTAGGGTACACTCCAAAATGTTATGAGGAAGTGAAACAAAATGAAATGCTAATTTATGCCCTCGCCTGTCTCTGCATCAAGGAAATACCTACATTTCAAAGTCTGAGTTAATATGCTAAACACAAGCTATAATCTAACAGCCATATTATTGAAGGCTGTTCACGATAAAGTGAGCACTTTTGAAATCAACCTTACAAAAAAGGTCACTGCCCCTGCTTGCATATATTTTAACGGGCGCGCTCAGTGGCATGCGCCCGGTAAAGTTGGTAACGATGGATGGAAAGTAGTTCCATATCTTAACGTCTAATGAAAAGTGTAACCATTTGTGATAACTTAAATTATTTCTTGCACTTTCAGTTTTTTTTTAATGCATCGAAATGTTAAATTGAGCAAGTTCGTAAAATATTTACTATTCTAATAATTTCACGGTTTCGCTTGACCGCATGAATAGACATGAGGCCCCTGGCAATGTTAATTGTACATATGATGGAAGAATACACAACGTACACACAAGTAGATCTTAAGCAGGGCTTTCAAAAGTGCTCATTGTACCGTGAACAGCCTGTAGTGAAACACGGGCACCCGCCCCTATGAATCGTTATTTTTCATCGTCTAACATTACAAACACTGCGAAGATGTCTCGGTTAGGTAATTAAGTTTGTTGTTCTGTAATAGAAGGTAACTGCAATTTATAAATAATGGCTAAAACGGGTAGAAATTTGAAGGTGTTAAATAACAATTTTTTTATAAACTCAAAATTTCAGAGTTTGCGCTAACTAATATGGACAGAAATTAATACGAGTTTACCCAATTTAGGCTTATTTTATTTTATATATTTTTACCATGGTGAGTTGTTTCAGCGGATGCTTGTATTTTCAAACTGCGTACATAGACGAACGAGCCTCACTCCTTGCGTCGGCGGCCTGTGACGCACTTCGCCACGCATGCTTCGTAGGTGCTGGAGTTGTTGAGATTCCCGCCGCTTCCTCTGTAGCGGAAAGCTAAACATCTGTTCCGATGCTTCTCGAAATGGTATAGTAGCAATTACAGGTTGCCCCAGCCAGGATCCATTGGCAAACGGCAACCTGAAACACGCACAACCAACTTCGCTTGACCTGTAGACTGAGACGTTGGCCGTACAAAGAGAGTTCGGCTAGCTTCAAGACAAAAATATTCAGGAAAATTCGTGATGATGTGTAGTTTTATTAAAGAACCAAAAAGTAAAGACTGGGGGTTCTGAGACAGTGTTCCAATTGGCACTTTTTGTTAACAAAATGGTCACGTGACCAATTTGTCTTTAAAAAAAAACTTATTTTTTTTTAAATTTGGGTTTCGTCAACTTCGAAGCTTACAAATTACTAAATACAATTCACCAAATCTTTTCCATATTAGTTTTGCCTGTTTTAAACGTTTAAATACGCAAACAAGCGAGCTTATTGGAATAAAGGAATGTTTATTGTACTCGGAATAATTATTTCACATAGCAAGTTGCTAAAATATTAATGAAATGTATTTTTTCATGACACAATTTTTGTTAAATTTTAAACTTCCCTCCAAAAGAAATAATTACTATTCATCTTGACGTCTTAGACATCATTTTCGAATAATAACACTAAAGTAATAGTATCATGGCGTGCTAGACAGTTGAATGCCGTTTTGTTTCTATTAAGCCTCACAAATTGCTAAATACAAATTATGAAAAATTAATCTCGAAACGAATTTGAACACGGCCTGAATTCCTCATCGAACTCCAAATAGCAGAAAAAACAGTAGGCTACAGTGAATTGCAGTTGGTTTGCTTAAGTATCTTCCTTTCTAAGGTTAAACACCTGGACTTATCACTTCTTAACTGAATTCCAACAAATAATTTGTATAACCAGTTATGTAATTATAGGCTGTTGACTTTTATTTGAGCACTTTTGAAATGAACTTTTAAAAAATGTCACTACTCCTACCTACATACAGCGTGTGTAGGAAACATGTGTACAAACTCGGGCACGTGATTCGTGACCGGAAAAGAGGAAGATTGATATAGGACACACATGGCCCATCTCTAATAAGGGCTGGAGCAGCCCCTAAAGGCGGTGGGCGGCAAGGACATTACGTAGGATATTAGGCAAAGTAGTTGCGTTACAAGGAACACAAATTGGTATACGGAGCAAGAAAACAAAGATCTTGTATACACGGTAGGTATGGTTCGTCGTACACACCCCCACCATGTAAATAGGGGTTGTCACCCTTTGATTGCATGCAACACGTACACCGTAAGGTTGAACTGATTGTTGAGACCATGGGATGAAGCAGGACGACGTAAGTAGCAAATAAGCCCCCCTTGTCGCAACTTTCTAGGACCCACCGTTTCCTGTTAAATCGCATACGAAGGGTACAGTGGTAGCAATATCATGGCCTAGTGAGTAGGCGACCCTTTTCGTACCCGGAGGAATTCAGCGGGGAGTCCCCGCCGAATGCGTGAAGAGTGGCGGCACGTGACAGCGAGGTTTCGAGAGCCGATGAGGGTGATTGAAGGACGGGGGAAACGGAGAACTTAGAGGCGAATAGGGTTCAATTCCCGGCCGGGTCACCCCTGGATGTTCGTATGTGGTCATCGTGCTGGACGATGCCGCTTTTCGGCGGGTTTTCTCGGGGTTTGGTAGTTTCCTAAATAAGTCGTGTAACAGCACGGTTACTTAATGCAGACAGAAAATTATCTTATTTTTTACTAACAAAACACTTCTCATAATTATATTTCATCTGTGATTCATATGAATAAAAACAGGGAGGAAATAGGCGGTGATAACGCCTAGCAAGAAACAGTCCTCATGCAAAAATATTTTTTAATTGACTGCGCATGAATATGGTGATTTGTGTAATTTTCTATGTTTTGTTAAGCTTTGTTAGCACGAGGCGTAATAGCATGAAATTAGAACTTTAGCAGGACTTCAGAAAAGTTAAAAGTAACAAGAATGAGACTTTTTAACATCAGATTACGTAATAGTCTTGTACTCACAACAGCAAGGAGTTTATTATTGGATCGGTCGCCAGCGTTAAGCCATCACAAAAGTTAAGATGTAGTCTTTCGTAATGTTAGAGTATTTAGTGATATTTTCCCGCGTCACGAAGCCTCCTTAGCCGGGCCACCCAGGTGCCCAGCAACGACCTCGGCGAGTACCACACCAAGCTGACCAGTATCCGCAATATTGGTCGTATTGCGAATAAATGTCCACTATCAGTTTCATCGTCCAGCTTTGAATACCACCTTCCAGTCCTTACGGACTGGTCGGGATGAACGACCAGTTGTAGTCTTGTACTCGCTACAAGAATGTGCGAAACTGCAGACTTGTTTGCTGTGTGTTGAGAATGTAACATGAAATGAAGACTTACGAGGGTCGCGTCTTGGTCTTTCTCTCCTTGCTCCCACTACGACGCAGCAGAAGAGCAGTAGCAAGCTATACTTGATAGGCAACATAGCGGCTTTCTTGCTGCATATGGTCGGCGACTACTGTATATAACTCTACGTATCTAGTCTGTATATCACAGCATAATAAAACTGTGCCTATTTTTAGATAATATGCAGTTTTTGTTTCAAACTTATCCGTTTCCATATGAGTTTAAAGACTTATTTTTATCAATGTGCTATAAAATTCCACTAATTAGATATTTGGCTGTTAGAATTGTTTAATTTTTGATGTAAAATTGGAAAGCGAGCACATTTTGTGACAAGTTAAGTTGTTTTAGTATTTAACTTATCCGCTAAGTAACAATCAATTTTAGGCTATTTGCGGTAAAGTGAGCACTTTTGAAAGCTCCCTTATTAGAAACCATAGTCAATAAATGCATTTTATTTTACCCGTAGACATTAACTTCCGAATGCAGTGGAATCTACACACTGTGTTTATTACTTACATGGCAATATCTATATGAAATATAAAAAAATGGCTGAAATAAAAAGGTAACTAAGGCCTCGAAAGTACTCACTTTACCGTGAACAGCCTATAAGGAAAATCTAAATGCAAGATATGTATTATATTTATTAACCTACCTACATTGCTAAACAACTGTTTAAAATGCCAAATGGACTGATAAGATTGTTTAATATACGCAATAAATTCAGTTACCGAATTTTTTCATGTAACGGCCGAATGTTAAAATGTGTCCTGAAAGGTGATGACACGTCATAAATTACCTCTACTTAGTCTGAAATTATTCACACATTCCGTTCGCTTCGACGTTGATTTTTTACTTTTTCGTCCTGAGCACCCAACCCACACAACTTGTTTTTCTATATGCGAAAGAAGCAGACTCATTGGACCCTCTTGTGACACTATATGGGCCGCCAGTATTGCTTGGGAGATGTAACACTCGCTCCGGTCTACTCCAGTTTTCAAAGGAGCCGACGCTCTGGTCGCTGAAATAAAGATTTTATGTGCATTTTACTCACCTGATTGCCCGTAATTGTGACCACCAGTAATAATAATGAGAATAAGCCACAACTTTTGGCGATTTTTGAGACACTTTAAACTGGAGAGTGAGACTGGTGATATTTTGGCGGCTCCTAACATCGAGGTCTTGAGAGCCGATGAGGGTGAAGCGAGGCGAGGGCGGAACAGCGCCGGAATGTAAAGGCGGGGAAAACGGGAGATCCCAGAGAAAACCCGCTGACCAGCGGCATCGTCCGGTACGATTCCCACGTGTGGAAATCCAAGAGCAACCCTGCCGGGAATCGAATTATGTTCGCCTTAGTGGGAGGTGAGTAGTCTTATCACTATCCCACTGCGGCTCGTTTAGATTAGAATTTAAAGAAATTGTATAAATGCAAACAAATAATAAGGCACGAAAACTACCACTGACCAGCCTCAGTTCAGTTTCCATGATATTGCTTTGCTTTTAAAATTTTAAAATTATCTAGAATTTTATTTTTAAAATACGTAATAGTAAAATTGTAATAGTCTTTCGTTTAAGCTTGCTTTCCATTCCCTGGGTAATATTTGAATCGCTTGTTGCAGAAAGTCATTATGTCCGAATATTGTAACTTTCAGGAGACGAGAACAGAATAATTCTTTACACAAGATATCAAATGGGAACACTCTACTATATGTAAACTACATGGGAATAAAATGTTTTCTGCAAGGTTTCAGGCATCCGGTAGTTACCAGATATGGCATATTAAATAATAAAATTGTTCGATTTTAGACACGAGAGAGTATATTATATTAACATGCCATTATTACAATGTGTAGTTCAGTCCAAGAAAACTTCAGTTGCTTTTCTTAAGCCATATAGGTTGGTTTTGAGTACACATAGCTATAAAAATGTTTTTCTGTTGAGCAAGGAAGGTAAGCCTCAAATTTCTTCAAATCAGCCATCTTCTTGTCACTAATCATTGGCATTTCAACAGGAAAAGCTAGTTTTAATGATAAATCTGGATAAATCAGGGATAATATATTCTTATTGTAGTGTGCATTGCCACCAAGATTTGAAGTAAAGTATTTCTTTGACACTATGTCAATCGTGAATGCTCTTTTAGAGCTAGAAGAGAACACGGGAACAAAACCACACGATACTGTGTGCCGACTATCGCAAATGTCCGGCTACAAGACTGAGAGAAAGAAAAAACAACGAATGTGCAGTACATATTACCAGGTCTCACAATTTGTATTCAAATCCCTCGTGTTCTGGACATGAGGTTTCTGAACGAAACAAAAGTTCTCGCCACCACCTGCATACGCATTTTACAGCGGACGTTAGGTGTTTTCTCAAGTTGGTGCATCCATACTGAATCGTATGACGGCACACTCAATTTCGCCAAAAAAAAAAAAAATGGACTTCGTGATTCTGCATCAAACAAGTAATTTATGTATGACACTCAAGGTACAGCCTTTGTCAACCACGTATTTTGATTACTTAAACCCACTTTATACCGGTAAGAGCAGTTTATTCGTACGTTTCTGAACGAACCACAGCATCGAAATTTTCGAAATGATCTGTCTTGCAAAATGGTTGCTTCTTAAAATTTCAGCAAGTAAATTTTGATCCAGCATGTTTGTCAGCCGATTAGAATCACTACCTTTTTAAAGATTAGATATTGATGTAAGTATTTTGTATAACCTTCAAAAGGTTGAGTTCCTTGTGTATTTATGTCGGAGTTTATTAAATTTTCACAGAGCACTATGATCTTTGTAATTCGGCCTTAGCCCCTCAAAAAATCGGATTATTTACCTGCGCCTTATCTTCCTGTACATTGTAAACGCCTCAACTGTCGCAGAGGCCCTGTGCATGATTTGAAAAACAAAATCACCTCATTGATGCGACAACTAGTTTATCACTTGCTATGAAACAGAAAAAGTCGGGAGGAACTTCACTTGAAAGATGTTACTCGTAAAGTGGCATAGTTAAATATGGGGTCAATTCTCGGGCCCAGTATTGTTTTTAAGTGAGCTGCCACTCTGTGGGCTATGGTTGATTGGTAAATCATGCTCTTCGCAAATGAAGCAAATCTGGTGTGTGCTGGGATATATGTAAAGGAATCCTTACAAGTTTGTAGTATTATAGTTTTATTAAGCTGACGTCATGGTTGGTCACGTATCATTCAACATTAAGTTTCGACAAATAACAATTCGTTAACCTTTCAGAAAAAAAAGTTTGTACAAAACATTGATGGTTTAATAAGACAGTTGTAAACAAATAAGGTTGCACACGTTAAATACTATAGGCTTGTGCATTGACACCTTGGACTGAAAAAACTGTTTCACAGGTAATGGCAAAATTTAATGCAGCTTGCTTTGCGTCAAAGAATGCTGTTAGTGTGGTTTTGAACCTGCAAAAACGTTCTACGTCTTACTTCTCATGTCTTAAGATGTTATGTTCTAGGGAAGTTCTGATTACAGTATAAAAGTTTTTAGAATGCAAAAGCAGGCCAATAATAGTTTCAGGTAATAAAAAAATGTGGACTCGCTCAGATAATTATTTGAGAAATACAAAATTCCAACCCTCCCCGTTAATACATTTACTCCTTAATGTGTTTTGCTATTGATAATTTCTTTAAAACGGTTCCCATGAATAAAACACCAGAAGCTTGAACAATAATTTTACACAAACCTTCAGCACGATTGATGATGGGTCAAAATGGAGCCTTTTATAGTTCCATAAGCATTTACGAGACACTGCCATGTAGGATACGCTACCTCTAAAATGTGGATATGAAGACTTAAACAAAACTACCTGCTATCATATTATTCTTACTCCATAAAATTATCTCTGGAGGTATGTAGATAGCCGTATTATATCTGAGACCATACAGAATGTGCCATTTATCTGGACCACCTTCAATAACTTCGTACCGGGCCTCCGAAAGAAAGTTTCAATCAAAAGTTGTACAACTGGAAGGGGGAAATAACACTGCTGAGGATTCAGCCTTATAGCATTATTAGTGAGGTAAGATTACTATCAGTTTTTTAATGGCACCATATATTTTCGTCAAACATTTAATGAAACTCTTCGACCTATTCAGTAATGTATCATAATGTACCAGTCTAATAAACAGATCGTTAAAAACCGCCACAGACATTGGGGACTCGTAAGGGTTCGTGAAGACCCTTCATGTGATGCCTTGCGGCAGGATTACGCTGCATGGTACAGTACAGTAAGACGTCAACACTCTGCACTTCCAGTAGAGGTGATGTAATCAGTGCAGGTACCCAAGAGTTTCATACTCCATTCCACAGAGGTTGCGCTTTGAGGAAACAAAGGAACACGCATGACGTGACTGTCATCCGTGTGCAGTCGAATACAGTACACTGCAAGGTGAGAGTTATTGCAACGGAAATGCACTCCCAACAATGAGAAGATAGAAATGCTGCTCATCTATGGAGAATGTAAGTTAGCATAGGAATGAGTTCGTATTATTTTACAGTACAGTGTAGTATGTTCAAGTGAGTTGTACTGAATCATACACACAGTTATGTTATTGCCATTATCAATAGAGGTTTGCTCACTCGTCATTCATTCTGTCAAATGTCGGCGAAATGCTAGACAGGCGGAGCAACTCGACAGTGATACCCTGACAAGACCTCACCATTCAGACGGATCTTTTCCCATCTCTTTGTGAAGCTTTCTGAAATGGGCAATTTGAACCCACAGCAATGCAATCTTCGTAGAACTCGCAAATGAAGCTACTGAGATTGCCATTTTTGCTGCCGAACTTGGCATTCCGAAAAAGTGCACATCGCATTGTTGATTCGTACATTCCATGCCTATAATGTACACTTACACCAAGAATTGCATGGGGAATAATTCCCAGAATTGTGTAGAGTTCTGTCAATGGTCACAGCATCAAATTATCGCCAACCTGAATTCCTTTTTGGATGTTCTTTTTCTGGTGAATTGTCGTTCTCCAACTCGGGCCAAGTGAATACGAGGAACATGCATTTTTGGAACGTCGAGAATCCACGATGTCTTTGACAGGTGGACCATCATAAATGGAGGGTTTGCACCTGGTGTAGGATGGTTAGCAATGAGGTTATAATGCTTTATTTCGTAAATGGTAACCGAAACTGCAAGGAGTGTACCACCTTCATACAAACAACTCTTCCTGGTCTTCTGGAGGAGATGCCTCTTAAGATAATAGAATGATAATGTGGTACCAGCATGATGGATGCCCAGCACACAATGCTATGTATGCACATCTTGTTCTGGACCGAAAATATCCTGGTAAGTGGATTGGTCATAGAGGACTATTTCAGTGGCCTGATCGGTCTCCTGACCTTAACCCCTGAACATTTTTCTTTGGGGTTGCCTCAAGGTGCTGTCTGTCGAGATATTCCAACAACTCTGGAGATCGTGTAGAAATGTATTGTGCGTGCTTGTAATGCTCTTCAGCAGGCAACACTGGAGGAATTAGTGTAGTCGTTCATCCAGCGACTTAAGTTGTGTGTAGCTGCCAGTGGTCACCACTTTGAACGTATAATGTGAATGTTCTTCCTCTTGCAGTACCCATATGGATAGTGCTACAAACGGGCAGTAGAGATCCTACTTTCTATGTCGTATTTAATGTTCATGTTATGAACATGTACATTGACCTACATATTTAAATAGGTCTTGACGGGCTTCATTCAACTTTCAACCAATAGATATATGGTGCTATTGAAAAAACTAGTTATTATTCATATCTCACTAATAATGCTAAAAGGCTGACTCCCCAGCAATATTATTTCCCCTTTCCAGTTATGCAGTATTTGTATGGAACACTTTTGCATTTGGAGCCTTGGTATGGAGTTATTGTGGGTGGTAAAGATAACTGGGACATCCTGTAGTGAGGTGTTTGTACATTTTTGTATATTATTCAAAGATCTCGGTGTTCTAATGTTGAAATGTTTCTCCCATAACTTATTCCTGTATACTACTGAATGATATTGATTTGACTTTCTACAAAGTTATTGTAAAATTGACATATTCCATAGCTTTATGACTCTTGCCATGCTAAGCATTTAAGACAGAATAACACATGTAAATTAAAAGATCAAAATAAAAACTTGGAAAATTTACTTTATATGGTTAATGTTTTTCCTTGGCAAAGAGAACTGTAGGCACTGATAGGTTTTCACTTAAAACTCGCAATTGAAATATAATTTCATGTCGTAAGAATTCTAAAATTCCAAACTGTATTAATAATTTTTCTAAATTGCATAGTGCTAATAGTCACTTCTTGCCAGTGGCATTAAAATGACTAATTCTTAAGATATTTAGCTTCCATATTATGTTAGGATGGTCAGATAAACATGTTTACGTGAAAACTAGTTAGAAAACACAAAATTGAAATATTTAATTCCTTAAGTATAGAAATAAAGATGTAAAAAGTTTAAAAGGAAAGAGCAAAATGGTTCCTAACATCTTTAAGTGATTCATCATACATGGAAATTATAAGGAGAAAATGAGTTTACAGAAATATGCAAATATGCCACATCTTCACGGCAGAAAACTCTAATACTGTCCATTTTAGTGATATGAAAGTTGCAGCATGCGGTGCACATGTCAAGAAGCTGCTGAATGTCGGAAAAGAAGATATGGCGTCCAACAGTCATTTAACACTCAGCGCCACCTTCTGCGATTTGTAAGATGTTCAAACCACTTCATGAGGATAAACTAGTGTAGAAACTTAAAGTATAACTTGAGGGAAATTATAATGAACATATAAACTCGTTACCGAGTACTTCACTTGCTATCAACACTCTTGCATTGCTCAAGCTTGAACGTTTCTTGTGTATTAAAAGATATTTGAAATGCGCAAGTGTCTATTGGTGTGAATTGAACACTCCAGTGTTTCATTGGTACAAATAAGCATTTCGAGGAGTCAAATGTTTACATACTTCTGACAATTTTCTAATCATGGTGGATGGAGTGAGACTGAGTAAGCAAGAGAGAGAGAGAGAAGTTAACCAAAGATAAATAACTAGAAAATTCTATAAACAAGATGAGTGGAATGATATAGCATTAAGCACCTGGCATTTGGGGGTCAAGGTTAAAGGTAATCCAAGATGGCGGATTCTTGTTTCAAAGGACATGTAGGGGAGAATCTTGTAAATTTCCTTATACAGTTAGAAAAATACACCAAGGTGTTTGGTTTGCCTGACACATGCTACGTTGCCTAAACCTAAGCTTGTGTAATACCGCATATTACTGGTGGAAGATTAACTGGCCTAACACCAAAACAAACGCCAAATTTCTGGAACAAAAAAATTCAAGACAATCTTAGAGCTCAGCTCCATGTGGAAACGTTTGTGCCAGTAAAGGAAATAAGCTGGAAAACATTTTTCAGAGATGTATGATCGCTCATGATACATGGACCCACCCATTAGTAATGAATAATTTGTACCCATTATTTTACATCATCTGCCATATAGATACCAAACGCACTGGACTGGCAGACATCCCAACGATATTTCTTCTTTCAGAGAGGACCAAGTAGCCTACTATCAGATATAGGCTACAGCATCAGCAAAATAAGTGACTCTTACCGGTCAGGTAATAAAGACAGAACACAACATATATATGCACTTATTACCGCGGGCCACAGCAGTGAAGTCCTAGATATTAGTACAGACCTGGGGTACAGAATTACTATATAGACCCCTACCAACTGCGAAATCAAGGGGGTTGGAACTGCTATATAACAGGCCATACTGCGGAAGGAGGTGCCATCGAAGAGGTGGAAGATGGAGAGGCCCAAGAGATCAACGTAGTGATTCTGAACCACATCCTATTGAATCAATCACTACAAGTAGTCTACCCAGCGAGGCTTGGCTAATAACTGTGACTAGCAACAGGGCATGCCCCTTAATAATGATCCAATGTACAGAGGCACACAAATATTGGAACAGGGGTAGGTCACGCTTGAATATGAATTATGGATATTCTTGCCATCCTATGCTATAATTATAGACATATTCTAAATGTTGCTTACTATAAGGCACGGGTATAGAATGTTGTTCACTACTGTTCCTTGTCAGGACAAAAGTACTGGAACACTCACTTGAATTGAGGAATGACGCTATAGATGGATGTCTGCCGCTTGTTTGTTCTCTGCGCACTCTCCTCTCGTTCTCCTCTACATTGAGACACGTACTCTGCCATTGCGCGATTAGAGCAAGCAGTCAACATGGGCCGCAAAGGCACAGACCACTGACGATGTGAGAAACATCGTTGTTAATTTCTTCAAACAAGGAAAAACCTGTGCCGAGATCGCTGCTACAGTTAACAGAAGCCAGACAACAGTATTTTACATTATTCAGCGATTTAAGAACTTCCGTGCAGCAGTCAATCGCCCCAGAACTGAAAGGCAATGGGAGCTTGGCAAAAGGGAATAGAGGAAATATTGCTCCAGGTGAAGAAAAGTCCCATGGTTACTGAAGTAAAGGTTACAGCACAACAAGACATAGGTAATCACGTTCACATTGAGACTGTTGAGAGGGTCCTCAACAGAGCTGGATATAATGCCAGAGTTCCTAGAAGGAAACCATACGCAAGTAAGGTTAATCAGAAGAAAAATTTGCAGTTTGCAAAACTGCAGGTTTCTAAATATGCTGACTTCTGTGATAAAAGTACTCTTTCATCTTACCAAACACCTATCACAGTGATGGGTGATTATCTGCATGGAGAAAGGCTAATACCGAATGGGTCCCAAAGGACATGGTAGGCACAGTCAAACATCGGGGTGTAGGGATATTGGTTTTGGGTTGTATGGCCTCTAATGGTTCTATTGGTAATCTTGCAGTTGTAGATGGTATTACGGATAGGTTTGTATATGATATCTTGCAGAATCTCCAAAACGGTGCTGAGAAGTTGGGTTTAGGGCAAGATTATTTTCAACAAGACAACGATCCAAAGCACATGGCCAAAATTAGTCAGGAATGGATTCTTCGGAATACACCTCATGCATTAAAAATCCCTCCACAATCCCCAGATTGGAATCCGATTGAAAACTTATTGAATGAACTTGAAACCAAAGTGAGGAAACATCACATAACATCCAAAACACAGCTAAAGGAAATACTTGTGAAAGAATGCAACAACATAAGCTCAGAAGTTATCAGGAAATACGTCAATTAAATGCCAAAGACTTGCTGCTGTTATCGCAAGAAAAGGACAAATAACTTGACGGCCTGCATGGAGTTTTGAAGTCTCCTTACTTATAAACCATTTTTACGACTGCATCTAACTGCTCGAGTATGGCGCAGCGTGAGTGCATGAAGTGAACTAACTTTTCCCATTTTTGGTTTAAAATGTCTCCTACCTGAAGTTATAAACAATTACCTTTTCACTAATCTGGTTTGTGGAACACACACAGAACCGCGTAGAAGTTTGTTACGACAAACTGTGTTTTCAGACGCGGAAGTTCACTAGGACATCGGACATAGCTTCGCCACTTGGAGTCTGTCTTGTTACTGAACTTCTTTGACATGGCACTGGAGTTCCGCAGTCTAGATGCCGCTGCGATCTGCGGCCATGGTGCGTGACCTCCCACCCCTGTGAGATCACCAGGGAGGCAGCGCAGGCGTATCAATTTGATGCTCATTTGTTTGCTAATTGGTAGCTAATGGCACTACTTCTTTTCCTGTAATTGTGACATGTTTGTTGGCGATTGTCTGTTCACCCATCGCCCTTGAACATTTCCTTTTATAGGTAACAACTGCAGCCATTGGCTGATCATTAAGACCCCTCTAAGGAGAATTGAGGAATTTGTTATATATGCTGGGAGCGGGAGTTGTCTCGAGGTCGGACAGCAGCCTCGAGAGAGCTTCGGAATGCCAAGTTAAGTAAGCTACTAGTTGTCAAGCAGGCCCTTATGGCAGGACATACCTTGATGCCCTAATAGGTAAAATGTAGGGGCCATGATGCCCTAAACAACCTAGTCAAACATAAAAAATGTTTTGTTTTTAACCTCAGCAAATTTGAATGCAACTGTAATTTTTTAAATCTTAATAAAGATTTATTTGGAGATCCCACATTTCTAATTAATATGAATAAACAAATAGCAAAGTTATGGGGAATCTGGGGAAATGCCCATAAGCTTCGTACACGCAATAGACCAGGAAAGTGGTTTAAGTTTTCCCTGAGCTTCTGGAAAATAATCCTTAATGAATGCTAGGGTTAAGAACAAAATCTTGTAATTTTGCAAGCTCCCCAGTTAAAGTTTGTACGTGTCTTTTCTGGAATTTTCCCGAAGAAATTAATTTGGTGAAAATAAAATTTAATGTTTCTAAATGTGGATCAGCCCACAAAAGCATGTTGTGAAAAGAAACTATATGAAATTTTTCTCATTGTTTTCTCCAAAACAATTCACACAGTATTATTTCTTTGCATTTTTATGGCCTTGGGAAATAGTATATGGCCGAAATATAAATTGTAATATTCAGTATCTGAAATAATATTCTTGCATTTCTATGGCCTCTGGTAATTTGTATATGGTCTAAATATAAATTGCAACTTTCAGAATAAAATAATTAAATGGCAACTGTTAGACTAAAGCCAGAATTTTAAATTTGATTATTTTAATTGTGCCCTTTTTGTTTGGGGAATTGAAAATTCACACTTGTGGAAAAAAAAAAAAAAAAAAAAAAAACCCTTGTATATTCAAAATATGTTTGAAAGAAAGAAAATAAAATCAAAAAGTATCAGAATTCTTGTGTGTTGCATTTCAGCTCATAGTATTTATATTTTTCCTATTCTTGTTTTCCCATGTTTAATCACTTTTCCATAATGAGGGTTATTTTCGCCTAGGTGATTGTTTTTTTGTTGGATGGGGTTTTCTAATACACTTTGTCACGTCGTAGGCTCTACGGCATAGTAAACTAAGTTCTGAATCTTCTGAAATGGTTATGTTTCAATATTTTAGTAAAGTTATTTACAGTTGAAATAAAGATAAAACATTTAATTTTAGTTTATAAACTTGTAGGAATTAGAAGTAATATTTTTCTTAGATACTATGACTTATGATTACGTCAAATATTGAATTTTCAAGATGTTATTTTTCATATCTGTATCACCTCGTAAAGCAGACATCCATTGTTCCAATACTTATGTCTGTCAGTGTACCTGGTCAAAGCACTATCCCAGTAAGACAAAATTGCTAATCATAATTTTGAAGTAGCACGGGTAGCTACAGTGACTGAACAGAATATTAGCCCAGAGGAATCAGGGTTTTGCAATACATCCTGGAAGAGATTAATCTGCGAATCAGGAGCCGGTAGACCTGCAAAAATTTGGTTTTGCACTTACATCACCGAGGGGTACATGGAGTAACGATTCCACTAGACATAATGGTAACCACACAAGCCAGGACAGAAAGCTAAGCTGGTAGAGGTCAGTGAAGTTGAGTTTCGATCACTGACCGAAGGACAGTGGAGTCTACCAGGTCTGCAGTTATCTCTCCAGAAAATTGGTACGGAAGTAAAAGGAGTTAAAGGAAGTGATTATTAAATAATACTGTCCACGAATCAACCACAGTTACACATATGGAGATATTGACTGGTCGGTGATCCAGCATTTGTGACCCTGTTGAACTACCTTTCCCGCCAGCTTTAATGGTAGAAATGCATCTTCAAGAGGGATGTGAGAGATGTGCGTAAATTGTTGTTGGAACACGCTTAATTTAGCAGCCGAGAAAAGTTAAATATTTACTAAGAAGTCTAGAATTAAAACAGTTAAAAAGTCGGCCAACTAGTTTTAGTGAGGGTAGTGAATGCAAGAAAGTTCTGGGATTTTATCAGTTCTAAGTTTCTACCGCTGTATAGTGGTCCATGTGTTAACATGTGTGAAAAAAGGCCAACTAAAAGCTTTCTTGTCCTACATACGGAAAAATAATAGGTCATTTTAACTTAACGTCACTGGGAATGTATAACTCACCAATAGTATGACTATAAGTTAATACACTGTGTCAAAGTAGCTTGCGCAGGACATTGTCAAATGATTGGATTTTTTCTTCCTTCCCAGCAAGGCTGACAGCTGACTGCATTTGTTTATTTGGGAAAAGTGAGAGGGTTATCGGTTTGATTTATTTTATGCGTGGAATCGTGGATTTTTTTTTGTAATTATGTAGTAGAGTAGAGAGGCTCATTTTGGCGCGATGTATCGTGTCTCAGCCAGAATGCATTATTAAATGCTTTTGTAAGGACTCTTCCCAAATTACGCTGGAAATATGTAGTTATTGGCAGCTGTGAAGAAACCATTTGCAAGAAACTTGCGCTAAAAAAAAAAAGGATGCAGATTGTATTGTATTACGTAAGATATCTAAGAAGTGAAATTAACCTACCAAGAGGACAAGAAGCTACGCGTGCCTAAAAAAAAGTATTCATTACATGGCCTAAACACACTTCGCTAAGGTACTCGCTGCATTTTCCCCAGTTTCTCTTTAGACTTGCGTGCATGTTGCCATACACTGAGCTGTACTGGACTTGTGAATGCAGTAAATTTTTTTTAACACACAGCTTCATGCTCTCATCAATAATTTACATAAACGCTTTAAAGCCGATGATCACTAACTGTGGTACATTTAGAGGTGAAATTCCATCAGGTTTTGTGAAGTAGCTAAACTAAGATGCTCCATTGTTAGCCGTCGTGATGATATTTCTCTCGTGCGTCTTCCTCCCTACTAATCCTTAATGTAATCTTGTTTTGTGTGTTAAGTTGTATATAGACATGATTCCAAAGTTTTTAATTATTAATAATTTGTGTTACTTTGTTTAGACATTGTTGTACGATGTCACAATCAGCAGCTAGCGACATCTTCCACGTATGAATTTACGTGAATTATGTGGTATTAATGGTTATTGTTATAAATCTACTTTATTGATGCAGCTAATTTTGTAAAGATTTAATCATGTTGACTATGGCAGTACAATTTTATATGGGATGATAAAAACTGTGAAAGTAATATTTTTGGACACTGAGTTTTCCAATAACACTTAGTGTGTGATATGGCCGGCACTCTTATTACATGTCAAACACTCGTTTAGCACACGAAAATTTATGGTGGCATAACAACTAACTACCCATGCAACGAGTTCGGTTAGACGCCTAACAAGTGTGTGAAGTTTATGCTCAGATTGTGCCAACGGGGGTAAGTGGCAGTATAAATGTCTAATAAACAGTTCTTCAGTTTGAAGACTGGCCTTGCACTGACACACACGAGCGGCAAGGAGAAAGGAGCAATCGTACACACCACCCCATCGCAGCAGCTGACAGAGCTTGTGACAGAATTTTTGTTTCCTTGATACATTGTCTTGTTTTCATACGACAGTTGTGCTGTCGAAATATTGTTTGATTTATGTGTATATGCTGAATGTTTGTTATTCATTTCTATCAGTTATTTCATTGTGTTAAATTACCTATTTCATAAGTGTTTACCCTAATTAATAATTCTGAACTTTGTTTTGGAAATGTCACTGCAATGTCTGTTAATATTTTGATGTCATGTTTTATCTAAGTTTTTTTGTTGTTTCTTTGGCAGAATTGTTAAAATGTAAGTAATTTTAATATGCATGAAATGCTTTTGTTCGGAAAAAAGGAATTTTCAGGTTTGGTTTGTTCTCCATAAAATGCTGTAATTCGTTCAATTAAAAGATTTTGTTCGGCATCTTTCTGATTTTGGTTTGACTTGGTGTGCAAAAGAGGTGATGTCAGTTGATTAAGGAGGGAATTAAGTTTTATCCCTCGATCCAGCATTTAATTTGGAAAGTCGTACTCGGAATTTTGGGAATCCAGCCGATCTGCCAAGGACTATTAAAATTGTAAATTTCAACTATTTTAATTGTGCTGACCTATTCGGTTACAATTTTCGGTGACATACCAAATTCAAGAGAAAAAATGTTGGGTTGAACAAATAAACTACGCCTAATTTTATGAACTTTATCATGCCGTGAAAAATTACACCTACTAGAGTTCTACCGTCGCTAGTAGAGAACCAGTTTGATTAATGCTTATATGTTAAGGCATCTGGTATGTCACAAAATTGTGGGGCCGACCTTATTTAATAATTACGATTTTCATTCAAATGTAATATTGGACAGCCCAGCAATATAGGATATACACCCGAAACCAAATATTTGGCGACCGATGATGTGGATTATTCCAAATCTTACAAAAAAGCGTGTCCAAACTGTTATTCATTCGCATAAATACACAAAACTTGACAGCCAACTGCGTGGCCTACATTAACCTTAAACGATTGATGATAATTCTATACCTTTCTAAGCTACAGTAAACAGTTTCGGTGCTTGGTGAGCCGAACACGTCCGAGGGAAGCCGAGGTTATGCGAGCGCTGCGAAACATCGCGCCCAATGAACGAAGCGCCACCTTTCAAATTACAACGTAACACTGAAGGGAAGTAATAATGAACACTTGCTTTTAATTGATACAGTTAATTAAGGTGTCAGTTTCAAAAATCTTGTATGGAATGGACATGAAGTTGTATAACTGTCTTAGATTATGCTACTTATCACTTTAATTTGTTTGGTTCTATATTTGAAAATTCTGAAGGTTATGCTCCAAATCTTGTTCTCATAAATATGTTATAATGTATTTTAAAGTTCAAAGGCACCTTAATTATTTATCATAAGTCATTTTAGTAATTTATTATATTATTCAACTTTAGCTTCATTTCCTAAAGATTAAATTCCAGCGAAATTCTGTTGGAGCATTTTCTGTAACGTACGATAAGCTATGTTCCTGCCCACGCATATATTTTTTTCTTTATTTCCACTGCAAATTCGTTTATATTTATTATTTGCATGACAGTTCTATTGGTAGAATTCTTTATTTGCTGAATGTGCTTGTAATGTTTTGCAAATTTTTATTTTATTGTTTACATCTTTAATTGCAGTTTTAGAGTTAAGTATGACCACAGATGAAATATTTTCAGAATTGTTAAATTAACTTAATTTTTAATGCAGTATTTTAAGATAGCCGTTATAAACAGATTGCTAAAAGAAATCTATTTAAATGTAAGCATTTCTTAATAGTTCGCAGCATAGTAAATTATAATATTTAGCAAGGGAATATTTAGAAGTAAATTCTAACTGCACTGTGTGAAAATGTATTTATGTTCTTGGAACTTTTAAGTCAGCATATTTTTATTGTGCATCCTATAGTCAATATTATTCAGAACATTATTTTAGGGCGCCGGTGTGCGCGTGGGGCAAGAGAATGATGCCCTGTTAATCAATTAGCAGAAAAGGGCTCTTTGAATTGCTGCATGTCCTGTGTGATGGTAATTAAATTGATATCGTGAACTAAGAGAACTTAATGCTCCAGAAGAATTACAGTTACATATAAGTAAAACAGAAATAAGTTATAGATGGGAGCAGCCCGATACAATGATTTCTCTAATTTAGTCTTCAAAAATTTTGCATAACCCTTTCTTTATAACTTACCTTGTAAAATTTGCCCACACGTTCTTCAGAAGTAAAGATATAGATCATGCATTTACCTAAATATTTTATAAATCTGAGAAGCCGAGGCAAGAAAAGGTATTTGCTGACTACTGGAGGACAGGCGAGATATTTTGATTTATTTGGCATTGAATATTATCTCCCGCAGTGTGAAAATACCATCTTAAGCTGCCAAATGTCAACTGTAATTATAATTTGATTGAGTTGAACGTTTTAATATGAGCTGTATGAATTTATATATCTGAACATTGATTGCTTGTGTTTCTTCACAAAAATATCAATCTTAATAATGGTAGTTTGCTCATCAGTAGTATAGCTTTTATTATAATTATAGTGTTTATTATTATTATTGATCTCTTGTTAGTCATCATTCTACTACAATTTATTTTATTACTTTCAAGTTACTTATATGATAGCTTGGTTCGTTAACTAGTCCCTACTAATCACATGTACCTCAAGACTACAGACGCTACAATCTTTTCAGAGGCGCCATCAAAGTGGGTCATTATACAACACACTGTAATAGTCATTTCGGTGGAGCCCATTCGTGGGGCATTTTCATAATGTAAGACATTTACTTAACGAATATTCATTTCAATGCGAACAAGTTTGGAATTTACAAAGAACTGAACGTGAAAATAAAATTAAGTTTTAATTTTCTCGTAATAATGGCATTTTAAGTCGTTAATAAAAATTTATATATATAATTGTAAAAGTGCACTATCGAACATGCATTATTACGATAAGTGTGTTAATATAATTACAGTATAGGAATAAAATGCAAAATTAAGTTTGCTACATCCTGTTGATGTATTTTTGCACTTTTAAATGTGTAATTTAACAGCAACTCCTTAGTTAATAAATCTATATATTAGTGTTTCACATACTGTAGTAGATTTTTTTTTCAAAATCACACCTACAGAAATGTAAAACTAAAATAACTTCGTACGTGTAAATGTTCGTATTAAAGAATGTATGGAGGCGAACATCTCGGCACGTTCTGATGGAGTACACTGTAACTACATTAATTTTGCCGAATCGTATTCTACGCATATTGAAGTAACTGGCCGGGTCAGACCATGGTCACAGAGGCAAAGCCTTGCCTCTGACGTCACTGAAGGTGAGCAATGCAATCGCTACGCGGCATTGTTTTGGAGTATGTAAAAATACGGTAAAATAAAAGCGGCAGTACTGAATAATACAAAACTGCTTTCGATATGTTGCAATTTGTAAGAAAGTTAATAAATACGTCCAGAAATATTAAATAACTACACATTCTCTAAATATAAGTATAAACGAGCTCTAAAACATTTCCTAATTTTCTTGTATTTACTCTGTTGCTGCTTGCACCAAGGAGTTAGTTGGTCGCGTTCGGACTCACCAACGTTACACGTAATTGGAAGCCTATTTTGACTCGATGGGCAGAAAAATCACTTTGCGGACTTGTCTGTACGTATGTAACCTGTCGGCAGGTAATTGTTAGATACACATGCATAGGAAACAAGTGTTCTTAGCAGTATATTACAAAACTATTTATTTACAATAAAACTGCTAGGAAGTTTATTGTACAAATTTCTGATAAACTTCCTAAACTGTAATGGAAGATTTTAACCTACACACTGTATGGAAATAATACCACACATCAAGCTGCAGATATAGGAATGTTTAGCGTCTCTACTGTAAAAAGTTCGGAACTTCCCTAGACATTTCACTGTTTCCTGAGCAAATGTAGGAACGCTACAATCAATCTACAGGAGAAAAAATTTCCATTCCCGCTTTCTCACTCGGCGTATACACTGTATAAGTTTCAGAAAAATTTCATAAAGTGTAATTACGTTAACATTTTTATAGCAGTTTATACGATTGCGTTTTTATTGCAGTACATATAAATTCTAAATTACGTATACTTTGTTTCATTGAGGTTTAACCGAGCTGTGCCTTTTGGGCTCGTACACGAAGCTCGCATAATAGCTGCTATTAATAACAGCAGCGTGAAATGCGATAGTAGAATACAAATCATTTCTCGCTTTTTTGTTTATCTTGAATACGTTTAATAATGGTTGGTTACTCGAGGCCACGTTCTATAATTTAGACAGCCAAGCAAACGCACCGTATTATTCAGCCGCAGCTGCTGTTATTGATCTGAGACGGGCGGCGCACGAATGAGGTCGCCTCCCCCCCCCCCCCCTAACACCTTATTTGTTTCCACCACTCGTGGCTCGGAGCAGACAGTATGTGCTTGGCCAGCGCTCCCGAACTAAAGCCAAGTGTTTCTCTACTTGGGTCATATACATTGGGGCCTACCTTAGTGACATTCGCCCAGTAAAATTGGTAAGGAGGGGTGGAAATAGGTTCCATATATTAACGTCAGATTAAAAATGTTATGTAACCATTTGGAATAACTTAAATATTTCTTTCGATTTGCACTTTTTTTAATGCATGGAAGTGTAAAAAAGAGCATATTTGTGAAATATTTACTTCTCTAATCTGAATGTTTCACTTGACCGACGCACGAATTAACTGACGAGGTCCATGGCAGTGTTAATTTTACATAAGGCGGGAGAACATACGTGTGCGCACAAGCAGATCCTAAGCAGGGCTTTCAAAACTGCTCATTTTATCTCGTGAACAGTCTTTAATGGACACGGTTCTTATGTTACACGCATACGTAGACTTGGTCTACCCACTTGTTTTGACATTGACTCGCAGGTGTTTGGTTTTGCCAATTCAACACGCTTTGGTGAATCTTCTCCGCAGTTGAGGTTGAAGTAAAGCAACTGCCTATGGAGCACTGCACCCGACTGTGCAATGCGAAGAGCTCTTAAAAAACGGTAGTACAGAACCACGAAAATGGTCAGAAAAGTGCGATTTATGTTGTAAATGAAAGAATGCATAAATTTCGCAACATTATAAGAAACTTACTAAATTCACCTTCTCAATGTAAATAATTAATCGATGGTAGTCCGCTTTAACCAAATTTATGCGCATTTCCGTTTTGGATGCTTCGAAAAGCAGATTACAAGAACTTCTTTAAGAAAGATAGTCATATTTACGGTGATCATGTGTAATAAAATCATAGTAATTTTATAATTAACTGTATTTACGTCGGTTTCAGCCATAAATGTTTGTGACAAAAGGACGCACATAAAATAAATTATAAAATTTATTTCCTACATTATAAGTTTCTTATATACAATCATAGCAAATATTGTGACTATATTCCATGACTGTTTTCTTTTAAATTCTGCTTTCTGAAGCATACATAATGAAAATATGCTTAAATTTGGTTAATAATAGACTTTTTAAATCTATTAATATCATACATTTAAACAGTATATTTTAGTAAAATATTTTCTAATCTTGCAAAATATACATAATTCTTTCATATACAGCATAGATCGCACTTTTCTGAGAATTTTCTTGATGTCTGTGCTAATTTTTTTGAGTTCTTCACATTATATAGTCGGGATTAGTGCTCTATATGCAGTTACTTTACTTCAACCTTAAGGTGGCCGCCTGCCCAAGCCGCCAAACTTGTGTGCGGAGCTTTGGAAGAAAACGTCGTGTTACAAAACTGTTCTTCGTACTTGAGTGTTGTTTGCTTGGATATAGCATTTAATTATCTCATGTGTGTACCAGTTTCATGTTCTTCATTTATTTTTAAAGTAACTTTTTTCGCAAGTGAAAATGGTTAAATTTTGTTTTTTCACCGTCATTTTTAAGTGTTTACATCCGGCTGCAGAACCTCTTAATATGTTCAGACAAGTACAGCACAGTTTTGACGGCATTTAAGATGCAATTGTCATAGCTGAAAAGTAGTAGGACCGTGGGGGTTTCAACCCCAAAGGGATGCCGCCTTTTTTGATCGACCTAATTAATTTGATATCAAATTGACATCAAAGGGTTAATTAAACTGATTGAAATGTTTAACCAAAAATTCAAACTGTTAAATTTATTGAAAGGGTCAAATGGATCGAAAGGGTTAAATTTATTTTTAATGTTACATGTATTGAAAAGGTTATTTTTTTTTTGTGCAAGGGTGTGCTAAGGGTCAATTTTCTTTTTTCTTTTTATGGGGAGCTCTGACACGTCCTCACCCTGTGAGCTCTGGCACACGGATGTGGTGTCGCGTGTTGGGGGTGGGGTATGTGTGTGGTGAGCTTTGGTGCAAGAATGGCACAAGTGTAATTTTTTTTGGTTTGTTAGTGATATTGCTTGTAGACGGTGTTGGTAGACAGGCAACTTTAAATGTTAGTGTTATTCCAAATGCAATTAAACAGGAGAGAAATTCAGTGTGTTCTACTTATGAATAAATTGCATGCATCGAATCGCAGATTTCAAACTAACACAACTACGTGAATAATAAGTGGAACTATGTGACTCTCCAGTATGAAATTAAATGTAAAAGATGAATAAGTCTACCCCAAACTGTATGCTAGCAATAAAATTTACATGAGAGAAGTATAACGAAGGAACACAACTACGTGAATATGACAATTATGCGAGTGTGCAGTATAAAAGTAACGATCTACAACGAATAAAAAAAATGTCCCTATCAATTAAAGGAACACAATAACAAGATATATGGCACTACTTGACTTCTCTAGCACATACCTTACAAGCCCGTCTGCCTAAGAGACTGGTGAGGAGTAACTTTAAAAACGTAATCCACATGTAAAAAGAAATTAACACGTGTAATAAAATTGCACCTCTCCCAAAATAAGCCTGGCTGTAAGCTCAGTAAAACACCGTTTGATTATAGACGGAGGTGAAAAACTCGGAAATTACAACAAAATTGTTTCCAAATTAAAAAAAAAAAATACGTAATGGCACCAGGCGCTCCCCGAAAACACATTCGTCCACCTCAGAGGCTGGTGAAGGAATGAGTGCCTGCTTATAAGCTGTTATGTGGAGCGCGGCCAAGTTTAAATTTACTGACAGAACCTATTTCTTTTCCAAGCTACTATTAACGACTTGATTACACTATTAGTCCTAAAAGTACGTGAATGTATAAAAGCGAATTATTTAAAAATAATGGATGTACTATAAATTTTTTCCATAAAGTCTGTGAAATTTATGGTATTTCGTAATAAACAAGAGTTGAAAATGCTTCGAAGTTTCGTCGACCGAACACAGAAATGGGGTCTACATGATAAATGCACTATCACACTATAAATTAGACTTGTGGGAAAAATATTTTACACTATAGTTTACGAAGACTGTGAAAGATCTGAACCCCAGGTCATATATTATCGCTTAACGAGAATCGCATCTATCACACACCGAAGCCAGTTGCATGTGAAGGGGCTGTTGAGGTATACATTGTCTAGTCCAAGCTTATATGAGCAACTGAAGATGGCGGCGACTGGATACAGGGTGCAGATGGCTCCGGACTTCCCCCACCCCTCGCCTGTGCACACTACTCTGTCCTTGAGGTTACTCATTCCTCTGTCTTAGATTGTCAATTTTTTCGACAATGTAACAAGAGCGACGACTGGCTAGATACGGACACATCGCTCCCGACCTCCCTGTACCCCCACCTCCCACCTCCACCCCTCGCCAGAGCGATGTGCCCTGATATCATTCACCTGTCTGCCCCGATTGTCAATTTTTCGCCACTGATTCAAGATGACGACGATTGACTAGAGGGCTTCACATCGGCCCCGTTTGCCTGTAGGCACCTCCTACCCCTCGCCAGAGCGACGTGCCCTGAGGTCAAGAACCCAGGCCATCCCTGCCCACCCCCCCCCCCCCCAATGCAGAGTTCGTTTTTGTAGTTTCCAAAGCTCCGGGCCACGCACCCTGGTATCGATTCAACACTGCAAGTACCTGTTTAGCTGCAAACACCCCCTCTGCCCACAGCGTCCAAGAACTGTCCTTTCCAACACGGCGCTTCACAAAATCCGTCCTCAAGGTCAGAAAGCATTTTTTTTTCTGAATGACTGGTCACGGAGGGCGCTGCAAAGCCTTCACTATCAATTCAAGGCCACACACTACCCCATCCCCTTACAGCACTCAAGAACGCATTTTTCAGATATCTCGCCCCCAGAGTGCTGCCTCTGCTATGAATGGAGGCTTGCTTCAAGGCCAAAGCGACTGTTTCCCTAGGGAGGCAGCAGCGGGTTTTGAACTGACCTGGGCGAAAGGGGTTGGCATATTCTCAGCTACTAAACTCCCACGTCTTCAACACACAATGAATTCAAATAAAAAATATAAACTGTTTTCCATAAAAAAAATTCCCCGTATCCAGCAAACATTATTCCAGTTTTCTAACAACTTTAAACTAATAAATGATTAATTTTCATTCCAACAGAGTTATGACTTTTTTGTACGTAATGACAAACGTAAACCTTTATTCAGTTTTTAACTGTTACGATGTAAGCAGATACTCACATTAAACTTTAATGTACATTTAAACGTTTGAAAAATAAACTTATTTGAAATTTTTAAAAATATATGTGTATTTCACGTATAGTTTTCCAACTTTTGAATTCTAATATAGTACTATCATATAAGAAAATATATTATAATATAGCTAGTGTTTATTATTCTATGTTAAATAATAATTAGTTCCAAATTTATTTGGGAAAATCAGTAGACTATAGCGACGTGTTTTTAAAAACAATACGGGTACGAGTTATTCTTAAGCCTTGTGTACAAAGCCAAGTAGTGTATAGCCAAGAATTGAGTGTGCGGGAGCGAGCGAAACTTAGGTCTTAAGAGCCGATGAGGATGACCCGTGTGGAGATAGAGCAAGGCAAAAGACCGTGCGCGGCTGGAGTTTGGGTCGTGCGTGGGTGGGAGATGTGCATGGCACTGAGCGGGTGAGAGGAATGAAGAGTGGTTCAGAAAGGTGACGCAGTCCGCGTCTCGCACCACATTTGAAACCCGCCACTTCCAGCTGCCTGACAACTGCCCCTTCCCTCGCTAGCACGCCACATGCAGACCCTACAGGCGCCTGCATGCATGCGCTCCAATAGTAGAACTTTGTGTCCCTCCACCCTGGCCAAACCGATTTCAGTCCGCGACGCGTATTGTCCCGAGTGTCGCACAGCTCGCGCTCACTATACATTCACTGTAGCCCAGGACCTGTCTCACCTCTCCTGTTTTTCCCCAAGTTTTAAAGCAAGCGAACTATGTTTACAATATTGAATTTGAATTTTAAACCCAGTTTTAAAAGCCATTTGTTTAAGAGGAAGATTTTATATCCTAAATACGCTTTTTGAACAATTGAGTTACTCAACACCGTCAAAACTAGTGTTCACCATAAAAAAGTTATGAAAATTACACCGTAAAAAAATATGAATATTACACTGTCGAAACATTTTTAATAAAGCTTTTCATACATTTCATAACTATTTTCGTATAAAGTTTTTTGCATGGGGAAGGCTATTTTCCTCTTTTAAAAAACTTAGCAATTTCCAAGAACTGTATCGTTACAAGCAAACTAATATAACCTAGCACAAACAATTATGAACCCAGAAATGTATTCCGATAAAACTAACAATAACTCCAACATTAATAAATTAAAATGATAAATTACATCACAACTAAATAAAAAAACACTAAATACCATAGAAATATAATCCGAGAAACAAATTCCGGGAAACATTATCCAAATTCCAAGAAATATATATCTCATTACAAATACATTCTAAATAACATTAAAATGGAATAGTGCCCCAAATGTCTTTAAGTTGAAAAATTCTGCTAAAAAATATTTCTATTCCAAAAATTACAACAAGAAATTAAACAAATTACGTCTTTAAGCTTTAAAATTCCACGAAATTTCATCTAGATTCCAAGAAATGTAGCATCAAAAACATTCAATTACCATATTTAAAAGGAATCAAATGAAATGGAATACCACCCAAACACAATGAATAACAATACATACCAAATACACCCAATTAACACCTAAATGTGACTCGCCAATTAAACGATTCTATAACAGATACCAATTGAATTACACAACAAATGTAAGATTATCACTTAAATGCAAATTACATCATACGTAAAAGTTAATAAAAGTAACATATTGTTGCTTAAATGCTAATCCAATGAAACGATAATCCAATCAACAAGCAGACTGCTTGCACAATACATTGTACATCCAAGCACCATCCAGAAGTGTATTAAATAAATAATGCATAACATACAATTAAAATTGTTTATTTACAATCATAATTTACAAACATTGTATTAGAATATTTTAAGATCTTGATTCTTAGCCCAGGAGTTGTGTGCTTTTGAGAAACTCCTCCATCGAACCACAGACATCTTAATTTCTTTTTAATGATTTTATGAATCAAATATTCATTTGGAGAACTGACTTTTTGCAGTTCATGTTCGTAAAATACCCCTTTTATTGGCTCTCTTGTATGTTTCTAGGTAATACACTATGGGATGTTTGTCTAATCGAAATCATTTTAAATATTTAATAAGACCAATTAACTATAGTTTTTTTTTCTTCAAAGATCTCTTTCTGCTTCTGCTTCATCGACGACTTTAACATTATTATAAATAGTTTTCATTAAAATATTATCTCGCATCCATGTTGTATGCAGATGACCTTTGCCCCCGACCGTGACCCATGACCTGTGAGCCGTGACCATGCAAAAGTGCCGAAAAATTTAGTATTAAAATTAAATTTCTAAACATTATTAGAACATTATTTTAAAAATTATTTTTAAAACACACAAATGATATTTTTAAACTTAAATTTCCCAGCACAATCATTAATCACATTCGTTCCATCCCCAGCAGACGACTGACTCTCTCGCACACACTCCCCTCCACTATACTCATTCTGCCATCTTGATTTTTTTAGTTCATTTGTTTATAAATTACTGGAGACCGCCATCTTGGTAGGCAGAAACTTCAGAAAATACATTAGACTACTACCACCATGTTAGATGCTAACTGCCTTGACCTTTAACACCATGACCTTGAATGGCCTAAAAACAAATTCGAGAAGAAATTTATGTGAAAAGGCAGAAGCTAGTGACATGATCCACCTTCCACTCAGCTGCTGTGTCAAACTAAACCTCTCGGCTTACCTCCCTACTGCTTGCAATATAAAAGTGTGCAAGCCTTATAGCATCATATTGACTTTGAACCAATTGTACTGCACCATTAATACATTATGCAGACACAGACCAGCCAATCACAAAATAACCATATGATTACAGCTAACCAATCACATTCGAGCATTGAGACATCATACAATACGTTACGTTAGTACGTTACATTATTACGTTGCAATACGTTATACTGCCTATTTGTGTATAAATGAAGGCAGAGTTTTTATTTAGCTGCCTCATAGTAGAGAACGGATTGGATTATTGTCTGGCGTCGTAGCTGCGGCGCCGTAGTGATGTTTGTAATGTGTGCGAGTTTTCATAGATTTCATATATTTGTATTTTTTTAATCTATTTTGCTAACTTGAATATACTGCTCACAAAATGTTTAGCACATTCTCCATTGGGGTTGTTTGATTGCATCCGTAAGATATTTTTTCAATACATAGCTGTACAAAGATGTCGTAAAAGTCAAATTACAGTACACAAAGTTTAACAGTGGACATAGTAAACACACACACACAAGTGTCAGATTGCACGTACATGCATTATATATTTCTTCATAATGTGACTTGTCTTTTTTCAACATGCTGTGGTGCGTCGTTTTAATGAAACAGAATAAAAAGGGAACTAGAAAAACCGGAACAAAAAATGCGTACAGTGAATTGTTACACAGTAATTTGTTAATATTTGTAATTTAGATATTCATCTACCGTGTAAAATTCACATTCAATAAAAATTTCTTTAAGCTGTTTCTTTTACGAGTTTTTAGTTAGAGATGCTAATTTCTTGAAGGTGTTGCGGTAATTTATTGAAAAGTTGGCTACCAAGGTACTGCGGTCCTTTCTGAATTAATTTTAAATTAACTGAAGCCATGTGTGTTATTTTATTATAGTGTCATGCTTATGAAAGGATTCATTTCTCTAAAATAAATTACTGTTTTTGGACACGTATATAAGTAATGAAAATATGTACTCGCATACAAATGTAAAAATCTCTGAGCTCTTGGAAAGAGGTCTACAGGAGTCTTTCTTTTGTCATTGATTATTCTTAACTCTTTTGCATGGGAAACACTTTTTTTGCTGTTAGTGGAACTACCCCAAAAAATTTTACCATAACACAGTATGGAATAAAATATGCGAAATACGCCTGTGCAACACCTCGCAGAGCGAAACAGGCTGAACTTAGTTTAGGTAAAATATAGGCAATGTGAACTTTAAGTTTCTTGGCTTAAAAGTAGACAAACTGGAATCACTGTGGTTTCATTAATTTTGTCTGTTACTGCTAACATATGAATTAGTGTTTTTTTCTGTCCTTTGTAAGGAAATTCATACATGTTTTATCGAGGTTGAAATTTAATTTGTTTGTAGTAAACCATGCATTTAGCTCTGGCTGTGTCTGTTTTATTTTTTGCATAAGAACATTTACTGAGTCTCCAGAGACTAAGATGCTAGTATAATCTGCAAATAAAATTGTAGTGTCTGGGGGTTAAAGCACATGGGAGGTCATTTATATAAACTAGGAACAATTTGGGGGGGGGGGGTTATATTTATCCTTGTGGGACCCCATGCTTTATTTTTCCTAGTTCAGAGTAGAATGAAGTAATTTTTCCTTTGATCCACACTTGTCTGTTTGAAAGGTATGAGCTTATTAGTTTATTGGGCGTACCTGAGACTCTCTAAACTTTAATTCTTCCATAAATGTGTTGATTTACACAAATGCTTTAGTGAGGTCGCAAAAGATTCCATTAGATGGCATATTTTTATCAACTGCATTAAGAATGTAATTTGTTTGAAAATTGCATCATTTGTTGAGGTATTTTTTTCTAAAGCCAAACTGAAAATTTGTTAGAATTTTATGATGCTCAAAATGTTGCAGCAACCTCCTGTAAATTAGTTTTCAATTACTTTTTAAAAGAAGGTAAGAAGTGAGATGGGTCTATAATTGCGGTTACTTCGGTCTTGTCACTTTTCTTAAACAATGGTGTTACCATAGCCCATTTGAGTCTGTCTGGACACAATCCTGTATTGGAGACAGCATTACAAATATAGCACACTGAATTCAAAAGCACATTACTTTAATAACCTACAGCTAATGCTAACATAGCCACTCGATAATTTTGTTTGCAAAGAATTGATTTTCTCCGCTTCTTTTGGAATTGTTTGTAAAATATATAGTACCCTGGAGTGTAGAAATATTTTTTTATATCTTGTTTAGTATTTTTGTTAATCATGTATTCTAAGACATGTAAGTAGTATGAATTAAATGTATCTGAGACTAATTTAAGGTCTGAGGATATGCAGTCGTTTACTTTTAGGTTTACAACTGGACATTACTCTGTTGTTCTTCGTATTGTGTTTTTTTACAATATTCCATATTGTTTTTATTTTGTTTTTCGAATTCTGGATAAGCTTGCAGAAAAAATTTTCTTTTTGCAGATTTTAAGACCTTACTCGAAATTGTGCAGTATTTTCTGTAGTGATTCATTGTGAGGTTTGCTGCTGGTTCTGGCGGCCTTGTACAGTTTTATTTTGTTTTCGCAGGAAATTTTCATTCCTTCGGTGAGCCATAAATTTTTCTTTGGATTTGTATTACTGTGGGTTAGTCGGGATGGGAGACATTTTTCGAAACAATGGAGAACTTGGTTAAGAGGAGTTGAATTTTTCGTTTGCTTCGGTACAAGTATACAATGTTGACCATTGCTCCCTGCTGAGCTCACTTTTGAATTGTAAGACATTTTCCAGCGAAAAGTTTTGTATTTTCTTATAAGAAATGCTTTTGGAGGGCATTTTTATGGAAGGCATAACTAATATTTGTGCATCATGATCTGATAAGCCATTTATTATTGGGAGACAGTGGCACTCTGCAACTATCAATGAAAATGTTATCAATTGCTGTCTGACTGGTTCCTTCTATTCTAGTAGCAAAGTTTACTACGGATTTAAGGTTGAAGGTACTGAGTAAACTATAGAGTTCAGTTTTTTGGTTGCTTTCTTTTAAATAATCAATGTTAGTGTCTCAACAGTAATTAATTACTATATTGGTTCTGTAAATGGCGTTAAGGTTTTCTTCAAGAAAGTTTAAAAAGTTACTAAATTTAACAGAGGGGCTCTATATACATATAGTGATGCCTTTACTTTTTTTTTTAAATTTGTCAGTTGTTACTTCCACAATTGCACTCACACTTGACCTTCACATAGTAAATGCACGTCATTTTTACTATTTACATTTTTGATGAAAATACAGGTCATGCTATTTATATAATAAATATAACGCAGGGAATAACAAGGAATTTAAATTTGCTTAGCAGAGGATTCAGTTAAGTGTTTCTTTTAGTTATATATTTGTACATCCAGGTTGTTTCTGCGGATAATTTGTCCAAACACACGGAAAGCTCATTAATTTTGCTTATTAAACATACAATATTCTGATGGAGTAAATACAAACTATTCTCATGAATTATTGAAGGTTTTTTAATATTTGAAAAATTATCGAATTTTTCTGGTATTGAGTGTGAGTAAACCTTCTATGCTGCATGAATTAGGCCCTATAGGCTTCTTTAGCTTAAACTTCCACGTTTCCAACTATTACCTGGATTTTTTTTAAATAGATTCATGGTCTGTAAAATCCTACCAGTCATAACGTCAGGTTTCCCCTTGCCAGCACGACTCAGATGCGGACCATGTCTCGTGTGGTCGTCCCTGTTTATTTCCTCTAGTCCCATCACACCAACATGGCTCAAGTCTGCCAGACCTTGCACAGCGCCACAGGGCAGCGTTTGTAAGGAAGGCTTGTCATGCCGCTGAGTGCCTCGCACACACACATTGGTGTGACTGGTGGCCCTGGCAATGTTGCTGATGTTTCCTCTAACTGAATAGTTTTTGTCCCGGTCAATATTGTTGCCTATTCCCCCAGAAAAAACAACCTGATCTGACTTGCAAAATTCTTTACTTAACCTAGTTAAATCTTCTGACACTCTGCCAAGGCCTGCATTAGGTTTACAAAATGTGATAGTCCTAACCCTCACCCAGTTTGTCTTTGATGCGCTCTCCTAGGCCTTTCGCGTGACTGCTTCCAAAGATCAGCACTTTCCTCTTGGGCCTTGCTGGGTTGTTGGGCGCTGGGAGGGGGATTACCTCAACTTCTTTTTCTTCCTGTAGGTCTGAGAGGACAGCAAAGCTGTTGCTACAAGGTGGTATTGTCTCGGGGACCTGTGAACTGACAAGTGATGGGAATGGATCACCATTTTTTTCCTTGTTATGAGACTGTAATCATTTCTGGCTTCTTGGGAGGCTGGCAATTCAGAGGATGAACAGATGTCTCGGAGTAACTCACTATTCTCCCTTGTTACTGCTGTCAGCTTGCTGGCAGTTTTTGTTTTTTCCATTGTTAAATTTAATTTTTCTTACTAGTTCTCTCTGTCTGTTGAACTCGTTCCTGAAGCACAACAGCAAGCTGTTTTGCATCTTTCAACTACCCCTCAACATGACAATGAATAAATGTCGTCATCCTCGGGAACAACATTGGCAGTAACTCTGGCACAAGGATAGTGAAACCATCTGTTACAGTAATCCCAAACGATGCCTTCTTCAACTGACCCGCAATAAATTGCTGCAATTTCATCTGCTTTGTTTCAATACCTGGTAGCATGTTTAAATCGTGTCTGTTCCGGACGTGTAAAATATTTCCAGAAGCCATTGCCAGGTAAAATATTTTGAATTAGTAATACTTTTAAATATGCAGGTAGTTAAAAGTAGTTACACAAACAAGCTATTTAAAAGTGTGAAAAAATAATAAAACCATTCACATAAGCTTACTTATTCTCCACAAAATATTAGAAAGGCCGATAAAACTTCAAAGGTTTAGTTGTCTATTTCATGACTTCGTTCTAGGTTATATCTAACTATTTGTTTACTTGCTCAAGCTGAGAGAAAAATAACTGCCAATGGCCTGTGTATGTGCCTGCAACAAAGCAACTTGTTTTTATTAATCTCAAACTGCTAATTAAAGCACAAGGTCATTGGGTAATAAAGAGAATCTTAACATGCGAAATAAAATAAAGTGCAATAAATTTTATAAGAATTAACCAAAAATTGATGCAAGAGTGATCCAACAGTCGACTTCAGAATGAACTGGCCATATTATTCAGCTGACATCAACTGCATAGAGAATGTGTGGTTCATGATCGAACGAGCAATTTCAAACCGAGCACAACGACCAATGACCATTCAGGCCTTGAAAACAGCCGCAGTTTGGAATTTGACAATTTACCTCAGGAAATTCTTAATGATCTTATTTTTTGGTATGCCTCGTCGGAGACAAGCGGGCCTCAGGAATCGTGTTGGTCCTACACGTTATTGACGTTTGTCAATGCATCTGATGTCTTTTTCTTGATCAAACTGATGAGGTGCCTTTTGTTTTCGTTGTTTTTTCTTAATGCCTTGTTTGTTTACTGGGATGCTGTAAAAGAGTATGGTTTGTTATACCACTGTATGTACTATGAGTACAGTGTGACATAACTACATATATTCAATATAACTTTCTGGATTCTAATTAATGCTAAACATTTTGTGAGCAGAATGTTTTGGTTATTCGCGATGTTTTGGCTCAGCGGGTTCTCGTTTCCACGGCCATAGTGAGTTTGCACTGTTCAGGTCAGGAAATGACGTGAAATGTGTAAGATAGGTAGTTGTCACTGGAGAGCGCTGGAGGTCGGCTGTTTTATGCTTGCCTGCAGTAAAGGGAGTTGCTGGGAAGAAGCTGTGTAAACGCAGGAAAAAGGCAAGCATGTACAGGTGTCCCAGCGTTCACCTACCAATTTGGCGCTCCTAGTATTTGTGTCGCTAGGGTGGGGGATGGCGTGGTGCCATTGTCAGTAAGCATGGAGCGGTGGGATTCCTCAAAAGTCGAGTGTTTCAAACACGCCCGCCAGATCTGACACACTCAGGGGATGTCCGAGGAAATTAACCCTATATCGGCAGCAACATTGTTGCGAGTTATGCAAAACGTGCTGCATCGAGTGCGCCAATGTGCGAACCTGGACGGACGTCATCTCACTGGAGTAATATTCAAGAAATCATTATTTTGTGTATGTTGTAACTAATGGCAGACATGTATCTTCCTGTTTTCTGTATAGCCGATAAATATTTTCTATGATTGAACACACTGCACGTGTTTCACAATGATAAGTGAACGCTGGGACATCCTATACATACAAGCTTTGTGCGCCGCATAGTGGGCAATCTCCCGTAAAACATGGCCACAAATACTAAAACCAAATTTGACAAAAGTTCTGACACTCTAGTTTCTGAGGTCGCAGATTACGAATGGGATGTTAAAATTAGGCAATTAAAAGCTATTAATACAATATGGCTTATCAAGATAGAATCAAAATTAAATTACGGCATCTGAATAGTTAATTCAAACTTAGGATTTCGCCAATGAATAACAAGTAAAGATGAATGAAATTTTTTTTTCTTTCGAATATAGTAAACATTGTACTCGATTAATATATTTGTCTAAATCAATAGGTACACCCGTAGTAGGATATGCAGAATTAAGAACTTAAAAAAGAATAATACATATACGGACAAAACATACGAAATGTAAAATTATAAACTCTTAAATGGTGAACACACGTAATTTTACACATAGAATAAATTACAATTAACACAAGTTCTAATCGGAATAGCTATATTATCAGAATCATTCGCTGTTTCTGCTAGTCTAGTGTTGGGGCAGGAAAAGTTTTATGGCACCTGACGACGAAAGTTTTGATTTTATTCTGTAAGATTTGTCACACTACTAAACAAACTGAATGAGTCTTCGACCATATTTATTCTGGGTCGTTTCCTTAAATCTTTGACGATATTACTTCATATCCTTACTCCGAGCCACTTCATTATCTTCAGATAATTGCCCAGTTTAGCAATAAAGTTTAATATATTATTTTGAGGTTGTGAATAATTAAGCCACCGTTGTCGGAATGGAGAACCATTTTCTACATGTATCATTGCAGTTTCTACATAATGCTGGAAACTGTTGCTAATAACTTCTTGGCCACTTGAAATTGCTCTGGTCGCCTCATACCTAGGCAAACCGCGTTCAATCCCCGGCCGTTTCGCTCCGGATTTTCTTACGTGGGAATCGTGCCGGACGATGCTGCTGGTTGGCGGGTTTTCTCGGGGATCTTCAGTTTCCCCCCACCCTTTCATTCCGGCGCTGCTCCATCCTCGTCTCACTTCACCCTCGTCTCACTTCACCCTCGTCTCACTTCACCCTCGATGTTAACAGCCGTCCAAATCTTTTCACTCGAAATTGCTGTTAAAATGACGTGGACTTTAATCAAACTTTAATATAAACTAGTAATTTTTGGAGATAGCTCCTTTTTTTAAAAAAAATAGTACAGCTGTATTTAGACTGTTTATGCTTCTGTATCGAGGCTTTGGAAGATCGACACAGCCTTTGACTCAGATCCAAATTTACCTTTAATCAATTTGTCAGTCACGGATAATTTTTTTCTTCCTCGCCATGCGCTGGCCAATAGCCTGTTTATGTATAAAATGTTAAATACATTAAAAAATGAATCCGCATGTGCACCGTAGACATTACCAAAGATGGGATTAGTTTAGTTACGTTGTAAAAACGCGTGCAGATGCAAATTGTAGCAGCAATCAAGGCGCCTAAGGTTCAGCAGAGTATAGCTTGTGGAGCAAGGTAATTGTTTGGAAGACATGCTCCACATTGCGGGCGAGCTGATGTGTATTTAAGCGCCGCGCAGGGCGGCGTCCCCCCTCCCTCCTCCATTTTTCATCCAGATGGTCTCCACAACGCAAGAATACAGGAGTATATTTATCGTAGTCGACATCGAAGCTTAGGGCATCACTACAGACCAGGCCTGGAGGAGCTCTAGGTCATACTGCAGTCTGCTATATTGGTGAGCATAATCCGCGTAGCAGTTAGGCGTAACGCTACTTCTCGAGTCTCCGTTACAGTCTTCCTGACGAAATAATTCTGGCAAGGTTAGGCAGTTCACTAAGTCGTGCAATTAGAGTAACCTGTACATCGTGTATTTGATGAGAGTTAATAACTCTGTGATTGGTTGTGTATTTAAGCCATTACAAACGTGTAGATAATCGTTGTAATAAAATATGTTTGACTGAATTCTAGTCTACCAATCCGTATAGTAATGTTCCCCGTGATCAGTCCCCCACCTAGGTTGTGTTATACAGTAACTGAGTAGAGTAAGAGAGAAGTGTAGACCAGTGGTAAGATCACTAGGAGGCAGGACTGTCATAAAATGTATTAACTTAGTGATTGATGTGTTCGCCTAAAATGAAAGTGAAGTGGACACCAGACTTAGGTCCATAAATGTTTTTACTGTGAATTTTTGTTACTTTTCTACACAAACGAAGGTTTTCAGCAGCAGGTATTCACAATGCAAATAATGAGAAACTGTTGAACAGAATTATCATTATGCTCAGGAAAACACACTTCTTATATATACTGGTAATATTACTTTTATAGGATGAGTGATTTCTTTGGATATAGTGAAACAAATCTTTAAAGATTTAAGCGATACGAAAGAAAATTTAACAGACTCTTTGTGTGCATTGTTGCACTCTTCAAAAATGTGTAGTCATGACCGACTCCTACCCGAGAAGACATTTTAAATCAAAAACCGAACTGAACTAAACATATGAGAACCGATTAGATTAACTAAAAACCAATGGTTTAATCAATAAGCCTTCATCAACAAGGCAGCAGACAAATAAAAGAAAATTTAACTGTCACGTGTATGGTAAGCACAAATGGCTGTGTGTATATTAATCAAAAAACACTATTTTGATTTTTGAAAAGTATGTTAAAATTTTCTTAACTTAATTTATTTGCTAATTTGTAATGTTTGCACATATATGTGGTTTGAAAATCACGAAATAAAATGGCGAATATTTAATTGGGAGAGTATAAAATAGCGGATGACAAAGGAAATTACCATGTTAAAATAATTCTTTATCAATATCACTTTTTGACACACAATACGTAATAAGAGGCTATTCAAAAAGGGATGGTACAAAAGTAAAGCTGATTTATCTATGAATCATTGTTGAATAATCCTTAGTAAATACGAAAATCTAAGCGAAATGAAATTTCAAGTTCACTTAATATTTAGTGCTTGTCAAATGTTTTAGGTGAATATTAATGAAGATTTTTGTTTGTCTATTCTTCTATGTTTATAACTACAATGTTACTGACATAATTACGTGAAACTTGACTTGAAATGTTCCAGACGCTATTTTAAGTTGAATAATTTTATTACAACATTTATTCCATTTTTAAGTAATCCATTCAGGTCTATTTCTGTACATGTACTTTAAGGAAATATTTAGGAGCATATTGTTATACCAGACAAGTTTAACTTCACAATTTTAATTGGTGTCAGTTGATTATGTGCAAGTATTTATATGGCAATGATAAAATTTAAAGATTTTCGTTAAACATGCTTCAAAGCCGTGCTCTCATAAAATTCTTTTCCATTCTCTCTTCAGTTTCATGAAATCCAACAATGTTTCTTTTTTGTTTTCTTAAACAAAAATCATTTTCACACAACACTGGAATATTTCAAAGCTAATTTTTAAACTTAAAAATGAAATATAATGTAGTACAGTACTCTTTCTCCCTCACGCGCTCAAATATTCAGTATCACCATCGAGTAAAGATATACCTAGAGTGGACTTCCCCAGGTTAAATTTTCTGACCACTTCAGCAGGTAAGAATCTGTAGTTCGAGGGATGAACACGTCGTGCTAGTCCATTTTCGTGGCGTGTGCGTGGGGAATGTCTGCGGCGTTGCCATATTGTCATCTCTTTCTCTTTCTTTCTCTCTCTTTCTCTTTTTCTCTTTTTCTCTTTCTTTCTCTCTTTTTTCTCTCTTTTTTCCTTCCTTCTTTCTTTCTCTCTTTTTTCCTTCTTTCCTTCTTTCTCTCTTTTTTCCTTCTTTCCTTCTTTCTCTCTTTTTTCCTTCTTTCCTTCTTTCTCTCTTTTTTCCTTCTTTCCTTCTTTCTCTCTTTTTTTCCTTCTTTCCTTCTTTCTCTCTTTTTCCTTCTTTCCTTCTTTCTCTCTTTTTTCCTTCTTTCCTTCATTCTCTCTTTTTTCCTTCTTTCTTTCTTTCTCTCTTTTTTCCTTCTTTCTTTCTTTCTCTCTTTTTTCCTTCTCTCTCTTTCTCTCTCTCTCTTTCTCTCTCTCTCTTCTTTCTCTCTCTCTCTCTTTCTTCTCTCTCTCTCTCTTTCTCTCTCTCTCTTTCTCTTCTCTCTCTCTCTCTTTCTCTCTCTTTCTATTTCTCTCTCTTTCTCTCTCTTTTTCTCTTCTCTCTCTTTCTCTCTTTTCTCTCTCTCTTCTCTCTTTTTCTCTCTCTTTCTCTCTTTCTTCTCTCTCTCTTCTCTCTCTCTCTCTTTCTCTCTCCTTCTCTCTCTTTCTCTCTCTTTCTCTCTTTTCTCTCTCTTTTCTCTTTCTCTCTTCTCTCTTCTACTCAATCTGTTACCCCCAGTCCCAACTCCGCAACAGTAGAACGTGTTCTGAATGTCTGCTATACCCACAAGCTGGGACGGACAAGATGGCGGACACCCGAGTTCCTATCTCAATTCGTATATATCCGTTTACGAAAATATTAAAAGTTCTGTATAACATATGTATGAACAAAACGAAACTTAATGTACGCATGAGTGACAGGAAACGTTGCATATTACTTGCACGGTCATAGTAAACGAATAAACACCACTTTATAAGATACGCGATAACTGTGGATTTAAGTTCTATGTATACCGTATCACACATGTGTATAGTAAATGGTTTGTGTAGCGGAGTGAATCAGTGCGCAGATCTGCGCTACATAATTGTAGGTTTTAGTTCAAATATCCAACGGGTAGCGAATTTTTTATGTGACACGAAGCTGTTTATAAGTTATTTTATTGTTAGAAAATGTTAATTTCCAGAATATCTTTGTCTAAAAGTAATAATACCCAAGTACCAGCAAGTACAATACAATCGACTATCAGTGGTTGTTTGCTGATTACAGCGATTGTCTTCTAAAGTAGACAACTTAGGCTGCATAGCGTGAATAATATTAACAGCCACACAAGAAAGCCTTAAGTTTAATTTTGTAACAATTCCGTCTTTTGGCTGTATTACCGTAAAAGCGTGTTTAACTACGGTGAGTGCAAGATAGATTATTTTGCTCATTAAAGATATTGAGAAAAGAAGTCTCTTGACTAAAAATTCTCGCCACTCCACTTTTACCGTCAAATTCCCTGCCTGCCACAAGTTTGCCCAAATATGGTAGGACGATATGGGAAACTGAGGAGTGTTAACCTTGTCAACATGCGAGACACGCTACAACAGCGCCCCCTAGCGGCTTGTACGGACTAATACCAGGGAAATTCAAATTTACGTGGCTCTTTATGCGTGATTTTTAAGTGCAGTTGTCGCGTAGTATTAAAACGTGTTGTTTTGCCGAATGTAATATAATAGTTGCTTATTCATATTACTATGCCGTATTTAAAATTTTACTTGAAGCATAAATATTGTAATTTGAAACAAGGACAATCAGTTGTAACACAATCATGTTACTGGGCACAGACTTAGATGTTGCAAGTTACAAAGGACAAATGTTAATCAAATATAAGTAAGACAATGGAATGCTAAACAGTATTTTATTTGTCAGACACATAACTGACTGCATTTATTCAACAAATTCTTGCGAATGGAGCTGTCACCAAACTAAAATTTCTGCAAAAAAAACGGGAATGAACATAACCAAGCATTTTTTTGGACAGCAAGATCTCCACATCTTATCTGTGGTTTGTTAACGCAAGACTAATTAAAAATAGCTCTACTACAGTTAGTGATTTAATATTGTGAATTTTAGTAGCTTTATAGGGAGTAATATCTTGTCGATATTTAAGATTAACCTCGCAACCAAATAAGTTGCCGAAATATTACTTACTGCTTTTTGAAGCCATTATCATTAAATTAGCAACGAAATAAATTGTTCACAAATTTATATTCTTAACAGATACGGTTTTTGTTCTGCTTTATTTCGTATAAGGTATATTTTGGTTTGAAATACATTTTCAAGAGAAACATTTTGGGGAAATAAATTTTTATGAGATAAAAATGTATCCTGAATTTACCAACAAGATAAATACACGTATCCAGCGCGTTGCATTTTATTTCAACGTTTCCCTGCGATTGGTCGAAGATTGTGTGACCACATGGCGGGTACGACGGATGGTTGCGAGTTAACCTTTACACACAAATCAGTTTTGTCGTGCAGTTGTGCAACAACTACACTGCCTTAAGTGAAACACATGCAGCTATGGTTAAACCACAAGGGTCCAGCTTCCAACACTGGCAGCCATGCTTCAACCATAAGTAACAAACAGTTCAAACCTCGGTCACTTCTTCATGTTATGAATTTTTGGGGGCTGTAACCAAAAATTACATTAAGGGCTGTTCTGTAGTTGGGTAATATCTAGTGCCTATTCATTAACAAAACAACGTATCTTTGTAGTACAGGGAAACTCGGGATTGAGGGGAATTTTAATTGAAATTGGCATACTGTCAAATTCGTAACTACACACATTTAAGTACAGAAGGGGCAAGAGTATGGCCTCCTCCTCCCGCTCATTTCCAAATGCTGGTTTCATAGACACTAATTGATTGCTTCATTTAGCAGGTTTTTATAAATTATCACTCCTCTTCAAATGTTTTTGTACGTATTTATGTAAAAAGAAAGACACGTCCAAACATACCACACACAGCGAGACTGTTCAAAGTTACCATTTAGTACAATAGTATTTTAGCATGTAGTAGCATTCAGTTCGGATGCTAATAAGTCACTTGTTTAGAAGTGGTTGCGAATTAGGAATTAAGTAAGTATCGTTCCATACTAAAATATCAAATACTTCATTATTTTACTTGAATAATTCAGGCCACGTTACCTCTTAGAATATTATGTCATTGCCTATGGATAGTACCCCAATTAAATTTCGTAGAACTATTAAGTTTGATCGTTACGTTGACCACGACACATGGTGTGTTCTATAGCACATACATGCATTGGAACACAACTTCCTACTCAAGACGTCCATTTTCTTGGCTAGTGCAGATAATCCATGGAGGAAGCAGCAACATTGACTGCAAAATGCTCACAGCTTTCAAGAGATTATAGATTAGATAAATAATTTAAATACTTCACAAATTACAAATAATGTCTACTGTATTAAGGAGAGTATTTTAAAACATAACTAGATGGCAATCTTAAAAATCTTAGTTACCATTCCCCCCCCCCCCCCCCTTTTTACTAATGCAATTTATGCAGTACAGCTGGCGTTAGGATGAAAATACAATTGGTCAAAATATTTGATAGTACACTAACTCGTGTACTCGAGCCATTCAGCCTATTTACTTCACCTCTTAAGTTTTGCATGCATTAAGCACATTTAGTTTTGTAATTCACTTTAAAAAACAAAGCTTATTTCCAAAATGATAGGAATACAAATAATTTTTATAGCATTAGATCATGAACAAGTCACTTCTAATAACCATCCTGAATATATGCTTTCTACAATAAATTTTAACATAGATTTTCATATGCTTCGAGGTAAGAAGACTGGAAAATATATCGCAGAATTCAAAAGCAGCTGAACTGAAAATAATTTACCTTGGTCATGACTTTAACGTTACTAGACTGAAATTGATCTTGCATATTTCGTGAATTAACGCTTACGAATTAACTCGTATACGTTCTATGTCCGTTTTCAGGTGGAGGTTAATATTCTACAGGTTTATAGACAGGCTCAAAAAATAAAACATTTAACATGTTTGTAATGAGCATATTTTGGTGAAACTAAAAAGCTATTCGCTCTAGTTTTCTTCGTAAATTTTGAGTGTTCCTACTCTCCAGAAATTAAATGGCTGCCTACGTAATATTCACGTTTCAAGATTATTTTTAATGAAATCTTATCACTTGTTCTTGAGCTCCGAACTTTTCTCCGGGAACCTTCTGTACTAGGTACAGTTTTATTTACAAGCATGTGTCGAGCTAGCACGCAAAATAATCACAACTGGATATGATTGCTTGTGTATGAATGGGTTTAACTTGAAAAGTCTGTCTTGCTGCAAATGTTTTGAAGCTAAACGCATTTTTTTTTTCGCTGGGGCGATGTGCATAGCTACCGTAAGACTATTAAATCAAAAAGAGTATAATAAATTTAGTGTGCAGCGTGGTGAGTTTTCGAACTGATTAATATGCGTTGCATTATTATGTCTATTTTAAATACCCTCTCGACTAGGCCCAACTCAATCAACACGAAGAAAATAAAATATTTATTACTGCTTTCAATACGAAACTTTTTCTGGAGAATGAAGGCTCTTGCGAACTTTCTCCCGGACACTTATTTGCAGCAGACTTGGCTTTGAGGCAGAGCAATGTTGCAATAAACATGAACACATCTTACAGGGGTGACCTGCTAACGCAGTTAACATATAAGACTAGGATGCCATATTTGTTACTCTAATCGTGTTACTGATAGTTTTACACAGGCCCTCCTGGAGGATATTCAGTTCCATCCTTTACAAGCATACAATCATAGAATGTCGTCTTCATGGTCGTGGTGAAGTATTTCCGGGAAGATAGCGCACATACGGTAATTTGTTGGCAAAGGAAGTATCCACGTAAACGTTTGTAACTTAGCTACCGCCTTGTGCATATGCAACCACAAAACATGCCTGACGTAGTCATTGCTTACATTCAGGTCGGTATGGTTATCGAGTCTTGGCTTGTTTACATAAAAAATAAACAGTTATGAGCTATTAAGGATGTCGCCCGGCAAAAGAAAAAAAAATTGTTTTGCTGGCATAAGCTTCATTTATTATGGTTCTAGTTTTGAATTAAAATTTTAATTTCCTTAAATTTTTGCCAAATTCTTAACCTTTAATGGAAGATGTTTTGGGTAAAATGTTGCGACGCAGAATGTTTTTGTAAAATATCGTTTTGGGGCGTTGTTCATATATTAAATATCTAATATATTTAATATATAAAATACTATGCGAAATCACTTGTGATAGTTGTCACGCGCGAAAATATAGCCCCGTTAATTTTCCGAATGTCAAATTTAGATAAATGTATGAAATTTAAAAAAAATGCGTTAAATATTCATGCAAATAAGTATAGTAACGCAAAGTGTTATACAAAAATATGTTTAAATAGCTATACATGTAAAGATCAGAAATTACAGGAGGCGTAATGGTAAAAGATGTCGTGAACTGCTTATTTCGCATCCACTTTCCAAAATGTGCAGGATAACTTAACATTTTTTTTACTTAACCACGTTTCATTAGCCCTGGTGAGTTGTTTGATACTCCCTTCATTTCGCCGCTCATTTTCCTGCTGTCTTGTGAGAATGTGCAACGACTGCCGTGATAATGTTAGCGTGTCGATGCATGCGTGTAAAGTGATAGCCTATTAACCAAATATATACTAATGCCATTGTCTTATATCTAAGAACAAGTCATATAGTAGAGTACTCCTATTATATGAAAGATATTGAAGTAAAATTAAGCTTCTTCGAATGAGTGGAAAGTAAGTAGGCCTAATTTTGACACCCTACTATTGGTAAGAGAAAGCGGCCCATGACGAATTTTCTCTTTTTTTATCGTTTTGCGCACATGAAATTCTGTAATTTTTTTTTTTTTTTTTTTTTTTTTACACGCACACACTTGTGTGTGTTTCTGGATTCGAATCCTGGATATGTCGAAGCATTGCTGATTCGGGGTTAAACACTTAGACATGGAACTTGCACAAAAAACATTTCAATAACATCATGCATTTTAAACTCGGACTGGAGCCCTTTCTGTTGATATTTTTTAAGAATTGGAAAAAGTTTTGTCTCAGTAAAAACGTTTTGTATAAGTTTGTGTCAAAGTAATTTTCGGTAACTCGTTGTTTTGGCAACAATAGTGTAATAATTGTGGCGCCACATGTGTGTTATTCACGTGACGCAATGGCAGTTTTAGAAACTTAACTCTTGATTTAATGGTTGACAAATGTAGTAAAACGTAGACAAACATACGGAAACATTTTAAGTTTTTTAATGACTGTTTATTCCTTTAGAGCTTCTTGTCCCAGAAAGGCTAATATTCCAAGCAGTTTGTCGACCTGTCAAGTGTGCCCGACTTTAAAGCTGGTTCATCAATATATATTGAAAAGTTAAGACACTTGGAATAGTGACAGTGTTTGGCTGCATTTAAATCATCTTCACTGAACGCATTTAATTACTTGATTAAGCGCAGTAGCTGTACCCATGTCGTTCATTTTGAACATATAGTACCAGAGAATTTCTTTGTTCTCACATTATGACTATTACTTCATCATACCAGATTACCAGGCTCGACAAACCAGACACCTAAGAATAACGTGGCTCATTTTGGAAAATTATACGTAACCTAAACATTGTAGACGGAGACATTTTAAAGTTCTTTAACAATGAAGTGTTATAAAGAATCACGATAATTGCAGATTTCTTTTATAAAATCGTCAAATACAGAAAAAAAATGGTGTCTGCTTTTGCAACACGTGAAACGATACCTTCAATTTATAGACTCTAATAATTGGAAGGACTAATGTTTTTCGTGGTGGTGCGTAGAGGCGAAGCCTAGTTAGGGTCATACGTTGATCTAGGTAGTCTTGCTACGCACACACAGCAGTATGAAAGTAATTTGACGACAATTTTATGGGACAGTATCGCAGCTAACTGGAGCGGCAAGTGGGTGCCTGCTTACACGCCTCTATCTTACTGATGTATTGCTTGCCTATTACGGGACGATAGACCAAACAAGGCCACTTCAGTGAAGATTAAGACGTATTGTTTACCGCGTGTGTTTGAAAGTGGCGATAATGTTATGTTTTTGTTTACAACCACTGAGGATAAAATGCATTGGCATGTAAATAATTGAGTGTTAAGACTGCCAAGTGAGGTAGTTAGAGTAATTTTAGATGAGCTCGAATTTACAGTGTGTGATATTTAGTTATGTATTTGTAAAGAACGTGTTTCGAAACCGTAATGTATGTTGTATAGAGGTCTGGACAAGGTTTTTGTGACTTAAGAATCCATGATTTAACAGGATTTAATTTGTAAAACACTATCACGTTGTGGTTTTGATCAACTGGAGGAGGGGGGGGGGGAAAGAAGGCGGGTGTGACTTTTCTGCTCCACTACGTTTTTGTTTACATTTTCCTCTCTCCCATCTGTTTTCCTCTCGATCTCTCGAGCTATTCTTACATATTAATAATTATTCTTTTGACATTTTGCTGTGGATTAAGACATATTGTATCCTATATGGAAGAATAAGTTCTCCGTGTGATCTAAAAAAAAAATGCCTTTATGAATCATAAGACGGGCGAAATTAAAGCTATTTTTAAACGGCTTGGCGTTTTTATAGCCGTAGAAAAGGGAATATATTTTCTGCCCTTCTGCGATTCTTAATTGACAGCAGACACAAATATATTTTCTAATGACCTCGGGTTGGTTTAACAAAGTTGAAAGAACTTATATCCAAACAGAAAGAATTTAAATTTGTGAACAAGATTCACAAGCCAGCATTTGCCGAAGAATGCATAGTAAAAGGACAAAGTACAATTTTCGTTAGACTATCAAGTGCTCGCTTTACCGTACACAGTCAATACGGTCATCTGTGCCACGAAAGCTAAAGAAAATTCAAGCCTATTTTACACAAGCAGGAAAGTTTGGAATTTATATTTCGTAGTTTAGTTAAGAGTTTGATAAATTGATCAACTCATTTTGTTTGCCTACAAATAACCGGAATTATTTATTATATTCTGAAAGTGTCTCACTTTCTATCAGCGAGCTACACTAATGGCCTGAGCATAAATTTTGAGGCTATTCTCGAACTCTAACAAAGTTTTTGATAGGTTTCAACTCGCATCTAAAGGAAGTTCTTCAGTAATTGAACATTGGGGGCAGGAACAACAGAGAAACTGGTGCTGCCAATGCTTCAGAGGCCGAGAGAAGTAATATATCGAAAAAGAAAACAGACTGAATATTTAATTATGTTCATTGTTTAGTTATGTCCGAATACTTCATTGCAGGCATGCAGTATCATGTGAACGTTGTTTTTTTTTTCTTATGGCTCTTCTATAATGTTAATGCAATTTACACATGTCCAGTACACTACAAGCCGTATGTTGTGCAGTTCATTGCCAAAACGTAGTTATTCAGCTAGTAACTTAAAGTTGAAATCTCCCTCAATATATCAGTTTTGTAAGAATACTTTTCTCCGCGACTGTATGTAAAATAAACAATGCCATGGGTCTGATAATTTTACTAATTCTTCGGTCAAGTGAAATTGTGGAATCCTTACGAAAAAGTAAATATTAAAAAAAAATTACTAATTATCATACATATATTAAAACAACTGTTTCAGTATCCACAAGTATTTACCGATAACATAATTCAGCGTTAAGATGTAGAACTTCCCTCCGCCCACCCAAGTTCACCAATCACGCGCCTCTCAGTGTAACCACATTAAAACATTAACAGGTAGGGCCAGTGTCATTTCTCAATGATAGATTTCAAAAGTTCCCAACTATGTGTGCAGCTTTCATCACCAGGGTGTGCCGCAAAGTTTAAGAATCGTCGATGATCACCTATAAAGTGGAGAGTCCAGGAGTTTCCCCTTTCGAAACTTGTCTTAAAGTTTAAAAAAAGTTGTAATTATTTAATTGTGCCGAAATATAATTAAATGAGACGACATATTGCAATCATGCCCTAAAATAATCATAAAAATTGATTGTGAAAGACTAAAACTGGCTGTAAAGTGGCTATTATATAGGTTTCATAGAGGCTTCCAAACATTCGAGGACTAAATGTCTGAGAACTTCGCGCCAGATTCGTGTTTCTGCTCCCAGGTGGAACTCTGTGGACGATTATTAGCAGACTACCCTAACACAAGTGATTATAATTCTCAAAAAACGATCAAACTAGTCAGTATGAGTATCCAATAGAGGCTATAACCAATTTCATTAAGTGATTAACTGAAGCCCCTTGAAGGCTGCAATCAGTTACGCGCTTGAGCTGGGCTGGTTGCCTGTCTCGTGGGAGTTTCTGCCTGCGGCCAGCCTGTGGGAGCTGTAGAGTTGGGCGGAACGCCGACCTATTAGACACCTGTGAACGCGATGAGTAGATAAGTTTCTGTATTCCTCAGTACGTCGCGCATATACCAGCGTGCTTTCAGGCATGCTGAAACTTGGGAATAGATACCTCGAAGAATAGGATTTAAATTAAACTTCGCCTATCATTAGGATGTACCTGGGCACATGTTTTGTGCACGTTCGTGTACAAAAGATATTGCAACCTATTTCAAACATAATCACGGTGGGACGCACACCCTTAAAATATTGATACAGAAATTAGTAATTTTAAAGATGTCAGACCGTTTTCGTGGGAACAGTTGTTCTGAACATGTTACACTAAGGGAAAGTTTGTGTTTATTTAGAGTAGACTTATTTGTTACGTCATACCAATAAACACTTGCGAGTAAAACACTTTGGTTAATAACAAGACAACACTTAATTTCTTAATGACGGGCGATGGTATATTGCCCACCAAATGTTCACAGATAGCAGATATATCAAGTCATGCTAAAAATGTAGACGAATTAATTTCATTTCACGTAGTTACAAATAATCTATTCACAGTCCCACATTTCAGTTCTGTGCATCTCCTTTACAAGCTAGAACGTAGGTAGTATTGTGTTTCATACCTCATTTTCTTAAACGAATAATCGCATAGTTTGTACCTGGCGTTCTGGATACATTCTGTATTATCTTTATTAGATAAACTTTGTATCGGAAAACTTCTCTAGTGCACTAGATTGTTGCCCGGTGCCCTTACACTACTTGTACAGCTGTAGTTAATGTTCCTCGTATCGTGTTTGACTTTCGGCTTTTAATCTGATATAAAATAACTCGAATCGGCTTCATGTGGCTAAAGAATCGCGGTGGTGTGTTTCGTACAGTGTCCTTTATCTAGACTCTACAATTAATTCTACCCCTTCTCACGTAACTCTCGCTGATATAGGCTGTTCACGGTAAAATGAGCCCTTTCTAAAGCTCTGCGTAGTATCTACTTGTATACACGTGTGTTCTTCCGCCTTATGTAAAATTATCATTGCCATGGACCTCATCACTTTATTCATGCGTCGGTCAAGTGAAACTGTAAAATTATTAAAAAAGTAAATATATTACAAATTTGCACATTTGTACACTTGCATTAAAAAAAACAGAACGCGAGAGAAATTATTTAAGTTATCACTAATGGTTACCTAACACTTTTAATTGGACGTTAATATATGGAACTATTTTTCCCCCCATCGTTACCAACTTTACTGGGCACATGTCACCCAGTGCGCCCGTTAAAATATATGCAGGTAGGGGCAATGACTTTTTCCTAAGGTTCATTTCAAAAGTGCTCACTTTATCGCAAACAGCCTTTAATTGATTCGAAGGCCCGATCTTACAAAATGATTGCAACTACGTGTACTTCTCAAATGGTAAATGAAACGGCCAATACTCTTTCCGGACAGTCTGGTTCACGAGGAAAGGCCTCTCCACCAAACTGGCATCAGCCGTCGCCTATCGCGCGCTCGCGAGTCCCCGTCTAGTCTCCCTTCAGTTCGCGCCAGCCTAAAACACGAGGGAAGCCGAAACTGCCAATGGCGTGTAACTTATCTAAGCGAAATACACTACATTCAATTTTCATGACAATTTTTACTTCGGCGTACAATTATTTTTCTCTATGAAACTACATACTCCTAACATTATGATTAGCAAAGTTAATTTTTAATCGTATCAATTAAGGGGGATGGCATCATCTCGAGCGCACTGGAGACGTGGCTAGCTCGTGTCTTCAGCATTTAGATAAGAAACTTTCCCTCGGATGGTACTGTGAGAGGGCTTGCCTTCCTCTCCTCCTAATTGGCCCGAATACAGTCTATTAGCCGTGGTTCGTCACTTTTTACTTATCCCTACTTGAAATTTGCCACATGAAAATCTATTTACGTATATCTCTAACATTGTGGAGTAAATAAAAAATCGAACTACATTCCCACGACTATTAGAACTTTAGACGCAGTCATGATACATTATAATGCAATCACTGCGTCCATCTCGCAAAGCACCTGTTATAGCATATCAGCGATTTCTTCACACTTTTTGAATTAACCTTTGAAAAATCACGTATGTAGTGTTTTATACTTGTTATCCTAAAAGTACTGCATTTTTGGTTAAATTAAACTTTTACTATTTTACGTATAAATGTCATTTATAATTAGTGTGAATAAAACAGTGCGACAATGTGTGTGTTGGTATTACTTAGTAATAAATGGTTCTTATGTAAAATGTTATTACACTGAGTGTGCACGAATGCCGTGCGTTGTCCCTGTGGTGCAATTTTCTAGACTTATGCTTAGTTTGCATGAAGCGGAGGAATATCCTGAAGGCATAACTTTACCAGGGTTTTAGAATAGATGGAAGTAACTGTGAATGGACTATGCAGCATTTATTTGGTTTTCAGTTTTATCCACGTTTGCAGATTTCCCCAGAAATTGAGCATGTATGTTAATTCAAATGCACATTCAATTTCAGTTACATCCACATTACTTTCCAGCTACTCTTAGTGCAGCATAACAAGAAGCAGGATCTAGTTCATTTTATTCTATACGCACCTTTTGCATCTTTTTAATGTACCTAATAATAAAAGCTAACTTGTTTTTAATATAATTTTCAACACTATTAAATTTTTTAACATTAAATAGTTTATCTACATTTCTCTAAAGATTATTAAAATTAGGTTTTTTTTTTTTTTCATTTCCCCTCAATATATACTTTTCTATAATTTAACATTTCAGGTTGACTTTTTAAAGATGGTAGTAATAATGTAATTTTAAATCATATTTTCGCCTCAAAATAAAAACCTGTTGTTCTTCTCTGTAATAACCATATTTATGTATAGCATCTTACTTCTAAGCTGTATCCTTTAGTGGAGTAGTTCTCTCTTACTTTATTAAAATCAAGTCGTGAAACTGACCTATACTAACAGCTTGGAATACACCATGAATTTTATTTAATATGTAAAACTGAACCTGATGCGTATTTTATAATGAAATGTTTATATAATACCTGTTCAAAATCTATATATTTTCCCCCAATACATTAGCTGTTTTCTTAATTCTATATATTTATGTAATATTATATGGCTGATTAAACTGACAAAAATATATAATTTAGATATTTTGTTTGTGTTACCATCTGTTTATTTTTGAAAATCAGTAGAAATGAAATCTACAAATTTTTAGTAATGTTTTGAATAACGTAAAACCATATCCCCTAACATTTTTGTCTTTTTATTCTAGTCTTTTACCTTTTAACTACAATCTTCTATAATAACGCCCATTTTATCACAACTTTTTTTATTTATGAGAGATAAAACTTACGATTATTAGAATTTGTTTGTTGTAATTTAATTGCTTAATTTATTACCATAGTTATGTATTTAACAGAATATTTCTATATTTAATTCTGACTGACTTTAATGTTCTTTGTTTATTTTATAACATCAAATATACTTTCCCATGTATTCACTGTAACATTGTTTAAAAATATGATTGCTTCAGATGAGAAAATATTTTATTCAGTTTATTTACAAACTTTGTTTTATTTAAATATACGATCTGAATTTTATCGCTTAAATTTTATCGTGTGTGTGTGTGTGTGTGTTTTTAAAGCTTGTTCACAAAAACCTGCCACATTTGAACTTTTTTAAAGAAATTTATTTTTAGTTTATTAATTCAGTCTTAAAAATACTCGTATTTAAAATCTCTCATTATAATGATGTTCACATCTTGTATTTTTTAAAACAGATTTAACCTTTTTCTCAATATTTAAAGCTTTTCCTGGTTTTCTTTATAAGAGAGAACCATTATTCGATCATTTTAATGACTTCAATACATACATTAAACTTAAACTTCCTACATATAGATTTTTTTTTTTACGTGCTCGTGATATTTTAATTACTACATAATGTATTTAATAATTTTCTTTTAAATTACAAATGCCTGTGAATGAGTACAATTAATGTACACAATAACATGTTATTTAACAGTTTTGTAGTTTTTTTTAATGTTCTCTCCAAAGCCCCATGATCTAAAATTATAATAGGTTCCGTCCATGTCAACATTAGCATTTTTGGCTAACATACTTATCACTAAGAAATAATTTTATGCTGTTTCTGTTTGCACGCGTGATACTGACAATTAAATAATAATTACTTGATGTTTTGTGTTTCAGGAATCTTTGGCGTTAAAGCTGTCGTCTTCGTCCACCTCGCCTATATTAAACTAGTCGCACTTCTTGCTACATTTGCCTAAGAAAGGTCAGTATAGTGTAATAATGTTTTGTAAACGAACATTATGCCATTATGAAGAGTGAATCTTGGCACACTATGATGTGAAATCTATTTTCGTCTTTAGAGAAAAGTTTCCAGGAATTTTGTTTATGCAAGAGTGACTCGGAATGAGCACCACTGAGGAATTAATGGCGTGGATTGCACTATGGTCCGGTAGTGCATCATTTTTGGATCTTTTCATAACCGTGCAAATGCGACTTCTCAGTTACCGTATGTTAAAAAAACGAATATGGTATTGCTTTTGGGTACAAATTGGACCGGAAGTAAAATTTGCCGAAATATGACCATTGTGCCGAAAGCACTTGCCTAAGCGAAATGTAATTTAAGTTAAACTTTGTAAGATGTGATTTTGAGAGTTTAAATTCTTTTGTACTTTTTCATATCCTGATATTGTGCAGAATTATGCTCACGTATTTTTTTTGTATAACCTTAGCCTATATATCTACTGATAAAGGGAAATACTTTATGGAAAAATGTACCATTTTAAAAAAATGGTGTGTGGCTGTGTTGGGGCCACTGCCGTTTGTTTCGCGTGAATACGTCTACGTTGACGCGCTCGGACGCCTTGATTTTTTGAAGTTCCTGGCACCGCTTCACTTGACCATATGGGGTTATATGGGTATCACTGGATTGCTTCTGAGGTGCTCTTTCCAACTGTATACGATTTATGTATTTCGACTTGGCTTTTTGACGAGTATGAGCCAAAATTGTGGTAAGTTTTCTTAATTTTTTACATTAAACTCTTACAATTTCACCATTCCCCATAACCACGCCACACAAATGCTTTTATACACTCAATTGATAGATCTTGACGAGAGTCGTCGATTAAAACTTAAACGGGCGTCATAACTTCTCCTAGTCAATAGTTATACTGCGCGGAAGTTAGGAGGTGAAACGAACTCAAAATGGCGCCCCCCCCCCTTTTTCCCCCCTCATCGCGCGCGTTGCTTCGCAGTCCTCACTCAACGTAACATATTCTTTGATCCTTTGGCAATCGAATGGTGTAATTGAATTTTGAATGTAGAAGATAGATTCGGAGCTGCAATGCCAAACTGTATCTCCCGATTTTATCGGATTTTCTGGATTACCTCCCACTATCGTTGCAAATTTAAAGACGTATTAACGTCAAAAATCTGTTCTCTAAAACAGTCGGGGTTAGCCACGCCGAGAACAAATTCATACCGATTACCATCATTCCTCTTGCATGCCCTGCCATTCTAAGATTTTCTTCCTAAAACATAAGCGCAAACAGATACTGCAAGGGTAAGTTTATTTTATTTGGCGGGGAGGGGGAAGTTCAGGCTTTACGCAATTTGATCTAAACCTGGCAACTTTCTAGGAGAAGCTTTTCTAAAACCTTTCGTCTGAACTGTAATTTCCATTCAATTTCAAGCCTCCGGGGTAATCGAAGCAGTGCCCTGAAAGTAACAAATGGAACCAGAATATGAAAGTGTTAGTTTATACTGCTGATGACTAGGCTTAGTGATAAACATTGCCTAGTATTTTCAAAGAACATTGGATACTAATTCTTGAGACACTGAAGTATTTAGCCAGTGTTTAGCGTTTTAAGATTATATTTTTTGGCCAACCAATTAATAAAAAAAATAATTATAATTCACCAAAAACTTAAAAGCATTGCTCAGTTATTTTATATTTTCATTCTGAAAAATAACTTTTTTATTTTATTTTAGTTCGTGGGATTGGGAGATAAAACGGTCATAAGGTAAACCCCTATTCTTTATGGCTCTCAGCGAAAGTTGAATGCATTTTTAAATTTATTCTGCAACGTGTGCAGGTGTTAAACTTGAACATTAGAAAATATTTTTACAAGATCACTGCGTCTCGTCGTAAGGCAGTAGTTATAGGCCTAAATAAAAGTAGAGTATTTACCGCTATAGTCATGATGGGACCATGCCGCGGGGTTTCTCCACATACAGGATAAAGTTGACTTACACTTTTCTCGCAGTTACAAATATTTTTTACATCGTGTGGGCAGTATTGTAAAGAGTACGCAAGGTGGATAGTTGTTAAAAATGGACTCATTTTCTGCTCTTATCTAATTGCTCTTCATTGCCCACGTCGTTATAATTAATTTTGTTGAAAACTTCGTCAAAATAGTACTCTAAAATTGGAGTATGAATGGCCTCAAAATAATTAAAATTTTAAAGAATCTGTTACGTTATTTAAACGAAACATAGTTATAATTAGAGTAACTTTGCGCAATGTTTCCTGTGTTAAACCACTGCGTTCTCAAACTTACAGAAATCAGAAACACGTTTCAGTGTTCCTTATCAGACAGAACTTGCATGTAGGTTTAAATTCTGCCACAGCAAAATTAACAATTAATGTTGCTATAGGCGGTTCACGGTAAAATTAGCACTTTTGAAAGACCTGCTTAAGATCTACTTGTTCGCTCGTTGTGTATTTTCTGCCTTATGTAAAATTAACATTGTCATGGGCCTAATCAGTTTATTCATGCATCGGTCAGGAGAAACTGTGAAATAACTGGAAAAGAAAATATTTTACAGATCTGCTAATTTTTATACTTGGATACATATAAAAAAAAAAAAAAAGAAAAAAAAACATGGCGTAAGAAATAATTTAAGTTATCACAAATGGTTACCTAATCATTTTTTTTCGACTTTTAAAACATGGGACTACTTTCCATCCATCGTTACCAACTTTACTGTACGCATGTCACTTAGCGCGCCCGTTATAATATAGGACTGTAGGAACAGTAACTTTTTTCTAAGGTTGATTTTAAAAAAGTGCTTACTTTATCGTGAACAGTCTGCATTTAAATTACGTGATGTCTACATCTTAACCGTAAATGTACGCATAATCGAAAAGTTTTTAATTGCAAACCTGTTTCTTCGCAGGGATTCAAAGCGGCCGCGTACCTGCAGCCGTTTTTTTGCGTTTGAGGCTCCGAAGCAATGGATCTATAAGGGCAACACTACTACACGCATAAAGTGCACTATCGCCTCTATACGCGCAAGGCTTCGAACCGGCGTGCAGTGTTCTCGTGCTGCGTGTACCTACGCGACTTTAAGCGGTGACCCCCACCATTTTATTGGTGGAGGGGGTGTAGCAAAGTTCAGTGCAGGTCTAGATGAACGCTGTTCCCAAGACAGTTTCTGAGGCTTCGTGCTGCAGATTTGACGGTAATGGCTGCTCACGATAAAGTGGGCACTTTTGAAATCAACCTTATAAAAAAAAGTCACTGCACCACTTGCATAAATTTTAATGGTAGTACTAGGTGACATGCGCCCAGTAAAGTTGGTAACGATGGAGCGAAAGTAGTTCCATGTCTTAACGTCAAATAAAAAGTGTAAGTTAACCATTTGTGTTAGCTCAAATTATTTATTTAGCATTCTGTTTTTTTTTTAATGCATCTAAGTATAAAAATAGATTTGTAAAATATTTACTTTTCTAGTGTCACACTTTCCCTTGACCTACGCATACACTAGGCTCATGCAAATGTTAATTTTACTTAAGGCGTAAGATTACGCAACTTACATATAAGTAGATCTTAAGGGTCCTATGTACCTGCGCGTTAAAGGTCAAGAAGCGAGGGAGCGATACGGGCGACACTAACACGCACGCCTAGCGCCTCATAGCTCCTACGCGCAAGGCGTGCAATGTTTCCGTCGTGATGCTGTACTGTGTAAATTAGATCTGTAACAGTGGGGTTTTATTACACGCGATGATAGTATACAGATCACGCTACCTGCATATAATCGCACTTCTCTCTTACCGCTGAAAGAAACTTCATAGGCAAGCTTTAAAAATGCGATATTTGACTACATTCAAGAATTTTTCTCCATCAATACACATTTGATAAAAGTAAAAAGATGGGGATGTAGACAATAGTCTTTTTATCCTTTCTGGCAAAACTTCGTATTTCCAGAACATTACTTACCGAGACACGCGTTTAGGCGCAAACAAAGATTTCACAGAAAACGTTTCAGTACATAGGACCCTTAAGCAGGGCTTTCAAAAATGCTTATTTAACCGTGAACAGTCTGTACTTAAAAAAAGCATTAAAACAGAGCCCCATGCCGTAATTGCCTGGCGTTTCAATGCAGGCGATGCTTATGACTTGACGCGTTACGTCAAGAGAATTTTTAAAAGGTTGCACGGCGTTCCATTAATTGTTTATTTTCTTAATGTTTTCTCCTTCACGCAAGTCCAGCGTGCCAGAAGTTCCTTTAAGTTTAGACTGGCATAGAAACTGGACAATCTGTCGATCGACTGGACACGGAACCATAAGGTTATATTTATTATATGCATTTGAGCTACACGTTTTGGCCAGTAATATTTAATTGATTTCACATATTATTTGAACGTTAATATAATTATTTTCACATGTTTATTATATTTTATGTTAACATTTCATTTCCTTAATTTTTGATATATGTGAACCACCAATCCACTATTCTATAATTTTCACACGTTGTTCAGAGTTCTACTTATAGTTGTCACTATTTATATTATTGTATTAATATGTTTGATTTTATTTTCAGTAATTGTTTCGTAATTATTAAAGCTAAATTATTTATATGTTTTAGGATTTAAAGACATAATATTATAGGCCTTGATTTTATTTAGTGAAGGTAAAGCCGGAAGCGAGCCGTTATTGGATGTTGGTTGATCGGAAACCGGAAGAAAGACATTGAACGTGTAAGGAGTTTAAATTTTCGTTGGAATTTTACTTTTGAAATTCCAACGCCATCATAAATTTATTTTAGAAATTATACTCCCAGAGGTTAAGTTTTTGGTTGTCGCAGCAATATTTAAGAAGAGGCTGTAGGCTGAGTCCTAGATCATAATTTTGAGTGTTAAATTGACGAGGCGAAAAGGACGCCGAAACTACGACGCCGGCGCCATGCAACGAGATAGCGCCAGAGGACTTCAGATGACAAGGCAACTTAACGTATGGAAAGCTTAAGTAGATGAACTGTTTTTCAAGTGTTGAACTTTAAGGAACCTATTTTAATAAAGTTACTATTTTGATTTTTCAGCTATTTGACTGAGTTCCATGAGTATGTTAAACCAGTAGTCCCGAACTTTCGCATACGAGATGGTATAGCCGGGGCAATATTGAATGAGTTACCTTTTTTGAACTTTCAACATAAATCCAGGGTAATTTTATTTGGTGAAGTATCAGATTTGAGATAATTAAGTGATGAACTGACTTTTAACATTTAATGAATTGTCAGTGAATGTGATTCAAGAAACTTAAGAATTTATGTAAGAGCTTACCAAACTTTCTGGAAATTTAAATACAGAGGAGACTACTTCCGGTGGAACCTGATTAATATTTTGAACTGAAATCTCAAGTAAAAGATTTATTAATTTTTTTTTATATAGCAGCTCTAAAGTTTCACAGCATTTTTCAATCTTTTATTTTATTTTAATTTTGCATTCTGATTTATCCCTATTCTTACTTGGATGGTGGTATGTCATTTATTTTAATTATCATACAGTATAATTTCATTTTGGAGTAAAGAGATTTCTGTCCCACACACACACTTCGTTTTGCACCTTGTTGAATTATACACATGTTTGGGTCTGAGTTTTTGTTTCCTTTTTTATTAATAAATTAACTATCAAGGTCACACGTGTTTGATTTAAATTAATTACTGTGAAGGTTGGAATGTGTGTTCTATTGTACGAGGTTTACAGCATCGCCGGAGAGCTTATGATTCCAGTGTGGCAAGATCGAAGTCACATCACGAATAATAAGGCGCCCAAAATCTATCATCATTATAATTATTCTTTCTCCTAACTCGCATCCAATAGATTTACACCCACACTATCGCAGACACGTTTCAGAGTGGCGCACAACGAGACACAATAACGACGTTTCTGCGCAGTTTTTTAAAGTAGTAAACGATACATAGAACAAAACGCGCCACGTAGATTGTAGTGTGCACAGCTAAACAACGGTTCTGGAATGCGGAAAAAAAAAATCACAGGCGTTCTAACAAAATGTTAATGGGAAATTCTACCTAGAACTGGTTTCCACGTCTTAGACTGTACAGCGCAGAAACGGTAAGCGTGACAGTGTAACTTGCATGAAGTGCTCCATCGTCGTTACGTGCGGGGCATGCAGTGTTGTCAGGCTGCGTGTACCTGTGGGACTTTAAGCGGTGACCCCATTCTTTTATTGATAAAAAGCATGCAGCAAAATTCAATGCAGAGCCCTATACTAGTTTCGCTGGAATTCGCCCAGACTTTTTAAAGCTACAATAGTCTGAAAATGTCATTTTTTGGATATGTTGATCTTTAACTTGAGAGCTATCACGCTTATTGCAAACACAACTTTGTATTCCACCCTAGCCTAAAATGTTTATTTTTGTGTGCAGAGAGTTTGTTCACACGTGGGATAGATTGTTTTAACAGTATATTAAAACACTGCAACCCAGTTTGCGCCCCTGGTTGACAGCCTCCTTAAGAGCAAGAGGGTAAAAAAAATTTGTACCAAACACCATTAACATGTGGATATTAAGTGACATTTACAGCAAGTAAAAACTATATAATAGAAGGTTTTATTCATTTTCAGTTGCTTAAAATGAGAACGTTGCTGCATATTTTTCTTCGTGTGCATGGATATTTACAAACTTCTTATCTGCATACCTTAAAACGAATTGTGGCTAACGAATTAAAGCTATACTGTACCTTAAAACTTCCGCTGTTATACAAACTTTTTTCTTAGATGTGTGTGTGCACTTAAAACAATAAAAATTTGGTTTCAAAGCTTGACTATACACCAAACTATAGAACATAATTATTCGTACTTCCGCGAAATATTTCATGCAATTTGTAGCAGTTGATCAGTGTGAAATAAATATGCTGTATTTACTAGCGATAATATATCCTTCAGTTCTAAGTTGCCTTAATCACCAACTCACCCTTTCCATTATGATGCTTGAAAAGTAAATACAGACAATAATGTTGGCTTGATTGTAGGTTGCAATGGTAGAAGATTTGCTCCGTAACTGCATTGTGTAACCTTTCTGCGTTTTAATTTCGGTATGCGGTGCTGTTAACGGGTGGTTCTCTGTGAACCGCCATATAAGTTTTGAACATTACGAATACTTCCCTCTTAATACTTGTATAAAACTTACTATCGCATTCCTAACACGCGCAATTCAGTGTAGGCCTAGTGATGTCACATCAGCACTTAACCATTTCGATCAGAAATAAATGTAAAATTTTAAGCGTTGCAACGAACAATTCTTTTGTTCGAAACTGATATCCAGACGACGCTTTGTCTTACATCGGGACAAATATAAATATATATGTTACTGGCAGCAGTGGTTTGTGAGGCTACGGAACAGTGTCTCAGCAGCGAATGATGTCTCAAACACGTAAGGAACCTTTCTCATTGGACGGTATGTTCTACTGTGTGTAGTGCACGCCAATCTTCACAACACTTCATATGCAGTGTCCCAGATAGACGACACTGGGACTGTGACGTCACGTGAGCATTTGAATGTATTGCAGGCAGACTACAGCGATTGGAGCTTTACTTTGACTATTTTCAAAGGGTTATATTTTCAATGTTAAAATAGACTTCGAAATAGACTTCGAAATAGACTTCGAAATAGACTTCGAAATAGACTTCGAAATAGACTTCGAAATAGACTTCGAAATAGACTTCGAAATAGACTTCGAAATAGACTTCGAAATAGACTTCGAAATAGACTTCGAAATAGACTTCGAAATAGACTTCGAAATAGACTTCGAAATAGACTTCGAAATAGACTTCGAAATAGACTTCGAAATAGACTTCGAAATAGACTTCGAAATAGACTTCGAAATAGACTTCGAAATAGACTTCGAAATAGACTTCGAAATAGACTTCGAAATAGACTTCGAAATAGACTTCGAAATAGACTTCGAAATAGACTTCGAAATAGACTTCGAAATAGACTTCGAAATAGACTTCGAAATAGACTTCGAAATAGACTTCGAAATAGACTTCGAAATAGGCAAGCGTGGTGTCTTTAAATCGTAACTATAGGCTGTTTACGGTAAAGTGAGCACTTTTTAAGGCCCTTCCATCGGGCATTAAACACTAATCAATATATTTTATTGCAGCCTTAGACTGTAACTTTTGAGGAGGTTCAATTGTATACACTGTGTTTATTAGTCATATGTAAGTGTTTATATTAGTGGTGGAAAGATAGATAGAAATTAACTCATTGGAAAATCTTTGCAAGGCCTTAAAAAAGTGCTCACTTTACAGTGAACAGCCTATACCTATAGAGTCCAGTAGCGGATACTATAAAAATTTCCAAAACCTTTGTCTGAATTATTTGGCTTATTCTACAAAATTGTGGACCCGTCGCTAAAGTCTGACATTTTTTTTGTGCGAGTTGAAAAGCACGTACAAGTGTATAAATTTTCGAACTTTCTGCGATAGCAGGACATTTTGGTTAATTGAAAAATTACTTCAGAGTGCGCCATTACAGATGTCACAAAGAACACGGAGGTTGACATAAGTATGTACTAGCTGTTTTCTACAGATATTTAAAACCTAAAAACAGTCTCGCAAGGAACTCTGTCAAGAGTTATGCCTAACCATGCGAAACGAAACAAGAGGAGAAATAAAGTAATTGACAAGAAAAATACTATCGTAGATATACAAATACACGTAGAAAATTATAAACGGCCAACTGAATACGACACAGACTAATACAGAGGCTAAATCTATGTAATCTCAAAACGTAACGACACTACAGCACAGAAACGTTCTTAGCAAATCTATAAGCTACGTTTCGAAAACTGGCATCGGTTTTCCATCTTCAGGAAAACTAGATGAATTCATTGTGATGTTATTTTAGTTTTAATCTCTTTTGACGGCCCTAAAGTGGTTTAGGCTTGTTTTCATTTGTGCATTTTTTAAAATATTATTCTGCGAGTTGTTTTCCTTAGCGATATAGCTCTACAAAGGTGTATGTCTGAAGTAATTTTTCATTTAAGTCGTTTAACTCATATTGCAAGTACCTGTATAGTTAGAAAAAAACACAGCAAACCATTCTACAGCAAATTATAGTCCTTAATTATCCATTTCAACACTCGCATACATACAGATATGTATACCTGTCTGTGAATTTTGTGAAGCGTAAACGTTCGGCTGGTATTAGTAGAAGAAAAGTTAATTTTCCGACCAGCACGCGTAGTTCATAGGGGCACAGCTCTTGTCCTGGTAGCCGATGCGCTCCTCCGGTACAGAGTCTTGCCACCTCGTCGCGGCTGTAGTGGGTACAGCATTCAGTTTGGGCAAGCGCAGGCGGCTGACCAGTCCCACCTCTTGTCCTGGTCGCCGACCTGCTCCTCCAGTACGACGGGCACCTCGCCGGTGGTCTCCGGGGTACAAGGGCAGACAGACAGCTGGCCGGCGAGGCGCCGGAACAGCAGGTCGACGTTGAAGCCCGTCTTGGCGCTCGTCTCTACGTAGACGGCGGCCATGCGCTCGGCGGCGAGGTGCCCCTCCTCGGCGTCCACCTCGCGACGCCCCAGGTCCGCCTTGTTGGCGGCCAGCACGAGCGCCTTGGCGCCGCCTTCGCGCGCCGTCGCCGCCCACCCCTCCGCCCGCTCGAACGACGCGCGGCTCGACACGTCGTAGACTACGGCGGCGGCGCGGGAGTCTCGCACGTACGCCGGCACCAGGCTGCGGAAGCGCTCCTGCCCCGCCGTGTCCCAGATCTGCAGGCGAGCCGTGCTGCCGTCCACCAGGTACACGCTGCGCGACACAAAGTCTATGCCCACCGTCGGCTGGAAGTCCTCCTCAAATCTGTCGTACATGAACCTCGTGATGAGACTTGTCTTGCCCACGCCACTCTCTCCCAGAACCACTACCTTGTGTTTGTGGCTCGCCGCCATGCTGTCACTCACCGCCTTCATTTGTTCCCCTCCAGCCAGCGAGGAAGCCGCCCCCTCGTGGATGTTCTCCGAGGAGAACGCAGGTAGCTCGACTTCATCATAGACTAGAGATTCAGATTCTTCTTCTGGTTCCTATCCATTCCCGATGTGCTATCTCTACATCGCATACAGAACATTTAGATTTACTATATTAAATTTTTCTTAATTTGTTAGTGGGTGCATTGCTTCAATTTGTGAGTACTTTCACCAATTTCTTCTACTTTTTTCATTACTTCTGCAAAATATTTGTGTGCCAATGCATGTCCATATACTGCTGGAGGAATATAATCACGATAACTAGATACAATATAATAACAAAAACCAGAAGCTCCGTGTAACTGATTTCATTGTATATGATTCATCATTCAATTTCAAGTTAATTGTATTTATTTGCACATTAGTAAGTTTATATCTTTCTTTAAGAACTTCTTTATAAACACCATTATCAATATCATTCTCTGCTAAAAGGTAGATAAATTTTACGTATTCTGTGTACGGCATAGGCTAAATGAGATAGACCGCTTATTCGTCTTCTGCGCATGTGCCCAAAATTGACCTACCCCAATCCTACACAACTGTCAGTCACGTGTTCAACAATGAAGCGTTTGTCTCAATTTTTAATGGACAAGCACTGTTATGAGAAAAATACTTCTACCGATATTAATTCAATCAAACTGCATTACAAATCGGTTAGGGGAAGTATGTATACATTTCAAAGCATTTGTTTACAAATCTGTTTTCTAACCTAAAATCCAAATCGCACAGATTTCGCTAGACGTGTTGGCGGAAAAGTAGTTCAATGTTGGAACACGGAGATTGGTTACGCGCAACCAGCGAGATCGGTCTTGCTTCATATTTAGTCTATGGTGTACGACCCGAGAATTATCATACTGTCAGATGTGTTAAAATAATTTTCAGTCTACGTTGTTTTTCGTGAAAGCTAGTGTTTGTTGTAAAAAATATATATATATAGTGCGTAAATAGATTAATTCGTATTTGCGATGCTAGCAAGTCTACACTGCGTGATTTTGACATGTTTCTTAGTCGTAAAGGCACGTGGTTTTGACAGGTGTATAGGCATGAAAGCAATTCATTGTTGATTATTGAGCAGTTGACGTACGCACTCTGCCCTATATTCTCTCTACGGACGTCTCAGATTAGGAAATATGGTAAACCACAACCCACACACCCCATAACGCCTGGACAAGACAATGTTTGAAGGTGGATCCAATTAGGCACTTAATTCCAATTTTCTTTTATTTAACACCAGTTAGTGAACCTTAGTCCCAAGTTTGTCTACGAGCTCCAAAAAGGTTCTGCCAAGTTTACTAACTAGTCAATAACGCGGCGTTTTTTTTTGCTTATATTTGGGAGTACGATGCAATTAAACCAAATGCATTAGTATAATATTGATAAAATTTACTTCTATAGGTGCTCATAGAATACATCTAATAGGCACGTACACAGAGAATACTATATTCTTCCACTTGTAGAAAATAAATTTTATTTTCAGAAAATAGAAAGTTTTAAGGTTAAGGCGTGTTTCTGCATATATCAGCATTGAACTCGACGCTATAAAACATGATAGAAATCATTCGGGGATACAAACAATTGGTTAACCCGACAAACGGGAAAGTTTAAAGGTATAATTAAATACGCTATAGTGTATTTGGTATCATCTAATTTTATTTTAAGATATTCTGAGCAAATTTATGTAAAATGTTTCATGTCTATACTTCCAAAATGAAAACAAAATTAGAAATATATCTGCAGTTAGCTCACTCTAGTTTCTGCAACTAAATTTTTATTATTTGTGTTTCTAAAAAAACTGAGAATATAATTTTTTCAAGCCTACGTGACATTTTGAATTTACAATATTTTTATTATTGTTAACATTATCAACGAAAACCTGGATTCGCCTTGGAATGGGACATTATATAACTTACACTAACGTTTGTGAAAAATGCAACACCAAGTAGGATACATGTGATTGAAATTAACTTTATACCACAGATCAGGTACATGATAATACACAATTGATTAGGATTACATAATTGTACATTAACTCTGTCCTTGAGAATTCAGTATGGTGTGAAGCCACCAAGTGCTGCAATCGGAGCCCCTGAACGTCGTGGCATGAAACCAGAGAGAACCTGGATATGTTCGTGGGCAATCATCCCCCACGCGGTTTGTATGAGAGTCCACAAGCATAAACAGTGGCTGCTGGAGGTCCGTGACGAACTAGTCGCCGACCAACCATGTCCCAGGCATGTTCGATGCGCGACATGTCCGGTGAACGTGCAGGCCAGGAAAGCAGTGGTACCCGTCGTTAATTGAAGAAGGCTTGTACATTACTCGTCACATGAGGTTTCACTTATCTATTTTTTATCTTGTGCATTAATGTATATGATGGAAGTGCACTGAAAACCGGTTTTGTTGGATCAAACCGTTTGGCTCAACCAAATAGATTGATTTATAGGAGCAATTAAATATTTTATTGATGTAACCAAATTATCTCGTGGTTATTTAGTTGCCCCAAGCAGAGATTGGGTATTGCAGCCAAATATGTGTTTTGCTCTAATATATATATTACAGTTTCGATCAATATCAAATAACGCTGTAAGCTCGACCGGAAGTATAACTTCAAACATCTGCGCCCGAGCAACCTCGGCTAAAGTGACAAAAGATGAAAATGGAATGTTTTTAACTAATTAAATTTCAAATTCTGGTCAACCGTGAGCAAATAAATATTTAAAGTTTTAAATATTCACTTAGTTAATTTTTTAACTTGTTTTATTACAATGTCTGTACCATTGTTAAGCATCAATAAATTCGCTAACAAACACTCGCTGTATTTAGTGTGACAATTATTATAGTAACACACACTTTCGAGCTGTGTTTCAGAACGAAGGCAATCGCACGAGTGGCGGCATGCGAACGTACTATACAGTTCAGCTAACAAACTAATTTATCGAGTCTCCTATTTTGGTCCAACGCAGGAACATCGTGCTTCTCAATATTTATTTACTCGAAAAAATATTTTTGGCCCTATACAAAAAATTTTGTTGGTCTTTTCTCTCAATGTGATTTAACATCGGTTTTAAATAGGTATTCTATTTTATCGCGTGCCCATCTGAACTTGTTTGCTTATCTTGTAAATTTAATTTTGGTGCTATAGAAACCTAAATTACACGCAGAATAAGAGTTCTGGCTCCCATTACCAAATTTAGGAGGGGTAATACCCTGCCAACCCCAAGCTGTAACTCCACTGCAGCATGTTGTTTTCATGTTCTATGTGACGATTGTTTGAAAAATTTACTGGCGGAAAAGTACTAAGTTAGTCCACTCAGTTTTCACTAGCTTTGCATTATTAAGACGTGCTCTTGTGTAGTAGGATATCTTTGAAGTCACGCTAAAACTTGAAAATACGACATTTTACTGTGCTTAATGGGAGTATGTGGGACATTTGAGAGTTGTTTAAAATATACTCGATGCCGCTAGACAGTAGAATTGAGCAGGGTGCATAAAAAAAACTGTTGTGATTTAACAATTTTGTTGGTCAGTAAAATAGTTTAACTAATCAGATGTTAATATACGACAGTCAAAAATCTGTAGACAATGTTTTCTGAACTGTTCGTGATAATGCCGTATGACATGTATAAGAACTTTTCAACGTAAAAATGCTGAACATTTCTAAACAAATGTAGACTCTTCGGAATACTCGTATTAGTTTTAGGTGCCGCGGTGGTGTAGTTGTTAAGATTACTGTTCCCCGGATTTTCGCATGTCTGAATCGTGTTTGATGATGCCGCTGGTCGGGGAGTTTTCTTGGAGGTCTCCCTTACATTCAGACGCTGCTCCATACTCGCCTCGTTTCACTCTCATCGGCTCCTAGGACCTCTCTCTTCACTCACTCGTATCAGCTCACTCTTTCGACGCGTAGTGCTTGATTTTGAAAAGTACCTCTTTCTTTCTCGGCACTCTTTGAAATATTTCGCCATGCGGTTTTTGTGCGCTGTGTAATTTCTTCATGTACTATTAACACAATTGTGCATAAGGAATCTTTCTTGTAGATTACTGCTACTAAAAATTAATTTATAACACAGCACTGACGTTTAAGAAAGACAAAAAATGTAATGTAGTATTCTTTATCATGCTTAGGCAATATTATAGTTTTGTGGGCATGTCGCCCAGGAGCGGATGCAGTGGAAAGGGAAAAGGGAATACCCGCTTCCCTTGGTCACAGCTTTCCAAGATCTCAACATTTCGAGGGATTTCTATATAGGCCTACCTTTGTTAATATTAAGCAGCGAAGTTATGTTAAGTTATTCAAATTAAATTATGCGTTTGAATGAATACGATAATGGTGGTTATGTATTTACATGGTGAGTAGTAAAACATAACGTCAAGAAGTTGTATGACATATAGATGACTGGATATCAATTCACTTACCAGCCAATTAAAACAGTACTGCAGTAGTTCATTCACAAGGGAGAACATTATCTTATTTCTCCAGCTCCAATACGATTAGTAAAACTCATGGACACAACAGAAAGTAGGAGAAAACTAGCTTCGTACATATTTATTTAATGAAAGCCTCCAATAGTGAAGTGAAATATGTAATGATTTAAAAAAATGTAACCAGATTCCAACTAGACTTTCGCCTTAATGAACTGAATTAAAAATGTGATAAAAACCAGCACGCAGCCGTTTTAAAAAAATTAAAATTTACACCTCCTTATGTGTGTTGAAAATAACAGTTGTGTATCATGCGTCACTTTAAGTGAGAAAATATAAGATGTTCTACAGTGTGAAATCAGTTAGCTAGTGTTCCTAAAATATATATTCCCACGCACAAGAAGTTAAAGTATCAGTTCGTAAACTTGCACATAAAATCTCCTGGCTAGCAGTTAAGGGCGGTAGAGCATATTTGAGTTCTCAGGCGTCCCGTAACAATTCAGAAGGTGCTATGTAATAGTGAAACTGCTTACGTCTAGAATACTTCACCGCGGACCAACGATCACTTAAGAAAAGCGGTGGAGATGTCTTGCATATAATTGACGATATTGCAGATATCATGCCAATTAGCCCTCTTCAGATGGCTTTTACATATACCGTCGGCTATTGCAAATCTTCCTAGCATGATTTTCAGGGCCACTTCAACAATTCACACACACACTACGCCGATTATCGTAGGAGCATCAGCCTCCCTCCCTGGCTGACTATCTGTAGGACCCTTAGAGAACAAGATGGAGATCAGGTGATTCTATCGCCCCACATGATTCTGACTGTTGCCAAATTGTATTGTCATTATTACATATTTGAGTTTAAATAGTTTTTGTCATGTTTCAAAGCTCACTGCGACAGAATACATTCATTCAACTATGGTTAGGTTACTTAATTATTGAAAAATACAGTTTTCTTCATTATGATTTAAAATTACTTAGTTAAACAAGGAATTTGTAACAGTTCTGCCATCAGTTGGAATAAAAGTTCAGCTGTCCAGTACACTACTTTGGATTTAGTCTTGAGGATATTTGTCTATGTACGTATATTAAACTACGTGCGCTCGTGCGAAATACTCGTAACTTAGTGTACAGCGTATATAATATTGTACAATATGGACAGTTAGGTGTTGTAGGCTATTGCGCCAGGAACCCTTAATCAGTAACTGTCCGGTTATCTGTATTAAAGAAGATATTCCCGCTTAATGTAGTGATTGAAATATGACTAGCCGTTTTCTGCACTATGGCTTGATGGCTAGATTATAGTCAATTTACTTGAAAGGTAAATTTGTAGGTTAAGAAAATTCTACCCGGTTAACGCAAGGATATTTGAACTAAATCATTACATATAACAATAGTTAATAAAATGCGCTCTCAAGCGTGTGTACTGTATATAAAAACTGTCTTTCCAAACTACCTTATCGCAAAATGTACTGATCGGAAACACGCAAAACTACACTGTAAGAAATTATTCGGAAATTTACCATACCACTGTGTACGCTTAGTGAGAAAGCGGAAATGGTATTCCCCCCCCCCCCCTATACATTCATTGTAGTGTTCCTACAGCTGCTAAGGAAACAGTAAAATGTATAGGAAATTTTCAGCTTTGTATAGTAGCGACGCTAGAAATTCCTATATCAGCAGCTTGTGTGGTATTATTTACATGCAGTGTATAGGTTAAAAACTTCTATTATAGTTTAAGAAGTATACTAGAATTTTTTTTACATTGTAGTATAGGGTCATGTACTGATCTTAGCTACAGACTTTGCACTGATAAAATAACAGGATCGTCGCTTAGTTGGTTAGTTCCAGCGATACAGAGGGAACGCTACACGCCAGATCTGAACCTTGCGTGTACATAGATGTACCGGGTGCAACAGGTACGTAGGTCATTGTCACCCTTTATAGTAGCAGTTCCCTTGCTTCCGCGCCTCGAGTGGCCGAGACAGCTCCAGGTACAACGCTGCCGCCTGCCTGCAGCTTTATCCCACGTGTGAAGCCGAGAAGCGCGGGAGCGATAAGGGCGACACCGCCTCGCGCATCAAGTGCGCCATCGCCACTAAGCGCAAGGCTCTAAACTGGCGTGCAGTGTTCTCGTCGCACTGCGTCTACCTATGGGACTTGTAAGCGGCGACCGTAATATTTTGATAGGTTAGCTTGTAGGAAGTTTCAATGCAGGGCCACTGAGTAATTTTGTATGTGTCTGACTTGTATATTTTGAGACACGGCGCTTTGAAAAAGCCGTTTTTAACCATTTCGTAGTAATTTAAAATTGTGTTTCTAATGCACGTGACGTCCAGTAAGCACTTGCGCATTTCAGACGAGGGCTGTTAGTTTCTTAGATCGCTAAATTGGACGCTTATTTAATAGTTTCGTAGAAAAACTAGTATTTCTAACATACTGAAAGGTAGTTCTAATACAAGGTAGGACGGGCGGGGGACTTGTTACTCGAAACATCGAGCGTAGGCCACGGAACAGTAGTGCTGCGTTCTGTTTGCATAAGAGACAGTTCAGTCTTCGTTGCGATTCCGGGAGTTTGCCAGCATCCTGTCTGGAGCCGTATCATCTATTCAACAGTAGCAACCCTCGTGTTCGATAGTGCCTGTGTCAGGCCAAGTAGGCGTGCTGACCTCCAACAGTAAGTCATCCTTTCAAAGGGCGCAGCTGTGCACATTTCCTGTTCAAGTATGAAAAACGCCCGTTCACTCTCATCGACCATCACGGTAAAGAATGAGTAGGTAGACCACTTATTCGTCTTATGTGCATGTACCCAACATTGACGTACCACAAAGGAACGAAGCTGTCGGTCACATGGTCATAAATGAGGAATGTGTTTGGTTATCTTAATTTGCAAATGATAAGCACTATTACATTAATAAAACGCTTTTGCCAATTTGGATTTAATCTATCTGCATTACAAATTGGCTAGAGGAACTATAGACATCTCAAAGCATTTGTCTACTAAGGCGCGCGTTAGCCACTCCCAATGTTCCAACATTGAACAGCTTTTCTTCCAATAAGACTATCATAAGTGACTTGGATAGAATTTGAGGTAAGACCACTTTTCATGTAAACAAGAGTGCTTAGAGATGGCTGTATAAGTCTTCTAGCCAATTTTTAATGCAATGAGATTACATTCAAACTGGTGAAAGTATTGTTTTTCATAGGTAAAGACGTATCTTTTTACAATTGCGATGTAGACTGACACGTTCGTTAGTGTAGACTGTGTGACTTGATAGTTCTACTGGCGTGGGGTTAAGTCAATGTTTGTTACAGCATAGAAGACCTTAAGCTGTTTGCCTCATCTTTATGGTTGTGCATCAAGTGTTGCCAAGTAAGTCATGGAAAAATACCCTAAGGAACAGTTGAAAAGTCTCCATTTTAAAGCTGAAATACCTAAAGATTTCTCTATGTTTCGAGTATAGTATTTCAGTTATCAAACAATTACTATATTTATATAAAAATGCAGTTTTACATATTACATAATGTAGCAAAATGTTCAATTCATGACGATACTAAGGAAAATATTCGTAATGTTCTGATAATTTTTTTTTTCGAAGCATACTGTGCTCTATAAAATAAAAGTTGAAGTTATCACAAAATCCAAGGAATAAACATGAAATATTGGTCAGAATATAAAGTAACCTAGTTATTCTAAATTACATACTATAATAATAATTATTATAAATTATATACTTTGCTGATAATTTATACTTAATACTTTTCTACATAAACAGTCATTCAAAGAAACGTCACAGACGACTAATGGCTACTTGCATAGCGAATGCAGGACCGGGAGTGTGTATATAAATAGGGGACGTCAAGAAACTAGGCATGGTCGTATAAAAACCAGCAAGTGTTGGCCCTGCTGACAATGGCAGCTCACTCCTTTTTAACTTTCAGGGAATCTACTGGTAATTCGGGGGGAAATGCCCAATAGCGTCACTTCCCTCAGCAGTGATGTGCACTCTGGTTACAAGCCAGCGTCATCTTGTGTCGAACCGCCAAGAAAAATGCCCATTTCTCTAATACAATCTTCTTTCTCCCGTAGCATTTATATTTAATGCATGCAATAATTTTGAATGCCCATTTCTCTAATACAATCTTCTTTCTCCCGTAGCATTTATATTTAATGCATGCAATAATTTTGAATTCTTTCCTGTCGGCTGGATTTTTACGTTGTCTTTGAGGGCTCGCCCTGAGACGCATGTAGCTCCTGTCCTACCTTCGGGATACACTTAACACTTAGTAATAGGATAGTTAGAAAAAACTAGACACAATCGGGGATTCCCACTACGAAGCTCAGCTTAGGACGAACAGACGTAACCTTGTTCTTAGGTGGATTTGTAGGCCTACTTTGTCCCTCTTTCTCACACACGCAGGGGGAAAGAACAATGTTTATGGGAAAACACCGGAGAAAATATTCACAAGCAATTTTATTGTTCCGCCGAATAATAAACGAAATTTTCAGATACCCTAGATTGTCTCCGAAAGTGCAATAAATAACCCTATAAATATCACTAATCGGAAAATCAAAATCTTGCCCCCGACATGATCATCAAACCCCCTAGATTTAGCGACTTTTTCCTCAGATTGGCAACATTGTGGCGACGCCTGCAGCAGCTGTCAAAAACGTAATTTATAAGTGGGAAGTAGCTGAGCGTCCGCGGTCAAGAAGCGAGGGAGCGATACGGGCGACACTAACACGTACGCTTAGCGTCTCATCGCTCCTACGCGCTAGGCGCGCAGTGTTTCCGTCGTGATGCTGTACTGTGCAAATTAGATCTGTAACAGTGGGGTTTTATTACATGCGATATAAGCCCACATATTAAACTACGCCCGTATGTTTGCACTTTTCCCTTGCCGCTTAAGGAAACTGCATAGGCAAGCTTTAAAAATGTTACATTTTACCAGTTTCACGATTTTTTCTCCAAGAATAGACTTGATATGACAAGTAAAAAAAAAAAAAATAAAAAAAAATAGGGGCATAGATTACCCCCCCCCCCCCTTTTTTTTTTTTTTTTTTTTTGACAGTCGTATTTTCAGGAAATTTATATACAGATACGCGTATTCGCGCGAAACTATTTCACAGAAAATGTTCGTCCATCCTCTTACAAAGCCGGCCAGCTGCCGCAGTCGGTCAGCGCTAACAGCTCGTCTGCGGCGCCGGATGTGAGCGCGACAGAGAGCGTGTTTCCTGCACTTCCTCCCCTCTCTTATACGCCCATTGGAGGGGGGGAGGAACCCGCGTACCTGCCCGTAGGTGAGGCAGGGGTGAACGACCCGTGTGACGTACCTTGGGGGGGGGGGGGGCGTGGTGGTGGTGGTTATGCTGTCTGAGCGTGGCGTGTGGGGGCGTATATGTGGAACGGTTTCGATGCGCTCCCGTGATCCTGGTGCTCGCTGCTGGGAAATGGTGGCGCTGCTTGAAAAAAAGAGGTGGGGGTGGAGGGGGGATAGTGTAAAAAGCAGGATGGAGAGGGGAACGCGCACAATCCCGCCTGTTTTATGTGGGTCATCGAGGCAGGGCGCTGCGGGTCCTCGTCCTCCTCAGCGCCATAGTGGCACATGTCCTCAACCCAGCCGCAGGACTCTCGTCTGATTGTTGGTTGGGAAAGTAGGGGGAGGGGGAGATGGAGAGCGTTCACCTCTTGTGCGGAGATGGAATCAAATTGTAAATCCTGCGTCCTGACATGCAAAATAGCTCGTCCCTGTTGCGATTCAGCAGGGACTGACACGTCGACGAAGCCAAGATGTCAAACTTTAATTTCCCCGCGTGAAGGGGATCTCATTTTAGAATTCTCTCTTTTAGAGGAATATTTTAGTGTGCAAACAAAATTTTATCCATATCCCAGGAGGACAAAATTAACAAATAATGGTTTTTTATATAGCAGATAGTTTACTCATCTTAATCATTCACTATATGTTGGACTGTTGAAACATTGGACTTGTGAATCTGCGACGTTAATTACCCTGGCAGTTTTAGAATTTTTTTTCATTGCTTTTAGTGCAGTTTCTCTATAATAATGACGACGTTGAATCTAAGAAGAGTAGGCCTGCAACTCCGTTTTGCAGACGCAGCTACTGTCCGGGACTCAGGTCTCCGCCCTTGGCCGTGGGTGGGGTGGTGGTGAAACAGAGTGCTTGAGTTATGGAGTAGGATGTAGGGAGCGGCAGACAGAGGAAGTGACTGTCTGCTAATGTGTTTCTGGACAGCACTTGGTGTGTACTACCCATAGTGAAAGAATCGTCCCCGCCAGAACATAGTGAGGTAAACGGTGACATTCTAACTCGTGTATAATTTTCGTTCGTGTTGTGTGGTTCCGTATTTCTAACAACTAGCAGTGTTATAATCTCTCCCGAAGAGTGAAGTTATTCATAGGGAAGGACGCGAGATAATAAGTAGTGTCATAGAAAAGTGTGAAGAAGCAAAGAACAATTAGTCTTCTCTTTTGGTAAAAACAGTGACTCGGCGCGCAACATTTTACACCGGTATAAGTGAAACAATTAAATCAGTACGCAATGAAAATGACTTAATGAGTCAGATCCAAAAGAACCGTTATGTACGTCGGGAAAGAAATGTGCAAGTAGATTATTTTGATCGATGCGTAATCCAAAACGTTATTCGCGATTTGTACGTGCGCGAGAAAAATGTGCCAACAATCGCCAGTTTACCTGTTGCCAAAAATAAAAATTCCGCGGGGAGGAAGTTACCCAACAGGTTATTAAAAAGCATGGATTTTAAGTGGAGAAAATGCCAGTCAAAGCGTAAAATACTAGTTGAGAGAGCTGATATTGTGACATGGCGGCATGACTATTTAGTCAAAATAAGACGCTTCCGTGGAGTCTGACGCGAAATTGTGTTCCTAGACGAAAGCTGGGTTGACAGAAACTTAACTTTTTCCTAGTGTTGGCAGCATGATAAAGAATTTGGCGTGCTTGCAAACAACAGTGCTGGCAAAAGACTGATTGTGGTACATGCAGGCAGCAGGAATTCATTTATTCCCAATGCACAGCTAATGTACACTCCTGGATCTGCCAGTGGTGACTACCATGGTCAGATGAACGACATTAACTTTGAAAATTGGGTAAATGAAAAACTGCCACCAAACTTGCCTGAAAAATCGGTTTTAGTAATGAACAACACACCGTATCACTGTATGTAATTAGATAAGTCGCCTGCTAAATATTCTTTGAAGCTCAGCATGTTAACATGGCTGCAGAAGAAATGCGACACTTGTGACGAATCAATGTATAAAGCTGATCTATACAAACTTGTGGAAACGAGGAAACCACGACAAAAATCGTTTAAAATAGACGCGGAACTAGCATCCCATGGTCACGCTGTTCTCAGACCTCCTTCATACATGTGTGACCTAAATGCAGTTGAATTAGCATGGGAAAAAATAAAAAAGATTATTTAAAGAAAGAAACGTAACTCGCGATTCTTCACTTAAAATGGTGGCCGAAGTTACAGAATCGGCTATTTCGTTAGTCAATAAACAAGACTGGAAAGAGTATTGCAAACGTGTGGAAAACATAGAGGAACAGTACTGGCAAAAAGACTGCAGTCTTCCACAGTGGATATCATCAGTTTAGGAGCTAGCAGCAGTGATAGCGACAGTGACAAGAGTTCATCAACCTACAGTGCCGTTTCTGCAGTTGAGCAATCCGAGTCCGAAGACGACTTGGTGCGGCCACTTTGAAATGTTGAGTGTTTTTGTTTCAGATAGTGGTGCCTTGTCAGTTCTCGCAACACCGTTAATCCATTGTGTTAGTAGACTATCGGGAGGGTCGCCGTGGTGACAATTGCCACCCCCCTTGGACATCCCCTTATGCATTCCTGCCAGGGTCGGAGAGCTCAGACCCACACAGTATGTACATAACTCCCCCCCCCCCCACAACTATCCTCCAATACAGTTTGCCTGAAGCAGTTTTCTTCGTAGTGCAAAACTAAATTCCTGCACAGTCACTCCAGAGTATTACAGTGCTGCAACAGTAAGAAAATGGTTACAGCACTCAAATATTTAATAATAGACTTAAACCACCGAATCAATATTCAAAGAAACTCCTACGGTATAGTCATTTTGAACAACAAAACTAGTTTACAAAAAGTATAAAATTTAGGGATAATTAACTGGAAACTGAGTCAGCTATTTAGTTATGCATTGAAGCTTTGTGATTGGATGTATAACCGGACGATGGAGATCATTCAGTGCTAACTAGGGGATATGTACGTAGCGTGGTTGGTTGGGACGCAAACTTAATGTGCAGAATCCCGAGTTCAAACTGTTTCTGATTAAAGGTCTTATAAATTTAATATGTAGGCCACCCTCTTAACTCTTTAGTACACATCGAGGTATTGTTTTAAAACCAGAGAAAAATCTGATAGGGTACAATCCAGGTAAAATCCAGGGTCTCAATGTATACGAAATACATATCAGCAACATGAAACACTGCCATGACCATAGTTCTCGCTATTGTTATACTATCTCAGATTAAAAAGGTGCAAAAGTTTCACAGCCTTTAGCATGAATATCTTTCTGTCTAGGAAACACAAGAGACAAGGAACTAAGGTTTATTTGTTTGTATTGGTAAGATATGCTTTATGAAGACCAGTAACTATTGGAGGTACGATAGTGATCCGATGGAGATATTTTAAAACATTTTAAATTATTGTGAGACCCAATAAAAGCAATAACTAACCACTGCTGTTGAGTACTTGAATCTTCCTCTAAATCGTGCTTATTCAGTCACTTGTCGCAACTATACGCTTTAAGTGATTCTCAATGATACTAGTCTCTAGGATTGAGAAAAGTCTGATGCTCGGATCTTTGCCAAGTTCCTCTAAAGACTGTAAAAGACCCACTCACTCATAACAATTACTTAGCTATACTGACCGGTCACTACCGCTTTCCCTAAGAAAAAACAAATCCCTATCTCGTCGGCTGATTATCTCCTGGCGATTATGGACAGCCTTCCTTCTGGAAAAATTTGCTTCCTTTCTTTTTACAAAGTTCCCCTAGTTCATTAGAACATTCTGTTTTCCGGGTAACTCCCAAGACTGCGGCTCAATCATAGTGAAAAGATCTCATGAGCTGTCTTAACAGAATCGCGAAAACGGTTTGCTTCAATATCACCCTTGACGTCCATCTGTACTTACAAAACTTTTGGTTCAGCCAACTAAGACTGTCTCTGGTACTTATTTGGCCTGACTCAATGTAAGATTATTCCCAAAATACACGGTCTACCAAAAATTAATTGGGCACCTGTCCACATTGTTTGCTCGGTGGTTGTCACCCTGTTAGAATCTCATAGGGCCACCTCTTACGGCTATAACAGCAGCCACCCTGTCTGGCATGCTCTCGAGTGTTTGCAGGACATCCACGGGGATTCGTCACTATTCCTCTTGCAACTATTCCATGAGTTGAGAAAAGTATTTTGACCGCGTCTGACGAGCCGTCATCCGGCGATCCTATTAGTCCCAAAGATGTATAGGGTTGAGGTCGGGGCTCTGGGTGGGCCAGTCCAATCGGTGAACATTGTTGTCTGCATACCACTGCATAGTAGCCCTTGAAACATAGCACCTGGCATTGTCATCCTGGAAATAACACGGGTCCATTCCATAAAAACGCCACAATGTTGGGAGCATTTCATTATCCAGAATGTTACAATAGTCCTCTGTTCATGCTACCACGGGCAAACACCAGCGGTCCTACGCCGAAGGCCGTGAAACACAAGTCAACTGACATACTGAATTACCTATTTTCGCGGGTGCCCATTACTTTTTGGTAGATAGTGACTGGTAGATGGAGACCGTTTTCTAAACCTTAAATCACATTTACTTGGTGAGCAGGTATGATAGGTACCATTTTAAACTCATTACAATTTGACTAAATTATGTTAGTACAATAATTCTTGTCACAGATAACTTCAAAATTGATTTATAAAGACGTTTAAAATGTTTTAACATTTCTACTGAAATAATCCTGTGCGTCTGAATGTAGGTGCTCGAAATAATTATCTTAACATCCCTAGACTTCAGATATCGTGAGATAAGGAACCCTAAACGAACAGGGGCGGATCTAGACCGGTTTTTTTTTGGTAGTGGGAGGGGGTTGGTCAACTTTGTTGGCTGCGGAGGAGAGGTTATCGCCTCATCACGGTTTAAGAACGAAACTACAAATCAACTAACACAAATGACTTGAAAAAGGATGTTAAAATTTGGTTTAGTGGAAAACATTTAAAGAACAAATTCAAGTAGCCTTTACTATTTTCTTGCTATCAACATCGACCTCACTGTCTTTATGGATATGCAGCAGAGCAAGGCCAGTCAGTGGTATGTATGCTTATAACTATTTTTAAAAAGCAGCTCTGACAGTTGTCAAATCATTAAACAAATCAACCGATTTAAAAAAAGGATGATTGGTTCGACTCCTGATAGTGACTTATTTTAGAAATTTAAAGGTATTTTGACAACCCTGCCAGTCCTGAAGCCTCAAAGTTTGGGGTTACTCTCATAAGGGTAACTTCATTATGGATGTAGATTCCAGAAATGTATGTACTGGAATGTATTATCACCAACTCAAAATGGAAAGGAGAAGAAATTTGAGTATTTTAGCATAGCTCTCTCCCCTCAATTGTTGCCCTGAGCCATGTAGAGGCGACGAAGTATTGGAAATGTATGTTCAGCTGTTGCTATACTTAGAAACAAGTTAACAGAAAGATACAGGTCTGCACCACAAAAACCAATCTGAGGCAAAGTCAAAAAATTTTTAATTTCTGTGCCGCTTCCACTTGGGTACCTAAAGTTTGAACTCTGCTACAACAAAGGTGGCAGGAGCATCCAGGAGCAATGTGGCAGTGTGTGTGTCTCTGCCACTTTGCGTACAGCTACAAGATATAATAGATATATATATATATATATATATATATATATATATATATATATATATATATATATATCTCTCTCTCTGTCTCTCTGTCTCTCTCTCTGTCTCTCTCTGTCTCTCTCTGTCAGCAAGAAGGTACCCACATTTAAAGTTCAATAATATGTAGGCTGAATCTTTCCTCGATATCAGACATGACATTGTCGAACAAAAGAATATAAATTGTTATTCGGTAGTATTCCTCGCGGGACCGACCTGGCTGTGTCTGATTCTCAAAATGCGTTTGCCTACAAACAGTTTGCGGTGCTTTTAGCAGAACGTCCGTTTTCTGCAACTTCTTGCACTTCAGAAAACGACTGCTGATAATCTGAATCAACCTCCTTTTCTATTGAAGGATGCTCATGGAGTCGTTGATCATATCTGTAGCCCTCTTTAAGTCCAAAGATAACGTTTGAAGGAAGTGTCGTTGTGGCCCCTGAAATATGAGTAAGAACGAAACAGATGTATGAAAATCTGACCATATGCAACCATAAAGTATCGACATTCTCAAGAATGGTATATTGATTGGGGAGCTGTAAACAAATTTGGAATCCCAAGAACATCATTACACCACTACCTTGCTTGACGAAACTAAACCCAGATAAAAGGTAGGAAACCATTCTTAAATGAAAGTCAATAATTATATATTTGTGCAAGAATACACAGATTTGCTGACTTATCGATGGTCTGTCACACTTAGTCATCAAACGAACGATTTTCCGTTATGCGAGGTCAATAAAATAGAACAACCGTTGAACAAAACAGCTGGCCTTACTGTAAGAACGTGGCTAACATTATTCCTGAAAAGGCATCCCGACAATGCTAAAAAGAAATTGCAAAATTCTGAACCAAGCTAGAGCCGAGATGTGGACTAAATTCATTGTCAGACCATTTTGACAAATTGTTGGCTGTAATGACCGAATTCTATGTGCTTCAGAAATCGCATTCGATTTATAATATGGATGAAAAGGGGACTCGTCTCTACCCTTACAAGCAACCATTTATTTTAACTAGACAGGAACCAAAATAGTTCATAATATTGCCCCAGAACATGGTGAAAATGTAACGATCGTCGCCTGCGGCAATTCGTTAGGAAATGTCATCTCGCCTGTTATCCTCGTCTAGGCAGATATAATGCAACCAGAATAAAGGGAGCAATTGCCTCCTGGAAGAGAAGTTTTCATGATTCCTAAATCATCGATGACTTTAGACATTATTAAAATGCATCGATCATTTTGTTAAATTCAAATCACCAGGACCAGTGGTACTGATATTTGATGCTCATTCCCATCTCGATGCGAACATTGTCACAGCAGCTGAAGCACATGGTGTAACATTGTATTCTCTACCCAGCAACACTATGTAGGAGCTTCAGCCATTTTATGAGTCTGACTTCAAACCATTTGAATCCTATTGGTATGAAGTCTTGTTGCTTAGGACAAAAAATACACCAAGCAAAGAAGTTCATGAGAATAAACTGAAATGCACGATTAGAAGAAGGGAGTGTTTGAGAAAATATTTACCCCAGCATGGAACAAGGTTGTGACACCGAAGAATGCAAGCTCTGGATTTTAAGCAACAGGTGTTAACCCATTTAATCCGAATAGGATTACCGATGAAGCATATGCGTCAAGTGACTTAACTCAGCAACCATGAATGTAAGTGCTATCATAGCACCTGCAGCATCAGTTCTAACTCCAAAGGACACGATTAATAAGAAATGTACAAGAAATACAATCATTTTGCACAGCGAGGATCCTTCCATTCCTTCGGACAGTGATCGCACCCTTGAAGATTGACCGATCATCTGTAAACTACATTCATGATGATATCCACACCACATCAATTAGTAAACTATTGAGGACACCAGAAGCACCAGTGAAGAAAAGTGGGACTACCAAAAAGAAAAGCCATTAACTACAGTACCCAAATAATTGTAGCTTCTTTCTTCCAGCACAAGAATAACTCTGTGATTAAACTCAACGGTACGAGAAAGAAGAGGGTTAGTCAGGCAAGAAACAATTCAAAAGCCAGAGCGAATAAAGCATTACTTAACAGTCAATACTAAAGCAGGCAACAGTTGGCTCCAAAAATTTCAAAACAAAATTGAAATCTGGTATTGCTATTTGTGCAAGACTGATAGACAACTCGATATGATGTTTTGTAATTAATGCCTTCGCTATGTACATGATGAAAGCGAGGGACTCGCTGGGCAGGATAGGATCCCACTATTTGTGTGCTCGTACTGTCAGGACTGACTGAATTAGCAGTTTATTTTTATTGGTTATACATGTTTAATTTTAGTTAAGTAAGTTACAGCCTTTTTAAATTAAATAATTCTTTTAAATAATGTCTTACTGATGTTTTAAAAGTGTAAATTTTTCACATTTCATTGTATAAATTAACATATATATATATATATATATATATTAAACTTGTCGCAACATTTAGCATTTTTATCTAGAACATACAGCTCATGCAAAGTCTGTTTCAAAATATTTTTGTCTATGAGCTACCTTTTGGATCAGGTTTTCCCCCTTAAAAAAAAAACTAAAACTAAAGACAAACGTTTAATTTTAATGGAAGTGTGCTTGATATTCCTTGTACATTAGTAGTAGTATGTGTAAATATTTTTTTCGGGTTTTTGTGTGTTGTGGAAAGTTATGATACGTTTTTGAACCTTAAAGTGGCCTTTGGCACACCTCCTTACAGGTGACATAAATTAGTATTAATCAGCCGGAAACATTACCATACAAAATACCCATAATCCTGACAAGTAACAAATAACAGGAATCGGGTAATTATTTTGTTTTTCAGACACATTTTGGCGATTGGTGTGAATATGTGGGCATTATATAATCCTTTTTAATATGCTACAAATTTCGTAGTTGCATTGAAAAAAACCAGTGCAGTATTGCAGCTAATCAATTTATGTGGTTTAATTACATAAAATTCTTTAGAGAACGAAGTCGGTTTTTTTCTGGAAGGGGTCGTTCATGCATGACCCCCATTATGACCATCCCCCCCCCTTTTTTTTTTCTGGCTCTGCGCCTGTGTTTCACCACTGCCAATGTCTACTGGAGACCATTCTCGGACAGAACCTAAAATGTCAAAGCACAGAGCTTCAAACGAGGTCTTCGGAACTTGACTATGATCAGCAGGCCTCGTCGTTAAGGCGTCTGTCTAACTGCAGCTATTTTCGCGTTTGAGATTAGGAAGCGCGGGAGCGATAAGAGCGACAGTGAAACGCACATGAAGTACGCCATCGCCACTATGCGCGATGCTCTGAATTGGCGTGCAACTGAGGCTGCTGGCGAGTTATTTTGGAGTCTGGGTTGAAGTCTGCGCTTCTTGCTGAAACGACCGATGCGCGGAAGATGGGCTAGTTTCAGCAGTTGGACGAACAATTATGGCGGCGGTAAACAATAATTCTAACCAAAAAATGCGCCACCGTTATCTGCCGAGGATGCGAGAAGAGTAAATATAGATTAGCATTAATTACTTTCCCCTGAATTGAATGTTCATACTATAATTTTTACTAATCAGTGTACCTATTATGGCAAAACACATCCATTGCTCAGGTTAAGACTACAACTTCGCCGGGCATAGCGGACGCCATTTATTTTTACTGCTGGTACTGCCAACGAGTGTTCCTCCTTAAAGACCACTGATTGACTACTGGCATACCTAAATGGTTTCCTGCTGATCCAGTGACCTCAACGTTGTCAGTAGAAAAAGGAATGTAGAGACTGTTCACGGTAAAATGAGCACACTCGAAAGCCCTGCTTAAGATCTGTTTGTGTGCCTATTGTGTATCCCTCCACCGCGTGTAAAATTAACATTGCTACGGACCATATCATTTTATTCATGCACCGGAAAGTGAAGCTGTGATAATACTATTATAAAAGTAAATATTTCGTTAATTTGTAAACAGAACGCAAGGAAATAGTTTCTATATTCACAAATGTTTACGTAACAGTTCTAATTCAACCTTAATACATGGAACGACTTTCCCTCCATCGTTACCAACTTTACAGCGTGTATGACTTTTAGTGTGCCCATTAAAATACTCGTAGGTAGGAACAGTGACATTATTAAAAGGTTGATTTCAAAAGTGTTGAATTGATTGTGAACAGCCTTTAGCACTCGTCTGAGGCAGGCCCCAAGTTTATTTTCGTCGGCAAACGTACTGGAGACGCGTTTGATAGTTTCGTCCGAAACGAAGCGTTTTTTTTTTTTTTTTTTCCCCCGAACATACTGCGGCGCAGTTGAAGTGCCGGACAGGCGACTGGCCGTGCAGTTTGCAGCGCCAGCTTTCACTCGAGCTCGTGCAGGACTGCCGCAGCCATCCCACGCAGCTGAAGGCCCTTACACAATTGAAAACTTTAACATTTGACTTTACGCTTGATTTCCGGCATGTTGTTTCACCTGACAAAATGGAACTGATGAAGGTAAGAGGTTCACGGTAAAATGAGCGCTTTTGAAAGCCTTGCTTAAGATCTACTTGTATGCACGTGTTGTGTATTCTCCCACTTTATGTAAAATTAACATTGTCATGGGCCTCGTCACTTTGTTCATGCTTTGGTCTAGTGAAAAAGTAGAATTATTAGAAAAGTAAATATGTTACAAATCTGGTAGTTTTTACACTTAGATACATAGAAAAAAACAAAGTGAAAAAATAATTTAAGTCATCAAAAATGTTAACACTTTTTATTCGACGTTAATATATGTAACTGCTTTCACTCCATCGTCGCCAACTTTACTGGGCGCATGTCAATTGGTGCGCCCGTTAAAACATATGCAGACAGGAGCAGTGACTATTTTCTGAGGTTGATTTCAAAAGTGCTCACTTTATCGTGAACAGCCATTAAAGTCAAGCACTCTTGACTTTACGATTTCGAAAAGTTGAAATTTAAAGTCAGTCAAGCAGCCATTTTGCCGAGAATTTTAACACAGGTTATGTGGAATGTGCGTTATTTTATTGTAGGGCAATTTTCATCTCTGTATATTAAACAAAGCTTCTCTAAGGCCTTCATTAAATAAACGGCAAACGAATACTATGTGTAGAGGAAGTATATGAATTTATATTTTTAATAAAGTAAGAAAGTGATTATTTGCTTTGGAATTAACGTTTAATATAAATTGTAAGCCTATTTTAAGAAATAAATGCATTACTGAGTAATATGATGATTTACGTAACAAGATGGGCCTACACGTTTTTACGAAGCTCACAAAACTGATGTTAAACTGTATGAACTCTGACTTTACAATAATCGTATTGTGTGTTGCTGGTTTCGTCAAATGAAAGGAAATGTAAAGACTGTTCACGATATAGTCAGCACTTTTGAAATCAACCTTAGAAAAGTCACTGCTCCTGCCTGGCATACATTTTAAACGGGCTCACCGAGTGACATTCGCCCAGTAATGTTGGTAATGATGGAAGGAAAGTAGTTATCTTAACGTTGAATAAAAAGTGTTAGGTAACCATTTGTGATAATTTAAATTATTTGTTGTGCTTTCCGTTTTTTTTTTCCTGTGGGTCGAAGTTAAAAAATGAGCATATTTGTAAAATATTTACTTCTATAATAATTTCACAGTTTAACTTAATCGACGCGTGGATAAAGTGACGAGGTCCATGGCAATGTTAAATATTACACATGTTGGAGGACTACACAACAAGCGTACAAATAGATCTTAAGCAGGGCTTTCGAAAGGGCTTATTTTACCGTGAACAGCCTATAAAGGCAAATGTTAGTAAGAGCCTTAATAGTCCCCGCGGCAGTGTCGACGTCCAGTTCGTGACGCGACTCTCTCGTTACAGATGGAGGAGGCAGACTGGTCGTAAACCTGACCGGCGCGGCGCGGCAGAGGGCCTGGCCTGGCCTGTTCGTTGCCGCCATGTCTCCAGACAAAAGAAGGGCGGGAAAGCTGCGCCCTCGCTTCCGGTCGCAGACATCGTCCGCAGGACCCCTCTTTTATTTTTTTCTCTTGCAAGTAATAAAGTATAGTTTAAACCGAAACCGCACCTCGGAGACCCGGAAATGAGTGCTGGGGGACGCGAACTGAAGTGCAGTTGTGACCAAGTCGGGTCTTTCTTTCAATTAAATTCTCCACAATGAGTGCTTCTTTTCTCCGAAATGCTACTTCAAGGAAATTCAGTTAATAAGCAGCTATCGACTGGCTTATTAGCGGAATTCACTTATATGATTTCACCCCAGTCTGTCAGATTTAGAAATGGAATAAAAAAAAGGTTAAATTATCCTAGTCTTGTTGTATGCATTGTTGCGCTCTTGTGTGTTGCAGAAACACGAGCCAGGGGCGTGAGGGATGAGATTGGAATAATTAACTTATTTAAATAGTTGCAGAATATGTACGTATCCGTTTGCGCATGCGCGAAGAATACGCCACTTACACTTATTCCTCCTGTGTTTAATGGTTGTTCCAGAATTTGATGAAGTAATGCTGTGAATTATTATTTAAAACGAGAAGGAAAAGTTATATTTGCCTTAATAACGTGTTGGGTCCACTTATAGACAGTGACGTAGCTACGGCATTGGAGGCGATGCAGCTATGCGTACGGGTCGTTAGCCAAAATGGGTCCTAGCCAACAGAGGAGGCGACTTTACTTCCATTAAGTCTGTGAAGAAGAAATTTTAAATGTATAGGTTAGTGTTACTCGTGTTTTCAAATTATAGCTGAGCTGGCCGCTATAAGATCTTTATATGTACCTTCATATTTTCAGTAGCGTGCATTTTATTTGTGGCATAACTTACTTGACCTTGGAAGTGAAGGGGCCTGATGTCTGTGTTTACATCCAGATCTTCTGTTTGTAGTTACGCCAGTTCCTAGGCTATGTAAGCAAAACGTGGCATGGACGCAGTGATTCCATGTCGCGTCGTTTACAGGCCCATAATTCTATATTATTCAGGGTTATGAATTGATGCTTTCAAGGGTGCGGTGGAGTGCATCCCACATGGGCAAGGTAAATTTCTAATCAGGTCAACGAAAGATCATTGTATAATTTAAGTGCCACTTCAATAATTTTGTGGTTCTAAAAGCGTGTGGTTGCCGCATTTATTTTTTGTTTAAAAAAAAGAAAAGGTAAACCTATTAGAGTGCACGCAGGACGTAAATAAGTGTACCAAACCTGGATCTAAAAGTTTCACCGCTCACAGTTTGTAGATGTACGACGAGTTCTAATGCATGATAGTTGCACACTTAATACCGTTATAGACCTAGGCCCTTGACATGAGGGATTTGCGAATTCATGGAATTGCTCCACTCCCGAATGAGCTGAAACACGATTCTTCAGACGTGGCTACCACTCGAGTCTTAGCGACATCTTGCGTAGTTGATTTCTATTAGTCGGGACATTCTCGCTTTCTTAAAATACCAGCATTTTTGACAGTAATGAACGGAGAGCTGAAATGTGAGTACATTATTGCGCTCTTCACGTCCATCCAGACCTACACTAACGTTGTTGTACGTTCAATGTTTATCATAATTCTTGTAGTCTAGATATCTCCCTGAAGCGGTACGAAACCCCAAATTTTACCTGTCGCCGAAATACTGTTTTGTTTCTTTTTTGTTTTGTTTTATTGCATCAGTAATATCTTTTTTCAATACATAGCTGTTTAAAGATATTGGACAAGTCAAACTACAGTATACAAAGTTTATATATTGGACATTATATATATATATATAGTCAGACTACACGCATCACGCGAGCTCCTGTAATTACGCAGAGTTAAATATCTTTGAAATTGTAAATTGCTTTTTTATGGCGCCTGCATTTCTGAGATAGCCCAGAGACCTGTAACTTTGATACAATCTAGGCAATTAGTTACGGTATACAAAGTTCGTGAGGGATGGAGTTCTTTATAAAAAATGAAAACTTATTTTAATTTCTTAATTTATTCACAATGTTGTAAAAACACAGCTGTTGGGTATTTCTAAAACAAAACTGCCTACCACTATTATCATGACATATTGTAATCGATATTAGCATATAAATTGCGGTCATCGATAGAAATGTAAGTCCTTATTACAGTCCTTACAGTAGCTAGTCACTTAATCTTCATTTTTCAAAAACGGCGGCATTTGGCTTAAAAACACAAGGCGGAATTTTTGTTTACCATGCACGGAATATTGCAAATCCACAGGAAACGACAAAGCGGTAGTTACATTTTTATCTGCACAAATGTGGTGCCAATCCCTCCCTTTTCATGTATGACGGTTGATATTGGAGCCCATATTTCCGTATTTTGTACTTCGTCGTTTAATAATGTAGTATTCAGGAACTCGTACACTTATCGTTCATTATGGCTGTTACTAGAAGGAAAAAAAACCATCAGCGTCAACTACACTTTCAAAGGTGGTTTCACCCCTCGTAATGGACTTGGGTCGGAAACACATACATGACCTATACCCTATTATTTGATGAGGAATCACCTGTCGAAGTTTGTCTCGCTAGAGTTGAGTTCCACTCTGTATATCTGAGATAACCTGGCCCAGACTTCGAGTGGTGCCGAGGGAGGTGACGACCAGAAAATTTGCATAATGTCTCCCGATTCATTCATTCATTCTTCTTCTAGAGACGTTAGTTATTGCAGACCGTGTTGTAGCTCCACCTCCCCTCCCCCCTGTTTCAGTTGTTACCCCGAGGACTGAGCTAGGCATGAGAAGGGTACGGATGCGAAGCGGCTGCATGTAACAATACATGGCGAACGCGACATTTTAAGACGCACGAAGGGGAACTGTTGTATATTTCTGGCCTGTCTAGCTCGTATATTCTCCCTTCTCTGATATATAGGCCTATATATAATATACTGTCATGTATGATTTTTGCTCTCGTATAACTAGTATCAGAATGTATATTGGAAGGCCTTTACAAAGTGTAGCGAGCGCTGGGGGTCCGCATTTGTTAAGTTAAAGTTGGACGGACTATGGATTCCTTTGCGGGGCCCCCTGTTTCAACAAGCTCGACCGACCTACTCCAGGAAGCGTATGAAAGGTTTGAGCGCTCACTTCCCCAAGTGGGAGCTAGTGGCGGAAGAGTGTCCTGTCCGTCTGTGAAGAAGCGAATATTGATTGTAGACGTAAAGAGTCCGGGGAGCTCCGGCCTTCTACGATCATGACGTCAGTTTCATTGGTGAGCATAACCTCTGCAAGCAATAGGGTGGCAATCTCTTTCTCTTGAACTCGTATAACTTAATAATCGTGGCAGGACTAGAGTTTTGTATGATCGTAATCTCTTATTCTTATAATTAACTTATCTTTCCGTATATATCATCGTACTACAGTTTCATGTATAACTGTAATCATTTATGTTCTCTTAGATAACTTGTCAGTTCCAGACTGCGTAGAGTAAAGTAATTGTATTGAGATCGTTATTGTAGTATTGTGTTAAAGAATTTATATATAATTAAAGTATTGTAATAAATGTGTGTAGTTGACTTCCCCTCTTTCATTGAATAGCATTTATTATTTGTTTCCCTTACGTACACCTCTGTCTATCTGGAGATATCGTTGCTAGGAGAGATCAGTATAATTATAGAAATAGTCAGTGTTAGGCAGGCAGTAATACAAAGACCATTGTAAATGAAAATGCACCAAGTAGATACCCCCCCCCCCCACCATCCCAAAACTGTTAGTACACTGTGGCTAGTCTTTAATATCCTTTAGTAAAGGCTGTTCACGATAAAGTGAGCACTTTTGAAATCAACGTTATAGAAATGTCAATGTTCTTGCCTGCGTATATTTTAACGGGTTCACTGAGTGAGATGCGCGCAGTAAAGTTGGTAACGATGGATGGGAGAAGTAGTTCCGCAACTTAACGTCGGGTAGAAAGTGTTAGGTAACCATTTGTGACATCTTAAATTATTTCTTTCTCTTTCTGGTTTTTATAATGTATCAAAGTGTAAATATGAAGAGATTCGTAAAGTATTTACTTTTCTAATAATTTAAAAGTTTAACTTGACCGACGCATGAATAAAGTGATGTGACCCATGGCAATGTTAATTTTACATAAGGCGGGAGAACACGCAACGTGCATACAAGTTTATCTTAAGCAGGGCTTTCAAAAGTGTTAATTTTACCGCGAACAGCCTATAGCACTCTATACCAACCAAAGAACCAAAGGCACCGAAAATACCCGTAGAACAAAGTAACCGCATTACATTTGATTAACATGCTGTGTTGGCTTAAAAAAAAAAAGTGGGGTGGTGTAAATTATACTTTCTGTTAATACGTGACTGGAATTGACCTTAAATATTCAGGTATATAATCTAGTACACGAAGTCGTCCCCAGGTAGGGTTACGCGACATCCGGAAAAAGGACACGCTCTTTTAAAATAATTTCTTGTTTCCGGTGAGACTATCGAAGTAACCAATAATGTACTGCTTTTTTTTTTCTCAATTAATCTTTATGCAGGTAATGTGTAATGTGTGATACTCATTTCGTAGTCACTTGTGCACCGAAACAGAACTGAATGCCTGCTTTCATCACAGTTTCAGTAAAGTTTGTAAGAAATGTCTTCGACGCAGTCTGGTAGATTTAGCAAATTAATAAAACACGCTTGTGGGGCATATTTTCCATTGAAATCTATGTAAAATTATGCTATGCCTTCCTTCATTATCGAAACGTTTGCAATAGTACAGAAGTGTAATAGACTTTAATATGGAAACCATTATCAGTGACATGCTCAAAATTCACATTTTTAGTAAAACACTATAATCATCAGTGAATACAGTTAATTTTTTTAATTGTTAAAAATTTCTTGTGTTATTGTTGTAAAAGTGAAATTACATTTTACTCTTAGCTGAAAACTTTTCCCAAAGCAAATATTCTTGTTAGTGTCGAGTGTCTAAAAAACCTTGCCACAAATCCACTCTCTCTCAAACTTAAAAATACCTGCAACTCTCAGTCCTAGCACAGCCGTATGAGAATTCAACGGCATATACGTGCACGGACTAAATAGAGGGCATAGTGAAGCCACGTAGTAGATTGTGGTGACTGAGCACAATCGACCGCCAAGACGGAAATTTCGTACCTGCCGCGAGTAAAAGTGTTGGGACACCTTTCACAAAATAAAAAATGCGTATATTTTCAAAATAAATATATCAATGTGCATCATGGTCGCTGTCTACTGACTGGCAGCTGCGAAATTTAAATAAGAAATCCCGTGTTAAGTAAATTTCGCCTTAGTGCGTTAATTTTAAAGATAGGCTTTTCAAATAAATTGTTTTCTTGGCGAATTTTTTACGAGAAGTTCCCAACAACAGTGATGTTTCCATAACACGTATAGTCTGTTTGCAAATAATTTTTTCAGAACAGTACATACTGCCTATCTATATTGAAAATATACGCTCGTAGGGACCTTCTAAAGAATTCCTTATTAATACATTTTGTTTGAAACGCCCGTCATTAAAATTAATGCGCTGAGGCGAAATTTCCTTAACATGGGATTTCTTAATTAATTTTCGCAGTGGAAAGCCGGTACAGTGAAAGAGGGTTGTGATAAGTGAGGGAAACTGAGACACAGGGCAAAACTGAAGCTGTCGGGCTACTTGCTGTTTGTTCTTTCTGCAGCACATGCAAGACATTATTTTGCAGAAGCGGTTTCTGCCAGTAGCTCGTATAAGAAAGGGGCTACAGCTATAACACAAATAATGATATTTTAAGAACCTTTACTGAAAATGCTAATAAAAGCGTAGCCATTAGAAACATGTGGCCAACATTCAGCGCGTTTGTCATTTGGTCCAAATGGCTATAAAAAATCTCGTTTGTGAAATCGTCTTGAACTGCAAACCCATACTTTCTTCTAAACTAAGATATAGAGCAACAACACAGGTTTATTTTCTGACTGAATCACATGGTTGCCACTTCGTCTGGAGAACTGGGAAATGACGGGGAATTTGAAAGCGGTCATGAAAATGCCAGGTAATTTTGAACACGAAAGTTTGTTGGGAAATATGTAATATGCAAACTGCATTTATAAATAACCATGCACATATGGAAAGAAAATGTGTATACATTACTATTTTTGTTAAATTATATGTGGTTTAATGGTGTACGTCAGTTTAAACATTTTATGGTTACTTTGGTAGGACGACTAGCTACGGTATTGTCACATGTTTGGCTTGTGGCATGTTACTTGCAACCATATTATGTTGCAGTACAGTTTAGCTACGTAAATACATTTTAATCAAAGTGAAAACATTTTTGCACTAAATAATTTTTATCATCCGTAAATATAATTGCAGTGTAGAACGTGTTTTTGAAATTTTTTTACCAATAGTACTTTTATTCTGTGTATACTACCAGAACTACATTGTTTGTGAAAATTGCTACACCCATAAAGAATAGCCCGAATGGATCCAAACTCTGGGATGTGTAGAACAGTGTACCAGCAATAAGTGATTACGATTGCAGAGAGATGGCGTACACACAGGTCCAGCAGTGCCTTCTCGTGTGTGACCAGAAGGGACAGTGTCACGCCAAGCTCAGTCAGTGATGAGCCATTAGACGAAGTGAAAGCCAGTGCCAGTACGCTTCGTCGACGTCAAAGGATTGCATATCAGCATGTGAGTGAGTTTGAACGGGACAGAATGATCGGTCTCCAGGAAATGGGTTTGTCATACCGTGACATTTCTACCCGTACACATGCTGCCAAGACAGTGATGCGTGTGTAGAACCAGTGGATAGAAGTGATTCGTACGCAGCGACAACCGGGTACTGGACCACGCAATGTGACCACAGCACGGGATGACCGCCATCTTGTCCGCATGGCCGTAACGGACCTTACAGCCTCGTCCACAGTGTTAGCTCGACACTGGAGCTCTGCAACCTGTCTGGGTCGACGATTCGACGCCGTTTCCTGCGGGCTGGACTGGTGGCATATATGTCATTGCGTCGGCTTCCATTGTCCAGCAACCACAAACGCCTCAAACTAAAATGGCCACGCGAACGCCGTCGCTGGTGTGCTGAGTGGCAAGATGTAGTGTTTTCGGACGAGTCCCGCTTCAACCTTGTCCTACAGTGATGGCTGCATACGTGTTAGACGCTACCGTAGTACCTGCAATCTGGTAGCCTGCATTGTGGAGCGGCACAATCGACAAACACAAAGTGTGATAATGTGGGGCGCCATTGGATACATGTGATCTGACTCCTGCGTATTGAGGGCAATCTGAACAGCAACCGCTACATCAATGATGTTTTAGAGCCCTAGGTACTGCCCTTTCTTCACACAATTCCACGTGCCATATTTCAGCAGGACAATTCCCGGCCACATGGGGCGGAGAATGTGCAAGCCTTCAATGAATGATGGGTACCACTGCACTGGTTGGTCAGTGACTTGTTCATCACGGTCCTCCAGCAACCACTGTTGATGCTATGTGGACTCGCATACAAACCGCGTGGAGGGAGATTCCCCAGGAACATATCCAAGTCCTCAATTATTTTCACGCCACTACGTTTAGGGGCTCTGATTACAGCACTTGGGTGTTTCACACCATACTGAATTCTCAAGGACCTAGATCGTGTACAGTTTGGTTATCCTAATCAATTGTGTATTGTCATGTATCTAATATGTGGTATAAAGTTCGTTTCAATCACATGTATCCTTCTTGGTGTTTCATTTTTCACAAACGTTTGTATATAAAATAATTTTGGTTATCGTGGACAATATGACCTTCTTTGCAATATATGTAGGTTTTTTTTCACGTGAGTGAAGTTGCGAGATCAGAGTAGTTATTTTGGTAGTACGTTTGCTGCAATGCAAAGGAGTCATGGTTATAGAAAATATCTCAAAAATCAGGTAATATTTTATTTTTCCTGGAAATAGGGTAAATATAAGGGAATTTTCAAATTAAAGGTGACAACCCTGAAATCGTAATCATTGGAGATATTCGTACCTTATGCATGGTTAATATTTTAGCCCATTTGGAATACGAGAATAGTTTTGCAGGAGGTTGCAGTAGATAAAAAAAATGTTGGTTCTGACCCAGTGGCGTTATTAACCACCACATTAAAAATTTTATGATTTAGAATGTAATATAAAATCGTTTAATTTCTATGTAAAATTCATTGTATCTCACTTAAGTCTATTTATTGCACATGGATAAATCAACATAAATCATGGCACGGAGTTAGGTTAACTGTTTCGAAGACTGTGTGTTGACGATCTCAGTCGTACGGAGTTCCAGAGAACTTTTAGACACACGCGAGGCAAACGGAAAACAGGGCGCGGAGACCATTCGGTCTGCGTTAGTAAAATAAAGTCGCTCCCCAGTTCGTTTGACTTCAGGATCTCACCAGCTTTCAATGAAGTGGCGGCACAAACTCCTTGCTCTCGAGCGTTCATAACACGTACGGATGCTTAGTTTTCACAAGTATATTGTTTTGCTACTTGTCCTCTGGGGGAATAAGCTCACAATTCTAACTGCTTGTATTACGGGCCGAATGTCTCTATCAAAATTGAATGCATGAAATTTTCAAACTAAGCAGAGAACTGCTAGTATTAGAACGTCTTAGTTTAAGCCTCTGTTACGCTGTCAAAATTTCTCCTTCAAATATATTTTAACAATAAGATTAGAAGACTGAATACGGCTATCGAGTTCCTTCTACCAAAACAAAATTGGTCAAATCTCGGTACTTAAAAACCTGTCGCAGTTTATTTGGTTGAACTAGTTTTGATTACTCTCTAAACATAAGTTTCAAAGCGATAAACTGCTGCCGTCACCAGACAGCCCCCTGCAGGAAGGAATGTTAAGAATGTTGTAATTCTATATATCGTTGATAATTACTGCGCGGTATAAAATTGTTTGCTTTAGATTGTTTAATTTTATATTTTAATGCGAATTTTCAACAGCATTCGTCTTGTCCTGATAATTTCAACCAATTTGTATTTATAGTTGCCTACTGGTCGCCATTTAAAACTTATATGCGGTAATAAGTGACTATTTTAAGAGTCTAGCCAATCACAACAGGCACGCCAAAAACAGTCTAGGAAGTCGTAATACTGGTCCAGCTACAGACATGTTCGATGGAAACTGGTACAACGCAGCTTTTTCAAACAAACATGATGGCGGTAACGACATTTCACAGACTTCTCCACCTTCCAGCTTTCTTTGACCAACTCTCTTTGAAGCATTTTGACAGGAAAATTTTACAGTGTGATAGGTGCTTTAGACAACCATTCCAAACTATTGTGCGTTGTGTTGAAGCCAGTTAAGAAAAACGTGCTAAGTGCGTCCCGGGAGGAATTTCAGAAAGAGTTTTGTTCGTGGAGGGGAAGGGAGAAGGGGCGACAAGGGAGACATGTCCCCCCAACACTGTCCCCTCCCCCCCCCCAACATTTGTTTTGGGGGGGATAAAACCCCCCCCCCCCAAACTTCTGACACACTGTCTGCAATTACGCTATTCTATGCAGCATTACTTCCTTTTATCACATATTTGATAAACGATAAACGAATTTGAAAGCCAGCAGAAAGGCTGACGTTTCTTTTCATACATTTGAATATCCAACAATGCAGTGTTTCGTTAGAACTATATATCTTTATAGTCAGATGCTGTTTAAGACGTGTCTGCGAAGATTTTTTTTTCTGTGTGCAAAGCTGCAGTTTTTATCACGGTAGCAAAATTCATATTTTGAAAACTATTGATCATATGTATGCACTTGATTCCACGCCACATAACAGAAAATACTTTGTAATACCTAAATGTATGTGGGTATATAAGGACAACGTTATTGTTCACGTAATTTTTTAATGTAAAGAATGCCCCCCCCCCCTTTTTTTCAAACTCCATTAACTGGTCTGCACTCGTGTCGGCTGGACCACATAGAATGGATGGAGTGGGAAGGGGACATGTGCCACTCTTGCCCTCGTGTCGGGGGTCGGGCTGCGAATCGACCCCACCCCACTGCCTGAGTTCAAGTTCAAACTGGGACATGCCTGCGACGACGACCCGTCGGGAAACCGTTTTGCGCCCGTCTCGTTTCGTTCCGAGGGGGGAGAAGTGGGGGAGAGAAAATTCGGGAGAGGGATGAGGAGGGGAATTTCGATGTCGGGAGGCGGGGAGGGCCGGTGGTGGCGGCCAAGAGCCGTGCGTGTTCTCGCGAGGAGCCAGGCGACGAATGACATGAGCAGTGGTGCAGTGCCTCACCCGTCCATTGCGCGACTTCCACCGGCTTGCGAAGTGCCAGTTCAAGAAAGCATGCGAGTGTTTCCACTCGTCGCAGTTTCTACACTCGTTGGCTAATCGGAGGGCCTTTTCTTGCAGTCACGTCCCTCGGAGATTTCAACGCACGAGCGAGTGCGCTGTCGCAGCGGTGAACATTATTTTTTTTTTTGCCCGGGCTCGCGAAATAACTTGTAGAACGACTGTGCGGGGGAGGAGAGAGTCTGGGAAGGGAGTGGAGGGGGCGGAGAGGAAAAAAAAATTGGCACGGCGGAGGGGAGGAAGTAGACGTGATCCATGACGGCGGGATCTGGCGGAACGTGGCCCAATTAATTTTGAAAGTTCTTTAAGTTTTTCTTACTATTAGCGGCGGTGGCGGCAGTGCCCCGACGTTGACCGGCTGTCAGTGCGGCGATGTGGCCCGACGAGGTTCTGAGAGGCGGCTCCGGGAGTAAGTCCGCGCGCTCCGGGCTCCGGCCCAAGGCGGACTCCTGCAGGCGGAAGCGCAAGGACAAGCGCCAAGATGAGCCCGTCAAGACTTGTAAGTAGGCAACCGGCGCTCGCCAAATGGCAGTTCCCCGCGCCTGTCGCCCCCCCCCCCCCTTACGGGTTTGCACAATAAAATACTTGGTAAGCAAGATATATTTTTCCGAAAGCATTGGCTCGAACCTAGCCAAACACAGTGGAGTTTGCCACTGCTTACTGCAGTGTTTTTTTTAAGCCACTGACCGAAGTTATTTCAAATTACCCACTGCAATATTAACTCGTACGACCTGCTTCGAGAAAAACACCGAAAACACACGAGTAAATAAACTGTTTCTGTTGTCACTTAAATTTTGGGAGCCTACTGCTGACTTAGTTCTTACTTGCCCAAGATTCTTTTATTGTGCACTCACGTACAGTCCAGTAAGGAAAACGCCCGCATTTTGTAAGCGTGTTTTATACACAAGACTTAATACGAGGTAGACATCTCGCTGGCTGCGCACGACTGACGAGTCCCAATATTGCACTGCTTTCTTGCCAATACGGCTAGCAAAGACGACGTGGATTGGAATTTTGGTTAGAATACTGTTTAGTAAATAATTGCTTTGAGATGTTTTTACACTTCCTCTTATCAGTATGTAATACAGTTAAATTAAATTTAAATTGGCGAAAGTATTCTATTCTTATAAAAGTGTTTGTCATTTGAAAATTAAGACACACACGTTCATAGTTGTTGATAAAGTAACTTAGACAATTGTTACTTTGAGATAGTTCAATGTTGGGTATATACGCAGAAAATGAGTAATCGGTCTACCTCATCTTTAGTGTATGGTCCTGTATCTGGGAAGTTGCACAGAAGAAAACGGCATTCAGTAAGGGAAGTAAGTATATAAGTGCGTGGCACTGTATGTAATAAAGTAGTGTCGCGCTCCTACGACCTATGCAACTTGTCGTACACGCATGATCTCACAACCTTGTTCTGCAGGCGTTGTACGACGCCGCAAATTTGGACACAATTATTTGATGTGCACCTATAAACTTATAACCGGAAACTTATAAAATAAGTGTTACTATTATTGGTCCATAAAAACTGTCTGTAGTTTGGGCACTGGGTTTCAGGATAAACTGCATAAATGTTTTATAGGAAATTTTTTCTTGTCCGACTTCTCATTGTACGAGTAAATATTAAAAGTAATATATTTTGAAAACTTGTTTATTATATATAGGTATATTAATTTTTAAATTTCTGTTCTGAAATGTTTATATACACGTACCAAGACTCTAAACAAATACTGTAGTACTTTGAAACACACAGGAAACAATGATTGGCAATCAAAATGTATTTTATAGTTATATAGGAATTATGTTTTGTATGTGAATTTAGAGTTGTAGGTCTTTCAGAGGACATGGCTTTTCTTCTCTCTACTTCCATGCTGCATGTTGCGAAAATAATGTAACCTTTCAGGCCAGGGTTTTGCAAACCTCTAGCCGGGGGGAAATGCTATGTAGTATTTCCCTTCGTTACGAATTAGATTGCAAGTTTTACTTGTAATATCACCGTCAAACTTGGATCTCGAAGGTAGGCCATTCAGTTACGTGAAGAATGACGCCAGCTTTCGCCATATGTCAATCAGTATTTTTAAAAAATATATTTTGCGTATGATGTATAGATGGATATTACGTACAGATTGTCTTCTATTTATAACGAGGAAAAAATTAATGACAAATTTTACGTATTATTAGTAGCCTACTCTGTTACCATACAAATTTTGATTCACAAGCAGAAGTGTTCTGTGCGCCACAAATTTCTAATTGGTATTGTACAACCTACTCTTATTTAACTTGGTGCTAATTCCTCCCGCTCAGGATTTGCGGTTTGGCAGCCCTGTGCAAGTGTTGAGAGATTAAACCCGCCATGCATCGCTAACTAGGCTAATTATAAGCTAGTCGTTGTAAGAGTTTCCTACCTGGGTACTAACTCGCAAGCCTCTCCTGTCTGCACTTAGTATGGCTTGCCCCTTCTGTTTCTTAGTTCATATCCCAGCAGTCTCGATCAAAACATAAATATGCCATAGTTGAGATTTCTTTGCTTTGGAATTAATTTATTCTGAAAGTCCATATAGCAGTAGGTACTAAAGATAAACAGCGCCCATACACGTAACCATTCTATAAATGTCCTCATTTGCTGTAGTTCCACAACCGCGAGCGGTAAATCTCTTAAAATTTCACATGAAAAACATCTAGTAGTAAAGAATTAACCTAATTGTAATAGTACTGTTTCAACAGCCATACATATAACAACACTGTCCATACTAAAATAATATTTATTGCCCATTTACTTTTGTCCTTACTGCAAGACTCTAGCAGCTTTCCGATCATTCTCAAACTCTCTTAAAATCTGTAAAATCATGGTTAACTTTAAATAGTTAAATAGTTAACTTTAAATAGTTGAATCCATTGACTTCAAACTACGTCATTACTACTATGTTGGAATCATTTCACTTTAATCAGCCAGTCAAATTTAATCGGTCCACTAGTTATTAAATATACAGTAGTATAATGTACGTTTTTAGACATTAGATATGTTCACACATTCTAAGCATGGTCTGTTACCTTTCCTTGCACAGATTATGGCGTAATTTAATAAGTAACCGTGGTGACCAAGCGAGCTTATATATATAATATATATATAATATTATACTATGTTTAAAACCGGATTCTGCCGAAGAGATTCTGGTTTTGGTCCTCTGAGTAAGTCAAGGTGAGTTGGAGCTGTCGTTAAATATCAAAATGTTTAAGTTTAACTAGTAGAATTATTTCGAAAGTGGGAGCATAAGTGATATCTCGTATAATTCACTAAAACTTCCCTTCGCCTCCTCCAGGATTTTGGATCGATTCTGCAACTGATGTTAACCGGAAATAAATATTGACGTCAGTGCGTGTCTTTTGTACTTCTCGCAGTTTCTGAAAACACGTGCGCGTACGATGACGCCCTTATCTCTGGACTTCAATCCCAGACCAGCCGTATTTTCATTTAGAATGGTGCTCCAATCAATCTTCAGTATTTTCGTGGGCTGGTGCGCAACTATATTAGCGCCCCGGGACAACATGGGGCCGATCAGATTGATCCGAGAAGGGAATATTTTATCAGCAATTCTTTCTTTTCAGTACATACTTCCTAATACGACTGCCTGATTTAACATAACTATTACTAGCGTAATAATTTGAATAAAATTATATATTATTTCGTGTACCAAGTTTCCACAGTGAGTGAGCTAAGAACTTGTAATGTGTGTTAGGCCCGATAGACAACTAATTGAATAACCCTGAGTCTTTCATCTCGATGTTCATTACCGTAACATCTGTTGAGGGTAAAGTGTAATAAATCGTATGTCCGGAGTAACATTGACACGATCCTAGATTATTATTTATGCGAAGTCGAAAGTTTTTCGTATACTAGCCTTGGCACTGGGGTTGGTGTAGATCTAAGAAAACGGCGAGAGACTTATCTCAAAACTTTCTTTTCCCCCAAAACTTAATACCTGTACTGGGATGTGATAAACTTAAAGCATGTATGTAATCTATACTCTGTTGGTTTTTTTTTTGTGATTGGTCCACAGTTCTGAAATGCTCTGTTCAACACTTTAGCCAGTAATCAACAAGAAGAACTTAAGTGATCGTGGAAATGCAACAAAGATGAGTAAAAATGCATCGCATAATGACAGCAGCTAATAAATACTTTTGTGGCCAGAGTATTTAACGGACTGAACTCTAAGCTGCTCGTAAATAAATTTGCGAAATTTACGCAGGTTTTTGTAAGGGCTAATTTTTATAGGCTGTTATAGGTTTTGAAATGAGCCTTTGTTAATGTCACTAACCCTTCCTGCATAAATTATTTTAACGGGCACACCGGTACGACCCCAGTAAAATTGGTAACGACTGAATGGAAAGTACTCATGTTTCAACTTTGAATTAACTGATAGGTAAAAGTTTTAGTCCGGAAATTATTTCTTTTGATTTGTTTTTCAATGCATAAAGTGTGAGAATGAGCAAGTTTCAAAAGTATTTACTTTTATAATAATTTCACAATTTTTACTTATCCGACGCATGAATGAAGTGATCGGGCCCATGACATTGTTTTACGCATGGCGGATGAATACCAGGGTTGCCACCTTATTTCCAAAAGAAAATCTTTTCTCCCCGACCTTTTGCTAAGTTTTTTAATTTTTTGGCATTGATTGATGTATTTCTATTATAACACACATTTGCACCAAAATATTACTGATATTACAAAATTGTTCTCTAAATTGATTGCGAAGAAAAAAATGCATTAGAATTTTATTTACAATCATCAAAACAATTTTATACGATCGTGGTAGTTGTGCACGTTTGATGATAACTGTCAAATATAGCATGCATATCACAGAATTCCCTGATATTTAGCTAATTTGTTCGGAAATCCCTGTAATTTCCCAGTTGTCCAGCTGAGTGGTAACCATGAATACATGATGTGCATACAAGTATATCTTGAACAAAGCTGTAAGTTCACAGTGTACATTCTGTAGTACAGTTTTAAAGTTACCAGTCCCTCCCCCCCTCCCCCTCTGGGACTGACTATGGACCGTCGTGTGGCAAACCTGTCGGGCGGCGTGGCGTGGTCGGGACAGCCGCGTTCCGGGCGATAACGGGGCCTAGCAGTGCGCCGGTCCCGCTCCATCCGCGAATTTCCTTTCGCGGCGATCCAGCGGTCGCTGATCTCAACACTCCTCTCTCCATCCCGCCCTCCTGCCTCCCCCCCCCCCCCATAACCACTCTCTATCCGCATCGTGCGAGATGAGAGCTGCCACTCCTCGATGCCCACCATCAATTTGGGGACGTCCACTACCCCACCTTTTTTTTTCTCCCCACTCCCGTCAAAGGCACGAAGCAGCGGAGGCGGCGATAAAGTCGAACTTAAGGTGGCTGCCTGGTTAAAGGAATTTTGCACGTCTGACCGCTAGGGGCAACCGAGACATAAACACAACTCATCACCTCTATGCTCAAAGCACTGAACTGGCTTTCAGTCTTACCGTCGATAACGCTCCTCAAAGAGACTTTCAGCGGAGACGCTGCCATTGTATGACGTAACAATAAAAAAGTTTGATGCTCGTCCGTATTTATTTTTAAAATATTTTTTACCGGAATGTTCTCACCTAAAAATGACCGTGAAAACACCCATTTGAGCCAATTTTACTATCAGAAAAGCATTATTTAGAGAGAGATGTAGAAACTCGTAACATTTCTTGAAATGCTATTCGTAAGCAGACCTCGCTTACACGTTGGACGGCCTTCCCCGGCGGCCACCTTAACAGCTGTGTTCCACGCACTGTCATCGTATCGCCACCCCGTAACATCCGTCGTTCGCTTGCTTCTAAAACCACGTTACAGGCCGTTCACGGTAACGTGAGCACTTTTGAAGCCCTAGTTACTTTTTTCTTTCAACCAATTTATACCCTTCCACCGCTTGTTAATGTAAACCCTGCCATGTGAGTAATAAACAGTGTATACATTCACCATACCCAAAACCAAAAGTCCGAGGCCACAATGAAATGTATTTATTGCTTATGTCTGATGAAACAGCTTCAAAAAGTGCTCACTTTACCGTGAACGGCCTACACCTCAGTGTTTCAGGAAATGATACATGAAATAAGAAGGACTTGAGTACAAATACGAAATTTCATTACTTTAAACTGATAGTAAAATGATGCACAGTAGACTTTAAAAGCATTTTTTCTTTGCAGCAGAAGCTCGGTGAAGGGACAATTGGACTGAGGCTTTATAAAGTAGGCAGACGACATGTATAGTATCAGCGGACGATGGGACGTGTTCCATAATAGAACTTCACACGCTGTTTGTTACCCCCTTACTATTGCTCGCATACTACTATGCTCGCATACTATGCTATTGCTCGCATGGTAGACACGAGTCCTAGCTGGTAACTAGCAGGGACCTGGCTATGCGCCTGGGAGCTGCAAAATGTACACAGGGGAATTGATTTTCGTTGTAAATGGATAAAACTGTTCACGGATAACACAAACTGCCCAAATACCGCTTTCCAATGAACTATAGGCTGTTAACGGTGAAATGAGCACTTTTAAAAGCCCTGCTTAAGATCTACTTGTATGCACGTTGTGTTCTTCCACCTTATATAGAAAACGGTCATTGCCATGAGCCTTATCGCTTTCTTCATGTCTGTCGAGTGAAACCGTGAAATTATTACAAACGCAAATATTTTAAAAATCTGCTAATTTTTACTCTTCGACGCATTAAAAAAAAACGATAGAAATAATTAAGTTATAACAAATGTTTACTTAATACTACTTATTGGATGCTAAGATATGGAACTACTTTACCCTCTTTCGTTACCAACTTAACTGGGCACATGTCGCTTAGTACGCCAGTTAAAATATATGCACGTAGGAGCGGTGACTTTCCCTAAGGTTGATTCACAAGTTCTCACTTTATCGTGAACAGCCTTTTTTAGATGCTTGCACATTGTAACACAGATCACAAGCCGTCTCGTTACACAACCAAAATACTCTGGTAACAAATTGTTAGGAACTACGGGTTGGCTGATTGCGCACTGAGAAGAGCGGGGCGGAAAAAGAAAAGTTTGTACGCAGATTTATTTTGCAGTTAATTCTTTACTGTAATTAATTTATACTAAGGAAGTATTTGTCTCCTTGCCTCTTCCAGCCGTTTACATAGAGCAGGTAATCCTCCTCCCACATATTACCGTATCGAGTGTCGACGTTCATGTGAATATTTTCAAATAGAGGGATGGTAGGAAAAAAAATTAAAATGATCTTTTTACTAGTTTAAAGTGAGCTATATAGTCGCATTTTTAAGATAAAGTTAGAACTTTCACTGAACCGTTATTTATCATAAAGTGCACAGAAATATGTTAAATAAACTGTCTTTTTAATAACGTCTTTAATAAAGATTGACAGTTGCAGTATTAAAAAAAGGAATTTGGTAGTTGTCAGATAATTTCAAACACAAGTTTTTGAGTCTAAGTTTTCGTATTAAATATTATAGGTGGAATATTTAAAATTACATACACATTCTGAAAGAATACTCACTGAAAGTTCAGAAATACAATCCTAACTTAATGACACGCGAAGGATCTCCTATAAATTGGGGCCACGGTGGCTGAGCAGTTAGCCTGCTCGCCTCTCACCAAGGCGATCCGGGTTCAATCCCCGGGCGTGTCACTCCGGACTTTCACATGTGGGAACTCTGGCGGACGATGCCGTTGGTTGGCGGGTCTTCTCGGGGATCTCCCGTTTCCCCCGTCCTTTGATTCTGGCACTGCTCCCCGTATTCGGCCGAAATCACCCACAACCTCTATGTTAAGAGCCGTCCAAATCTCTTCCCTTCACATATGAAAATATTCACACGTGGCACTGATGCAGCCAATCTGAATTTAACTTGCAATAGCCGACATTTACACGAGAGAGAGAGAGCTGCTTGCACGTCGATGTAGTCTGTACGCAGATGTTCGCTTGTGGTCGATGGAGAGTGCGGAGTCTCCTTGTTAGTTTTCTCGGACAGAGGGGCGAGAAGGGGGGAGGGCTGTACTAGGCTAGGTCTAGTACCTTCGCAGCTAGTGCCGGTGTTCTAGCTCGCCATACCGCCTCGTGTACTCAGTCACGTGAGGAACATTTTGTTTTCAGAGAACTCACGCCTCAGCTGATAGAGCGTCACGAACCGAGGCACGTCTGAAGAGACACTCTCGTGTAAAACACAGGCTCTTAGGAACTCCTTGTCTTTGGGTATGCTCAGACGTGTTGCATATAACTATGTCCTCAAACCCTAGTAATTGCGCAAAAGCTTCGGTGTCTAGCAATTATCGGCTGGTTCATGCAAAATCTTTATATATATATATATATATATATATATATATATATATATATATAATTTGATCAACTAATTACGGTATGGCAATATAGCCTCCGTGGGAGAGACGGGAATTTTGATTAGGACATGCGTGCTAAATCGGTAGTCAAGTCTTATTAAAGGCTGTTCACGATAAAGTGGGCACTTAAGGAATCGACCTCAGAAAAAGTCGCTGCTCCTACTGGCATATATTGTAACGAGCGCACAGTGACATACTAGCTCCATATTTTAACGTCAAATAAAAGGGTTAGGCAACAATTTGTGATAAATTATTTCTTTAGCTTTCATTTTTTTTTAATCCACCGAACTGTAAAAATGAGCAGATTTGTAAAATATTTTCTAATAATTCCATAGTTTCGCTTGATAGACGTATGAATAAAGTGATGAGGCCCACGGCAATGTCAATTTCACATAAGGCGGAATAATACACAACGTGCATACAAGTAAATTTTAAGCAGGGCTTTCAAAAGTGCTCATTTTACCGTGAAGTCTATAATAGGACTAGCGTTCCTTTCTAATTTTCTTTGTGTTGTAATATCCTTTACTTAAGACCCTTTGATATTTACTGCAGGTATGTACATTACACAGTGGCATTTCAAATCGTGGGATTAATATAAACATATTACGAAATAAATGCTTGACGCCGCGTTTTTGTTCTCCGTTGTTCATCAGTGCGTATTTCATGAAAAGGTCCGTGACCTAGGACATGACCAGTTTGACAAGGATGCCGAGTAAAGTTATCACTCGAACTTCGCTTTGGCTAGTGGTCTGGACAGGTAGTCGTCTAGTAATTGGCGAGCGTCGACTAAACGAGGAAATAGTGGTATTTGGAGAGTCGATTACTTATGCTGTCAGGGTGATAACGTAAAGTTTGTTCGCTTCAGCGCTGACAGCTCGCATGAGTGAACAGAAGAGATAAGATCGACCTTCGCACACGAACAAAACGCACCTTCACCTTTGTGGTCATAGACAGAAATTCTTGCACAGCCCACAAGGTGCTGAAGTGAACGACCATCTTTCATCACTGTGGCTTGTAAATTATGGAATGACGATGCATGCATGCACACACGCACACCTAACCGGCGTGTGGATTGTAGGTTTAGCTAGTGGACTTCTTGCTTCGGAAAAATATGGTTTAGGCCATTCACGGTTATGTCGCACATTGGAAGCCGTGCTAAAGTTATATTTCCATGATATTCCTGCGTAGGATTACCAGATGTGATATTAAGAGGACACATTTAAGTAAAAAGTATTTAAAAAATACATTTGCGGGAAAATGATACGAAAAAAGATGACGCGTCATTTTACAATGGAAATATAAGTAGTGTGAGCGTATGTTTTGCGATCAAGGAGAGAGATTGACCCTCTGTACGGGTACCCCCCTCCCCTTCACATCCTCTCCCATCAGACTTGTGCTGTGATTGGCCAAAGTGTTATGCCCCTCCCCTGAGAGGTGTGCTGTGATTGGCTGTTGGCGGAGTTGCCTCTCCTTTTCCCTCCTTCCCTTGTGAGGTGTGCTGTGATTGGCTGTTAGTTGAGGATGGGTAAAACAGGCACAAAGGACATTTGTGAGCACCGGTGCTCTGACGAGGCTGTCTGGCAGTGCCATCGGATGAACTGCCGCCAGGATGGGAGCTTTGACGATCAGATTGGATGTGGTACTCGGTTCGATTCCAGTCGAAGGCAATTAAGCATTTATTGCGCAAAGAGTAATCATACGTGTTCACTCTTTGGCTGCCGAAACACAAGTGAGGCGTTTGGAGGAGTTTGTGTAGGGTATAGGCAACGGTGAGGGGTGAGGCGTTTGGTTCAACAACTGACGGTAAAAATGTGAAATAAGTAATTACAAATTAAGTATCCGAGCAGTGAGTAATTACTAAGTACTCTTAATTAGGAATTAGCAATTTTGCATTGAATAAGTAGCGATAGTTCATGAATTACAAAGTACATGCAATAAGTAGAGGGTAATAACCAATGGCACAATTACATTTACCAATTGCACAATTACAAATGCTAATTATATATACTGGGACATTAATCACACATCCGCTCGCTACCACTGCCCACTCGCAAATCACTTGAGATTTGTAATATTCTTAATGATCTCCCTCAGTCCGCAATGATTGAGAAGAGCGAGAGCCCAGCAGGAACATAGCGCGACTGCGAACAGCCCTACTCTAGAATGGAATGGGACGTTTTAAATGAGGAAGTATTTAAACCTGTTAAAAGAAGATGGTATACAATGCATGCTGCGATAAGCACCTCTAATGATAAACCGACAAAGTAATTTAAAATGCATTTAAAGAAGAAAAAGTAACAGTCTGCAAACTTTTTAATTTAACTCGTAAATATTTTTTAACAGTTCTTCGCAAACATGCGACACATTTGGAATATATATATACATGGGAATGTGTGGTTCCTGGATGATTTAGTAATTAAGTTTTTACAAGAAGATAAATTCAAATAGACTTATGTAACTGACACGAGTCAAGGTTTTTTGAGTTATTTTTAAAATTTCCAACTGGGTAATTTGAGCCCGATCTGGGAAAATATAAAGACCTTATAAAATGTACAAATGCTCATTCTCGCAACAGGGAATCGGTAAGTAAAGAAGGTCTTCCGAAATCACATTTATCGGGGGAAATTGTAGGAGATGTAATATATAAAGATTAAATTGGCGATAGAGTTTCTCCTGTATATTGGAACATTCCAAATGACTTAGTATCTAGAATAAAACTGCTCATCGCATCAAAACACACTGGAAATAATTCTCATGCAAACAAAATAGTATAGATAACTGAAGAATTGACTGAAGACTGTTATATTTATTAAACGTGGAATTCAGTAAGCTTGTCCAAAAATTACATGCACCTGCCAGAATAAAGTTTCCTAGAAGAAAAGTTATTATGCTGGGAATAAACTATTTGTCTTAAGCTGACCTCTGTGACATAGGTTTACTTTTAAAATACAATAATGGATATGTGTTTTTACTGCAATAGAGGTTTATTCAAAATTTACGTGGGGCATACTGGCAAAGAGTAATACTGGAAAACGTCACCATTGCAATGGAAAGTCTTAAAACAGCGTGTGCCTCGGAATTTGCATACAGCCAAGGGAACAGGATTTTTCAACACTGATTTCAAGAAATTGACAATATAGAATTAATCACTACATTACATACTCTGAAAATAAAGCTGCTGTAATCAATAGATGTAACGATAGTTTAAAACATCTGTCATAATAGTACTTCACTTTCACATGGAACTTAAAAGTGGGTGGACATTTTGCCTGAATTAACGAAGTTATATAATTCAAGATACCATAGAAATGTCAATGATGCCTATAGATGTGCTAGACAACAGGTTATTGAAAACTGTATATAGGGACATGAAAGTGATTCACATGAGGAAACAAAAATTAAAAATTGGCGAGCATGTAAATATCTCTAAAGTCAAAGGTGCTTTTGAAAAGAAATAAGAAGTTAATTGGTTGTATGAAATGTTTAAAATTATTTCAGTTAAACAGTTGTTTCCTAGAGTATATTATTTGGAACTAGCCACACTCCCTGGCATCGCTCTGGTGCGATCTACATTAATAGAGCCAGCTGCAGTGAGCAATGTGATATCAGTTTTTCCTCATCAGCTTACTCGACTGCTGCAATTATTTTGTTGAGCATAATTAAGAAATCTGATTTAGCTCCTAAAATTATATATTAAGTTAACATATTTAATTTGTTAAGGATTAATACTATGTTTGTTCAAAACATATTTTAATCAAATTTTAAGACAAAAATGGTTACTACTGTGGCTCGTCCTTGAAAACACATGTTGTTGCAGACTTTTCTTTGTAGACCTTTTTAAGAAGTGCAATTCTGTAATACATTAATTTGGTGTATCTCTTAAGATTTAGTAAGTGTAAGCCATGTAAGCACCCGAAAAACAGCTTTTTCCTACTTGATTAGAAAACATCGACATTGGTCTATCATTACATTAAATATGAATGTTTTATATACCTAAACCTTTCTTAAGAAATTCTCTAAATGATGGTGAAAACGGCATCAAAATCCATCAAGTAGTTTAGAAGACTTATCTGAATACACGGCACATGAGGCCGGGTGACTTTGTTTTATACTATTTATAGAAGCTAATTGGCGAACCGATAATGGGTGCTTTTTATGGATTTGAATTCCAAATGGTTAATTCCCCAAATTAATATTTGATTGAAAAAGTTATTTGGAGGGAAAAAGGATAGATGACTGGTTTGTTGGAAGGGCTTTACAAAAGCTCATGATTCATGGGTTTTTAACAAAGGTCTTAAACGTTTTAAATAGTTTGGCATGGAAGCATCAGCCCTCTGGCAGACTTTGGCGGACACATTTTTACAAACCGTACATTGAATTAAAAGAATTGTAATAAATTGCAGTTTTTAATAACGCTTATACTTGTAAAGTGTTAGAGGTTCTCAGTGTATATACTTTTTAATAAAACAAAGAATATAAGGAAACGACTTGGGTGAATTTTATTTATTAAAATCATCTTTAACTAAGAATTTTTTTCACATATATACTTACTGTGCTCTTGCTAAGATGTCAATTTCTTTTAATAATATTTGCTCTTACTAAAACACAGCAGCTTCTTTTTACAAACTAATACCATTAACTAAAATATACAGTTACATTATTTTACATAGACATGTATTTTAAAAAACATATTTACTCCTACTAAAATATAACCTCCAGGTAACCTTTGTTTACAACAGTGAATGTTGAAATTAATACTTTGCTCCATATACTGCACACGACTTCACCTTACAAACAAGTTCTTGTCATTTAAGACATAAGAAGGGTTTTCATAAATAAATTCTCGTAAAGACTCACTTTTGCATTGTGAACAAAACAATGGTTTTGAACACACAGGTTCATTATATTGTTTTACTAATGAATTAAACTTAGGACAATCATATCTTTTTATATCAATAACTTCTACATTTGTAAAATAATGAATAATTTTCTTTTGAAATTTTCCTAAGATGCAAATCAGGTGGTCTTAAATAATGGTTTCGTTAAAGTAATGGATTATGTCTTCATATGGTATGAGACCATAAACCCGCTTATGTTTTTCATATGTTTGCAAGCAAAACATAACTTTGCACTTCTCGAGTTGAATCAGACCACGGATACAGTGGTTTAAAACTGAAGACGTTCTTGGTATTATAGTTTGAAAAGGATATTGCAACTTCTTTTAGAATAAATTATTTTTATAATTTTCAAAACCTCGAACACAGCATAACATTGCTACTATAGTGAATACATAGCAATGATACTTAGTGACTGCACAAGGCAGTAACCCATAGTGAATGCATAGAACTTAACATAAATATTTTAAAACCATACTTGGAATACATACACATTATATACATATGAAATATTTTACAATTATACTTTGATTACACAGAAAACAGAGTGAATGCATACACTCTTTGTATAAGAAAAAAAGCTTTGTACATGCAAAAGAAATAATACTTAACAGTTTTTCCATACGAAATTATCACTTGCATATTTCCTTGACAATTAGTTTGTCCTTGACACTCGCTTTTTTTTTCCACAAAATTATAACTGTTGATGTTTTGGAATTTACAGAAACATTGTCTAGCACATCATCATAGTGTTTTGTGTGGCTTGAATTATTTGCTGCATTTTTGTCACCATGTGCGCTCTCATGAGGTTGGTTCGCAAAAATGTTGTTTCTTAACATCAGCATATCAGTTGTCACACACTAGATATGAGATGGTCTTCATCTTCGCGTAAGTCTTGGAGGAGAAATGGATACACATTGTATTTCCTGTGGAGAATAATAGATGATTAACTCCTTTGGAAGGAATGCTAACTCGTTATTAATATCCAACGCCATTAAAGACTTGCTTCTCCCATATGCCAGGATTGCTCGATAGGTGTGGTATGCAGTTATAGTTGCAATTTTGACAGTAATACCCGTGGTACATGATTTTACCTTGAAAAAGGTGAAAGTCCGTTGTTCACAGCTCCTGAGTTCCAGGAGAGTTGTCACATGTTTCAACTGAGGTGTGAAAGTGGAAAGCTGTGAAGGGTAGCGTTGCCGTCAGTCCTGTCCTCTTTGACTTCAAGCGTTCGGAGTTGCACGTATTCCTCAAACCTGAAGAGCACAGTCTTGTAGTATGCCGACACTCATTTTTAATGCTTTTAATAACTGGAGAAATCAGCTTTCAATACACAATCTGTTATGTTGCTGGTTGTTGCACTGACTGTCACCGACTATGCAGCTCCCGCGATCCGACTCTGAAGAGTTCAAAATTGTAAGAAGAAATTTTTAAGGTAACTTCCTCATATATTAACGTGATCCAATATGATAGTTGCCCCCCATTGTATTTTCCCTATATTAGCCCATTCGCAAGCCCCAGCACTCGGTTAAAATACTATGATAAGAATGATTCATTCGGAGCAAGTGGGAAATAACTTATAGGGCTTGGGGGACATTTTTTTACAACACTACGTAATACTTTACTGAAATGGTTCATAAGTGTCGATGTGAGCTGTTGGCCTTGCGCTTGGCAGCCGGAGCTGCGCGAGCTAGCTGAGCGGCGCACTGGCTAGAGTAGCGAGGCGGGCTGTTCGCAGTCGTTACGATGTTCCTGCTGGGCTGTAGCTCTGCTCCGTTATTGCGGGCTGGGGGATATGATTAAGAATATTACCAATCTCAGGTCATTCGAGAGTGGGCAGGGGTAGCGAGCGAACATGTAAATAGTGTCTTGCTACATGTAAGTAGCATTTGTAATTGTGCAATGGGTAAATATAATTGTGCAATTGTTAATTACTCATTACGTGCAATTGTTAATTACTTATCGAGCATTTAGTAATTACTCATTGCTCAGTTACTTAATGTCATTACTTATTTCACATTTTGCTCTCGTCGGTTGTTGAATCCAACACCTCACCTCTCACGTCCCCTCAACTTTGCTCATACCCTACACACACCCCTCCGAACTCCTTTGTGTTTCAGCAGCCAAAGAGTGAACATATGTACTTACTATGTAATTACTCATTGCCCAATTGCCTTCGACCGGAATCGGGAGTACCACACCCTCAGATTGTCAAAGCTCCCATCCTGGCAGCAGCAGCAGTACATCCTGTGGCACTTCGCCAGACAGCCTCCTCATAGCACCGATGTTCTCACAAATATCCTTTTTCGCCCAGTCTCAACAAACATCCAATCATGGCACACATTGCAGGGGAAGGTGGTGTAACCCCGCTAACAGCCAATCACAGCAAAACTGTAAGGGGTAGGGAGAAGGGGCGTAAATCCTTGGCCAATTACAGCACAAGGGTGGTGGAAGGGGAGGGGTGAAGGGGATACCCTACAGTGGATGACCAGGGGGGCACGCGAATTTTGAGATGTCACTTGTGCCACTCTTGCTCCTTGATCGCAAAACACACATACGCTCACACTAACATACAAAAGTAGTTTATTATGTCGAAGGTAAGTTAAAAATATATTACAAGCAAAATTCGGTTAAGTAATAAAAACATTATTTTGCAACCAGAGTGTGATAATCATATTCACTCTGAATATGAAAGTTAATTCCATTTGGATTTTAGTTGCTACAGAATATTTTGCAAGCAAATTATATAGAAGTATTCATAAATAAATATTGTACATGAGCACTGAACACAATTTTGTTCATGGACAGTTAATCTCGCACAGCTCAGGTTCACATAAATTTTGAACATATTTCTGTGACTATTTTATTCGTTCTAACAGAATTATTTCGTAGCAAATAATTGTAAAATTATGAACATATTATGTATTTCTCAACTTAAACATGTAAAAAACAGCAAGGAAAACTATCTGTTGATAAATACAAAGGAATCGCGTAATATTTTCCTAAAAGTTAGCAATTTTTCTTGAAGTTCGTTGGCACAGTTACTAAAGTTTTATACACACACAAAAAACCGACAAAGAAGTAAAACTTCGCTGTCTTTGAATTTGATTGGAAAAAGAGGAAATTTCGATTTTTTTTGTAAAACCTTCCCGGGAAATTTACATGGCCTCAAAAAGAGGACGTCTCATAACCCTATTCCTCCGCCTCGTGCAAATAAAGCTTAACCAAATCTAGGAAATTACACCATATAGGAACAGCGCACCATGTTCGTGCGTGCTCACTATTTTCTCCCTGTTTTTATTAATTGTCTTTATAAATGAAATATTGTAGGAAAAAGCTGTGACGTATCCAGTTTGTCTCCCCTATTAACTGCGCCCGCAGCTTCTTATTGAACAATACTTAATAGGAAATAAGTCTGAGTGGACTCGTGGTGTTTTGGACCGAGCAGAGGATTAGCATTTAGCCTGACAGTGGTCCCGAATGTACACACGTAAACTGTATGTCCGCCATTATTGTACTTTCCGTTGTTGCAGCGAAAGTCTGTCTTTGACTTGCCTGTGTACATTGAGCCACTTGTTACGTTGGTACTCGGGGTTTAAGCCTCTCAAGGGCGCTGATCACTTGTGTTAAACTTGTAGACATTACTTCCGAGTGCTACAGTATTTCCGAAAAGTCTTTCCCCTATAACTAATTTTATTTATAACCGCTATGTGTAAGATAGAGATGTGAAACCGGTGCCAAAATGCTGGAAAACTAACGAAGATTTTTCTTGTGGCAACAGGACAACACATCAGTAAGTCTCAACGTGATAACCCTTGGTAACACATAGCACATATAGTCGTATTCACGTTCTCTCCATACATTGGCCAAAATCACAGGAGGGATCGATGCAGCGACGTGGATATCCGTTGCTGCAGAGTTGCAAGGTTTGATACAGGAGTTTTGTAGACATTGTCCCTGACGTAACCCCACAGAAGAAAATTTATTGGGGGTTATACCATAGTGTGGAGACCATCACGCGAACCTCGGAACCCCAATGAGGCGGTGCGCCATCTTGTTGAAAAATTACATCTGGGTGTTACTCCAGCAACCGAGGAACAGCAAAGAATTGTAACATGTCCTGATACACTGGAGATGTGATTGTACCCTCAGCGGAAAATAAAGGTCCGATACTTCTGTTATGCAAAAGCGCGCACCAAACATTCACCCATGGGCTGCCTCTGGCACACTGACACCTTACCAGGGGGCTCTGAACCCCAAATACGAACGCTATCGTTGGTCCTCTAAAGGTCGCCTCGTCAGAAAAAGCAACGTGTTTGAAATAGCCATCATCGCCCTCAATACGTGATAATATTTAGACTGCAAATCCATACCGACGCGTGGCGTCGTTGGGCAACAAAGCCCGAACAATGTACACCTAATATGCACGAAACAAACATTTGTGTGTGATGTCATGAATTATAATTTTTCTTACCATCTATAATTAGTGCGGCCCTACGCACTGATTTCTTGGGACTTCACACACAAATGACAGTTTCACTGCTTCCACCCGTTCAGTTGAGGTTGACGGTTAGCTAGTTCCTGGTAAGTCTGCAACAGATCCCGTGTTCTTGAACTTGTCGTGCCATGACTTAATGCTCTTGATATCTGGTGGCATCTTTCCACATGTTGTCTGAAAGTTCCTCCGCACTGTTATTGGTGACTGTGTCTCGTTATACCAGATGATACACTTTTCTTGTTCCTGATTTATCATGTCCGATTTCATGGATACTGCAACTGTTACACTACAGCCACGTTACTAAAACCTGCAACAAAAAACTTTTGTTCTTTTTCCAACATTTTGGCACTACTTTCACATCTCTCTTTCATATAGCGGGTATAGATTAAGTTTGAAATCGAGGGAAAGAATTTTTCGACATCCTGTATTTCCTCGCATGAAAAACATTTTAGACGGCGTAGTTCTTACACAATGGCCAGTCAAAATCGCAATTGCAGTGTTTTAGGACGTACGGATAATGATAAACTAACTAGCTGGAATGAAATAATTCATATTGAAATATTGTTAGAGAGTTACTTCAAGGAATCTTTAAAGTCACACTGTGAAATGTGTAGCAATTTTTAAATATTGCTCGAAATAAGGAAATTTTTACAAGTTCATGATTTGTAGTAATTTAGGATTTTTTGTAAAATAAGTTTTGTAAAGTATACCTTGAAATGTTTTAAGGCATGGCTTTTCAGTCTGCCTTCTTAAATTTTCTGTTAATGATTTAGTTAATTTTATTTGTACGTCCAGAAAACCCAAAAATTGTGATTTTGACATGCTATGATGCGAAAATTGAGATCAATTTTTCTAATGCCAGAAAGGAGTACTTATAAGTAACTTCTAAACGTTGAACGATGATTTGTACAAGTATGAAATGGCTGATTTTGTTGACAGGCAGATTTCAGCATGCCTAATAACGTAAGGAAATGTTAAATTATCCAAGTTAATGAAGCCCACAAGGAAGAAGCAGAGGTGATGATGGAACTGGGCTGCTGTGGTCAGACAGGAGTATATAGTTTGTAATGTTCTCTGGCCTGGGCAGACGTGACGACGTTTATCAATGCTGGTGAAGTGTGTTAACACGTACGAAGGCGACACTCGTGCCTTGATGCAGACACCATAGTACCTCTTTCGTAAGAGGCTACCTGGAAAGTGCAGGAGTGGGAGAGGGGGAAGCTAATGTGGAAGGGGGAGATGAAAGTTCCGGAATTGTCCCAGTTTTTCGGCCTCCCTATTATTTCTTTCGGCCGAAGGAAAGCAAACTGCAAGAGCCGGGGTACATAGCTGACTAATGGACGGGAAAATGGGTAGAGCACGGGGAGGGGGAGAGTTTTCCAGGAATTTGGTTATTAAGGGGTCTGTCTACCTGGACCAGTTTTTCCGCGTTTGAAGCTGAGAATGTCGTGAGCGATAAGGGCGACAATTTCACGTGCACCATCGCCGCTACGCGTAGGGCTTCGAATTGAACTGGCTAGCAGTGTTATCACCGTGCTGAGTGTATCTATGGGACTAAGCGGTGGCCCTCTAATTTTATTGGTGGAAGGTCTGTGGCAAGGTATAATGAAGGGCCCTCGCGTAATTTTGTACGTATCTTACGTGCTTGATTTGATATGCAGTGCTTTGAAGAAGCCGTTATTCACTACTCGGTAGTGCTTCAGATTGTTTATTTCTAATGCCCGTGAAGGTTTTGAGAACTGAACAGCCCTCGTCTGAAGTGTGTTGCTTGCGATGATCAGTAAATTAGTGGAGTGGAGAGTTAACATAGAGGTCTTGAGTGTCGTTGAGGGTGAATGAAGCAAGGTATGGAGCAGCCCCGGAATGAAAGGGCGGGGGAAACGGGAGATCCCCGAGAAAACTCGCAGACCAGCGGCACCGCCTGGCACGATTCCCACATGCGGAAACTCGGGAGCGACCCCGCCGGGAATAGAACCCGGTTCGCCTTGATGGAGGGGAGTAGTCTGACCACCACACCACCGCGGCCCCAGCACATTGGACCCACGTCTAATAGTTTCGTGGTGAAACATGTAGTCCAAACCACAGAGTAGGCAAGGAGACCAGAGCGGACACTTCCATATTGTAACGATCTTCCTATTTTGAAGTCTTTTTCAGGGGTGGTGGGTGGGTGGTAGGTGCCTGGATTAATACCAACAGCACACACGCGTTACGAAAAATAACCTAGTATAATAAAACAAATAGGTTTTAATGATTATTTTGTAATAAACACGCTTCATTGAAATAGTCAATAATTACGTTGTTTTCAATGTTTAATAAAATAGCACATTTACAAAAAATATATATTTTAAGGCTATCCGGGTAGCATTTACAGTATGTTTACAGCTGGCATTATTCCCGAGGTTCTAAAACGAAGTTTGAAAATTGCTTAATTTTAACCTGCTTGACTAACACAATTTAGTTGCCGAATGCTTTTTTCGACAGTAATTAAATATATACCTGTGCTGTTTGTGTTAGATCATTCTTTTAAATATTTACGTTACCTCCAAATGTGACCAATATAAAAGAATTACACATGCAGTGCAAAAAACTGATTAAATATTTCTAAACGTTTTAGTGAGTCATTACATCAGCATCTGAAATATATGTAGGTTAATTCAGTATGTTTGAGATATAAAAAAAACACTAAGTTTTGACTCAAAACCGATCTGTTCCATAAAATAAGTAATTCTAGTGTTAAAATGTCTGTTGGTGTTTCCACAGGCACTTAATTCAAATAACGTGACTGTAATCCCTAGCTGTCACCCCCCCCCACCCCCCTGGTTCGAACACTATTGCAACGCAGTTCTTCAAGCGCTAGGTAGGTTGGTTCCAGCGATTGTGGAAAAGGGGGGGGGGGGGGGCGAGCGCACAGTCGCGCAGCGCAGGTCCTTCGTGCGCTCGTGATCTCAGTTGTTGGACGCCGTGACTAACGCCCGCCGATTGGAAAGCTGAGAGCCGTTTCGCCGGCGGAGGTCGACGACCGCGCTACGGTCGGTTGACTTCGCGCGCCGAGTCCTCGCGGCGGGGGTGGAGGGGATGAGGGCTGCTTCCTGGAGGAGGGGGCAGTAGGGGAAAGGTTCTCTCTCTCTTTCTCTCTCTCTCGCGCAATATGGAGCACAATAGTCCCGACCGGTTCGGCTTCGCTGGCGGCAGACAAAAACTTTGTCTGACCCACTTTTATATAGGTGACTAACCCTTCCTTCCGATCGATCGAATGCACTTCCTTTCACAGCGTAGCAATAAATTGTTCACGGTAAAGCGAGCACTTTTTTAATTCCCTGCTAAAATTTTCCTTCGAGCCAATTCTTATTTTTCCGCCTCTTTTTAATGTAAACAGTGCAGTGTGATTAATTCACTCAGTGTATACGATTCACCGCTCTTAAAATTTAACGTCTGAACATTCAATAAAACACATTTATTAGTGGTTAATGCATGTTGGGAGGGCCTTAAAAAGTGCTCACTTTACTGTGAACGGCCTATAAGTAAATTTACCTTCAGAATCTCGCGCTTTTGCGCACTTCGCTAATTTGCCCTCCGTGTGCAGTGGATAAACCTGATTTTAACGTATCTATACGCCATTCACGGTTACTTTAACTTTTCTGACGCCCTGCTAAAGTTCTACTTCCAGGATATTCCTCCGCCTCATGCCAACAAAGTTTACCAAGTCTAGAAAATTATACAATGGCCAGCGCACCGCATACGTGCGCGCTGTGTAATACAATCTTTTGTAAGAAATATTTCTTAATAGACATTACCAAACGCCTACTTTCTGTTTTTATTAATTTCAATTATAAATTAAATTTTTTAATTAAGATAAAATGCAAGTAAAAGTTCAATTTAAGCAAAAATAAGGAACTTTTACATTATCACGCGTATAAAACGCTAGTAATACGCGATATATACACGACACACACGTCATACTTGGTGTGATTTTTCAAAGGTTTGATTCACAAATTGTGAAAAAGCTGTGAATAGGCTATAGTGGCGGAGTGGGGTTTCAGGAGCCACTTAACAACTGTAGGCTATTCACGGTAAATAGAGCACTTTTGACATTCCTCTTATTTGTAATAATAGTCAATAAATATAATTTATTGTAGCTTTGCACGTTAACTTTCGAGTGCAGTGGAATATGCACACTGTTTATTACTTACATGGCAATATTTATTTAGAAAGGTGGTTAAAGGATAAAAAATGGCTGAAAGAAGAAAGTAACTAGGGCCCCAAAAGTGATAATTTTACCGTGAACAGCCTATAAGTGTTCAGAATCCACGAGGGCGACGAGCTGCAGTAGAATGAAAGGAGGGCGGGGGATGCGAGTCCCAAATAGGGGATGAACCTGTCTGAACTCGAGCCTGGGTCGTCGCGGTGGAAGGTCAGTGCTCTAGCCATCCGTCCACCGCGATCCTAGTGTGGAAGAGGAAGGTACGTGGTAGTGGACCGCTCAGTCTGCCTCAGGTGGGGAAATATTGGCCTCCATTTTCTCCTTACGGGACTTAACGTTGTAGTCTACGCTCACAGTATGGGAACTTGGCTTGGTCCATATCGCCATTTCTCTTGCAATCTTCAGGAAACAAAATCACACTAAAAAATGTGTACAGTCAACACACGCATAGGCTACATGTGCAATCAACGACGTATATAATGCCTCCACTACGCAGTGATCAAATATATAATATATATATTTTTTTAATAAAGGTATTGCGTTATGTTCGGAGAAACGTAGAGAGAGGACTTTCGTACAAAACTGACCTAATCTTAATCTACAAATGGCACTCTCCCCCGTGGTTTATCCGAGATTCGAACCCGGCAACTCGTGTGGTTATGCATAAACAAAAAAAGTGGAGTTTTGGTCTCGGCAGTTGTAATGTTCGGTGCGCTGGACTAAAGCCCAATGGCACCAGTTCTAAAGAGGTTTGTTGACTTGGTGCCAAAATATTTAATTACGTCTTGTTCCACATGACTATAGGTAATTCACGGCAAAGTGAGCACTTTTGAAAGCCCTCTCATTTGGAATAATAGTCAACAAATATATATTTTTAACCTTACGCGTTAAGTTCAGAGTGCGGTGTAATTTATACACTGTGTTTATTACTTACGTTGCAATATATATTTAAAAAGGTAGTTAAAGGATAAGAAATGGTTGAAAGGAAAAAGTAACTAGGGCCTTAAAAGTGCTCACTTTACCGTGAACAATCTATAGTGTTAATGCTATTTTATTACTCCGCTGCTTATGCAATGTTGCGCCGAGCTTGGTGTGAAATGGCCTGACGTTGATTACCAAATGATTAGCAAGCTGTCCCAAACGAATTTCCAGCGCACGATACACGAAGCGAAACTGATCAGAACTGAAACAGTTGCAGGGAATGGAAAGGTTATGGTGTGTGTAATACGCTACACTTATAAGGGTGACTGTGCCCGCGCTGTGTAATATTGAGTGGTCGTAGTAGGGGATGTTGGCATGTGTGCGGAAACTGAACTTCATATAGATTATTTTATTCTTGTCGGTTTGTGTTTGATTTCACGTTATGGCTCGAGAGAGGGTGTGAGGGGGACGTTTTGTTGCAGTAACTGTTCAACCCCATTGACTGCTTGCGTTTGGCCTATTTCTTGTGCCAGCAAATCACCCTTACTCAGTAAGGTCTCATAAATTAGTCAATATATGCAAAACGAATGCTATATTATCAGAATAGCGAGTTAACTGTTTCGTCCAATCGGAACAGATGGTGGTAAACTACACCACCATTCTGAAAACAAGAACAGCTCGAGAAAGATTGCTACTTATCGGCAAATTTTACTTCGTCTCCTACTTGAACAGCAAAAAATCTCTGCCCGTGATCGGACCCACATTGCTTGTTGATCGCATGGCCACTAAAATTTCTGTTGAAGAAACGACTGGGAAATGTATGTATGTAAAGGTGGTATTGTATGTTATAAGCTGTTCACGGTAAAAAGCATTTTTGAAAGCCCTGCTTAAGATCTTTTTTTAATGCAAGTTGCATATTCTTCTGCCTTATGTAAAATTAACATTGCCATGAGCCTCATCACTTTATCATGCTTCGGTCAAGTGAAACTGTTAATTATTATAAGAGTAAATATTTTACAAATCTGCTCACCTTTATCCTACGATGCTTAAAAAAAAAAGACGACAAAAGAAATAATTTAAGTTGTCACAAATTGTTACCCAACACTTTTTATTCAACGTAAATATATGGAACTGCCCCTCCCCCCTCCACCATCGTTATCAACTTTACTGGGTACATGAAATTCGGCGCGCTCATTAAAAAATATGCAAATTGTAGTAGTAGTAGTAGTAGACATTTTTATAATTTTGATTTCAAAAGTGCTCACTTTATCGTGAACAGCCATTAATGCGAATCCAGTTTGTCATAAACTTGTAGTAGGTAAATTTGGGTAAAAAGTTAATTGTATCGTGACCAGAATTAGTGGCAGATCGCATTCTGTAAACTGATGCTCCGATACGGATGCACCATTTACAGCCTCCCATAGTATCTTTTCTGTCGCGAGAAAATGCCAGACTGCTTAAAACAAATGTTTTAGTCTGAACCCTCTTTAATGGAGATTACTTTATCCCCCGTTGTTTTCCATTCCCATTTCAGTAAATACCTTAACTCACTTTCTCCCGCCCATTCAAGGCTTAGCCACTGAAAAATCGATTAGTCTATTGTTCTAGCTTATTTTGAATTAAACATGGGACTTCGGCCTGTCGTGAATTCAATTTGTCTACAGTATCTTACATGCTTTAACTATCTGCCTTGAGAATTTCCACTTGACGAACGCTATCGCAAAACTTTCCAGGAAAGGTGTTGTAAAAGTAGTTGAAGGTTTTCATGGGAAAAATGCAGTTTGCGTAGTCCTACTCTTATACTATGGCGAATTATCGTTAAAACTACATCTGCTAAGCGCATTGTAGAAACTTGTTTTAGTCCGATGCTGTCATGACTGTTGCGAGCATATAAGATGCGTGCGTCTACAGTGCGACTCGCTCTTTAGATTGCAGCAAAGAGTGTTTACATGCCACGCGCAGTTTTCAGATAGCTAGAGTTAACAACAGCCAACAGGTTATGTTGTGTTGGCGGAGTAAGTTCATACCTACAAAATTACGTACCTGAAATTGTCAAATGGTATAGTAGTGTGAGAATATAAAGTGGTTTTGATTAGCTACCCACTGCAATCTAAGGGTGAGACGCACTTATACACAATCTCCTTGATCTTGCTTTCTTGGATAATTCTGAGCGGTAACGATTGCCTTCGTAGTGTTGTTGGGACTTGTAGAGCTAGTCGACGGAACTACGGACGAATGGAGGTGCCCGAGCAAACTGCTGTAACGGAGCTTATGCTTTCGCACCTGGAACAGATGACGGGAGGTAGTTTTTTTTTTTCGGAGCAGTAGCAAATAATGGGGTTTTTTGAAGCCACCAAATCCCCCTTCCCCGCAAGTGTTCTTAATTTTAGTCGCCCACGAGAAGGGTTCGTTGAACTGAAGAGCCCAGGTAAGACACGTAGACTTAAAGATGAGGCAGACATATTTTCGTATTATGCACACGTCCTTAACATTGATTCAACCGTCGCTAACAAAACTGTCGCATGGTCAACAGTGATAACGTGTGTGTTTACATTTATATTTTCAACATACGCACGCTTTCGCATTAATTGAAATTAAACACTTTCTCTTAGTTGAATATAATCTGTTTGCGTTTAAATTAGGTCAGAGAATTGTACAAACATCTCGAAACACTTGCATACGTAGTGTTCTAACCTCAAACACTATCCATTTTAAGATCGTGCTGTTGGCAAATAAAGCACTGTTTAATCACGGGGAGGCTGCTGCGCAACTTGCATGCGCAGACTACCACATACTTCCTGCACGGCTGTAATTGTTAAACTGAGGTCCGTATCTAGTTCTCAGACGTTCTTGAATATGCCGTCAGATATTTTCATTGATATGAGGCGCTTAGTTATAAAACTTGGTAATTCAATTTTCCATACTGCTTAACGTTGTTCGGTGATAATGTCATGTATTTTTTAAATTTACAATATTGTTTTATTACTTGTATTTGACTTTTCTACACTAATTTCATGGGCTGTTGCGTAACACATATAATCGCCAAATAAGCCATATGAAAAAATATATATAAATATGAACATTTTATTTTATGAACTGTTATTTGGTTCTGACATGTCGAGCCGTAGCATTTATTCCTCTGTACAATTTAGTTAGTATTGGCTCTAACAAAAGAGAAGAATTTTGTATTTGGTATCAAATTATTCAATATATATAGTGTAAATTATTTATTCGAGGAGATTGTCATATATAATTCGTACGATTTGACATACGTTTGGTAAAATTAAGATATACATTTTTTTGGGGGGTCAGGCGATTTTAATAAACGCAGAAGGTATAGGCAGTTCACTGTAAAGTGAGCAGTTTTGAAGCCTTAAGTACTTTTTACTTTCAGAAATCTTTTATCCTTTAACCACATTTTGAAATAATGCCATGTAAGTAATAAACGCAGTGTGTATATTAAACCAGACATGGAAGTTAAGTTATATGGACATGCACGTGTTTGGGAAATAGCGGTTTACGCGTATCTCGGTAAATAAATGGTCTGCAAATACGACTTTGTCAGAAAAGTTAAACGATTATCTATGTCCCCAATTATTTTACTTTTGTCATATTTAGTATACTCTTGGAGAAAAAAAATTCGTGAAGATGGTAAAATATCGCATTTTTGAAGCTTGCCTGCAGTTTCCTTAAACGGCAAGATAAGTACAAAAACACGGCGTAGTTTAATCTCTTGGGCTTTCATCGCGTGTAATAAATCTCCACTGTTGCAGTTCTAATTTGCACAGTACAGCGTCACGACGGAAACACTGCACGCCTTGCGCGTTGGAGCGACGAGGCACTAGGCGTGCGTGTTATTGTCGCCCGTATCGCTCCCTCTCTTCTTGACTTTGGACGCGCAGCTCCAACTAACTCTTAATGTCAGTCTTAAAATGAAATGTATTTATCGACTCTTATTCCGAATGAGAGGACAGTGCTCACATTACGGTGAAATAGCCTATATAGGCTGTTCACGGTAAAGCGAGTGCTTTAGAGTCCCTAGTTACTTTTTCCTTTCAGCCATATTTAATCCTTTAACCACCTTTTTAAAATAAATATTCCTATGTAAGTAATAATCACAGTGTGTATACTCCACCACACTCAGAAGTTAACGTCTAAGGCTACAATAAAATAATGACTCTTATTCCGAATGAGAGGGCTTTCAAAAGAGCTGACTTAACGGTGAATAGCCTATAGACGTGAACGTCTGGCTGAGGAGACGGTGAGGCGAGTGCGGAAGTCCGCGGGGCGACGGAGTACAAGCTGCGCATATTCCTGTCTCTGTCTGCAGCAGGTCGCGGAGAGCCAATGGGCTGGCGCGTCGCGTCGTTCCACGAGGCCCGCCATGTGGGGCACAAGGCCGCTAGAGCGTGAAGGTTGCTGCCTCCCTCCCTCCTCCCTTCGCGCAATCTCGATCATCACCACCAGCCTCCAGCTGGAGAGAGGTCGACGCCCTCTGGCCGGCGCGATGACACGACTCTTTGTACGCCGCCAGTCAGCTGCTCGCCGTATGTTTTGGTTTCCTTCACCGTGTTTGGAAGGGGAAGGGGGAGGGGAGGGGAGGGGGCACAGTACACTGCCCGTTTCACGATGATTCACTACTGTTGGTAGTTATGATGCTGCTCTTAACACTGGCATGGCATGTCAATACTCATACTCCATTACGACGAAACATCAGTACGGCAGTTTCATTTTACTAAAATATCACGGTGGAAGGTTAATATAGCGTGGGATCTGTCAGAACTTGGAAGACGCCGTGATTGGGAGAATATGGCTCAAGATCGGAAAAAATGGCAAGGCATTGTTTAGGTGGCCTTAAAATTTATAGGCTGTTCATGGTAAAATTTACACTTTTGAAAGCTCTGCTTAAGATCTATTTGTATGCATGTTGTGTGTTCTTCCGCCTTACGTAAAATTAACATTGCAACGGGCTTGAAAACTTCAAGCGTCGGTCAAGTGAAACTGTGAAATTATTAGGAAAGTAAATATTTTATAAATCTGCTCATTTTTGTACTTGCATTAAAAAATTCGAAAGCAAGAGAAATAATTAAGTTATCACACACACCACACTTTTTTTTCGACGTAAGATATTGAACTACTTTCAGTCCATCGTTACCAACTTTACTGAGCGCATGTCACTCAGTGCGCACGTTAAAATACTATGTACAGTTAGGAGCAGTGACTTTTTTCTAAGGTTCATTTCAAAAATGGTCACTATCGTGAACAGCCCTTACCAATGTTGCTGGGCCATCGAAAGTACGATGCAAATGATCACGTGGCCCCGTTTAGAATGACGTGTTTTGTAATTTAGTTCTTCGTAAGCAGCGAAACTTGCCACGTAAGTACCAATTTACCAAATCAGAAGGCGCCACCATGTTTGTTTTGAACCTGACGCGGCAAAGAAAACTGCAGAGGTAGCTTCCATGTTATACGTACACGCACATTTTCTATGGATTGTTAGAATCGAATACACATATACATAAGTAAATACATTTTTCATTGAATTCAATTCCCATGAGACATTCTGTTTCTGCGAACTGTAAAACACACTTTCATTCCTTGTTGAACGTGATAAATTTGAATGTAAAATTAACCAAAACAGGATGCCAGGGGGCGTATCGGGGTTAAAGTGGTATGGAGGTATTGATAAAAATTAAATAACACGGCTGTTATTTGCTACACTGAACTAGTGATCTCCCCGATTACAGTTATTATTCTCAGTGAACTTAATATTTAATATCTATCTTATTTCTAATTAAAGTCCTTCCCAGTGTTTCTATATTGGCTAGTCACTTTATTCACACTCATCATTTACACTTGTTCAATCTGTCTGTTGCAATCATTCCAAATGTTCACGCTTACACGTCCAGTTAAATAGCCCTGCCCGCCACTGACTCGAGTTGTAGATGATATCGAAGTATATCCAAGAAGGAAATTAAAACTCAATCTGAGGGCGTTGCGGGCTAATGTACGCAACCCGGCCTTAAATTGTCGCAGCTTGATGTTTAACGTTAGCCGGGCGGTGTTTCTGCACGCAAGTTTGCTTTAGCTTTGTTTGCACTGCAAGCTTTCTTTGCACTACGATCGCAAAATTACTACGCATTGGTAGATTTGAATTTTTGGTACAGTGTGCTGCCTGTTGGGGATTTGAAAAGAACGGCAAGGGGTCTGCTAAGCGCAATTTTAGAATTTCTCAAACGAATGATCGATTTAGCTGTGGCAAAAATTGGTTTCCAGAGTTTTTTTAAGAACGCGCGTGTGTGTGTGTCTATATATATAATATATATATATATACCAACAATGCACATTTTGATGGTCGCTGGAATCTTCCACTCACTCTTCAAATCATCATTTTACAACTTAAGACAAATTTACACCATAAAGTTATTCTATTTGAATGTACGGGCTACTTTTAAGTTTAGTGAAAAAGGATCTTACTGTTGAATTTCCATTTTAAATAAAGGAAGACACCGAGTCTTGGACATCATGTGCGTCACAATTTCAGACCAACGTTCTAAATTTATCCTTTTATATTCGGTTATCATTTATTTTTAGTATCAAACTTTGGCGTCAGCAGGACGTTGAGCAATGAGTTGTGTTCGTAAACAGGAAAATCTTGATTTCGCAAGTCTATGAATCACGAACAGAGAAAGGTGTTGGCTATAATACTTACTGTATACAAAACAGCACCATACTAATTACAATTAATCACCGGTGCTACTAATGAAAATATTTTCTGTTAAGAGTTGGGAGTTTTTTTGGGGTCAGGGGGTGTTTCAAAATATCCCCCTAAATTTTAATTTGGTCGACTCAAGAGCTGCTACGTTTGACTGTTCATGGCATTGGTAATAAAAAATACTTAGAGAAATGACTGCAACAAAAGCTAATGTCGATGATGCTGCTGTTAGGAAAGTTGAACCACAGAACATCGCGATGTAAGTTTGCAAACTATGTTAATGTGCGCATATTGAAACATTACACACAATAGGTGGAATACTGTCTTGCATATTGGGCGTACTGTGATCCCAGATTTCTACAGGCGGCGAAAGGTAGCCGATGGAATAGATAGATGTAATAACTACGATCTTGATAATAACATTTCTCGGATGAACGTCCTGATATCGCCGCTGAATTAAGCATTATTTTGTAAACGGTAGGCAACTCTCAAGCAGACTATGCATTGCGGGTTGCCTAACTCTGTGCAGTGCTTGCGTGCGGGTGTACTGAAAGTTGGGCGTCGCGGCAAATTATGAACATCTTTCATAGGATGTGTGGCTTGCTATGTACCGACGTTGTCCATCCTTTCCGAGGTGGTTCATTATGCATACACTTGTTTTTTAGGTTGCACTTGAGTGAAGTCTGCATAAATATCTCTGGATTTTAGCATACATCTTTCATCTGCTAAGCAATTTTATCTGGTTTCCAAAAAAAAAAAAAAAAAAAAAAAGTAGATATTCATGACTCAATAAGACTCGTACTCTAAATAAAGTTGATGCTATTTTCCGAAGTAACCTCCTTAATTTCTACGCAACATACAAACTGTGTAAGTAAAAGTAATAAGATATGTAGATTAGTCTTGATAACGGCCTACTCTTCCCATATTTGTTAACTAACTCGTAAACTAATTTAAGGGCGATCAGTTTCCACCAACATGGATTTATCCATATTTTGCCGCAAGTTACATTCAACAATGCATAAAGAAATTTTCCATACGATAGGCTAAAGCATAAATAGTCATTTATCAAGTTCTATCTAAATTATTGCAGCTGCTCTACCTGTTTTTTTTTTTTTTTGCTAGTGGTTGCTGACAAGAAGTTATTAGTTATTTCTTGCAGGCAGTCAGATACGATACGAGCAACAGCAGTAAATAAATATACTTAAGAAAAGTGCAAATCAATGACCTATGCCTTGTTGATACCTAAAATTATGTGGCGGACATTTCTTTTGCGTGCAGGTTTTCTCGGGGCTATCCAGTTTTCTCCCTCTTCATCTCGCAGTTTCTCCACCCCTATCTCACCGTGGCCATTCAAGGCAGTCTAGCTCCAGGCTTCTCTCTTCCATACATGGCCCTGCCTTAGGCGGGTGGGAATACCAGGAGGATTTTCATTTTGTTTTTAATGTAGGTCTTGTGACGTGGTTACCGAATTGTAGCTTTATAGGCATTTTGAAAAGAAAGAAAAAAATACGCCCCAAAATATGCAGTGAACATAGTTTTTCTTACGTTATTTGACTTTTCAGAAATTTTTATCGATAAATGGATAATTTTATGAGTTTGGGGAGCAATTTGAATTTGCTACTTTTGCAATTTATTTTCTCAACTATTCACACATCCAATATGGCTGTGGACGGAATGGCGAGAATTGAGAACAGTTATAGTCAGCCATGTGGCGAGTGGTTTCCTCGTAGTGCTTCCGAGGAGCTTGTCTCACCGCCAGTCATAAAATGTATTTCTGGTACTTGTGTTTAATGGGCTTATTAGTTACAGATGACGTTTCTGGGTTCGCTATCTCTTCTTAAACTGCACCTGTGCCTCGAGAACAACGGGTCGGGATTCTCTGGATAAACCCAGTGCACCCTGCAAGTTCGCGGTATACTCAACTTTTCGTTAGTTGTAGGGTAAAATGCGATTATATTCTACCGAATTTCTTCACTCTGAAATGTGGATATACGAATAGTCCATTTTCAAAGGATCCTTTGTCCGTGTACATTGATTGTCGGCAAACAGCCAAAAATGTATATGAAGTGTTTCTTAATTTGGCTTTTGCGCTACGGATGTTACTGCCTGTAACTAACATTGCAGAAATTAGAGCCTTCTGAAACCAAACCAAGCATTCCCCTTAACATGAAATAAAGTGTATTTGCTTGTGGAGAAAGGCTATTTTGGAAATGGAATGAATTTTAAACGTGTGTTTAAACGGTCTTTGCGCCTTTTTTGACCATTATTACATTTGTCATTACGCAACAAAGGCTGGGAAGTAACCAATAGGACCATTATTGGAAATTGTCCTAATTTGTGGACAAGGGATGCTTTGCAAGTGGACTATTCATGTGAGCTAAACACCTCCTATCTACTAGTTATTGATGATGCTTAGTTTGGCTGTTAGTATTTGCAACAACGCCAGGGGTGTGTTAGTTCGTGAGGTATGGATGCCTTAATAAAAATAAAATAACTAATATTTTCTAAAATTTATTTATATTGCTGTAAAAATGCACAGCTGTTATTTGCAACATTGAACTACCCATCTCTACTACTAACACTTATTCTTCTCATTGAGCGCAATATTTAATGACTCTCAATTTTAGTTCAAATCTTTATTAATATTTCGAAATTGGTTAGTCATTTAATCACTATATTCAATCTGTATATTACCATCATTCTAAATGTCTGTCGCTCATCCAGTTCTATAGTCCGAGCCCTTGAGCACTGTATCGCAGTCCACACACTTGGCTCCCGCTGGTTTCTCCCTCCGCCACTCGTTACGCCATCTTCACGCACCTAGCGTTATAAAAGGCCGTGCGATTTGTCAAACTCGAGTCTGCATGCTCGTAGGCCCGGCGTCGTGGCTTTTATAGGCCCGCTCGCCGGGCTAACACGTTCGTCACCGTTAACCATCTGACTTTGACAGTTTTATTGGCGATGGACATCCACTGGTGCTAACTTGCGCAGGAGACAAATCGGTCTGTAGCATATTCCCGGTTTCTTCACACTTTTTGAATCTAACCTTTGAAAAATCAACCCATGAAAGACGTGTTTAGTTTCCTAAATATGCCATGTATCACATGCATTTTAAACTTTTAACGCAAAATCACCATATTTTATTAAATTACTTATATTTAATTTGTTAATTATATTTCATTTGTAATTAATATGAATTAACATAGTTATTTGCAACATATTACTACACTGAGTGCGCACACTGAAATAAAACCGAACAAAATATTTGTTTGTATAGGGCCAAAGGTATTTAGTTGTCTAAACTAAATGTATTGATGGGTAAACAAAATTTTAAAAGCAACAAAATTACTTTTGTTCGTCTAACAAAAATACATGTTTTAATAAACCAATTCTGTTGGGCCAAAAGAAATTTAACTGTCCACGAAATATTTTGTTTGAATTAACTGTATATATTGTTTGGCCACTCATTTGACTGCCTTCGTTCGAAAAAACAGCTCGAGAGTTTGTTTGTATTTTTTTGCGACAATTAGGGTAGTAACCGTGTGTGTTAGATCATATATTGATGCTTAACAATCGTATGCACACATTAATAAAACCACGCAACACGAAACTGAAAAGTAAAGCTGTAAAACTTGAAATATTTGTTTGCACAAGTTTTCCAATATTTAGTGTGTGTCTCTTTAAAAGCTTTCCAGAGTCATCCGTTGTCACGTTAACTGATATTACTAGGGCGTAGCGCTCGGACTCAGGTGATCTAGGTTCGAAACTCGGTCGAACCAAAAAATTGTTTTATATCGGCCCAAACTGTTTAATGTACGCGTAGCCAAACAAATCTTTAGTTGCACCAAACAAACCTTACAGTTTGGGGCAACGAAATAAGAAACACAAAATAATTTGGTTTCAGCAACAAAATATTTTATTGCCCCTACACAAAAAAAATTGGTTGCACCAACCAAAAAAATCTTGTTTGATTCAACAAAACCTTTTTCTTAATGCAGGAATGCGGTGTGTAGTCACTTTATTGTAATTTTCTAGACTCTGCTAAGCTTTGTTCGCATGAGGAGGCTGAGGGATATCTTGGAAGTAGCACTTGAGCAGCCTTTCGGAAAAGTTGGAAGTACTGAACCTAAACTTGAGTCAATGGTCCCTCCCAGGAGTGTGTGTGACTGAGAGACAAGCTCGCACTAACGGGCCGGCGTGGCGGCTAGAAGTTGTGAAGCTTGTTATTGTTAATTCATGATGTAGATTTTCCTTCCTGTCCGCCGACACTGCCTCGCCTGACACAGGACACGGCGCAGCGAGGCGTGACCCGACTCGCCTGCTTTCACCCTTGCCGGCCGGCGGCAGTTTGTCCCGCCAGTCTTGCCAACGCGACGGATATCAATTTTTACACACTTGCAAATTTATATGATTATGAGTGGATAGTCTAGTGAATCTTTTAAAAATCGTAGTTGAACGTGGTAGACATTTTTCACTTTCTGGAGTGTCCAGTATCTAAAACTAGCTTTTACCCGCAGTTTCGCTCGCGTGTTTATAGGTGACCCGTTTGAATTCGTTCGCATGATATTATTGTAAAGTTAATAAAATTAAGCCCACTATAATTTCATGGGGTTCTCTATCCACTGGGGCTACTGTGGCCCCCCTATTGGGTTCTCTAGCCACTGGGGCTACTGTGGCCCCACTATCGGGTTCTCTATCCACTGGGGCTACTGTGGCCCCACTATCGGGTTCTCTATCCACTGGGGCTACTGTGGCCCCACTATTGGGTTCTCTATCCACTGGGGCTACTGTGGCCCCACTATCGGGTTCTCTATCCACTGGGGCTACTGTGGCCCCACTATCGGGTTCTCTATCCACTGGGGCTACTGTGGCCCCACTATCGGGTTCTCTATCCACTGGGGCTACTGTGGCCCCACTATCGGGTTCTCTATCCACTGGGGCTACTGTGGCCCCACTATCGGGTTCTCTATCCACTGGGGCTACTGTGGCCCCACTATCGGGTTCTCTATCCACTGGGGCTACTGTGGCCCCACTATCGGGTTCTCTATCCACTGGGGCTACTGTGGCCCCACTATCGGGTTCTCTATCCACTGGGGCTACTGTGGCCCCACTATCGGGTTCTCTATCCACTGGGGCTACTGTGGCCCCACTATCGGGTTCTCTATCCACTGGGGCTACTGTGGCCCCACTATCGGGTTCTCTATCCACTGGGGCTACTGTGGCCCCACTATCGGGATCTCTATCCACTGGGGCTACTGCGGCTCTTGGGAAGGAATTAGACAGCCCGTAGACAAAAAAGAAAAGAGAAATTACGGAACCTTTTTTTAACAATGCTTGTTTATGCAGTAATCCTAAGAAAAGTTTAATCCAGTACCTACGTACATCCCTGATCATTTTTTTTGGATCTGTCTGAGATTTTCCTTGGATAAAAAACAGCCTATGTCACTTTCTGGAATTTTAACTATATCTGTGCAAAAAATCACTTCGATCTGTTGCTCAGTTTGACGTGAAAGGACACACACACACACACACACACACACACACACACACACACACACACACACACACACACACACACACACACTCTTTCGCATTTATTATAGCAGTAAGGATGTGTACGTAGTGAAGTCGTACATATTCCTCGCATACTTATGTCATTGATGTTTTTTTGAATTGGCTGTGTTGCAGCTTTACTTAATTTTTGTATCGTTTTTCCTTTTTGTTTGTATGGTAAATTTGTTGTTACTTCCAACTTTTCGGAAGCTGTGTTAAATTTCTAATTTCAGGCCATTCGCTTGGTATCATTTCGTAACATGCAGACAACACTCAAAGAAGCGCGAAATAAACAAAGGAGAAACCAGCGTGCCGGACTTGTGATCGCTATGTATGAATGTGTTGTTTAGTGTCCAGTGCAAAAGTTTTGCACAGTGTAATCCTGAAAACCCAATACGACGCGTCGCGTATAATAAAGCTGTTGTCTTATTCACGGTATTTTTACACTTCGTAACAGAACCTTTGACAACTCACCGTGTCTAGTAATTACGAATAAATCGTGAATCAAGAAGTTTCTCATTCCGTTATTGACGTAATTTTTTTCGTTAAATACATTGGTTACTTATATCGTCTGTCTATAAATTAGTCCATGTAGGATATGAAATAAATCTAAACTGAAGAGGCATATTTGTAATGACTAGCAAATTCACGTGTAAATTACTAAATAAATTTTTACGTTATTTGTAAAGTGAATATTTCTTACCCTAACTGGCAGTATATGCTGCCAACAGAAATACATCTGGATGGATGTATGCCAGAGGATACATCACGCATGCTACAGGGAAATTTGGCGGCCTCCTGTCGGACGATGGGTGGCTAGAATGAAGATAGTGTTGTCTCTTGGTACGGCTTGATGTTAAGATGAACTATAATTTGAACTTTATGCCAGAAACAGAAATGTCATACAGAAGTTTCTTTTTGTTTGTTACTACCCCTAACTGGCAATTTGTCGCCAATAGAGAAGCCATAGGACGAAATGGTAGCCAAAACAGACATCCATATGACATTTCTGTTGGCGGCATAAACTGTCAGTTAAGGTAACAAATATTTTCCTCGCAAATAACGTAAAAATCCTATGTAATATTTTACACATGAACTTGCTACTCATTACCGCTCTTCAATTTTTAGTCCATATTGGATATGAAATAAATATAATTTACAGACAGACAAAATATGAGTAACCATTGTATTTAAGAAAAAATGACAATAACGGAAGTAAAAAAACTTCTTGATAGATGATTTATTCGTAATGCTAGACATGTAATAAGTGATTTTTCAAAGGTTCTGTTAAGAAGCGTAAACATACCGTGAATTAGAAAACAGCTTTGTCAGAATCGCGTATACATGTGCATTTATGTAAATGTGTTAAAGAAAAGTTCAAAAGAAATACATTGAAATATTACTTTTAAGATTAATTTTTAAAAAAATCTTAGTTATTCTAAGGCTAGTTATGTATATTATAATGCGGTTAATTTGAGCGTGTTTCCAATTGTAACTCAGACGAAATTTCCGCGCAATGTTGGTAACACTGCGTCCCGCGGAGCCGCGGCCAGCTCTCGCCGCCGTCGAGGGCGGGAGTGGACGAGACACGCCGCGTCGCTTTGCAAACTTAACCAGAACGTTTTCTCCTGGGGAACACCGCATATTACAACCCTGCAACACACTATAAAATATGTTTTCATACGCATAATATACAGCAAGTCTCCACAATAACACACATTCCTTTGTCTTCAGTGCACGTCAATTTATTGTATATAAGCAGGTACTTGGAACTTGCTACTAGAAGGTCAAAAGTAAACTCGTCTAGAATATAAAGGATTTTTTGATAGTATTTCTAGAAAGTTGAAAAATTTCCTTATACAAAATAAGCCTGTGTTATAAAAATGGTAGATTAACTTTTCATTACTTAATTTTTAGTTAGTTACTACTGTATATGCAATCTTGCCCCGTATAAAAAAGTACATTAAAAACTGGTTGCATTTATTACTTGTTTTTCATACAAAATCAATAATTTCCTATTCATATAGTAATTCTACTTAAAGGCTGTTCACGATAAAGTGAGCACTTAAAGTGAACCTTAGAAAAAAGTCACTGCCCCTGTATGCATATATTTTAATGGGCGCACTGAGTGACATTCGCCTAGTAAAGTTAGTAACGATGGAGGGAAAGTAGTTCCATATCTTAACGTGGAATAAAAAGTATTATGTAACCATTTATGACGACTTAAAATTATTTATTTCGCTTTCTGTTTTTTTATTACTTCGAAGTGTAAAAATGAGCAGATTTGTAAAGTATTTACTTTCTTAATAATTTCATAACTTCATTTGTCTGACGCATGGATAAATTAATGAAGCCCATGACAATGTTAATTTTACATAAGGCGGAGGAATACATAACGTGTAAGTAGATCTTTTAGTAACAATTAACACGCTTGAATGAATATTGAACAAATGTAAGCAGCAACATTAAACTCTGATCTCTGCTTATCCGAGGTTCGAACACGCTTCCTAGTAGTTCGTAACGATGCCAAACCACGGTGACGGCTTTGTCAAAGGGCAAGCTGAAGATAGATGACTAAGCATGTTGGTGGGGTTATAATGCGCGTTCCTTGCTTGCTTTGGAACAGCAGGGAGTGAGCAGATCTGCTGATTCCGTAGGTCGGCACACGCTTGCAGTGCACTGACACTGGAACCTACGTGCCCGAAGCAATAAACAGTCCCGAACCGAAGAACGTACGTGCCTCGAACACATAACATCGTCCCACGTGCAAGCGACGTGTTTCAGGCAAGTTGTTTCTCTATAGCGCTCGCTCATAACGAGACTTGGTGAACTTCAGATGCAGTTTTAAAAGATGAACTTTCAACCTTCGCCTTATTAGCATCCTTTCTTGGCATAACAGACGTAAAAGACAAAATACATGTTGGATCACGTGCAAATCCATGTCTGTCATATGTAAGACTGGAAGCCACACAACTGCAGTGGTTCCATTCTTTATTACAAACGTATTGAACTGAAAACCATCTTTTTACAAACATAAACTGAGCAGGGAAATTTAATTACTTGAATCTTATTTTTAAAAAAATCCTATTATGTAAACTGTCTTTGGCGAACAGATCCACGTGCAGGTTAGACTTAAACATATGTTGGTTGTGTGTCCTTCGGAGAAGACATCTTCTTTGTACCTCACTTAACAAATCAAAATGAAGTTTCTCAGACGGCGAAATGATCATGATTCGCAGGTACACACTTGAGACGTGAGGTAATTACAATCATCCAATCTCGATAGTTGATCGGAACGAAAGTGTTGTGGAGTACCTAAAGCTAATCTTATAACTTTTCCGCGAAAAATGTTTGTCCCTATATATAAATAATGACTAAAAAAATTTCGTTCCGATTGCACGTTGCGCACCATTAGGAGGATAAAACTAAATTAAATTTACGTAGTTAAAATCTGTTCACGATAAAGTGAGCACTTTTGAAATGAACCTTAGAAAAAAGTCATTTCCCTTGCTTGCATATATTTTAATGAGCACAGTGTGACATTCCCCCAGTAAAGTTGGTAACGATGGATGGAAAGTAGTTCCATATCTTAACGTTGAATAAAAAGTGTTAGGTAACCATTTGTGATAACTTAAATTATTACTTTAGTTTTGTTTTTTAATTAAAGTGTAAAAATGAGAAGATTTGTAAAATATTGTGAAATTATTAGGAAATTAATATCACTTGACGGACGCATGAATAAAGTGATGAGGCCCATGACAATGTTAATTTTACATAAGGCAAAAGAATACACGACATGCATACAAGTAGATCTTGAGCAGGACTTTGAAAAATGCTCATTTTACCGTGAACGGCCTATACACAATGACTGCCGAAACAAGGTAGAATACAGTATTTAAACATTCTCTTTCAGATGAGCAGTGTATTCAAACCTAAGAGTTAACGTCGAGAGGAGCTGAGATACGCACGTGTGTAGGTGCTACGTATAGACGTAGATGATCTCAGCCACTTGATACGCAGTCTGGTGCTCGTAACTGGAGGCACCTCAGCCGGCAAGCGTGTGATCATGAACGGTCTGGGCCCTGGAGACACTTGACGTCGTTCACTGGCGAGTTAGCTGGCCGCTGGAGTGTGCTTCTATAGGCGATCCACGGTAAAATGAGCACTTTTGAAAGCCCTGCTTAAGATCTACTTGTCTACACGTTGTGTATTCTTTCGCCTTATTAAAATTAACATTGCCATGGGCCTCATCGCTTTATTCATGCGTCGGTAAAATACTGTGAAATTATTAATAAGTAAATACTTTCCAAATTTGCTCCTTTTTACACTTCGATGTATTAAAAAACAAAGTGAAAGAAATAATTTTAATTAATCACAAATGGTTACCTGAAACTTTTTATTCGACGTTAAGATATGGAACTACTTTCCATCCATCGTTGCCAACTTTACTGGGCGAATGTCATTCATTGCGCCCATTAAAATATATATGCACACAGGAGCAGTGAGTTTTCTCTAAGGCTAATGTCTAAAGTGCTCACTTTATCGTGAACAGCTTTACAGGAGGGTTATAGACATGTCGCTGACCCATAGTCCTGGCCACAGCGGAGCAAGCTCGGCAGCACAGAACACTGAAGTATCGGAGATGATTTCCGTTTTTGATCACGATATCCAGGGATTGTGGATGATTATTTATACTGAAGAAGAGGTACACAAATTTCTTGTCGTCTGCGCATGTCCTCGACACTGGTTGAATAATTTCCCAAACAACTGTCAAGTCACGTGTTGAAAGAAAATAACGTGACCATTTTTTGACACGAGGTTTTTCAACAAACCCGCATATTTATGGAGCACGATAAAAAAATTCCTTTTGCGTAATTTTTACGACATCGTGCTTGTGTTAAAAACCATATAGATTAGTGTAGTTGAAAAACAAAATACTTACTTTAAGGAAACAGTGTGCTAACATTAGTCGAAGCAACGGGTTTTTGTCGGTTCTGTAGGAAGAGAAGCATGCATTTAGCTGTTGGAACACTGAGGGTTACTGTGTAGGTGGCCTGCACGCTCTTAACCATATCCTTACTGCGGGGTGGAAAGAGTCGCCTTACTGCTACCAAGTACACATTTTAAAAAGATTTGAAATTACTGTTTCTGGAATGCAGTTTGGTTTTTTTATATTAATTTAAGGAACTCTTATATAGAATGCGGTGTATTCTAGGAAAAAAATTAACTGGATTCAATAGCCTATGTAATTTTTGTTGATTTGTTTTATATTGCTTTATGGTTTTAAGTAAACGACCTTGATAACAGCTGTTGCTACTGTTGTGAATACTCTGCACATCATTAGAAGTATACACTGTAACTGCATGGTTTAATGGCTTTCATAACCTTGCTCGAAAGGTTCTAATTCAAACCGTTGTGCGGTTTCACGAAAAGCAATGGTATTCATAGTTGCTTAGAACTGTACTATTTACTTGTCTTAAACTTTAAAATGAGTTGCAAGATTCTCGAGGATTTTGGAAATTTAGTAGTAATAGCAGTGCAATTCGTAACCTAAATCGTCAGAAATGCTAAGAACAATTTTTTTTTTCGCTCAATTTATTAAATTGGGAAAGTTGTTTCTATATGTGTACACCTCCCTGGCTAAGTTTGAATCACGGGTGATTATGATGGTGGTGCCTGTTGGCGAGCCGGTGAACTCCTTTAAGGTCAGAGAGGCCCTAAAGATGTATTTCTAGGTAAAGAAATTCAGAACGGAGGGACCACTTTCGTATTCGCCCCCTCGTGGAGAGCCCTAGATGGAAAGGAAGGAGCAGCACCAGCTGACCTCGCTTTCCCCTCTCTTCTTTTGGAGCCCAGATGTCAGGTTGAGGAAGGATTGGTGCTGGTAGTGGTGACTATGTCTAGGTATCCGTGATGGTAGTAGATATCTTTCCCCTGTGGAGGGAGGATGTCCCAAGGGACCAAGCCTGGTGACAGCAGGCAAATGGAGAATGTCCCTGAGCGGTGGAAGCGGGCATGTGCCTGCGGAAGCCGCAAAATGGGTTTACAACCTGAGAACGCAAAAACCCCGGAAAGGCAGTCTGCTAATAGGGGGGCGAAGAAGCCAAATTGTATATGTGGGACCGAGCGAGTTGGCGCAATGGTAACTCGCTGGACTCAAATTCGGGAGGACCCGGGTTCGATTCCCGGTCCGGCCTGCCTGACCATGGCTTCTCGAAATCACTCCAGGCGAATGCTGGGATGGGTCCGTAACAAAGGTCATGGTCTACTCCTTCCCATTCCTTCCCCAATCCCTCATCCCTGTGCAACTTGCACCGTCTCTAATGACCTCGCTGTCGACGAGACGTTAAGTCCACTTACCTACCTACCTTAATATGTGGACACCAATTTTGGGCCGTGATGTGTAAGCTTGTAGTAACGATGGTGTCCCAAACATAATTTCCCGAAACTAAATACAAATATATCTTACGTTGAGGGGGAAAAATACGCTCTAAAACAATTGGATTTGTAAATCGGCTTTTTGAAATAATTAACTGTGATTTGAGTAACTATGCGTAGTATTGCACCAGATACTAGACTGCATGCAAAATAAATCGTGATTACGAGAGAACGTAATTGCTCGGGAAAAATAATTAACTGTGGGCTGATATGAATTGTAGTGTTTGTGGCTGCAAGGCACTGTAACTTTTGACTTAACGTGAATACACTTCATTTATCACGCTGGCCGAAACAATTACCCGTGTTGGCTCGAGTCCAAGCACGCGCTTCAAATGCGAGCCAGGGCTTCTGCACTACGGGGAGTCTGTGTTTGTTCACTGGGGACCTTGCCAAGTACAGTCGCAGCAAGCCTCGTCACGCTCGGCTGCCATTCTGGAGGTAGGTAGTTCGATGCTGACCCAGAAAACGCGAACAGTCTGCGAACTCGGCCTGATAACGGCTGACCTAACAATCTCTGGCGAGTAGCTGCCATGCCGACATATTTTTTTTTGCCGATATCGTCTTTGAAACAGTGCAATACCGATATATTTATGATCGCTAGCTATTCGGTTAGATCAGTCAGTTGGGCTGGAATCATCCCGCTATATATAAATATTTTGTTTCTGGCACTTCGAAGTATAGCAAACCGACGTAGTTTTAAAGACGTTTGCAGACTTTCGCGTCTATTGTTTTTAGTACTACATTCTATTCAAGATTACTTCAGACTTTACTGAAGCTCTGCTAAAGATCTACTTCCAGGATATTGCTCCGCCTCGTGCAAACTTAGCTCAACTAAGTCTAGAAAATTACACCAAAGGACAACGCGCCGAACTAGTGCGCAATCAGTGAAACAGTATTTTGTATAAGAACTATTTCTCACTAGGCACTACCAACACACACGTTTCTTCACCGTTTTAATTAGATTTTTTTATAAACACAAATATAAAACGTTTTTAATACATGGCAACTGTTGGAAACAACTAAACACGTCATACATGGGGAGATTTTTCAAATGCTTGATTAAAAAAGGATGAAGAAACCGCGATAGACTGTGTCTTGGTTTTTAGAGTTTGAGCCGCGACATTGTGGAAGTGTTCTTAGAAGTTTCGCCTCGCACTGCAGCAGGCAGGTGGTTTCCATCACGGGTTGTGAAAAATGCAGAGGGCCACTAACCAGTTCAGTCGTCTGACATCTCGCAGACACTTGCTGGCAGTGCCGATAATCAGCGGATAATTTAAACCAAATGATGTCGTGTTCGCTGGGGGGGACACCACGCTGGAAGTGGTTTCGCCCTGTTCTTCAGGACGAAAGTCAGATGCCGAGAAACCTCTTCGCCGCTCAAGTTGATCACCTAAATAGTTGGGCAAGTCCTTCGTACTGAGGTCTGCAATCGGCGAGCTCCGAGGGGTTATTCCAAGTCTCCCCTTCCGACGGAAAATAATAGTCTTTAAAACTGTCTGCTCGTACCACCGTTCGGTATTCTAATCTGGGAACGAAGGTCGAGTGACGTGAGCAGTCGAGACATTGACTCCACTCGTGTGACAAGCAGTTGGCAGGCTAGAATTTCATAGTTAAACCAATATGGCGGACGTCGGTATTAAATGTGGCCGTGTGTTTCAACGATACGAAAATAAATATTATGTAGTATAAAGTCAGTGCAGCACGCGTTTGTGTTGTATGGAGTTATAATTTCCTTACACATGCATTTACAATACGAATAAGCATGAAACGATTGGTTACAACTATTAAAAACTTGCATCACACACGTCCACACTTCTTTAACATTGTGCACAACATATGGGCTATTTTAGGCGTGGTATGTTATTACAAGCGCGTAAATGTACGAATATTCAATTGTAAATATTTAGTCAATAAACTACTATTATCTTAGCTTAAATTAACATTTATTCATCCGATAAGCAGTATGTATTCGGTTATCAAGTGGTTAACTTACGTGCTTCGTAACACAAGCGTCTCCATGGTTTGAGATCGAAACTACCCCCCGCTTGGTTTTTATTTTGTTTAAATATGTGAAATAATGATGCGATATGCGGTAACATCTTTTTAAAATTAAGCTTATAAGCTGTTTACATTTGTATTTTGGCCCCTAATAGCGTACAGTTTGGAATGTTTGGGAGCTGGCTCTGTTAACTTAAAATTGAAGAATAAAATTTGATATGAGTAGTACGGGGGGGGGAAAAAAAGGGGGGGGGGTCATATTTCACTTTAGATTAATCGTATTATCGATTTGATATCAAATTTATTGACCCAATTAATCCGGTACTAAATTCGATCACAAATATGGATTATCGTTAATCCGCGAATCTTACTCCGATAAAATCATTTTGATATATTGATCCAATTAATTCAATTTATTTAATAAAAGAATACTTTTTGAATTTTGTGTGAATTGATGTGTGTAGTTTCGTGCAAGAGTATGCTAAGGGTCCTTTTTGGGGGGGGGGGGGGGAGCGGCAGCATCTATCTTACCACTTGGACATCTAGCTTTGTACTGAGGTGTTGATGTGTTGGGGAAGGGATATGTATCTATTTAATTATGGTATTGAGGAGGGTCGTTCCCGTTTGCCATCTGGCAGGCGACTGAGGGAGGGCGGAGAGATCTGCACCAAGACACGTGTAGCGCGTCCGGCGTCTGATTGTAGACTGAGGTTATGGCGGAGTTCGAAAATATAGAGTATTTTATTGAAAATGAATTATACGCAAATAGGCTGAAATCCACAGCGGCATTTTTCTAACCCGTCTTGTAGGCTAATAATATAATTTATGATACTCGTACGCAACATATTCACTCCTCGAGTAGCATAAAAGGAACGAGTTTAAAAAAAGTATTGCAACAAATCAGAAATCAAAAGAAAATTATTTAGCCTGTTTGCGACCCACGCACAGTCATGCTAAGATGGATGGATGAATGAATGAATGAACGAACGAACCACATGCAAACTAAATATGAACTCCCAAAAACACAATTTGCCTACCAATATAATTTAAGACAGAATAAATTACACGAATGGCTCGTCGAATCAAATACTAAGGAATACAAAGCCAAGATATATAATTACTTTAAAATGCGTTGTTCTTGTGTTGTAGGACTTTGGCACCAGGATTGCTGGGATGATAATAATTTTCACCGGAAATAGGCCCTACTGATAGGTAGGCCTAATGTACTTTAACTAAAGCCGATCGTGATTAACTTTAAATATTAGGAATATATTGTGTAAAAAAATAACAATTCCTTACATTGATTCCAGAAAGAAGAGACTAATAAATTCATCATTTAATAAGTTTAAAACCAACTTTGAAGCCAAAATGAATAACACAAATACATTCAAGATCTACGTTCCTAAGTATGTTTCCTCTGTACTAAATAAATATTTTCTGCACTGGAAGGTCATCGGCGTAAAAAAAAAAACCCCCCCCAAAGGCTTCATATGTGGTAATTCACACAATTCAATATCTGTGGGATAAGAGGTTAGCATTACTGTCATAATTTATCAACCAAAGAAAATCAATTGTATGACGCCAGTAACGTAGTCAATGCTAATATTATATATTTATTCAAAATTATCACATTCCATGGCTCTACGGTAGACAGAGCTGGCAATGACTGGACTGGTGATGGCTGGAATCGTGGAATTTGCTCACCTATGGTGCAGCCAGATGGTTCGGAGCCATATGCAATCTTATCGTGTGTGTGTTCATTTCATGCTTAATTGTGCGGCGTGAATCACTTCATTCAGAGGGCTTTATGCAAAATTCGTACACACATTTTCTCAGTATTAATTGGGCCTATTTCTCCAGTCTTGCAGCCTGTGACTAAAGTTTGTGTCCAAATTTTTATTTTGTTTGCGGGAGGGGGGGGGGGGTACGATTAGGCTGTTCTCAATTTTTTTTTTCTCCAAAAATAATTATTAGAGTATTCACATAATTCATTTTCGGTATTTTAATAAGCAAATGTGAATTTCAGAAGGAGCGTGGTAATCAGTCAAAATTGCCATAAACGATCAGCTTGAAGACATCTCTGTAGCTTAAGCGAAACACACGTAGCTGCTGGGAGCCCAGGCGTGAAGGGATAATTCGGAAGATGAGTGGCAACTGGCGATGCTGGTATGAGGACCCCACCCCGCACGATACCTGCTACCCACCCGGGGCGGCAGAGGAATTGTCTACTAAAGGTCGGTCGTTAACCCCGTCGCCGGGAACCTTGGGCAGATCTCCCCCCCCCCCTCTCCTTTTTGCAGGGAGTCTGCTTCGCCATCCCTCCTCCTGCCCCCCCCCCCCTGGTTCCGTGATCCCGCCCAACCCCCTCCCCCGACGACAACACTGTTACGAGTAACTGTCTAGTTTCCGGGCCGCACGCTACGCTGCGTACCCGGAGGGCAGTCCGACAATAAGCAACATCTTGGCCGAGGCACAGAGCAAATAAATAGAGATGCGGCACTTCGATGTATTGCGTCCAGCTTCTGTTCTACAAATTGTAAACAAATGCTTTCTATTACCAACATAAAAACATTTTTCAGAGCACATAAGTTAGGTGATAAACTAAGAATTCAGGTATTGGCTACCCTATAAACCGAACGTATACGAAAGAACAAGGATATTAACGGAGTATAGGGAACCTAACTTCGCCAAGTTTGTGGTCTAGGAAACTTACTTAAAGTACCCTCCCCCCCTCCCCAGCCCCCTTAATGTTTGTTCAGTGGAAAGCTGGCATACCCGATTTGAGGGGTTTATAGTACATTCAATGTTTCTTTGGATGTTTTGAAACAAACCTTTGAAAAATCACCCTAGGAGTAACATGTCAATTTGTTTTTTAAACAATTTTTATACCACAAATATATAACAGTGTGTTAACTATAAATAATGGTATTCTTGAATAAATGAAAGTTTAACTTAATATCTTCTCATTGTACTACGTATTGTTAGAAAATTATTTTTCTAACCACATAATAGCAAATTGAACAAAGGGATTTTTGATCTGAAGATAAGAATTTTTAAGCAGGAATAAATTTCAATTTCTGTTGTAGGGTAGCACGATAATGATCTGAGGAAAAGATCGACCCTACAGGGCTTAGTTCATCCCTCCCTCCACCCCCGTTACCAAAGGCCGGAGAATGCCGTACAGACTCAGCTGTCTGTCCACGTACTGGAGTAGTAGTCCTTTTTATGGGACCTCGGAATCATTGTGATGTGTGTGCGAGAAATGGCAAAGTGGCTTGTTGTCAAAGGAAACGGTTGTGTTCGTCTCTGCTGGCCTTGTAGTGTTTTCTGTGTATATATCTGTTCTATACATCGTGTTCATGTGTGTTGTCTTGGCTGTTTCGTTCAGCTCCTCGTCGTGTATGTCTGTCACACTAGTAGTGATGCAGTGCCTTCCTTCCTTGCGATATCTAACTAGGTTACTTATATGCAATCATTTGTATGTTACGGATTTGTTCATAGCAGTCAAGATATGCTCGTTTATTTTTATTTTATTTCTGTGTCCAATTCTCGTGTTATATTGTAGGCTTTCTGCGACCAGTAAAGTTCTGCGACTTACAGTAAAGTGTTGCATTGGTATGTCCAAAGTAATTATTCAGTTAATCATAAACACTCACCCTCCTTCCTGCAGTTCACCCCTTTCCAATTCGATCCTCCACAGCCACATATGTGACACACATTTTCATCCTAAGGTACCTTTTCTGAGAACGTAAGTTGTTTTTCAGGAGGCTCCAAAAAAAGGTTGAAAATGAGAAAATGATCGTTTTCGACATATGAGCGGAACATGCTGAGAGTATGAACGCTACAAGGGTGCGACCTGTTTCGTAGGATTCCTCTTAGAATTATCTACACAAACTGTCCAAAATCCGAAAATTGTTTTCACCCTAAGGTAATTTTCCTGAGAACGCGTCTCGGTATTGTACCATATACGTAGTACAGTCAGCAAGCTCGTGGACTGACTGTGTTATAACGTAAAGCGTTATGTGACAAGATAAATTATTGGCAATTAAAACCGGATTGATAGATGCAATTGGGAGGAGCACAGAACGGGAAAGCCAAGGATTCCGCGTATTTTGACATAAGACCTACACACGACAATCCGGTTACAGAGCGTTAATTACAATCCGTAGTTGATCGAGAATTAACTAATAATAATTAGGAAATAATTGATTTTTCTTGCCTACCGATGCTGCAAGATCTGCACCGCAACCAACTGTAACGTGACTCGTATTAATAATTCGACTATCAAAAATGTTATCCCTCGAATGCTTCATTTTTGTTAGGTTGAAAACAAATTAATATATAAGGATCTGTGCTAGGAGTGGGTTAGGCCTACTTCCTTCAATTTAAACAAGTATATTTCAATATTCAAATTTGAGTGGCATTGTACAGGAAGGTCGTGTACATGGAGAAAGGCCACTTGAGTGGGTTGGACTTATTGTAAGCCTATAACACATGTAGAACGTGTGGATAGGATGATGGGATTCGTAAAGGCTGTTCACAGTAAAATGAGCACTTTTGAAAGCCCTGCTAAAGATCTTCTACTATGCACGTTATGTATTCTTCCACCTTAAGAAAAATTAACATTGCCGTGAACCTCACCACGTATTCGTACTTCAGTTAAGTAAAACTGTGAAATTATTAGGAAAGTAAATATTTTACAAATTTGCTAATTTTTACATTAAGATGCATTAAAAAACCAAGAGAGGGAAATAAATCATTTAAGTTTTTACAAATGGCACCTCACACTTATTACCCAACGTTAACAGATGGAACTACTATCCAGCCATCGTTACCAACTTCATTGGGCGCATGTCACTCAGTGCGCCCGTTAAAATATATGCAGGTAGACAGTGACTTTTTTCTAAGGTTCATTTCAAAAGTGCTCAATTAATCGTGAACAGCCTTTAGGCATTTTTTAAAAAGATGGTTCCGTCCCCGTTGTCTTGGATTTATCCATTTTATGTGATACGTTCAATTAAAAAAACTTCTAACAAAATTTTTCGTTAAGACAAAGCATAAATAATACCTCATTAGCTTTATCACGTAAGTACCTCTGCGCTGCCTTTTTATTGATATTTGACTTGACTGATGGCGAGAAATAACTTTTTTTCCCTGTGGGAGATTACAGAAATTATGCCAACAACAATAGTTGAGCAAAACATGATTTATGACTCGTGCAAAAAAAATCCGCAAATCCAAAATGGCGAGTGCGGTTCGGCACACGAGGAGTTAGACATAACGTAAGCGCGAATGAGATAATGGACAGCAGTTGCCTAAGCTTCTACTAACTGCGCTGAGAACAATTGGAGCGGCGGGGAACTTAACTCAGCTGGTCAACATCGAACGCAGAGTGATAGACGTCCGTGGTCGTACTGAAGCATGCGACCGTAAGAACTGACGTGCGCCAGTAAAGATAAAATGAACGGGTTTGTGGAACTGGTCTTGGCCTGGAGAACGGATTGTGCAAGGCGGCGTGGCAAGATCAGTAGGACGGAACACTAACCTTCCAAAAAATCTCATCAGTGATAACCCCATAAAAAAAAAAAATTCTGCCCTTTTAGATTTGAGGTTTCCAACCCTGGAAAATGTTAAAACTTGACCGCGTTCACTCGAAACCGGGAACAAACCACGAAAGATCATGGCCAGGTAGAAAACATTTGGTGGATGTACAAAGATCTGCCACACCAATTACCTTACGCGATGCCTTCAACGAATTAATTTCCATATACATAATGGTTCACCTAACATGGACACGCCCAATATTGCAGATCACGGAAATGCTTTTCCGCTAAGTGATAGTGCGCACGGGGACGAGTAATTTGCCGCGTAGCGACTATTTATAACACGCGTGTGGACAGAGAATCTGAACCACACGTGATTTTTTTTAAAAACTGGAATCGTACGTTTATTTCAACAGCATGTGAAGGTACTCAAGACTGATCCTAGCGCCGTGTGTTCATGTACATTACAGTACAGCTGAGAGTACAAATCCACTGCCCCATGCTGACAGCCCTCCCAACTTAATCATATTTGCTCATTATTTCCTGGTTTTTCTGCGATACTTTCCATTGCAAATGCCATTTTTGAACGTTCTTTCAGATGCCGTTGAAATAAGTGTCCAGTCAACAAACCATGTGTGGTTAAAGTTCTCTGTCCACAAACTTGTTACGAATAGTCGCTATGCGGCAAATTACTCGTCCCCCGTGCGTGCTATCAATTAGCGAAAACCGTATTCCGTTACCTACAACCGCTGCGGAAATTTTCGGGGTGCGTAACCACTCATTTTCTGTTATTTTTAATAAATAAGGAATCTATAATTTACTCATTTAATTAATACAGACATGCCTTAACAAATCTGGTTAAGCCCACTGACTTTGAGGAAATGGTAACAATATTTTAAATTTTCTTATACACAATAGCGAACCCGATTTAAAAAGAAAACCTAAGCTGTTGGCCTATTTCCTTAGTTTACGCTATGTAGTTGTTCCAGCTGTGTAATACGGTAGAAAGAATTTCGAAACAAAATTTAACGCGTTTTTGCACGTCTGGTTTACTGTGTTTGTAATTCAGTTGCTGTCGTTAGTCCCGTGTGCAAAAGTTTTAGGTAACTTTACGATCTTGCTGAAGATAAGGAAGGAAGGAAGGAAGTAAGTGGAATGTTTCAGCTTACGTTTACACTACGGAGACATCGTTTTTCAAACGACCACGCGCTCTTCAACCGAGTTCACTGAAGTGAAAGGCCACTGATTACTTCCCACTTTTGTAGTTACCTCAATACGATAATTCATTTGGCCTTTACCTGCTTCATCCGTGTGGTGCTCCCAAACAAAGGTTGCCAAGCTATAACTCGCTCTGGGTTACGGGCCACCAATCGATCAAAAGAATTATTTTCGATTCTGGAGAAATGTATTTTTGATGACGCAACTTAGTCTGTTTCAAGATTATTTCCCTGTTTCCACACTTGGCTGTAGTAGGCAACAGCTAACAACCTCCATACACGCCAGAACATAGTAGTTAAGACAATAGTTTTGGATAATCACGTTGGCAGTAGCTAGGTGGTGCTGACAAATATGGCTGTGTTAGCACATTGATGCTTGTAGTAGACACGTTCAGTATACAAAATTTGATCGAGATTGGTTGGATGGTATAGTTGATAATCTATACTAATACTGTTTTAAAGAGGTAAAGTGAGTTTGTTTGTTCATATGTAATGGCTAATCTCGGAAACTACAGGTCCGATTCTTATAATTGTTTCACTGTTAGGAAGCTACGTTCTTCCAGATGGGCAAAGGCGGTGTTTAATTAAAAAAAAAAATAAAACTCGCTGGTAGTCACGGGTTGTCGCGGGTATAGACTATTCGCGGTTAAGTGATCACTTTTGAAATTCCTCTCATTTGGAATAATAGTCAATAAATATATTTTATTTTATCCTTAGACGTTAACCAACGAGGGCGGCGAAATATACACACTGTGTTTATTACTTACATGGGAATATTTATTTTAAAATGTGGGTAAATAATAAAAATTGGCAGATAAAAAAAAAAGAAACTAAGGCCTCAAAAGTGCTCACTTTATCGTGAACAACCTTTAACTATGCACATCTAGCGGCTTAATTTTCTCCTGTGCCAAACTCTCTCATAAGAAATATCGTTGTGTTCGTAACACGAGTATAATTAACCTTAATTATGGGATTCGAATACAATACAGTTCGTAGATGTGGTTAGTGTGTGATAGTTCTAAAGCATGTGTTTCGATTGTACGATCGTTCTTACATTTGTGATTATGCTGTATGGTCGTTGCAGTTTGTGAATTTGTCTTACGAAGTTTCTAAAATGTATGGTGTGTTTTGGCCGTACGATAGTTTTAACATCCGAGATTCTTCTGTGTGACCGCTGAAACGGCTGTGTTTCGAACGAATGTTGGTGTCGAGTGGGGTTTTTCTGTTTAGTGAACGTTATAATGTGAGATACTTGTCTAAAATGTGTTTTTGTCCTCTTACCTGACACATTGTGTTTTTGTAACGTATGTGTGGTGCCCTTAATTAATCTGAAAGTACCTATTATGGGGTACTGTGTTTTTAGTGCTTAAGTCACTCATATTTCCTTGTATTCAGGTTACACTCTAAATCTGAATCGGTGAGAATTTCACTGTTTCAATCGGTCAAAAGTATCTTACTGATTCAATAGTTCCTTCAGTGAATTGACTGATGAATCCGTGAAAAAATGCCAGATTTCCTTCACTTATTGATTGGGTGACATTTTCCACTGATTAATCAGTCATTTTTTTCGCTGACTGCTCAGTGGTTTATCTTTGACTGATGGATCAGTTAAACAGAATATAAAAATGGCCGTTAAACAACGTGTATTAAGTGAAATAACGAATAAACTAATAAAACAAATTACTTGCTAAAATGTGTTTCGTCTTTCAAAACGCCATTTCACGAGGTAATAGGAACACACAGCCTTTTATTTCGTTTTCATGTAATCGTCACAGCGCTCTTTTTGAAGGTTTACACCGCATATAATGTGATGGGAGTGCACTCGTATATGCTATTCGTTTGAACAATCATGACTTACCAATTAAACCAAAAACGAAAAGAGCATACAAAGTAAATCTTCATGATTTCGCTACGAAACTATTAACATATATCCCCCCCCCATTTTCCCCTCTCTCCCACTCCATTTTCCCCTCTCTCCTCACTCCATTTTCCCCTCTCTCCTCACTCCATTTTCCCCTCTCTCCTCACCCATTTTCCCTTTTCCCCCCTCTCTCCTCACCCCATTTTCCCCTCTCTCCTCACCCCATTTTCCCCTCTCTCTCCTCCCCATTTTCCCCTCTCTCTCCTCCCCATTTTTACCCTCTCTCTCCTCTCCCCATTTTTACCCTCTCTCTCCTCTCCCCATTTTTACCCTCTCTCTCCTCTCCCCATTTTTACCCTCTCTCTCCCTCCATTTTACCCTCCTCTCCTCCTTTTACCCTCTCTCTCCTCTCCCCATTTTTACCCTCTCTCTCCTCTCCCCATTTTTACCCTCTCTCTCCTCTCCCCATTTTTACCCTCTCTCTCTCTCCCCTTCCCTTTTTTACCCTCTCTCTCCTCTCCCCATTTTTACCCTCTCTCCTCCTCTCCCCATTTTTACCCTCTCTCTCCTCTCCCCATTTTTTACCCTCTCTCTCTCCTCTCCCCATTTCAACTTGGTGTGGTAGCGCAGACGGTAAGGTAAATGCCTGAAATCGAAGTGGAAAGGGTATGAGTGTTCAATCACGGTCGGCTTCGAATTGCGGTAAATGACACAATATAAATAGTAAACGATCTTAAATATGTTTATTTCCCGTAATTATCTGGCTACATTAAATAAAAATAATATTTTGTTCGCCACTGCAGTCGGCAGTTACTTATTCAATCAGTGAAATTGTTTCACGTCACAAATTAAATTAGTGAAATTTTTTTTTCACTGATTCTAAGTGGAGCCGTTTTCACTGATTAAGAGTAGTTGATTTCACTGCGAATAAGTGCTTTCCCACTGATTCGAATTTAGTGTGCAAGTTATTGGTGTTCATACTGAGAGATGTTGAACGAAATGTGTGTGGTTAGGTTAAGTAAAATAAATCAATAACAACGGTTGATTATAGCGTGACTTATAAACAAGCATTTTATTTATTCTAGCCATGCTTTTGAATGATCAGTAGCTAATAAAATTTCTAAATAGTGCCATAGTCCAAACTTCTAAGCAATGCTAATCCAACCTAATCTAGGTTGTTGTGTTTTCGTATAATAATCAAAACTTAGAAAATATTTTGGTGAATTCGAATGTATAGAGTTAATGTTAGATAAACAAATTGCTAGCAAATTTTATTCAATTATTTGAAATCGCTAGGGCAAATCCCCTACACTTAAGGTGATATTTGATTTTGGCGTAGAAACCGACTAGTATGTGATTGTAAACTCCTATTTATTAGTAGTTACAGTTGCTCATCAGCCTAACAGTCAATTCATGATTACTTCCAACTTTTCTGAATCCATGCTAAAGTACCATTTTTACGATTTTTCCTCCGCCCCTCGTGCATGCAAACAAAGCTTAACTTAAGTCTATAAAATTACACCAGAGGGACAACGTACGGCATTCGTAATCATAAATTCTAATAACGTTTTGCATGAAAACTTTTTTACACTTGACAATGCCAACAAACCTGTAATATGTAAGTTTTTATTCATGTCAACTACAGATTAAATAGTGTAATTTGTCGGTACAGTGTAAATAAAATTCAGTTTAACCAACAAACAAGATCATCTTACTTTAAAAGAAGCATGAAACGCGTGTGATAAACTGCATATTTAGGAAACAACCGAATACTTCTTATTTGGAGATTTGTCAAAAGTTGTATTTAAAATGTGTGAAGTGGACGAGAGATTTGGACGTAGGGATCTTCTCCTAAACAATTCGTGAAAAAAACACATCTTGTTTGAAATGCCTGATGTCAGCCGATAGGCATTGCCCTCAAGGCTCGCCTTTCACCTCTTTGAATAAATTATGTGTTCGTGTCATAATTTCTGATTCAACGTAATTACCGACAATATAAGTTTATAAAAAAAATATACATTTTCGTGCCATAATTTTCATAGTGTGTTATCTGCTAGCCGTAAATCATCAGGAACGTATTAATATTTCATCAAAAAGTTTCTGCATTTTGCAAACAAAAAATAAGTGACAATGAGTGAGGAGATTTGGGCGGCTCGTAACATCGAAGTCTTTATAGTCGATGAGGGTGAAGCGAGGTGAGTGTGGAGCAACTCTGGAATGAAAGGGCGGAGAAAGCGGGGATATCCCAGAGGAAAACCCGGTGCGATTTCCACATGCGAAAAATCCGGGAGGGAGAAACCCGCCAGGAATCGAACCCGATTCACCTAGGTTGCAGGCGAGTAGTCTAGCCTCTACACCACTGCGGCCCCATGCAAAAATTAGATAGGAAAGTATTAAACATCTAGTAAATTGTAAATTCTCTATACTCTAACATTTCCAACAATACATGTGAAACTGAAATTGATACAAAAACGAAGTATTTGTGCATGATGGGTTTAATCCGAGCTTCAACGGGCCTGCCTATCAAGCCGGCAGAAGCTAACCTCAAATGGGGAATCAATGTTAAACGAAATTCCTTCTCATTGCTTCAATTTTAAAGGTAACTATTTCAAACAAAAAAAAACCTGACGCGCCTTTCTCAGAGAATATTGGCACATGAAATTATTTTTGAGAAGAAATTCGTTATTCATTTTTAAATTTCAATATTAAATTTTAGAAAAAAAAAATCAAAGCTATCAGCAAGATGTTTTAACGTATCAATATTCCTTAAGAAATAGCACGTAGAATACTTCTTGTTTGAAACAGTTATTTTTAAAACTGACCCAGTGAGAAGGAATTTCGCTTAGCATTGATTCCCCATTTGAATTTCGCTGATGCTAGCTTGGTAGGTAGGGCGGTTAACAAACACTTGTTGAGAGCCGATAAGTACGAAGGCACTGCGAATAGACTATTAATGTGTGTTAGGGTGTAAGTGGGCTCTGCCCCCGGGAAGGGGCCACGGGCGATAACAGATGAAGGAAGGTACGTGTTGCCAAGACGTGTGCGGGGAATGCCTGAGGAGTGACGGGCCAACGTGTGATTGTTTCAGTCGAGATGGATCAGTACCTGGATTACATCGGTGGGCCGGCGGGTGCCCTGGCACTCACTGGGGTCGCGGCTGCCTCCGCCTTTTACCTGGCGAGCCGCCCCAGCCCTGAGAAGCCGCTCGTGCAGCTCGACAAGCAGAGTCGCGTGCTACCGGTGAGTGCTCCCCCCCCCCCCCCCCTACACCTACTAGAGGCTATTCACGGTAAAGTGAGCACTTTCTAAAGCCCTCTCATTTAGAACAACAGTCGGTAAACATATATTTTAGCCCTAGACATTAAATTCCGAGTGCGGTGGAATATGCACACTGGGTGTATTACTTACATGGCAATATTTATTTTACAACGTGGTTATAGGATAAAACATGGATGAAAGTAAAAAGTAACTAGGGCCTCAAAAGTGCTCACTTTACCGTGAAAGCCCTATATAGACCTTTCTTTTCTAAACTACCTTATTCTAAGTGTTATGTGAAGTTAAGGCCCAAAGGTAGGGCGGGATTTTATCGCGTCTCAGGACTAACTCCCTTACGCCTACTAGGAAGGAAAATCGTGCAAGGAGACATGCTTCGCGGCAAAGAGGGATTGGGCAGCCATGGCCTACACTTTGGGGCCATGACTACCTCCCCAAGTGTACTTAGAGCTAGTCTTAACTATGAAGAGCAAGGGAAAAACCGCCAAGAGAAACGAAAAAAAACCCTTACGACAGAGAAGTAAAAATTAAAAAATTATTACATGCATTAAATAAAATAGAATTCTACAGGAGGCTAAGTGTTTGGAAAACGTGCTCTTAGTCAATAGTTGGAAAGACTAGTAGAGAGGAGGCGGGAGTTTTGTTTATTCTTAACTTGATGCCTGCAGTAACCAGAGAGGTGTTTGGGCGCCTCTCTGGTGGGAGAAGTAACGCTATTGGGCCTCTTCCCCCCGATCTCTTCTATGAACCTGAAAGTTAAAGGAGAGAAAGTGAGCTGCCAGTGTGTGTCAGCAGGGCTGGCTACTACTAGAGGCCGGTTCACTGTCATCTGAGCACTTATTCATCTGTAATAATGGTCAATAAACATATTTTATTCTAGCCTTAAACATTGAGTTGATATTTCTCTTTTTTTTCTTTTGAGGAATTTGGCTATCTGAGAGGTTTCGAAAAGTGCCCCCTTAATGCAGTTGTTGTCAAATCATTATAGTTTTCAAAATGTAACACTAAAATTTCGACACGAGTGTTATACGCAGGTTCAAAGTGTTAGGCCTGCCTAAGCGCGGCATACTGCATTTGCGTTAGCTACGAAAGGAATAAAAACAACTTTGCCTCTACAGTTTATGGTTAAAAATATTTATTAAATGGATGTTAACAGTCTCGCTTGAATTAACAAAAATATATTTAAAAGTCTGACCCCCTATTTTCAACAAAATTCAGTCTGTCAATACTCTCTCACCTGTTTATAAATATCACTCATACTGAATCAGTATGTTCTGCACACAATACAGATTGCATTACATGCAATTTGACTGGAGAAAATATCTAAGAGCAAAGCCTATTTTGCTGCAGAATTCGGGAAAAACTTTTTAGTGTTATATTTTGAAAACTATAATAATTTAAGAACAAATAACTGCATTTAGGGGACATTTCGAAAGCTTTCAGATAACCAAATAAATATAAAAGGGAAATATCACCTTAACTTCAGAGTGCGGTGGAATATACTCAGTGTGCTCATTACTTACATGACAATAATTAAAAAAAAAAGTGGTTATGGATAAAAAATGGTTTACCTAAAACGAGTAACTAGGGCCTCAAAAGTACTCATTTCACCGTAAACAACCTATAGCCAACTTACATTGCGATTGCCGTAGAAAATAGTTCCCATGGTTTTTTGCACTTTTAGTAAATTGTGTTGGAATTGCATTCGACAGGACTTATTAACGTTCCCTGGTGTTATGCCTGAAGTATTATGAGGACAACTTATAAACTAACTTATCAGCTAACTTAAACTAACATCCATGCCTTACCTAGGATTCGAACACAGAACCTCCCTACCCCAGACCGACGGTGCACCAACCCTGTGCCACGGGAGGTCGGCGCAGATCTACCACATTAAAGCCTGTTCACGGTAAACTGAGCACTTTTGAAAGTCGTGCTCTAGAGCTACTTGTAGGTGCAACGTGTGTTATTCCATTTTATGTACATTTATCATCGTCATGGACCTGATCACTTATTTATTAACAATTATAATAAAAGTAAATATTGTAAAAGTTTGCTTATTCTTACACTTGTATGAATCAAACAGAAAGCAAAATAAATAATCTCAGTATTCACAAGTGTTGACCTAACACTTTTAATTCGTCACACATGGAACTAATTTTCCTCAATTGTGGCCAACTTTGCGGGGCGCATGTCGGTCAGTGCGACCGTTGGAACATATGCAGGGTAGGAGCAGTGACTTTTCTGCAAGGTTGAATTCGAAAGTGCTCACTAAATCGTGAACGGCCTACACAATACCACAAGAACATACAATTGTGAAATACTTGTAGTCTGGAAATATTTTGATTCATTGCTTTGGTTTCGAGGTAAACAACGCACCAAGTTGTTGTAGAACATCGTGGACGCGGCGGTGAACGGCTATACAACTTAGGTCTTCAAAGTGCGTAAACAGGCGGATTAATGCAAGCTGCCGCCTTGGGATGGATAGAGTAGTCACTCTGTCGACACTAGTGTAGGCTCAAGATCTAGGCTGTGTTCGGACTCGGTTCAATGTGACCTTGAGCATTTGCCATTGATCGCTTCCCGAGCCACGGGCCCTTTGTTCTCTTCACGGGACGTGTGTGTTCGTTTCCACCTCGAGTTTAAATTTGTCGAATCCAACTCTACGCGAGTTTCATGCATCTCTGCGACGTCACAAAGTGTGTTCCGCTGCCGCGCAGAGGTTGTAAACACAAACAAATTAAATCTCCAAACACAGTTGCACTTCGGAAAACGATCTAAGACTCGACAAGGGCAAGTAACTCGTGCCCTTGGCTGAAGGGGAGATTGCAGGATGCATGTGCCCTTACTGCGAATTCAGACAGCGACAATGTGATGTCACATTGTCGAGGACACGAAGTCTGGTAGTGGCCCTTGGCTGGCGACTAGCGAATTCGAACATGACCTCTCATGGTTACGTCCAACTTTTCTGAAACCCTGCTGAAGTTCTTTCATGCAATCAATACCAAATCAAACCAAATCTAGAAACTTTCATTAAAGGGACAACGCACAGCATTCTTGCGCGCTCAGTTTAATAATATTTTGTATGAGAACTGTTCCCTACTAGGCATCACCAACACACCTATTTCCTCTATTTTTAGTATATTAATTATTAATAGAACTTATAATTGAAAGTTAAGTATAAGTAAATGTTAAATTGTTAGCCAAAAAGAAGTTACTTTCTTAACACGAGTGTAAAACGCTTCTAATACAGGAAATCTTTAGGAAATAGCCATACGTCATACGTGAGACGGTTTTTCAAAGGTTTGATTGGAAAAGTTCGAAGATCCTGGAAATAGACTATATTTGTATGCACTTTGTTAAATCTTCTACCGCATGTAAAATTAACATTGACTGAAGTAATCAGGCACATGGCAAACGTCAGTTAAGTGAAGTTGTGGAATTGTTAAAGTAATGTTTCACATCTGGTTACTCTTACCGTTGTATAGGAAAAAATAAATCGTTTCAGTATTCACCTATAGGCTATTATTCACGGTAAAGTGAACACTTTTTAAGGCCCTCCTAACAGATATTATCCACAAATAAATATATATTGTCACGACCTCGGCTGGTATTTTTTGATAGTGGTGGAACCTATGCACAGTGTTTGTCACATGGCAATGTTTATATTAAACATTGGCGGAAAGATATATATTGTCTTGAAGAAAAAAATTACCAGGCCTTAAAAATCGCTTGTGCTGCCGTGAATAGTCTATAGCACTTTTAATTCAACGTTAAGACGTGAAACTCTGTGCAGTTGGTAACAATAGAGGGTTACAAAGTTAATGCCACTCAGCGTGTCTGTTAAAGTACATGTAGGTAGGGGCAGTGACATTTTTCAAAGGTTGAGTTCAGAAGTGCTTGATTAACCGCAAACATCCCAGTACTGTGCAGTATTCCTGGCATATTCTCAATTTATAATTTTTACCTTTTTTATTCCCCCCAAACATTTTGTGACTGTAGCTCACAATTTTGTGTGGCATTTTTGACTAGGATATCGAACCGGTAGTAACTCGAGACACTCAAATGATCACATTTGAGCAGCAAGTTTGTTACTAAATGGTTCGGAAATAAAATCTTACAATTAAAAGTGCTGGAAGAACAGATATTTTTTATATTATGTATACCACTGTTTACTATGTTCATTCGGCCTCTGTAGTTTGGTGCATTGATTACTTGCCAAATAATTTATTCCAATCTAGTCATACGATAGTCAAATTAGTCACAAAAACAGACTAAGATAGCTGAAGACCGTCGTTATTAATCTATTCTAAATCTGCTTCCTGAAGATAAGAAAGGGATTTAAAAAAATAAATTATACAGGAATTTCAACACATGACGCATCTTCTTGTGGTATGAAATTTCGTCTATATTGATGCTCTAAACTATTTTCCCGTGTTATTTTATTTCTGTAAAAGTTTGTTCCTACTTGCTGATATCTCAGATCGCACCAAAATCAGTTACTTATAGTAGTGATTACTGGAGAAGCTTTATTTGCTAAAAGACGTAGTAGTGTCTACACATTTAATCTTTTGTTATCTGCGAACAGGAAACAATGAATTGGGGAACTAAGAAGAATTCTACACGAATAATTGTGATGGGAATGGGGCTGAATTTTCTGAAACGTTTCTCAACACCCGCTTTCAGCACTGCTAATTAGGACAGACCTCAAATGGACGCGCACAAATTAAAACCCATATAAAATATATCTGTACCCACAATATATAACAACTATATATGAAAAATAACTACCTTTAGCCCTACCATTGTTTTGTATTTAGCTATTTGTATATTAATACGGTATCAGATGGTTATGTTGTGAACAGTACACTGGACGAAACACGAATAATTTTGTCAAATGCCGGCCGCCTGCGCATGCCACTAATTGTTCTCTTTGGTTGATGAAGTTGGCTACTGCTGTAACCAAACTCACGTGTAGTTCAAGGCTGTTCACGGTAAAATGAGTACTTTTGAAAACCCTCTCATTTGTAATAATGGTCAATAAGTATATTTTATTTTAGCCTTAGACGTCAAATTCCAAGTGCAGTGGAATATACTACACACTGTGTTTACTACTTACATGGAAATATTTATTTTAGAAAAGGTCGTTAAAGGATTAAATATTGTTGAAAGGAAAAAGTAACCCGGGCCTCAAGAGTACTCATTTTACCGTGAACGGCCTGTAGTAATATTACTCGACGCGGTCGGTGTAAATTTCCAACGATGCAGAACCTCTTACAGGTACTCTGTTCTTGCAACGTTAATTCCAGTGATTTCAAGTCACTTATAAAACCGCATACCTATACTAAAATTTAAAAATAATCATTAGTGTTTTGTATACTTTCTGTTCGCCGATGCTCAGCGAAGAAATGTAAACTTGTAGAAGTCACGATGCACCATCTGCGCCTGGTGGTACAGGCGACCGGGACAACGTAATGCACTAGCGTCTTGCCTACTTTACAGGGCATCGCAATTCCAGGACACATGTGACATTCAGTAAGGTTGTTGGGCGACAGGTTTGTGTCTGCCGTTTTTTTTTCCTTCCGTACCGTAACTTAAGAAAGCAGTTTAATAAAAGCAGCTTTCTCGTTGGCTGGTTACCCTCCCACCCCCCCCCCCCAAAAAAAACTCATTATGGTCATTTCTTGTAACAGAGTACAGCGTAGAGCGAAGGTGCCACGTGATATATTTTCGAGACGAGAAACTTACTCCCGCCTAAGAGATAAGGACGACATTGCCTCGCACATAAAGTACGCCGTCGCCACTAAGAGCAAGACTCCGAACTGGCGTGCAGAATTTTCGTTACACTACGCGTTCCTATGGGACTTTCAGCGGCGACCCTATTATTTTAATGATGGAAAGTCTGTATGAAGTTTCAATGCAGGGCCCTTGGGTTGTTTCGTGTGTATCTGACGCGTATATTTCGAGATACAGCTCTTTAAAAAATCAGTTTTTAGCCATTCTGGAGTTTTCTGAAATGGTGTTTCTAATGTGGTGCACTCGAAAGCACTCGCCTGAAGTGCGTGTTCTTCTCTTCGATCAGCTCATTGAACGCACGTTCAATAGTTTCGCAGAAAAACTTGAAGCACTAACTATAGGCTGTTCATGGTAAAATAAGCACTTCTGAAAGCCCTGCTTAAAATCCACTTCTATGCACGTTCTGTATTCTTCCGCCTTATGTAAAATTAGCTTTGCAATGAGCCTAATCACTTAATTCATGTTTCGGTCAGGTGAAACTGTGGAATTATTACAAAAATAACTATTTTACACTTAGGTGAATAAAAAGAAATAGAAAGCGATAAAAATGATTAAATTTCCTACAAATGGTTACCTAACACTTTCTATTCGACTGTAAGATATGGAACTATTTTCCATCCGTCGTTACCAACTTTACTGGGCGCATGTCACTCACTTCGCCTGTGAAAATATATGCAGGTAGGAGCAGTGTCTTTCTAAGGTTGATTTCAAAAGTTCTCACTTTATCGCGAACAGCCTTTAGCACTCTGTAAAGCAATTAGAGCCATGTAGGCGGTAGTCTTAAGGATCTGGTCACGGAGATGCAATGCCGCGGCTGCTAAGGTTGAGGGCGTGTTTTCCGCAGTTACTCGCAAGAGTAAGATTATTTGTTGTGTGCACATTTGCAAAGTCTCCTTTGAGCCACTGGGCCTACTTTCTCACCACACGGGCGTAACGAACTAGCGGAGATTTTCGTGTCGGCACATGCCGCCTTGTCCGACACGCGCACAAAGGACTTTTAGAAAGGCGAGGTTGTGCTGGAATGCAGCGGAGCGGAACAATGGCGGGTTTTTTGTTGTTGTCCCGGGAGATATGCGTGGCAGCTCCCGTGCTACTCTCGTCAATCACGCTCGGAGAAAGGGTGTGAACGTTATCCCCCCCCCCTTACACCCTCCCAACACACCACTCTTGTGTGTGCTGCTGTACACGAGCACCGCGAGTGCCGCGCAGTTTTGCCTGCCACTGTCGTAAACATTTTTTTTTTCCTAATCTACAATTTCATTGTTAAGTGTAGACCCGAGGTAGGAGCGCGATATAATCGCGTTTCTGGGCGAACCCCTTACGCCTCCAAGGGAAGGAAGTCATGTAAGTAGACATGCATCGCGGTAGAGGAGGATTGGGCAGCCATGGCAAGCGATGGGGCCACGATACCTCTCTAAGTGTACCTATGGTTACAGGCCGTTTTCGGTAACATAGGCAATTTTAAAAACCCTGTTTAAGATCTACTTGTTTGCACGTTGTGTATTATTTCGTTTTATGTAAAATTAACATTGCCTTGAACCTAGTCACCTTATTCACGCGTCGGTCAGGTGAAACTTAAATTATCATGAAAGTAAATATTTTACAAAAATGGTCATTTTCCCACTAGATAAATTATTTCTTTCGCTTTCTGGTTTCTTAATGTATGTTACCACAAATCGTTACCTAACACTTTTTATTCGACGTTAAGATATGGAACTACTTCCCATCCATCGTTGCCAACTTTACTGGGTGCATGTCGCTCAGTGCGCCCGTCAAAATGTGTGCAGACAGGAGCAGCGACAATTTTTCTGAAATTGATTTCAAAAGTGCTCACTTTATCGTGAACAGACTTGAACCGATAACTAAGAAGAAAAGGGGAAAAACCGGGACAGACCGTAAAAACCCCTTCGACAGAATATAATTAAAAATTATTACATGCATTAAACAGAAATGCTACGGGATACAGTATGTGTGGAAACATGCTCTTTATTAGTAGGGGTGAAATACTGGTAGAGAGGAGAAGGGAACTACTATCGTACCGAAGTTTTCAACCAGCTACTCGCAAGGAACCTTACCACGCCATATTGGATTCTTGTTGTTCTTTTCTAGCTTGTTTATATGTTTAAAAGCGAGAATTCCGGAAGTATAGTCCATTCACTGTTACTTCCAACATTTCTGAAGCCATGCTAAAGTTCTGCTTCCAGGATAGTCAAGCTTTGTTTGCACGAGGAGGAGGAATAAGTCTGAAAAATTAGACCAAATGACAACGCACAGAGTTCGTGCGCGCTCAGTTGTAACTGTATTCTGTATAAGAACTACGTATTTCTCACTAGGCGCTACCAACACACTTGTTTTCTACCTTTTTAATTCAAATTATTTGTAAATGGATTCTAATTTATACATAAAACATGAATTACATTTCAATCTAACAGAGAAAAAAGTACCTTTAATGAACACTTGTATAAAACGCTTGTGACATGTCTTATGTTGGAAATAACTGAACACTTCATACATTGACGTAATTGTGAATTCGTAGTTACATCGTCGTGTGTCCGTAAAGCTGCGATTGGTCAACAGCTACTTGCTATAAGAGTACTTCCAGAATTCTCTTTTCGAAAACATGGAGCTAGAAAAATCAATCCAGTACGGCGCTGGAAGGTTTCGCTTCCTTTCCCGTCACTCTCGTACTCCGCTTATAACGTAGGCTACATCTTGTCAACTTCAGCCTTGATCATGCATATCCACGCAGGGGAGCGTTGAGAATGTTGTTAGATGTGTGTTTTCGAGCATGAACATCTGAACACCGTCGCTAGCGGTTTGGCGAGTGCAATTATACTGTGTGGAAGGGGGTTGAAACGGCATTCTAATATCTACGCGGATATGCATTTTTGCCAAGTCTCTTTCATGAAAGAATGAAGGCAAGCCATCATGAAATACTTTTTTGTTTGGGGGGGAAGGGTGGGGGGTGGGTTAGCAGCCTCAATCCACGTACTGATCGGTCTGAGACGTAAGTGGTTCTCGCTACTTGAACACTACACGACTTGGCATATTTCCTCGTTTTTTTTTTTGTCTGTCACCTAATGACCATATTTGCCTTTTGATAGCTGTGAAAAGTAAGGGTTACCCGCTGACGTACATGAACTCTCAAATGTGAGTTACTTGACATATATGACACGTTACGAAGTTCGTAACGGGCACTTTCCTCAACCGTTCAAGTATACCGTAATTTGTAGACTATTGAAAGTGGAATGTGATAGACCTTTTATTTTAATTGTTAGAAGTTCGCGTTGGTTATTTGCGCAACAGCAGTTTTTAGTGTTCATTGTTCAGGCGCACTCAAGATCGGTTGACGAATTTTTCAGTAACGCACAGCATAGAAACGGTTTACTTATACGTCGCCTGGGGTTCCAACCAGCCTTCGGAACATTAGCCACATCATTATCGTGATCGTTCTGGTCATGTTAGTCGTCATAAAGCTTGTTTGTTTGTAATGTGCGCTCATTAACGGGCCTGCCTACCAAGTCGGCAGCCGTGAAACTTCAAATGGGGAATCAATGTTAAACGAAATTCGTGCAAATTGCGTCAATTTTAAAGAGAACTATTTCAAACGAATAAAAAACACTGTGACGCGACTTTCTCGGAACATATTGCTACATGGCACTTTTGGAGAAAAAAAGTTATGTCTTTTGTTTTTGTTATATCTAAATTTCAATATGTTTTAGAAAAAAAATCAAACAAAACAATCAAGATGTCTTAACATGTCCTTAAGAAATTTCAGGTAGAATACTTTTTATTTCAAATGGTTATATTTACAACTGACGCAATGCGCAGGAATTTCGTTTAACATTGATTCCCCGTTTAGAAGTTCGCGGATGCCGGTTTGGTGGCAGGGCCGTTATAAAGCAGTGGGAGAGTAACAAGTATTTTGCACACGCTGTACAGTGACCACAGGGGCCGCGGTGGCTCAGCGGCAAGATTGCTCGCCTTACGCATAGGCGAACCGGTTTAAATCCTCAGCGGGGTCGCTCCTGGGATTTCGCACGCGGGAATCCTATCTGACGATGCCGCTGGTCAGCGGGTTTTCTCGGGTATCTTCCGTTTATCTCGTCCTTGCTTTTCGGCACTGCTCTATAGTCTCCTTGCTTCACAATCGTCAGCTCTCAAGACCTCGAAGGTAAGTCACCCAAACCTCTCCCCACTCCACACGAATGACCACTTTCTTCTACACTCTTACTCTTTTAAAGTTCCCTAGTTTTGTTTTGTAACGACTTAAATTTCGTCTCATATTTGTATCGGCAGGCATGATCGCCTACATTATTTTAGTTTTATTTACGTTCTGTTAAGGGAAGGTTAATTCTAACAGTTCGTATATCACAGAACAAAGTGATTTGTTTTTGTCATCTCGCATGTGCTGCACCTCTTATTTCCTTCCCCGTGTAAGATTTAAGCCATTGTAAGACGACGAAATCATGAACTTGGTTTGAGCCATCCAGCTGTATACTTTAATGCATTGCTTAAACAGTACAAATTAAGGTTAGACTGCTCGAAGTCGCAGATTTTCCAGTGAGGAGATGTAAAAGCTGATTTACAGCTGTCGAACGTCGACGAAATGAATAGTTAAATGCAACGCAATCTAAGTCTGTCACTGATATGGCGAGCTGCTTCATTATGGCTGGTTAAACCATGTCGCTGTGTTGAGGACATCTCATTGGTGCTGTGTGGGCGGGGCGGGGAGGGGAAGGGAGGCGGGGCTCACAACAGAACTACGGCGGAGTGTCTCCAAGGTCTGTCGGCGGACGGTTATAGTCGTACTTAGCAGAGCGCGGCAGGTGTGTGGCTTCCAAGCAGCCCGCTGAGTGGTTTTAGCACCTTGATGCGGCGCTTCTGTCGGCGACGACCCTTGACAGGGGAGCACGGTCCCTCTTCCAACCCCCCCCCTCCTCCTGTTACCCCTCCACGTGATCTCGTGAAACTGCCTCGTGCCAGACAGGCGCCTCAATGACTAATCCCCCCCCCCCCCAATTCCCAAAATACCGATCTCTTGCGGGTAATAACGGGTGTTGTCCACCTACAGTATATGTGAAAATAGGCCGTCAGGAATTTTAATCGAAGAAGTGTCTGTGTTGTCTGTTCCCTGCCTGCCGAGGCCAGGGTAGAGACACAAAAGTTTCGTCACCTCGTACTATAGTCAGTGATGAGTCACTTCATGTCACATGCGCACAGCAGTTCTGTGCGCACATGCAGTATGCCAGAAATATGATCATTACCCCAGTATTTGGAGGGTTTCGAAAACTCCCTTCAGCTATAAATCCAAGCCAAAACGTCGGCACCTCGTTTTGATGCTTTTTTCTATAAAAATTATAATTTAATAAATGTAATCGTGTCGTATTAGAAAATTTTTGCCGATTATATTTCCTGTAATCATTAATCGGCAAAAACCTCCATGCAATGGCATCCTTGTAGTTTTCCAAATTATCGTAAGCTGCACTACAGTTGACTGGCAAGAGAAGCACTTACCCGCCATATTGAATTTTCCATTTATGTCACAACTTCCTTTTCAGTGAAATATCCAAATATTTGTTACCGTATCATTCACAATTGACAATCCCCTTCAAATTTAGTCGTCAAACTTCATCCACATGTGATATGGTGATTGTAAAATGGCATTAATCTGTTCATAATTTTCGGGAGAAAAAAAAACTGTATGACTACTTAACGAATTTTCAGAATTTATGTTTGCACTTCAGCGTAACGTATATTGTCATGATTGTATAGTCGCAGTTTCGTGATAAGTGTCGGTATACAACTGAAATAAGCTAGAACCAATAATTCAACATGGCGTGTGAGGCCGAGCCTTAATGCACGCGGTGATAATGAACACCGCCTGGAGGAGTGGTGAAAATGGAAGACATGAAACTTAACATTCCCAAGAGTGCTACCATTATAAAATTTCCTGCCACACTACACGAATAGGAACCTATTCCAAAGCATAACCGGCTCTGGGGCCTGAGGTCGAACTATGCCTCAGATTGGCAGTAGAATAAATGCCACTAGGAAAGCTGTAGGTCTACAGAAACAAATATAAGTGACTCGAAATTATTGGCCAGCCTTGTTACAACACTCAACACTCTTGAAGGTCCGCGCTTAACAATAAAATAGCTTGTTTGCGTAATTTTTGCAACAGCCAAGTCTATCACTTTGAAGTTGTCATAATGAATGCAGACAGCAGCACTAGACGGATTGATATAGTAAATATTTTTGACGAACAAGCTTTTGGCACATTAAACTTTGGACCGGTATTTTAAAAATAAGATAGGAATTTTGTCTTTTAAGGGGGTTATTTCGTAGATTATTTTTACAAATATTTATAATTAAAGTTCGTGACCAGACATTAAAAATAAAAGCTTGACATTGCATAGAAGACTACTCAACAAAATTGTTGAACTTTGCTTTGGTTTCAATTTTCTGTATTTTCCCATGTGCGACTGGCATTATTAAATAGGCAACCTTTGACTACGGTTACAGGTGTGAAACGAATCGTGCAAGAAAAATAAGTTGGATTTCGAAATAACTGTAAAGGTGTTCCTTGTGACTCGACTAGCTTGGTTTTGAAATATCAGCTCTGGAAATTAAGTTGTGGAGGTGTATACGAAGAGGCAAAATGGCGGTTATAATTTTACCTTAAATGATGAACATATGTGGATACTGGCTGGCACACTTGCCACGTCATGTGGAAAACTTGGCACATTTTCATCAACCACGAACACCATAGCATCTGTCAGTATGACAATATGAAAAACTTAGAGAAGAATCCTGTCCATAGATGTTGGTATTCTAAACGAAGACGCTAAGTGGAATATTTAGATTGATGTGAAGTATAGAAAGTTAATTTTTAAGGCCGTTGTCTGGCCAGGCCTCCCAAACAAAGCGCAGAGTTTGACGTATAGCTGTAGTGTTTAAAAACTGTTATATATACTCGGGTGGTATCTGCTTAAGAATAACATTTAATAAATGTTTTACGTCTGAATGCTTGTTTTTCTTTGCCAGTCTCTGTTATAAATATAATCATTATTATTATTTTATTTATTTAAAGGGAAAGTGTGTTTCACAGTTATTTTTAGGTAAGGAAATTAAGCTTAAATTACAGTACACACACATGCAGTTCATATAATTTTATGGTGTAGTAATAAAGGCAAAATGTAGTGTCCACAGCAGCGCAGACCAGCGTCACATAATATATCTAGTTGCCACGACAAAATATTTTGTCGGGGAAACAAAACTTGGAAAGTAACAAAATTTATTTTGTTCATCCAACAAACTACATGCTTGAATTAACAAAACCTCTGTGTTGGGCCAAAATAAATTATTGCCAAAAATATTTGGTTGAATCAATATCCTCTGTATTTGTTTGACCACTCGTTTGGCTGCCTTCGTTCAAAAATACATCTCGAGTGTATTGATATAAAAAAAAGGGATATGAACAGTGTTTGTTAGTGCATGTATGGGTGCTTGATATAAACATGCTAATAAAAAAAGTTCAACTGGAAGTAAAGCTGTAAACATTTAAATATTTATTCGCGCACATTGTTTATCAATTGAACTTATTTATTTAAAAATATAGAGTTCATCAGTCACTTTAGCTGAGGCTTCTTAGGCATACCACTTAGGCACAGCTCATCTAGGTTCAAATCTCAGTCAGACTTCAAAAATTTTTTTTATGTTGACCGAAACACTTTAATGCACGTAGAGCCAAATAAATCTTTAGTTCAGCCAACCAAATATTTATTTGAGGGAGCCAAATATGAGAAACATATATTGGTTTTAACAACAAAATATTTGTCACTATACAAACAACTAATTTGTTTGCGCCAAACGAACTTTGATTTAACAAAACCTTTTTCTCCGTGTAATGATACATCTAAGTGTGCAGCAACTTTATACCTCAAGATACGTAAATATTATGCTATATAATAATCTACTTTGCGATGAAGAGACTGGCCAAAAGTCTTTGAAAAGTGTGAAAAAAAAAAAAAAAAAACCGCGAGCAATCTATGTATACAGGATGATTCGCAATTAGACCGACAAACTTTGGGAGGCGATTCTTCATGAAAAAGTAAAAGGAAAACATACGCGACACTTTATACCTAGACCAAAATATTAAGGAAGGTATGAGGTTTTAAATCGTATTTGTGCAAAATATCTGTAACGACGTAAAATACAATGACAACTCTCGGAACATTAGTGTAAGTTATTGGGACCTTTAACGTAAGAGCCGATATCTTGCACAAACACGGATTAAAATATAGTTTTTTTTTTAAAGGGCTCATATCTCCCTTAATATTTGGTTTAGGTATGAAGTGTATCATATGTTTTCCATTTACTTTTTCATGAAGAACCACCTCCCGAAGTTTATCTGTCTAATTGAGAATCGTGCTGTATAAATGAATCTCCCTCCATTTCAACGCACTCTATCGCCGCCTGCGCACGGCGAAGGTTGAAGTACCTCGTGGGTCACAGACGTGACCTATGAAGGCGCACCAGCGCGCTGGGTGTCACGTACTCTTGCAGCTGCTGCTTTACTGCTTACAGACAAGTAACTTTAAACATGTGGCACGGCGGAGAGTTGTGGCCCGTCGCATTTTCGAGCGCCAAAGTCGTGTCGATTATTTGAGATAAAGGGTTCAATTTCTGTCACGCCTCTAACTTGATTACGGCGCAGGCTTTTGCGTGCTGCTGAGCTTGCTAGCCATTAACCAACTGCCTTTTGTAACGTGCGTGCATTGGCGAGCATGTAATTGAGGGCGACACACTTGCATAAGGCTCTGCAGCGTGTTATCAACGCCTGCGAGTGGTGAGTTATGCAATACGCACACTACTTAACCGTTGGAACAGTCTAGTACACAGGCGTAGATCACTAGTAGTATGGTTTCTGTCAAAGAAAAATTACGTTAGATTATATTTCAGACTTACTTCTGTTGTTACCTGCTCTCTGATTGGCTTTCGTCTGACCGTCACATCGCTCCTCCAACCAGCAACGACCATACGAGAGCCAACCAGGATATTTTTCTTAGTTCAGATGTCTCTTAACGTTCAATTATTACTATCCACTAGGGAGGGAATAAATGAACAATAACAATGAAAATCGGAATACAGAATATTCTCTAAAAACAAATTATACATGGTCTGTCAATAAAATCACCAAATCATATACTGCACTTTGTTTCCAAGGATTTTTCTTGTAAAAAGGACAAAAATTTGGAGTGTGTGATTTAAACAGTTTCCAAGAAAACCATTTGTAACACTACAAACAACATTTAAAAAAAATGTGCCAAAGGTATATTTGAAATATTACAAATGTTAGCTTTGTATTAAAACTTAAATTATTGAAAGGTATACATAAAATAAATTTTTTCTTGTAGAAAACAAATATGATAAAGATATGGTAGAATCGAATGCGGGATAAAACATGACTTTACAGACCGGTGGCTAGTAATGTTTAGATCGCACCATGTAAAAGTATGTGCTTCATCTTGTTAAAACAGTTTAGTGTGGTAGGATGTAGGAAAATCTTCAGCTTTTCATTGTTTACTGAGCTCTTGATCTATGCGAGATGTCTGCCTGCTCAATCACCACTTATTAAAGAGATTTGTAAATAAACACCTGAAAAAAATTATTTGCATGTAACTGCAGATATTTTAAAGCAAACATTTTTGGAATCCTGGTATAAATGTTGGAAACAACGATGGCTGCATAGGATTTCAGAGTAACATAGGGTAAAAATATTTCTAAACAACTGTGGTTATTTCTTGTTTTGAATTCACAGAGATTGTGTACAGCCAATTATAAATACTTAGCTCTTTCCCATTTTTTTTTTTAAACTTCTACACTTGCATTTGTACTACACGTTACTCACTGCCTGTTATTTCATGTGGCTCGTAGTATGTCGTGTTTTTACTTTCGGGGTGGTAACACCACCGTGTTACATAACCAGGAATTGCTGTCAGTTTTTGGTTCGCTGTGAATGGTTTAGAAGAGTGTTGCGTAAATACGCAAGTTTCTCCGATGCATGGCTTTTTTTAGGGGGTCAGTGAATCAAAAATCGCTTGTTCCGACAATCCCTATAATATGATCGTTTCGTTGAAAGTATATGATTTTCGTTGTTGCCGGTCACCCTGGGAGATTGCCACATTCTCATCACCATCCTTTGAAATTTTGCAAGTAGTTCGAATGTCGCTCACCTCGTGCTGTGGAAGGCGTCACCGCAGAATGATACTAGCTAATTCCTCCAGTAATGCACTGTTTAAAAGATTCTTGCAATGGACATACGCCATCGTAGGCCATGTCGTCGCAGAAAACCCAGACGTAGATATGAAAACTTGTACAGAAAACAAGCTAAGAATGGATGTGATCAGATATTACAAGTAATTCAAAATATCCCAAGGAATAATTAAAAATAAACAAACAAAATAAGACGATAAACAAATGAATACCGGAAGTCGCAAGAAAACTGGTATATTCCAGAAAATTCGGGGCAGCACAATATCCAGTGAGGTGCAGTTTCTATCACCACACCGTTGGGGGCCGAGCTGGTGTAGCGGCTAGTGTGCTCGCTTCCTACCAAGTCGAACAGAGTTCAATTCGCAGAAGGGTCGCTTCGGATTTTAGCACATGGGAATAGTGCCGGAGGTTGCTGCTGGTCGGCGGGTTTTCTCGGGGGTATTCAGTTTCCTCCGCCCCTGCAGTTTGGTGCTGCTCCATCTGTACGTCACTTCACTCTCACCTGCGCTCAAGGCCTTACTAAGTGCTGACCGAAAATTCTCAAGTTAACTTTTTTACAAACTTATATTTAACTTAGCTTGTATGTACGATAGGTCTCTGTCCGGCGCCCGCCGAATCACTACTAGTGCTACGCCCTTGAACTCAGACGCAGAAAAATTGAATTTCTAGAAAATATTAAAATATCAGGTTTAGAAGAAACCCTCATTGAACAGGGCACATAATGTGGAATGTATATTGAGAACTTATGACATGAACAAAGAACACATGAAATGTGATTTGAGATTTCTCTTTTATTCATTCTCTTTTTATACGATGTTTCCATTACACTTAGTTTCCAACAAATTCGGAAAATATCATACAGCAATTTATTTTAAAAACTGACTAGATGTTTTCCCAGTGTCAATTAAAATTTTCCCATTCTCGTTTAAGGAAAACCTGGATACAAAATATTTTGAGTTTGCCTCGGGCCTTTTACATTTTCAAACACTATTTCGGCCAATGTATATAATTTATTATGCCAACGTTAATTCAAAGAGTGCAACAGTTATAAATATGGCCAGACTAAATACGTACAATTTTGGCCCACATAATGCAATAAAAATGTGTTTCCTCAAAACTTATTTGATTTTACAAGAGCCCACAATTGAGATTATTTGGTCTTTAAAATACAATTGCCATTTATGACATCAATAACAGTTAGACCTAATTAATTTTAATTTCCAGGGTTAATTTTTCCACAAATACCGATTGTGTAGCCAAACTCACAGGTTATGGCTAGCCATAAAAATGAATTTGGTTATCTAATATTATGACTTAACATAGCCAACAAAAGCCAACCACAAAAGTCTCTTTATTTGATGTTTGTTTCAACATTATAAATGTTTAGCAAATTCCTTATTAAATGGATACTTGATATAAGTTAATGAACTGGCTATATGGCCGAACAGCGGCCATGAAGAAATATGTTTTCATTAGTTCCAAGGAAAACATTAAAATGTCATATTCTAAAAGTTTTGTTGGCAGGCAACTTTGATGTAGATTTACATTTTATATTTTGCCAAAATGCCAAATTCAAAGTATTCTCATGATAAATTCCGCCATCATGGCGCCTATAATCCATTCCCCATTGGAAGCAACTTTCTCGGAGCAACTTTCTCGGAGCCCTGCTAAATATCTACTTGCAGGCCCGTTTTGTATCCTTCCGCTAAATGTAAACAAACATTTCCATGTGACTAGCATGTAGATTTTACATGCCATTGTGTGTGTACATTTGTTCATATACTTCCGCTACACCTAAAAATAAACATTGAAATGTGACTTCTACTTTTATACCTGTCAAATGTGTTTACTGTTTACAGCTTTTTAAAGAAATATGTCTATTTCAAAAACCATTTCGTACGAATATTCACAGTTTTGGCCTATAACATTATTTATGTCAGCTTTATGACGTTTTAAAAATGCCTGAATTAACGATAGTTCTTACGGTTATGTTACATTAACATATTTGTTTTCCACGACATAGCACATTACACGTAATGCACGTTAATATTGTGTGGCGACTGTGTTTAACAGTTACAACTGCGTGGTAGAGAACTCTAATATTTAATCTTTTGTTATTGGTATGAGTTGGGTTATTTCTTTAAAAGGATGGCCTCAGTTCGAATAACTAAGGAATAACCAGTCCAACGGAAAAGCGACATTAAAATCAAGCACGAAACTCGTGTCGCTCATTTTTTGTTATGGCAACTTAAAATATAGCGGTGAATATGCACTCAAATAAGACTACCATAACTTTTATTCCACTCGTATTTATGCGTATTGCTACTTACAGTGTATTAGGTTTATTGAAATTTGTTGGGGATAGGCTTGGTTATTTTGTTGGGATTGGTGGTAAATCACGTTACACGATTGTGTTTCAAACACCTAGGGCAAAGGTACAAAGTTGTGATAAATAAACAGACGTGGATAACTTCGTCGTAAAAACAGTTCACATTTACAACGTATAAATAGTTGTCATAAAATATTTGAAATCGCGCACACGCACAGATCCAGCGTAAAGATCACCACACAGCCACGCCACGCTATTTCACACGCATAGGTTTACGAAATACACCGTAACAGTATATTTATTACTGCCAAGGAAACGCAGATTTATCACAACCTCGTAACTTGCTTAGGTAGGTTAAAAAAAAAAGTCTACAAACGTGATGTGGTAATTTGAAGTTTTTTTTTTTTTGGAGTAAGTATAATTTACGCTTCGGTTGGTAATACAGCAACACGCAATGACATCATGGCTCGCCACGTCTGCCAACTTCACTTTGTTTCTGCCCCGCCATCATATCTAAATATATTAAAATAAGTATTCAAACATTAAAATCTCTTTTCAGTTTTAAATTACAAATTCAAAAATCATTTTTCTGTAATAAGTATGAAATATGCTACAATTGAAAACTTGTACAATTCCAACTCGTACTAGCGAAGTGAAACTTCCCGAGTATGAAAAACAAAGAGAGCGCGACAAAGCTCGCTCAGCAGACAGTTGCTTCAAAATTGCTCTCGGGGGAAAAAAAAAAAAAAAAAAACCAACACCGTACCATTACGGCCTACTCACGATATTTTCCGCGGTTATTTTAAACTGTAGAAATAAGATGTTGCCATGGGGATTATCTACATATTTAAATAGGCACCGTTTAATTTACAAATAGTATGCTAAAATACTAGGTTAAAATAATATTTTAACTGTGAACTATTTTTTACCGGCCGTTGCCAACACGTCGCTGCTCTCGCTGTTATTCATATTTAAAAATAAATATTACAAGTTATAGAATATATTAAGGTAAAGTTTCATTTTCTCAATAATACAGTACTCTAAAGTTAACCATAGTATTATATATTTGTGGAATACAGGTTATTGAAAAAACAGGTTGACATGTTTTGCCTAGAGTGTTTTTTCAATGGTTTATTTTCATAAGTCGCTTCCAATTGGGAATTGACTATACTTGAATTATAAGGGCGCAAAGTGTGCCTGACCTAACCAACCATGAAAGCATAAGTTTAAAGTTACAACATTATGTATTACGTGTTGGGTTACTTAACTCAGTGCAGGTGGAGCTCCTTCGGGGCGATGATCGACCCCGAACTGAGCTCGTGCACTCCATTATATACAGTCTCATTACCCCTTACAGGGTTACACAGATATTATGGCCAATCAGAGCCAAATCACAAAAAAAAATAATTAAGAATTGGCCAATAGAAAAACACATGGCCTTATTGGGAGATCTTGATTTGGCGACGAATCCCAGCAAACATGTCCATTTATGGTGATCTACGGCACCACCACGTCGATACACTTCCGGTGACCAGGCGAGCTTGAAGGAAGTAACGTTTTGGGCAGCAATATTTTTCCAAAGTTGGCGCTCTTGTGCGAATGCGCAGCATGGGGAATAGACACCGCCAGCGCTCAACTGAAGCAATTGGTCGTACCCCTATTGCCGTGCAAAAGTAGGCGGTTATGTTCCGTGGAAACGATCACTGTAGTCCGATGGGACGTGTTGAAAGGGGGCTATACTGCGACGCCGGCACACTAGCAATCGTCGCGTCTTCCTGCAGCGCATCACAGTTTGGTTGCAACCAGAAGTGTGGCAGGGGCTACCAGTGTTTAACTGCACGTTATTAGTCTTTTTTAGTCTCGCTTTTTTTTTATTATTATGTACGTAGATTATTTATACAATCAGTCTCGTCCGTCATCGGTATCGAAAGCGATACGGATGACGGAAGAGTCTGTGAATATAGTGACCTATGTAATAATATTAATAATAATAATAAATAGGCGAGACTAAAGTGAAAAATAAGTTAATTGTAAAAAACCTTTTATAACCAAGCTTTTATTTATACAAGAGCTAAAGATAAAAATAACAGTAGGAGTACTTACATAATTTGTAGAACTTGTAAGATGTGGTCAAAAAACAGTAATACATTTTACTATAAAGTAATATTTTTGTATCAATTTACATTTAGTATATAAAAGCGTGGAGCTAATAGTAAAGAGCCTTACGCAAGGTATGTTCTTACTATGCTTATGCGGTTTACGTTCTATATTGTGCCAAGCTTTTATATACGGAATGTACATTGATACAAAAATATTAATTTGTAGTAAAGTTTATTACGGCAGTTTGACCACGTCTTAAGTTCTACAAATTCTGTAACTACTCCAATTATTTTATCATTTTAGTTCTTTTATGAATAAAAACCTGGTTTTAAAATACTTTCGACAATTAATTTATTTCATACAAGTTACGTTAGAGTAAGACTTTCAATAACAGCTGCATACTTGTGTAGCTTACGTATCGTAAGAATACTACTTGCAGTGGACATAGAGAAGATCTGTGTGCAGGCCTGTCAAAAGTTTTCAGCAAACTGTCTTATCAACTGAAACTGGGAACAACGGTTGATTGTTGAAAATGTAATAGTACGTGGGAATGACCCATACAGGTTGGCATCGCTTCGTAGCGAAATCGAGCAAATTTGAGCAGTTGTTGCCGAGCCTTTTGGGTCAGTTGAAAAGGAAGCCTGAAAAAAAAGGAGGGGGGGGGGGAGATGGCAATCCCATGCCAGAATCTCCACGAGACGGCTCGGCGGCAGCCAATCACACGCGGGGAGCAGGCCGGTGACAAAACAGGAGCGATGGTGTATGCTGAAATTGGCAGTTCGAGCGTTCCCCGCTTGACCAATGGCCTTTTTCTACGGAAGTGAATCTTTCGATTGGAGTTGACCCGAAGACAGTTTTTGACAAATCCATGGGGTGAATAGAAACGGTCCCTGTGTACTGGAACCAGCCTTATTAATGCTGAAATGGTAGCAAAATATGAAGATTGGTCATACAAATTTTATGACTTGTATACTAAGGTACTCTAAAAGGATGGCAATAACCGAAGTGACATTTCGGGGTGTAAGTTAGCTCCTGCAACAGAGAAGTGTCGTGGCACGAGGTCCGACAGTGCAGAACCTATGAGAAAACTGAGTCACCCGTGGAAAACGCGCCGGTCTTACCCAACGTTGGCGTGTTGAGCGTGACCAAAGTCCGAATTCGGATCAATCGGGGGTTGAAACCCGGGTCGATGTGTTGGAAGGCCAGCAAACTAACCGCCCGGCCTACACGACCTACTGTGACTCGCTGTTGTATTCATACGCCCATATGTTTAGTGTGTGTATATGAAGCAATATGGACCCATAAGCCGGACGCAGAGTGAGAAGGGGGGGGGGGGCATACCCATTGTACTAGTTAAAAGCATGTAGTCGGTTTGAGCAATGTGAATTATGTGATTGTGATGGTGAAAGTGTAGGTATTCATACAGCTGGGGGGTGTAACCCGGTTTGGTCTCGTAATGCCAGTGTTATCCACCTCCAGCAGTTGTATATACAAAGACGTATTCCCTGCACGCCAGTTGCCGTACTGTTGTGGTGGCCAGGCGTAGTGGTCATAATGAGGTGCAAGAAACCTGATGCCCGAAAGTGCTTACGTGCGGCGAACGACGGAACTTCGTAACTTCACCACGTAAAGAACCATTTCGAAGTCCAGCATTTTTGTGTTTGGCGGAAGAGATCGCATCAACACGTACACACTGCGCACGAATCCGGTGCGTCGCCCCTCTGGAATAATTTTCTAGACTCTGTTAAGAGTCGGATGGAGTCCCGCATCTTCTGTGAAATAGTTGTTTGCGCGAATACGCGTATCTCGGTAAATGAATGTTCTGCAAATACCACTTTTTGTTAGAAAATATAAAAAACAATTATCTAGACCCCTATGATTTTACCTTTTCCATATTAAGTGTATTCTTTGACAAACAAAATCGTTAAAATGGTCCGGTATCGCATTTTTAAAGCTCGCTTGTGTAGTATCCTTAACCGGCAAGAGAAAAGTACAAAGATACGGGCGTAGTTTATTCTGTGGTCTTTCATCGCGTGTAATAAAACTGCACTGTTACAGGTATAATTTGCACAGTACAGCATCACGACGGAAACACTGCACGCCTTGCGCGTAGGAGCGATGAGGCACTAGGCGTGCGTGTTAGTGTCGCCCGTATCGTTCCCTCGCTTCTTGACCTTTGACGCGGAGGTCCCACGGGAGTTCATCCCACTCTTTAAGCTTTGATTACACGAGGCGGAGGAATATCCTGGAAGTAGAACTTTAGCATGGCTTCAGTAAAGTTGGAAGTAACCGTAGATGGACTATAATTACCAATTCTGTGACCGAGGCAGGCTTGGGAGCAGCGTATGTTGCGGCATGTCGGCAGGCGATAGGGCTGTGGTTGGTCAATGCCGATCGAAGTTCAAATGAGGGACGCCGGCACATGAAATCATTGGCGCAGGGCCAGTCAAGTGGTGGATGAGAAGAGGGGGCGGGGTAGGAGGGCGACCTTGAGCTGCCGAGGGGGGGTTTCTCTTTTGAAGTGTGAGCCACATGCCCTGTGGCCGGCGGGGAGAGCACGTCGTCTGAGGCACGGCAAGCCGCGAAATGCATCTGTTTATGCTCGCACGTCGCGGAGATTGTAAACACTGTCGTGTGCCAAGGCTGAGGTAGCCACTGGTCCGTCAGCTCCATCGAGAGTTAGCGTTCCACGTCGCTATTAGTTGCGCTAATGGGCGAGGTGACAACTTGCCAGCAAACCTACCATCAAGGTGGTCGTAACACGCCAAAAATCTTCGTGAACTACCCTAATTATCTGATGCAATTATCCTTTTTTAAACTTTATTCTTCAACGGTACACAAACGCTTAGGTAAATTGCATTTTCCGGAAATATTTGTTAGATACATGTTTAGCATTAATAATGTTTTTAAGTTAACATAACTGCAGCGAAACTTTTCATATTAGTCTCCAAAACCAGGCAACTGCCACTATTTTAAGTGTTCCTGTTCCGGTTTCCTCTTCGGCATTCAAACCAAAATCTTCCCGTGATCGTAAATTGCAGGTTTTTTTTTTTTTTTTTTTTTTTCGAAACTCTTGCAAGACTTCTGAACCATAACTGCCAATATATCCTTATTACTACTGTTTTGCTTACGAGAAATTACTAGATTACACCTGAGAATGCCATTATCCTCAGTCTTAGAGCGTGCGTGATTCTTTGGGATAATCGATACTTAGACTTAATCATTCCAAACTATACACTGCACAAACCAAGAGCACATAGTCGATCTCGTGCAATAGGAGCAAATGACACCAAGATGATGGCTCAGAAATTTAATGATCAGGCACACAGCATATATTTTGTAGACACAATTCTTTACAGAGAGATGTATAAATTTCCTAAGAGTTATAAATACATTTCTTTATAGGAGGATCACAAATAAAATTTAAAAAGTCACCCAGCCTGTTTAGCTGATCTCGGCGTGGAAGTGGGAAGTAGAGTTTTACTATAGTATTGAACACCTTAATTAACTTGACGTGGAATCGCGAGTGGAATACCGTCTCCGAGTAATTGCAGACGACAGCCCGACCAATCAATACATAGTATTGTTGCGTGCTGCAGCTGGCGCAGACTCAGTTACCCCGCGCCGTAATCGGACACCCATCTCGCCCTCCGCTCTTCCTGGAACGATGCGCTCGTGGCTGTCTGCGCCGCTTCTGGGAATCCGTGAATGCCGACAGCGGCGAGACTTGCTGGCGCATAGACCTCATCTCGCCTGCTAGAGTTTCCGATACGTTTAGCGATGACGCAAGAATGTTCTGGTGGGATTGGCTGGCGCCTCAGCCTTCCGCGACACATCACGCGAGTTGGGGAAGATTCTAGGTGGTAGCCTAAGACACACACACACACACATATATATATATATATAATGTATATATATATATTACTGCCGCAACCCAGCGGCCGGCAGTATACGGAGGCCGCCTGGCGAGTGTGCGCGAGCGAAGTAAGGGTGGACGACGACTGACGATTGCAGGACGACGGTGAGTAAGGCGTTCGTGGCTTGAATGAACGGAAGGGTGTGAAACCGACGAGTGAAGCCTACTGTTTTGAGGGCGGTTGGAGGACTCTAGAACTTTGCAACTGGCGGGACAAGGACTGAACTGAGGTGGGATGAATGGAAGTGTAATACTGATTTTATTGTAAATAATCGAACTGTCAAATATGGACGCATAAATTATAAAATAATTGAATAGGTGATATGTCTATTGAGACCGATATTTAATTACTTAATTTTATTGATTTCTTTGTCGTAACCATAAATGTTATTAATTGGTGTCAATTGTGAACAGTAAGCGATTTCAATTTGTGAGAATTTGAGTTCAGAGAATTTTGCTGTAGTTACTGTAAATAAAATAAAAGAACTAATTATAGTTTCCTTATTTGATAAAGACCTCCAGCCCTTAACGAACTTGGTATAGCCCACTTAATTTCTAGAAAGAGAAAGTGTAACAGTATAAAAGGAAGTCCCTGGCGCGCGTCTGTATGAATGACTGCGCTAATGTAGAGAACCACTGAAAGGATTTGGATGCGGTTTTTGCTATTCTGATCTGCATTTATCGAGGAAGGTTTGTCTCTATTAAAATTTGACCTAGCACTTATTGGAGCTGAGCATTAACGATATTAGTGAATCAAGTCGGGGAAAAAGCGCGCTGTCATTGAATACGCAGTCTAATCCTTTAGAGATATAACAAAATCATATATGAAAGAATTGTGTAAAATTAAACTATCTACAATAAAGTCAGCGGTAACTTATATCTATCTTTAATAGATAAGTAGTAATAAGCGTATTTAAAATTTAAATTACACTATAAAAAACTTAAAATTCACTGTCTTTTCTTACCGTAAAGAACTTACTCTCTATCAAAATTAATTAATTCATATTTAAAACTGTTTAATTTAGAAAATAAATGTCCTTTACATCGTAAAATTATCGCCAACAATTTAAAAGTTATGAAAAGTTTCGTAAAAAAGTATGTGGCCGAAGGGTGGTGGGTGGTGGGAGGGGTGTACGAGGCGAGCGAGCGGCAGGTAGAAAAAAACTAAATCGCACCCTACATCGAAGGAACCGCCGCGTTTATCTTATGTATGCTTGCATATTCTGTGATAGAGCGCTGAGTCGTGGGAGGATCTCTGACGTGGCGCATCGAACAGGTCGTCTCTTCCGGCTCTGTCTTGTTTTCCCAAGACTCGGCTATCGTCATCAGGCCCACTGGCCTTGCGCGAGTGTGACCTGCTTACACATCTTGCTATTTATAACTAAACTGGAGCAGATCTTACGCTTTGTAGTTCCCCGCCGAGTGGTCAGACTTTCGTCAGCCGTTGTTACAACCGGTTTTTGTTGATTATTAGGGTGGTCTCGTCACTTTTGGTCTACCGAAAGTTCTTAATAATTTTGAAAATTAAAAATTACTTTGCATGATGACTTAGTCTCCTGTGGTGTATTGCATGTTACGTCGTGATCAATCGAAACGGGAACATCCTTTTGGTGACACCCTAATATGAGGGGTCACTTTCTGTGAGCCACAAAGACCTAGTTTCTCTCTTTACTGGGGATGGCCTGTTTGGAACTTTGCCTCCGCTGTTTGGTTGGAATCTTGTTTGCGTCAAGTTTGTTAAAGGCTGTTCACGATAAAGTGAGGACTTTAGAAATGCACTTTAGAAAAAAGCCACTGCCCCTGCATGCATATATTTTATTGAGCGCACTGAGTGACTTTCGCCCAGTAGAGTTGGTAACAATGGATAGAAAGTAGTTCCGTATTAGGTAACCATTTGTAATAACTTAAAATTATTTCTTTCGCTTTATGCATTTTTTTAATGCATCGAAGTGTAAAAATTAGTAGATTTGTAAGTATTTACTTTCTTAATAATTTCACAGTTTCATTTGACTGATGCATGAACAAAGTAGCGAGGCCCGTGGCAATGTAAATTTTACGTAAGACTGAGGAATACAAAACTGGTTTCCAAGTAGGTTTAAAGCAGGGCTTTAGAGTGCTCATTTTACCGTGAACAGCCTATAGCTAATAGAATATTTCCGGTAAGGTGCGGATATGGGAGATGCAAAGAAAAGTGGCCAACATCTAGTGGCGGATTTCTAAACCCGCGGAATGGCGATAAAGCCGGCCCCACACGATACTCATTCCCGTAGCAGTTTTCATACCTATTTTCTGCTAGCTTTTCCGCTCCCGTGTAGGCTACAATAAAGTTTCCTCCGGAGAGGTCTGGCTCCTGATATAACAGTTTTTGTACCCATGGGCATGCCAGAAACGATAATAGAACGTGCTATAGATTTCTGCTGTACCAACGCAGCTGGGACAAACAAGATTGCGGGCACCCGAGTAACAACCTCAAGCCTTATATGTCCGGTTACGAAAAGATTAGTTTCTGTAACTTGTTATGACCGTGGGAATAAATCGAAACGTTTACTGTTACACACCCGTACATTAAGTTTCATTTTGTACACAAATACAAACATAACTTATAAAATATGCGATAACTATGGCGTCTTGTCTTGTGTATATAACATTTTACAAGGCCGCTTTGTGTTTAGTATGTGTAACTCGGTGGTTTGGTGAGCCGGCTTGCACCGTGTAGTTAGGTTTTAGTCCAAATTTCCGTCGTGTAATCAAATATTTTTAGTTTTTTTTTATGAGGTACATTATTGCTGTTTATAAAAATGTTTATTTCTAGAATAGTTTCGTCTGAAAGCAATAATACGCAAGTAACGACACAATGCAACCGTCTGCCTGTGGTTGTTTGCTAATCAAGTCGATTGGTTTATAAAGTATAAAATTTGAGTTGTGTAAGCATGATTAATGTTGTCACACTTAAAGGCCTTATTTTTAGTATTGCGATGTTTTTGTTTTTCTTTGGCCTTCTAACCGTAGAAGCTTATTTAATTACAGACGGCAGAAGTTTATTTTTATGCTTGTTAAAGATACATTTTTTAATAGTTTAATAATTTGTTAATTGGTCTCCTAAATGTCAGTCGTACATAAATTTGACTACAGTAGCTTGTTTCTTTATACATAAGCAATGCGTTACTAACAATCTTCTTTCTTTTTTGGACGTACTACAAAGCACCTACAGATCATATATGATTTGATTGTATTTGTATACCTGCCAACTGCTGAAAGTCTGCCATTTGAGAGTTGTTTTTGCCTGTTATTTACAATGTTCTGTTACTACTTTAGGTAACCTGTGGGTATGAATTTATTCATTCAGTCATTCTTCTCTTCTGCTATAGAGACTGTTACACCTTCTGTTAGGCCCGTGGATATAACAGAAGGTAGCAAAAATTGGGTATCGTGTAGGGACGGGTTAAACAACTCGGGGTTACCTTCTACATGTTCAGCGGTGGAAGAGATTTTAACCTGAAACACAAGAACGAACTTTTAATCGCAAATAAAAAGAATTTCTCAATTTTCCGCCAGCTTGAAAGTGACTTCTTTAGGACAGCAGCTCGCCTAGCGGCAGAAATTTCCCCAATGCAAAACTCTCCCGTAAGATATTTGGTATTGTTCCTAGCCTGTTCCTAGTGTCGGTATCTGCTTTCGTGATGGTCTCGTCACTGCTCCGCCCAGCGCTGTTCAGATGACCACACATGCCCGGCACTAATGGTAATGCCGAGATGGCCTGGCCCGGAAGCTAGTTCGTGCAGTGGTCCACAAAGTCACGTTCTTCTAGAGACGCCAGTGAAGTCAGCGTTATCGCGGCCTGCATGCACTGAGTTTTTTCAATCAAACAAAATTTTTTTGGTGCAACCAAATTATTGGTTTGTATAAGTTCAATAAAATATGTTTTTACTGAAACAGTTATTTTTTTTTGTTCTTATTTGGTTGCCGCAAACTGTAAGATTTGTTTGGTGCAACTAAAGATTTGTTTGGATAAAAGTACATTAAACAGTTTGGGCCGATATAAAAACAAATTACAAGTTCGACCGAGCTTCGAAAGTACATCACATGCGCCCGAGCAATCTCAGCTAATTTGAAGTCTGTTGACGCCGAAGAGCTTCAAAATAATATATACTGCATATATTGGGCAACGTGTGCAAACAAATATTTAAAGTTTTACAGCTTTGTCAGTTTCTTTTGCATTGTTATATTAATGCGTTTATACGATTGTTAATCATCAATAAATGAACTAACAAACACGGCTACTATCCTAATTGTCACAAAAAAACTCTCGAGCTGTATTTTCGAACGAAGGCAGTCAAATGAGTGGCCAAACAAATATATACAGTTGATTCCACAACATATTTAGTTGCCAGTGAAATTTTTTTTTTGGCCCAACACAGTGATTTTGTTTGTTCAAACATATATTTAGTTAAGGCAACTAAATACATATTTGGCCCGATACAAACAAGTAGTAACAAACAAGATACGAGTAGATACAAACAAGTTCCTCCTCTGGGCACTGGTGACGTCGGTGCGGAGAGATTGCACACTCGAGGGAGGGAAAGGGCACGGGGGCGAAGCGGCCGCACGTGCTGATATTACTAACACACACTTCAAAATTAGCTATCACACTAATTAATGATTGGAAACTAGGAAAACACGCCTGAACGAGCTGCACAGACATGTGTGCTTGTGCTTAAACGGTGACGATAGACGACCGTGTAAGAAAACTCAGCTGGTTGCATTAAAAAAAAAAAAAAACTAATTCCTTTCATACATTATAAGTTTCTGTAAGTGTCGGTTCGTGCTTAAGATGCGCGTGCATTAATTTTCATTGCAATTTTTCCATGTGCGCGAGCGACAAATTTTTTTACTACTTGCCACGATATGTGCGCGAGTCTGCGACCGATGTTTTTCAGTGGGACCACTAGACAAAATGAGGCAGCCGTGGCGCAGTGGCTAGCGCGCTCGCTCCCACAAAGGCGAACCGGGTTCGATCCCCAGCGGGTTCGCTCCGGATTTTCGCATGTCGGAATCGTGCGGGACGATGCCGCTTGCCGGCGGGTTTTCTAGGGGCACTCCCGTTTCCCCCGCCATTACACTCCAGAGACGCTCCATCCTAGGGTCTCATTTCATGTCATATTCAGGGATGACGGGCACCTACGGGTCCCGGCTGGAAATCCCGTCACTCGGGGGGTGTCGCCTCGCTGTGGGTCCACCCCCTCCCACACGAATTTATTATTATATTAGACAGAATTGTGAATTTTCCGTGGTCATATGATTGACTACCACTTAAATTCTACTAGACCACGAGTGTCTGTAGTCGCATCGTCCAGGACTATTTTCAGTCGAGCAGGCCCGGCACGTTGCCGGAGTCGAGGGGTGGGGGTGGGGGATGTAGGCGGAGGTGAAGACGTGGCCCCTAATAAGAGGGACATAGGAGGAGCCGTAGTGGCCGCGAGTTACTGCGGCGGCGACAACGCGGCGTGACGCTCTGCTGTGGGGTGCTGTCGGGAGGGGGGGCGGGGGGGTGTGAGATTGTGTTTTATCCGCTCGCAGAGTTATCCCCGTGTTTACTGTCGCCCCGCTGTGTGTCGTGTTCGCGGCCGGGAATAGCGAGGACATTGGCAACGCCGTCTTCCTCTCGGCGCGCGGCTGCGGCGGTCACGTGGTGCGACGGAGGCGCCGTCTGGCCGGCGGCAATGTCGCACCACGTGAGACTGCTGCTTGCTACAGGCCGTCGCTCCTCGGACACAGGAACTACCACAGGAAAAAGGACTAAGGGGAGCCAGTAGGGCAAGCAGGAAAATTTGGCCAGGGCCTCACTACATAGAGCGCCTCAAATTTAGGACATGGACTTTAAATTTCAAAACAAACAGTGACAATATTTCAATCGGTGCAATGCCACTTCGTACTTCTTGTGTCCTTTTAGTAATATATTTATTCAAAATAGTCAAATTGCACATTATATTTATTTTATATATTTTTTTAGTGCGATGGTGGAAGTAGGGGGGGGGGGGGTGGATGAGGTCAAAATGAAAATGACCTCTGAAAGTGCATTTTCAGCCTTAATCTCCTTCACTCGCTTCGAAAATATCCGAACAGAGTGGTTTGGGCATGCCAGTTGCAGAATACCAGAAGTGGCGTCACTCCTAAAATTGCCAGGCAAGATCGCATGAAAGAAAAATGCAGTGAGAAAACCAGTTGAAGGATCTAGGAAGATGATGACGGAACTGGTGCACCGCGCGCAGGGCATCTGATAGCTCGGCTCGCGCCACGAAACTGTGAAAGTACGAAAAGCGGAAATTTGGATCGTGGAAGGTAAAAAAGCTGTCTACCGTTGTAAACCACAGTTGAGGTATGCATCTTCCGGCTCACCAGTTGCGTACTGATTTAATGCCAGTTCCAACGGTCGCCAAACTCTCATATCCTGCGCGCAGTGTCGATGAAGAGCTGATGTTGGTAGGTACGAGTAAAGTGGAGGGATTTGGGCGACTCTCAACATCAAGACCCATAACACGATTGAAAATGTGGTGTCCAATCGAGTATAAGACTACAATGCCGACATGTCGGTAGGTATCCCCCAAGCACGTGGCACAGAGGTAGAGGGCGGAGATTACCGGCCACTATCTGCCAAATACGGCGTGCTAGCACGCTCTTTGAAAAAGTTTTTATTGCACAGCGAACAGATAGTACATGAACATTGAACAGTTAAAAAAAACCAGCATTACATTGTGAGTACACTCTTCTGCACGAAATGTGAAAATGGAGGAAAAACTGAAACAAATGAGAAAACCATAAATGAAGGGCAGTCGGCGAAAACACCCAAAACTGGTGTTTTCTTGGCAAAAGAATGTCTTTGTCTAGATCTGTCGGTTTAAGCTATGATACCGAAGCACCAGTTTTGTTGTTACTTTAGTTTCTCACATCCTAATAAAAGTATTACCCGCTAAAGCAGACGGTCGTGGGATTCACGTGTCCCCGAGTCCCCGATATGCGCACGCGCGTGTTCACGCATGCACGCACACAAAATTTTTGTACGATGAATAATGCATAAAATGTGCCCCTTGTGAAACTTACGTGTGTCTTAATCTTGATTTTACTGTTTTACCTGCAACATCTTGCTAGTATACATGTGTGTGATTTTATATATATCTTGAAACGTTTAGTGAAACTGATGTCAGTTTACGTTAAATTGCTAATGCGCGTAGGTGGTTGTACACTGACGTTGGGAGCCGGTAGCAAAATTTCTAACTGACCGCAGACACACTAAATATAGGTCGTACGTACTCTGTGTTCGTAATCCCGCAGTACCTCATTGGTTCTCCACACACTCCTCATCAATTCAATTGTCACGAGGGTGTTTGGAGGGGGCGGCTGGGGCCACGGATTGAGCAATCTAAATGCGGTTCGTGCGGCGACTGTTCTCGGCGGCGGCATGTGGCACATTGCAGCGGGTCGCGCGGCCTGATTGGCCAATCGCAGCCGCCCACGGCGCGCCTTGTCATGTGCCAGCGAGGGGCAGGCGTCTCCTTTGGCACGGCGCCGCGCGCCCCGACGCCCGTTTTGGCCGCCGTCAGCTGCAGCGAAGCAAACCCCGATGGCTCTCTCGCCCCTTACCAAGCCCCATAGACAGTCTTCACTGTTGGGATCGGGGGGGGGGGGGGGGCGGACTTTTATCTCGCCCCGGCTACTGCCATTTCTTCCGAAAAGTTTAAATGATGAGCGAGATAATTCTTCTCATTTATATGAACGAATTTGACTTTTGTAAGTAAAGTAACGGGACGTTCATAAGATGTCGTCGCGGGAAGCCTAGCTTCACGGGCATGTGGTACTGTACTCATGAGCAGTTGAATGAGAAATACCTGCCTAGTAGCACGTAGCACCGCCTTTCGCCCTGATGGTGGTGATGCGTCGTGGCAAGTGTTCAAGGCATCGGAAGTAGTCGGGACTCGCGACACACATTGATCCATGGCCTCTACAGTCTCCCACAATGAATGGAGATCAGCCGGAGCAGAATCTAAAGCGCATATATCCCTCTGACAGCATCCCAGACATGTTCGATAGGATTGAGTATGGATGACCTTGGGGGTCAGGTAATCAACCCCGAGTTCGTGGAGTTTTCATCCAACCACTCGGTAAGAATTCGTGAGTAGTGGGTCAGCGTATTGTCAAGATGTAGCCTGCAAGCACATGATACGCCAGCAGGTTCCCTAATCGTTTGCCATTGAGGGACGATGGCATGTGTAACCACGGGATCTAATTAAATACCATATAAACAGTCTTCATACGAGTGCATATCCACCGCTCGCCTGGACTACCCTGCTAAGAGGGATCCATCGTCGCTTCGTGTTCTTGGCGACGCACTCTTCCCTGCTTTCGGCGTATACCAACATGTACTCGGACTTATCCATCCAGGCGACCTTTTCCCATGCTTAGTGGGACCATTGGTTGTTCCCATGCCCACGTTAATCGTTTATCGTTGAGCGTTATGATGTGCGATGAACAAAGCTACCTTAGTGGCGATGGTTGTTTCTTGTACCCCACAGCGAGGAGATGGTTCTGGATGGTAAGGCTGCTCACAGGTCGGTGTGGTCCGGTGGCGTTTATTCCATAGACGTAAGGTAAGCAATGCTTACCCTATACATGTTGGAAATGTTTGGCCCTTTATAGTTTTCGCCGTAACGTTAAACATATTTAATTCTGCGTTTCCCGTTTCCGATTCGAGAAATAGTTTTCTTAAATACCGTACTGTATACGCTTAGTGATGCTATCTAGTATTTATTTCCATAAACGGAGCGACTAGCGATGAATAGAACTTTCAAGTAACACGCCCGACCGCGTTCCTTCGGCAGGGTAAGCAGTCGTTACGTTTACGTCCCCCCAGGCCTACATTTTTCCTTGGAAAGTGAATGAAAGCGTTCCGGAAAACCGGATATTTCCTATAATTTGTAATATCTCTCAAAATAATATTCAGTTTAATTATTATTGCATTCATTTAGTTTCCATTTTATAACTAATGTTAAGTATTATAAAATGGTAAATACATGTGGAGGGTGAGTAAAGTCGGAAGTTGCGTTTGTTAGTGGAAATACTCGCTACATGCCACTGGTGTGGTCCAGCATTGAATTGGCGAGTAATATGCTGCTCTGTGGCCTGTCTTCATGCCGTAGCCAACCAAGCTAACCTGACAGCGACCCCCATCATCAATACGTAGTTCGCCACACCAGTTATTGATTGGAGGCGGTGGTTTCACCTGAATCCATGAACTCTTGGTACATTCTTGGCTCGGCGGTCCGTGGAAATCCCAATGCCTACAAGACTTCGGAAATTGTTCCACACTTCTGGCGTCAACGATACGGCCACGATAAAATGCGCAGAAATCTTGTTCCTTCCACATCCTGTGCTCTGTTAACGGTCGGTATAAGGTCTGACGACATCTCAGTATGCGCGGCTGGGCACTATTCCATTCGGCGAGGCGACTACAGCGCCATTTCGCCAACACGGAAGGTGTGTCTAATTCAAATGTTCATGAGAGTACATGCATGCAAAGCCATTTTACGTTGTTTCCAACTTTAAAGAAACATTCCTATAGCTTTCTCTGGCCGCTAAATACTTTTCAGCAGCTGTACCATTAAATTGTCTCAAACTGGTGACCATGCACTTTTTTGTTTATAGCTTATTACTTAGGGAAGAAAAGTGCCCTGTATTTCTTTTAACAGCGTTGCAATGCATGGGGCAGTGTTTCAAATTTTGCAGTTTTGATAAAATCTAAAAACTATGCATTGATCTATGTTTAAAAAAATGTTTAATAGAAAACTAGTTCAAACAATATAAGTACGGAGTTACTTTATTTTGGTGGTGACTGTCCTGACTACCGTGAAAAAAACTTATCCAGCGTGAACAGATGGGAAAGATATGATGAGCCTTTGTTTTAATAAAAGGAGGATAAAATAGTTTCAGGATTGAATGTTCGGCACAGCCAACTCATTTACTTTAAAACAGATTTATATTAGGGCATTTGACTCTGACTTTATAAAAATACTTCATGCAGTTAGCCGCAGTAAGTGTAGTGCAGGATATAATAAAACGAAAATGGTTTGCTCTCCTCCTGCGTCATATGAAGTTCTATGAGATACCGTTTAGTGAAAGATGAAATTTTTACAGCAGGATGCAACCAATCGGCATCCAATTGATACAGAACAAAAGTTAGCGGTATGCGTGAGGTGATATATTTGTGTAATTTTTTAAAGTGAAAGTACCTACAAGTTTTATTAATATGTTAAAATTCATACACGAGTTCCTTGTCTGTAAATATAGTAATAATAAAACAGATACAGAAACAGTAGTTTATTAAAAACTCGTAGGACATTAAAAAATTGAATAATTTGTTATTTTCTGTAGTTGAATTGACTCTTGTAGACTCCTAATCTCCTCTGCTTTTCCCTCTCTTTGTGGTTTTGTATAGCTTGAATTATAATTTCATTTACATCAACCTCTCTTCACAGCTGGTAGTTTGTCTTTCGCTTGAAAGTTCATTTTGCGAAATATTCAACACTGGTTTATTTTCAGGTAGTTTTTCTCGGTTTTGGTTGTATTTAGTCACCTCATTGTCATTTCCTTCAGCGTTTCCATCAAGATTTCGTGCTTGTGGAGTTCGGCACTGATCAGAGTTGTCTACTTGAGTCATGATCCATATTACCAGACCTAGGCGTACTGACAATGAACTGCTTTAAGAATTCCACCTGCTTCTCGCACTTCCACGGCTCTACCTTTGCAGCAGCAGAACAACTCCTCGTGCCCAGCCTACCCACAGCATCTTTGTGGCAGTTGCGTAGTTTTTGCCATTCGTTCTTTGCAGCTGCACCTGGAAACATTGTTACTTGAGGTTTCTTTAAAACAAATTGTTTCACTCTGAAACTTATTGCCTAAGTACGTAGTTTTTATTCTACATATATAAACACATTTCCTTATATGTTGTTTAGGTGCGTCGCTTCAGGAGGCTCCTACAAAAGCCTTCGATATAGCTGCAGAATAAGTGACCGAACTGTTTCCGACGTCGTTAATGAAGTTATGTGCCATTTGGAAACGCATGTAGCTTATCTATCTTCCAGAACTTACAGAAGACAAGTGGAAATGGATTACTGCGGAGTTCGAATCAGAGCGGTGTCTCTGTGCGCGCTCAGCCTTTACTCTTTGTGGGCGATTAAGTCGTTATCGTGTCCAAAAATTGGAATGTTTAAAGATAACTTTTCGCACGTGAAAATCTCATCTAATATAGATTATACCGTACTACCAAGACTACATTCCTTCGCATTACTAGGCTGAGAGAGAATTTAATAGACCGATTTCGAGAGAGATGTTCAAACATATAATGATGCATGTGCTAAAAATTTCCAGAAGGCCATTACCTTTTTTTTTTAGGGGGGGGGGGGAGGATAAAGTGAAGGGAACAGAGTATAAATATCACTCTAAAGTTAATTTGACTTTAGATGTTTAAAGGCTCTAAAATTGATTCCAGTAGGGAATAGAAAATTGTACCATATAAGAGACGAGTAAATTTAATTAGCAGATCTCTAAGCAGTTATCTCATTTTAAGGAAGACTGGAAAGAACTTGTTCTACGGATGCTTAAGACGAAATAACAAAGCGCTTCGTTAAGTACAAACCAATAAGAAATCCTTGAAGACCTTGGAAGAGATGAAAAGAAAAGAATGGAAGTCTAAAGGCCACATACCTAACCTATAAAGAGAGAATCTCAAATTTATCTTACTAATTCGTTTTTTATATTAGAATTAATTTTTTTTATATAGCGCCGGTTTCCTTCTTTCCGCACCCATTGCATATTTGGACAGATGACTGAGAGGCTCGTCTCGAATTGTATCTAATACACGCGAAGTTAAACAGGAAGTCCGCGTGAACTGTTTCAGTATATTCGCTAATTATCATTAGATCATAAGCGGCTTTCAAATTTTTAAATAATGGATTCAATAACTTTACATTATCCATTAAAAGTATAGAATCGCAAACTGATTAATTTCACGTCGTTCACATGCACAACTCTGGTGCAATTGTGTGAATTGCAAGAAATAATGTGAATAATGGACTCGCCTTCTAAATTGTGATAGTTATATCCCAGAACCACAGATATACTTACTTCGTCAGTTGTAACGAATACTTCGAATGAAACCGCTAGACCTTGGGATAAGTACTTGGATGATGAACGTCTCTCTGATTGCGTAGCAAAGGCCTTACGTTAGTCCTGGATGTAGTTCATCGAAATGTTTCCGTTACTGCCCTTTTGTTCCATCGAGCGAGGACGTTAATGTCGTAAACATAAGACAATAAATGTGAAAATAGTAACTTTATTCTAACATTTAAGTTTAAGGGCTCAAACAATCCGAGAAGTGTTCCGTGTTTGAGGCGTAGATGCGCGGGGACGGCAAGGGCGACAATGGCAAGAACATCGGACATCGCATCGCCACTACCGAACAATACGCCGAACTGGCGTTAGCCTTTATTAGTGCAGCATGTACCAAGGGGCAATTTTTTTTCAAAAGCTTCTACCTTCCCGCTATTCTTTTGTCAATAAGGCGGTAAATGAAGTCCTATGGTGTATTGACATCATTGGTGTGATGGAAAAGTTGTTCGATCTGGAAACTATCAGTTGTCAGAGTAAACTTGAAAGGCGACAGAGCCAGAAAGAAAGATGTGCCGCTTGGAGAGCTTGCAGACTGAAAGGCACAATCCTAGTGACTTGAAAACCACCGGGGAGTGTTACTTGGGCTATCTACAATCGTGGTAATAACCAAGTTGCAATTCATCCATCTGATCTTGGAACCTCTCTCATCTAAACCAGTTTTAAAAGCTGCTCATTACAGAGTTTGCTTGCAACGAAGTTATTACGGGTTCTATACCTGCGAATATCTTTACTTTGCTTATCTGTTTCGATGCTGCGTCTTAAGCCATCCACTAGTGCCCAAAAGGGGGGAGGGGGGAGGGGGGTGTTTCAGCCAGTAAAACTTATTTTCATATGCGAAGCATGGAGGTGTGGCCTCACCCCCACTGGCTCTGGCGATTCTTTTCTAATGGATATGGACTAAAATGTTTTAACTCTGTTGGTTGTTTTGTGGATCAACTTAGCGTAATTATGTAAGAACCCTGTGTGTCGTATAAGATCAATGTTTGCCAGTGTGTTGTGCTTCATATAGGAAGGCCAGGGAGAATCAGTACGATTTAAAGTGACTCGCTTTATGTTCTCTCAAAGTCGGCAGTGTCGTGGAAACTCGAGTTGACACTTACATAGTATGTTTCTTATTTTTTAATTACATGTTACCGTGTCTAAAATGTCTCTAAATTGGGCCACAAAGTCGGCGAGGGTGGGGTTAGTGTAGTAACACACAACCTATGGCCAGTGAAGGTTTCTCTGGTTCGCATGCCCCCTCGTACTAAATAATGCAGTCTGTCGGCACATGGTAAGATTTTCCTGCACCTAGTAATTAATAGTATATTTATGCGATGTTTGAGAAGTTTAGAGGCTTGCATGAAAGTATACTGTATTTTAGAATATAATTTTTAAACGAGGAATTATAAGCTGCGTGGCTGAAGTAATACACAAGGCCTCCCTGTATTTCAGGGTATTATAAATGATGCAAACCCGTGCTCTATAGCCCTGGCAACTATTATTATTGTAATACAATTGGTAAAAGTATGTATTATTAAATATATATCCGCATTGAAGGGCGAACCTTAAATAGTATAAAAGTTACTTTCGTCACGCCCGACAACAGGCCTAATATTCACTTTGATCACTTACATTTCTATGTTCTTTATTTTCAATTAGGATAACTGATGGTTGTAGTTTCAGTTGCAGAATATCTTTTTCACTTCAGTTGTTCAAAATGTGTGGCGTCGTCCTCAACTGTTGATAGCGTCGGAACGAGGCGGGAAAGAGATTGTGACCAACCTGGCATTAACTTCAGGCTCCGTTAAACATTTTTCTAGAATATGAAATACGTATGTTTAGGTTCCAGAATCTTTTATTTCAAGTCTTCGTTGTGAGTACTATCGCTACGCAGGCAAAATTTTTCTTACGCAGATTTTGTTACTTTGGAATATGCAATTTTTTTATCCAGCATGTATACATTTGAATTGACTGACCAGTGATGTTGCATTAACGTTTTTCTGCGAATAAATAAATACATGCATTTATAGATATATATTTGTTTGGTTGTGTACTAAAAAGTGGTGGTTCATTCAAACCTATGTAAGGCTTAAGAATGTGGCATAAATTTTACTGACTGCATTACACAGCATCGCGAAAATGTCTCCAAAATGAAGTCAATCTTTCTGGTGTGATGGCATAAAAATGTTGCTAACGACGCTACCTATTTTTTTAAAACTATGAACTGTCTTCATTTTCGTCAGTGTGGCAAGTCTGATTTAAGTTTATAGTTTTGTTGCCTTGCCCCACTCCTCAATTTAAGCTATTTAAGAGCATAATATACGCTCTGGAAGAAAGCTTAACAGTTGAGCGCCAGATGGAATTTACGGACTAGCTGTGGAAATGGTTGCTATTTTTAACTCGCGTGGATCCCAAATAACTCCCCCTCTCACCATGGAGTGTCGTGAAAATAGCTGAGCTATTTTAATGAAGCTTTGTGACATAATGCCACGCTTTGGAGGAAGTGGTAGGGGTAGCCCCATCCCGCTAGCTGCTTCTGCCAAATCCCTTCTTTCCAGCAAGTTTAGTGTCGCTTGTATGGCGCTGCGTGCTTCCGCGAGGGAGTTGCAAGACGCAGACAGAATAGAACTTCCGTGCTCGGAGGACTAGCAAAACCGCTCACACCGGGTGCTACTTATTGTGACATGACGCCTGAGGGGCGTATCTCGAGTTGTTCGAGAGGGATTGAGGTCTTAATAAAAATAAAAGAATACATTTTATTTTTAATTTTTTCACACAGATATTATTTACAGCATTAAATTATATGTATCCACTTTTACTCTTTTTTTATTTCATAGTGAGCGCAATATTTAATGTCCATTTCAACTCTAACTTCCTTCTTTATGTATCTGTTTGGTTAAATCTCAATCGACTCATACTCATCATTAAGACCCGTTCAGTCTATCTGTTGCCATCATTTTTAATGTCTTTTACTGACGCATCCAGTCCAATAGCCCAGCCTGCAGTCTTAAGCTAGTCACAATACCCCGACGAATCACACACGACATCCCCGACGCGACGAAATTGGAGAAGCAGACAATGTTAAGCAAGTTCACTGTGACGTCAGTCGTACCAAATCGCAGCCGTCGGGGCGCGCAAAAATGTAAATACAACATTAGAAAACAAACTTTCCCTACTGTAGAAAATAATAAACTAACTTGCCTCCAAAATAACTTTCGTGTTTGTTTCTAAATACCTTTTATCCATCGTAAAAAATTCAAATATTCTCAAAAGCAAAATAATCATTCACTTTATTGCGAGTTTTAAAAAGTAAATATTGGATTATATAAGGATAACTTGCCGTGTTTTAGAATTTTCCAACTGCCAACTAACTTACCTTTCGCGCAGATTTCGCCGGGGTATTGAGAGCACTGAAAATAATTTAATATGAATTTCCGTCGAGCCTTGACGTCATATCAGTCCGTCGTGACGTGTTAGTCGGGTTACTGTGACTCCTGCTTTACTCTTCACTGCTCTGATGATCGCAGTAGCAGATTTTACTCCCGCTGGTCACTTCTCTCGCCGCGCGCTTGCTCTTCTCGCTCGTCGTCTATCGCTGAAACACGCCCATTCAACAACTGCCGGTTCAGAGGCCCAACGCGCCTTTTATAGCAACTGGCCCTGGCCTGGAAGGTTCGCCGCACCCAGAGTGTAGCCGAGAGCAGCGAAGTCAGTAAACCAGAGTATTCTTCAGATGTCCCAAAGACACCCGATACCAAAGGTCGGGAGTGGTAAACCCCCCTTCTCCTCCCCCTTCCTTGATAAGCATAACAGTACGCTTTGTAAACATTCCTTTGTAAAAAAAAGCCACTGCGTCTCCAGTTGCAACTGGTAGCGCGCGGGCTTCAATAAATCATCTGCCTCGCACACTCGTAGCGGCCGCCTGTAACATTGTCAAGTTAATTTAATTTTTCTTTTTCTTTCTCTTTTTCTCTTAAAAAAATGCTAATGCGACCCGTGTCCACGTGGAGATATCTCCGGCGCTATAAATACACAGATTTTTTTTGTCACGCGCCAGTTTTAAGTCTTCTATAATTCTCCTTGATATTCTAGGAAATTTTGCTCCTGTATCCTCCTTCCAACTCCCCTTCTCCAAGAATCTTCTGACGGAACCGTGTTTTTAAGCTGCAGGCACAGTTATTTGTGATCATTGCACGGGCTAAAAAATTGTCAAGCTGTCGCACGTGTAGAGAGTTACTGAAACAAGCGTAGTAAATAAACAAGTTGAGCGCAGTGTTTGGATATTTTTGTCATTCTCCAATGACTGGAACTAGAAGACTGGTTGGATGAATTAGCACTGGTAGAAACTAGTTTCGGCTCTCTCTGATATGAGTGCAGAATGGTTAATTGTGGAGTATTTCTACTAGGAAAACGTTCACAGATAGCACCGACAGTAAAAATTAGCCTAGCTGTACTTATTTTTACCATCTCTAGAATCCAACGTGTGCAAAAAAGTAATAACTCGACCCATAGAGTTGTGGTCTGTGCCAAAACACATGTTTCTAGGCAGGGGTTGTAGATCTGGAAAAAGTAGCTTAATCCACTCGCATCCTTATCTTGTGTCGTTGAACTATCTGGAACCAGAGTTTCTAACCGTAAACGTCACTGGAATTTAAATTTTTTTGTTGTATTGTAATAGATGATACAAATGCATCGATACAAGTAGATGTTACGATACAAATACTAAGTATAAATGTATTGACAAATCCTATTGAAATATGACTTATATTTCATATAAATATGTAATATAGTGTGTGGGGAGCTGCAAAGAACACACACAAGGCCTTCTCGTTGGGATAGCCAATATAAAATCTCATACTATTTTCAAATAGATATGTGCTGTGTATGGTGTAGAATTTGCATACGTAACAATGGGACCCCACATATAGCACTTGAGTGACCAGGTTGCACAGCTGACTTACAATAAATCAGTGGGAAAGGATGTGATCTTACCTAGGCTGCCACTGTATAATTGCCCGGTGCAGTCCTGGGCCGGTAGGTGAACTAATTTATTACCATTATCACCCTCTAGAAACTAGAATTTGGCACGTACGCCATTTATGTACGTACGTCAAAATAAGGCAGACAATCGAAAACTCTAGTAAACACATATGTAAGACCCTGGGTAAGAAATAGGTTAACTTGACACAGTAGAGAAAACGACAAAACCGATACGCCCTTTGAATGTATTTCATTTATTTTACTTGTCATTTCCTTTTGTATTGTAATTGTTTAATAATTAAAATCTCTGTTGGCAATATGAGAAAAGCTATAAAGACAACACACTATCCTAACAACGCTAAAATTGGTCATGCCTAGCCTACTTGAACCCTTTTACTGTTACGTGACCTAGCTTGCCAGTCTGAATATACTGGTTTCAAAATCAAATTAATTAAACTTTTCTCTGTAGTAAATATTACTTTAAAACAAATTGTGTTCTCACTAAACAGTCTAGCTCTGGTAGAAACCACTTTTATCACAAGTTTGCAGTGGACTGGAAATTTACGTCATTATAAAAGTCAAGATACCGATGCTAACGGACAGAGCTGAATCAAACTGGAAATAAAATTAGTTCCAGATGAAAATGTTAGATCTTTTGGTAGGACTTATCTTTTAATCACCAAGCGGTTTGAAGGTAGGATGCTCTTGCAGGATTTAGCGTAGCAGGATTAAGGTGGTGGTACGTGGATCTCTGCTCTAGACGTACGTAGACGGCGTGTATAAACTATCTAGCTCCTGACCACTTAACCTCGCGAATGGGCGACCATTTACGCAAGCTCCATTGCTGGTTACAAGTTTACTTAAATTAGTTTTAGGGTGTGTAGACGTGTCCCTGAACCAACTTTTAAGTCCTGCCTCTCCGTCCACTTCAGACGGGAGGTCCTGCCCTACGTCTGACGTTGGAGGCTGCTAGCGAAGAGAGCGTTAGTCTCTGCAGGCTGACGCTAGCTTAAGGGGGCCTATAGCGCCAGCCAATCAACAATCAGGATTTAAACTTGCGGGCCAATGGGGATCAAAACTATTCAAATCATCCACGTGAACCACTGATAACGACCTAAATGAAGAAAAACCAAATAATACGTCATCTCGGAACTGAGATACAATAAAATAAAAAGTAAAAAGACTTGCAAAATTGAGGTCACATCAGAAATAAATATTAATTATATAAAAGTAAATACGCAATGAAAAATGAACTAGCCTATCAAAATTACACACAAATATTATTGCTGCAATACAGCTAAGTTTTAAAAATCCTACGTGTTGAGAAAAATAAAATTAATAAAAATATGATTTCAACTGCCTATGTAAATTTTATTTGTGACATGTGTGAAAAAAATATTACATTAACTCTTGCATGACAAAATGTGTAGTAATAAGAACAGGAAAAATAATATAAGTTAATTGTATGCATAAAAACCCCTATTTTCATGAGTGTTACACTATTCAGATTACGAAATGTTTTACCATCTGAATCAACTGAATTCACAAAATAAATAAATAAAGCCTGTCTTCTACGAGCTGGTTGAGCAAGCATGTGTTATATGTATTATCTTGCCCCCTTTTTATTTGTATACTGAAAAGAATAATACCAGCATTGTAAATATTCTGTGTACGCCTCTCTCGCAGTCTCCAAATTTATTTTACCAGAGACTGCGGCGATTGTCATGTTCTTGTGACTTAATAAAAACGCATATTACCATATTATGAACCAATAAACAAATTTTTTCGCGAATATTAAGCTCTCAGCACATTTCACGATGCGGTGGCAGAAATCGGCGACCAATAATGTAGCCGCTGGTGGCGTAGTTAAAATCGGATATCGTAGCTTTTTAAGTACAGAAATTGGTAACTTATGTTTTAGCAACGTGTGATAAACTTGACTTTCATAGACTGCTGCTCACACAAATTAACTGTTGCCAAGTAAGACTGTCACTTTAGCCGTGTTTTCGTTTGTATTATATCCCTAAGATTCTAGGCGCTACTGCGTTGGCATCAGTTTGTTGCAATATTTAGCAGTTTTTGGGATGAAAACTATGGGATTTATTGCGTAAAGACAGTAAGTGCAGAAAAATCTAAACTGTCGTAAAGCTCGATCATTGGAGGGGAAAAAAAAAAAAAAAAAAAAAAAAAAAAACCTATTCGCGTATCTAATCTGTGTGGTTAAGTGTCGTAATAAACGTACCATTTATATATGCATACAGGCATTAATATCATCACAGTTTCTGTAAAAAAGAAATCTCTTGGTTAGAGCATTCTCTTTGCTGAAGTTTGCAACAGTAGAAACACTAATGGCACCTGGTTTTCTCTCTGTGGCAGACAACACTTATTCGTCCACATTCACGAAGAACTGAGAATCGCTTGTTTGGTTATCTCTCAATTCCGAGAGAATTTTTCTACTAGTATAGTATCCACGTTCGCAAATAATTTTGACAATTTCTAATCTGCAGTATTCCAATAGCCTATCATGCTGTAAGTTTTGTTATTGAATTTTACATGGTGATTTGCAGACCTACATTAGTTTTTCATTTTGCAGATACACTTGATATGTAACAACTCCTGAATGAAAGCATTTTATTGCAGGTACTCCAGCTGAATTGATTATAATTTCCAGACCCAATTCGAAACATAATTATGTGCAAACTGAATTAGACGAATGTCATATCACACTATCTCTTCCCTTGCCCTTCCCCAATTCTTCTTATACTTGAATGAATGCTCTTGCATTTAGTGTATCAAGATATTTAGCTAGTTTGGTGTATTAACTTCATCAACTGCTACGCTGCTATCCAATCCAGTATTTCATACAAATAAAATAACTTAAAAAAAATTAAATGTTACCAAATCGCAATTTGAGAACACATGGTTCGGATTCCGTTAAAAGTTTGACAAAATGAGCGAGTCAATGAGCAAAATCTCCTGACATGTAAAGGTACTTGATATAGGCTGTCCATGGTAAAGTGAGCACTTTTGAGGCCTTTATTTTTTACTTTCCCCCGTTTTTTTAATTCTTTAACCCCCATTTGATATAAATATTGTCGTGTAAGTAATAAACAGTGTGCGTATTCCACCGCACTCTGAAGTTAACATATAAGGATAAAATAAAATGGATCTATTGAGTATTATTCCAAATGAGAGGGCTTTCAAAAGTGCTCACTTTACAGAAATTTGAGCACAGGCTATTCACGGTAAACTGTGCGCCTGCGGCGTGGCGTGTCTTTCTTGTCGGAGGATGTTTTTACAAAAGTGCTAGTGTCGACTTGACAGTCAGATTTACTAATAATTCCTCCTCCCCACGCCCCCGTACGTCTTAATGTTCTTGGCGGTCTGTGATCACAAGTGGACTCGGCCCAGGGTTCCCGGGCGGTGATTTGTCGAGCCCTCCTTGCCACACTACCCCCCCCCCCCCCCCCTCTATCTTCTCTCTGCTCCTCGGCGACATACTCGGAATTCCTCATCTCGCGGTGTGTGGTGCTGGAACGTGAGCGAGCGCTAGTAGTTGTTCAGTCTTCCCCGCGCGCTAGTCGAGGGTGTGTCGAGTGCAGTGCGCATGCGCGTCGCATGCCGCGAGTGGCGCGTACTTAGCGTTGATAGTGGGACGTCGGGGCGAGGACCCAGTGTGTACGTGTGTGTGTGTATGTGTGCGTGTGTCCTTGCGTCCTTCCTCAACGCCTCTTGCCCGGGGCTGAAGGTACAAGAAGAGTACAGCAAACTGTGTGAAAGCTGGTTCACGATAAACTGAGCACTTTTGATAGCCCTGCTTAGGATTTATTTGTGTGCGTATTGTGTGTATTCTCACCTCGTGTAAAATTAGCATTGTCGCGAACCTAATCACTTTAGTCATGCGTCGGCCAAGCAAAACTTTAAAATTATTAAGGAAGTAAATATTTTACAATCTGCTAAGTTTTACACGTATTGCGCATTAAAGCACCTGAAAGCAAAATTAATCGTTTCAGTATTTAAAAGTATTTAACCCAACACTCTTAATTCAGCGTTAAGACGTGGAACTGCTTTCCCCTCCGTCGTTACCAACTTACTGAGCGCGTGCTGGTCGGTGTGCCCGTTAAAACATACGCAGGTGGGGGTAGTGACATTTTTCCAAGGTTGGTTTCGAAAGTGCTCATTTTACCGTCAACATTCTAAAACATGCAGAACTCGTCACATACTATCATAATTGTTGGGAAAGTAAGACGCATTTTTGCATATAAAAGTGAGCGAGTGGCGAGATTTGGGAGGCTCTTATAACATCGAGGTCTTCAGAACCGATGGAGCGAGGTGAGTATGGAGCAGCGCCGGAACGAAAAAGCGGGGGAAACAGGATATCCCCGAGAAAATCCGCCGACTAGCGGCACGATTCCCACACGTGAAAATCTTTGAGCCACCCCACCGGGAAGCAAACATTGTTCGTCTTGGCAGGAGGAGAGTATTCTAATCACTACACCACCGCGGCCTCCATATAAAAAGAGAACGCACGTATTTTGGAACTCTGTAAAATAATTTCCTGGTATTTAATATTTTAATGTTTTCAAAATAATCTAATGTGTATTTCAGTCAAAATTTAAGCGTGTTTATATCAAATTCTTTAAAGGGCACCTTTATAAATCAATGAAGCAAGACAGCCACAATTTCTGTTTGTAATAAAAACAGTAGTGTGCAGACTTTGAAATTAATGTAAAAAAAAAACTAATTATTAAAGCACTTAATAATTTTTATAATTAAAATAAATTTAACACACAAATATTCTTTTTTAATTTAGTACCAGTATTTTTTCATTCAATCGCAGTAATTATGATTACCCTACTTGACTGTTTTCTTGCAAATTGAGCTTTCTAAATCATCTATAATGGGAACGCGCTTAAAATTTTATTTTAAGGACGCTCTTTTTTTTTTTCTTTCAATTTTTAAACTATTCCAATAAAACATTGTTTGATTTAAAAAAATTCATTTTTATATGCAATAAAAATCTTACTTTCTGACAATTTTAGTCGAACGTGTACTACTTTAAAATTAGTTCTGCATGTTGTCGATTGCAGCACTCCACTGACAGCCACTCTGATATCTAACATTTAAAACGTCGTAGGGAACTCAATATTAGTTGTAGTCGTTGCTGTAAGATAAGATGCATTCCTTCGCACCAAACTATTGGAATTGCAAAATAAGAATAACGCGCACATGGAGGATTGGACGTACCTTCCTTTGTGCATTTCAAATCATAAATAGTAGGAGCTAATTAAAGGACTACGGTGAATTGGTTTCCATCTTGAATTGCAGCATTTTCGCCACGACTTTGATTTAATAAAGTGTGCATATTTCTGTTGGTAAAACACATCTTGGTAAATTTTTTTAACGATAGCGTAGCTCCAATAATGGTCATCAGTTGTAATTAAGCATCCCATTCAGTCACAAATGAGTCAAGAAACAGGGCAAGATACGATTAACGACTTGCCGCCATTTATAGGCCAGATGGGCTACCGTAATACAACTTCTTGCTTGATGGGCGACAGTTTCAGGTTCTGGTGCGCCCTGTCAAGGATTCGCAAACAAAGCTCCCAACTGAGAATACCGATCGAAGAGCAGAAGGCGCGATTAACTCGTCTGCATTTGCTTAACGTTACTCTACTTTTACCGGAGTCTATCTCTGTAGGAGCCTGTGTCCCAGGAGGCGACGAGGTCAATCTTGACGCGCGTTTCAGTAATCTTGCTCTAACTACTCCACAAACAGTTCCTGTGCAGCTACGAACGAACTTGTGTGTGTCGTAGGTCCCGTATGTGATAACCCATTCCCCACATTTTTAAAAAAAATAAAGTTAGCGTTATTTGTATTATGTTGCCAAGTTCGTTTACAGGAATAATAAAGCTTTAAACACTTTAAAATAAATTCTTAGAACTAACTGCGGCCGGCGCGCGGCGGCTGAGACTGCTATAAGATACCTTGGTTGCCAACTCTCACGGAAGACAAACTATTCAAGTTGTCTCCTATGCGTATAAAATCTTTAAACCGGACAACTTCAGTAAACGCCACCCTCTTGTAATTAAAAGTAAGAGTTAAAAGCGTACTACAGGTTGTGTTGCTCCGTATTTACGGTGGTTTTGGCTTGTGATTAGTTCTAGCAATAGGTTTAAATATAGGTGGAGTAGTAGTTTGAGGTATAATTAGAGTTAAGATTAGTGTTTTATGTGGTAATTAGTTATAAGGAGGGAGTAGTGTCCGATTGTGTGCACGAGGCCAAGGCCTTTGTTATTGTACGAGTGTAAAGGGTGTACGGTGTAAGCTAGGCTAGTTAAGAAAGTGTGTGTATACGTAGGTATTTGATGTATTTTATAAGGGAAAGTAGTTTGTTTTAAGTTAAATTATTTTCTAAAAAGAGAGGGTAAAAAAAATGGTAGGAAGGTGTAAGTGTAGGGGCTGTGGTAAGGCGTGGAGAAGGTTAGATAGTGGTGTGCAGTGTGACCAGTGTGGCGGCTGGTACCATGTTGGCTGTATAGCGATCAGGGAGGAGGAACTGGAATCACTACAGGAACATGAGTGGAAGTGTGAGGGATGTGTTGAGGGAAAGGGTTTAGTGGCAGTGATAGAGAAGGAAACCCAAATAAGTGGAGGTGGAAACTGGATTTGGGATATGCTGAGGGGAAGCTTTGTAGAAGGTGTGCCAGTGCCAATGGAAGTGGTTGATGAGAGGTGGAAAGGTGAGACGGTAGATTTGATGAGCAGGAAAGAGAGGGAAATGATCCATAGGATTGAAAGGATGGAGGAAAAGGTCAGGAATGAGATGGGTAAGAGTAGAGTAGAAATGAGGGTGGATAAGTCAGAGGAGGAGTTGGAATATTAAAGGGAGTGCTAAGGAAAATGAAAGCCAGTCCACAGGAGGAAAAGCCGAGTAGAGGAAGAGTTAGTCAGAATGCAAGTAGGGCTGCAGGAGGAAAGGCAGAGGAGGAGGGAGGCAGAGATAGAGGAGGTAAGATTAAGGAGGAGGATAGATGAGTTGGAGGCAGTAGAAAGGGATAAGGCAATAGGAGACAAAATAGTGATAGTAGTAGGCAGGAAGCAATCAGGAATAGAGGAACGGGAAACGGAAAGCAGGGAACAGGCAGTGGTAGAAGGCAGGAAGCAGTATGCTTATGCTTGCAAGTGTGCGATTAGCAAAGACTAGCAAGCAGGAGAAAGTGGACAGTTCAAGGCCAGAGGGGAGAGAGGAGGGCTGGCCAAAGGGAGAGAAACAAGGGTGCTGCAGGAGGCCGGAGACAAGTAGGCAGGTGGGTGGAAGAGCCACAAAGCAGGAACAGGTTGTAGGAAGGGAGCCAGAGGTAGTTTTTCTAGGCAGCTCTATTGTAAAGGGGGTTGAGCTGAGGAATATCAGGAAGGAAACTACATATAAAGCAGCGAAGGGGGGGGGGGAATACCAGGGATTCGGAGGAAAGGGTTAGTGGTATTGGAGATAGCAGGGTGGCAAAGGTTGTTCTCATTCTTGTAGGGGGAAATGACCTGGCTCATAGGGAGGTGGGGCAGGAGGTAGGGTAGGACCTCAGGGAATTGCTGAGGAAAGTGCAGGAGAAGTTTCCTGGAGCTAGGGCAGTAGTCAGTGGCGTGCTGGTTAGGAAAGAAGTATTCTATAGGAAGGCAGTGGCTGTGAGTGCGGTATATGAGGGGGTGTGTAGGGATTTGGGGGCTACATTTATAGATAGTAGGAAATGGGTAGGCTGGGAAAGTGTAGGGAGGGACCAGGTTCGCCTGCTAGGTAGAGAAGTAGCTGGCTGCATGGAGAGGGTCAGGGCAGAGCAGCAGTTGTTGAAATAGCAACCAGATAGAAGCAAGGAAACGGAAGGGGAGAGAAATGGAGAGGATAGCAATGATGAGGCCGCAGGGCTGGAGAAAGGAGGTAAGCAATGTAGGATGGTAAAGCAGAGTACTAGTATAAAGATAATGGTGGTGAACTGTAGGAGTGTGTACAACAAGCTGGAGGGCTTCTGGGGAAAGGTTGAAGGATATGGGTCGGATATGGTGGTAGCTGTGTAGACTTGGTTGACTGAGGAAGTACTGGACATAGTGTAGGCAGGATAAGTTCACCATCTTCAGAAGAGACGGAGATGGGAGAGTAGGAGGAATAAGTGTGTGTAAGGAAAGGGCTAAAAGGGGTGGTAGAATGGGTTAGTGAGGATGTCGAGGTAATAGAAATTAAATTGAGTCTTAGTAGCAATAGGAGTATTACTTTACTGGCAGCGTATAGACCACCAGGACAGGGATGGCAGGCAATTGAGATGACCAAGGAGAGGGTTGATGGACTAAAGGACAGACAGTAGGTTGTTGTAGCAGGGGATTTGAATATGCCAGGGGTGAAATGGGTAGAGGGGGCAGAAGGAATGGGTAGCATGATGCAGAGAATGACAGCACAGTTAGTCAACAGAGGATTAGTCCAGGTAGTAGAAACACCTACGAGATGGAATGAGGAGGGTGTTGGATCAGTGCTGGATGTGGTGTTGGTCAGACCTAGGAATGCTGTAGTTGGTGTAATAGTATTGGATGGTATAAGCGACCATCATATCCCGGTTGTGGAAATTGGGATTGGCAGGATGAGGGAAGTGCAAATGGCAGAAAGGTTGGTGTGGCAGTATGGGAGAGGAGACAAAGGGCAGAAATATTCCTGACAGACAGGTTTAAAAAATGGCATATGGAGGAGGGTGTAGAGGGGTTGTGGAGGGAGTTTAGAGGATTAATGGATGTTATGTTAGAGAGATTTGTGCCAATGAAAAAGTTACGGACTGGGGGAGATCCGCCATATTATGGACAGGAGATTGTGAAAATGAAGAAGTGCAGAAAATTACATGCCAAGTGGAGAATTGAAGGGATGATAAGATCTAAAAAAATGATGAAACAAATCGGTAGGGAGCTTGAAAGAAAGATCAAACACGCAAAGAATGACTTTCTGGTGAACGTGATGGAAGGAAAAGGCAAGGAATGGGGGAAATTGTTTAGGTATGTTAAGGGGAGGAGAGGAAGGGATCCCTCTGCTAACAGGAAGGGATGGTAGGCATGCGACAAATGACCAAGAAAAATCGGAGATGCTGCAAGGACAGTACTTGTCAGTGTTTGAGGCAAGGGAGGGTTGGAATAGGGGGGCAAACAGGGTTCGGGGGGTGTTTAGCGAGATTAAGACGAGGTAGTGGGAGATAGAATAGGTAATTAGGGGTTTGGAGAGCAGTAAGGCAGTGAGTCCAGTTGGGATAGGAAACTCAGCACTAAAGTTTGGTGGCAGGGAGTTGGTGAAATATTTAGAAGTGCTGTTTAAAAAGTCCTTAGGAGAGGGTAAGTTACCACAAGATTGGAAGGATGCTATGGTGGTACCTATACACAAGCAGGGAGATGATAGGGGTATACCTGGCAGCTACAGACTGGTGAGGCTCGCATCAAGTACAGGAAAAGTAATGGAGAGGCTGGTGGTGCAGTATGTGGTGAGGGTTATGAACAATAGGAATTGGTTAGAGGAGTTCCAGCATGGTTTCAGGAGGGGATACTCATGTGAGACTCAGCTGGCTGGGTTATTAGAGGATCTGGTGCAGGAAGTTGATGAGGGGAAGCAGGTGGATGCCTGCTTCATAGATTTTGAGAAGGCATTTGATAAAGTGCCCCATGGGACATTGATGAGGAAAGTGGAGGTGCTGATACTGGACAGGACGGTCATGGAATGGATAGGGGACTTCCTCAGGGGGCGAAGGCAGAGGGTGAAAGTGGGGGAGGCAATATCAGAGGAAGAGGAGTTTACGTCAGGGGTACCACAGGGAAGCGTGTTGGGTCCTTTGTTATTTACCATAATGGTAAATGACATGGGTTTGGCGATAAGGGAAAAAATCAGATTGTTTGCAGACGATTGTGTTCTATATGCTGAGGCGGGAGAGGAGGGCGGAAATTTGCAGGCGGACATTGATAAGATATGGCTGTGGACCAGAAAAACTAAAATGGAGATAAATGTAAGAAAAACTAAGGTAGTGAGGTTCACAAGGAAGAAGATAAGCAGGTACATGTACAGATGGGAGGGACAAGATATAGAAGAAACAGCAGAATGTAAGTATCTAGGGATTGTACTGCAGGGAGACCTGAGGTGGAAAAAACAGGTTAAGAGGGTGGTTGCAAAGGGAAGAAGGGTTCTGGGTATGCTGGGAAGGGTGCTGAATGGAGTCAGCTGTGAGGTGAAGGAGAAGGTGTATGGCGCAATGGTACGGCCAATGTTAAAATACGCTGCAGCAGTATGGGACCCGGAGGTGGAGGTGCGAGAACTGGAAAAGGTGCAGAGAAAGGCAGCAAGATGGGCGAAGGGGTATGTGGAGAAGGCAGGGGCAAGATGGTGAGGAAGAAGGGAACTATAGGCCATCAGTGATGAAAGAAATGGGGTGGAGCTTATTGAGGAACAGGAGGAAAGTTGAAGGGTTAGTCAGGATGTACAGGGTGGTGAAGAGGTAGGATGGGGAGGGCTACACTGCAAGCTAAGTAAGGGGGTGTTTAGAGGAAGAGGAAACAACAGTGAGAAGCTTCAGAGGGTGTGGAGGAGTACGGAGCGGGGTAGGCAGTCCATGCTTGTGAAGTCTGTGAGGGAGTGGAATGTGTTGAGGGAGGAATTGGTATCTGTGAGGGGGGGGTTGGAAAGTTTAGGAAGGGAGTGGAAAAGGAGTTGGTTGGGTGAAGGAGAGGTGAGAGAGCTCGCCACCGGGCGGTAGCCTAATTGCGAGTGTATTTATTTATGACAGAAACCACATCTACTGTCGTTACCATAACCATAAACAGTACCCAAGGTATAACCTCCCATCTGGCTTGTTCGGCACTTAACCGCGATTACCTGTAGTGGTGTGTTGATGAAACTAGCGTAGATTTCAAATAAGGAACCTGTCGCCTCGAACTCCCTATTATCACTGGAGACACGCATTCTCTTGAGAAATAGATAACTCCCCCAGACATAGCCGTGTGTTGGAAAAACATAATTGGGGGGGGGGGGGGAGACTGCACAACAGTTACTAAGGAATAGGTGCATAATGTTGTCGTTCACAACTTCCGATTCTCTTTGTGCGCAACATGGTAATTTAAAAACTGTAATAATCAACATTACTTACCGTATCTCCGTGTAAAATAAACCTCTAAATTATTTTGCGGACAAATGAGAATAACAGTTTGTCTGTTATATGCACCCTTTATTGTTAAAAAGTAGGAAAGAGAATGGCAACTCTTATGGCAGTAAATCAATGTATTGATGATTAAACATGTATAGCTTATTTGGTTAAACTCAATCACACAGTCACTGTGTTCAAGACAGACACCGAAAAGTAGCGAACGTTTTCAGAGGAACTGACTATGAAGAAAGGAATGCCCTGAAGAAATTTACGCTCGTAATTGATTTGTGTGAAACAGATATTCGAGCCGACCCAGATATTTATTGAAATCGCTGTTCCGAGAGGTGGAAGTATAGTCACGTGTGTGCTGAAATAGCTCCCAAAGATCTCCTATAGTTAGATAAAATGTAGTGGTCTATGCGGGCAGGCGCGTGGTCTAAATCCTCCTTGACTAAAAGTGTTTGTCCTCTCCAGATTCATTCACTGCTTAGAGGCAAGTTGGTTTACTTTAGCGTCAAGTTGACTAGCTGAGTCGCTGTTCCGAGAAGGGAGCCACTTGATTTAGTGGTGATATGTAGTGCCAATGGAGCAACAGGGAGTAAAAATAAGAGTCCCAAGCTTTGTCACCGTTTACATAAACAGTTTACTCCCTAGTGTAAGCAATCACACCCCCTCGTCTGTATATAGGCCGCGTGTTTATACTTCGCCAGCCCCACCCACTTGAGCGATGCGAAAGGGTTAGAACTGTCGCCCACAAGTACAGAACAATAATATTGACATTTTCTTTTGCCATTCTCCTTTCATATGCTTGCCACGTCAACCGGTGCTTTAACGTAGTGTGCTGGGGAGTGAAGTGGAATATTTGTCGGTAGTGAAGGAAATAAATAACGCGGTGAAATGTACTCAAAACTCGGCCAGCTTGAATCAAACTGGCGACCTCCCGAATGGGGGATTTTATTTTGTTACCGGTTCACTCGTATTGTAGAACCATTTCAAAGGTATAGGTTTTAGCTGTAACTATGCATATTATACTATTTTTTTCTTTACTCATAAGTTATACACTTTTACATTTTTCGCAAAAATGTAGAATATAAATCGGGAAGTCCTTCAGCCGTAAAATACAGCCACTAATGGCAGGATGGTTGCTATACTTGCATAAAAGTTAAGGTAGATAGAACTATGGGATTGGTTGGTATCTTTTCGGTAGACCTTCTTGCACACTGCAGATAATTTTAAAATATTCGTCAAACAAACCACAACGAAAATACTTCTTACACTAGTCTTATATTTTGTCAAATGTCAGCCACAAATGAAGTTACGGGCGATTTTGTCATTACGGTGTCCAGGAAATCTCAGGCCTTCTGTGGCTTGCTAACCTTATAGCCTGGCTCTACTTTTAAGTACTAATTTCACCACTGTTAAATATAAAGCAGGTATCTGTATTTAATATATACATTCGGAAAGTGGCTTTCTGGAATATGAGGTGTTAGAACATTATCCTCCTCCCCCCTCACCCGAAAACTTCCGTAGATGTGTTTTGCTAAAATGATCGAAGCTGTCAGACATGCGTCCTTTCTAAACTGACTGATACGTGTGAAAACCATACACCAAAGATGAGGTAGACTGTGTGTGCAGCCAGCGAGATCTGCCTGTGTCCGAACATTGAACTGCTTTTCTGCCAATAAGACTAATAAACGACGTGGTTTGGATTTGAGGTTAGAACACTGTTTAGTAAAAAAGTGCTTTGAGAATTGTATTTCCCCTAACCAATTTGTAATGCAGTTTGATTTAATTCAAATGGGGGTGAAAGTATTTTATTCATATAAAACACGTTCGCCACTGTTGACCATGCGACTGATTTTGACAGTTGTGCATGATAGGGGTAGGTCAATGTTGGGTACATGCGTAGAATACGAATAAGCGGTCTACCTCGTCTTTAGTCTGTGTGCGCTTGGCGTCTAACCACGTGAGACTGAGGAGTGAATGTGAGTTACCGTCGCCGGGGTTCTCCTGTCCAGCACGACGCGAGTGTCAGTTGCGTGTGGTCAGTGCGGGCTGTGGTCACGTGACTCTCGGCACAGGCCATGGCTCCAGGGGGCTGCACCTGCATCACTCCGGTACCCATGAAGATGCCCATAGACCTATCCAGCCAGTCGGACATCATCAAAGTAAGTCTTACCATTCAGCTGCGTTCTCACAACTACATACACACAAAAATTTAGCTTGCTTTAGGAATTTCTTAATGACGCCGTGTACCAAAAACAAATTACTGTATAATTGTACCAAACATTGTTTAACTTGTATGCATTTTTTGTGTGTGACGCCATTTCCCTCTAATATATAAAAAAAATTTTACATTATATATTTTTCAATAATTTGATGTCAAATTCAAATGTTTCGTTTTTTTCTGCTGCCATAGTAATATATACCATAGTAAGTTGTACAAATGAAGAATTTGCAACATATACTAATGCCTTGAGCTACCGCTTGACATATATATGTAATCACGAAATAACAGTTGATGCATAAAAAAAACGTAGCTTGCATAAGTTTTATGATAAATCTTTGATTTTAATATGTATGCTTTGTTCTTTGGTGATTAGGCTACATGCCACGCAGTAGTGTACAAATGAAAAAGTTTACAACCTAAACTAATGTCGTACAACACAGTATTTTTTATTATGACCACAGAAAAAAGAAAAGAAAATAAATTGGATTTCACTTCAAATAATTCAAAAATTATAAATTCTAAAATTTTTTGCTAAAGGAAAATGGTGTCGCATACAATGCGTAAAAGCTGAACAATGTTTGATACAAATATAAAATAAGGGTGTTTGATACCAAAAAATTAACTAACTCTACTTTGATTTGTTTATACTTTTCACGTGCGTATTAAATCATCCCAATTTCTCCCTTCTCTTGTACCTCGACTATGTCCAGTAATGTATTTGTCGCTCTCTGTAACAGTCCTTAATTGTTGATCCGTTACTATAACTCTGTAATATTCCCCCATACTTCATCCTCGCATGCCCATGAGACCAATTATGAGATCGTGATGTCCTCCAGCATGTTCCCAGACTACATGTTTGTCCATACTCGATCGATAGGTTGTCCTTGGAGATGTATTGCACCCATTCCCATACTGATATGGTTTTAAGCTTGAAAATCGCGTAGTCCAACTTCTATAACAAGCACGGTTACTATCCTCATTGTCACAAAAATACAAACAAACTCTCGAGCTGTATTTTCAAACGAGTGGCCAAACAAATATATACAGTTGGGTGAACAAAATATTTACTTGACAGTGTGATTTTTTTGGCCCAACAGAGATTTTGTTTATTCAAAGATATTTTGTTAGGCGGACAAAAGTAATTCTGTTGCTTTTTAAATTTTGTATGCTCAAAAATATATTTTGTTGCGACAACTAAATATAATTATATTTGGCCCTATACAAACAAATATTTAGTTAGATTTTTCTCTCATTGTAGAAGAGAGCTTATTCCGAAGGCCCTGCACACCGAACTGGGAGAGTAATATGGGACGAGTCGCTGCGAAAGAAGTGAGAGCGAGGCAAAAAGACGGACGACATTGGGAAAAAAAAAATTCCCTGTCCCTGACTGTGTATTTTAACGGTCGCGCTGATTGGCGCGCTCCCAGTAAAGTTGGCAGCAGTGCAGGAGAGTAGTTCCGTGGCCTCATTTCGTCTTTAGGGCTGTATACATTACAAAAACTTGCACAGTAAGAAGTAGCAGTACAAATTTTTCTAACGCATTGGCTCTAACCTAGAGGAGTCTATTGCTTACTGCAGTGTAAATATTTTTGAAGGCTAAAGTCTCGCCAATCGCCGAAAAGCGTTCATTTAAATATTTTAAATTATTATTTCAAATGATGCACTTAATATTTATTTATAAAGAAGTCATTAGTAAAACAACTGCCGGTGACAAAAATACTAATAAATTAATGTTTCTATTTGGATGGATTTTTTTTCGATCGAGCTTAAGAAGTAATATAGTTTGTGTCTGTTGAATTTTCGAAGTCTAGCGCTTACTGCTTAATACTTGATGCCAAAGTTAGTATACAACTTCAAGGACTATGGAAAAGTCTTGCATTGTGCGAATTCCCGAAACATACAACTAACAAAATCCGAAATACTGTATGTGTTGTCATGTAGTTAAATTCAGTGGTAAGATATTTTTATAGTAGCAACTATCTACAGCAATAGTTTCCGTATTGATTTTCTACTTCGGAAGTTCACACACACGGGACCTTTTCATTGCCCTTTAAAATGCGATTTTTAAATCGGTGAACACGTGGAAGTATTGTCATTTCTATTTTTTTTTTTAATTCACAAGAGAGTAATAACTGGTATGCTATTGTATTTACATTCCTCGCAGTTTCACGTGACTTGCAAATTAATGTAATGATAGGGTACACGTCAATGTTAAATCGTGCTTGTGGCGAAAGGGTACAAAATAGATTATTAAAACTAGATATTGAGCAGCGTTTTCAAACGTCTCTTGCAACAGTCAGCAGCTTACGGCTACTGCTGTTGGTATCCTTGGACATATCTGCAAGCTGTTATGTGTCTGCCGCTGAGCTGAGATCACGCGAGAGCAGCTACAGAGTTTACGTGGGGAATAAATGTCGAACATTACTTCAAAGTGCATAAATTCGAGAAATAACTGTTTTTATTCAATGCAACTTTCTCAAATTTTATTATTTGTGTAAAATATAAATTTCAATGTAAATATAAATGTTCGGCCAGATTTATTAATGCACCCAGGATTCCAAAAAAAAAAAAAAAAAAAAAAAAAAAAAAAAAATGTATCACGTAGAATACTTGTTTGAAATGGTTATTTTTAAAATCAATGCAATGGCGAGGAATTTCTTTGACAATCATTATGGTGGCTGCAGGCTTCGTAGGCAAGTGTTGTTAAGGTGTTCTTCACCTAGAAGCATGGAGTTAAGAGATTTGAACGGCTCTTAACACAGGTGTCTTAAATTACGCGAGAGTATAAGCTGTTCTAGATAGTGAGCAATTTTGAGACCCTAGTTATTTTTATTCAAACCAGCTATTTTTTTTATCCTTCCACCAGATTTAAAAAAATAATAGTACCATGTAGGCAATACTGTGTGTGTATGTGTGTATATATATATATATATATATAATATATATATATATAAAGGCTAATATTCAAAATGAGAGGGCTTCGAAACGTCCTGTCTTTACTATAGATAAATTGCGTTAAAATGTGCGATAGTCTTCGGCATAGCTTGAAATAGTATTTAGTCCGAAGGTTGGCGGTACGGGGCAGCTTTGAAGTTGTGACAGTTATAAGTTTCGTGTCGTCGAGTATCATTGACACCGTTGGTTGGAGTCAACCTAGCGTCACCAGCGATCGATCCCTGAATGGGTCAAGGCGAGCCGTGTGCTCTTCTTCTTTACGACGTATTTCTGTCGCCGTAGCAGGGACTGTCATACCACCGGCCTTTCCTGCTATTTCAGTCTCTCTCTCGCCGACTGCGTAGTTCATTACTTGGCCGCCAGGGCGTCGTCTCGTCACTCGTCGCGAGGTGCTAGCCCTGTGATTGGCTGTCCGCGAGGGTGGCACGTGTTTGTTTAGAAGGTGGCGAGGAGAAGGGGGGGGGGGGGGGGGGAGGGTTGTTGGCTCGCAGTTCGGGACGCCTCGTTAAAAACCCGTGATACCCTCTTTTAAAACGTTTTTTTATAGCTCGCGCTGGCGTGATATCTTACGACGACGGCCGAGTTTCATCATAGATTTTTTTAATGAGCGTGTCATGGATTCGATTCTTGAAGTTGAGTACTGCGGAGGTGCTATAGTCCATTCCCTCCCGAGTAGGGTTACCAGACACTGAGGATAAAAAAGGACATTCACCTCACAAAATGAAGACATTTCACTAAAAAGGACAATGAAAATTTTCCTGACCAGAAAATTAATTATCCTGAAGGAAAATACCTTATTTTCGTATTTAATAAGGTTTCAGTATTGCGTAATAAGATCGCGAGAATTTCAAGCAAACAACCTTCAAAAGTTCAGTAAATTGAACAAAAAATGTTTACTGTGCCAGTTAAAATAAAATATTATGAAAGTTCAGAGCTTGTAACACACACTTGAATGCTTAAATTTACTGTACGAAACAAAATGTTAGAATACAGACACTGCAGTATACATGGTATTCTAATGAGAAATTACACAAAAAAAAGTATGTTACATAGTATATTCAATAACGCGCAATATTTTCATATGAATAACCAATGAATGTTTTACATACAGTTCTAAGTTTTGTTACACAAACACCAATAATTGTTGCATAATTAGCAAACATGTGTTTTCAATATTTTTCAGAACTTATTTTGTTCAAGATTTTAGGATTCTTAAGCCGATACGAATAAAAGTTTTCGCAAGTTGTTTCTTTGACTTTTTAAACTACTCTGATGATGGATTTGACAGTTTCTGGTAGAAGTCTGTTTCTCTCCTTTGTCCACTAGCTACTTATCATAGAACAATTCTTTCCACCGATGCAGTGTGTCCTGGCATAGAGAAAAAAATTAACATATTTTCAGGAGAACTGGCATGAATTTGTGCATTAATAGAAAAATATTTTACCGCAAACGATAGTTGTACATAAAGCAGAAACATACGTGATACAAGTTTATTAAACTCTCAAAATACCGTTATATATAGTTAATGTCAGGGTTGGCGAAGTCGTGGAAATTAGCTAACTATGTGTAGGCCGTGGGTTCTCGGTACGCGATGGAATTATTGGGAAACCTAATGCCCCTGGTGGACATAAATGAGAGAAATGGGAAAAGGGTCGCCGGAAAGGGGGGGGGGGGGGTACGCATAACAATTCAACCACGTACACAAATAACAGCTCGTGCTGCACCGACCACTGCTGGAACTTCATCTATCGATACGGATGACGTACTCACTGGTCTATAGAGCACCCGTCGTGTTCTCTCATCGCGACAGTGTTGCCACTATTAAATTTGCAACCTTCACAGCAAATGAATAACTGTTCAAGCCATACGTATTCTCTCTTGAACACCTTCAGACTGTTAAAGCTATATACTTTTGTGCGTTAGAAAGCATGGAAAGGTATGTTAAATTTAGCGGAGCAAGACATAACTTAAATTTGTATAGAAATTTCAGTTTTAGATTTAAAATTGTTTAATCTATCGTAGGCTCGTATTATCTCCTCAAATGCGTTACTGCTACTCGGAAAATTCTTGGGTTTGCATTTTTCAACTGTTAATATGCGAGTGTTATGGTTCGTTCACTGGAAGAAAACATACATTGTGAACGAAAAATATTCGTGGCAAAGAAACGTGCCACAATATTCCAGCTTTGTTGAAAATTACTGTACCTGGGGCTGTTGACATGCTACTGCTTCGGGGGAAATGCGCTTCTCAATATTCCTGACCGATCATTCTCGATATTTATTTTCTCTAAGTTGCGCAGCATACTTTATAACACCGAAACACTAAAAAGTATTTGCAAAAGATATGTAACAATTTAATCCACTTAAACTTTTCTATTCTTCGTTTCGCGAACAACAAAACATTTTTCAAAGGAAAAAACTTCGCAAAAAAAAAAAAAAAAAGGTGAATTTTTCCAGATTTTGTTCGGTTCAAACCAATTTTGACCAATGGCCTGGAAATAATGAAAAATAGTGGCTTTTTGCCAACCAGGTCGTGTGGTCTACAGTGCTTGACACAAGCTTCCTTGAAAATCGTTATTTTCAGTGACGTGTTTTAAAATAACTACTTGTGTTGACTTAAAAATTGTCACTAACTGCGGGACAAGAAATTACGTTATTTCATTTCCTTTTAATCACGCAAATAAGTCCCTGCACGGCAAGTTACGTTGCTGGCAGGCATACAGAAAAATTTTAAACTTTGTATCTGTTCTGAAAAATAGTTTGCTTGAGAGTTAAAATCAAAGTGGTTTTGGCAACTCCGAAGTGAAAATTCATATCAACATAATTTTGAAATTCTGAGACGAGACCTTTTTATACTTTAACATAATATACTTTTTCTTTAACGAAAGTGTATATTATTAACCATTAAATTTTGACTGATAACACATTTCCATAAAAAAAAAAATACATTCAGGAATTCGTTGGTTTCCACTTAGTTTATGTTCGCCACCGACGTGTATCCTAAGTATAAAGAATCGAAAGTGCGAGTGAATAGTTAGATTGTGGATTTAGCCAAATCCAAAGCACTTAACTCTTGCTGCAATTTAGTTATAGTTCAATGTGTGTGGTAGTCCTACGGAAAATCCGAGTTCCCAACTCATAAATGATTGTTAAATTTCTATTACGGCAAGTAAAATGTAACATGTGATAATTATAAGTATTTTGTAATAAAATAAATAATTTAACTAAAGTATTTACTACGTGATATGGACCATTAACTAAAGTTTCATCATGTAATCGACCATTTCAGACAGAAGCATGTTGTAAGGAGACTGAATAAATTAGTTTCTTACACTCTGTGTATTGTGATCGTAGTCATTAGAGTGGATAGGATATTTTCATCCTTTCGAAATGGAAAACTTATGGCTTGTACTACAGTCACCGAAATTGTTGCGCTTAAATGCTAGGTCTAAATAGTAATTTAAGTATGACGGTGTTAAATGATTTTATGAAGGAAAAAAAACCGTGGAATCTTTGAAACACTTCGGGAAATGCCGGAGAGTGGAGTGAAGAAGTTTGGGCAGCTCTTAACATAGACGTCTAGAGTAGCTGAGGGTGAAGCGAGGTGAAACTGGAGCAGCGCTGGAACGCAAGGACGTGGGAAACTAGTGAACCCCCCCGAGAAAACCCTCCGACCAGCGGCATCGTCCGGCACGACTCTCACGTTCGAAAATCCGGGCCCGACCGCGCCGGGATATTCTTAGTTTCTCGTGAAACCACTTCCAGGCAAATTCATTCTTGAGCACGGATACAAACCATCACCCGCCGCCATGATAGTTCGCACTGAGTCAAAACAAACACAATGACCCCAGTATGGCCAACCAAACAGCCAGTCGCACAGAGTACTATGCACTATTGACATCGTCACACACACATTATTCTTTTTCTTTTTTTTATAATGGGCTGCGTTCACTTCAAAGCTGTTGAACAGCCATTTTTTTTGGGTCTGGGATATTTTCTTGTTCCGTAACATGATATAAATAATTGAATAAAAATGCCAAACTATTAAAAATTCTCATGTTTATATTCAAAAACTTGATTAAAATTTCTAATTTAAAACCTTAACTCGTTCAAATTTAAAAGTTACGTGAACAAAGGGTTTGGTTTCAATAAAGTGTTAAGGCTCAGCACTACCCCTTTTGGAGAAATTCTTAGTTTTCGTGTCATAATTTGTTTGAGGTTTTATTTTTAATAATTTAAAATTTACAATTAGTTTAACACTTTTGTATCTAATTTTCGTGTATTTCCTGCTTGCAAAACGGCAAGAACTTACTTAGAATAAATAAATATGTTCTCTACTTCTACAACCAGCAGATAAAATAATTAAAATTCAGCACAAATATTAAACAACTCGTAAAATGAAAATTTTCCATAATCTTAGATTGTCAGTTATTACTACGAAGCAAGTAGCAGTTTCTTTGAAAATCGTTCACTTGGCTCCCGTCCGAGAAGGGTTTACCTTTGAGCTATTTCGACTTTAATTTTGTCTTAGAATTTTAAAATTGAAATACGGATGACCTGCATAACACATTTCGAAGACAAATTCTTTATAGAATTCAAATAAAATGAATAATTGTTTTCAGGCGTGTTCTGGCGTATTACTTCTGTACCGTTTTGAGGTTTGTATGAAGAAATGCAAACATGTTTAATACCTGAAACTCGTGTCATTTTTTGAAGTCATTTATTCCACTGTCGAGTCTTTTCAGACAATTATTTTATAACTTAGCGAAAAAGGATGTGTTTTAAATTGTAGGAAATAATTAAAACCCCGGTTGGAGCAGTCGGAGAGGTCTGCGAAATAGTGAACCGTGGCCGATGGAATATTTGCGGCGTGAACCAAGGTTTGCCGGATTTAAATTACGCCTGAAGACCTCTGTTTACCGGATGTACAAGGTTCCGGCAACGCCAGATGCTTTTCCTGTAGGGGACACGCCGAATCTTACCCAAAGGGTTATTTTGACGAATGGCACTTCGTAATCGCCATTCCCCTCCCTTCATACTTTAACTACGTCTTTGATTATACCCCTCTCCCTTTCGGAATGTGTTTCCATTGAGACGTCAGTTGGCACCTTCTAACTTTAGATTCCCGGAAATGAAAATCCGGTTGACATAAAAGCGTGTTAAGATATAATGACTGGTAACAGTGTATTCCAGTAGCAGTGACGATGGCTCAGACAGTGAAATATGAATAACTGAAAGTATTTAGTGTGTTTAGACCCGTAAATCCTAAAAGGACTTGTCGGGTTAACTCTCTCATATTTCCTGAAACGTCCTAGTGTTAGCAAGCAAGGAGGGGGGGGGGGGAGGGTGGGTGGCTTAGCGACAAGAGTGGGTGAATCTGGTTTAGATTCCCGGCGGGGTCACTCCTAGTTTTCGCAACAGGAAATCGTGCCTGACGATGCCGCTGGTCGGCGGGTTTTCTCGGGGATCTCCCGTTACCCCCACCCTTGCATTGTCACCTCATGCTCACCTCATTTCACCCTCATCGGCTCTCAAGTCTTCGTTAAGAGCCGCCCACATCTTTCAATCCAACTTGGCGTTGTCGTCGCTAGACCCAACCTGTAGGAATCGGTGGTATTATGTGATAAATGCTGTTTCTTACTTCGCCTGGTTAAATAACAAGTTCGTTTTTATATAGAGGTGGTAATATTTTCTATGCAATTTCCTGTTTTTGTAGCATTGAGCCAAAATTTTATTTCCTATTTAGTGTATTCATGTTATTTTTTCGTAAGTTGCCATGTGTTCCCATTTTTGAAATCATACTTAGTCTGTTTGCCATTAAATTGCGTATTGATTTAGAATTAGGAGTGTCGAAATAAGGAACAAAATAATATTAAGGTGAAAACCAGCCAGTACAGTACAGGTAAGTAAAGGCTGTTCATGGTAAGTGGGTACTTCCGAAATCAACCTCTTGAAAAAAAAAATCACTGCCCATAACTACATACAGTATATGCTACAGTGCAGACCGGCGGCGTGCAGGCCTCCAGTTAAGTTCGCAACGAGCTATGAAAATAGTTCACACACTCAGTTGTTTAGCGAGTCTAATGTTTAAGTTTATGGCCACTGAAGTCCAGTTTTATACACACGAGAACCCGAATTTACGTGCCACCTATTATACATTTTCTTTCTAAAATATTCCACGGTTTCACTCTTGATGGTGCGTGAATAAAGTGAGACGGTCGATGGCAATATTGATTAGATCCTACTCAGGACTTTTAAACCACGAACCACGTACAGCCAGTTCGTCGTTACTTAATTTTTTTTTTTTTTAACCCTGTCAAAGTTTTACTTTCAGGCTGTTCCTGCACCTCGAGCAAACAAAGCTTAACCATATCTAGAATGTCACATCGAAAGGACAACGCCCCGTACTTGTGCGTACTCATTTTAATAACATTTTGTATGATAACTATTTCTTAACAGTAATTGAAAACACTGTTTTCACTCAATTATAAATTATAATTAAGTTAGACTGAACCAAAAATTCCGACTGAATACTATGACGGAAGCACTAAGCGCTTGTGATAAAAGTTAAGTGAAACACACATCATACATGGGGTGGTTTTTTTTTTATTCAAAAAGTGTGAAGCTATTTCGAACAGACCGTACAAATGTGGCGACTGTAACCAAGCCGGTTAATGAGGGAACGGACTTAGCGCCGCTCGGCCATATCTCGGCGTCACATACAGGCGTGCGATCTGCCTGCCGGTGTGACGTAATGGGAGAGTGAAAGTAATCGTCGTCGGATCGACATGTGGCGGGAAGAACTATTAGCTGGCCGCACGCCTCCCCTCTCCTCTCACGCTGTACTTGATGACGTCAGCTGGCGGCGAGCGATTGCCCTGGCGGAAGCAGATCGCAGGCTGAACTTGTCGGCAAGGCGTGTTTCATAGCGCGTGCCGGACCATGCACTAAAGAAGGAAAGAAATAAAGAATGGATGAATAATAGACAATATGTGGATTTTCTTATAAATGTAAAAGAGATACTTATTTGAAACGTGAAAGGAAAGAGATTTTCTGGTTCCCCAAGCCCTGTTCTTACATACTAGATTTAAATAGTCCATGCAACAAGCAAAATAAAGCGAGTAGTAGTTAAGTGGTCGGTTTTCGGGGCAATCGTTTGCGCGTAGACGCGTGTCTTGGTAAATAAATGCTCTGCAAATAGTACTTTTTGTCAGAAAAGAAAAAAGCCTTATTTTTTAATTTTGTCATATTAAATGTATTAATGGAGGAAAAAAAAATCGTGAAAATGGTCAAATATCGCATTCTTAAAGCTTGTCTATGAAGTTTCTTTAAGCGGCAAGAGAAAAGTACGATTATACGGACGTAGTTTAATCTATGTACTTTTATCGCGTGTAATAAAACCCCACTGTTACAGAGCTAGTGTACACAGTAAAGCGTCACGACGGAAACACTGCACGCCTTGCGCGTAGGAGTGATGAGGCGCTAGAAGTGAGTGTTGTGTAGCCCGTATCGCTCTCTCGCTTCTTGACCTTGAACGCGCAGGTACATAGCCCTCCTAACACGACCTATAACTGCCAGACTTCAGAATTGGCAATAAAGCACCGAACCTCCAAAGACTAGAGTTCTGTACTCGTGAAGAACAGTGTTACGCATTATTATAAAATATATATTTTATAAGTGTGTTCTGTCCTATTGCCTCCTTGGTGCGTAGATTATTTTCTTTTCAAAATAATTATTACTATTTTCTCATTTGCTGACCACGAAAAAAATTAATATGGATGACGAAAGAAACGAAAATGACTCACCAGCCCACTATGGCGGCCGTGAACGAAGATACATCTGCGCGCTCTAGCGCCCATATACAAAGATAGTCGACCAGACGAATGTAGCGTCCAACTCGTGTTAACATTTGACAGTCGAGCGGAAGTACAGTACAAAATGGCGACAAACAAGACGGCGGACACCCCAAAGGTCAAGGTTAGAAAAGATGGCAGACACCATGACAGTCGTGAAATCCAAGATGGCGGACGGATTTGCAGAGCACAGCCCTCTGCCCTGGGAGCCTCATTCTACTGCCGTGTCCGAAACGGCCAATTTGGGGAATTATGGTTTAGGAATTTAGGATGGATGGTTTCGAACGTCTTGTAAGAGCGACAAAGTTGGAAACTACAGGCTTGTGGAATTTTGACGTTATTTTGTTTGTCATCCTAACAGTAAATATAAGTATTTTTCACGTAACCCCATTGTCTTGTGAATAACTTATATTTCTTTCTAGTCGATATAAACCATCTCGTTATTTCTTCACTCCTGCAATTGACATTCCATTTCAAATAAAAACTGATCACCTTTTTTTTGGGAACTGTAATACATCATACGAACAATATTTTAAAATAACTACATGTAGATCCCCGATTTTCCGTTTTTCACGTGCATGTATTGTGCAGCGTTTCAAGAACAGTAAATACCAGCGTTTGCACCACAACGAGGGAAATAAAACGAAAATAAATAATAGCCGACTATTTTACGGACCTATTTGGGGATTTAGTGTGCTACTTCACCTCATTAAATTTCATCCCTAAATCCCCAAATATTTAGGGCCCAAACTTGGTCACGTGGTCGAATTAGCAACCTAAATAATGGTCTTATAGCCGGTTCGGACGTTGGCTTTCGAAGTCCAGTGTCTCTTACCTTTGTGTCCGCCACGCGATGCACCCCCTACCACCATCCGCTAGGAATCTGTGCAAAGGTCGTTCCAAAGTCGCAGTAAGTTAAGAGTTTTAATTAAATGTCCCGCGCTGTATTATTGGCAGCGAACCCGCGTTTGTAAATGTGCTCTCGCGGGTTTTATTGCCGTCTCATCCTCGGCCTGTTATTGCACGAGCGTCCACTTGGCCAGGGATCTCCGCAGTCGTGTTTGCGCGCCGAACATTGGTGTCGCAACGGCGTGGAGAAATGGCGAAGACGTACGTTAATAACGATTTCGTCTTTTGATGTAGATTGTGAAAATAGCCAATGAAACCGTGACCTTAGACCTTCGCGCATCCTTCCCGGATTCTCCCTCTCCCCCCGTTCACCTCCTCAATAAACGCCGAAAATAATTTTTTTCTAAACAAAAAGAGGGGGGGGGGGGGAGGTCATTTGAAGCGAAGCAAGTTTCTTTCAGAATAGTAAGAGGTTTAAAACTGGGTTTTACGCGAAATAAGTGAAACATCCATGATGTGTATACAATACCATATTAAATATAAGTGCAAAACCTGTGATATAAGATTATTGGGAAAACAGGAAGCACTCAGTTGCCACTACTAGTAAGGACTCATTTTATTGTTTGTCACTAAAAAAAGTTATTAGTTATAAACATTACAATTAGTTCAGAGAATGATTACGAACGCTAATAATTTATAAATGATTTTTGTAATGGACCTCTTAACATTTCGTATATTACGTTTAGAGTAAAATTTTCAATCCGGTTTGAACCTAGAGTGGACTGAAGAATCCTGATTGAAACATTACTACAAACGGATCCGGACTGGACTGCGTATGAGTAATCCACTCAAGTTGGCAAGGCGGATTGGAGTGTAGAATAGGGATTGAAAATTTAGTCTCAACACTGCCGATAGGAGTGAACTGGGAGTGAGATCAAAACAAATGCCGCCATTTCGTAAGTGTGTGGTTCACATGCTTGCACGTACAGGGTTTTAAAATTTGCTTAAAGTAAATTCTGTGCTACAAGGGCAATGTCCAAAGAGAAGGAAATGCAAAATGTTTGGACCGAAAAAGATGTATAATTTTTATAAGCATAGTGTTGGATACCCACATATTAGTTATAACCGTGGTAAAAAATAATTATAGGAAGAGAGATTTTTGATTTTCTACGAGTAGAAAGAACTCTAGCTTCTAATAACTCCGGGACAAAATCAGTTCAACTATCCTCTATTTATTTCTCGAGTATAATTTGTTTCTTAGTTCGCGTACTTGCCGAAAGATGTTGCTGAACAGCTTTCAGTCTGTGTTCATTTCATCTTCGAATTTTCTACATGTCAGTCCGGATTGAAAACTTTACCTACGTGACTTTCGGTCCATGTTCGCCATGGTTAAACTCCAGTGTTCAGTCCAGTCCGAAGTTTTACTCCAAACGTAGAAATACAAATATATCGTAAAAAAGAGGGGCCTTTTTAAAATCCATAAAGACTTTTGTTGGCTTCTAAACCTAGTCGCTGGTTAACTGCTGGCTGTCTGGCGCAGAAAGTAATCTCAAGCGCTGTCGGGGTTGATGGAGAGGTCCGGGATAAGTCTTCTCAAGAAATATATTTGACCTAGTTGATCGTCCACGTTCTTGCTCAGGCTGTAAAAAAAAAAATTCTATTTGCGAGGTCACTAGACTGTTTGTATTGCCCTAGAGTGCTAGGCACTCTTCACCGAAATACCGCCATTTCCTCGGCCGGCTTCCAAGACTATAAATAGGAAACCCGACTCTGAATCCGGCATATAAGAACACACGCTGAGGATTCTAATACAAGCAGGAACATCGCCAACAGTTTTTGTACAAATTCCTCTATTACACCTTCCCATCGCCGCCCGTTGCTTCACAATTTACGTATGTCATATATAGTCTTCAGATGCTGAAATGATACTCATCGTTTCTTTACAGCAGCTTGCACACCACTACGTAAATAAGAGTATTTCCATTCCCCCCCCCCCCTTTTTAAAACAAGTTATTTTAACACATGCACTGAAATAGTAGTTGGACACAAACCAGTGGTTCTTAAAACGTTAGACGCGTCTTGCAACTCTTCATTGTACATGAAGGTGGAATCTTTATTGCCTTGGTCGCTTTAGAAGCTTACAGTGAACTCCGAAATGGTTGTAATAAGAATTTTTTGAACACTGCTTTTTGATAGTGTTAAGTTTCCACGGAAATTTAGTGTGTCAAAAGCTATCATGATTGTACTGGGGGATTCGCGGATACGAAGGAAGTATCGGGGAAAATACGAGTGTCAGAAATACTTCGAATACTTAAGTGAAAAAGTGTGCGCGCGTTTTCCACGAGGTGGTTTGGAATGCCATCAATTACATATAGGAACTTCGAATTATACTACATTACTGCAAAACAGATAGGATTGTAAAGTCTTGGATGGTCAAGACCAAACTAGTTACATTGACTTTCTTAAACATGCGGTTTTATGAGAGTTCCTGTCTCTGACCCATGTTTTAATATCAAACGCTAGGATTATGTTTGACCATATCTCGTACATCTTGTAAGTTAAAACGGAGAGGATGTTGTCTGGTATAAACATTAGATTCCATTCCTGCCTCCGCAGGTCAACTGTCATTGCCAATACTGGAGGTGCACAGTAAAGTGTGTCGAAGACGAAGGAATACTGCACTGAACAGAATGTTTTGTAAATTGCACCATGCTAGAGGCCAGAAGTCTATGTACCCAAATGCACAGAAGTCTCTTAAACACTTAAAGAAAATATTTGGTATAATTTTGCATAAAACGACGGCAGTTTTCGTTAAGAAGTCCGAATTATTTTATCGAAAGAGAACGTGCCATAATTTCGAAAGATAGAGACTGAATCAAATAGTGCTCCACAAAATAAAATAGCCAGAAAATCAGGATTGTAACGTGAATATAAATTAATAATCAGAAAAGAAGTCTTCAATTGATTTTAATAAAATAATAGCTAAAAGAAAAGCCTATGTAAATAAAGTAAATACAAATATGATAATAAATTTCGCTAAGTATCACGCTGGAAAAGGAGTGGTGAATCCACTTGCCTTATTTCTTACCTTCACTCAGTTCTCTCAGAATAAGTCAGCGAATATCTAAAAATGTAAAAAGGTGTTTAATTATTTGTGCCTTGTGCCAAAAACTGTGACAAAACCTCTAAAAATAATTTGTGGCGTAGATCTGGTAAATATACTGCTTTCATGCACTTCCCTTTAATGCCGGGCGATATTATTGCCTGCCAAGTTTTCACAGAGAGCCGAAATCAAATCAGGCTAACATTATTGATGAATTTCTTGCTCGATCTCTCGTAGTATCTAACATTTTGCAAATAACTAATTTTAATTCACAATTTTCAAGGGAGAGTCTCTCAACAATCTCATATCGTGGGTTATATAAATTTTTCTACTTAATTTTCCATACCGAATAATTTCACTACGTTCCTGTACCTGTGGTTCAGGATAACACTGTATAAACGCAATAATATAAATAATATTAATTGCAGAACTCGTAATAAGAAGTAACGAACCAAGGAAGTGGAAAATAGCGGCGGCGTACTAACTAAACCAACCTCCACTCACAAAGATAGTTGACCCATCAATAGTTTACCAGATATCAAAGTTGGGGACTCGATCAGACACCTCGACGACTTCGACCACAGAGGTAGCTGCTGCTTTCACGTCAGTTGTCACAAAAAATCAGTAAAGCTAATAAGCGGTCATTATTTTTTTTTCTTCACAGCTAATGAATTTTCATACCATTTTAGCTGAAGTGAGAGCCATTGTCAAGTGTCTTTACGTGATAGAGCAATGTTGCTCCATTAACGAGGGAAGAACTGTCGCAAAATTGGATACAAAGTTTCACCAAGGAAAATCATTAACAGATACAAGGAAACGTGCAACAGAAAATATGCGCCGATCTGGGTGTCGGAGGGTACATAAGGGACCATTATAAAAGTGCATAATAAATTACTTCGGACATTCAGCAAACGTCAAACAAGCTAAGTACTAGAGTGCGAAATGTTTTGAATGGGCTAATCATGGTAGATCTCCAAAAAAAAAAAAAACGGAAATTGACCGAAAGAAATGCTTACAATTTGCCAAGGAATAAATCAACAAGCCAATAATTTTGGAACACTTGTCTTATTTTCGGATCGATCAAAGTTGACTTTGTTCAGATCCCGAGGTAATGCAGAAAGTCTGGCGCAAGCTCAACACAGAATTCCAATCCAAACACTTTCTACCAACGGTTAAACATGGGGGAGGTACTGTAATGGTTTGGGGATATTAGAGAGCTTCTGGGAGCTGGGAATTCAGTTGTAATCGAAGGCATATTGGGCCACATGAAATAGCGTGCAGAAATGGGGATCTGATGGAGTCTTTCATTTCCAGCATGAAAGTGAGACGAAACACGCTGCCGTGCACCGTAGAGTGATTTGCTGTAAAACTCTCCACGAATGGTCCGAGTAGTAGAGATAATAATCTTGGCGCATCTTCGAGGGACGAAACAGAGGACTCGGCCGAGCGCCTGCTATTTGTTAGAGGGAGGGAAACTACACTGAGAGGAAATCGAACAAAATATTTTTTATATAGGTCCAAATATATGTTTAGTTGCACCAAAAAATATATTGTTGAGCAAACAAAATTTGAAAAGCAACCAAATTACTATTGTTCGTCTAACGAAATATATGCTTGAATAAACAAAATCCCAGTGTTGGGCAAAAAAAAAAAAAAAAAAAAATTAAACTGTCTACGAAATATTTCGTTGAATCAACTGTATATATTTGGCCAATCATTCGACTGCTTTCGTTCGAAAATACAATTCGAGAGTGTGTGTGTATTTTTTGTGACAATTAGGATAGTGTTTTTTAGTGCATCTATCGATGCTTAACAATCGTATAAACACACTAATAAAAAATGCAACAAGAAACTGACAAGTAAAGCTGTAAAACTTGAAATATTTTTTGCACACGTTGCCCAATATTTGCAGTATATCTATTTAAAAGCTTTCCGGCGTCCTCAGTTGTCACATTAGTTGAGATTACTAAGGCGCAGCGCGCGGACGCAGGTGATCTAGTTTCGAAACTGGGTCGAACTTGCAAAACTTTTTTTATCCGCCCAAACTGTTTAATGTACGTGTAGCCAAATATTTAGTTGCACCAACCAAATCTTAGCTGGGGGCAATCAAATAAGAACAAAAAAATAATTTGGTTTCAGAAACAAAATATTTCATTGCCCCTATACAAACAAATAATTTGGTTTCACCAAACAAATCTTGTTGGATTCAACAAAACCTATTTCTTAGTGCACGTGACACTGCTGGCATTATACAGAACAAACGGATAAAATCGCTCTACTAGCGCGCTGTTAAATATCGCGCTACGCGACTTAGGTTTTTCCCGACAAGTAACGCGCGCGCGCGGAACAGCCCTCCCCCAACCGCACTCCGCCGCTGTCTCTATCGAACTAAAAAATTCACTCCTTCGTGCACCCGCAGTGGACTCTCCCCGACGCGTTTTCGGCTTCTGCGCACTATTTTCTTATTTGGATTTAACTAAACCTCACCACTGATTCATTATGTGAGCGCAATTCGACGCACAAAGCAGAACGCGATCGTCCGGGAAAAGGAATTTATAAGAGTACTCTAGAAAGAAATGGTATAAAATCACCCCAGCAGTGACACAGAACTTGATCATCATCATGCCACGGCGCCTGCAAACTAAGGGTATTACACTTTTGAAATCAACCTTACAAAAAAATGACTGCCGCTACTTGCACACATTTTGACGGGCGCACTGAGCGACATGCACCCAGTAAAGTTGGTAACGATTGATGGGAAGTAGTTCCACATCTTAACGTCGAATAAAAAGTGTTAGGTGATCATTTTTGACAATTAAAATTATTTCTTTCGCTTTATGCTCTTTTTTTTTTAATGCATCGAAGTGTAAAAATTAGCATATTTCTAGAATATTTACTGTACTAATAATTTCACAGTTTTACTTAATACATGCATGAATATAGTGATGAGGCTCATGGCAATGTTAATTTTACATAAGGTGGAAAAATTAACAACGTGCATTCAAGTACATCTTAAGCAGGGTTTTCAAAAGTGCTCATTTTACCGTGAACAGCCTATACACACCACAACCGTGCTATCAAAGGGAGAAAATATATCGAATCCAGCTTATAAAGCTAATGTCGAGTGTGCGTGAAATACCCGTTTCAGTAAATATTACAGGACACGAGAACAAATGTTTTTACTAGCCATTAATTGCTGTAATTTATATATTGGCTGTAGCAAATTTTGCGTGTATTACCATGCTTGTGATTGGCCATTTTGAGTGAGCACAGTGTAAGGTGCGCAGTTGTTTAATCAGCAATGCGCGTATCGTTTGTCACCCTTAAAAACCCTCGTCACCTTGGGTAGTCCACGCGTTGCGAAAATTTAATCAACGGTGCTTTATATTGGCCTTTCTTCCAACCATTTCCCAGCACGCAAAAATTGGCTGGTAAAATATCAGGATATGTCTACATAGGCTATTCACGATAGAGCACTTTTTAAGGCCTTCCCAGCAGGCATAACAACGAACAATTCTACTTTATTGTGGCCTCGGACGTTAAGTTTTGGGAGCTATAAAATGTATAGGTCTACATTGTTTTAATCGGTCACACGGCAGTATTTATATTGATTGGCGAAGGCATACAAATAAGCCTAAAGGAACTACTTAAAAAGTGCTCTAGTTACCGTGAAAAGCCAATACAAAGGTTACTTATACTCGGGAAAAATTCACCAATTTAAAATTTTCTCCTCTAGGTAAGCACTAGTGTCGGCAATGTATCAGAATTTATGTATCTCATATTTGAAAACGCAGGATAATTGTAATGAAAAATAAAATAACTTCCCAAGTAAAATATTTCTTATATTATTCACATAGCTTAAAATTTTAACTGAATGTTAACCTTGGAAACACTACTCACCTAGCGGCGAAAAATGTCCCTGTGCTAAACTCTCCCATAGTAAATTAAGTTCTGTTCCTAACCTTAGGAGAATAAACCTTACATATACGTACTGACCCTACGTAGCTTGGAATTATGTGATGTCCATCTGCGACTGCTCGGGATTAGTCGAAAGACAGCAGCTTGTAGTGACCTAGCATAGAGACACACTCGTTAGAGAGTAGCAAGTGCTGAAGTGTCGTGTGTGTTTGTGGGTGGCTAGGGGGTGGGACTTGGCAGCGCCTACTCGCTCCGCGCGACTTGAAACCCGCCGACGACGTGTAAATGCCGCACCCTGAGGCGAGAAGACTCCTCACAAATCCTCGCTTGAACCCTGTTCCTGGGTATTACCGCTCACGTAACAGTTCGCCGACCCTCGCCCTGAAGCTCCTCATCCTACAGCACATGCTAGAGCAGGGGTTCCCAAACTTTAGTTTACTGTAGTTTATCACGCCTCCCTTCTGCAAAAAAAATAAAATAACTACGACCGCCTCCTCCTCCTCCCTCCGTGTCACAACTTCATTATCATAAGGGTAAAACAAAAACGAATAAAAGTCTCTAAGGTTTTATTGAATCATTAAATCTTAATGCATATCGAACACAAATGATGGTGAACAAATCAATCGATGACGTAGATGAGCTTGCATATTTTTAACCAGATTCCCAATTCTTGGTTGAATAGAAGAAATTTCACAACGTAAATCACTGGAAATATCGAGTTAGCTTCTATATTTTGGCGCCCGCGTCCTCTTTAGAATGTCGTTACGCCTCCACTTTGAAAATCAATGGCCTAGAGGCAGGGTTTGGTCTTCGTGCCGCCTGAAATCCGCTACAACTGCTGGGGCGCCACGTGTGTTGTTCGTTGTAACATCTAAACAAATGCTTGTTCGCAGTTAGGGGGAAGGCCCTTGCCGTACCCACACACAACACACAGTCAAACGAAAATTGACTTGAGTAGCAACTGTAATGCTTTCACATGATTAGACAAAGTAGTTCCGTACGTTAAACGTGTCGTCGAAAGCTCAAGATTTAATTCAGTTACAAATTAAATATATGCTCTACACAGCAAGTATGTGCTCAAGTGACATACGAGTTATGTTTGGGGAGTTATGTGCGTAGCCCACGACAATCGACTAACCGAGCAAGTCGGGAGCTTGGGATTCCTCAGCCGACTGTGTGGAAGATTTTGCGATGACGGCTACAACTTAAACCGTACCACTTGCAGTTGTTGGAACACTTGCATCCAGAAGATTGCTCTATCAGAGTTGAATTTTGTGAGCACGTGCAGTAATCTATGCAGGAAGATGAATTTGCCACGCGTCTGGTGTCCAGTGACGAAGCGACGTTTCACTTGCGTGGAAAGGTGAACAGTCACAATGTTCGGATATGGGGCATTGAAAATCCGTATGCTTCTGTACAACACGTACGGGATTCATCAAAACTTGTGTGTTCTGTGCAATCTCACAGACGAAGGTGTACGGGCCCTTTTTTTTTTCCCCCCCCTTGAAATCACTGACGGGTCTGTACTATCTCGACATGTTGGAGTTGTGGTTATTTCCACAACTCGGAGAGGATTCCGCCAACTTCGTGTTCCAGCAGGATGGGGCCCCACCTCATTGGCACACAGAAGTGCGTCGCCACCTCAACAATGAACTCCCACGCCGCTGGATTGGACGCTGTGGTCGGGATGACCTTACGCTGTTCTAATGGCCGCCCCTGTCTCCCGACCTTACACTGTGCGGTTTTTTTTCTTTGGGGGTACGTGAAAGACACTGTTTACGTGCCACCATTGCCAACAACACTGTATGAGCTCCGAAACCGCATTACCACAGCTGTCATGGCCATCGACAAGGACATGCTGCAACGTGTACAGGATGAACTCTACCACCGATTGGATGTGTCGTGTGACGAAATGAGCTCACATCGAACATTTGTAGAAATTTGTGGAAAAAAACTTGGAGTTTCTGGTTGTTTTCGATGAATAATTTGTAATAATCCTGTACTTTCATGTTAACAGAAGTGAATGAAGAGATTTGGGCGGCTCTTGACAGCGAGGTCGTGAGAGCCGATGAGGGTTATTGAAGTAAATATGGATCGGCGGGGGAAACGGGTGATTCCCGAGAAAATCCGCCGACCAACGGCATCGTCCGGTTAACAGAAGTGTAAAACGCTTGTGATGCATGCCATATTTAGGAAACAACCAAGCATGTTATACATGGGGTGATTTTTGATTCGAAAAGTGTGAAGGAATAGCGAATAGACTATACATCTTTGGATGACGTCCACGCGGAGGAAACGGGAGATCCCCGAGAAAACCCGACGACCAGCGGCATCTTCCAGCTCGATTCACACATGCGGTAATAAGTACGAGAGAGACCACGCCGGGAATCGAACAAGTTTCGTCTAGGTGGGGAGGTGAGTAGTCTGACCACTACACCACCGCGGCCCCTAGCGAGGTGGCACTGGTGGGGCTAGGAGGCTCTCTTCACCCATCTTCGTCACCACCATTGTACTACTGACGAACAGCAATTCTGCGGTACATCCAGCCACCTTGGGACCACGGTGGTTGAGTGGTTAGCCTGCTCGCCTTCCAAGTCTATCTGGGTTGTCCCCGGCCGGGTCATCCCGGATTTTCACATGTGAGAATCGTGCCGGACGATGCCGTTGGTCGGCGGGTTTTCTCGGGGATCTCCCGTTTCATCCGCCCTTTCATTCCGGCACTGCTTCATGCTCACCTCAACAACCCTCATCGGCTCTCGAGACCTCTATGTTAAGATTCGTCCAAATCTCTTCACTCACTCCAGCCACCTTCTCGGAGTACTACGGAACGGCCATGCTCCTAAGTCTCTTAACTGTCCAGCTGTTCAGTCTTGTTCCAGGCAAATACTTTCCATTCATCGTTACCAACTTTACTGGGCGCATGTCACTCAGTTTGCCCGATAAAATGTATGCAGGTAGGATCAGTGACTTTTTTTCTAAGGTTTATTTCAACTCTTGTGATACGCGCGTACTGTAATCGCACTATCAACTACACTCGTGTTGTCAGACGACCTACAATAAGACATTTGACATAATGCCTGCAGATCGGCGCAGGTGAGTGTTTCCCTATACATACGGACAGTTAGTGTTGTAAAACCCGTTTGGGTTGGACGATGTTTGAAGCTGTTCACAGTAAAGTGAGCACTTTTTAAGGCTCCCCCAACAGGCATTAACTATTAATAAATATAATTTATTGCAGCCTCAGGCATTAAATTTTGAAGGTGATGTGTTTATTGGTCACATTGCAATGCTTGTATAAAATGCAGCAGGAAAGGGGAAATTGGATGAAAGGAAAAAAATTAGAAGGGCCTTGGAAAGTACTGTAACAAAACATTTTTCACTATCTGCGCCTATTTTTCATAATTAATGTTAGTTTCACACATTGAACACTTTTATGCATTATACTCGTAATTTACTTGTGTTTGAAGTTTTTTTTTTTTTTTTTTTTCATAATTTTTATTTTTTTTTTATGGTTAGGATATTTAAACTTGGATGTACGAATGGCAATAATTCATGTTTAATTGGGATATATAGTTATATTTTATTTTGTTTATATTTTATTTAATAACATATACTTTGCATTTTCGGTCTCACCTTTGTTGTGAATGTTCGAGGGAAACTTTATTGTTCTTTTATTACCTTCTAAGAGACCCATAACTCTATGGTACAGGGATTTAGGCCGTTTGGAGTGTGTGATTTCACTTCGTTAGCGAGTCTTGCGATTTGCTAACAGGTTCAAATCCTGTGTTCCTATTGGCTGGAGAGCTTAACATAGGGTTAGGCCGGGCTAGTCGTTTAAAAGATCGCTCTCTGCCGCCATCCTTCAACTAAGTGGGACGTAGCGGAGGTTTCATAATTAGTAGTTAGTGTGTTTTTAGCTCTTACAGCTTGCTTGAGTTATAATTTTTGTATATTCCTCTAGTCGTGAGATAGTAACAACTCCACATCATTTTTATAAGCAGCTGTTGGGAGATCAGGTAGCTAGCTAGCTAAGACTACGTAACGCCCGTAAGCCGGCGAGCCACGTTAAGCAGCACCGCACCCAGAAATGAAATCCCTACCTCCTTTCCATCTGCGAGAAACACTGTCCTGCACCCGCCAATAAACTCTTATTTTTCTACAAGAACAATTCTTTCATAAAGTTTTGAAATTTGTTTCAACTTAAACTTTGCTACGTAACGCCGTTGGCGTAGAACATTCTATACGACGCCATGTTGGCAAGGCGCTTTTTTTCTTTTAACACAATTTACCTGAGAGAAGTAAAGTGTTACTACTTATTCGAGACAGTCGAGATACATACATTTTCTGAATTAAATTCTAGATAAAACATCTCAAAATAAATCGAATGCTTAAGTCGGAATATTACTACTTGTCACACAAAGGTACGAAAATGACCGCTAAACATGACCACTTCCTAACGGCAGCTTAGTTTGAAAACTATTCTTTGCCTATTGCCATTCAGGTTTTTTTTTTTAATTTAATTTATTTCCAGCATAAAACAAACCAGATATTTTTGCAATTGGACACTTTTGAATAATTTTCAATAAATAATTATCGCTGGAATTTGACACGTCGGACACAATTTCTAAGCATGCACAGTTATCCTGCCTCTCCTCAATATTTTCAGTTAAAAATAATAAAACGAGTGTCTCGCTATGTGTTTAGCTATGTCAAATAAGTTTCACAGCTGGTGTGGTAAATAATTATTTGCCTGTATCGAGAGTGGGGCTGTCGAAGGTAGTTTACTACGTGTTGGTTCCTGAGCTGAGAATCTCCGAGCAAACATTTCTTGGGGGCAGCATACATTTATTTTTCACTCTGTAATTGTGTCTGCAAGTATTGCCCACATCATACACAGGTTATTATATAATTATGTGTTGCATTACATCAATTAATTTGGCCACCCTAACGCAGTGGCCTTGTGGTACAGTACTCGCCTTACCTTGGACAGCCTATACTGTGTGCTATACAATGCATTTCCACTAGTGTAGAGCGGCAGGTTTCTCAGCGGTCGTTGACCTTTGTTTAGTCACGCATCAACCAAACGAGTACAAAATTCGCTTTGCAATAGTTAATCAGCCCGCTTTTCAAAATATTGGTAATGTCCCTAGAGATCGCTTTACGTCGTAGGTTAACTTAATTTTTGCGATATGACCTAAACCTGCAGCCGAAGTTTCGATAAAATGCACATCCATCTTGCGGATAGGCGCTATATTAGTCAGTTGTCACATGGCCAAGTTACTCAGTGTAAACTCGGCAACTCTGCACAAGTAAAAGATTTTCTATCGACTGCTTCCCCCGAAAAACTTCTCCGGAGACTTGGTTACTAAGATTTCGGTGGCCAAATCCCAATGCATAGTGTGTGATGGGCTCGAACCGACGACTATCGAGGAGCCCCAAATAATATTACTTACATTAGAGTTGCAGTTCCAATAAATTCCTCTGGGATATTCATCCAAACCTCAAGAAAATGAAACGTACTAGAGAACTTTTGGTGGCGGAGATCGTTAATAAACCTTCGGACCGAGATATGCCTGGTTTGGGTTCCGGTTACTTAATGAGTGATTTTTAAAATTTTCAGGTTTGAGGTAGTCTGGTCTGCAATATATCCCCAGATTTGCCGATAAGCACAGAGGTGGAGTTTTTGACAAACGCAACTAAAAGTTTAATTTGATTTTTATTTGAAAATGAAGTTGATGACTAGCAGCCTTCCAAGAATTTCAGTCCTCCTTTCCTCCAGATTCTTCATGTCATGTTCTTCCTCCCGCTGTTTGTGTTGGCCGCCATGGAAGCGCAGCTGCAGTTTGAATCGCCGAGATGTCGACTTGACGCGGGCTATTTCCAGATATCACCGCACCCCGGACCCAGCATCGGATGTTCACAGGCGGCCACGTCATCTCCATGCATTCCGATCTCTGGTATCTAGCACTTCCCAATGGCGGACAGCGACTCTAAGTGGTGCACCTACCCCTACTCTGGAACTGCAGTAGTGTGTTTGGAGCTCAAGTAAACAAACACACAGCATAGCACTTTAGCCCTCAAATTGTAGTGTGGCAAGAGTGTCTTAAGCCTAGTACACACGGGCATCTTTCTTGTACAAGAAAGTGAGCACGTTCTTGCACATCCCAACTTGCATCGTGTGAACGGCCGCCGAGTATGCTAGTTACTAGCACACAATAGCTTGTATACTAGCTAGTGCAATATAGAGACCATCTTTCTTGTTAAAGTAGAATGTATACAAAACATATATTTTGTTGATGCTGGCAATAAGCAGATGTGTTAATGTTTTTAATACGATAAAATGTTTAATGCTCCCACTATCGTAAATAATTCTGTGTATGAACTTAAAAAAAGACAAACTTTTTTTTAGAGTGATTTTATATTTGTTTATTTTGTGCTTGAAACATGCCTGAATGTATTAAATATTTTATTCTATTTATGGCAGACACTTGATAATGCACAAATTACCCCCCCCCCCCCCCACAATCCCAAAAACTGCTTCAAAATGATACATAGTTGACGCCAACCATCCACTTTATTGCTCACCAGCTAGTGTCGTGTGTATGGATCACATAATTACGTGCATACTAGCTAGTAGGCACTTCAGTGTTAAATTACTCTTTTTCCTTTCGCACATCTCTGCAACACTGGACCGGGAATTACAATTACATGCACGACTTTCAAAAGCCACGTGCTCAAGATGCGGCACGGACGTTTTGTTCGCGTTTAGACACTCGCATCTGCGCAAGATGTAGCTCGTAAACAGGATATATCCATTATTAGACTAATAGTTAAAACTTGGTCTGAAGAAATGTTGCTAACCTAAATCCGTCATAGTTTTGACAGTTCTATAGGCAAATAAGAAGTTCTATATTGATAATCTGAAGCTGTTCACAGGTAAAGAAATCGATATGTATTCGTTTTTCTTGGACGAATAAAAATATGTTGGCAAAATCATCAATACTTATTGTAAAATATTTGATACCACTAACCGCGTACCAATTGTTATAGGCTGTTCACGGTAAAATGAGCACTATTGAAAGCCCTGCTTAATATCTACTTGTAATCACGTTGTGTATTCTTCCGCCGTATCTAAAATTAACATTGCAATGGACCTCATCACTTTATTCATGCGTTGGTCAAGCGGAACGGTGAAATTATTGTACAAGTAAATATTTTAAAATTCTGTAAATTTTCATACATTGATACATAAAAAAAAAAACCAAATTATTAGGTCCCCCCCCCCCCCCCCCACAAATGGTTACCGAACACTTTTTATTCAACGTTAAGATATGGAATTATTTTCCACCTATTGTTACCAACTTTACTGGGCGTATGTCACTCTGCGTGCGCGTTTAAATATATGCAGGCAGTGACTTTTTTCTAAGGTTGATTTCAAAAGTGCTCACTTTATCGTGAACAGCCTTTACATATCCTTGATATGTAATATGTCGTGTATATGATATAGATCACATGACGTGATTTAGTTATGGCAAAATTAATTAGGAGCATAGAAACCTTGGCTCCCATATTACGAAATTTTCTACTCTTTGGTGCTGTAAATATATGCACTAAAACTATTATAGCTATCAAAATATATTTGTGGTACTTGTATAAATCTTTGTCGAATAATAAAATAAATTATCGTGAAATATCGCCTTAAGCATATTTTTAAGGCCCTGCTGATAATTTGAATTTAAATGCTTTATTTTCTTTGCGGCTCCCCCTTTTGAAACCTCTGAATGCCTAGTGCAATGAACGCTTCCAAAGACCTCAGCTCGACAATACAATAAAATACTAATAATATCTAATAACTAAAAGGCGGTGACAATTATTGTTCTTGTGGTCCAACTTTGTGCGTAGTCTCGCTAGTTTGCCGCTTTCCACGACAATCTTCAACTTCATTAGGACCATCCCAGTTTCCTTCCTGCATATATTTCTCGTCGATTACCGATTTACTCCTGCACCGCAAATGTAACACTGTGCAGGAGTTTAAAGTGACATGTATTTCATACGATTAACTGTTTAATTTCAAGGTGCCGAGTAATGATCATTTCGTTACTATCAGTTGCGCGAACAGTTCGCCAGTGTTTGGTTAAGATAGAAAAAAATAACCAATATACCACCAATTCATCTTCAAAATATTTTTCGCACCACTCCGCTTGGCCCACCGACATTGCGCGTGTATACAGTGCTTAAGATTATTTGTCATTTGATTTCACGCCAGTCACGATCTGATCGCAATACAGCTACGGCGGCTCAAAAAAAGTACTACCTACTCTTTACACAGATTGCAAGTTTATACATGTATATAATATAAATATATATAAAAAAATATATATTATATGTAAATATGTATATAATAATATAAAATATATATATAGATGAATACTGTAGTATTATATTTTCCCTCCCATAGAAACAATATGTAAACAGGAAATACATATCGTGTCACTCCAAACAAGGTATTAGCAATACGTAAAAACATTTTATAGTCTTAATACCTGAAGGCCCACGCTTTCTTCTTTAAGATTTTCTGTAATCATCGTGGGATTGATTTTTACTAAGTTTTCGGTTCTTTCGGCTGGTATCAATTCGTATAATAATAATAATAATAATATAATGCTTAGCCATTTTTGTTAGTGATGTGCTTTCGTACTCTTCTAGACATGCCACAAACTATCGATGGGATTGATGTCCGGCGAATGTGGTGGTGTTACCATCTAGTGTGGCGTGTTGTATAGCAACCACAGATCTGCGTTTAGGGCTGTACGTTTAGGATCTTTGTATTATATTGAGCGAGGACGTGGTCGCCAGTAAGATGGATGTAGAGTTCCATGGTGTTCCATGGTGCCATGGATGAAACATAATTCTAAATCTCGTTAGTCCTCGTACAATACCAAACATTGAGAGAAAGTTCACGATGTTTCGTTGTAGGTGTGCCATTTTTGTCTCTCGTTCACATTACTCTCTTATCCAACTCTTAAAGGATGAATTTACTTTCATCTGTTAATAGCTGTTGCTGTTGTGTTCCCTAGCAAAGGCAAGTCGCTTTCGTCTGACTGCCTTCGGCATAGGCGTACGCAGTCTTAGGAAAATAACTAGGCGGGCGGGGAAGGGGGGTTTTGCAAGCCGCAAAATAAAGATCCACATTTACGGGATTAAAAATATAAAGTAAGAATATATACAAACGAATTCATCACAAATAGTCTATGCTGTACTAAACATATTCTTAATTCAGTGGTCATTGAAACTCTTGTACTATCTAGAGAAAATACGAAATCATAAAGATTTTTTTTTTACTTCCCTAATGACGTATTCAATGGGGGTTGGAGCTGCACCCCCATTGCGCACGCCTATGTCCTTCGGGTTGTTGGGCCATTATATCTAGCTCCATGAAGCATATTTCGTATAGTTTGTGCTGTGACGTGTTCCTAATCTCCATTCAACATTAGCTGTAATCTTTGGAGCACTCGGTCAGGAAAGTTAAAGTAGGTACACCCGAAACTACGTTAAGTTTTTCTCTTTACATTAGACTAGACAGGCTAAGATTTCATGTTTCGTAATAAGGTTCTAACTTTATGAAACGTGTAGACAATGCTCTTTTAAGTGTAGTGATGTGCCTGTTTATTATCTCCGCTATATCTTCGAAGGGCTTTTCTTTTCTGAAACTCTTTACAGCAATTTTTCTTTCTTCAGCTTCCTAATATTTTAGTCCCGTTTTAGGTCAAGACTGCCACAAAATGTTTTCACTTAAAACACACTGCCTTCTTCGCTCGCACACCATATGAAACGCGTCTACTGCGAGTCACGGCTCTGTGTTGCCTAGACGAATGACGTCAAGTCGACATGCGTTACGAAATCAGTGTTTTGATGGTCAAAAACAGCATATATTTGCAAACGTTAGTAGTATTCTAGAAGACAAATTTTAAACTGCTTCTGAACAGCTCATGTTGGTAATTATAGTCTATTCGCGGTTACTTCACTCTTTTTGTATCAATTCTTGGAAAAATCACCATGTATTTACGTGCTTTGTTTCCTAAATACATGGTGTATCACACGCGTTTTATAATTGTGTTAACATAAAGAATCTTAATTTTTATTAACTTGATTTGTTACTTCTATTTACTATGAATTATGTTTAATTTACATTTAAAATGAATAAAACGGGGAGGAAATAGGTGGGTTGGTAATGCATAGGAAGAGGAAATAATATTTTTTTCCTCCCTTCAAAATAATACACAGTGCGCACGAATGAAAAGTTGGAAGCAACAGTGAATTGACTATAATTCTTAATTTTGCGCACAGTATTTAAAATACTGCAATGTGACTATGGTTAGACGAATACTTTTTTCAAGCCATTGTATGCCTAACTATTTACTATTTGTGTCTGGCTGAGCCAGATGTGACAAGGGGTCTAGTACTAGCTACATGAAATACGGGCAGACTAACGTTCTGCAGGAACGTAAGGCTGCCGTCCTCAAGAACTTGATCTCTGTAAATTATGCCACTTAGTTTTGTCACGTGCAGGCCCAGAGGTGATGTGCTCACTCACCCGATATCACCTCAATGGGACAACTGGGCGGGAATCTGCCGTTTGGTGCAGTGTAGTCGTGTGTTATGCAGGGAATCTCACAGCCCCGACGCGACGGCCAACAGCCAATGAAATACAAGATAGATCGTCGTAAGCCCGACCGATTTTGTCGTCCGAGCAGCAATTTTGGATTAGAAATGATTTCTATTCTTCGTCGTGTCGTGCGACATGACGCACAGAATTTACAACCTTGCGAAATGAAATTGTATTTCAAGATTTCCCTAAAACTGTGAATACGCAGCTTAAAAAAAATAATAAATTGGAAAATTACTGTATCTAACTCTTAAAAATAATCTTACCTTCGTATGCATTAAAGATACCAACTGGTAGCATTATGTATTACAAATTTCCCTCTTGTTCACCGCCTTTGAAACTAACGTAGCCTATCAGCGCCTTCTAAATAGTTAGGTTAAATGCCGAGAGCGTAGTGTCGGTCGTGCTGTAAATTCAAGTTGTCACATTAAAATGTCGTGGTCCCGTTTTTGGTCGTGTCGTGCTGTGTTGGTCGGGGCTATGTGATTCCGGCATGAATTTGTTTCGAACGCCTTCCTTGCTCGTTTCATGATAGCTGGTAGTGGTGTTGTATTGCAGTAGCGCGATGTTTCGCACCAGCCTTCATTATATTGTTACAATACCATAAGTGTAACTTTTTGAGATCCTGGACACTCACGAGAATCTGTATAGGGAGTATAATTTTGCTTGTTAGTATAAGACAATATTCTCCAAGCAAACTGACGAGGATGTGTTTAAGTTTCACCTGTCGCTATTTGTTGAAAAATGTTCTAACCGAAATGTCTACGCGCACAGTTGAAATTATTCGTGCGACAGATGTTTTTTTTTTTTCAATATTTCGGTTATTCAAAAAGTTGACTAAAATGCACGAATTTCAAATACGGAGGTGGCACAACCCTCGGCACAAATTTGACCAAAGTCGTGGGCTGCATGCGCGCTGGCATCGTCCCGAACAACGTGCCAGGTGCCTAAGCCTCTTCTCTTTGCGGTATACTAGCGACCCGCCCCGCCGGCCTCGCTCGGGTGCGATTTACAAATATCGCGTTTAGGTTTACAGGAAAAGATAACTAACGTAGGATTAATACTGTGTTGTTGAAAGTGTCTTCGTAAGTGAACTTTAAAAGACAAAGATGGTTACTATGGGTCATCCTTAAAAGATAAACATATGCTGTCACGGAATTTTATGTAGACCTTTTTGAGATCTACAATTGTGTAGTACATACATTTGGTGTATCTCTCATGGTTTAGTCAGCGTAAGCCATGCAAGCGCCCGAAAGTGGCTTTTCTCGACTTGATTAGGAAAAGTCGATATTTCTCTACTATCCTTTCATTAAATATGAATGCATTATATAACTTAACCTCCTTCAAAAAATGCTCTAAATTAATGTGAAAACCGCATCAAAATCCATTAAGTATTTTAGAAGCCTTAGCCGAATACACACACACACGCGACCGGTCGACTTTGTTTTATTAGCTGGCTGCGCAAAACCAAACTTCGTGTCGCAATGTCTCAACATTGGACTGCTTTTCTGCCAATACGACGTGCAAAAATGGCGTGGATTGTATTTAGTTTATATCACTGATTAGTAAAAAAAAGTGCTCCGAGACGTATAGTTCCTTTTATCAATTTCAATTTAATCAAATTGCATTACAAATCGGTTAAAGTTTTTTATTCATACAAAAGTGCTTGTTATTTAAAAATTAAGATTCAAACAAACATGTTAATCACTGTCGACCATGTGACTTTGACAGTTGTTCCCTTGGGTAGGTAAATGTTGGGTATATGCGCAGAAGACGAATAAGCGGTTCTACCTAATCTTTAATCTCTGGTTCACATTACGCTCATGTGGCGAGGATGCCGGACCAATGACAGTTCGCGCCTTTATCCCGGCGTGACTCAATTTGTGCTCGCACACTTTAAGCGCGTTCAAGAAGCAAATATCATTTTCTACATTTTAAGCATATTACATAATTTTTCGTCGTGAAATCAAATAAGTCAAGAAATGTAGAAAGGTGGAGGGAAATTACTTCTAAAATCTAATAAGAGTTGTGGGAATTTCAAATATATTTCTATTGTACAAATGTAAAAAATGGGCACAGTTAATACGTCAGGGAACGGCTCAAAATAATTCTTCGTGTTATTAAAATTCCATGGAATATATTTCGGAAACGGGTCGATAGAATTTCAATTTTAACTTTTGATGCAACTTAAAAAAAATATTTTAAACCGTTATCGCAGGTGAACCAAGTCTCTTATTTCAAACGAATTGTAACGTGCCCACTCAGGGACTTCGATACACTTAAGCTGAAACAAAACTTTGTGCTAAAGTAACTTTTTTAGATTTGTACGAATCAACATTTCAAGTAAAAATTCCTATTTACACTTTAAAAAATGATAAAAGCTATTTAGCATTTTGATAAACGCATGGTTTGTTCACACTTAACTGAAAGCTTCTTAAAGCCAGACTTAGGATCTCCTTTACTAGACACTTCGTATCCTTCCGCTACACGTAAGATTAATGTTGTCATGGGCCGTCTTGCTTTATTTATACGCCATCCACGTGGAAACAAAAAAATTCCGGAAAGTAAGTCGGAAGTAAATGTGTCGATAATCTGCAAATCCGTGCTCCAATGTGCGTAAAACCGGGGGGGGGGGGGGGGGGAAATGAAATTGCAGTGTAGGCTGTTCACAGTAAAGTGAGGACTTTTGAAATGAACCTTAGAAAAAAGTCACTACCCGCTCCTACATATATTTTAGCAGCCACAGTGTGACGTGCGCCCAATAAAGTTAGTAACTATGGATGGAAAGTAGTTCCACATCTTAACGTAGAGTAAAAAGTGTTGGGCAACAACTTGTGATTACTTAAATCATTTTTTCGCTTTCAATTTTTATCAATGCATCGAAGTGTAAGAATTAGCATATTTGTAAAGCATAAATTTTTCTAATATTGTCACAGTTTCATTTGACCAACGCATGAATAAAGTGATGAAAGCCCACGGCAAGTCAAATTTTACATAAGGCGGAGGAATACGCAACTTGCATACAAGTAGATCTCAATCAGGGCTTTCAAAAGTGTTCAGTTTACCTTGAACCGCCTATACCAAAATCTCAGTAAATCAGGTCTTAAACTAATTTTATTATTTCGCTGGCAGCTTAACTGGGAGCCTGTTTTTCTGCGTTGTGTATTGTGGGCAGTAATATTTTAATTGCTTGCTGTATCGTAAACAGTCCCTATCATAAATATCATGTCACAAAACATTACAATATCTCCGAAATCTAGGAAAAAAAATCTGCTCTTGAACAGCTTTAAACAGGTGGTTTAGAGCCGTGTACGACCGTGGAGGTTCAATTGCCTTTTGCTTTCTTCCACTTAACTGTGCGATGGATACCAAGGGTGTGTTCGGATTCGCTAGCTAAGGGCTCTTACCCGACTTCGTGCCCTTGAAAAGTGCATCCCGGATATGACTTCACATTGCCGCTGTCCGAATTCACAGCAAGGGCACATTATGCACCCTAGAATGTCCCCTTCGGCCAAGGGTACGACCAACTTGCCCTTCTCGGGCCCTATATAGTTTTCGATTCGCAGTTGTTTGAAATATTTCATTTATTTGTGTTTGTTTTGTTTTTAAAACTCTGCACGGCCGCAGAAAACGCTTGCAAACGTCACAGTCAATCTATGGGAGGGAACAAGGGCTCGTGAAACGGGAAAGGATCAAGGTTAAGTGATAAAGGGCGCATTGCACCGAAATCGAACACAGCCTCAGATTACCTGTGGTAACTGCACATGCAGTCTGCTGACTGCTCTCGCTAATGACGTAATTTCTTGAAACTATTTTCCAGTTAGTACGAATTCATCACGCTGCAGTATTCGCACATTGTCAGTATTCTAAATCATTGTATGCTAGCATATAATTGTCTTTTTGGTGATTTTTTTGCCCAACTGATAATATATATAATTTGAATCTTTGTATTTTTTTTCCAGGGACCAGAAATGATCAGAGTTTCAAAGTTCTACAAAGACGCCAAAGATGGGAAGTACGTGTCGTACATGGACAAGGACGTCCGCACGCTGTACGAGTCATTCAGGAAAGGAGCCAAAGAATCCAGTAAGTCCTTGTGTTCTGTCCTTCGTCAGTGCGCCTGGATATATTAGCACGAGGTATTCTTATACGAGCGGGAGAACAGTCGGCGCTCAGTCCGACGGCGGCGATGGTCGAGGGATGTCTGCACTTGCCAAGCCACATGGCCCGTCGTGCTGACGGCAGCGATTTACTGCGCATGTCCGTTGTGTGTGGCGATGGAAAAAAGGGGGGGGGGGGGGGAGGAGGCTGCGCTAAAAACTTGCCGCGGTTCTAAAAGCTGGGAGTACTCTGCTTCCCTTTAAGAAAAAATAGCATTAGCCTAAAATATTTTGATGGGTGTGGGAGGGGATTAGCTTCTCCTTTCTCCTGCATTGCACATGGGAACCGCCTGGGTGGTAAAAGGCCCGGGCTACCCCCGCTCTGAGCTTCGGCAGTGATTAGAACTGGCGGTGGCGTCTCATTCTTACACTGCAGCGGGTAGCTAATCAAACCATTTTAGATTTACACACCAATGTGACAATTTTTTGTAACGTATTTTGTATGTATGTAGGTTACCGATTCTTTCAACATAGCGTACTTTCTTGACTGTCGACAATCGGTTCTGCAATTTAAGACAGGAATGCACTGAAAAGTGCCAGATTGGAACGACCTCATGATAGTAATCATTTTTAAACACGACTTGAGCGCAATTCATAGTGCTTTGAAATTTAAGTAAACACCCCCCCCCCCCCCACGCTATGACTTCCACTTCTAGCCTGCTCTCCCACCTTTAGAGCTTTGAGCAATGTAAGAGAACACTGAACAGTTAAAAATATATTGGCAGTAGTTGTGAATTGAAATAACGTTTAGTGAACAAAAAATCCTGAACAAACTGTAAAAGCAATTTTTAATTTTGGAGTGCTCCGAAATTATGTTAGTAATGTTCGTTGAATCTTGAAAGTACTCTGCAGCTCTCGTCTGAAGTGTGTGTTCGTTTCTTAGACCAGTGCATCAAATGTGCTAGTAGTAGTTCCGTAGAAAAACGCGCGTTTCAAACACACTGCAACGCAGCACGTGGACTAGGTAGGTGGGAGCCCTAAGTAGTCTGTGTGGGTCGGAGAAGAGGGGCAGTGGCGCTTCCCTTTGTGGAATGCCAGGGCTTGCTCCAGTGCTTGTGCTGTCACGGCAACTTCGCTTACTCGCCGCCAGCGGTGTTTTGATTAGAGCGACTAGGTGGTGGTGCCTGCTTGAAGAACGGGATCTTGATATACCACTCCAGGAAAAATCTGCCGTTTGCCTCTACAGGTGTCTGGGACTAGTTCACTCCTGTACTTCACCACTAACAGAACCACCCCTGTGCTTTTGGGCGCGAGGTTCGCCCTAGGAAATTTGGCGCGGGACCGCTTTCCCATGGACGTGAACGATCCCACAATCCATATATCCATTCCCTCTTGGGCTTACCTGATAATTCCCTTCGTCTGGAAGAGATGGTGTCAACCCAGCAACATCCTCTCTCCAGCAAAGTTTGGCACAGAGGCGTCTCGAGGTGAGTTGCACACACAAACTCGCTGGCTGTATGCGCTCTGTTGGAGCCATCAGGTACCCCTCTGTGTTTAAGACCGATCACCACCGATGCAATTCAGTGAACCCACTACCGGAATGCTCGGAGGCTGGGTATCTTAACGATCCATTTGTCCTGGTCCTAACTGCATCCCACAGGAACTGGTTGTGATCCCATCAAGTATATCGCCGAAATTGGCTACCCAATAGTGATGATCTGCGTTTATGCTTCCCGAATGTTTTGCAATTTGTTTACGTTTTACCTTATATCATCAGAATGGCAAAAAACAAAATTTTCCATACTGCAGAGTAACCATGATAAATACCATATTTATTGATAGTTAATTAAAATTTAAATACCGGGTACATTCTTTACTCAATCAAGATTTCAGAGGACCAACAAATACCATATAAAGGGACTGTTAATAAGTAGGTTGTATGTGGAGGAAGTGAAATGAACAGTTAATCCATTAAGTTCATAGATATGTGTTAGCATCTTAAAGATCTATTTCTCATCAAATGTGGTGATGTGTGGATAGTGGTTTTTGTTAAAATTTGAGGTAAAAATTCTTGTGCATGCACTCACTTTAAAACAAAAATTGCATTTTTGCTTCTACCAAATCCCTGATAAAATTTGTTACTATCCTTTGGTATTTTTTTCTTCTCATAGGCCTAAACATTTCCAGATCCTGATATTCTTGCATATCTTTATTTTTCTACAGAGCTCCCACGTTTAAGGAATACTGCTGAATTCACACTTAATAAATACAATTGTTGTATTTCAACTCATAACTTAAGGTTTTAGGTTTAGCTTGAGATGATTCTTGCAAAAAGCATCTTGGAACTTCTCAATATTATTTTTGTTTTCAAAATCTACGAACTCGTTTACAAACTGATGCTCATTAAACATCAGTGTGGTGAGAGCATGCTACCCATCAGCAAAATATTTACTATTATTTTTGTTACCTACATTCAATTAATAAAAAAATCCTAACTTGGTATTATTATGCAGTCATGCTAAACTATTCCACAATTATTTATTTTAAAAATATAATTCAAAGATTTATTTATTGAAGGCAAAGGGATATTAAATCATTTATAAGAAAACATGGTCGTAATTTTTTTTATTGGAAATATTATTTTTAAACAAATTTCAATTATCTGTTGGCAATATTAAAACCTTTTAACTGGATGGTTTAGGCATCTGTCTAGTGATAATGTTTTGGACACAAAAATGGGTCAATTTGCATATCTTCAAAACTGATAGGAAAGAGTTAAGTTAATGTGATAACTATGGAAATCTGATTCTCACAAAAATATTTCAAGACTAGGTATATTTCAAAACACGTTTACTCAGGTTTACTTCCGTAAATGGACTAATTGACACTAGTCTTAAGTGTCTGCTCGCAAATTACAGTCATTCAGTAGTGGTCGAACTGATTGGTCCTGTCGAATAAGAAAATGGCTTCATCAAAGAGACAGTCTAGAAACAAAGGAAAGTTGTACGTGCGCACACATTTTATTTCCTGTGTGAAAATATTTTCACAATTAAGTGTGCATAATCAGAACAATAAATTAGGAACTTACAGCATTATATACGTATATGAAGTTATGTAGATGGATGCTGGTAATGTTTCGCTCAGAGTAGGCCTACTATGAAAGTAAAAGATTGATATGAAAAAAAGGAAAATGAATTTATGAAAAAGCTGCAGTAGAGTGTTTATCCGCGAAATAAAATTGTGCTTATAGTGTACAAAAAATTTGTGAACTAGATTTCTTTATGTACATGTAACATTTGTAAAACAACCCGCACATTCTAGAAACACTTTATATAATGTACATTGGTATGTTTTTAAAACTCTTCAGGATTGTAACTCTCTAAACTGTTGTTTTTTAAAAATGAGATCCTGATTAACTCATGGTGTGTATGAAGCGAACTACTGTAGCGTGAGCCTTGCAGAAACAAAAATAAATCTAAACCACGAATCTAATGTGAAACTTATCATAAACTGCATCTTGTGAATACAATACTTGAAACAAGTTGTTTAAAAATATTAATGCACAATTTTTTTATTGTGTTGGGTTACAAACCATTGTTAAAGAAAAGGCTGATAACATGTGCTCAAAAATAGTATTCTCAGATTGTTATAAGATTTTAAAGCACTAGCAAATAGTCTTTGTTACTCTGAAAACTTATTTTATTTTGTTTGTCATTATAACAATGATCTGATAGTTGAATATTTACATACGTGTCAGAATAAAATTACGTAAAATTTCCTAAACATGTCTGCGGATAATTTTTTTCCTTCTATACTAAGATGGAAACGTTGGCTAAAAAATGTCAACATTTCATTGGTCATGTACTTTTGGGAAAATAATGCTTGTCATGTGAACACAAAAAATTATAATATCAGTGCTTGTGCTGCTATTTTAAGACTTATTCATATTTTAGTTATTCTGCTATTTGTCTTTATTAAAACCCTAAATAATGACTTTATAAAATTGTAGCTGTGTTCAGATAGTTAGTGAACGACTGGTTTTGATAAATTGTAATCAAATGTTACCAAACATGCTATATCTGCTGTGTGGGTATATTTGTGTGTATATAATTTACTTTCAGGAACATACTGTAGGTAATGGCACCAACCCGACTAAATAGCCATTGCTGAAAAACTGAAATATATCTGTTTATACTCTGCACTACATTCTTAGTTGACCGCATTTGGTTTTCCCTGTGTTACAAAGATTTAATTTTGATGGAAGTACAATGATTGCCATAAAAATTTGTGCAACCTTAAAGAAAATTAACTATAGGCTGTTCACGGTAAAGCGAGCACTTTTTAAGGCTCTCCCAACATGCATTAACCACTAATAAATGTATCGTATTGCAGCCTCCGGCATTAAACTTTGAAGGTGGTGAAATGTATACACTCCGTTTATTGGTCACATTGCAATGTTTATATTAAAAAGCAGCAGAAAGGTGGAAATTGGAAGAAAGGAAAAATCTAGCAGGGCCTTAAAAAGTGCTCATTTTACCATGAACAGCCTATATGAATGTTAATACATATGAATGTTGATGGATCACATGTAAATGATTAAAAAATTTCTTGTGATGCATGTAAATCAGTCGTGTGATGTCACTGCAGTAATTCTTCACGAGTTGTCGTATAAACAGGCATAAAACAGAGCATCTGATAAGTGGTGATGAGAGATAGGTATGCTGAGAACATGTACGAGACGGCCATGTGAATAAATGGAAATGAGCATCTGGTAGATGGGTCTAAGAGAAGTAGTGTGGCAAACACACAGAATTATTATAGTCGTTTAGACTTAACAGCCTAATCTTGTTCTGGGCAGCGGAAATGTTGTTGTACCTGTGTATGCCGGACCAGTTGTAGATAAGGCACTAAAAAAACTTTATAGAGCATATAAAGTCTTTATATTGCCCTAGTTGTGAACTATCCCGACACACAATAGGAGGAGGTGAAAGTTAACCAGACAGGCCCAAATTGAGTTAGTACATTGAGGCTTTTGTAATTTGTATTTAGCATTTTGTAAGATTTTGACCGGAACACATTCAGTTGTCTAGCATGCCATGCTACTATTATTTTGTTTCAAAATTCCAATATTAGAGCTCCATGAAGTCTTAAAATAAACAGTATTTATTGCTGTATGTTGTTCAGAGGGCTGTTGAAAAATTATAATAAATAAAATATAAAGACAACGTGAAATTGTTACTAAACTGGAATTGCATCATGAGAAAATACGTAGCCTACCTATTTTAAGAATATTTCAGCAACTTTCTTAGTGAAATAATTAGTACTACGAGTAGGAAACATAAGTTCATTCAAATAACCTCACCTGTGTATTTGTTTCAAACAAATAATATGGTGTTGATTTCCTTTTTTTTTTATTTGGTAATTGGTCGACTTCGAAGTTGACAAATTACAAAATTTAAATTAATAACAAAAGTATGCTATCTATTTTGACAAACTCTGGTCACATAACCATTTTGTTACCAAAAAAACATGGTCTGAGATGATTTTATTTCAAATGGCCTACCAAACAAATTTATTTGAAGAGTATGTATTTGTTTACGCTGAATAATATCAGCTTGTCCAATGCCTACTGATATTTGTTGGCTGTAGGGTAATTGGGTCATTTGATATCCTCTTCAGATTTTTCAGCTTGAGAGAGTTTGTTTATAAGCTGTTTGTTAAAATAAGTGTTAGTGCATTACATGCTCCTTGGGTTAGTGCATTGTTTCTTAGTAACGCTATTAACCACAAACGAATGAAATAATTTAAACGGAAAAGAAAACTAATGTTGTAAATCTTGAAAATATTTTTTGTAAATGAATATGAATACAAAAATATGCCAAGTGTCAAAGGGATAACGTTCAGGTGCGTGTGTTCCAGGTTTGAATAAATTAAATTAGTTGGCCAAACTAATTTTATTTCATTCAACAAAATGTTTTTCACAGTTTGGCTTCCTTGTAGCTTACACCATTAAGCAAAATTCAGTATCGCATAGTTCCTTAGCAGAATTATTTCTAGATGCCTACTTTGGCAAATCTGCGAGCCCAACCACACTTGTGTGTTCTGCCATAACTCCTAAACATTCATCTTCGCCTTTGCTTGCATAAGTTTAGTATGCAGTGGAATGTGCACTGGAGATATAGTGTCTTTGGCGATGAATCAAGCTTTTCTTTAGGAATGGTTGACCACAGTAAGTGTGTGTGGAGGACCATAGGTGAGCACTATAATTCTGTCCTCACTTAACAGCTACACACATCCCCTATTATTGGTGTGGAGGTCTTGATCGCATATGATTGTATAATTCATTATTGATTGTGATAAGATCTTTGAATTCACAGTGGTACACTGAAGACATCCTGTGGCTCCATATGCCATCTTCCTCTGATAATACACATAGCAATGTTCTTTCCCCAAGAGTGTGTCATTTTTCAACACATGTTCTTGGCCTGCCTAGTCATCCAATTTGTTAGTCATCGAACATTGTGGGACTGGTTGGGATATAAGCAGCATTCATATTGAAATGTTCATAATTCAGAGCATATATAAATTGCAACAAATGTCCTCGAATTTGCCACAGCATAACAAACTGTTTTATTCAGTACAAAATTGCATTGACATGTATCCAGGCATGAGGTCTAACGAGAGGTTCTATTGAAGAGCCTTTCTTTGCTTTACAGTAATAGTGGAATTTCACATTTTTTCTGTTATCCGTTACCATTTTACTAATAACATTTTATTTGAAATTAACAATAGCTTGTCTTGCAAATTTTTGTGACAGTTGGTGTAAAACTAGGTCAGCACATGGTGATTGGGCCGAAGTCTCTTGTAAAGCATAGCCATCACCATGTTTCTCAGAAAGGAGTTATCAGTTATCAAGCTTGAGTTCTTAAAGAAAAATTTGTTTGTGCTTTCCACAAATTTCTAATTGCTGATAATACTGTTTCACAAAAAGCTATAGTCTATTCGCAGTTTCTTCATACTTTTGAATCATACACCATGTATGATGTTTGTTATACACAAGATATTTTGTTAACATAAAATATATAGGTTTAATTTTTGGTTAAAATTAACTTTTACATATATTTTGATAAATTATAATATTTAATATATAACTACTGTAATATGAAAGAGAGCAGGGTGAAAATAGGTGTGTAGGTAATACCTAGTCAGAAATATTTCTTATGCAAAATATTATTAAACTGACTGCACAAATGTAGTACGTTGTCCCTTTGGTGTAATTTCCTAGACTTAGTTGAGCATTGTTTGCATGAGGTGGAGGAATATCATGGAAGTTGCACTTACGCAGAGCCTCAGAAAAGTTGGAAGTAACTGTGAATGAAGTGTATACAGAATTATTTAATTTAAATGTATGTGTTAATTATCCCCAAGTAGTGATGATTCATAATTTTTAGGATGCAATAGATTTGCTTGTACATTCATAGCAATGTACCTTGATCCAGCAAATAGATCAGAGGACAGTGACTGCTATGTGCCTGTGTGTGTGTGTGTGTTTAAGACAATGGGCCTTGCCTGGGATGGCGCGAATCTCCCGCAAAGCCATACCAGTGGCTGCATTACAACGAGACATTACTGCGTGCCAAGAACTTTGGCTCTGGGCTGGTGGAGCTGGGGCTGATACCCTCGCCAGAGACCTATGTGGGCATCTACAGCCAGAACTGCCCTGAGTGGATCCTTACGGAACAGGGTGCCTACTGTTACTCAATGGTTATTGTGCCACTTTACGACACGCTAGGGCCTGATGCTTGCGCCTTCATCATCAAACAGAGTAAGTGCAAAGTTGTTGTCTGTGTGTGGGGATGTTTGATTGATGATCACATAAAAACCATTTGGTTTGCAAAGTAAGCACATTGACAGTTTTATAAAGGCACTCTTTCTTCTTTCAATTCTGTAAATCCTCCAGATCTGTCATTGTCTGCTAGGAGTTCCTCTACAGAAATATCAGTTTCACTCCTTCCTAAACTTAGCAAATGCAAAAGGGTATGCAAGATGAAAAATCTTATGCCTCTAATTTCCACAGGCCAAAACCTGAATCATTACAGTGAGAGTGCAGCATTATGCAGAGACAAGAGATGTTATTCAATAAATATGAAAGTTTGGTTACTATAATCTACAAATGGATGTCCATCTTCTCTTATTATTCACCAATATGAATATATTTCAAAACAGGCACTTTTTTGAATAGCAGTAATACATTTTTTGTTTGAGAAAATTTGGCAAAATTTTTTTGGAATGGGCAACTTGTAAAGTTAATAAATATGGCAAAAATTACAGCAACATAAATGAAAATAATTTTGAATTGTTCATCATGTACAAATTGGTGTTTTTTCCAAGTCAAAAATGGAATTTTTAATGTTTATCACTTGGGTGCATAATGCTTTCTCACTGGTGTTATGTGATCACTTACAAACTTCTCTGGCATATATAGGCTGTTTAGTTAATTGGGCACCTTTTGAAATCAGCCTTTGAAAAATGTGTCTGCCCCTTCCTACTTACATTTTAACTAGCACACAGACTTGCATGTGCCCAGTGCAGTTGGTACAGACTGAGCGGAAAGTAGTTCCAAGTCGTAACGCTGAATTAAATGTTTCAGATAAACATTTGTAAATACAGATGAGATTTTTTCTTTCTATTTTTTTAATGCATAAGAATAAGTGAATTTGTAAATTATTAACTTTTTAAATAAAATCACAGTTTTACTTGATAAGACACGTGAAATAAAGTGATCAGGCTCATTACAATGTTAATTTTGCATATAGTAGAGTAATACACTATGTGCATACAAGTATGTAGATCTTAAGCAGGACTTTTATTATAAGTGCATGGTTTACAGTGAAAAGCTTATAACAAAATATATGCATTAGTGCAAATTTATAATAATGTTCCAAGGAAAGAAACTATACAATTTCACGAAAGAATGACAACCTACTGCAATTTGATACAGTTGGTTTTTTAAAATTACAATCTCTTTGTTATTGAGATGAAATTAAAAGGTGACAAATTCCAAAGGTATGGAGCTTTTGCCTTACACCTTACTTTCCTGAGCTTCAAAATTAAAATTCATACAAGAAACTTACTTTATTGAGAACTGCAGCTGCACATTGAAATGCTAAAGGGCAAATACCTTCTGCAGTTGACGTGGCTTGGGGCTTGTGAGAGGTGTAAAATGCCAGATTACCTTATAGATTCTCCAGATCATTGATAGATGCAGATGCAGTTGTTAGATTTCCCAGGACCCCAGCTCCTCAACAGGCTCGGAGGACCACAAAATCTTGTTTCTCTGGGTCGTTACAAGTCGACAGCTTGTGGCGGCATCCCCTCGCAGCACACATCTTTACGAATTAGTCAGCAAGAGTCATGGCTTCAACTTTGCACATGGTTGGCAATCACGTGGTTCCACTCACTGGATGAGCCCAGTTCCAGAGGTGGAAATTAATTAAATTGAAATAAGACAAGAGGTTCAAAGCAATTAAATATATTACCAGAAAGATTACACGTGGTAACATAAGATTTCCCAGTTTCTGAAGTGGGCTTGGCACACAAGGCCTGCCAGGGGCCTATGTAGCATAAATAGCTTAACAGCGCCAATCAAACTTACGGCGGTAAAACACTCCAAGGTTGCGAGTTGGCGGAGAGGAGGGTCGGCACATGGGAGAGCAAAAGAAATAAAAAAAGGTTCCAGTAAATTAATATGTTTATATTATTGACACCCTACATGATTAGAACACTTGATGAGGCTCCTGTGGCGCGCGGAGCGGCACACATCTGCCCTCGGAACTCCCACTAGACCAGACTAAAGATGGTGGCATGTAGGTACCATTAGCAACAGACACCTTCCCGCCAGCATCTCGAGGGAAATGTTCACAAAAGGCAAAAAGCGAACACTTTACATGCAAGAAAAATTGCAGGCACTGTTAAGCTTCTTCTGAAATGTCATTTTAGCTATAGGCTGTTCACGATAAAGTGAGCACTTTTCAAGGCCTTCCAAACAGGCATCAACTACTATTAATATATTTTTATTGCAGCCTCAGAGGTTATCTTTTTAGATTGGTGATATGTACACACTGTGTTTATTAGTCACGTGGCCATGTTTGTATTAAAAAGTGGCAGAAAGACAGAAATCGGCTGAAAGGAAAAATTTAGCAGGGCCTTTAAAAAGTGCTCACTTCATCGTGAACAGCTTATAGTGGGGTAGCATGTCATTTCCCCACACGTCTCGGGTTTCACCATCTGCCGGCTTCTGACTACCGATTAGTCGTAATCTATGGGTTTCAGAACAACACTACTTACTGCATCGAAGTCGGAGGTAGATTCTCTCCCTCCCCACACATTGTTAAAGTTCTCAATCACATTTCTTTACACGTGCGTGCATGTGTGTGTGTTGTTGATGCTGTCATCAGGGAATCCACAGGAGTCCTGCAGCGATTGATCACGTGATCGTGACGTGCTTAAATTTCAATCGTGCTGCTTTGGTTTGATCCGTGCGATGCGGTGTCACTTACTCTCTCCTCGGCGGCACACTACACGCTACTAGTTTCGCCTGTTCGTTTCTTCTCTCCTTGAGCCTGGCAGTTTTTCCTCTCCTCTTCCAGGACCGTTACTGCTCATACGTCATTCCTGTGGACTTTGCATCATTTTGCACGTTCATCTGTGCCAGATAGGAAGTGGCACTGATTTTTTCCATGATCCTATGCGGCCCTGACCATTTTGGAGCGAATCCGGTGCAAAAGTTTTTCTTCGCGGTTGACAGATGATGTGTGCTTATGTAAACTTAGTCACTCGGTTACAGGGGCTTAGGCGGTCTCCTCATTTCTGGTAACCACTTTTGTAGATAGCGCCTCTGATTTGTGCGAGCCTCTTTGTACCTTTGTCCCCTTTCTCTCTCTTCCGGACCGATGGGTCCTGGGTTCGAGTTCGGTGGGCGGCACGCAAACTCTCCCAGTTTAGCTAATCCTGCCCTATACATCATCTCAGCAGGTGATTTGCCCGTGGCTTCGTTTGTTCGGTTGCGCAGACATAAGCAATCTCAGGTATGTTACGACCAGGTGGTGTGGTCCTCGCCTACCCTGAGGCGTGATTGTGCTTTAACCTCCTGGTTTCTACGCTCAGTTGGGTTCGCACGGGCATGGTAGATGTCAGTAGTGTGTGTGGTAACATGCCATTTCGTGCAAAAATCCCTCCAGTGGGACCCAGAAAATTGTGTGGCGTTGTTACGCAAGATTGTCTTTTTGGGTATCCCCAGCGGGGCAAAAATTCTTTCTCCAAGGTGGCAGCAATGTGGCGTATGCGCAAGCTTGGTAAAACATATAGTTCACACCACCGCATAAACAAATCAGTTACCACTAGTATAAACCATTGGCCTCTAGCTTAGCATGGGTAAGGGCCCATCAAGTCTAGAGCGATGCACCCAAACGGTTGTTGTGGTAGTCTTGGTTGTTGTGCGGTGCCATCACACCGGGCGTGTTTTGTAAACATTGCATTGTTTACATTAGCGCACATATTCTTTAATCTCTTTGCTGTGACCTGGCCATAGGTATGTTGTGGTTCTGTTGCATACCGTTTGTTTGGCACCAGGGTGTCCCAACAAGGTGTTACAGTGGGCTATGTGTATGATTGTGTGGTGGGTTGCGGGCGGTACATAGGGGCACCACCAGCCTCCTTTGCGGCTTCTTTGTCTCTAGTCAGCTTTCTACTACTCGCCATCCATCTAACATTCTTGCACAATGTTTTTTGATTTCCTGGACTTTGGTTGACATTTGTTGTTAATTTAGTGCATGTACATGCAGATTATCTGCTAGCGGGGTTTGTTTACTTTCTTCAACTGCAATTTGTCGTAACAACAAGGGTGGAATTGTGTATTTGTTTTCCGGTGGCAACACTGTTTCCCATTCTCCCTTGCCTGCGGCTGTTTCATGCTCGTTCTGGTAGCGGGACGGCGTATTGGGCAGTTGGTTATCTTCACCAGGCACGTGTTCTACAGTGAAGTCAGGCTTTGGTGTTTCTACAGTACTGAAGTACTCAGCTGAGACCTCATGGTCAAAATCATAGTGTCACAGGTTGATTGTTTACTTCTACACGTCTTCCTAAATCGTATACCATCCGCCTGACTTGCTTGCCGAAGTGAATGCGGTCTCTAGGATCTCTACAATGACTTCTGTTCTACTAGCCAGGGTACTTCAAAGATTACATCTTCACAGATTTCTCTTGAAACTAAGGCAGGAACACACATTTTTTTCTACATCCCTTACTTTTATGTGAAGTTGACTAATACCAATGACATTACTTGTACCAGTTGAAATGGCAAGCTCTTTGGCTACGTTAGTGTTCTGTATGTCAGTTGGCTTGACAAGCTTGACGCGTGTCAGATTAGACTGACTGGACATGTAGTTACAGATTTTGCTTACTAGACCAAAAGTGACTTAGTGGGGATTAGGCGGAGAGTTGGCTAGTTCTGATACTCTCACTTCTAGTTAGGTAGTTGAGATAAGTTTAGTTTTAAGCGGGGTGAATGCTGTTCCAAAGTCATGCTGCTTTAGTCCAGAAGACCAAGTTGTCCCAACCTAGGCGAACTTCCACTCCGGTTGAGAAGCCGTAGACAACAGGGTGATACTTGTAGCTGGTACGAACACGCGGTGGGAACTCAATATTACTGGTGCAGACGCGACTGCTTGACGTCAGAGTTCGGTGACACGGACCCGTTCCGCCTGTCTCCTGCGTAGGATAGGGTGATACTATCCTCAACCAGGCAGCAAGGTGAGCCAGGTGTTGCTCTCTAAGTCTCCTACCACTCCTCTCGTGAGGCATAGGGTAACAGTTCTATAAATCACGCAGGGCACTGAAATGGAAATACTAACAATGTACACAAATAGTGACTTGTCGGCCGGCTCCATAAGAGACCCTACTGATCCCCCACCGTAGGCAGACTGATCAGTGATTTTTAGCCGGAGTCGCGCCAAACCTCTACTGGTTGTGCGTCCATCCAGAATACCCGGCAGCATTGCAGGTCACCGTCACAGCGCACTAATAGCGAGAGTGGTGCGAAGCAATCCGTGTGTGTCGTGCCTCCTGGTGTGAAGGTGTTACTAGTGGTTGGGCGTTACTGTTTTTTCCCCACGAGCACTAATAGTGCTGTGTGTTTGATGGGAAGAAACAGGTACCTGTCTAATGTGTAGGTCTTAGTTCGGTTTAATAACTTTCCCGGATTCCGTTGGCAGTGCACAGTGAAATCCACTTCCAACTGTGAATACAGATATATACCCTGGAAATAAGAGTAGCAAAGTAGAAAGCAATGTGTCTATTGAAAGTTCGATAGATATGTGACCTGTGCTACCTCCTACCAAGTAGAGGATAGCTGAAGGTAACTGCATGGTTCCAGGTGTGTGACCTGGTTCTAAATAAACGCGAAAAGCTGATTCTAGACGAAAATAAGAGTTACAGTAAAACTACTAATTAAAGGTGTCTCAAGGAGACAAAGTTAAAAGAAGACAGTTTGTGTTTGTATGTCACCAGGTTGACTGGTCGTCGACGTATGTAGTCGGTTGCGCGAAGACGTACTTGTAGGCTTTGAACTTCTCTAGAGCTCCCGAGCACTAAAGAGTGCTGTGGGCGGTGCAAGAGATGTGAAAGAATGACTCCAGAGCTCTGCGGCCGGACTTGTATAGTGGTAGCTTGTAGGCTGCCGGCACGGGGAGCGGCAGAGGCATAACGTCCTCTGGCCCTGGGTGGTGTGAGAATTATCTCGTCAGCGGACTTCGTGCCTCGTCGGGTCTGCTCAGCCATGCCAGAGGTCTGGGCAGCTGGTAGGTGTCGAGCGCTGGGGGGGGGGGGGGGGGGGGTTACCAGGATGCGTGCCTTTCAGGTGAGAAGGAAAAACACAGAAGTTCCCGTTGTCTGTAGGGGTAGGCAACGTGTTGCTTACGTCTGTATATGAAAACCGTACTAGGCGATGAGTCGGAGTCGTATTATAATAGGTGTAGAAGCGTCACGCGTCAAGCTCTTCGCATACAAAATTGCAAGAAGCCATGGTGTCAATTAAAGCAACAGTTGAGACACTTGTAACACATACAGGTACCCTCAATAAATGGTCAACAGCATTACTCGTCCCAGATGGTTGGGTTGTTTAACTCAGGTTTGGGCACAACCTGTGCCAGTGATACTGCTCGTCTGGGCAGATATGGTACCGTGGATCTTCGTTGACAGCACGTTGCGGCTGAGTAGGCGTTGCGCTTGTGCCGCTGTTCCTCGTAGTGGTTGCGGTGTTGTCTCCTGGCACACTCCCTCGTGTGCTGGCAAGCTGCGTGGGTACTCAAACCTGGGTGCGGCATGTTTATTTTCCGCACTGTCTGTTCTTCCTGGCACATTTAAAGTCCAGTGAGTCAGTGTAGTGACTGCGCCTGATACTCACTAGCCCTTGTGAACCGCTGTACACCATGGGGCGCAGGGCCGGGCATTATATTGGAAGTACAGTTTCCACTATCGTCTCAAACACGTCTTCAGGTTGCAGATGTGGGTAGTGTCGGTTAATGAGGCTGATTTTCCTGCTTATAAATGTTTCCAGGTTTTCCTCTTGCTTCTGCTCCTCCATAAATAATGCCTCACGGAAGCTGTTCGTTACTGTCACTCACACATATAGGGTGGTATTGGTATCCACACAGGTTACACATGATGGCGGCATGGCCTGTTCCTTTGCACCTTCTAACTTGGCAAGTATAACAGGTTGGGTGCAATCAGATGTGTAGATTCAGCCTGTTCGACATCGTTCATTCCTTTACCTGCGTTTCTCATCCAGTCCTGACATTCAAAAACATCGCGGCTTACAGTAAGCCATTCCTCTACAGACAAACAGGCGAAGTGCATTCCCAGTTGGCATATCTCGCAGCAGATGGTGTTATTACCAGGATCATCGCAGCCAGGGCACGTACAGCATGCTGCTCTGCTTGTTGATGCTGTCATAGGTGCAAATAGCACACTCCGTCCTTCGGGTCTGCAGTGGCAGATGTTCGCCTGCAGGTCGTACTTAGCATATGGATCCAGTGAAATGGTCCTTCCACATGATGCAGAATAGTATTGTACCACAATAAATGCAAGAATGCTGTGCTACGAGAAATATTAGCAATAATGGAATTTAGTGAAATTACTTATTCAATACAGGGCGGTAATCAATTTGGATACAAACTTCCACTCCGCTTGCAGGACCTTGTGTTTTTACATTTGAAAATAAAGTATATCATTTATTTTATACAAACCAGAGTTCTCAGTTAAATTTTTTGAGCCCAAAATTTTTCAGGAATCTCAAGCAGCAACCCCACCACTCCACAAGAGCATGTTTATGGTCTTTGGGGGCACAAAAAAGTGGGTAATCATTAGCAGAATGCGTGTGTGCTGCAGTCAGTTAGCAGCTGTCAAGAATAAAATAGAGATGTGATATAAATGGATAATTATAACTTAAAATTTTCATATGCATTTTTACATCCTAAACATGGTACAAACTCCACTTCAACCACTGGTACCAACATGACAATGTCTCTTTTCACTACCATTTACCTTAATCATAGTTTCACCATTTATTTTCCCTAAGTAAACATATGCCTTTTGGGATGGCCTTTAAAAGTGCGCACTTTACTGTGAAAAGCCTATAATAGAAAATTGTATGGAAAATACTTGTTACCACTCTGAGATGAAAAGTATGTAGTTGAATCACCTAGAAATTATCTGCTAGTGTATGAATATTCTTTATTTATAGTGACATTAACATCCATTATTACTCTGTAGATGCTGATATGCAATGGCCAGAATTGTTGGCCAACATAAGCAAGAAAATACTTGGTTATTATAAAATATTTTCTTTATTAAAGTCTGCTAATGAAGTGTTTCAGTTGCAGTATGAAAGATATGGAGCTAATTTGTTCACTCTGTAAAACACACAACAAATTTTAGTTCTTTCATTTTCACAGCTGAAATCAGCGTTGTTATCTGTGAAGACGATGCAAAGTGCAATCTTCTGTTGGATAAATCTCCACGGTGCCTGAAGAAGCTGATTGCCATCAAGGAGACTCGACCAGCAACCAACCAGAGGGCAAGGAACAGGGGTGTAGAAATAGTTAGATTTGAGGAAGTGGAGAAGATGGGAGCAGCCACAGATCACCCTGAAGTGGTAAGTTTTCAGCAGGTTATTTTGTTTTATATTTGTGGAACTTAGTTATTCTTTCTACTACACCAAAGTTTTGCCTTTAGGATATATTATATGCTTTACAAACTTGGTTGTTTTACACTCTCAAGGACACCGTGTCATATATCAATATGTGTAATCCTTTAAGGAATAAGAAATTTCATTTTTGTGTCTGTAATTTTCAGCACCATTTACCATAATTACTTGTGATAAAATGGAGAAAAAGAGCCTGGTATTTGCACTTCTTAATACTTTGTTTATATTAACTATACAATGATTTTTAAAACATTTTCTTTAATTTTTTCTGAGTTCAGCATTTTAACATAGCTGGCATTACGAGATGCACTCAGAAATGCAAAAGCACAATTTCTCACTATTCAAAACTTTAGTTGTGATATACATATTTTACATAATGTGCAAAGATAAATCAGAAAAAAAAATGTGTACAAACAATGTAAAAGATGGGGAAATATGAACTTAAGTTCATGTATGGTGTAAATATGCAGCAGTTAAAACCATATATGTAACTATAATTTAAATAACTAAGTCGAAAAATGTATGCTAACCAACCACAGGAACTGTAGCCATTCATAATACAATGTTATAGGAAAAAAATTATATAATTATTAGACTCTGGTGATATAAAATGAACATTAAAGATTAGCAATGATTTAAAGCAATCTATTTCATTAATCCACATCCATACTAATATAATAGAGGTAATGAGAGTTGGTTTGTGTGTCTCGGGTAATTTCGGAAACTGCACGGCCGATTCTTATAATTCTTTCACTATTAGAAATTACATTCTTTCAGATGGTCGTAGGCTATGTTAAATCCAAAAAGAAAGAAATGTCCTTGAGAAATTTCAAAATTTGTGAACAGTCGGAGAAAAATGCGCTACTTGGCATGCTTTCTAAGTATGCTCTACCAAAACTGCAGGGCTGATTGTTATAATTCTTTCATTGTTATCAAGCTACATTCTTCCATATAGATATATATCATGTGGCGCCACAGAGGGTCAGTGGCTCTGTAGTGATCAAGTGGGACCGCAGTGACTCAGTGGATAGAAATATATCAATTGGGGCTGCAGCCCCATGGGAAGTTAGACCCTTGGAGACCTGTCTTAAGCCTTAAGATTTAAATATTACATCTTGTGCATTACATATTATTTTTTAAATGTTTATGTTCCGAATACAACTGCAGGATAGGATGTGTGAGCGGGCACCGATAGGCCCGAGCAAGCATGTGCTGAAGTTCCCAAACAAAGTTTTGGGTGATCAGTTGGGATGTGCGAGTGAACGCAGATAGGCGTGAGTGAGCACATCCTGAAGTTCGAAAACAGTCAGGATGTGCGAGTGAGCGCCCATAGGTACGAGTGAGCACGTGCCGAAATTCCCGTAGTCGCGGGTAGTTGCAGGTAGTCTCATACATGTATGTATTTCAATAACTCCGTAACACCTGAGCGAATTGATGGCGGGCTGCTAGTTATTTGCTAAATCTCAGTTGCATAACGCGGCCTGCCCTGATGCCCGCTGGTTTCAAACTGAGGAGCTCTTGACGTGGTGGAGTTAACCGGAGTTGCCTCCGCCCTCCAAAACCCTCTCTTAAAAAATGATGAATGAAATGACACAAGTCCTTTGTAATACATAGAAATTGCACAGCATTCATTGCAAATTTAATTACAAGTAAACAGAACTGATTTAAATAATATTGTGATAATTTTTATAGTATTTTAAAAATTTTTCATAAAGTTCTTTTTGCGATTCCTGTAAAAGAAATACGCGCAAGCGCACACGCCCCCCCCTCCCTTAAAGAACAATTTGACTAATGTTGAATATTATGTAAATTTGCCATATGAAATTTTATGTGGTACGGTTAGTTCTAGTGTCCCACTAGCGGCATCAAAATGTGTATTTCACATAAAATATATAAAGCAGAAATAATAAAGTTGGTTACTGAATTCACTTCCTTTATTATTGGGTTTATGATGCACTGGTACACTATCCACGTGGTCAGCACTTTGCAACTTTCCTGTTACGCAAATAAAACAGGTATCTTATCACATTCGTTTGCTAGACAGTAAACAATTATATTTCTAATTGTGCGATCCAATTTGAGTTATTTAATGCACATTTCATTAAGTTACGTTGAAAGTGTTTATGTTGACTTCGGAAGTAAATTCTTAGGCACGTGGCCTCTGGTTGAGCATTGTGCGGCTGGTACTAGGCTGTATAGTTTCTATTTTCTCCAACAGATGGTGTGCACGGGTCGACACGGGCTCTGGAAAAAGCAGTGGACAGCGTCAACCTGTGCATAAAACAGCACACGCATAAATATTTGTTTTGTAATTTATAAAAGTAACCATGATGTTTGATTAAATAGAGCCATACAAGCGTACTAAGTTTGGTCTTATGGCGACTTTGTAACATTGCATTTTTTGAGGGGTTATGTTTATCATTGGTACTGGGGTAAAAGTTGGGAAATGGTACTTACTGCACTTCTTCATGTAATTACAAAACTATGGTTTTAACTGAACCCATATACATGTCATCAAAAATTGCTAAAATTCGGAAGGAATTTACATTAATAATGATTAAATGCTTTATCTACTCTAACAGAGGTAAAGTTTGTGAGTTTGTTAGAGGTAATTTCTGGAACTATGTATTAGATTTAAATAATTATTTCACTGGTAAGTAGCCTAGGCCTTCTGGATGAACATAGACTATATATCTTTATGACACAAGGGGAAATTATAAATATAAAAAATTTGATTAAACATAAAACCATTAAATTACTATCTTTGTATGTACATTCATACTCGACTACATATTTATGAAAGGAATTTTCAAATCAATTAATTTAAAATGTTAAAATAAATTTTATAACTTTAACTTAAAATTATGGTGAAATATATGTAGAGAATTTAATTAGCTACTAATTTATATTTTTTCCATACCTGTATTAGTTTAGCGAGAATTAATTGTTTACACTTAATTTTAAGTGTAAATTTGAAAGTTTGTAGCAAAAAAAAAATTTCAAAATAAAATGTCTAGGGAATGGTTTTGTTAATGATTTTGTGATTATTTGGAGTTAATTTTGTAAGCAAGAAATTTATTGTTTGTTTGAGCATTAGCATGATGCCATCGGGTGAGACACCAGACGAATGAGGACACAAATACCTGGTAATTTGGGCGCCAGCGGTGCTTCCCAATCACCGCACTATTGAGACTCAGAAATGCTGTGGGTTCAGTGTGTCTCTCACCCATGCGTATTTACACACACGTAGGCAACAGTAAACTTTCGCTAAACATCACTTGAAATAAACACTTAATAAAATATATGTGGCTAGGACACTGTCACTACTGAATAAGAGGTAAGTTCACTGAAGACTTGTTTTTATTGTTACTATGCATACACATCAACGTGCCAATGAAATTTTGATTCTCGGTCATGACTAGCCAATTCCGCTTGGGTGCTCCCGAGCCCGCAATTACTCCAGCGCACGCCTAGATGGATGATCTCATCGAGGTGCGTGAAAGCACAGCCTTCACAAGGGAAGAGGGCTGACAGTCACTAGGGTGGATTGAGTGTTTTTCCCTGAAGACAGGACACTGTAAATTACAAATGAAACCCTTGATAAGTATTAACACGTGTGATTACTCGACATCACCAACGCAAACTCGTCGGGGCTTGCCCTCCAGCACGTGATTAGTGTGGTGACGGCCTATACATAGAGCTGGCTAGGACGGGAATAATTGCACGGTACAAAAATTACAAAATTACATAAACTCTCAAAAGACACATTAAGATGGGACACGAGATGAGTTTTCACAATAAACACACACATGTTAAGTTCAGATGGCGTGGATGCCGCTGGATGAAGTTCGTAGCGGACCACGTGGTGCAGGTGAAATTGCAATATTTCTTCGTGGAAACGGCAAATTAAAGTCAGACAAAATATTATTCTTTCTGAGAAAATTATTCTCTTTACGATTGAAGTGGTTACAGGCTTGTAACATGCCTGATGGCTGTAAAATCAAACATTAACATGACGGCGTGATAAAGTAGAAAAAGCATCAATTTACGTGAATTTACACGGAACCCTGATTTAATGTAGAACCCCGTGATAAAATATTGCACATTCGATGTTACATAAATAAGCTCCTTGCCAGCTCTTATCGACAGACTGTGCAGACACGAGCGTCGCACAGACCTACCATTGTCGCCTACGGGGTTCACATAAGCGGAAGTGCCTTGCATGCACAGTAAAATATTTTATTATAGAAAATATAATGGCACAAATTAAATTAATTATTGTTTTACATTTTTATAATTTTCTTATGAATTTTTGTATTATTTTAGTGTCTGTTTATGACTGCATTCATGCCAGAATATCAGTGTTCTTAATCTCGGTGCCACGGGCACTTTGTTGCTGTTTTAAAATGGTTTGGTTATAAAATTCAAACACTTTAATAACACATATTAAACACTGCAAATACAATATCACATTTTACACTGAAAAATATTTATGTGAAAGTTCAAAATTATTATTGGCCTCTTTGCGCATGTGCGGGACACGTGCGTGCAGTCATGGGCTCTAGTGTAGTGCTGCTGGCTGTTAGCCGGTGTCAAGCATAACAATTAATTGTTAATTAAGACATACTGAATAATATTGGATATCATTGTTTTTTTTAAAATGCTAACTGAAAAATGTAGTTGAAAATTGAATTTACAAATTTTTAAAAAATTTGTCTAGATTATAAATTATTTTACTGTTTATTTGATTGTTTACCATAGATAATATCAGTGTTGATTTAGTTAAATAGCCAATTAAAAAAGATAGTTATCTTACTGCATGTGTGTGATTGCTGTTAAGGATCTAATAGTATGTAAAGACATCGTGCCTAATAGAAATTGCAACTTTCTAATATGTCCGTGGTGAGGGCACTAAATACGTCAAATTAGTGTGTATCACGGAATGCTCGCAGCGGCTTACTGCGCACAGACAACCCGCATCCACATCTACATTGCATAATTGAATTTTAGCCCATGGTAACAGATCTGCTTTCAATTCTGATCCAAATTTTGATCACGCTCTTGAAGAGAAATATGAAAATTAGGCAAATGAATGAAACATGCTCTAAATGTTTCGCAAACAAAATGGAGCGATGAATCCAATGGTATCTGCTGTGCTGCGAGAAGTTGTTGTTCCCAAAATTCAGGACTCCCCACAAACAATTATGCCTATTGATAGGCAGACAGGCAGTCATCCGTTATCTACACATTTTTTGAATAATATACAAAGGTATAATACTCTATTTCAGATATCATTCTGCACAAAAAGAAATAACAGAAAAATCTTTATGCCTACTTTTAAGATAGGACAGATATACCATCTGATTGGCAGTTTACTCCCATCGTCAGGCCGAAGTTCACAATTTTTACAAATTTACTTCATTTCTGAGGTCTGTCAACTTTCTTTATGGTCCAACATTGCCCCATATTTAAAAATTGAGTTGATCAATGAATTGCAAACTGTATTAAATAACCACAGTGTGTACATTCACATTTTTAAATATTATCAAGAGAACGATTCTCCATCAGATATCATAATTCATGCCGATCGTACACCACAAAATCAACATTGAGGGCAATACAAGTCGTCTACAGTAAACAAAGTTGTGGTTTTAGTAGTCTATAAAGACAAAGGACCCAGGTATGTAGTGCTGCATTGCAAAGATGGTCAATTAAAGTGTGTCTAAATTGCATTGTACCTACAATCTGTTACAATATTCTATTTACGAAAACAAAGTTAATTTGAGGATTATACTGCCCTGTACTGTTAATGTAAATTTCATAAAACCTATGAAAAAAATAATTACTTTTAAAATGTAAATTTGAAATTTTTATAAAAAATATCATATTAAAACTTATTAATGCTGTTATTAATTATGTATATAAAATAATAGATGCCCAGCGAAGCGGGCGAAAGTACTGCTAGTATAGTATTATTTTATTTCTAAAAAATTAATCTTGTATATGTACTACTCGAGAGATTTCTTAAATATTACACTTTAATCCAGTTTTTGAAGCTTGAGTGTTTTGGTGTTTAATAGAGGACAACTTAAATACTGTCTGCACTAGAGATAAGCTTGGCTACTGTGATGGTGGGTTGCTGCACTGTTATAGCCTCCTAAACTGAATGATCTGTGCACCATCTGCTACACATCCGGTACGACAGGCAACCCAAAGGGCGTGATGCTGAGCCATGAGAACGTAATAGCTGGGGTGTGTGCCGTGATGCTGCAGCTGGGAGAGCACCGCCCCAGGAGCAGCGACATCATGGTGTCATTCCTGCCGCTGGCCCACATGCTGGAGCGCTGTTGCGAGGTACCTCACCTCGCTATAGGCTGTTCACTGTTACTGAGCACTTATGAAAGTCCTTCTTACGATCTACTTGTCTCTTCATTTTGTACCCTTCTGCTATGTGTAAAGATAATATTGCCATGGAACTGATTACATTAATGGGCCATCCAAGTTAGGGTTGCCAGCTGTACAGATTTACCCAAAACAATTCAAATATTGTTCATTTTGTTCTGTGTAATGTTCTCGTCTGTAAAAGTATGCTCAGTGAGCCGATTTTCAAAATCAATGGCACAACTACAAAAAATTAGTGCGATTACAAATTAGTGATTGTAGCATCCTTTAAAAAATAAATGTATGCTCTTTTCAAGTGCAGTCATGGTATTGCAATTATTTGATTTTCTCATTCTTAAGACGTACCAGAAAAAGTATTTTCATGAACAAAAATTAAATATAATTTAAAATTATTTTCAAAATTAAAAACATGTACAACTTGGGTATGTTTAGTACTTGTATTACCTGTGTTAATTTAAGATGAGTTGAAAAAGCAACATCGCCAACATGTGTATTGATTTTCTTTTTAAAGTATCTGGCAACCTTAATCCAAGTGACAGTATGGAATTTTTATTTTAGGAACGTATATGTTTTAATAATATGCAAATTCCCGCCCTTGCATGTATAGACAAGCCACTCTGACTTCAGAAACCAGAACTTTAAACATTTCACTTACGATGTGAAGTCTTCGAACTATTTTTTATTAATTCACTGTTAATTGGGAGCCAGCATGTAAGCATGTACTGTAGTTTATTAGTAGTTATGGCTAAATATTTTATTTAAAGGTTGATTTGAAAAGTGATTACTTTAGTGCAAACAGTTTTAATTCCCCCTCGCTAGATGCTGGTCCCCCACTGAGGGCAATGGTGCTCTCCAATTTTCCTGATTAAAGTTTGCAAGGCTATAACACAACTGTACACACCAGCTTGTTTATAGAAATTCTAATATTTTGTGAAATTTGAAAGTACAGTACATAAAGTAAAAGACTTCAGTGGAAAATGCAATCCTACATGGAGTATTAGAGGAACAGTGGCATACTTTCAACATTTACAAGCAAAAGTTTAAATTCTTGTCCTATGTTTAGGTATCGTTCATGAAGATACTTTTCTCTGAAAGCAATAGAGGGGTAGGAGTGATATGTCTTTTCAAACATTATGCCAGTCTGTCCAAAATGGGAGGAGGGAATGGGGCACCTGTTTTCATAGTAACAGGGGTGACGGAGATAGCCATAACATGGGGAAATAACAGTATAAAGATTGGTAGCAAGAATAACTGTCCAAATTTAATCATACCGATAAAGAGTTTTAACATAAATTACTGGTAATTTTAGGAATACAAGAAAATTATTGTACACATGAATATTTAAAGGTCACATTTTAGTTAGTGGTGATTGCTGTAACAAACTAAAACTGTGGTCTGTAAAGAAAGAAATGTGTAGCAATGCAAACATGAAAACACTGATTAGCAGTGAGGCTGCCTGATAGCACTATTCACCACCATGGTGGTTTACGAATAACTGACTGGCTTCCTGCTGCCACCCCAGGGTTGCCAACTCTTGACATACTGCACTGGAGAAAGTGCTGCAAACTGCGAATATACAGTGTGATGGTATGGCAGTACGTTCAAATTAAGAATACATCCAGCACACACGAGAACAAGCCACAGATACACCAAAATGTTTAACACACATGTAAATATATTATTACCATATTTTCCAAGTTCACAGAGTGATGTTTCACATGTTTGAGACAGTGAGGTTAGAGCAATTATAGTGAGATGTACAATCAGATGCCTCATCATTTCTATGTACATGATACTTAATTGATGTGCACTCTTTCCATCGTCGATGATTCAGAGACCTGTGACCACATCATTTTATGGCATAAGAGAAAGTTGTGGAACATGAAGGAAAACATAGGGCAATTACCGCAAGTAAGTTGAGACAGCAGCCCTACCATAGTCTATTCTGCACAGCACCTGTAATGTGGCCGTGGAAATTTTCACTTACTGACAAGCTTGGATAAGAAAGGTCTTAATGGTAAACCACTTTAAAGATATATCTAATGGACAACAGAATTAAGATTTGTGATAAACTTGCTGTAATTCAGCTACATGGAATATGACTCTCTGCAGGAGTTGGTAACAAATTAGTGAGAAAATATTGTCTGATGGTAAGACAAAAGTAATAGCTTAGAGGTAACAAGTAAGGATGAAGGTTGTACAAAAAAGTGTGGTTATAATAGTAAAATATCTACCAAAATGCCTATAAAGAAATGTAATTATGATCACGTGATGTAATGGTACACTATTTTCTATTGATTGGAAGAGAGATGTAGGTCCCCAGAAAGATATATGTATTAATAAAACGAAAGCAGCACAATGTGCTTTCTAAGATCATTTAAAGGAGTCTCTAGAAGAGAATGTCAGAAGTGAGATGCTTAGACAGGATTTGATCTTGTAAGTCGGTAATACATAGAATTAGAAAACATAAGTAGGTAGGCATTACTGCACACACTCGAAAGCTGTGAAATTACACATACCTGCCTTGTAGCATGTAGCACCCTTTCGCACTGATGACTGCGGCAATGTGGGGTAGCAGGGATTCGAGGCACCAAAAACAGTTGGGAGCTGTAAACTGATCCATGAACACAGTAAATCTACCCCCAATGCATGAAGATCGGTCAGAGCAGGTTCCATGGTACGTACGTTTCTCTTGAAATAATCCTAGAGATGTTTCATATGATAGAGGAGGTTGTGCGACTTCAAGGTCCAGAAAGAAACTTCAAAGTCCATGGAGTGTTCATCCAACCACTCAGTCACAATTTGGGAGTAGTGGGCTGGTGTCATCTTGCTGCACATGATCTGCCAATTAGTCTTTGTATCGTTCACTGGTGAGGGACAATAACGTGTGTACCAGGGGATGTAAAACAGTCCCCTTAAGAGGAAACCACCACCACCTTCATCCTCGTCCTAGACTTCTTTGTTCTACTAACCTAATGAATCAATCACTTCATGTGCTTGGTAGTGTACCCGTACTTTGCCTTTGGTATGTACCAACATGTAACTCGACTCGTCAATCATCGACAACCTTTATCCATGTGTCAATGGTCAAATAAGTGTTCCCATGCCCATGTTAAGTGTTGAGCCTTGCGACATCTGGTGAACGGAGGTACCCTCATGGAGCAGCAACTTCTGTACCCCATAGTGCAGAGAAGATTCTAGATGGAATGGGTGATCATAGGTCGCTGTGGTCCAGCGTTGAATTGGTGAGTGATCAGCTGCATAGCCTGTCCATCCACTGTTACCGACAGAGCTAGTCTAATGGCAATCCCTATCATCTACATGTTGTATGCCATGCCCATTGCCCCTGACGGCCGTGGTTTTACCTGAATCCAAAAAAATGTAGTACGCTCTTGACACGGTAGACCAAGAAAATCTCTGTGCCTCTACAACTTTGGAGATGGCGTGTTCCATACATCTGGCTCCATCGATCTGGCCCTAAGCAAATGTGCGGAGACCTTGTTTCTTCCCCATTTTGTGCTCTGAAAACGTCCCATTCATGCATGGTTGGGCACTATTCCATTTGAAACTGTGACAAAAGCACAATTTTGCAAACACAGCAGGTGTGCCTAATTAAAATGCTTGAGTGTAAAAATACATATAGGTGTGCTAGAATATAACTACCACTGTCTACTAAGGAGACAGTTGGGTAGAAGCTAATACAGGCAATGTGTTAATCTGTAATTTGAAAAAGGACAAAGAATAAGACAGAGGGGAGTTGCATGTCCCAAAGATCATATACTATTGGAATTTTCACACCTAAAAATTATTTTGCTTGCAACTATTTACACACACCAAGAAATACATGCACACACAGAGATGAAGCAAGAACAAAACGGGTACCTATACAGATATAAAAAGTTTCTTCAATGTGCTTCATAGACACCATTACAACATTAATTTTCACTACTAATTTCTATTTTAATTACCAATGAAAAGATTTCGTGAGATTTATTTACTAAGCTAGAAATAACAAAAAGATATTTTGTTAGAGACTGCAAATATGATGTTCATTAGCAGAAATGTGTTTCTTGGAGTTGCTTCGTTATTTGCAATATAGCAGCACTGTTGTTCAAGCCTGCAGTTAATTTTATATTTTAAACTTGTGCAAGTTATTTTAACAATATGTGTAAAAGCAAACAACTTACTGGTACCGGCAGACGTCTATTCACGCGAGTCCTCCTACTCCCCAGATTGCTGCTCTGCACGGACTGGTCTGTAGGCGAGTGGCAAGATAGCAGCCCAGCAGTATACGCGGGGACATAAAAACATTCTCCAAATCTGGACACTGAGACTTTTTACTGGCAGCAACAGATAGCAGTGCTCTTGTGACTATATATGCCGATGATCTATTTACCGTCTGCATGTGCTGTTCAACAGAAGTTGATTGCTTTTCTGTTATTGAGTACAAATATTCTATTAAAATATTCAACATTATCAAATTAAACCACGCTAGATAAGGCAACAATGATGGTGGAAATCTTGGGTGGTCGGACCTTTGAAAGGGGAAGGGGGTAGGAATATAAGTATTTGATGTGAAGATTTACGGTGCAGCGTAATAAATAACTGGAATGCAGTACTCGGACAATACTTGAGCACAAAGTTTGCAAATATTGAGGGGTTTGAGACGGCATAATATTAAGCCAACTTGAACAAATTTTACAACATAGCAGTGTTACTTCTAAAAAAAAATCCAAAAATCATGTAAATCATAAGTCGTAGAAAGCTTGTCGTCTATCAAGCCAAAGGCAAATGTAATTTTGTAGCATATTCATAGTTGTTGGTACAATCTTTTTGATGGTATAGAATTCTTTGTGTCTGGTGTTACTGTTGTCAAAATCCATCACAATAAAACCTTTAGTTTTGGGGCTGCGAATAAAATTGTAATAAAGAATAATAAATTTAAAATGTCTTATAGTAATGTTACATTAAATGACACAAGAATATTTAGAATAATCAATTATATACAATAACACAAAATAGAACTTAAATTCACTTCACATAAGTTCTTATTACCACTGCCAGTGTACTGGCTGCCCTCTGTGGTGCAGTCGATTGAGTGTTGAGCGTGAGTGGTTCCTGTTTCGAATCCCAGGTAGGGCAAGGGTGTGTGATTGATGCTAGTCTGTATGGGCCACCCTTTCATGGGAAACATCACTTCCAAAAGGAAAACTGTAACAGTAAAGTTGTTACGGAATTAAAAAATTGTGTGCTCATAATTTGGAAATATATTTGCATTTTTTTCTTTTACTTTAGAAGTAAAACCCTAGATACTAGTAACCAAATGAATACTTGCTTTTTCTTGTAATAAGTACATTAACTGTCTAAGTGGACTCGCAAGCTATAGATTGTTAATATTACAGTTACGCTTCGCATTTGTAAATAGCGAATGTAAAATTATAGATAATATGCTTTTGAAAATAAATTTATATCACAACTGTAATACAAAGATTATCTTTTATATTATATCAAAAAACATAAGCTAAAACTCTAAATTGAACCTGCAACTTATTGAGCAAATATGTGTGAACTTAACTTCAACAGACAGACAAATTTACTTAACTATAGCGTTGGTTTAGAATCTGCTTGTCTGGTAATTTGGCAGGCATATAATTTTAACCTGTTAAAGTTTTAGTTTTTAATGCTTTTCAAAAAAGGATTACATATTTGTACAGTCTTTGTTTCATAATCGAGAAATTATTTGCCCTTAATGAACATTGCATTTGGAATAACATTTACTGGCATTAATCATATACAAATTTAATTATGGACTGTTAAGTTAGTACAAACAATTATTTTATTTAATCATAAAGGCTACATAAATATTTTTGCAGCGATTAAAACATGCTGCAGAAGCCAGCATTATTTGGAAAAACATCTTCACAGGTGGCATTAATATTGCACGTGATTCAGAATTCTAGAAATAATATATAAACTGACACGATAATTAAAACCATTTTATATAAACACTCGCGGATTTACTATGGTTTTCGTGGACTTTATAATATGAAAACCTATGCGTATGCAGATCACAATTTCACATAAACTACAGTTGAACATGGCAAGAATGCTTACACACAGATTAATTGGGTGGAATTTGTGAAGTAGCTGGACATTATGCTGTATAGTGTAATATTTCATATTTCTGTTAAAACTATAATTTTGTCTCAGAATTCAGTACTGAAAATTCTGTCAAAGCTCAAATACTTAAAATACACAATATAAAATAGAAAATTATGGCTAGCATTTACTCAGTTTCAGAAATTATGTGAAACACTTTTAGCTTTATGCATAAAATTCCTTTCACGGTACATTTACACGAGGTTAATAGTTGGTCAGTAGCTGGATCCTGAAGAAAGGACGGTAACAGGTTCCAGTTAATGGTCCCAGCGAATGTTTACACGTTACCAGTTGCCAAAGTTAAACAATATGGCACCATTTGGTGCAAAATATGTACTTCGTTGCGGCATACGATGTGTTGCAATGGTACTTATATCCAATTGGAGACAATACCACAGAACCAGAAGAAGAGATGCAGAATCTGGGTGAAAGACTGGATTTTAAGACTTAACACTTTGGGTGCTTCTGAAACAGTGTTATGTAAATTTGCTGACGAAGATCCTAATATGTATATCAACCACTTGAGGATGACAGAAAATAATTTTGAATGGCTTTTAAATGAAGTTAAAGGTGCAATTAAAAAACAAGACACCTTGAAGAGGAAAGCTCTCCCTGCCAGACTGAAACTACAAATTATGTTTGGAACAATGAGTGTAGGGCAGTGCATATTAAACTACACACTATCCTGTGCTAGATGCATTGCAGAAAATGCTTTCGGAAAACTATCAAGATTTAGGATTTTTGAGACAGCTTAATGTTAGAGTAACGTGTGCACTGCATAACTTCGTACAAGTAGTACAAAATTATGTAACATAAGACATGGTTGACATATAAGACCATGAACAAGGCTCTAATATACTCTGTGCATGGTGTTTGCTTCCTCGTTTAACAGGATTGACAAATACAGGACGTGTTTCAGGAATACGATACAAGAATGATGCAAAACATTTTACGCGACAGATACACATAATTTCTCTGCAGAGGGTGCAGTTTCGTGGCAACATAAAATGATATAATTACCTGACTATAGGATGTTTCAAAATCATGTATACTTGAGAGTAACTTGAACATCTATGGCAGTAAATTTTGTTCAGAAAATCACAAACAGTAAAGAGAGATTTTATAACTCTTCCGGGTACTAATCCAGTGCTTAATGAAATAACTTCTATACTGGAATTATTTTCTGCAAATCATTTCTCATTGCATATTTGCAGAATCTGCTTATAGGCTAATAAAAGTATCTATTTACTGTGCATGCTGTCTAGTTTTTAAAGTTATATCCCAAATATTTCCTTTGCCACATTCGTAAAATTATCTCATCAAATTTGAAGTGCTTGTCCTAATGGTCATAACTGGATGAAGGAATGAATCTTCCGTTGAAAACTATAACAGTTGTGGCTTGTATACATCCAAACCAGCTCCCGATTTCGTAGACTTGTGGATTTTCTGCACTTCTTGACTATCTGTAGACTGAAGTGCTTTTATTTTATTTTTTAATGTCTTGTACTGTTCCTAGCATTGGCAGATTTTCTGCAATGACCTTCAGCGCTTTTCTCCTTTCCCCATGATTCTTGTACTTTGCACTTGTTGTGTTCCACAGTTCATGCGTTTGGTACAACTCTACAAAAGAAAGAGTATCTTTACCACTCCACTTAGCTATTTCCACTACTGCTGTCAAGCTGCTAGACTGAAGTATTGTTAAAGTTGCTGTTTAGATGATGCCAGTTGCTCGGGAGTTCCAGGAATTGTGCATTCGCGTGCCAGTAGCTGACTTATTGAGCCAGCTACTGGAACGTCTGAATACTGGTTCCAGCGCTGGCGCCAGTTACTTGAACAGGGTGTCTACAAGTTTCCATTTCCTTTCCAGTGTACTGTCTCCAGCTACTGGCCTTGTGTAAACGTACCTTTATAGCAAGACACATTTGATCAATTTAAAATTGCTTGCATTTTAAACTATGCCATCCTGGAATTTTATAAGAAAAATCTCAGCTTTGCTACTTTTTTAAAATGCTATTATGGGAAGATGAGTTCTATTTTTCAAACAAAACATGTTTGGTTAATCATTTTTAGCTACACCCTTGTTTCTTAAAAATTATTTGGAAAAAACATGCATGGTTTAGAATTGAGGGTATTTGGTGTAAATCATTCCTTATTCTGGTAACATTCCCTTTAACATTCAGTTTATACATTGTTTGAATTCATTAACTGTCAAATGAAAACTGTATCTTGCATATTATTTGATATGGTTTGGGGTGGTCATAGGGTCCAGACGGTGGATTTTTAAATGTGTGGAGGACGGCAGTTAACCAACAAGGGAATCCGTTAGTTAGCAAGAGACACTCGAGATGGGCCGTAGTCGAAAAGCTCAGGCTAAAGAACCCAGTTTCCAGTGTCTTAAGATGTCGCGTGTGGTGGCTGGTGTATTTGAGGCTCTTCAAGATGCCTGAGCGTGCACATTTGCCAGAATGGGGTAATTGCGACTCCCCAGCATGCAGTTCCAATACACAAAACATAGCACTTCAAAAGACAGATAGGTTGCAGACTGTTCTAAGGGTCCCTCACCCCATGTCCCCTGTGAAACTGAAAATAGAGTACTCGTACTGCAGTTTGGTTCATAACAGGAGTTATTATCAAACAAATGAGACGGTACAGAAAAGTAGTGGGCATGAACGAGGCCCACTGGCCTATACTAAAATTACGAATGGCATCTCACGAGCGCCGACAGTTATGTTACTAAGAGAAGTAATGCCAGAGCGGCGAGTGTCTACTCTGGTCAAGAGATGAACTTGAGGTTGTACTGTAAACACGAGACAAGGGATAATAAATTATTACAAACAAAATATATAAAGAATGACAAAGCCTTTTATTTATCAGAAACAGCAAACACACTTATAAAAGAATACAGCAGGTTTCAACATTGTAAGAGTATTCAGAATGAGCTGACAAATGCTAATTTAATAATTGTGTACACCATTTTTAATTATCATTTACTCAATATGCCAAGGAAGGTAACTTCATTTTCACAGCAGAAAAAAAAAGAAGAATATTTTTAAAGGCTCTTAATGAAATGCTCTTCTCATCGCTTGATTGAGAAATACAAACGAGCCGTAAAATAATTCTTGTTACACAGCGAATGACAATATATGCATAAGTAAAATACTGTGATATTAAAACAAACAAATTAAAATGGTGAAGTGACACCAATGTATAAAACTGAATTCTTTTCCCTGCTCAGCAGGATTACACTAGATTCAACAGTGAATCATAAATCAAAACTATGGAATTATATAATTTGGATCATAATAAAATGTATAAAATAACAATCAATAAAAAGTTGCATCATTTACTATCACACAGCAGTGTGCAATATTCAGCCTTTGCCCTCCAAGAAAAATTCCTTTTTCTCAACAGTAAAGTTTTTCTAAGAGCTCACAATGAGCTGCAACACGTGAAATATCAATACTCTTCTAATGCCCAAACCACTTAAAGGCCAGCAAATAACAGTGATTAAATCACTCTTGACGCTCTCGGAAAATTCAATTACAAACACACCAATACATTTACAGAATCTCTATCCACGTCATCAAAGCCTAATTATTTATTTGACCTCGTAAAATTCAATCAATGTTGATTGAATATAAAACCACTAATATTCACATACATGAAAAGGTCTGAATTAAGACCAAAAAATTTACTTTCACGAGGAAGGCGTACGTTCAACACTACGGCCTGTAACAATTTACTAGTATTACACCCAAGCACGTATCATGGTGTTTCCTTTAAAACAGGTCATTACAAAATGGCGTTAATTTGTTTCTCCTCTCGATCGGGTCTCCGACTGGGTGGGCTAGAAATGTAGGAATTTTCATCAACTTAGCATAACAATGTAAATCACTAAATACCAAGTAATTCAGGCAAGAGCTACCATGAACAACCCAGGTGCGAGTGGGCAACAAGTCCTATCAAAGCCACTTGTGCCTAGGTAAAACATATTCTAAACAATATTAACAAACTTGTCAGAATAGAATCAAGAAAATTACGTAAACCATTGAAAAGAGTAGAGCAAATACTTTAGACCTCACTCAGAACAGAGTGGACAGACAAGCAGTGCGAGTTGCGGCAGTCAAATGGATAAAAGTGCAATGATAGTCCATCAAACTGGCAAATATTTAACACTACAAAATTTACTAATACACTATGCCAGACTATTGGCATTAATGACCTGCTACTATGAACAAGCAGAAGGCTTGGCAAAAAACGTCAGGTTTACTAGCCCCAGCAAAAGGTTATTCTCACAAAATAACATAATTAAATTGTTTATGCCGCTTGATGCCGAGACTCACCGCATTCATAGAGTAGTACATGGTGCCTCTACCTAAAGAGACCCATGTTAAAAGCTTTCAGCTAGTTGCCAACATCCACCACAGCCGAAGTCCTGACGGAGGTTCCACGATTGCCTCAGGGCGCTAACTGCCAAACCGCACTGTACTAATAGAGATTGAAGAAGGTGGAGTAGGGGTGTGCACAGCATTAAATAACCTGACCTGAAGGGAAAGGAGGGATCAAGGCAGGAGGGGATCAAGAGGAGAACTAGGGAGGGAGTGAGTCGGTCTGGGAGCTTGCCATTTAGCCAGAGTAATTATCATTTCAGGACGTGGGCGACAGCGCTGCTGTCGCATGGTGCACGAGAGAAAATGTCCCAGTGAGATTGTCTAATGAGAACTACCTGGTTGGGACAAAAGTTGCTTCACCTCCCCTCCCCCCCCCCCCCAAAACGTAGTTACGTATGCCTGCCCGGATGCCCACTTGCATTAGACTGAAGAGCTGTTGGCGCGGCGGTGGGAAAATGGCTGCCACCACCTGCCAAAAATGTAATGAATTAAATGAGTACAAAGCACTGGATAAAGCATTACATATTGCTGAGCATCAAGTACTATTGTTAATGTTAAAGTATTGACATTGATAAAATTTATGCATTAATACTTTTTATAAGAAATTATGTGCATGACTGACTTTTCATTATCTGAAAGATGAAACGTTTATAAAAAATCCCTTTTACACAGTGGGAAAATTACTATGGATTAATTAAAATTGACTTTCAATTATGAAATGCATTATGCAATATTTAACAAGGAATTTTGTCGTGCTGCAGTTTGGGCTCTGCATCCCACTGCTAGTCAAAGGTGCTCTGTTATAATAAAATATTATTGACACATATTTGAGGTGGCACTCTTGGCTTGAGTGTTCTAATATTAGCGTCTTCGATTCTTTAATCAGGCTTGCAAAATGTTAAGTGATTACATATGACTGGTAAAATGCTTTTGTTAGTGTTTGTTAGTGTACACGTGACAGTGTACAAAACAGTTTCATTGGAAAATAAAAGTATCGCCCCTGAAAATGTTTACAATAAGAAAAAATATATATATCTGCAGCAGGATTATAGCCCAACAGATAGTTTAAATGGAGATAAATATTTTATTCCATGATTTAATTCTAAATAAAACTTGAAATTTCACTGTGGAAATTAAAGTAGCAAAGGCTAACTGTTACTGTTTAGACAGTAGTGGAAAAACCTGTGTAAAGTTAGTAAATACATTTACATTACTACAAAACTGACTTAAAAAACTTAGTAAATTGTGCTTACAATTTATTATATGTATGGTTTTGCAGCTTAAAATATCTAAATAGTCTGCACTGCTTATTAATGTACATTAACATTTACTACTGCACGATGATCTTAGTTTAATTCCCTTAATTTAAACTTTCCCTTGTTTACACCATTTTAAATTTCTCTCTCAGAAATTGTAAAGTAGAGGTTCCACTATTAAAAGCATTACCATATGTAGTAAATATGTGGTTTTTAAACTGTTTTTAGGTGGTGGTTATGTTAAGCCACAAATTCTGAATACTCAGTGCATTCAAATATTTTGAACATACTGTATATAGTAAATTCACTGTAGCATTTCTGAATTATACATTGCAAGTAAATTTAACTTGAATGTTAAAGGTTTACATGTAATAATGGGGAAATATATATTTTGTGTAGAATGGCATGTACATGGTGGGAGGAGCAGTGGGCTTCTACTCCGGTGATATTCGTCGTCTTTCTGACGACATGAAGGCACTGAGGCCGACAGTGATGCCTGCCGTGCCTCGCCTGCTCAACAGAATTCACGACAAGGTGATGTCGGAAATTAATGGCTCTTTTATAAAGAAGATGCTGTTCAACATGGCGATGAGTGCAAAGGAAGGTGAACTTAAAAGGTAATGCTAAGCACAGTCTTATAATGCAAACCCATAATTTGTTCATTTACAGTTTAAGGTGCAGGTGATGATGTAGAGGTCTTCAAATAGTGTAGTTCTAGTTCTGTAGCTTATTTCTCAAGCTGGTGCAAAAGTTATTTTAAAGCTGAGATAAAATTAAATATGACGTATGTTCAAACAGTAGCTGCTTAATAAAGAATTGTATGCAACCCAAATTATGCCATCTCCACCAGGGTTCACATATCCTAATGTTAAACAGTGTTGATTACACCTACATGATGTATAATTGTTAGCAATAAATAAAAATGTGTGACCAAATACTTGCATTGTAGGATTTTTCTGTTAGTACAGTAGTGTTTCGTATCGCGCAACACTGCTTATATTCCCAAATGTTTCACATAATGGTAATGTGTAAAGCTGTGCCGTACTGCATAAGCATTGGAAATGACCGCTTCTATAAGTAGTCTGTGGCCGGTTGGCAACTTAACTGACCTTTGACCTTGCAATGCCTTTTCACATTTTATACAAATTTATTTATTAAAAATTTTTCCCTTATCAGTTACTAGATAATCTATACCAACTATACTGAGTCAGTATGGAATTTATGGTGTTCAAGAGGGCGACTTATTTTACACTATACAGTGGATTATCTATCGTCTCTCAGGGGACTGACAGAAAATTTCAATACATGTGGACTTTCAATAAAAGTGGTCTTGAAATGCAAATAAAAAAAGGGACCACAGAATATGTTCCATGCATGCTGGATTTCAATCCATCAGCGTTCAATACACAGAAGTTCCTATACTATCTTATAAGCTTTTGCTTTGATGTCCAACCAAAACATTGGACAAACATGAATAAAGAACTGCTTATGAATTGCTTAGTGTACAGAAAAACATTAGTCATTTGAACTGATTTTACTTGGCCAATAGCATAATTTGGTATTGCGTTGTGTTCCACAGGGGAATAATTCGTAGCAACAGTTTCTGGGACAAGCTGGTGTTCAGGAAAGTGCAGGAAGGTTTGGGGGGCCACCTGAGGCTCATGGTTGTAGCCAGTGCTCCTCTGGCCGGGAACGTCCTCACATTCATCCGCTGTGCTGTGGGGTGTCTGGTTAGTGAAGCTCCTTGATGTATAAATGGAAATGCTTACCAGTAATATGTGTTGTGTAGGCATTGAAAAGGTGTAATGTAGTGTTTGGAGATGGTATGTTCCTGAGGATTGCCACCATAATGTTTTGCAAACAAGCAGTAAACTGTAATCTTTGCCAGATCTTAGAGCCAAAAATGCCTGATGCATGAACAGTATACATAAAAAAATGGCAGAAAGGTGAAGTTACCAAATTAAGTTTTATTGAAAGCTGATTTAATGGGAGTGTTGTGCCAGCAGGAGTGTTGTGCCAATTGTATCGTAAACATATTCAGTTTTTTTTTAGGGGAATCTGACAACAAATAAAAAATTAAGATTTTTTACTTTCTGAATAAATTGGTATGCTTGTTATGGTTACTAATTTTTCAAGTATTTATTTTAATTTTTGAAGTTGCAGCTGAATTTGTTTGTAGCCATCACCATTTTGATACATTCTTAATTTTTAAAAATTTTTAATTATATGGAAGAATATTTAATTTAAAAATAAAAATAAATAATCTTGATAAATATTTTTCAGGATACCTCTCTGATGAATACGATAAATATTACTGTTAGAATACAGAAGTATTTACCTACTTGAGATTTGATCTATATATACTGATTTCAACTTTGACCTATATTTCTGGAAAACTATACATTTTTTAGTATATTTAACCCTTTATCTCAAACCATAAAAACTGCAAAGCTCAAACTTATAGCAAAGCTGCAGATAATAATTATGAAATTACTGTACTAGGATTGTGAAGATGTTTTAAAAACAATTTGATTTGGGGGAAAAAAAAAAAATTGTTTTTTGGACAAAAATCATTTTTAAAAATTCGAATTACTCTATAAGGCAACACTGCTGAAATCTAGAAGTCCTAGGTTTAATAGTTCGAGATAATGGGACACAAACACAGCAGATTTAACATAGGCAAGCTAGGGCAGTCAGACTCCCCTTAAACAGATGCTTGCTGAACATGAAGTATTTGAAATAGTCTGTAAATCTGAAACACAACACACACAACCAATCTTGCTCAGTCAAGCAAAGTTAGTGCAATGTTACATTTCCTTAAGTTGGAAGTATTGTTAATGTTTTTAGTGGTTTTTGGTTGTTTTGTGTATTGTGTTCAATATTAACTATTCTTTATTGCTGTCTTGTCATGCGTGTTTGTCGTCTCAGATTTTATGTATTTCGTTGGAACTTTTAAAAGTTCTGTTTAAAGTTGTTTTCCTCTATAGCATTTGTGATCTCTACTTATCTTTTTTATTTCATTTTTAAAAAAATTTTGCACAAAAATGTTACGAACATAGATGTTAAAAATTACAAAAGCACCATACAGTAATGTGCTGTCCCAGTGTACCTGAGCTGTGATGTATGTCTTCAGGTGGTGGAAGGCTATGGCCAGACAGAGTGCACTGCCCCAATCACGCTGACAGTTCAGGGGGACTACGTGCCAGACCATGTGGGACCACCTGTGTCCTGCTGTTCCCTGAAGTTGGTGGACGTGCCAGAGATGGAGTACTACGCTTCACAAGGTCAGGGCGAGGTGTGCGTGAAGGGAACCAATGTGTTCCTGGGTTACTTCAAGGACGAGGAGAAGTCCAAGGAGACGATAGACAGTGACGACTGGCTCCACACGGGTGACATTGGGATGTGGACGCCTGTGAGTGTAGTCATTTTACAGTATGTTTGTTTGTGATCTAGACAAATGCACCTTAATTCAATTGTGTTAACTGCTCAGTTGGTTTCAGTACTAGCAGACTGAAACTAGCCAGTGGCTAGGAGGGCCCTCCTTACACTATAGTCTCAGTTTAGTTCTAGATAGAGTTCAGCCTGGATCTTTACGCTTTTAGGAAATTATGGAGATTGGGGGGGAGGGAGTCCTGTTGATGGCAATTACTTAATTCCATTATTTTCCTATTGTGAAACCAAACTTGTACCCTAGCAGCATCCTTCATCTAAGTTAATGCACTTGTAGCTATTACATTGACTACAGATATCTACAGTAGAACCCTGATTTAACAATGTCACAGTTACTGAAAATCTTTTCTCTGTTTTACTGTTTCGTTTAATTCAAATTTACCTGTTTACTCCAACTCTAACAAGTTTTTATAAAAACTCGTTTTTTTTTTTTCTTCAACTTAAGACAGTGTTTTGTCGTAGATGGTGCAAAGTAACATTTTTATTTAAATTAAATACTGAAGTAATTTAGTAGGCAGATGTTCTGTAAATGAAATCGTACCCAAAAAGACCATAAACAATATGTAGTGTACTAAAATAAAGATTAAACATTGTGCGCAGCCTAACTTCGCAAGTACGAAAACCATTTCCGTAAGCTTTTTTGTACAAAATTTGGATTTATTAATGAAATTTTAATTAATTTAAATAGTAAGGAGTATTCTGAATAAAAATATAAGAAGTACACAAACAACTTCACGTTAACGAGAAAAACATTCAAACATTGTGTGCCACTTAAGAGTGTGAAATCCATATCCGAAAACCTTTTTGCACTAAAATTAGTAGCTTTATTACAGAAACACAAATATATTTGAATAAGCAGAAGTTTTTGGATAGAAATATACATCCCACAAGGCTGTGGACATCCTTTTACCGCCACAAAAACGTAAACATTGTGGAACGTGCTATGTATATATATTTTTTCCACATCGGTATGAATAAAAATGAATGAATGGGTATGAATAAAAACTGCAGAATGGATGGAAAACTGTAGAATGGATGGGGGTGAAAAAATAACATACATGTATGGGTGGGTGGATAGATGCATCAGTGTGGATGGATCACACTCTGATTACCCATAGCGACACACTTAGTTGGCAGACAGGCATGCTTGCAGCTGGTGTGAAGGACTTGATCAACTTTTCAAGAGCAGCTGCGACATGGGCGACAAGTGAGGCGGGCTGCAGTAGAAACAGCGCTGCTGGCACTATTATTGATGTAATGTGTGGTATCCAAAACCATAAATAAAATCTTATTGCATTGAAAAAATAATGTAAGCAGGTCATTAAGAGGAAATGCACTAAATTCCAATCGCAATCCGTAGTCAAAATCCACGAAGAAAAGCAAAAAATTAAAGTTATAACAACACTATTGAAAAACACATTAAGCACTGCACACTAAGACATAGTGTGGTCACAAGATAAAAGGCGCTAATGGGAGGGAAAGGGGAAGAGCTGTAGCACACAGTTATTGGCTACCACTGTTATGTGCATCTGGTTGGATGGTGCTAGGACGACGGCCGGGGCGGGTAGGCAGTGGTGAAGAACAAAGGAACCCTTTGTGATGTCATGTGTGGCATTGTCTAGGCACGTACGCAGTCAATTCAAATTACTGCCACCGTAGTTTTCGATGGATTTAACAATTTTTTTGTTTTTCAGTGGATGTTTAAGGGCACCTATTGAGAAATACCTAAATTTTATTGCCATGGGCCAGTGAATGTATTTTTATTATGTTTTCATTGCAATTTAGTCCATTTTAGCAAGGATATTTTATTCTTTCCATTTTTTTTTTCTGAAAACTTTTACTTTAGATGCTATGGTTTTTCAATTTACTTTTTTTATTTTTTCTACTATAGTAATATTTTTTTCCCTAGTTTTGTGTAGTGAATTAATTTCATGTTGAAAATTCTAAATTTGTGCATGTTGTCCACACAACCACACAGTGTAGTGTATAGTGGTTCTTAAATGCAGCTTGACAAGGGTTCTGAAAACCAGAGCAGTGTCATAGTACTGTTACACAGAAAACTATGCCAACAAGTTATGCAACTACATGCAAAGTTCCATTTAGGGGGCTTTTAGGTAGCATATTTGCATGTGGCACGTATTCATGCACGTATGCATTTCTAGTATTGTTAGCTCTTAAAGGTACCATAAATATGAGAGCTTCAGGTGAAACTTATTGACAAGTGTTCAATATTTAATCTGCTAATTTGTGCAAGCAGAGAACAAGAAAAATTTCATATATATTCAGTTCGGCGAGAGAATTATGGTAACACTATTTATTACACAAAAAAAAATTTATTGCCCACTTACATGAATTAGACAACATACCAACACTAGCCTACAAGAAGACTTGATCAGATGACCACAAAACAACATGCAACACAACATACAATAGTTCACACTTTCCCTTGTACATTATCCTATCATACTGAATATGTTCCTGTCTTTTTAAATAAACGCTTCAAAGACCAGCTCGAAGTTTTCCACCTTCAATGCTTCTTACAGTTCTCTGGCCTTGTCCGCCTGGACTAGCAGATAATTGAAAATTACGTAGCTCAGGCGTTACTGTAGCTGCCATTTTATTTAACAATGTGAATAACTGTTTATACCAACAAGAAGTTGCACTGATGTATGAAGAGGATTGCATAATAACCAGCAGATTAATCACATGGTCGTACGTGAACGAAAAACGCAGTTTAAAATTCCTCTGGCCAGCGGAGATCGTTATCACAGCGCGTTTATTGGCAACGAGTTTAGGCGTGACTTGCCATAAACAAAATCCGCCAATAACCGCCAAAACTTTCCCGTTCAGTCGCCGAACTGTTAAAAGGCATTGATTACACTTCTATCGTACATTGCTATAAACGAAACTCTATCTCCCATAAATAACCCGGCGTAAGAAACCAAAATGTTTAAGACAAGCAGTCGCGCTTGTCCTCCATTCGCACCATCTTGTGACACTACTGCCCTCTTGCGAGTTAACACGTGTGTAAGCACAACAATGGTGCAAGTTGCATATTAAGAATGCCACCACATCTCAGAAATTTTTCTGTTTGTAAACACCCATGTCATTGGTAAATTTGTTTATTACTGGGAATTAGATGGGAGTAGAATGACTGCAGGTGAAGGTTTATGGCTTTGCCTTTTTTACCCTTTTGGCCTTAGCATGGAAGATGAAGATAAACAGTCATGTTGTGGTTGGAAACACAGCTTCCCCACATCCCTCCATCTTTGGAGGACTGGCAATGTACAGCTGGTCTCTTGCATAGTGCCAGTGTGTGGGAGTTAAGAGGAGGGAGGGAGGTAGGTAGATGTGATTGTGCTTCCCCTCGTTCCTCCATCCCCTGAGAGCAGTTGACATGTGGCCTTTCTTGTATCTGCTGAGCACTGCGCATGTGGACAGGAACAAGAGCAGCAGACAATCATATCTGATACAGGATCACTGATATAAGCACCTTGCTGTTGGAGTAGTTACACACATTTGGTCCACTTGTCGGCAGACATGACGAGGCTTTCTATAAAAGTAAAAGCTCTCAAGTCATGTACTTAATTTTCAAAGTTTTTTAAACTATGTTTATATTATTATTATTGTAAAAGTTTCAGATGCACGGTATTTCAAGAAGTAAAAAGTGCTAAAAATGTTTTAACTCTGAATCATGAAAATGTTACAATACTTTTCTCACAAGTTCCATATAGTTCTGCCTAACAATTAAAGTATAAAAAAATTCGGTATAAAAGAAATTGTAAATAGTAGCGCCAATAGCAAGTTGTGCACTTAGTGCAAAGTGATACCCTACGAAAATGCATTATGTTGATTAAGTTTGGTGTAGTAATGTGCACACGGTATGATTAATACAGCTGAATGTAGTTCTTACACATGCTACTTACAGCTCTTGCTAACCAGGAGTTGTTTTCCGTATCTGAGGCAGAGAGGCGCAGGAGAGATAAGGGCGACACTGCCCTGCACATAAAGTGCTCCATCGCCACTATGCGCAAGGCTCTGAAAAGACGTGTGGTGTTGTCACACATGTACCTATGGGACTTTCAGAGGTGCCATATTATTTTATTGGTGGAAAGTCTGTAGGAAGGTTCAGTGCAGGAACCTTGAATAGTTTTATATGTATCCAATACATATATTTTGAGATACAAAGCTTTGAAAAAGCCATTTTCAGATATCTTTGGGTACTCTAAAATTGTTAGAAATATCATTTTGGAGTAATTAAAATTATGTTTCTAACATGCGTGACAACTTGAAAGCACTCAACAGCCCTTGTTTGAAATGTATGTTCCTTTCGTATATCAGCATATTCAATGCTTGGTTAATAGTTTCACAGAAAAAAGTGAAATTCTAACACTCTGTAACACAGTTAAAGCACCAGAAAGGCAGGACCCTCAAGTTAAAAATGTTTGGTTTGAGCATAAGTGATGCATATCTCTCGTCTGGTGCCATAGCATCTGCAGTAGTGAACTAAGTTGAGCAACCAATTTTATTCTTTGCTCCTGACTTTTAAGCACACATATTGTATTAGTTTAAAATTCCTTGGCTCGTATATAAATTTCTTTGTGCAAACTAATGTTATGTATTGAAGCAAAACTATGGTCTGAGAATAAAATTTGTATTTCGGTTTACTTTTTTTTTGACAGAATGGAACCTTGAAAATCATAGACAGGAAAAAGCATATCTTCAAGCTTTCACAGGGAGAGTATATTGTCCCAGAGAAAATTGAGAACATATACATTCGCAGCCAGTATGTGCAGCAAGTATTTGTGTGCGGCGAGTCACTGAAGGTAAGACAATATATTATTATTGCCTAACAATTATAATTTCTTGTTAGTGTGTACACAGCAGCAGTGTTTCAATTAATCAAATCTTTTGCATCAAAACCTCTCAGGTGCTTGAAATAGAGATGAGAGGGATTTGAAGGGTGCTTGACAACTTGGTCTGTACAGTGGCATAACCAGAAATTTCTTAGGGGGATTACGTTGACTGAAGTGTTGGAAGGGGCAAGAGAGTAGTTACAACTATATGTGTAGTGTTGGCACGTGTTAATTAGGACAAATCCTAGAAGAAATTTGTCTGTATAGTGAAATGTATCATAGTGAACAGCAATTACATATCAAAATTAAAGGATTATTAATAATTTGAATACTAATTGTTGATCTAATAGCCAAACAAGGGGGTTGCAACCTCCCTCGCCCTCCTGTCTATACCCCTGGATCTTTAGCACCCATTATTTCTAGGTGAGATGTAGAAGGGGTAAAATACAAGGGCAGGGAAAATGGGGAAACCCCAAGGAAACCAGCCAGCCAATGGCAATATCTGTCGTGTATTCCACACGCAACAACTGGGTGCTGGCTCAATGGGAATCTAACTTGAGTTATCTTGGCGGAGGTTTGCACTAACCATGCAACCAATGCAGCCCTTTGCACATAGTCAAGAGCCCTTGAGGGTTATTTGTTTCTTAGTGGGAATGTTTAGTCTCTCTACAGTAACTGAAATATAACTAAAACAAATGAGAAACAAATAATTGGAAACACATTTTTTGTGCTCAGCCTGATTAATAATAATAACCAATCACATGGGCTGTGCACAGTTTGATATCGCCAAGAAAGAAATGTAATGGTAATAAAATTGAAATTAAAATTATTACCAACTTTATAAACAGCCAGTGAAGTTTGTAGCCCACAAAGTGTGCTAGAATTGGGTTTCAAAGTTTTTACGTTATAGCAGCTAAACTGAAGGAACATTGCAACAGTAAGCGAGCATAAATTAAAATGTTAATAATGGTGTAGTAAATAATTATCTTAATAAATTATAAAGGTTGAAATTGTCGCAGTATGCTAAAGTTTCTGCCCAACACTAAGAAAGGAAAATGCACAAGAATATCAAAGTAATACATTGTTGCAAGCAGAGGCATAATGTAACAACTTTGACAGGGTAGCAGCTATGCACTGTAAACCTATTACGGTGTGGATGTTGCATCGAAGATGCATATAATGTAAAAAATTTCAAAACGTAAAAAGAAACCAGTTAATGACTGAAAGCTAACTTAATACACACCTTAGAGAGTTCCAAGTAACCTGTAACTGGTGGTACAGGATGGATGTTAGCCAAGATAGTCGGCGCCTCACGAAAACAGTTGTACAGTCTGGCATTGTATTCTGTACAGATGCTATGAATTTCATCCCATACATACTCTTGGGTCATGAGAAACCAATTAACTCTGAAATCCTCACAGTGAATAACTTTTTCTGAGGTGTAGATTGACCATTTAGCTGCAAAACACAAGGACAAAAAAGTTGGATAAAAATGGGGACAAGGGAAAAAGACCCTAACAAACAATTAAATCTATTTTATACAAGAAAATTAATCAAAACTAAGGTTAAACAAACAATTAATCCACTTTGACACAGCCAAAAAATAACTAAAAGAAATAAGAATAAAATTTAAAAATTATGCACTTGTACTTGCTGCCACACGCAACAGGAATCTTACAATAATGCTTCTGAAAAAAAAAAAAAAAAAAAAAACTGAACATTGAAGCATCTTCCCAGAGTCAAAGGTTACATTGTATTGCTTTAGTCAGTTATGCACCTACTGCAGAAAATGCAGCTGATGTAACTGTTCAGTTTATATTAATTTATTAAGCAAATAAAGAATTCACTGTGAGTTAATTAAATTACTTCAAGGTCCCAGAAATAGTTTGACAGTATTTGCAGTCTACAGTCTTGACATCAGTTACGCCAACGTAGAATGATGGTGCACTGACACAGTATCGCTCTAGAGACTAGGGAAACGGAGTCTCCTTAACAAAGATTTTAAGGGCGACGTATCGGCCGACGTGTTCGAACCCTGAGGGCATCTGGCCCTGGCTCACCGGAGTGTGTAGCTGGTCACTGAAGGTTATGCTATCCCTTTTCTGGCCCGCCTGGTAATTGAACATTGACTAGCTGCGAGTACACAGCTATGCACAGTCAGTGATAAGTTGATTTCATAGGATGAAAATAAAAGAACAAAGAATTGCAATATTAGAGGATTTAGTGGGTGTCCTGTAGGCGCAGGCACGACCGTAGATATGGTTAAAAATTACATAGCAGCACGGAGGGAGGACAGGTTCCGGTGTGATCTGCCCAGGAAGGAATCTACTCTTCCTGAGACCAGTGCTTTGGTTGACCCCTGCCGTGTCCTATTGATCAATCGAAGCCGCAAAGTGTGTGTGTAACAATGCACTGTGCTCGGGCCTATAGCAATTCAAGGAGAGGGATCCTTGATCCCCCTTGGTGAGAAGTTGAGCGAGTGACGTGACCAGCTACAGACCTGAACTGCCCCTCTGGGTTCACAGCGTTCTCTAAGTGATGACACTACGGCTGTCAGTAAGCTGCGTGACCAGCTTGTAGCCCGAGAGTCGTAGTAGCTTAACGTGTTTGTTCCCCTCAAGCCTCGGGAGCATTAAAGGAAGGTTCTCCCCCCCCCCCCCCCTGACACCGTGGTGCTAAAGGGTGGTGTGACGAGCAAGCACTACACACAATAACATTGACTAGAGGCAGGAGCACCCTTCAATGGGGACTTGGTTCAAATCTCTAAGGTGGCGTCCATGCATGCACCTGGAAGTAGTTAAGTGGATATACACACAGAAGGCAAAGCAGGTAAGGAAGGTGAAAGCAAAAGGGAATGATCGGACCAAAAGATGTTAACTAGTATAAGTTTTATTCTGTCTGAAGGAGTTTACAAGACATATATCTCCGACCTGTCCCTGCTAACGTCTGATGGACGAAGGACTTTGTCACACTGTTTTCCGCAGGGGCGGTAACGAGATATGAACCGAAGTTTGGGGTGAGAGCAACCCTGGTAAAACTACGCCCGGTGTGGACAAGGCACGTGGCCAACACTTGACTAGAAGGCTCTGTGGCAAGAGCTTCCGACTACTGTGTTGAGAAACACAAGTTCTGAATATGTTAACGTACAAGGCTAAATTTCAAAGGTAAGCGGTACAGCAAGTGTGGATAGATAGTGTGACCCAGATAATGCTCCGAAGAGAACTGCTCGTGAACTGCCTTGTCTGGAGGGCATGCAAAGAAATAAATGCCCTAGAGATGTGACGAACGAGGGGTGGCTGGGGCAGGCCGCATGGAGGGGGAAACCTCCCCTGGTGTGCAGCGAGCGTGTGCGTCCGGTACCTGCCAGCCAGGGTAAGGCAAGCGAGGGGATGGGTCCACCAACTGACTGAAGCATTGCTTTGTGTGGATTGCCGGCCCCTCAGGTGGCAAGGGGTTGACTCGCTGGTGGATAGGAATGGTAAAGAGGCTAAATGAGCAGCAGTCTAGTTTCACTCAAGAATCCAGTTAATATTCCTAACCAACAGCCTCACTCTCCATTGTACTGATGCTCGCAGTCCACAGAGTTACCTCCCACTGGCCACTCATTGCTCTGTTGGCTAATTGCTTTGCTGTCTTCACACACTCTGCACTTAAGGTCGCACAACCCTTCAAACTGGCTGTTGGTTTGGAGGCCTGTAGCGGCTCTAGTAGCCTTGCTGAGAGAGGCTGGCGCAATGACTAGAACATTCTTACGTTCTGTCAACAATAACACCAGAAATCCAATCTGCTAAAGGATTGGAGCATCCGAGTCATGATAAACTTATCTGGTACACACGGTGGTTTGCCTTTGTAAATCTCCATGTTACTTGGTTACCACTTGACCTTGGCACATGGATTCACTCACTCAAGCGGGAGCGGGGCAAGGGAAGCGATGCAGAGCAGCTGAAAAATATTAAAAATAGACCTTTCCTCTTATGGTAGAAATAAATAAAACAAAAGTACACAATATTATACACTGCCATCTGCCGTGGATGATAGTGAAGTTGTTTCAAAGGAGGACTGAGTATACAATAGTTCAAATGTAAGTTAACACTTGCAGGTTAAAGACGGGATGGAGCACTGACAGACTATGGTGGGTGTCCACCAGATGATAGATACAGGCAAGATCAGATTTTGTGAAGTTTCTGGTAACAGTTGGTTCAATTCAAAGACCTTATGAGTTAAACATTTAATTTAACATGCAGTATGGCTAAGGCTAACGCAGATCTGCCTGCAATGTTTCCTCCAAAGACATTAGAGCTATTCTTCCTCTAATATGAAGAAACCGACACATAAAAAAAATAGCCTGACCACACAATGTTTTCTAGTTGTAAGCCACAAATGAGAACATAAGCATATATATATTTTTAAACACTTTCCTAGATACCTGCACATCTGAACCACCATGTCGTCAAATGTATGATCATGGCCTATCCATGATATCACTGATGTGTTGATATGTGCAATTTCTAAGAGTAACAGTAATCCTAAATTATACTGTGCTCTGAATAACTGTGCTTTTGTTGTTGGCAGTCCTGTATAGTGGCGATAGTGGTGCCAGATGTCGATGTGATCAAGTGTTGGGCGACGGAGAACAAGATCGCTGGCACACTGTCTGTGCTCTGCGCACACCCAGAAGTAAAGCAACTCATTATGGATGATATGCTGTCCTGGGGCAAGGAGTGTGGCCTTCGGTCCTTTGAACAGGTCAGCTTCTACATACTTATTTGCTCCTTCAATGCCGAAGACAGTGGTGCCTAACCATTTTTTTTTTGCAAAGGGCCGCAAACCCTTATTTTGAACTAGTCCGCATGCCATAAGTGTAAAAATGACAACCTCAAATACGTAGATAAAAACATAATACTTATGATTCAGTTGTTTTATTAAAATAATGCTATATTACATCACATGTAATATATTAATTAAAGAAAATTCCATACATATAGAAGGGATTTAATCTCAATAGATCATGGAATAGTATTTATATTTCACAAATAAGCCCATGTGCCAGTGCACAGGTTGTATGCCACTGGCCTAAGAAGTGGTATCTCCTCCAAAATTGAAATTTACATTACTTAGTTTGTAATACGTATATGTATTATCAGGACACTTGTTAACCATTAATTTCTATGTTCAAAACATATTATTTCGTACAGAATTTTGAAGTCAAAATTGTACTGTTAACTGTTGGTAAAATTTGCTTTCTGCTGTACATTATGTACCCAGTGAGAAAATATTTTACTATTGGGATAGTTAAAACACATTCAAATTATGCAAGTCAACAGTTTTTTTCCAAGTGAGAATTTATTTTGTAGTGTGGTCACAAAGCTTCATATGTGGTATGTTCAGCAAGAAACAAGAGGCTACCAATACATGTAATAAGCCTACTTTCCTGTACATGGATGCTAATAATACATTTTTATTTTTTATTTATTTACATAATTTTTGTCATAGTTACAGCAAGAGTGCCTTTCCTTCCACAGAACCACACTGTAATTAAAGTGAAGACAACTGTAAACCAATAAAAGATGGGAAAAAATACAGTAAACATAATACATAAATTGTTAAAACTTAAAACTAAAAATTAAGGTACACATACATGCCTGTGTGCACACACACACCAGGGGGGAGGGGAGATATGGTTAGATTAGTAGCAATGAGTAATTACTGGTGAGCTAGCTCAAACAGATGTTTACGGATGGAACTTTTAAGGTAGTGACGCCGGCGCTAACAGCCAGCAGCGTTAACACCATGACCTTGCTCACCACTATCGTGAGGTGGGCACGCACGTGCGCAGAGAGGTCATAACCTGGACTTGCCCGTGAACTAAGTCTTTTATTTTATTTCAGGGTACAAGTGCTTTAAAGTGTTAAAAATGTATGTTCCTAAAAATGCTGTACAATGTTTGGTTAAATTTCAAAATATACGCTGCGCGAAAAATGACTGTACTACTCCAGCGTAAATGTCACCATGAAGAACAATCATTGAACACAGAAAATTCACAATTTTAAAGTTTGATGTGATCACGTACGCAAATTATGTGTGTGCCATTTCTTTTTGATATTAAAAGTTTCTCTGCATGCATGGCTCTTCTGCTTGTGTGGACCCCGTAGGCAGCCATGGTAGGTCTGCGTGACCCCTGCCTTTGGGCAGTCCGTCGAGGAGAGCTGGCGAGGTAAGACGGTGTCACATATGCAATTCAAAATTTTTGCACTAATGTAGATTACCATAGCTCACTTTTAGTATGCGTTAACCTTTGCCTTGTGTACGTTTTGCCAGACATTCCCCAGCATTATGCTTCCGCTTCACTTAATAATTTGCACCATTGTGGCTTTGAAAAATTAATGAAGGAAGGAGGAGGAAAGATGTCCGAGAGGCCACGTGGCCTGAGCAACTTTGAATCGGCCATCCGCCTACGTGAAAGGCATTTCATTGTAATTTTTGTTTAATTGCAGTGTGCAATATTAAGGGCAATATTTCTATGTATGTATTTCAGGGTATTTTTCATGTTTAATTGTGTTACGGCCACATCGCCCATGGCCACGTGGTCAGATATCACCAGGTCAGTATCTGCGCCATCCATGTGCTTTAAGGGTACATTTGTGTAATATCATGTGCGCAATGATTAGTTTCAGGGTTCTATGTAATATTTTATTCAATGTTCCGTGTATTTCATGTGATTGATGCTTTTGTATGTATAACCATGCTGTCTTGTTCACGTTTGATTTTCCCGCCATCAGGCATGCTACAAGTCTCTAAATACTTAAATCTTCAGGGGAATAATTTTCCCAATACAGCTACTACTTTGTCCGATGACAACTTGCAGAATTCTATGAAAACTATTGCAATCAAACCTGCACCACTTGGTCCGCTACACATGGTATCCCGTGGCATTCGTGCCACCTAAACATACTTTCACGCATCTGTCATGTCCCATACTGTAACATTTTTATTTGTGTAATTTGTACGGTGACATTATTTCCGTCCTAACCGGCTATGTGTAAAGGCCGTCGCCACACTCACCACGTACTGGGAGACGCGTCCTAGTTAGCGATTCCAAATAATCACGTGTGTTTAATGCTCATTTTGTAATTCTCTATGTCCTATCTCCAGGAAAAACCTACAGTCTACCCTAGCAGCTGTAGACCTCTTTCCTTGTGGGGCTATGTTTTCAAACACCCCGAAGAAATTGTCCACCTAGGAGTGCGCTAGAGTAATATTGCGAGCTGGGGGTAAGAGCCCAACGGAATTCGCTAGACATGTCGGTTCTTAATCACTAACTCATTTTTCTGGCATGACTTTGCAATTTGAGAGCAATAAATGGTATGCATTCAGTGCAAACCTGTGCGTTTATTTGTAGCGTCAGAACAGCATATCTTGCGACTATTTTTCAGTGATAAAATGTTAAGTATTGATTAGTGTTTTGTAAAGACGCTCGGGTGAGATGGACACACAGAATCCACAGCATCCCTGAGAACTGAGTCTCACAGTGTGGTGTCTGGGAAACACTGCTGGTGCCCATCTTCAGAAAGTAAATTGTCATCGTTAGTCTCGTCTCACCCGACGGCGTCAGTAGTAGACTCCACTTGCACAAGACGCTGTTCTAAAAAATTCCAGAGGTGATGGCTATTAATGGTGAATGACCCAGAGTTGAAATTATTTCAGTGTGATGAAATATCAAGTTTACCTGCAATACGAGAAAAAGTTCTAAAATTTGATAAGATGACAAGAATTGGATTGGCGAGACAAGGTAGCAGATGGTCGGTTCACAGCACTTTAAATAACGGTAGTAAGGTGTGAAGGATAGGTTCGCTATATAAAATAAGCTGAGAGTTCTTTGTAACAAGGTGTCGTATGATTGCTAGGTTTTAAATTGTAAATAAAGTGCATGCACATTTGGTAATTTTTGCAGTCTCGTAGGAATTATACCAAAAATTTTTTAAAATTTTACAAACACAGAAGTGCCATAAGTGCTGCATGCTATTTAGTTAATTGCAAGAGACCATATTTACTTAGAATTCTGATTTTCTTCATTTCATGTTTCGCGAATATTACATCAGCAGCCCAAATAATTGAGATACAGATCCAACTTGTGCATATTTGGTCTAAAGGAAAACAGACCGTATTGCCGTAGATGTAGTAAAGAAAATGGGCATTGTGCTTGATATTAATGAGATAGATCGCAGCTATAGTGTTGGTGTGAATAACGGGACTCGTGGCAAGCAGAGACAGATCCTAGTTAAGGTCTGTAGATACAGGAGGTGAAATGAATTTTTTTGCGAGCAGAAAAAACTGAAAGGTTCAGGCATAACCATACATGAGCACTTGAGGTCAAGATTACAGCTACTAAATAACGCTATCGCCAAATGTGGCATCAGATCATTATAAAAATTGTTATTAATAGTCTAAGTGTGAGAATATCAGCATTTTAACAGTGTCAGCTTAAGTGATTGTGGCGAGAAATTCCTCAAATGCTTAAGTGAATGTAAGGCAGAAAAAAACCATTTTACATACAGCTGTTGTATGATCTGATCACGAACATGTTTCGTTAACGACTAGTCCCAGGTTTGTAAGTTTGTTAGTGAAATTCAGGGGCACGCCACCAAACGAAAGCATTACCAGCAACATCTCTTACAAGATTCTTTACATGAAGCGGAAAACTGAAGTATGTATGCTCCTAGCCAAATCGTATACTATTTATTTCCCACAAATATTATGTATGAAAAATATGGCACAGAAGGGTCCTATTATCACGCAACAGAAACTACGCTACGCGAGTCCAGGTAGCAGTAAAAATGGGTGATACAATAAAATAACACTAAAATGAGCCAAAAACGAATTATCCAGTTCGTACAAATTGATGTCCAGAAAATACACAGGCACGGCTCCATGGCAACACCAAACCAGGGAAATGCCAAAAGGAAAAAAAATCAAAATCCCAATATATAAAATGACGGGCATGTGCCACCACGAGCCAAGCACCGTAAAACATTGCCTACAAAGGGCTATTTTAAAATACTGTAAACCCAGCTCAAACAACGGAGTAATAGAAGGGTCAAACACTAAATATGATTCTTAAAATGCCCAATGAAAGAAAAAACCAAATTCTGGTGCGTAGTATGATGACGAACTTCAAATTCAGATGACAAGGAGCTTGTAGACGGTGGTGCAGAGAAGTGCACCTCAAGACATTCACGCCAGTATACATACATTCCAGACCGCCCTGCTAACATAGGCAGTAGCTATAAGAGCCAGTAGGGGCTCGAACACTTGGTGGAACAGCCAAATTCTACCATTCAGTCCTCCACTGGTTATGACGCTGGGCGTTTCACACAAACATGCTCGCTTCTGCTTTCTCACAACCAGTCCCAGTTCTTGATGCTGATATAGGTGGAAATAATTGTAACATGTGCATGCCATGTTACCAACTTTCTGAACAGTACTAAAAGTAGAGTTTTTGCTCAAAATTTACTAATCCTCTTTGTCAACGCTAATATCTTAACTAGGAAACCACACCAGAAATAGATCTGAAACATTAACTTTTAAGGAGTTACATTTACTTGATTTAAAACTATACTTCTAAAATGTTTAATTTCACATATGTAGCTGGGAAAGTTCAAAATGGCTGTCATGTTCTAAAATTACAAAGTGATAACTCTTAAGCCACTATATGTCACGTATAGGTTCATGATGATGAGCACCTTGGAAATCAACCTTAGTAAACTCACTGCTCCTACCTCAATATATTTTGGGAATGAGAACATTGAGCAATATGCACCCAGTAAAGTTGGTAACAATGGAGGAGGAAGTAGTTCCATATTTTAACGTTGAATAAAAAGTGTTGGGTAACCATTCGTGATAACTTAAATTATTTCTTTAGCTTTCAGTTTGTTTTTAATCCATCAAAGAGTACAATTGAGCAGATTTGTGAAGTATTTAATTTTGTAATAATTTCAGTTTCACTTGGCACACACAAATAAAGTGATGAGGACCATGGCAAAGTTAATTTTATGTAAGGCTGAAGAATGCAGGGCTTTCAAAAGTGCTCAGTTTAAAATGGACAGCCTACATTAATACGTTGAGGGTAGCCTGGTCAGCCCCTTTGTCTGCCGCTACCTGTAAGCAGACACCCTGCCATACACTGGAACGTGCCAGTTAGGAATAAGATTTGTTCTCACTAGATATGCTTGCGACACATGGAAATTCTCGTTCTTCAGGAAAGGTGTATGGTTGCCATGCTCTCTCAGAATCTGTGCAAAACTACACGAGGAAGCATCTGGCAGAAAGATGAATGTCACCTCGCTAAATACAGTTGTAAAGCATTTGCTTTGAATGAAGACCTTCTTCAAAGGATATTTACCTGTAATATTCACAAAATGTATTTGATATTAAATAATATTTTTGTAGGAATCAATACGTCTTCCACATTAATTGAAAACCTATCTTGGTGGCTTGACAGTTGGGAAATGAGTGTGCGAAATAGCAGCAGCAAATAAAACATTCAGTCAAGCTTGTCTGCTATGAAATGTTACCATATGTCGTAGCTTTCTCATCTCTGCCAAATAGCGGCAGGTGGTACGAGCGCTGTTTTGATGCCACGCCCAGCCTTCCCATCCCTAGTGCTAGTATGGCAGGCATAGGCTTTTCTTAGGCAATTTTATTCTCATGTCCATAAATTGTTTATTCTATTATTCAAATCTTTAATAAATTATTATTTTTAGCAAGTGCAGATGAAAATAAGTATTCAAATTGTTTTGATTAAACTCTAAAATTAAGTTTGCTCAAATTTGTTTTATAACCCCTAGTCAATAAATATAATTATTGTGCCATAAAACTGTAAAGATACATTACCAAAGTACAATTATTTTTCCAAGCAGTGGTTAATGCATGCAATTATAGGGTGGCAAGTTATAAGTGAACCTGCTCAATCATCACTGTGTGCATGGTTCGCCCTCCCCTTTCCTTCCCTCCAGCGTGGCGACAGCACGGAGGGGAAGGCACGACCGCACAGTTACCACCCTCTCAAACCAAGGCCATGGAATGTCTGCCCAACTTACTCGAACGTGGTACAATACTGCATGGACGACATAATGTAATCACGACTAGGACACACCACTTCGTCAACCCATGTTGAAATTACTCAACTGCATATATATATTTGCACAAATAAATAGTTTATAGAACAGCAGCATGGTGATTTGAAAACCTCCGTGTGAAAACATGATTCTAAACCAACATTCTCTCCAAATTAAATTTAACTTTTTTTGAATGTTAGAACAAGATTTAAAATTAGGAATCTGTTAACAGCCTTGTCAAAATAGCATTCTCAAAATATAAAAGACCGATAATTTGAGTCTATGTAAGTTAGTGCATTTTTGCATTTAAAAAACATAGCTTTTTAGCAGCTGGAAGCTACTGTAATAATTCAATAGTTTGATGCCGCCGTCGGGTGAGGCAAGAGATGAACAATGACATCAATACTTACTGGTAATTTGGGTGCCAGCGGTGCTTCCCAATCACCGCACTATTGAGACTCAGGGTTCTCAGGGATGTTGTGGGTTCTGTGTGTCCATCTCACCCATGCGTACTTGCAAACACGTTGGCAATACTAAACTTTTTACTAAACATCGCTGGAAATAAACACTTAATAAAACATATGTGGCTAGGACACTGTCACCACTGAATAAAAGAGTTAAGTTCACTGTAGACTTGCTTTTATTGTTATTATGCACACACAACATGCCAATGAAATGATTATCTCTATCATGACTAGCCAATTCCGCTTGGTTGCCCCCAGCCCGCAATTACTCTAGCGCATGCCTAGATGGATGATCTCGCAGAGGTGCGTGAAAGCACAGCCTTCACGAGGGAAGAGGGCTGACAGCCGCTAGGGTGGATTGAGTATTTTTCCCTGAAGACAGGACACGGTGAATTATAAATTAAACCCTTAATAAATATTAACATGTGTGATTACGCTGCATAACTAACGCAACCTTGTTTGGGCTTGCCCTCCAGCATGTGGGTAGTGTGGTGACAGCCTATACACAGAGCCGGCTAGGACGGGAATAATTGCACCGTACACCAATTACAAAATTACATAAACCCTTGAATGATAAATGAAACAAGACTGGACGCGAGATGAATATTCACAATAAACACACATGTGTGGAAACAAGCTTGGATGGCGTGGATGAAGTTCGTAGCGGACCATGTGGTGCAGGTGAAATTGCAATGTGTGTGCGCGTGGAAACGTAGAACTAAATTCAGACAAGGTTATTTTTGCTGAGAAAATTATACTCTTTACGATTGCAGTGGTTACAGGCGTGTAAGATGCCCGATGACTAACTCAAACATTACTGTGACCGTGTGGTCAAATGCAAAAAGCATTAATTTATGTGAAAAATACATTGAACCCTGAATAAAATTGACATAGAAACCTGAAATAAATGATTGAACATACAATGTTACATAAATAAGCGCTAAAATGCACAGATGTATAGAGACTTGGCATTGGCCGGCCACTTGGTTATACGTGATGTCGGCGTAAAATATTCACATGTAAATTACCCTCAAATACATAATAAAATAAAGCCCTTGAAATTGCATGTAGCAATAACGCAGAAGTTACCATGAAATGCCATAAACATAGGTGGATGGCGCCTGATTCAAATTGCATGGGTTGTGTGACCTCGGACATCTTTCTCCTTCTCCTCGATTAAGTTAAAAATGCCACAAGGGCTCAAGAAATTAATAAAGCGGAAGCATAATGCCGGGGAAAATATCTGGCAAAAACGTATGCAAGTAAAGGTTAACTGGTAAACTAAATTTGACTATGGAAACCTAAATCAGTGAACAAAAGTTGTAGTGCGTACGTGACAGTGTCTTACCTCATCAGCTCTCTTCGACAGATTGTGGAGACACAAGCATCGCACGGACCTACCATGGCCGCCTACGGGGTTCACATAAGCGGAAGTGCCTTGCACGCACAGTAAAATATTTTAGTACAGAAAATAAAATGGCACAAATTAAATTAATTATTGTTTTACATTTCTATAATTTTATTATGAATTTAAATATTATTTTAGTCTCTCTTTATGACCGTGTTGATGCCGGAATATTAAGTGTTCTTAATCTGTGCCGTGGGCACTTCGAATTTTATAACCAAACAATTTAAAATTAGTACAAACACTTAAAAACATTTTAAGACATATTAGATACTGCAAAGACAGAACAAATTTGACACTGAAAATAACATTTTTATGAAAGTTCAAAATTGCACACGTGGCACGTGCGTGGTGAGCACAGTAATGGGCTCCAGCGCCACTGGCTGTTAGCCGGCATCAAGTTATAAGTTATTTACCTATTCTGAGTCCGAAGTGGAGCTCTCATTTTCCATGTCAGTCGAGGAATCTGTCACAACTCTTCGAGGTTAACAACAATTTTATCTATTTCAGCATCTAACAACCTATCATTATCCCAGTATTCTTTCTCAATGTTTTTCACATGTTGGCAACACTCTTTCCATTGTTGTACAGAGTGACTATTTCTTCGCTAACTTTTTCTTTGATGTATCCCTACACTAATCAGGTTTAAATCGGGATGGTAGGGAGGCAGCCTGATTACTTCGTGACCATTCATTTGTATGATTTCATCAATTTTGAATGTTTTGGAAAAGGGTACTTTTTAAGCCAGTAACAGCAGGTTGGCTTTTGTTAGGTCAGAGCATAAAGACACATTCACTTTTAACCACTCTTGAATATCATTTTTTGTACTAGCAGATGTGGTTTTCTTATTTCTCTGAACATTGTGATAACTTGCGTTGTTGAACAATTAGAGTTATCAGATAAATTAGGGAGTAGTTTCTGGTTTACCCATTTCGAAAAGTTATCAAAATTCATGTTATTATGATCTCCCATTTTTTGTTTTGATCAGAATATCAACATTGCGTTTGGCCTCCTTCTCCTGCATGCACAATTATCACACACTAGCCTTTGCCAATTGGGTCTGTGATACCTAGCTCCTTGTCAGACTGCCAACAAAAACTAACGCTGTGGGTAGCGTAGATGTGCGTTTCATCTTCATACATTGTTGTTCGACCAGTATTCCGAAACTTTTGCATTTCTTGTAGAAAGTGCCCCCTCCAAGCTGCAGTATCAGGCTTCTCAATCAAAATCTTTCTTCTTGACTGGCACTTCTTCCAACGAAATCCCAGTCTCTTTAACAATTTTCTTAAAAATTCTTTACTGCAGTCCAAAACCCAGTCCTCGCAAAGCCGTATTTTATTTATTTAAATTTGGAACAGTTTTCTTGATAGTGTAAAATTCGTGTACTTTTCTCCATACTGCACCAAACGTAAAGTCGTCAATTTCAATACTTTTTACGTTCGTTTTATTTATTTTTTGCCGGTTGGTCTTTAAAACTTGAGACCAATCCTACTTTTTACTTTCCCCTCGGTCAAAATCCTCTTTACTGTTGATTATAACACACCCATCGCAGCACTTATCGCTTCAGAAACATTTTATTTTAAGCCAAACAACTACTTATTTTCTTTCAGAAGTGTGTCAATGTTGTAAACAATTTCACGCACCTGTCCTCTTAACGGTTGTCCCGGAATAAGGTTAGACTTCATTCCCGAGGTAGATGAGGTAGGCTCACTTGAATCGTGTAACGCAGGTCCCGACATGACACGCGGAAGCACACCTCACACCCGAGTAGAGCTCGTAACTGATCCCCTCCACTTTTCCTAGCACCGAGCGGGGCGCTCTGTGTGCCACGCCAAAAACTGGGGTTTGCACAGTGTCCCGTGTATCTTGCTGGCCTATATGTATATAGTTCCCCTATTTACCGCTATATGCAGCACGAGAGTGCATGTACAGTTAACAATATTCACTTTAAGAGGGAGATGAAACTGCATTAAACATAGAATAGATGGTGCAAAACTTGGTGCTGGCAACTTTTTAGATGCTAGAACTTGAAAAAAATGTTGATAGTTCTTTTATATGTACATATTACGAGAACTGCGAAATTCATTATATTATTTTTGTGGTGGTTTGGATAGTGTCTGAATAATATACAAAATTGTGTTGTCTCATTTGTTGATACTAATACAAGGGAATATTTTTCTTCAACAGGTAAAAGATATCTACTTGCATCCTGATCCGTTCTCTGTTCAAAACGGACTGCTTACTCCCACCCTAAAGAGCAAGCGGCCACAGCTGAAGCAATATTTCAAGCCTCAAATAGAAGACATGTACAGCAAGCTAACGTAGGACTAGCATCAGCAGCCTGGCACAAGGCAGGAACATTGAAAACCGTTGATGCTTCACGTGCACTTAATGTTAAGTTTGCGTCCACAAGGTGGGGACAGGTGCGGGAAACTGTCGTTGGTGACTGGCTCTGGAATCCGTTGAATAGTGGGATCAGCTTTTGCAACATTAGAAAATTTTCTGTGCTTAAAGAGCAGGTGTGGACTGCATTATTTCGGTGATTATTTGGTACTTATATACCATATTTTGTTCAAAGTAACAATATAAAAATATGGTGCCCTGATACATACTGTTTTGTTTTGAAATAGTTTTTGTTTAAATGTAGTTGTAGTGATTACATGGTCTGTAGGTAGTATTTAAGTGTGCTGCTATTTTGTAGTTAAGGTTGAAATAATGTTCTTATTTTAATTTAAAATGCAAAAATTCTTTGCAATAGATGCCTAATGCAGTGGAAGAGTCTAGGAAATAAGTTGTTTTGTTGAAGTTATGAATACTTGCCTCAAAGTTGACATGTCTAGAGCACATCACATACTGAAATTAATACAGCTACAACAACGTGCAACACCACATGTGATGAAATACAAATAGCAATAAATCACATAATCTACAATGATTTTTTGCATCTTGGTTGTGATTAACCAGAATACCTGTATATTCACAATAGCTTGCATATCTTGGTGCAGGAATAAGAAGCTTCTGCAATAGAGCATCTCTACAAAATTTTTATTTACAGGTGTAAAATAACTGTACCAGTAGTCATAAAGATAATATAGTGCAAAGTTTTCCTGAAGTAAATTTGTAATGAAATGAATCATACTTAAAATTATACTTTATATTTATATGCTGAGCAATATTGGTCCTCACAATTACATTTATGTTAATTTTAGTTGTGGCTGTAAAGTATTTCTGGTAGCTGCTGATGTAATTTCTTGTGACTATCATAAAAATTAATTTAAAGTGTCAGTTATTTACAACTCTAAATTGATTTATGAAGAAGTTATTGTTGTAAATTTTCTAAATGCATACTATACATAACTGATATTTATTTTTTTTTTTATAAAAAAAAAAAAAAAAAAACTGTATCCTTTATATTAAATATTCAGAAGGTAGAAGTATGCATGTGCTGTGCCAGTATTCTTTTTAGGTTCTCCAAATTGAAATTCTCATTACTGAGAAATAACTTTTGCTCATAAGAGTTATATTGTCTAATCACAAAATTATACTTTCGTTGTTGAAAACATATCTCCATAAGATTGACAGTTCTATCAGTTGTGAATACTATTAATATAAATTTAGTGTTTTTTTTTTTTAAGAACTACCTATATAGGTGGGCCTACTTTGTTTGGTGGTATAGGATGTTTTAGGTACTGTTACTTAGTCTTTGCAAATGCACATAATGTGTAGTCTGAAACACAGCAGTGTTTTTGTAACATAATATCAATACTGTTTTGAGGGAAACTTCATTTGCTTTTCCAGTACCAGCTAATAATCACAGCAGTTTTTTATGCAAATATATATTTCATAACTTTACGGGCATCACATCTGCAAAAAATTATATATGTAATGTAAAAATTAAGGATTGGCAGCAGCCTGTTTTTTGATGGAATCTTATATAAAGAAAGTAGCAATAGTCTGGTTTAAATTGTTTGGGGCTAACTGAAAGTGTTAATATTCTAAAAATACCAACCCAAATAATGGATTAACTTCCAAATACATTAATTAATGATATTGTAATTAAAATATTTTTCAATTTTCAGTATGTATGGATACTGTAAAGAAATCTTCCCAAGGTCTGTGTACTACATGTACACAGTTTATGGAGTCTACATAATTTTACATTGACTACATACCTACTGTATTTAATTTAAATGTAAAACAAAAATTGATATTCATGTCTCTTTCTTACAAAAATGAGCTTGTTGGTCAACATTTTCAAAACAGTGAAACTAGTGTTCCTAAGGACTAATGGTGTAAATATGTAAAATTAATATGTATGTAATGATGGTGTGAAAATTTGTAGTGGAAGTCTGTAGTACTTAAGCTACGGTTATTATTAAAATATTTTGTAGGTAATACCTGGTTTGAGATATTGGTAATATTATTCAAAAGATTTACAGCCCCAACCACACTGAATTACGGGTAGTTGGGTATGGTGATTCCGCCTGTTGGTATCTAACTACAGTTCTATTTGAGATTGTGATTTCAGAGTACCTGTGATTTTCATCTATTATGTTGTTTTCTGATAATGTATGTGCACTCTGTGATAATATGATTGTATAACATGTTTGCAAAATTTGAATGGCATGTTGTAAGCAAAAAACAGTTAAATTACCAAGTTTAATGTGAAAGAAACTTAGCAAATGATATATGCAATAAAACAGGATAATTGATACAAAAATAAATGTCAATATGATAAATATATGTATCAACTACAGCTGGTACTCAATGCGGAATTTAATTTTGATGTAAGATGAGAGAGAATTTCACTTGCCTTAACATATGTTGACTACCTTTCTTTGTGCTGTTTTATATAACAAAACAAAGATCATGATGAAGAATTAGCATGCACCTTTATCACTAAAACTTGAACTTTATACAGTTTTATATGTATTGAAAATTTACATGCACAGCAACCCCAAATTTCATGTTAATTTGAATTCTCCTTGTGTTATAGTTTAACATGTGTACATCTCTTAGAATTCCAAACATTTTGTTAAGCTATTTATATATTTTAAGTCTTGCCTCGAGAGTAGTGATCAAGAAAGCCATTTGTCACACTACATATTTGAAGTGAAGCACAAGAGTAAAATGTGTTGTCCAGCAATATTCTAGCAGTTGATTACATAGCGCCATGCACAGTGGTTACTGGTGACCTAATTTTGATTGGTGTAGGTGAAGTTGCGAGTTTGCTGCCTTACTCATCACTAGCACGCGACGTTTCCCTACGTATCAAAACCAAGAGACAACGAATGTGTTGGTCGGGAAGTTGGCTGTCAAGCGCAAGAACTGTTGTGTGTCGGCCCAGAATAAACTCCCTACTGTACAGTTGCCAACGCTGCAGTTCAATTAGAACATGGCCTTGCAGAAAGATTTATATCTTGTTTTTCTTGGTGTAAACAAATACATTGCATTATAAAAGTTAATTTTGCATTTAGTTTTTGCATTCCATTTTAGACTAAAGAAACTTTTTATCTTTATTACACAAAGTAATAATGATACAGTAAAAATTTTTTTTCTCCTCCAAATTCTGCTGTTAAGTTTTAAGGCTTTGCTTAATAAGAATGCCTTGAAACTGCACTTGGTACTACAAAGCTGTACACAAATATAAATATCCTCTTAAAGCATGTGTAATTAAATCCCCTTGCAAAATATTCTCTGGTTTATAACTCAAAATTCTTTTAATTAAACAATTACTTTGTCATTTGCTACGCTGTAAATCACCTCACTTTTTGTAACCTCTGGCTGCACAAAACCAGTTTAAATTGATATTATTATAGTACATGTGAGGTACACACACAAATAAACATGTCGTGTGGTGTTCTCTTCACACATTAAGAGCTCAGGTAGGTAATGAGCTAGCACCAAATACTTTATGTACACTTAGACATAGACTAATAGACATAGTATTTGGAAAAATATTTTATTTGTGAAACTTGTGGGATTTGTCTGAAACTGCATGTGTTGTGAACATGTTAGCATTTTTAAATAAGTAAAATTCCCAGGAAACCAGAAGGATCTACAAAATGTTATTGACCTGCTGCAAGAAACTGAAATAAATGTGAATTCTGACCACATTCACAAACTACTATTACAACATAGTTGTTGTGTTTTCTATGCAGCAAGCAGTTAAAATATGGTCGCACACGGGGTAAGAATCTAAGAGATGAAATGTGCAAAGTCCATACAAACTCGAGCCAATATCTTGCAGACAAGCATTTTTCTGTAATATGCTGCAAGTGTTAAGTTTACTAATAGTCAAATCTCAAAAATATGATATTTCACAGTTCCCAAGAAAATGGTTACTACTTTGGCATAGCTATAAATAGATTTTTGGATATATTTTGACCCACCTTCGCCCTCTAAGAAATGCTAAAATTGCAATAAGATTTTACTTATGCCATTTTTGTAAAGGATTAGCAGCAAAATCACATGTTACTTTTTTAAAATACAGTTAATGGTTCCAGTGAGTTGACTTACAAGATCTACAGGCTTAGACTTAAATTGACTTTGAACCCCCCCCCCCCCCCCCCCAAAAAAAGTCAATTATGTTGGTGTCAAATTGTTTCTAGAGGAAAGATAAGTTTTAATGAAATATTAATGTGTTTCAATATTTTGATGCCTTTGGAGAGAGATTATTTTCTAGACACACTCCTGTTGTCGCCAAAAAAGAGGCCTAAACCCAGCACACCTAGCAGGCTTTAGCAAGTGTAAGGTAGGTTTTTCACTGACATTGTGCAAGAAACTCGGTAATATTTAAATATTACCTTATTATCACTGGTCCATTACCCGGTCCTTGGCTTTACGTGCACTTTATGTAAGGTTGGTAAAAGGTAGATGTGCTAATGTAGTTGCAATTAGCATGGCTCCCTTTGCTGTTGTTCTGAACAAGCAGTTTGCTGATATTTCCAAGGTGTAGAATGAAGGTGAGGCAGTTGGCTTGCCCCCCCCCCCCCCGGCCCGGGTTAACCCAACTTCAAGCTAACCCTACTCTGCACCAAAGTAATTGGAGTTTAACAGGCACAACCGAACTGAAGCAGTTGGTTGCATCTTCGTGTCTGGAGACACATTACAACCCCAACTTGCCCGTTAAACTGGCATGTGGTGCCTCTCCGTATGGGGTTGGGGCAATTATTAGTTGCATCGTTCCAGGAGGAATTGAGGAACCTTTGGCTCCTACACTTGTCGACAAAAAAAAAAAAAAATATTCACAATTGGACAGGGAAGCGCTGGCAATTGTTTGGCGTCAAAAAATTATTTCCTGTATTTGTATGTTGACAAATTTCTTCTAGTCACCAACCACCAGCCCTTGACCCATTTTTTGGGGACCATTGTGGCATTCCTCAGTGGCGAATAAGCTTCAGAGGTAGGTGGTGCTGCTACAAGGGTTTCACTATACTGTCCAGTATATGAAAGGGGACAAGCATGGCAATGCAGATGGTCTGTCAAGGCTACTACTTCATAGCTTTGACACATCTGATCAGTTCTCATATCTTTGTCGTGGTTCTTACCAGTAACCCAAAGTGGCATATGACTGCTAGGAACGTGATACTGTCTTGAACAAAGTAATTGTATGTGTTAAGAGATGGTTGGCCTGAGAAGTGGAAGAATTTCAAGGCCTTCATCAGAAGGAATGAACTGGCTCTGCAGCAGGGTTGTTTGCTGTGGGGTCATAAGAGTAATTGAGCCATCTGCATTGAGGGAGCGAGTCTTGCAAGAACTGCATTCAGCACATTTTTTAATTAGTAAAATGAAAAGGTCTTGCTTGCCCAATCTTATTTATGGTGGTCCAAAGTTGACAGCGACTTGGAGGGTCTGGTAGCATCCTGTAATGCTTGCCTTCAGAATGCACCAACTCCACATACGTCAATCTTGTTGCCCCGAACATGGCCAGGTGAACTTTGGCAACGCGACCACTGTAACATAGCGGGACCCTTTTTGGGAAAATACTTCCTTATTCTTGTCAACGCATACTCTAAATGGCCAGAGGTGAGTAAATTGTCCAACATCAGTTCAAGTGGAACTTTGGAAACACTGCATAAATGGTTTGCTGCATATGGTCTTTCAGAGAATTTGGTGACTGACAACAGAACAGTTTTCATCAGATGAGTTCTCCATCTTCTGTTACCAAAATGGCATCATACACACTAATGGCTTAGCTGAGGATATGGTGAAGACTTTTAAAGCTACAGTAAAGGTACTTGTGAATTCCATCATTTCCCTTAAGATTACCCTATCCAGATCCCTTTTGGCCTAGTGTTGCACCTCCTCCAGCAACTGGTGAAACCCTCCAGTAGTCTCATGTTTGAAAGAGTTATTCATAGTCGTTTCTCCTTGCTGACAGTCTGTGGCCGCAAAAGTAGCATCTCACCTGGTGCTGTCTGCCAGCAGATCATCTCGACACCGCTCTGCGACTTCGATGTAGGTGCTCCAGTCACTTCTAAGGTTAGTGGAAAAAGGGCATTGTGGCAAAGCAGTTGGGTCCTCTCTTACAGAATACAGAACTGCGGAGGAACATATCACAATCACCTTGACCAACTATGGTCACTTCCCTGAAGTTAACAGCAGCGAACGTGGAGAACGAAGAGAAGAGGGTGGTGATGTTAACCTAGGTGGCAGCAGAATAACGGCAGACTGTAAAGGTGTTTTCAATAGTGATAGGGATATTGATGTCACGAGCTCACTCCCACCAGGAAAAAATCCAGAGGGTCTCCAGAATGAGAGGGACACTGCAGAGGAATGTAAACAAGATGAAAGGTTTAAGGGGGTTCCCAAAGGAAAATTTTACCAGTTCCACGAGAAAGTCATATGATGTGCTAAGGAAATAGAAATACTCTAAGTGGAACAGTGCAAAAAGAATATTTGATCTGCAATTGTATGCTTCAATTCTTTGACTTGTAAATGCATGTACATATCTTACTGTTTATTTTGCATTGTGTAGTTTGTTAATGTCAGTATTTTACTATGTGGGGAGGAATAGTATATTAAATGCCAAGGGGTTGGAAACTGTGTGCCTGACAGCAATGGCTGGACAGTAACAATGTTCATGTACGCTTTACGTATTCGAACCAAAGAACGGGACGAAATATATAACAAAAACTAACTGAACATGCAAGCAGATGTTAAGGAGAGCTTTATGCACAGTCTATAGCAGTGTGTAGAGGCTTGAGGTAGGTTGTGGCATTCCCTAGCTCCCATCACTACTGGCTGGTGTATGATCACTGCATTAGATTGATGTTGGCAGAGTACTTTTCACGTGCCGATAGAATCGACTCCACGCGTTGGACAGCCTTGGACGTAAAAATAATTAATGCTTTTAATTATGGATTGTATTGCTCGCCCAGATTCAGGTATGTGGTCGCCATCCCCTTGAGTCAAGATTGTTTTACCCGATGGACCACTATCCCAAGATAGCTGAGAAGGAAGTTTAAGCGGACACCATGGGATCGCAGCACCTCTGCTGCCTTGACACGTCACACCCGTCAAGCCTCGGGCCAAGGTGATAAACTTGTCGTTGCCTTAGCGCATGGAGATAAGAAATGAGCAGCGTTCGCCATAACCCTGATAAAGCTACCCCTGCGAGGAAAAGCTACAACCCCACCACACCCCCGGAAGATCGTTGATCTAAGGATTTTCAACTATACAAGGAGGCACGAGCATGCCTCTCGCAGAGAGTCACCGGGCTCATTGGCTGCATAGGTCAGCGAGCACTCCTAGGGTCTAAGCAAGAAGTCTCTCCTCTCCCACAGCCTGCAAACTGCTCCAACCTCTCTAGCAGTTCGAAGAAGGCTCTTGCTGAAATTGAAGACTGCAAGTCACGCCAGAGGTAAACCAAACATCCGAACCCTGCACCCCTTTTATCCCAGTCACTCCATTGACTCTGTAGTAGCAGGTCGTTGTGACATTTTCCCTTTTGGACAAATTTCCCCTGAGAGGATATGCTGTAAAGAGTGTAAACTAACTTACAATTTGAAACAAGAACAATTTTGCTTTATTCTAGTACCAAGCTCACCTTTGCCTGAATTAATTTGTCATTAATTTTTATTTAGCCTGTATAATCCAACTGGGATTTCAAATTTCCAAAATTGTAATAATAAATTTTAAGTAAAACTGAAATTGTCGACTACTGTAACTTTAATAATAGTTCCTTGCTCATATATTTTTATTAATATTGTCAGTGAAACTTGTCACGTGCAATAAAAACCCCAATAAGGAATAGTCGTGAGACGTGTCGAACTTCACAGGAGACGGAGCTTGCATAAAGCTTTAAGTTTGAAAAGGCATATCACTGCTCCTGGGTTTAACGTGCTCCCTCGCCTACCCTCTGTGGTGTCCTAATTCCAGACTGCACATCTATCAGTCAGTGCTTTGGGTGTCACTGAATAAGACATACTCCCAGGACTGCACGTCTTGGAAAGGCCAGAAAACTGGTCAGATGCACAGTAAGAAAGGTGGTAACCCGTGCTGTAACCGGTGCAGAGAAAGAAAAGTTTTACAGAGGTTAATTAACGCAAAGGTAGAAGCAGAAGTTAAGAGCTCCCTTCTGAGGAGCCCAACTTTACACCTCGACGTATTTCCCAGTTCATTCCCCTTGACCACGAGTCCGAGTTGGACACCTACTTGGGTATTTGTTAGATCAGGAACTAATCAACTACCCCCAGTTGGAGATCCCCCCCCCCCCCCCCCAGTAACGCTACCCAAGTTAGACCAGGAAAAGGAGATACGGAATTTGTGAGATTCGCTCGGCTTCCGGGAAGGTAATCAGGGTTAGACTACCACCAAAGGTCACCCCAAAAGCCTGTGTAATTCCTTACCCCAAAAACTACATTCCCACACGCCAGCCTACGCGACCACTGCGTATAACACCAACCCCTCCAGCGGGATCATCCACCCCCTACCATCAGAGTAATTTGTAAGATACATAACCCTGGGACCGCTGGAATCTTTCATTTTGGCACCTCTTGCATTGAGGAAGGTGGTTCTCTCGGGATGGGAAACAATCACGGTCCGACTCACTCTGGGATTTGATTACCCTCCCCTCACTGTATCTTCCCACTAAGCGGTCCCCCATTAAACCAACCACAACCCACCGGGCTGAAGTAACAACAAACATGCCACAGTAGAATTACTTACTGAACTCTGGAGGGCAGTCGCGCTCTAACCACTATCCAGAAGAGGATGTGAGTCACAAGGTATAGGCCGGGTACCTCCTCCCACCACGACAGGGTGCGTCAACTCTTACTGAAATATACAAGAAGTTGTTGATATAACTAATGAACGTACGTTCCACAACATGGGTGCAATTAGTTTTTGAATAATTTCTTAAAACTTGTGTTGGTAGGTAGTTAAAACTTATCTCTTTGAAAGCAATATCATTTAGAGATGAAACTAGAAACACATGCAACAGTAGTGAGATATACAAATGTGACTTACCTGGAACTTGAAACCAGAAAACCTTGTACCATACGCAAGTGCGCAATCAACTGAATTACCAAGGTCAGATTTGAGTATCAACTTTGAATTTAATCAGTCTAATGTTTGGAATGATCGGGTTTATTAATCTAAAATATTTACAAAGCTGTAATTTTGATAAGTGATTGAGCTATTTTAAACATGCAAGTGTACATGGCCTACCATAATGTTACTTGTGTGAAGAATTTTTTGAATATCTGTTGAATGGTCCCTCAGATATGGCATAAAACCTCCATATTTTCCATGTAACTATCTTCATAAATAGAGGACAAAAAAGCTACACATTAGCGCCCGATGATTGTGTACTGCCAGTATAGCTAAAATTGATTACATAGTTTCGTAGATATAGCATGCTAAGCTGAAACTATTTTATAGCCGCCATTCTGATAGTGTCGGTCACACATGAAAAGTACCTACCATAGTATAACTTTTTCACCAAATTTGGTAAGAATGGGTTGATTGTTTCCAGAGATATATGAAAACCTAATATTTATTGTGGGGCTAACTTACAAAATGGTACAAATGAGACTGTGTATAGACAGATTTGATGGTTGTAATTGATACTGCCAGCATACAAAGTTAAGTTGGAATTTGTTCAATTAAGATACTGAGCTAAAATATTTATATAGCCTCCATTTTGAAAAAAAGTGCAATGGAGAGAGCTATTGCTATTTGAAATCTGCTACTAATGCAAAGAGCTACTGTAATTACACCTTCACGGTAGTTCCAACACACTGTCTGGAAGGGGAAGGGATCCCACCACTCGGAGCAGTTTTATTTATTTAAGGCATAGAAGCGAAGCATGTGAGCAATGAGTGCAACTAGTGTCTCGTCACCTCTACCTACAAAACATTGAACTGGTGTGCAATGTTCCGATTGTTTGGCTATAATTAAAAGGATAAGTGCGACACTTGTAATGTTAGTGAAAGATCTGTAGCGAAATTCAATACATATTCTTAGATGTAATAGTTTGGTACGTTTCTGATTGGCATGTAGAGATACCTTAGCGTGAAAACGTTCTTAAATGAATAGCTAACAGTTTTTTGAATCTCTCGATTCCTATCACACTTGCAATACACTTGATGTGCTAGCCAGGTGGATAAACTTCAAGTGTGGCAATAGTAAACATAACAGCCAGCAAGTTTTACATTGTTTCAAAACCCCTGATTGGCAACTTTATGGTAGATCCTGCAAGCTAGCATACTCTGTGTTGACATGCATGCTTATAAGTGACTTTTATGGTTCTATTCAAAAGCAGTTTCCAGTAATCTATTGTCAAAATTTGCTCCCACGAAATATTTATATGGTGAATCGTCAAAACGGTACAGAGTACATACCATAAAACTGCATAATCTCTCAAGTTGTTTTATGTTTAAGTTGTCTACTCAAGGTGTAGTTAAGACAACTCTTGCTGCCTGAAAAAAGGAAATGCAATTAATATCCTTAGAAGGGTAAAAAGAAACAGTGTCAACTTTACAAGCCGTTGATATGCAGTCATCTTTTTTAACTTAAATTTGTCACCCTGCAACATTACCATCAGGTTATGCACCGCTGGGCCATGCGTGCACATTGTCTACCAACATAGTTGCATATGGGAAGGAAAAGCATTCCACACCCAAATTTTAACAGATGTTTCACTAGTTACGCAATCTTTACTGTTAAGTGTTTTGTACCTAGTCTTGTTAGAGCAATTTGGCCAGCACTGCTGTGCTGAATTAAAATCACTATTGCAGGTAGGAAACTAAAAGCTAACAGTTTTGTATTAATGGTTTGGCAAAAAATTATTATTGCCAAAACTTGTCAGTGTAAATTAAGGTACTTTAGTAATTTTGATAAAAACTAAACATAGATTTCATTTATTTGTGGAGGGATGCAAGTACTGAACGTCTCTGTAGTTGCTATGCTCATTTTTGGTTACAAAATGCTTAGTAATGGCACTGAAGGGAAATCTGCACTAAATTAAGATTTAATTAGCATGCAAAATATGTAATGATGTAAAATTTATCCCTGTTTTCAAGGTGGATCATTATGAAGTTTTTGCTGGTATAAACACACACTCACTCACGTACTCTCTCTCTCACTTGGCAGTGTTAAAGTATATGAAAAAAAAATTGTTTTTTAAAATTTGGAAATCGTATTAACTGAGATACTAATTTTTGGTGGTAGCATTGTTTTAACATATTCCTCTATTTCTTACAATGTTCAAAATGGGCCACAGTGGTTTCTTCAAACTAAACACTGAAATGTGTACAGTTTAGGGCTAATACAAACTCTCATTCTTCGTAAAAAAAATTATGGTTATAATTTTCTGAATGACTTATGTTCTGATGGTCTTCAAATTGTGAAGTTTGTACTGGAAAATGGAAAAACCTAAGCTTAATTTTTGCATTTCTATGTTAAAGTTTATACAAAATTTAACTGTAATCAAAATACTAAACAGGAGCATTTGAACATTAGCAATTTTGGTAGCAACTGCGGAATGCAATTGTAACTCCATAGAGTAGGAATTTACACGTATCAAATTTAAAAAAAAAATGAAATATGTAGTGAACTTACAAACTGATTCCCTGGGCCTACAAGAAACACTAGACTCAGTAGATTGTTCAAATGATTTTTAATTAATTGTTCAGATGTAAGTGAAATTCAAAATTTCAGAAATATGGAGATTTTGTAGTGTAAGTACTTGAAAGTTTTGCTAGTAGCAACCCACGTGTTAAAACTCGCATACACTAACAGAATACCTACTAAAACAAACTTGAAATTATATATTCAGGTCACATGAGGTTCAGATACTGTTATGTTTCTGAGATGGATAAAGATCATCTCTGAAAGATAGGCAGCGTTAGCAGTAGTAAAATTGTTGAACAGACATACAAAGAAATGTTGTACTGTATAGCCAGCCACCTATTGAGAACAAAGCAAGAATTATCTGCATTGTGTGAATATGTATGTGGTAGAAGGTTACTCAGTTACGAAGTAACTACATATGGTTGTGTGCTGGAAAACCGAACATTTAAAGATTGTTTGGATGGTAGCCAAAGGGGTAAATAATATGTGATACTTAGACTTAAGAGTTGAGTGCTGTGAGAATTACTGATATTGAAAAGTTATTTTCTGTAGAAGTTGCAAATTATGTAAAGCACATTGCCATATTTCTTTTTTTCTGTAGATGAAAAAAATATCATTAAAATAAGATTATATAATCTTTTGGTACATAATGTATTACGTATTTATTACCTACTGAACTGGAAGCTAAATTCACATTTTGCTAAAACTATGTATAATATTGGATTACATCTTTCAACCCATGCTAGGAGTAGACGTTTCAAAAATATTTTGATAAATGAGGGCTGTTCACAATGCAAACTGAACCATAGAAATTTTAATTGTGGGATTGGGGTAGGGTATTAAAAGGTTGTTTTAAAAAATGTATTAATTTTTTTTTTTTCCACTGGGAATAGTTAGATGAGGTGAATAGGATGGGAGTAACAAGATAGAAATTGTCAAGGAACTGCTGCTATTGTATTATTTATTGAGTGTCTTGTAGTATTTGTAGAAATCCAAATGACAATACATATATTGTTTAAATGCACTTTAATTTTTTGGAGGAGTGTTTGTTACATAAGTAAATATCAAAATTCTTAAAAGTGCACATTAATAGGATTATCACATTCCTCTTCCTCTAGATATTTTTCTGAACCAAGTGTTACAAAACAGCGATATTGACGAGATGATGAAAGGAAGCCAGTTCGAAAATAAAATTTGCTGTGTAGTTATTACAGAAGGGCGATACATCAACCATGGGAGAAATTCATTCAGTCACCATAGTGATGAAGTACACATTTTCTTTCCACCTACGTTTGCTGCAGTTTCAGCTCTCCGATGGCAGCGAGAATCACTTTTACCCAGAGCAGAGGGTTTTTTTTGCGCAAATTTACTAAGCAAATGCCAATTAGGTCCTTTTCCTCAGCTGCTGCTCTTAATCATAGTTTTCAAACATTTCCCCAAGGTAAGAAATACATGGGAAATTCATTTTCATCAACAGGCTGGAGCTGAAATGGGCTCTCTACTATTCAGAAAGATAAAATAACTACACCCACTGAACTTCACACTATTCCATGTAAAACCCTAAATGTAGCATGAAAGGGCATTCAAGTTAGTAAAACTGAACTGGCCAGTTATCTGTGAATCTTGTGGTGGGGGGATCGCACGTTTGTCTTTTTAATCATCTTCTAGTCAAATCACCCAAAAATAAAAATCTGTATCAAAACAATACTTATATTCTACAATGTTTTGTAAAATTTTCAGTAATTAACACATTGACATTCATTACATGTTGACATTTGTTTTTACTCTATTTCCACGATATGGTATAATGTATTTTCAAACAAAATAACACAAGCTGCTCCTTCATATTGTTTCCTTGATTTTTGTTACAAAAATATTATGTACCACAATGTGCGCACATCGCCATGACTGCTGCCCGGCTACTGTTTTTTGTGTTTGATTTTGGTTGCTGTTGCCAACCTAAATAACTAACATACTACTTAATTAAATACTAGATGAACACAATACAAAACAGTTCCTCCCCATTTAAAATGTGACAATCATCCAGCTTTCTTGGGGGCACATGCTGTTGTGTTGAAACGCTGCTCGAATACCCCATTGAGCTTTACTCGCACAAAGCCCTTAGCAGGGAGAAGATTCTCGAGGAGCAGCATCAGTGACTATTAGAAAGGTTGAAACTTGAAATGGGCCAGCAAAATCAATGTGCAACCGCGACCATGGTTTATCTGGTTTTGGCAAGGCAACAATTTTCACTTAAGATGGGTTATTTTAACACTGTTGACAAATGTTGCAACCCTTTACCCCCTGCTTGATGGCCGCATCCAGTTTTGGCCACCAGAAATAGCTTCGGGCCACTGCTTTCATATGCACAACCCCATTATATTGAGCACGCAGAAGATTCAGCACCTCTGAACTTAGCTGGGATGGAATCACAACCCTGTTTCCCCACAACACTCTCTTTATGTATAGACAATTCCTAACTGCACACAAAATATGGCTGCATTTTAACAGCCACAATTTTCATGGCCTCTTTCGTCAACAGAACATAACTATGAGAATTATGTGTGTGTCTACTTCATGAACTTGCGATTTACACACAACCACAACAAAGCTGCGAGAGAATGCGCATTATTGGTTGTGCCTGGTGATTAATAGAATTCATGATTTCAAATGAATTTCACAATCAAATAGACAATTCATGCCTTTTATGGTGTCTGTCATATGTGAAAACATTTTACACAAATTTTACCCTGAAAGAGACACATTACTCTGGCACAAATTTAACCACTTGTGTTTTGTACCAAGATATTCAGGTGACGCGGTAATAGGGGCCTTATGCCCAAAAGTAGTCTTACAGGGTTCAACTGCCAAACACTTAGATGAAGTGTGAGCTTTTTATTGTCAATCTGGCTCACGGTTGCTAATTACACAAGTAGGCCCAGAGCGACATTTTTAGCCAATGCTAGACGTAAATTGGAACTTCAGTGCACAATCAGTACAAATGAAACCAGGCTACTACATAATAGTGAACATCCAGGTGCTGTTGATGTAGCAGTGCCTTGTGATAGTTGTTTTTAAATGGAGTAATGAGAGTGAGCGTAAGGTATCCCTGTGATTATAATTTGATGCCGGCTAACAGCCAGTGGCGCTAGAGCCCATGACAGCGCTCACCTAACACGTGTTAAGTGTACATGCACGTGAGCAGAGGGGCCAATATTTTTTAACTTTCACATAAATATTATTTTGTAGTGTAAAATGGGTCTTGTATTTTTATTTTTCAGGGTTTGATATGTCTTAGTGTTAGTTATTTTGAAAATGTTTGGTTATGAAATTAAAAGTGCGAGCGGCACTGATATTCTGATGTGAACACTGTAGTAAAGACACTGAATTAATACAGAAAATTCACAAGAAAATTATAAAATGTAAAACAATATTTCATTTATTTGTGCCATTTTTATTTCAATAATAAAATATTTTTCTCGGTGTGCATAGCACATCCACTTATGTGAACCCCGTAGGTGGCCATAGTAGGTCCGTGCGACTCTTGCCGCTGGACAGTGTCGGAGAGCTGGCGAGGTAAGTCACGTACGCACTACAATCTTTTGTTCACTGATGTAGATTTCAATAGCACTTTTAGTATACTGGTTAACCTTTGCTTGCGTATGTTTTGCCAGACATTTCCCCAGCATTATGCATCTGCTTAACTAATTAATTATGCCCCTGTGGCATTTTCAACTTAATCGAGGAGGAGGAGGAGGAGAAATGTGTTGGAGCCATAACGCGACCTGCGAAACTTGAATCAGGTGCCATGCGCTTCTGCTGAAGGAGTTTCATAGTAATTTATGTATTATTGCTGTGTGCAATTTTAAGGGCTTTAATCCCATGTATGTATTTGAGGGTATTTTTCAGGTTTGAATACTTTATGGCAACATCACTTACTACCTCGTGGCCACGTCTGTGTCTATGCCATCATTGCATTTTGAGAGCTAATATGTAACATTGTGTGTGAAATATTTTTATCCAGGGTTCTATGTTAAATTTTGTCAGGGGTTAGTTTATTTTCACGTTGACATATGCAGTTTATACCCGTTACCATAAAAGATTACGACTCGTCTCGCTGCAACCCTAGTGTACACTTTCACACTCTTGAGATTTAAACCCTGTGCCATTTCATACACGGAAGTACCAGTCAGCCACAATCCTAGAGGGTGGCCGGACACGTGGGATTGCGAAAGAGAGTGGCACATCAATTCCCCCCCCCCCCCCCCCCCCCCAAGCTGAGAGCTGACAAGCTATCAGCCACCTTGGGCCATGCATGAGCACCAAGGATACGCGAAGGCCAAGAGATGACCAGATGGTGCTACCCCCCCCCCCCCCCCCCCCCCCCCACTCCGGCCTCGCACCTGAGTGACATCACACGCCCTCCCCGGCGGCTGCCGCAACACACGCTAACCTTGCTATGTAAGGCGGTGCACGGCAACCCTCGCGAGTTGTTCCTGCAGTCTTCTCCCAGCACCTGGGTGCTGGAGTCTAGACTAAGAGCCTTTCAACAGTCCTTCCAGAGGCTGTCGCCAACGACTTAAGTCTTCAGCAGCCACTACAGGCTGCCACCATTGACGTCGCCGTTAAGAGCTCTGCAGTCCTGCTACCGGTCGCTCCAGTGACTCCAATAGCTACCAGAAGTTTTCCATACATAATACATTCCACACAATTCTTTCTTTGTCTCCTACAGAGACCTCCTATAGAGTTAGGTTTGTATTTAAGTAATGTTAGTTTTTCACATAACTTCCCCACTTAGCTTAGGATCAGGTCACCTACACCTGTATTCCGTAGGATTACTGCCAACCACTGGTCTGCTTGGCAGGAGAGCATGTGTCTACGTCTTTAATAAACACAGCTTTGTTTCTCTTACCTTCGAGTCTTGTTCATAGGGTAATCCGTTGCCAATTACTGGGAGAACCTCGAATTGAGCATCGCCGACCGGCACCAGGAAAATATTCTTCCTCAATTAGCTACAACTGCAGACGCCCTGTTAGGTGGCTCTAAGTTGAAAACACACCCATTAGACGGCAAGCTATTCTATTCCTACCAAGTATACAGGTACTAGAGGAATAGAATAGACAAGCCACGACCACTAGCAACACTTCTCAATAGGGGAGAGACGGTACATCTGAGTTGTACCCCTACCGGAGCACCTGGGTGCTACAGCCTGGTCTTGTTTGGGAAACTTACACCCAGTGATAGTCTTGGCAACCCACACGGTTCCAACATTTCTGATTAGCCTGCAACAGTGGGGATCTTCTGAAGCACCGGAGCTCGCGTTGGCAAGACTGTCGCCAGGAACTAACTTAGGGATACCCATGTCCGTGGTGCTTAGAGTTCTCTGTATTTACACCACACTATGCCATTCAAGGTGAGGCATGGCGCCAGGAGAGAGAGGTACAAAGAGTTGCTCGCTTTGCTGCCAGACAGCTGGCTGGTCTAACCCCGATTACAGCTAGCCAAACGAGACTGTGCCGCCATACTTCGTTTGACACCACCTACAACTGCCGTTAACCCAGCTATTTTCCTGTCAGCACCGCTACGTACACCCCCTACGGCTATGTCCAGCTGTAATTAAGCCTAAATTAAACCCGCACGCACAACCGACCTAAGTGCAACCAAAGCCACACGACTGTGATCCAGACTTAACTATTGGACATGCATCAACGTAAATGGATGCTTTTGTGTTTGACCATGCAGTCACTTTGTTTGCTTTTTCTGCCATCAGGCAAGCTACACACCTGTAACCACTTCAATCGTAAAGAGAATTTTCTGTTATCAGAATAATATTTTGTTGGAATTTAATTTCCTGTTTTCACAAAGAAATATTGCAATTCCATCTGCACCACGTGGACCACTACGAACTTAATCCAGCAGCATCCATGCCATATAAACTTGTTTTCACACTAACGCCGGCTAACAGCCAGCGGTGCTAGAGCCCATGATGGCACTCGCGTGTGTCCCATATGTGCACAAGGAGGCCGATAATTTTGAACTTCCCTATAAATGTTAATTTCAGGGTAAAATGTGTTATGTTGTCTTTACAGTGTTTAAAACATTTTAAGACACATTTATGTGCTTGTACTGATTTTAATTGTTTAGTTATGAATATTCAAAGTGCTTGCGGGGATGAAATTAAGACAACTTAATATTCTGGCATCAACGCCATCACAGACACACATAAAAATAATATTGAAATTCATAATAAAATTATAGAAATGTAAAAACAATATTTAATTTAATTTGTGCCATTTTATTTTTAATATAAAATATTTCACTCAGCATGCATAGCACCTCTGCTTATGTGAACCTAGTAGGCGGACATGATAGGTCTGTGTGACGCTTGTATCTGGACAGTCTATAGAGCAGAGCTGGCGAGGTAAGGCACTGTCACGTGCGCACTACAATTTTAGTTCACTGATGTAGGTTTCCGTAGTCAATTTTGTTTACCGGTTAATATTTGCTTGCGTACATTTTGCCAGACAATTTCCCCAGCATTATGCCTCCACTTTACTAATTTTTACGCCCTTGTGGAATTTTTACTTAATCTAGGAGAGAGATGCCATAGAGGTCACGCGACCCACGAATTTTGAATCGGACGCCATCTACCCATGTTTATGGCATTTCAGTGTAACTTCTGCAGAATTGCTACACGCAATTTTAAGAGTTTTATTTTTATGTATGTATTTAAGGGTAATTTTCGTGTTTGAATATTTTACGGCAACATCACGTATAACCACGTGGCCGACTGAAGCCAAGCAATTGTATACACCATCATTGCGTTTTAAGAGCTTATTTATATAACATTATATGTGCAATCATTTATTTCAGGACTCTCTGTTAGTTTTATTCAGGGTTCGATTTATTTTCACGTAAATTGATGTTTTTTGTACTTGACCATGTGGTCACAGTTAATGTTTGATTTCACTGCCATCAGGCATGTGACAAGCCTGTAATTACTCTATAATCATAAAGAGAACCACATGCTCAACACAAATAATATTATATTTGAATTTAGTTTGCCGTTCCCACCCAGAAAGATTGTATATTCATTTGCACCACATGGTCCACTACGAACGTCATCCGGCGGCCTCCACGCCACCTAAGCTTGTTTTCACACTTGTGTGTTTATTGTGAATATTCATCTCGTCTCATTTAAGTGTCTATGTAATTAGTGTACGGTGCAATTACTTCCATCCTAGCCGGCTCTGTGTTTAGGCCGTCACAATACTAACCACGTGCTGGAGGGCGAGCCCCGATGAGTTTGCGTTAGTGATGCCGAGTAATCACGCGTGTTAATGTGTACTAAGGGTTTTCATTTGTAATTTATCGTGTCCGGTCTTCAGGGAAAAACAGTCAGTCCACCCTAGCGGCTGTCGGCCCTCTTCTCTTGTGAAGGCTGTGCTTTCACGCACCTTGGCGAGATCATCCATTCAGGCGTGCGCTAGGTTAATTACGGGCTGGGGAGCACCCAAGCAGAATTGGCTAGTAATGACTGAGAGTATCATTTCATTGGTACGTTGATCTGTACGAGCAATAATAATAAAAGCAAGTCTACAGTGAACCTACAGTCTTTTACTCAGTAGTGACAGTGACCTAGCCATATGTACTTTATTAAGTGCTTATTTTCAAAGTGATGTTTGGTAAAAATTTAGTATTGCCAACGTGTTTGTAAGTACGCATGGGTGAGACGGACACAACTCGTACCATCCGTGAGAACCCTGTGTCTCAATAATGTGGTGATTGGGAAACATTGCTGGCCCCCATATTACCAGTAAGTATTTGTGTTATCGTTCGTCTCGTGTCTCGCTTTATGGTGTCAAATTCAAAGACAAAATAAAAAATTATTCATGTAATTCCAGCTGCTCGGTCAAAATTTAATAAGTTGCATTTCCGTGCTCATCCCACATCTACCCAAACTGTTTGGAGTAAAATTGGCCGGCAACAATCACATTTAAACTTTTCTTTACACACCAGCATTAGTCGCACACCACATATCATGTTGGAAACCCCTGTTGGCTATGAATTTTTGAATTGGAAATTTACAATGTATCATCTCCCTTGGATTTGTGAGAGTCATGTTATAATTTTTAGAAATCCATATTTAATAGGGTTAGGAGTGATGCCCCGTGTAGGCGCAGCAAGTTTTGATACCATTCTTGGGCTAGAAATTGGATCTACGGTGATCATAGTTTCGTTAACCTTTATCTTTGTGCTGTGCTGCTAGTGGAAATTTTACAGTCTAAGCAAACATAGAGGGAGTTCAACTCCAGATGAACCAAGTGGCTCCTCTATGGGACCTGTAGTGGAACGAGGTTAAGGCTACTGTTCGAGATGAGAATGAACAGAAAATAGTATTGTGGCTATCCCTAGAGTAGTAGTCATTTTAAGTTGTTTGCTTTTGCAATACTAATATACATTTCACTTATTGAGTTTTTATTATGGTTGTAAGCTTGTGAGCCCAATTGGGTAGGAGAAGAAAAAGTTAAAAGTAATTACCTTACAAGTTAAAGGTAATTTGTAAACTAAGTATAGGTTATGAAGCTTTTGAGCAGTTTTGAAAAGCTGTTAAGTTATGTGTATAAGGCCTTGCTTATAATCAAACAAAACTGACAATTACAAGTAAAGATACAAATCTATCTTTGTTCTCTTGGATAAAAAACTAGGTTAAGTTTTAAAAAGGTATAACATGTAAATATGTTAATTTATTTGCTAGGTATTAAGGAAGTGCACTACCTGCTGGTTTTGTCTTTTTGGTTAAGATAAATTTTTTGTTAACTGGTAAAGAACTTTAGTTGGGGGTCATGCTTATTTTCTGAAAAGTTTGGACCCCTAAATCAGTAATCAACCTAATCGAGAGGAGAAGTTGGTGTGTCACTGATAGAGCATAGCTATAGGTCTAGGTAATTGAGAGTATTTCTATTTTGAGCATGGAAATTCCTTTTTAATTTTTATTTGGGGTTGACTTTCCTGTACTTGCTTGCAGGGTGGGGAAGATCAGGCAATAAACTTTTTCTTAGACCTCAAGCAGTACCTTGCGTGAAGCAATGGACAAGCTTTCTGAAACTTAAATTTTTGGCAGTGTGCATGTGAAACTAGTCTACAGTAATAAACTGTGATAGCAGTGAGTGCCTTAAAAGACTTCCAGTTTAATGAAGGTGGTAAGAAGGGGGATAAATTGTAAAGCCAGGCTTTCGCATCGCACCAGGTGGCCAGAGCGTGGAGAGACATGTCGGGAAGGCACCGCACAGCAGTGATAATCGGCAGCGTGTGATGTTTCACATCCAGTCACTAGACGTTTGCATAAAATTATAGTTGTTGGAAATCTAAGGTGATGTGACCCAAAATATACTTTGATCGACGCAACATGCAATAAACCATAAAAGCAGGTTAACATTATTTAAATAGGAATTTTGCAGTGATCAGAAAAAATAGCTGGTTGATGCAATTTATAAGTACTTGTGATAACTACACTTAGTCAACTGTATGATGGACATTTTGTAATTTGTGCTTGAGGAAAAAATGGGCATGGTAAATACCATGCTTTTGGATCTTCTCATGCGATACCCGATGATATAAAGTATCATAGCATCGAGGATCCCATCTCTATTTAAAACTAGTATTCTCATTCTGGTTCATCCCATTTTCTGCAACGTGATTTATAATACCATGTGTTACTCTGTGAATAACTTTGTCCATGTTTCAAGCGGAGAAGACGGTAAATAACAATAAATTAAATTAATTCCAGACCATCACAAAAAAAAAGTTGGTGCAGCAAAGCAAATACAAAACTGTAACTGTATTTATAGTTAACACTCCTATGAATTATCTTCATGGCAGAACATATTCACTTACAAACTGGTGTAACAAGTAAAAAATGGAGACTGGAGGTAGAGATCGGAAGAGAATGAAATGAAAAGTAAATGTATGATTTACATCACACAGTGACAAATGGAAAGCTATAAGATGAAAAAGAGCTCACAATTCCAGTGGTTTCCAAATCAATTGTCTGTACAAGAACAGTCATTCCGTGCACTCGGTACAAACACGAAACAGTACAACCTTCTCACCATGAGCACCTCACCTCGGCAACCACAGCCAAGTGACAGGGAGGGTATAGAAACAAATGAGTGATCCACAACAGTATGAAGTGTAAAAAAATCAATAACACAACTTGTATTCGTAACTTTCTTGGTTTGTATGACTTACTTTAATAAAATAAAACATATTTCAATACAAAAGTTAATATACACAAATATCAACAAGCTCTTCATTTTACAATATTAATTTAACAGACAAATAAATAAATTAGCCCTTCTTAAATATAAACATTCTGACCATATCTGATAAAGCTCTATGTATATATACAACGATGGAAAAAATACACATGCCTTCATTTCAAAATAATTACAAGAGATTCAGTAACACACTTTTTTTTAAATTATGTATTTGCTCTAACACTAATTATGCTGTGATATTAAAAATTACTCCTAAGCAATTTATATTTCATACCATTAGTCATTAAGATGACAAAAATTATGGCTTAGCAAAACAGGACCCATCTGCCTAATCTCTCTCCAATACTGAAGGAAAAAAAAGCTGAACTTTTATTCCACTTGACTAAACACTGTAAAACTCTTATTCCACTTGACTAAACACTGTAAATGGGTCTAGTATTTACTTATCAAGATCAAATTCCTTAGTTATTAAATGTGCAATGTGTACCGTCTCTTGTACAAATTGTACTGGAACAGTGTCTTTTAAAGTCAAAATCTCATATGCAAGGTAACGGCCTTTGTACTAAACCATTTACATAAATAATTCACAACTGACACGCTCAAACATCACTCAGAGGCTTTGCTTCCAGCACATACACACACACATGCGCACTATATAATGTTACACGTCAAGCAGAGTAAACAAACAGCTATTACTTTTCAGTGCTCACCATGAAAATGAAATCTAAAACAGACCAAGGTGTCGGTGAAAAGAAAAGTCTCTGATCTTGTGTATTAACACATTGACTGCCATGGTAGTAGGATTGCCCGAGGCCAAGTACGTTTTTACTCTCTCAAACACATTGGTAATAATGATTTTTGTATACATTTCATTTGGTTATCTACTTTACAATTGTAAAAATTAACAATAAAATGTGTCTCGCATATCTGACATGGCTGTATTATGTGAGGACTTCATTACACGGCCGTGTCACACATATGACCGACACCATAAAATGCATGAATTGTCTGATTGTGAAATTCATTTGAAATTATGAATCCTGTTCATCGCCAGGCACAACCAATAAGGCACATTCTCTCTTGGCTCTGTTGTGGTCGTGTGTAAATCACACGTTCATGAAGTAGATATTGACACTCACATAATGCTCAGTTATATTCTGTTTACCAAGAGAGGCCATATTCTCGCACTACAATGCAAAATCTCATTTGGTGTCGGTGAGAAATGCCTGACACAGCCTGTTCTGAAATGGAGTTTGTCAGCCGTATGTGTCAGAGACGTGGCCTTTCAAGAATAGTGGTGTCAAAGTGTTAGTAAATTTAGGTGACCGAACACAGGACAGGAAATTCTTACAGCAAAAGGCAAATGGAACTACTGTCTAGCCACTGACATAAGCCATGCAGAATATTGCGGACTAAACAAGAAAATTTGTTGTGAGAAAATTAGTACAGCATTGCATGTACCACCATGTTTCGTTGGAACTAGCCTTGGGTCTAGGCTTTACATGGAGATCACAGTTTAATAATGTTTCCTGTTTAAGGCTGTCTGGTTGAGAATTGGGTATAAGGAAATATATGATAATGAAATTTGGTTTTTTGGCGTTCCTGTTTAAAGAAAAATATATAATATATACCACCAGGGACTTTTTAGAGCAGAGAAGTTAGTGCTATTTTGCTATTGAAGCCTTTTGTAACGTTGCATTAATGTATAGCCTGTTTCGTAGACAAATCGGAAAACTTTCGGTTTGTTTTAAGTATCTTCAAAAACCTAATTTCATAAACATGTATTTATTCCCTATACCAAATTATCAACCAGGCAACAGTCTTTTAATGTACCTACTTAAAACAATGGCATAAAATTTTGACATGTCAAAGTTAACCTGTTTGTGTAGCCATGACCATGAGGTAATCACAAAAGTTTGTTCGATTAATGATTCCTTTGACACAAAATTTGCACTGCAACTTGTGTTTTAAAAGTAAAATGTGAACAGAATTAAGCTGATCATGTGTAAATATTTAGTTGACATATAATGAAAAACTTAATGACATTTTCAGTTACTTTTGCAAAACCCTAGAATATTATAAAATTTATTTTCACACAAAAATTAAAATTGTTAATGTAGTTAGTTAGCTATTCTCTCTTTCCCCCCCCCCCCCCCCCCAAGATTCAGTATGTATCACTGTGCAACCGTACCCGTGCTGAAACACATGAGCCGGACTGATACCTTTCATCCCCTGGAACGGGTCATTTTCCCCATAATGTAACTTGCGAGATAGATTTGGGCAGCTCTTAACATAGTGATCTTGAGAGCTGATGAGGGGAGTATAGAGCAGCACTGGAATGAAAGGGTGGGGGGAAACTGGAGATCTTGGAGAAAACCAGTCGACAAACAGCATTGTCCGGACGATTCCCACTTGCAAAAATCTGGAGTGAACTGGCTGGGGATTTCACCCGGTTCGCCTTAGATGTGAGCAGTCTAACAGTCCTGCAAGTTTAGACTTTTGATTTGCAGCATGGGAGGAGGGCACTGTCTCGTAAAATTTTTTTGAAAAATATAAAATGAGTTTCTCAAACAATTCTGATATTTCAGTTTAATTTTAAAATATGCATAGGACACCACACCACCTGTGTCACCAGAGCACCATGTCCTGTAGCCAGCAGCAGCCCCCCCCCCCCCCCATGCCATCTTCGCATGGGTCAGCAGTGACCCTGGGCCACCGTCCAGACAGGTAAACCCGTTGTAGTGTGCCGCTCCATCTGCCAGGCTACGACAATAATCCCAAATTTTTTTTGTGCAGAGCAGTAAGGTTATGCTCCCGTCACTCACCACAATTAACTGAGGTCACAATGTCGTGTTCCTGGCAACACAAACAAAACTGTAACTGACCGTGGTGACCTCTCAGCCAAAGGCTTCCATGCATCAACAATTTTCATGGGGCTGAATGTAAGGCCACAACTTCAATTGTCTCGACTAGGAAGTAGGCTCAAGCCAGTCGACCTAGCCGAGTCTCTTGCCAAATTTCAACTCAAGCAGACTTCGGAGAGTCCGAAAAAAACCCTGTGGCACTCCACCACAAACCAGTTTCAACGTCTGGCTCTGAACAGTCTCTCGCCAACACTGCTGATGCTACATGCCCTGGAATGGTGGCCGATGTGATTATATGCACACCCTGCCACAACCATTTCCACTACCCATGCTTGAGGTGGCTGGATGAGCCTCGTTGCACCGACTGCCTGGAATAATGGTGTGGCAAGTGCAGGACTCGCCAGACTGCCTACTGCAGCTGGTTAACATGCACCAAGCAAAGGAATCACATGGTACGGTGCATAGTCTGCATCCAGAACTTCCATTGTACATGCAGTGGAGGGCCCAATGAACGCATCACAAGGTCGGACATGGTGTATCATTGCCAAGTTTGCAGGTGAGACTAAGACTACCGTCAACTGAATACTGGCACTCGCCAGAACCCTTGTCATGGTCTGGGGCCGCACGGAACTCCAACTACCAGAGTGTGGAGGAAGACCACACGAAGACCCAATGGCATTCACGAAAGAATGTGAATTCAGAGAACACGACATACCACACAAGCAATGGGTCAACAGAGCCCATCGCCTACTCAAAAGGAAAGCACTAAGAGTTTGGTATAGGGAATTTGTCACAGTGGGGGCAGCTGTTTTTTTTGCCTCGTCTCCCAGTTCACCGACGAAGTCTCTTAACTCGCCTCTTAACTATGACACTTCATAAGGACCCTGATAGTCTACACACGTACAACCCTAATTATGGGCATCTACCATCACACACACCTGGCAGAATTTGCAGTCTCTCCAGACATCGCAAAAGCAGTGATTCTGGGACAACCATGGTTAAGAAAACCGCAACAATGTGTGGTGGACCACGGAAAAAAAGCACTTTTATATCGGGGATAAGAATCGCATCACCATCAACTGGGAACACAGCCCTGTAGTGGTTACCCCACTTCAAATAAATCGCAACGATATACATCACCAAGAAGCACATAAATTTGTCAAACTCGAACAAATACTAGATGAACAAGTGGGTCTAGCCACAGTGGATCGCTACGCCAGACGCATAGCATCCAACATGAAATTTGGCCAACCTCGGACGTATCCGTATACAACAGACCTTACAGACGACACGTAATCTTGTCACAAGTACAGGAGATGAAGGAACATTGGATCGTGGAGCAGTCTAACTCACCCTACAACTCAAGCGTCATTCTCGTCCAAAAGGATTGACAACTACAGTTTTGTATCAACTACAAGGACATCAATGATGTCCCCCATCCGTTCACCGTTCCTGCCATTAATCTTTACAAGACTCTGCGAGTCGTAGGGGAAGCTGCAATCTTCAGTACTCTCGACGTGCACTCACGGTACTGGCAGATCACAGTCCACCCCGGCAGCTGGAAGTATACTGCAATCACAACTCTGGAAGGCGAAACACTCCAATTCAAAGTGATGCCATTTGGGTTAAAGAACACCCCGAGGCTCGTGTCTGCCACTATTGGCAGAATTTGAAGGTTAGTTTTGTTTCACGTATTAGGATATAATATATTCAAAAACGTGGAATGAGCACCATGGCCACCTCCTGCAAGTATTGGAGAGACTCAAGTTGCACAAGTCACTTCGGCAAGACTGCTATAGATTACCTTGGCCATATAACACCCGAATGCGATTATCCACAAATCAACTATTAGGGCTATTTAAAAGGCAGAGGAACCCACCAATAAGAAGCAATTGCATCGCTTCCTTGGCCTATGCAACTGGCAAGGTAATTGTGCCCAATATCGCTCTCCAGATGGCTCCTCTTCACCACCTCCTAGAGGACAAATGTTGGCAATGGACAGACAAACATTACAATACCTTCCTAGCACTCAACTCCACCAACCATAAGGGAGGAACCCGCTTACTTTACAGACGAATGCATGCCAGGATGGGCTAGGTGCCATTCTGTGTCAACAAGATGCCTCTGGTAAGCCGCAGGTAATCGCATATACCCACACGCGACTGAACAAAGTAGTATGCAAGTACCACTATCACCTAGACAACAAACACTTCATCCTGCGCATGGGTAGCAAAGTCATCTAATGGCTGCCTGAATCCCAAAACACAAAGGCTAAGCTTGGGCAGTGGGAAATGTTCCACACAGAATTCAAAAGCAGTGACCTACCCAATGTGCTGTTACGTCAGCCCGAACTTGATGGGAAACTGAAGGCAGAGGAAGAGTGGGAGAAGCTGACCCCTCCCCCACCCCTTACTAGAAGCCCTGAAGAATGCATGCAGCTCAGCAGAGAAAAGATCACGTACCATCAAGAGGACCCAGATATCCAGTGCATCCTCCAGGAACGACCCCCTACAGTATGAACTCAGGATGTCGTCTGGTCCTGCACTGGCCAACCAGGAGGCACCTTGGATGATTTGGATTCTGAGAAACCTACAGGCAAATTCTCTGCTGACACCATCACGACCCACGTGCTGGACATCACTGACCCAAAGAAACTCTACAAGACATACAGGAAAGGTACATGTGAGATGGGATGAGCCGCATTGCCAGCCAGTATGTCACCAACTGTAAAGCATGTTGCTGTGGAAAGGTATGTCCAGTGTCCCCCACCAACAGCCAATCACAGCATGGACACACCTGGCAGCTGACGTGATGGGACCTTACCCTCGTAGCACTAAGGGAAACCGGTATTTGATTGATTGTGGTCATAGACCAATTTTCTCACTGGGAGGGAAGCAGCAGTCCCCCTACCCAGCCAGGAAACATAGAATATCCTCAAAAAATTTGAAACTGAGATATTCCCTCACTGGGGATACCCACAAGCCATGCTCACCGATAATGGCACCCCGTTCACAAGCCAGCAATAAAGGAAAGCCTGCCAGAACTGGGGTGTGGAGACCTGGACAACCCCCCCCCCCTTCCACCCACAAGCAAACCCCATTGAGCGGAGAAACCAGAAGTTGAAGAAGGGCCTCTGTCTCAGTGTGAGAGGATGACCACAGACATTCCCTCGAACCTTTTCACCCTCTGGCGAAGAGCAAACGACTGTCAACCCAGCCCTGACCAGCTCATACTCGTATGAATCCTCAGTCAGCCCGGAGACTGGCAATGAGAGAAAAAACCTATCGAAAATATGGCACCCAAAGACGTCCGCCTGGCTGCCTTAGCCAGGACCATGAGGGCACTATATGCGTAAGTGCAGTACGTCGCTCACAAGTATCCACAACCCCGCACAGGCGTACACGCCAATATGGATGAGAATGAGCTCCTTCGCAGTCACCTCCTCGGTAAAGTGAATGGCCAATTCAGCGCCAGCCTACCTGAAAAGTGGAAGACCCATACCACGTTGTGGAGAGAGACAATAACGTGTACTGGACGGAGGATGTCTGAGGGTGCATCAGAAAAGTGACTTGAGGGCAGATGTGTCCATGTCCTGGTGGCATCCAGGACAATGGAGCTGAAACCCAGAAAGAAGACCCAGATCAAGAGGAAGAGAGGGAGGAGAACTCCCCCCCCCCCCCCCAATTCTGTTCTGGAGGTCGAGCCCCTAGTGCCAAGTGAGCCCCAACCTTAACCGGATGTGGGACGGAAGAACTACCGCTCTATTTCTACCAGGGTCACACCACCCAGGTGTATCGAAGAGGCACATCCATCCGGACACTGTCCTCTATACCAAGCACCTACCTCCAGAGGAAGTCAACACGACGCAGCCAGATGGGGTCCATGGGCTCAGAGGTATCCTAAGTTCTCTGGACAGGGGACCCAGCTGAAGATATCTACGTCCTAGCCTCATCTCCGAGAGAGGTGAACCACACCACACCAATGAGGCAGAGGACCCAACCCAGGAGGGTGTGGTCACCTCGCATGTCGAGGAATGAGGAGCACCATCAAAACTGCTCCTTCTGACGGCCACCCAATTCTTGACACCAAGACGTGTCGAGGTCCACTCACAGACTCATCAGTCTGTCCGGGATGATGAGCCCAGAGTGTAAAGCTCGTCACGTCATACTAATGTACTAATATACACAAAGGAAATAAAATTACTTTGAAAAAGTACCACACACTAGAATAAAATATGAATGCATATTTTTAATATAGGGAACTGTATTGACATTCATGGCTACTAATATATATATATATATATATATATATATATATATATATATATATATATATATATATATATATATATATATATATATATATATATATATATATAATTTCAAACATTTGTAAGAAGAAAGCATTGATGTGATAAAATGTTCAGCAATGTTTTTGGAACACTGCTCCACAACAACCAAGGCCATTACTGAATTTGAAGGTTCTATCATGCACTAACTTCAGGGTGCCCTTTCTGATTTACAAAATCAATATCTACTTGTAAACGGAAGGTGCACTGGAGAAGAAGCAAGTTCTCTGATTTCCAAGTTGTCCACTGTTATTAAAAAGCAAATTGTTTGTTGCATTATGTTTGAAGTGCCATAGCAAATTTGCTATGTTAATTAACCAAGACCCTGCAAGAGAATTCATTTATGGTGTTAGCAAATTATTAAATCCAAGAAACATTGCTACCAACTCAGTTGATGTTGCTTTACATTTGAATGTCAAAAAAATTCCCCTTTTTGCTGATGTTTATTGCCAAGAATTTCTGGAAGGCTACCTAGCCTTTCATAACCAAGTGGTGGGTCTCCAAAAAGCAATGAAGAATGTTGAGGTCACCACTGTATTGCTGGGATTACAAGATAAGCATAACAAGTTTGGCAAAGAGTATCTCTCTGTTCTTGCAATAATATGGACACATTTTCTCAGACCTTCAGACAAATTTAAAGCCAAACACATGGAAATCCTCGTAGTCGTAACTCACTATTTTTTTTTTTTGAAGGAAACAGGATTGACTAGAAATTCATTTCAGTATAGCAGAATGCAGTACAACATGACTATTTCATATTGCAAACCCATATTTTTTTTGTTTAGTCTGTACTTAAAAAAATAAATAAAAAAAAAAAGTTTTTGTAACTGCAGAGTCTCGCGTTTATATTGATTCACTAAAAACACCTGAATTGATACATACTTTTTGAAAAAGTCCTAGGCTGTTCTAGTTTTGGAGGTTAGGTATATGTTAGGGTAGTAAGTCAAGCGAATTGTATAAATCTTTGTAATTTTTTTTCTTAAATTAATGTTTTCTACAGAAATTTGGCATCGCTTTCATTTTAAAGATCAAAATTGACACCACTTTCATTTTTAAATATGTACTTATATTTAACACAGTTTTAATTTTTAAATACCAAAATTTAACACCACTTTCATCTTTAAACACCAATTTTCACAATTTTTACACCAAAATCAGGCAATACACAGATAAACTGGGTCTGTGTTTTTGCTATGTTGCTGTTTCAACCGTTTCTTCCTCCACCTCCCTTCCCATCCTTTCCCCGTGAATAAATTCTGCCCCCTATTCCTTTCCCCTCATTATTGCTTGTCTTTCCACAAGGTGGTAATCGGGCCTCTCTTTGTTCAGTGTGTACAAGGATGATTGGGACAAAAACTACACGCACACTTTGATGGCTGAAAATTGCGTAAGCTGAGCCACCCTTTCTCTGCTGCTGCTATTTATGGGCATCTATTAGGAATGGTAACCAGAGCCACCCTTAGGGATGTATGACAGGTGTGGCTGCAAAGAGGCTTCGTGGCAGGTGTGGGTGCACAAGGTTTCGCGCCTAGGGTGGCCTCGCACCCAGCAAAAAGAAATTTTTTTTTTATTTAATGAAAAATATTACAATATTTAGGATTCATTTGGCTGTGAGTTATACACTTCACGATAAAGTTTATATATTTTAAAAATGTTTATTTATAAAATGTAAAATCTTTTATCAATAAAATGTTATGCACGAAGTGTGGGCACTCATGAGCTGGGTACAAATATTGTTCGAAAGGTGTTTACGTTACGGGAATGGAGGATCAACTACTAGTTTGGAAGATAAGGGCCTCTCAAAAGCTCTTGCGCAAGGGGCCTCATTTCTGCTAAGGGACGACGCTATTGGCAACATCAGATAAACAGTGGCTAACGTCCTTTAATTATTGCAATGTGGACATGCTTCTTGTTTCTAGTGCTGGTAACCAGCAGCTTAACGGCAATAAGTAATATTTACAACAGGTGAGGGGAAACACAAGCTGGGCACTTTGGTATAAAAGACTGTCAGGAAAATAAAAAATGATAGGTACAGAAAAATGATGAGTGTGTTCTAAAGGAGAAATTTCTTGGGACCATGAAAAATAAACAACAGATAAGGGAAAATTATACATACAGAAATATTGCACTGATGTTCCATTTTGCAAATTAAAAAAGTACCTGATGGTGAATTCCAACTACTGCACTCAAGACATTGGCCATGTGTTCTGATTCATCTGAACTCCCACTGAGTAGGTACAGTTTGTTTCCCATGTTAAAACTATTGAGTGCACTGAGAAAGTGAACATTGACTGCAATTTTTTCAGCACTGTCTCCATAGTCAGTGCAGTAAATATGGCAGGCAAGCACTTGTTCCAGGCAATCACGTGATAATTGTACTTTGATAGTTTTCATAGCACACTGACTGCACATCCAGTGCAGTCAATTGGAAAAAAAAAAAAAAAAAAAATTCAGTAACTAACCCACGTACATGCATTATTTCAGCTTCATAAATTAAATTCAAAATGCTTTATGACTACTGTTTGAAGACAAACTATGGCACTGATAATCAAAAATTAAAGTATTGAGCTACGTGAAGTATCACAAAGAATCTTTCTCTGGCCAATCTATAGTGATATGGTCAAAGAATTTCTTTTGCCATATAACTATTCCTACAAAAAATATTTTACCTAACATAGGTCAGTACTTGAGTTATCACTCTGAACACAATCTTAAAGCAAAGAAAGTAAATACAGTCTATCCCACAAATGAGTGCACTTTTATAACAGCCAGTATATGGCAACGAGCTACAAACAAAACCAACATCCCACTTGCAAATGCCTGTACCACCTGATAGCAAGAACGAGTGAAGATGTAAATGAAACTGGCAATTCTGACAACCCTGCTGATGCATGATGGACCATGGAGAAACAAGAGGACATAAACAAGCTAGTAGACATATTATTAATACATCTGATTTTACATGGTCACAAAGAACGACTTATTAGCTTTTAGATAAAACTGCAATGTTTCAAATGAAATGCTAAACTGGAGAGTGCATTTTTGACTACATAATACAGCCACTGGAATGTTTTCTAGTCAGTGTGGCATCATGATAGCAGCCATGTCAACAAAAAAATGTCGTGTCCAGATCAATGTTTTCATTTATTGTGAGAAATAGGCCAATTATTATGTACAAGTGTTAGAAAAATAACTGACATGTTTTAAGTGAAGTATTTGAAATAACAATCAGATGAGAAATATACACAAATCTGAATCATAATTATTACACATAAAAGTAGCGAGTTTGTGAAAATCACACTGTATTGTTAAAACAAACTATATTAACATCAAAAATGTTTCAAACTTTTAAAAGGACTTTTTCAGTGCATGCGTGTTTGTTCTAAAACCAAGAAAACAGCCTATGCTAGATTTTATTTAGCATTAAAATGCAATGTTAAGTTAACCTGGAAACCTCCATCAGAAGAAGAAATATTTTCCTGGAGAAAAAAAAAAAAAAAACCCTGTGTTATTTCTCAGGAGTAGAGATTTTGATAATGCAATGCAATTATGTTATGAACTCTTGTTTCAGCTATAATGTAATTTTCCCTAACATGTTTTGTATTTAGCTGACATAAGTTTGCTTGAACACCCTTGGACAACAAATAAGTAACAAACAGCGACTTCATTATCAGAAGTGCAATACAACAACAGTCTCCTGAACTAAGATAAACTAAATTCACCGCCCCGGAATAAATTAAATAGAGCCCTGAAAGTGTAACATACCTAAAAATCATGCTTTGAGTACTCACCTAGTAGTCAAATCCTAGTGACAAACCTTGCTAAGAAATATAGCAACAGTTGGATAAGAGAGGTACAACCAGAGTACTTTCATTTACAAGAAAGGTAAATTTATTATTTCTTGTTTCGTGAAATGGCATACACACATGGAGATAAAGGAATAGCACCAAGAAATTTATGCCATTTTTTTTAAAATACTAAATTACGTATCTTAGTGAATTTGTTTATGCAATTTAATGAAGTAATGGTACAGTTGTTTGCAAACTTGGAATAAAGTCTATGTATCTTTATTAAGTTTAGTCCATTAGCATGTCACATAATCTTATCTGCTGCAAAGATGGCACAGTTATGACTCACTGTCCCTACACACTGCACAGGAGGTGACAGCCATGCAGTCCTGCATTTGTAAACAAAGTTTGTAACATGAGAATAATAGACTTCTGTTATGATTTAAACACACATGTAAACGGAAATATTTTCAGAACTGTAAAAGTGCACTAATTCGTGAGACAGACTACACCATAGGTGACATAATCTATATTCACCTATTAATACATATGTGATGCAGTCTCAGAAAGGGTACTTTTGGGTGAAAAAGTATTTCAGGAGGCCCAAAAAAAAAAAGGTTGAAAATTAAAAAAATTATTGTTTTCGAGATATGAACGGAACATGCTGAGTGTCTTAAACGCTACATGGGTGCAACGTGTTTCATTGAATTCTACAAAGAGTCGTCTACAGAACAGCCCAAACTAGCAAAATGATTTTTCACCCCAAGTTACCTTTTCTGAGAACACATCACATATTTACAAACACATGCTACCTTGTGGAATGATACAACCCGCAAACCAAACTGTTCAAGAACATAATGGCACACAATCCAAGTGTGGTGACTGTTTACTTGCTGAAGGAGAGGTAGATTCCCAGCACAACGAGGCTCACTAACACCAAACCTATTATGAAGAGGACTGCACGATGCTGCAAGGAGCGCAGGATCATGCCACCCAGGAGCCTTGAGCTACGTCCGAGCTCTGCATCTGTTTCCCGCAACTGAAACACAAGGCCACAATTCTGCAGTGGGCACCAACACTATGTGTTTCTCACTCCATATGCTTGGACACCAGCGGTACAATTCAAGTGCTGAAACTCCAAAAGTTGGAAAGTAACATAACATTAAGTAAAATAACTAGGGTTGTGCGAATATTTGGTATACTGAAACAAAAATGAAAAAATTACCATTTTCATAAGAAATTTCATTACCGAAAGTTGTAACGAAACTAAAATTTTTTTATTTCAATGAATTTTTGGGTGTTTAATGAATGAGAAAAAAGAGCTAGAGTCCCTGGGTTACTGCACATAATCACCTTATCACTCACGTGAAAATACACATATGACATGAAGGTGGCAAGGCTGAATTGCCTCCTGGGATAAGGTGATTAAAGGTACCCCTTTTGAAGGAAAATTATGAATAATAGGATTGCCTGGCTAGGTCGTAGATCTTCCCACGTTGGAAAGTTGTGGTTTGTGCCCTTTTGGGCTGGGTGACCTTGACAGAAGGAAGGGATCCAAATCCCGGAGAATTTAACCAAATATGTCTCCCATGCCTGGAGTTTGGCTATGCTCACTGTAAAGGCTGTTAAAAAGGTTTGTGACGCCAGCTGTCACAAGAATGAAATGGGGGTAAAATTTGGCGGAGTCTGAGGGCTCCTGCCAGCGGCGTCCTCAATAGGGAGCCGTTCTAGTGGGGGTGCGTGAGGGCATGAAATTGAATGAGAGGGCCACTATGTGGTATCGGATAGCTGTCGGCAGGGGAATACAGAACGTGATCACTTTTCCCATTGTGGTCTGTACTCGACACGTCCCCGATTCTGTGTGGGAGGAAGGGGTTGTATTAACTCTGCAATAGGTGGGTCTGGCTTATAATTACCCTAATAGTCAACCGTATGATGGGGGTCAGTCTAATCATAAAAGGTTGTCCCCTCCTAGCCATATTGCCTCACTTCCGAAAGGTGCCGTTTATAAATTCCTAAATCAAATAATGATTCTGAAGTAATAGTAGGATTGGAATTATAAGCTTTACTAGTCAAAGTACTGTTGACTAATAGGACGTCCAATTCTCTTTGCCTTGCTCGGCTAGCTAATCTGTTGGTTTCGCAAGGCATCTCTTTAATGAATTAAAAATACCAGGATACATTCCGGTTCCATCCGGCAGTATCCTTCTCTGGTCCGGGTTTGTGCAGGCTGGGACGGCAGGCAAGGATATGAAGCCAGCTTGTGGATCCGGCATCTCGGGTTGTTCCTGGAATAGTCCAGCCTTATTCAGGCTAGGGCAATCCAGAAAACTTAGCTACGTTCCTCCCTCTCAGGGGAAATAACTGGAGCGGCATTCACACAATTAAAGAACGGTCCTTGTAAAACCTCACAATTCCAGGCAACAGCTGGTGTCTCCTGGATCCGTCATTCAGGCTGGATCGAGGTCATAGCTGGATTAACGGCCTCGTAATTTGACAGTTCAACTACCTGGTAAGTCAGCTGGTTTCAATAGTCCTAGGACCCCTTGGCCTTGTGCAGGCTGAAGGAAATTTAGCTCACCCACACTAGTTAGCGAGTGATATGGTTAATGCTTTAGGACCATAAATAAATAATACAATTAATTGCACTGGGAATCAGGTAAATAACGGTACGCACAAGTTCGGAAAGATTACATATTTTAATACATATGTGAGAAAGTGCAGAGATGCATACCATAGCTCTTAATAATACAGTAATTAATTAAATTAATGATCTGTCAGAAGAAGGCTTCGTGCATGAAAACACTTGTGTGTAATAAAGTGAGCTAGCGTTATGTGCTTGAAGGGTGAGCTAATATGCATTGTAGTCCAGAAAGGATGCAGAGACGACCTACCACCATGGATACGAGAGGAATTGATTTCAGGGTAAGGGTACAGGTGAAGATGTAGAGATACCTCTAGCTGGTGCTGCTGATGGCTACTTGTATTGACTGATGTGTTGTTCTGCGAAGACGTAGGAGACCGTATTTCAACACGTGGAGCCTAGCAGCCTCTGCTCTCTTAGATAGCTCAAGTCGTTGCAGACTGTGAGAGACTGAGCAACACAACTTACTCCCAGGGACTTTAATGCTGGCACGAGTGGCCTAGTGGACAGATTCCTGGAGAGTTCTCTTTGAGTCTTGTTCAGACTGAACACAGGATCTGTACCACTTACCCCTGACTTATGAGGCCTTACTAAGGTTTGCTGGTGCCCTCTGCCTTATTCAGGCTGGATGGAGGGCCAGCAAACTCTGCCATGTGTGGATCTCGCACCTCCTTGTATACCTAAAATCTCAGCTTGTGGGCTGTCGAAGGAGTGCAGGGGGTGCTAGCCTCTCCTCATTGGGGGGGGGGGGGTGTATGTGTTTATTTTGACTTCGGCGCTGCAGCGCCCTTTCCTTATCTCCTCTGTTGGAGGCTGTTGATGGTTTTATCGCCTCTGCACGAGGCACTGGAGGCCATGGTGTCCTTGTAGCAGGGGTGCTGCGATCTTCTTGCATCATCCCTGGAACTCGCATCTCTGACTGACTGGTGTGGATGGTTCAGTTGGAAAATAAAATCTCGAGAGGGTAATATAGACGACCGCATGGTGGCTTCAGCAGACAGTACAATTTCTTCCTTCATGTCCCGTGTCTGTAATTACACACTAAGCTGGGCATGATCCTATAGTCACAACAATCACTGACTGTCGTAGTATGACTTCCCTACGAGCGTAATAACTCTTGAGGTGGGGTGAAGTTGAAACGTAGAGTGCACATGTCAGATGTGCAGAAATGTGCCATGCATCATTTTTTGCAATTACAAAAACTGTTATAATAAAGGACTTTTGAGAAGGTACTAGTTGTTATACTTTATGAACATGGCTAATTATTTCTATTTTATAAACAAGTTTTAGACAAAGGGACATCCCTAGGAATACTACAGTGTGCGAAAACCTGCACCACATAACTCACCCTGCTCCTTGCACTCTGGATTGTCTCTCTCTGTGAATGAAGATCTTGGAGAACTTGTGAGCCAATGTCCTCTGTTTCCAGGATTATCCTGTAGCCTGTGTTCAAGAGTTTCCCAGACCTCTCCAGGCGTTCCGAGTTGTCGAGTAGCCTCAGCTTCTGCTCTTCATTCAGGCTCACGCCACTGTATAGGTCGTCTTGCCCAAAGAAACCTTTGGTAAGACAGTGATGCAAGCTGAAGTCATGTACCACTGCTTCACAGAAAAATAAAAAGGGAAAAAGAGGAGCTCCTCACCATCCTGAAAAGGCGGGCTGCGAACCTTCAAGAACTCCTGACTGAGCCGTCCCAGCTCTGCCCTGTAGCTGTCCACACGAGACCTGAGTCGAGGGCGGACAGACGCTTCCACTTCCCTAACTTCCAACTCCATCTGCTCCAGCTGCGAAATCAACAGTTACATTACACAGCAAACAACAATCACTACTCAATCATCCTTCAGCTGTAGGTGTTAATTCCCAAAAGGTGACATTTTCACCTTAAAAACAGTTTGTCGTAAATATTTTCATTTATCAATATAATTCCATGATTAGGGATGAATTAACTGCTTGATAAATTCATAGGTACCATTGCTATGATGCTTTTTGGGGGATGTGAAAATTTTGAACACTCGTATGGTTTCCTGCACGTGAAACTGTATGTACAAATAAAACTGTTGGTGATGATAAACATGAAAATATGTTAAACTGATTGAATTAACCCACACCTTTTTAATAAGAAATATATGCCACTTGGCTCACTAATTGTAAGTTAACTAGCTGTGTTGCCCAAAATTAAGCAATTCCATAAGATGTAAAGCTTTCTTGGCAATTAACCCTTTGGTGAGATGTCAGAAATATTTCTCAAAATAACATTCAAGATGACTGCAGGCCACCTATAACAAGGATTTTAGTACACAGTGGAGCCTGGATAGTTCAACACTGAAGAAACTACCAAAAAAATTGGAACTATCTAAAAAGTTAAGAAGGGTAACTACTGGGTTTCCCAGTGTTCACCTACCAATTTGACTCGTGTAGTACTCGTGTGTCCCTGGGGTGGGGATGGTATGACACGGCCAGACCTGTCCGGTGGGTGATGCCATTGTCAGTAAGCATGGAGCGGTGATCACCTGCACACCACACGTTCGCAGTGGAAGCACATTTCAAACATAATGATTATGTTGTCATCACACAGCGATTGTTTAGGCAACATTTCCATATTTGAAGACACGGGAAGGTACCCGAACATCACACCATCACAAACTGGGTGACTAAGTTTCACGCTACAGTGCCTGCTGCAGACAAGAAACCGGGTGGTAGTGTCAAATCTGTGTCGACTCTGGTGAACATTGACCGTGTAAGGGCTGCTGTTTTTCAAAGCCCAAGACAGTCCGTGTGTAAGCAGGCAGCAGAACTTAATCTTTCAAAGAGTTCAGTGTGTTGCATTTTGCATGCAGACCTAAGTTACTATCCTTACAAACTGTAACTGGTGTAACGGATATTTTTAGTCGACTGATAATATCAGATGAGACTCATTTTGAACTATCGAGCAGTGTGAACAAGCACAACATGGGTTAATAATCCTCACCCACTGCACGAGAAACCATTTCACAGTCGCAGAGTTACAGTATGTTGTGGAATTTCAGTCTTAGGAGTTATCATCCTTATTTTTTTAAGGACAACAATGGTGTTGCACTAACCGTGACATCACAACAATATGTGCAGATGCTGACTTTGCTGACTGAGTTTGTGTTCCCAGCATTACGTGACCTCGTCAACCTTGCAACTGTTTATTTCCAACATAATGGAGCTGCAGTGCACATTGCTTGCTTGTCAATGAAAACTTTACGAACAATGTTCCAGCATCTAATAATTTTGCACTTTGGAGACATTCCTTGGCCTGCCCTCCCACCCGATCTGCCGGCTTGCAATTTTTCCCTGTGGGGATTCCTCAAAAGTCTAGTGTTTCAAACACGCCCACCAGATCTGAACACACTCGAACAGAGGATCTTTGAAGACATTAAAGCTATACCGGCAGCAACATTATTGCAAATTATAAAAAATGTGCTGCATCGAGTGTGCGAATGTGTGAACCTGGACGGATGTCATCTCACTGGAGTAATATTCAAGAAATAATTATGTTGTGTGTGTTGTCACAAATGGCAGTCATGTAGCTTTCTGTTTCTCTATAGCCTATAAATAATTTCTACTGTTGAACATACTGCATGTATTTCACAATGGTAAGTGAATGCTGGAACATTATATTATAATATGGGCTCGACAAATAACTTTACAAATATGCTCACCGAAACAATATGTACAATATTTCCCTGGAAGTTCCAGCTATTCCCAGTCATCTGAAGATGCTCAAAGGCTGTTCATGGTAAAGTGAGCACTTTTGAATAATTTAATACTTTAACCACTTTTCTAAAATAAATATTGTCATGTAGCCTAAGTAATAAACACAGTGTGTACATCCCACCGCACTTGGAAGTTAACTTCAAAATTAATATATATATTGACTACTATTCCAAATGTGAGGGCCAAAAGAACTCACTTTACCATGAATTGCCTATAACTGCAATGTGCCAGTTCAAAGATTTTTTTAGGAAAAGCTAGAAATGTTTGATCAATAATTGGAGTTGCTACCCTGAGCTGATGTAAACTTGTCTAATCTCGTAAGTGCATGGAAAATAGTCACATTCTGCTGTCCCTCAATAAAAATGTGAACACACTGATGTGGTCCATGGCCTGTGCACGTGTTGGGATCAGCTTCACTAGAAGTTTCAGCCACTCCTCTTCATCTGAAGATGCTCTGTCTATGTTTTGCTCACATTTGCCAAAATTTCTGCGTTTGTTGGTTTACTACACATTGCAATTCTCGTCAAGTTTCACAAAATCCATAAAAGCACCTGCATCATATCTAACGTCTTCTCAGCTTGGAGACAGTCAATATTAATCTTGCCACTCTTAGCACTGTAAGCACTCAAGACAATTTCTTATGTTTTCGACCATAAGGCACTAATAGTAGTGCTTGAAATATCATTACCCCTTGAGCCATAGGCTGGACTACTGATGTCATATCTCGGGGAAAAACACAACTGTGTCGTGTGAAGTGCAGCTGTCAACGAATAACAAAACTTTTTAAGGCAGTGATTGCAAAATTTTTGTTTTAAATTTTTGTTTGTTATCCAAGCTTTTTCATTTGATTCATCCCAACTGGTCTTGTTTTGACATTTTAAAAACAACATGGCTTTCCAGAACCATCAATAATCCCTCTAAATAAAAGCATTACACATTTCACCCTGTGCACGTCACCACTGCAATATTCATCCTTTAAAACCAAGTATCTTTTCTGGAGTACATTTTAAGCATAATCCAGTTTTATCAACATTGGCATTTTTGTTTGCAATAAATCTATTTTGCATGCATTTACCACAGGTTCATTTACAGATCCACATTCACCACAAACAGTTTAGAAGGAAATTTAATTCCTTTCTTTATATCCATCTAGCCAACTACTGCTAGACTTGAAATTGTTTTTTACTGTTTTGTGAACTCCACAGCTTTAGCGTTAATGAGAGTTACACTTAACAGAAATGCATAGTCTCATGCCTATTTACATCACTTTAACACACTTGTCAACATCAGATTTTGCTGTCCCCTCACAATTTTGTCTTTATCTTCGTTTATGACAAGGCTTAGTCATAATTTTCAGAATTCTGTCTATTACATAAATTAATATAATATATTTGGTGGAATTCCAAAGTCCATCATATTTTTTTATTCTTTTTTTCAATCCCTATAACAGCCACCTTTTCAGCAAAGTCAGTGTTTTGTAGATTACACATCTTGGTTTTGACAATAACATGGTGAAAACTGCAACCCAATTACCTATTACACTCATGAACAACTGAATTAGAGACACCTGCCATGTTGGCAAAATGACACTGTGGTCACCCTGTCAAATGGAATAGTGCCCAGCCACACATGACTAATATGTCATCAGACCTCATACTGACCGTCTGAGTAACAGTTGAGCACAGCATAGAATGGGGGATGAAACGAGATCTCGGTGAATTAAATTGTGGCCAGAAGTATCAGGCACTCCATCTCTGATGATGTGGAGGCACATGAGCCACCATGTCAAGAGAGTAACAAGAGTTGATGAATTCAGGTAAAACCATAGCTGCCTGGGACAACTGTTGTGGTGTATAATGTATTAATGACAGGTGTTGCCATTGGCTAGCTCGGTTGGTAACAGTGGGTACACAGGCCACAGTGTAGCAGCCATACCATCAAGAACCATCTCCTCGCTATGGGATAAAGAAACCACCAACCCATTAGAGTACCTCTTCTCCCACACGTCACAAGGCTCGATGATTAATGTGGGTATGTGAACAACACCACTGGACTATCGATGCATGGAAAAAGGTTGCTTGGGCAATTGAGTTAAGGTACACGTTGGTACATGCTACTGGCCGGGTACAAGTGCATCACCAAGCACATGAAGCGATGGATCCCTCATGTCAGAAGAATATAGTTCAGGCTGGTGTTGGTGGTATCCTCGTTATGGTACATGTGCTATCATCCCTCATTGGCAAATTTGTGATCTAGTGGTGATAACTCACGTATAAGACACGTTAACGTCTATTCAATTTGTGTTAATTCTGCAAACACTCTTATTTCTGCAAAATAATTATAAAACTTTGCATGGAAACAATTGCAAATAAACATTTGTATTTCTGCAAAATACTTCCATTTAACATGTTACATGGAAATAATCTCAAAGAAACACGTGTAATAGCATTCTTAAATCACAAGCCTTCACATGGTCAAATTCACTCGTTTTCTGAACTTCCGGACACTACCAGCATACAACTGTGAAATGAAATACGTAAAAATTGAACTGGAAAACCAAAATTGTTGTGCATTTGTTTTTTGTCTCTGTGCACTGTTGTTGAACAAATTTATCATAGCAATATACACAAACTACTAAGTAACAAGACTTCAGACATTTTTCTGTGTATGATATACTATTTTTTTTTTCTACTACTTGTATATTATGTAGTACAATCATCTCTTGAATATGAAGACGGTAAGCATTGAATAATTCAACAGAGTTAAACAATATTCCGACACTGCTTGATTAACATGGTTTATAACAGTGTACCCTCAGCATGTCAATAAAAATATACCTTGTAAATAACATTTTGTAAATTAAGGTTTTTTTTTCAGAGGCATTCTCGCATTGAACACGATTCAGCAACCCGAAAGAAAGGAATTTTGACGTAAATTTTACATATTTTACTGCATAAACACCCTGATATTCACAGCCAAATTTTACAGTATATACTGCAAATTACACAAAGCCCCAATAAAATTCCTATTAATTGTGATTAGTAAAAAAAAAAAAAAAAAAAGTACACCATTTTCCAGGAAGTATTTTACCGTTTTTTCACAAAAGTCCCTATTCTGGATTATTACAGTAGTATAAAAATTCACTATAAACTCAGAGATAAAATTTAAAAACCTCACTATAAATTTATAGACAGCATTAAAAACATCACTGGAAATTCAATAGGAACATTGAAAAAAGCACTACAAATTGTTTGGAAATGATAAAAACAATTAGTAATTCATGGGTAACATTTCAAACTTCTGAAAAGTGCATCTTACTTTGCTTGGCCTACCCTTCGGGGTGATGTGGCTGCCTGCATTTGTGAGATCTTGTGAATCATGCCCAAAATGTAAACAGGCCAAGTAAGGAAATGTAGGGCAGAGCTTAGTCCATATTCCATAGGCTCCATGGGACGCTGCCCATCTTGATGTTTTCGGTCCTCTGATCCGCTCTAAAAAGGAAAACGTATGTGTGCTCATCCTTCTGGATGCCTTTTTTAAATATGTCATTTTGTTGCAGTTACGTAATATGAAATCTTCAAAAATTGTTAAAGTTTTGAATGAACAGTTCTGGATGGGTTTAGTGCTCTGGCAGAGGTCCAAACTGACAATGCCAGGGAATTTACTTTGACCATCTTCAAGGATATGTATTTTCGCTGGGCGATGAAACACTTTACGTCAAGTCCATATTATCCTAAGGGTAATCCAGTTGAATGCTTTAATAAGGACCTGAAAACGTGTCTGACCATCTTCTATAATTGAGACCACACCCGTTGGGATGAGGATCTCGATCTGATCAACGTGGGTTTTAATAGTGCCTGTCATGGTTCTACAGGGACCACTCCAGCCTTGCCCTTTTTAGGTCGGCTTCTGTCTCACCCTCTCCTTCACCTGTGGAACATCACTCCCATTCCTTCAGCCCTGTCAGAGGCAGAGCAGGACAGCCTGCTGGAGGAGGCTTATAAGCATCTTGCGGCTGCCAAGGATTTGGTTAATGACTAGTTGAGCGCTTCTCGCCAACCGGCTCAGTTTTCGGTTAGGGACCTAGTGTTGGTCAAAAATTATCATCTGGCAAATCTTGGCAATGATGTAACGAGTAAACTGATACCCAAGTTTTTAGGTCCCTTCAAGCTTAGCAAATTCCTTGGGCCAAAAACTGTAAAGTTGACCTCCCCATCCAGTGGCAAAGTCTACAGTAAAGCACACGTTTCGCAACTTAAGAAATTTGTTTCCAGACTATAAGGTTAGGGTATAGTATTGTAACACTGCTGCTAGCTTGTTTATTTTGTAATTGCTATGTACTCTTGTCACTTTGCACTGATTTTCCCTTGTACCTTTTGTCTTCCTTTATTATTTTAGCTTGTTTTTTATTTCCCTCTGCTAATCTCTCCTAAATATTATTTGTTTTAACCTGATATCCCCCTGAGCGGCTCATGGGAGATGTTCCTGACTTTGGTGCCTGGTCTGGAGTTTGGAAGTGGCCAGAAGAGGACACCCTTTGGACTTTGTACCCCTGCCTCAACCTCTGCTTGAGAAAAGATCCTACTCTTGGCGCTGGGACTTGTTCCTGGTTGCCCGCCGATCCTTCCCTGGGAAGAAGCTGCAATTGTGAATTTGTCAATATTGTTTATAGTTTTCTCTTCAAAATGATTGTTACACTGGATTTTGATGTAAACTGTATTGTTTGTTTGTTCATTGAGACTTTCACCTATCTATGATTCTTCTTCTACTTCAAGAACTTTTCTTCAGACTGGTTTAGTTGTGAGTAAGGGTCACCAGAGCTTACACCTGAACTGACATCCTTTGGTTTTGGACAGTGAGGGACATTTTAGGCCAGGCAGTTGCGACGGTGCTCCCGCTATTAGTTTGATATCTACCACACACAGCACCAATTGATTCCGCTTCTCGCTGCTCAGGCCCACTCCCTACTCTTTGCCTCCTCCCCCCCCCGTGTGTCACATGAGGATTGTCGGAGGGGGTGCTATAGATAGTCAGGTGGGTGCAAACTGTTACCCCTCCGGCACCACTCTACCTTTGGCGACTACAAGAAGCACCTCGTCTCCTACTTATGTGCTGCTAGATCGCGCGGACGTCCGACACCACCATTGAGTGCGGCAATATGTTCAAATTGTAATGCCGGAGCATTGATTAGTTTTTAACTAAATTATGGTGTAATTTAAGCAATGTTTGACAGGGTTTAGGAGCCACGATGGGAAGTACTGGTGAGTTGTGGACAGCGCTTATTAATTGGGCTAGTTTTGGGCACGTGGGTAGTGCATAATTGTAGCTGGGTGCATGATTTCTGTTGTCCCTTTGCATTTTAATATTCTGGTAGTAGTTTTGCATATATTCATTATTGTGTTACATAGTTGCTTTGCATACTTGGGTATTTACGAGTGCATAGTACGGTAGTTGAATCGCTGACCCATTTGGCTGGCCCGGCCGTGTTGTTTGCAACTTTGTGCATCCACACCTCATTTCTGGGTTGAGGAAGGTAACTTGATAACATTATTTTAATTGTATTTGTCTTGTTAATATTTTTTATATTCAGGTGCTTTGATGGCCTGTCTGCTTTATACCGGGTGCCGCCTGAATGATACTTATCAATTTTAGTGAAGTTTTTTAAAGTAAATTTCAAATTGTTTTCTTATAGAATTGCACCCTCTAATGGGCCCTCTTCAGTCACAGTGCGCTCGTTTTAATGCATTTTAAATGTTAGTTTTTGAGCACATATATTTTAAAGTAACTTGTAGTTTGCTCAAGGAATTGCATCGTAGAATAGCATATTGATGTTCTAATGATGATTAATAATGGTTTCAATGATTTTGTGATTTTCCTGAATGGTTGCTATGCATTTGAAGGCATTTAATGAACGCTGTAATTATTAACAATTTCCTTGAAGGTGACATATTTGGCAAGTGGTCAATGGCGTATATCGCAAATATAAATACGCTTTGGTTGCACTTTAATCACGAAGAGAGTAATCAACTGCGTTTGCCGCTATCACTGTACGACACATTTTTTGTGTCCTTATTGAAAACTATTTGTTAATGCACCTGTTGACGGTGTTTGATATTTTGTGTCATTGTAAACACGGAGGTGAAAATTATCAGCATTACACATTTTAATAGTTTTTCTAGTCATGCAAGCTTTTGTGAATATTTATTTGCTGGCCACTGCCTTTTATTTACAAGCTTTTATCCAACTTGCCTTGTTAGTTAATTTGTACGTTCGAGTGAAATCTTGCAAGTCAATTTTAAACAGTTTCCGTAATCCAATTGAGCTGAAATTTCGCATACATGTGTAGTTCCAATGACAATATAATGTGAAGGTACCACTGAACTAATCTGATGATCGAGCCGGAAGTTACAAACATTTAATGTAACTTCACGTGTATGTATGTTAAACCACTTACCGTTACCCAACTGAGATGAAATTTTGCATACATGTGTAGTTCTGATGACAATACAATGTGAAGTTACCACTGAGCTGATGTGATGGAGCAGGAAGGTGGCCATAGAAACTCTACAACTACATGCAGTAAACGTCGTATCGAGTTTGTTTTACAGAATCGAGTAACAGTAAAATGGAGATTAGACTGCTGTTGTGCACATGCCTTTTAATTTTTATAGCAGCAAATGGTTCTGAAAACTATTATTATAGTTTGCTCCTACAGTATGTCCCGTATCGGAATGAAAGTGAACTACTGGTCGATCACGATACGTCATGGGGATCTTTCTTAGCAAGGGAAAGCCATATTCATGATACAAACACATGGTTGGGGAAAAAAAAAAAAAAAGGTTATATTTATAAATGCACTAAAAAGAGAAAATAATTATAATAGTTACACAATTGGTAGAACTTGTAAGATGTGGTTGAACAGCCGCAATAAACTTTACTACAAATTAATATGTTTGTATAAATTTATATTTAGTATATTAAAGCTTGCCGTGAATAGTCAAGAACCTTACGCATGATATGTTCTTCCTATGATTACGCAAATGTGACATATAGTCTATATTGTGAATAGTTAAGAGCCTTACGCAAGATAAGTGCTTACTATGCTTATGCAAGTGAGGAATACGTTCTACATTATTTGGTAATGTTAAAAACTCACTGTAAATTCTTTGGTAAGGTTAACAACTCTCTGTAAATTTATAGGTACATTAAAATCTCACTAGAAATTCACATGTAATATTAAAAACTCACTACAAATACATAAGTAATATCAAAAACTTACAAGAAAGTCTTTGGTTACATTAAAATCTCGCTAAAAATTCATAGGTAACATTAAAAAGTCACTAGAAATTCTTAAAACAGTAAAACTTTGATAAAAACTAAAAACTTGCTATAATACTTTGGTAATATAAACATGACTCAGGTATGCTATGTCACATTACAGTAAATTATGTTCTCCTAGCTAATACAACTCCTTGACAACATGGCAAAAAAAACACAGGCTGAACTGCAGACTGCACACAAAGAATGTACTTTATGTACAGAGCCGAGTATAATAAATTGTAATGTATGTAATACAGCACACTCGTTTTGTTGACGTGTGCAACATTTTTACTTTGAATTAAATGAAAAAGTTTGATTAATGGGTGACTTTTTTTACACTGTTTTGGTGGGACACTGAAGAGACCAAGGAACAAAGTATATGAATCAAACACAAATTCTAATTACAATATATACTCTCAAATTATTCATGTCTCAACATATTGACGCCGTCGGGTGAGAGACAAGACGAACAATGACACAAACACTTACTGGTAATTTGGGCGCCAGCGGTGCTTCCCAATCATCTCACTATTGAGACTCAGGGATGTTGTGGGTTCTGTGTGTCCGTCTCACCCGTGCGTACTTACAACATGTTGACAATACTAAACTTTTAATAAAATCACTGAAGTAAACAATAGATAAAAAATATGTGGCTAGGACACTGTCGCTACTGAATAAAAATTGAGTTCACTGTACACTTGTTTTTATTGATATTGTTTATACACATCAACATGCCAATGAAATGGTTATCTCAGTCATGACTAACCAATTCCACTTGGGTGCTCCCCAGCCCGTAATTAATATAGCACACGCCTAAATGGATGATCTCACCGAGGCGCGTGAAAGCACAGCCTTCACAAGGGAAGAGGGCTGATAGCCGCTTGGGTGGACTGACGGTTTTTTCCCTGAAGACAGGACACGGAAAATTACAAATGAAAACCCTTAATACACATTAGCATGCGTGATTACTCGGCATCACTAACGCAAACTCGTCGGGGCCCGCCCTCCAGAACGTGGTTAGTGTGGTGAGGGCCTATACACAGAGCCGGCTAGGACGGGAATAATTGCACCGTACACTAATTACAAAATTACATAAACCCTTAAATGAAACATGAAATAAGATGGGACATGAGATGAATATTCACAACAAACACAAACATGTGTGAAAATAAGCTTAGGTGGCGTGAATGCCACTGGATGAAGTTCGTAGCGGACGACCACGTGGTGCAGGTGAAATTGCAATATTTCTGTGTGGAAACGGCAAACTAAATTTAGATAAAATATTATTCGTGTTGAGCAAGTGATTCCCTTTATGATTATAGTCATTGCAGGCTTGTAACATGCCTGATGGCGGTACAGTCAAACATTACTGTGACTACATGGTCAAGTACAAAAGAATCAATTTGCATGAAAAAGACATGAACCCTGAATAAAACTGACATAGAACCCTGAAATAAATGATTGCACATATAATGTTATACAAATAAGCTCTTAAAACACAATGTTGGTGTATACAACGACTTGGCTTCAGTCGGCCACGTGGTTGTACGTGACGCTGCCGTATAATATTCAAACACGAAAATTACCCTTAAATAAATACACAAAAATAAAATTCTTAAAATTGCATGTAGCAATTATACATAAGTTACACTGAAATGCCATAAACATAGGCAGATGGCGTCTGATTCAAATGTTGTGGGTCGCGTGACTTCTCCGATATCTTTCTCCTCCTCCTCCTCAATTAAGTTAAAAATGTTACAAGGGCGTGAGAATTAGTAAAGCGGAAGCATAATGCTGGGGAAAATGTCTGGCAAAAACGTATGCAAGCAAAGATTAACAGGTAAACTACATTGACTACGGAAACCTAAATCAGTGAACAAAAGTTGTAGTGCGCACATGACAGTGTCTTACCTCGCCAGCTCTCCTCGACAGACTGTCCAGATACAAGCGTTGTGCAGACCTACCATAGCCGCCTAAGGAGTTCACATAAGCGGAAGTGCTATGCACGCCGAGTGAAATATTTTACATTGACAATAAAATGGCACAAATTAAATTAGATATTGTTTTACATTTCTATAATTTTCATATGAATTTTAGTATTATTTTAATGTCTCTTTGTGATGGCGTTCATGCCAGAATATTAAGTGTTCTTAATCTCGGCGCCGCAGGCACTTTGAATATTCATAACCAAACAATTACAATTACGACAAGCATTTTAAAACATTTTAAGACATATTAAACTCTGTAAAGACAATATAACACATTTTACCTTGAAATAATCATTTACAGGAAGTTCAAATTATCGGCCTCTTTGTGCACGTACGTAACACATGAGTGCCGTCATGGGCTCTAGCGCCGCTGGCTGTTAGCCGGCGTCAATATATTAAAAAAACTAGGTACAGAAGAAGAAATTGACAAACTGACAAAATTATGTACATCACCAAATTAATGAATTTGTGTTTTTCGTTATAGTTCTATATTATTAAATGAGAAAAGAAAAATTAATAAATATAAATAACATCCATGTGCTACTAACCAGCTCTTGTGCTTCTTCAATTTCCTTTTCAACATCAAGTACAAGTTCTTTTCGGTCTGCTGAAAATACAAAATACATTTTTGTTACAATCTGGAATGTTACTGCTCATGTCTGGGACACATGTGGAAGAGGAGATATAGGAGTTGGAGAAGGTACAAAGAAGGACAGTGTGGTGGGTTAAGGGTAAATGGGGAGGGCAGAGATGAGAAGGTGAGGATGAAAGGAATTTCAGGGCATCCTTAATGATAGAGGAGTTGGGGTGGTGATCCGTAAGGGACAGACAAAGAGTGGAGAATCTGGTTCTTAAAACATTACACTTTCCCATAAAAACGTTTTCATTTTTATTTTCGGAATTTGTACTTTTCCACATGAGGATGATTAAATAAAAAGGGTTCTTGTGTTAACAGCCTTCTAAAACTGATTAATAATTTGTATTTTCAAAAAACCATTACGTTAAAATTACCATATACGACATTACTGACCATAATTACTTTGCAATTACAAGATGTCACCATTTTTTCATGACAATTTTTGGCTAGACTTTCACAAATTCTAAAATTTGACGTATCTTAAAATTTATGCCCACTCTACACAAAATGACAAATTTCAATTTCATTATTGAGAACCTCTCAGGGTTTGTCCTTCATTGTGAGTAGTGTGATGGGCTTTAGAGCTACCAGCTACATTATCAAAGAAACATCAACAAGATTTGTACTTAACTGGCACAATTCCAGGAGACGACTTGCCCAGAGGCAGGCTCTGGGAATCATTAAATACAAGAAGTTTTCACAAAACAAATGCAAAACAGACCAATAAGAATTCCACCAATCACCAGAAATGGAACCTTCGAATTGTTCTCAAATTCTTAGAAAATGTGTGAAAGTGGAGCTGCCTATAATCATATCTGCCACCGAGCAATAGCGCTAAGCGACAGTGCTGCTCTCACGTGGTGCCTTGCCGAAACAGCGTCGGCCATGTCAGACATTGGATCATTAGTTTGTTGAGCAGACATGCCGCCGCTCCGTGCCGGTAACCTTACAGAAAGTAAATTTATTGTGTCGCACATGTAAATGTTCGAGCAAAGAGTTCAACTCTTCAATATGGTAAGGAAAAAAAAGCACTTTATTTTCCACTGTAGTATTATTCTTGCTGAGAGTATTTTTAATGTGTCTTTATAACAATGATGGTGACTCTTTGTGTACGCGACAAACACGTCAGGGCACAGGTTGACAAATGGGTCCGTTCCGCTAGGCCATCAGGAAGTTGAAGTTGTATAGTTGCGGAAAGTTTGGGACCAGCTGTCTCAACACAAATTAGTCTTCCACCAAAAGTTCATTTTACTATTTAGAATGAATAGGTTTGGTAAAGTTTAATTTTCTATCGCTATATTTGAGCTTAATGGACTCTATACTCAGACCACTGGATCTATGAAAAATTGAAAATTTGATTTTCTGTGGTTTAGACCCTTCAATGAAATCATTTTAAAATTTCCAAAAGCAAACTGAAATAAAATAGGAACGTTTGCTCATATCACACATACAGTTTTAATGTAGACCAGTCTTACGACCATAGTAATGTCTGTGTCCCTTGGATATCTCCTTTTTTCTTGCAGACACTAAAATAAATAATATAGCACTTTTTGGCTACTTCTACAGCCTGCGCACATTTAAGGTACTCACAATGGCACTCTTCCATCGCCCTACCATTATGGTGGGCGGTCCAAATCAAAATTAAATCAAACTCAAACAAATTTAAAGGTCTGACCACTGTCATGTCTGAAGAGAGAGTCCCTGGGCTTGCTTAAGGTAGCTCTCTTTCTTCCTTAACAAATATAAGAATAAATCATTTCCTGATATGGGGAACTTATCTATAAACTGTTTAAAGTTAATGATACACCTACAAATTAACATTATGCAAAGCCCTAGTTTGACAAGGAGAAAAAACACAAAAATAAACAACAGAATTTACACAATCTGTGACATTAACACATTCAATTAAATAAAAGTTCAAAAATTTAGAAACTGTTCATTAAAATAAAATTGTGATAAAATTTCTACCATAATTTTAAATGGAAACAAACAAGAAATATCATATTGTCAGATGTAAACATTGCAATGGAATCATAATATTTACTAGTATAAATGTCAGATTGAAATTAAACAAATAAATAATTTTAATTTCTCTTATATCCTTATAGCTCCGAAAGAAACATTGCAGATACATCACTGCGAGCCTTGACCAAACTGCACGTTAAATTAAATGTGTTCATTTCTGTTTAGACTACCTGTTGCCATATTTTTAGCAGTTCGTACCCATCAGGAGGCTCCAGTGTTTACTTCAGTGATTATCTGTGTAGTGTTGCAGGTTATGTATTTTTTAACAGTTTTTATAATTATTTTTAAATCAGATTTTGGAAGTCCCCATTTCTTTTGTCAGTGAGTGTAATATTCAAACATTTTCTTTGGTGCCACGTGGAGCAGGAACAGTTGATCAGTTTTAATTTGTGGCCATATTCAAGTGGTTATCAGTAGTGCGTTTGTGTTTTAGAGTTTCGAGAGTTGCAGTGAGGTTGCATCAGTTTGAGATAAGTTTTTTTAAAATTAATTTTTACAGTTTCCCTTGAGTAAGCAAAATTTGTTCTAAACCTTCGCTGCAACGTAGTCAGTTTAGCCAATAGGAGGATGCGAGCCCCAGGAATTTCTATCTTTAGATTGTTTAGCTAGGAGAGGAGATAGCGACACGTGTCGAGCGAAGTAGCTAGGGCCTTTGTCCAGGTAACAGATGACTACTAACCATGATGTGAGCAGCAAGTGCCTGAGGTCGTCTCGTGGTGCGAGTATGAATTACTTGGTAATTAACTAAGTACTGCGGCACGAATATATCTCATTGATACTGTTCGTGTTCTTGTTGTCAACATGTGATTGGATAATGGAACTTTTAAATAAAACTAAGTAACTTTTCAGGACCCTAATTTCATTTCTTATTATTTAAAATTGACACCCTTGTGTATTATGCTTGATCGACTGAGTGTACCAGCACAGTAACTGCAGCAGGGCTATTAACTAGCCTTTGCCATGCTACAATTATGGCGCCCAACATAGGGCATGATTTAACACAACTGCGGATACAGTGTCAATAAACAGAGCGGTAATATAGTAATTAAGTGTACATTGCAGTTCTCCCAAACGAGTCAGAGAGAGCAACGTAACAGTAGCAGCAGAGTTCTAGTCCAGTGTTCCAGTCCAGCATTCAGCATTCCATTCCAGGGTTCCAGATAGCTACGAAGGATCATCACGACAACATACAACCACAGATAATAGTGTACAACAGGTATTTATTCACATTTGAAAAGTTTTTGTTTTTCGGATGTTAAATTTTGCAAGATAGTGTAATTACAGTTAAAATATTGCACAGGTTAAATATTTACAATTCAGAATGGTTGACAGAGAGGAAGAGTTAGTGAGGGAGATTAATTTTTAGGGTTTGAGAATGACCAGGAAACCAAATTTTTAAATGTAACTCTTCTGAGAATCCCATGTATGCTGACAGTGGCGAGACTTCCTGGCATCACAGACCTCCTCTCGCCTGCTAGAGTTTCCGATACATTTAGCGACGATGCAAGAATGTTCTGGTGACACTGGCTAACGCCTCAGCCCTCTGCGACGCATCATGCGAGTTGGGGAAGATTCTGGTGGTGGCCTAAGACACTATATATATACTGCTGCAACCCAGCGGCCAGCAGTCTTTGGCGGAGGTCGCCTGGCGAGGGTGTGCGAGCGAAGAAAAGTGTGGACGACGGTGAGAGAGGTGTTTGTGGCTTGAATGGATGAGAGGGTGTGAAACTGATGAGTGAAGCCAACTGTGTGTGAGGGCGCTTGGAGAACTCTAGAACATTGCGACTAGCGTGACATGGACTATAACAGAGGTGGGACTGAATGGAAGTGTAATACTGATTTTATTGAAAATATTCGAACTGTCAAACATGGCCGCATAAATCATAAAATAATTAAATAGGTTGATCCACTGTCTATTGGGACTGATCTTTAATTACTTAATTTCATTGATTTCTTTGTCATAATTAATAAATTTTATTAATTGGTGTCAATTGTGAACAGTAAGTGATTTCAATTTATTGTGAGAATATGAGTTCAGGGAATTTTGCTGCAGTTATTGTAAATAAAATATGGAAATTATAATTAATTTTTTTATTTGAATAAGACCTCCATCCCTTAACGAACTTAACTTCTGAGAGAGAAATTGCAACAATATTAATGTATTTATGTATTTATGTAGAATATGTATTTAGTTAAAATAAGTAAATTAAATGAGCAGAAAATAAGGTTAGGTTAGTATAATAACAATAATTATTTTTTTGGTGATAGACAACAAGTAGGACATTATTAAGGTGAGGGAAAAGTTTTAGTGTTAGCCAGTATATAGTAATTTGATAAAAATGATTAATATGAAATAAAGAGTTAATTTTTATTTTCTTCAAAGAAAAGGACATATACATGTCCGTGTATTAATGTAAGGTTTTAATGGGTTGACGCCGTCGGGTGAGACACGAGACGAACAATGACACAAATACTTACTGGTAATTTGGGCGCCAGCGGTGCTTCCCAATCACCACACTATTGAGACTCAGGGATGTTGTGGGTTCTGTGTGTCCGTCTCACCCGTGCGTACTTACAAACATGTTGGCAATACTAAACTTTTAATAAAATCACTGAAATAAACAATAGATAAAACATATGTGGCTAGGACACTGTCACTACTGAATAAAAATTGAGTTCACTGTACACTTGTTTTTATTGATATTGTTTATACACATCAACGTGCCAATGAAATGGTTATCTCGGTTATGACTAGCCAATTCCACTTGGGTGCTCCCCAGCCCGTAATTAATCTAGCACACACCTAAATGGATGATCTCATCGAGGCGCGTGAAAGCACAGTCTTCACAAGGGAAGAGGGCCAACAGCCGCTAGGGTGGACTTACAGTTTTTCCCTGAAGACAGGACACTGTAAATTACAAATGAATACCCTTAATACATATTAACACACGTGATTACTCGGCATCACTAACGTAAAATTGTCAGGGCTCGCCCTCCAGCACGTGGGTAGTGTGGTGATGGCCTATACACAGAGACGGCTAGGATGGGAATAATTGCACCGGACACTAATTACAAAATTACATAAACCCCTTGAATGATACATGAAACAAGATGGGACACGAGATGAATATTCACAATACACACACATATGTGTGAAAACAAGCTTATATGGTGCGGATGCCGCTGGATGAAGTTCGTAGCTGACCAGGTGGTGGAGGTGAAATTACAATATTTCTGTGTGGAAACAGCAAATTAAAGTCCTACAAAAGATTATTCTTGTTGAGAAAATTATTCTCTGTATGACTGAAGTGGTTACAGGATTATAACATGCCTGATGGCGGTAAAATCAAACAGTAATTTGACGGTGTGGTGAAGTACACAAAGCATCAATTTACGTGAAAAATAAATTGAACCCTCAATAAAATTGACATAGAACCCTTATGCAAATATTGCACATACAAAATTACATAGATAAGCTCTCAAAATGCAATGATGGCGTATAATACAAAGACATGTGTTGGTCGGTCAAGTTGTTATACGTGATGTTGCTGTAAAATATTCAAATACAAAAAATTACCCTTAAATATATACATAAAAACAAAGCCCTTGAAATCGCATGTAGTAATAATGCAGACGTTATAATGAAACACCATAAACATAGGCGGATGGCGCCTGATTCAAGTTGTGCGGGTTGCGTGTCCTCTCAGATATATTTCTCCTCTTTCTCCTCGATTAAAGTTAAAATTGCCACAAGGGCGCAAGAAATTAATAAAGCAGAAGCATAATGTTGGGGAAAATGTCTGGCAAAAAGTACGCAAGCAAAGGTTAATCAGTAAACTAAATGGACTATGGAAACCTAAATCAGTGAACAAAAGTTGTAATGCGTACGTGACAGTCTCTTACCTCACCAGTTCTCCTCAACAGACTGTCCAGAAACACGCATCGCACGGACCTACCATGGCCGCCTACAGGGTTCACATAAGTGGAAGTTCTATGCACGCCGAGTAAAATATTTAATTATTGAATATAAAATGGCACAAATGAAATTAAGTATTATTTTACATTTTTATAATTTTCTTATGAATTTCAATATTATTTTAGTGTCTCTTTATGACGGCATTCATGCCAGCATATTAGTGTTCTTAATCTCGGTGCCATGGGCACTTTGAATTTTATAAACAAACAATTAAAAAATATTAACCAACACTTGAACACATTTTAAGACATAATAAATCCTGCAAATACAATAGAACACATCTTACGCTGAAAAATAACATTTATATGAATGTTCAAAATAATTGGCCTCTTTGCGCACGTGCGGGTTACGTGACGTGCGTGGTGAGTGCCGTTATGGGCTCTAGCGCCACTGGCTGTTAGCCGGCATCATGTTATTGTTATGTGCCCAAGTGACTTTGCACCCTTTTTCCCTTATACCTTTTTACTTCCCTTATGATTTGAGCTTGTTTTTTATTCCCTCTGGCTAATCTCCCATAATATTTTTTATTTTAACTCATTCCCCTGAGTGGCTCAGAGGAGATTGTTCCTGTCTTTGGTGGATTGGAGTTTGGTTGCTACCAGATGCTGCCAGTTGGACTTCATGCTCCTGTCTCGCCCTCTGTTCGAGAAGAGAGACTGCTCTTGGTGCTGGGACTTGTTCCTGGTTGCCCACCGTATCTTGCTAGGGGAAGAAACTTGTTACTGTGCTTTTGTCAAGAGTGTTCACCAGACTTCATATTTTCAAGAAGGATTGTTACCTACCTGCTTTGTGTGAACTGTACTGTTTGTTTTATTTGGGAGAATGTTCCCTCTGTGATTTTTTCAGCTTCTTCGACTCTTCATATTCTTCAAGTGCCTTTTCTTCAGACTGTGTTGTGGATGTATTGCGTTACGTTTTTTTTTTGAGTATGGGTCACCAGATCTTGCCATGAAAAGACAGTCCTTTAGTTATGGTTAGCGAGGGACACTTTTAGGGCAGATGGTTGCGATGGTGGTGTCATCGCAATTTAGTATGGCAATTTGCCACCTGCAGTGTTGATATATATTCACTTCTCGCCGCTCAGGTCCATTTCTCTACTCTTTGCCTTTCCCCTCTCCCCTTCCCCTCGCAGTGTGTAACGTGGTAGGTGTTAGAGGGGATCTGAAGTCAGCTGGGTCGTGTGCTGCTAGCCCTCTGGCACTCTACCTTGGGCATTTCCTACGAGCACTACTTCTACGACAACTCATCTGCATCATGTTCTGCTAGACCACACGTTTGACATCCGAACAGCGCGATGCAGTGCGACTTCGTGATTATAACGTAATATAGGCACAGTGCTTTAGTTTTTTCAGAGTAACCTGGTTCACAATCTTTTATAATGTTTTGTTAGTGTTTTAGGATTGCCAAGATGGGAAGTTTACTGGTGAGTTGTGGATGGCACGTCATATAAATAGACTAGTTTTTGGTACTTTTGTAGGTTTGTAATTATAGCTGGGTGCACAATCACATAGATTATCCATTGTACTTTTGATACCTTAGTAGTTTAGTGTGCATTTAAGATAATTTGTGTAGTTGCCGTGTGTACTTGGGATTGTTCCAAGTGCATAGTATAGTTGTCAGATCACTGCCCCTTTCGGCTCGCCCGGCCGTATTTTATTGCGTGTTGATTGTCCACAACTCATGCGTGGGTAGATAAATACCCTTAACTTAAAATATTTATGTATCGTTTTACATTCAGGTGCTTTGATAAGCCCGCACATTTTACCAGATGCCACCTGAGGGGAATATATATATATTTTGGTAACATTTCATTGCAGTTTTTAGCGTGTTCATTTTTAGAGTAGCACCTTCAATGGGCCCCGTTACCAGTCGCAGTGCACTCACCTTTGTGGTTTTTAATATTATTGATCATGTACGTCAATTTCAAATGTGAGTTTAGCATTTTTCAATTCCAAGGAAATGCATGATTGTATTCAACTGGTGTTGGACACGTTCATCAATTGTTTATTGACGTGTTGAGCTGTAATGAAGTTTAATTTGAATTTCTTAATAAATCAGATAATTGTTTATGTGCCTTATAGGCTGTTCACGGTAAAGTGAGCATTCTTGAAAGCCCTCTTATCTGGAATAATGGTCAAAATGTGTTTCATTTTAGCCTTGGACATTAAATTCCGGGTACGGTGGAATATACACATACTGTTTATTACTTACAAGGCAATATTTATTCAGAAATGTAGTTAAAGAATAAGAGATGGCTGAAAGAAAAAAGTAACTAGGGTCTCAAAAGTGCTCACTTTACTGTGAACTGTCTATAATGAGGTATTAATTGAAAAATAAACCAAGCTCAAACTGAATATTAATGTGTACTTTTTACTGTATTGTGATATTTGTACTCTGCTTTTCTTGCATCACAATTGCGCTGTAAGTCAGTGCAGCAGGAGGCTGGAGACAAAGTAGACAAGGGGAGGCAGGTGGGTGGAAGGGGGCACACAGCAGGAAAAGGTTATAGTAAATGAGCCCAGAGGAATCTTTTCTAGGCAGTTGTATTGTAAAGGGGGTGGAGTTGAGGGAAATCAGGAAAGTAAATACATATAAAGCAGTCTTGGTGGTGCAAAAATCAGGGATTTAGATGAAAGAGTTAATAGTATGAGAGGTAGCAGGGTGGCAAAGGTGGTTTTAATTCATGTGGTGGGAAATGGCCTGGCTCGAAAGGAGGTGGAGCAGTAGGTAGAGCAGGACCTCAGGGGATCGCTGAGTAAAGTACAGGAGAAGTTCCCAAGAGCTAGGGCAATAGTCAGTGGCATTCTGGTTAAAAAACGATTAACCTACAGGAAGGCAGTGGCTGTGAGTGAGGTTTATGAGAGGGCATGTAGCAAGGGAGGGGGGGGGGGCTACATTTATAAATAGTAGGAAATGGGTAGGCTGCAAAATTTTAGGGATGGACCAGGCTCACCCTGACAGAGCAGAGAAAGAGGATACTAGGTGATATGCTAGGTAGGGAAGTAGCTGGCTGCATGGAGAGGGTCAGGGCTGAGCAGCAAGTGTTGAAATAGCAATCAGTTAGAAGCAAGGAAACGGAAGGGGAGAGAAATGGAGAGGATAGCATTGATGAGGCCGCAGAGGTGGAGATAAGCTGTAAGCAAAGTAAGAGGGTAAAGCAGAGTATTAGAATAAGGATAATGGTGGTGAACTGTAGAAGTGTGTACAAAAAGCTGGAAGGCTTCTGGGGAAAGGTTGAAGGATATGGGGCAGATATAGTGGTAGCTGTGGAGACTTGGCTGACTGAGGAAGTGCTTGACATTGAACGTAGGCAGGATAAGTTCACCATCTTCAGAAGAAACATGGATGGGAGAGGCGGATGAATAATGGTGTGTGTAAGGAAGGGGCTGAAAGGGGCGGTAGACTGGGTTAGTGAGGATGTTGTAATGGAAATTAAATTGAGTGGTAGTAGTAATAGGAGTATTACTTTGCTGACAGCGTATAGACCACCAGGACAGGGATGGCATACAATTGAGATGATCAAGAAGAGGGTCGATAGACTGAAGGACAGGCAGTGGGTTGTTGTAGCAGGGGATTTGAATATGCCAGGGGTGAAATGGATAGAGGGTGCAGAGAATGGCAGCACAGATAGTCAACAGAGGATTAGTCTAGGTAGTAGAAACACCTACGAGGTGTAATGAGGAGGGTGTTGGGTAAGTGATGAAAGTGGTGTTGGTTAGACCTGGGAATGCTGTAGTTGATGCAATAGTATTGGATGGTATAAGCGACTACCATATTACTGTTATGGAAATTTGGCTTGGCAGGATGAGGGAAGAGCAAATGGCAGAAAGGTTAGAGTGGCAGTATGGGAGAAGAGACAAGAAGGGGGCAGAAATCTTCCTGAGAGATAGGTTTAAAAAATGGTTCATGGAGGAAAGTGTGGAAAAATTATGGAATGAGTTTAGAAGAATAATATAGGTTATGCTGGAGAAATTTGTGCCATAGAAAAAGTTACGGCTTGGGGAGATCCGCCATATTATCGACAGGTGATTTTAAATATGAAGAGGAAGTATAGAAAATTACACGCCAAGTGGAGAAATGAAGGGATGATGAGATCTAAGGAAATGATGAAACAGATGGGGAGGGAGCTCGAAAGGATGATCAAACAGGCAAAGAATGTATTTTTAGGGAACATGGTGGAATAAGGAAAAGGCAAGGAATGGGGTAAATTGTTTAGGTATGTAAGAATGGTAAGGGGAGGAGAGGAAGGGAACCCTCTGCTAAAAGGAAGGGATGGTAGGTATGCAACAAATGATCAAGAAAAATCGGAGATGCTGCAAAGCCAGTACTTGTCAGTGTTTGAAATGAAGGAAGATTGGAATTGGGGGGGGGGGGGGGGGGTGGTGGCAAATAGTGATCGGGGGCTGTTTACTAAGTTTAAGGTGAGGGAGTGGGAGACAGAAATGGTAATTAGGGGTTTGAAGAGCAGTAAGGCAGGGGGACCAGATGGGATAGGAAATGCACCACTAAAGTTTGGTGGGGGAGAGTTGGTTAAATATTCGGAGGTGCAGTTTAACAAGTCCTTAGGAGAAGTTCAATTCAACAAGGTTGGAAGGATACGATGGTGGTATAGTCCAGTGAGCTATAGACCGGTGAGTCTCACATCGAGTACAGGAAAGGTATTGCAGAAGCAGGTGGTCCAGTATGTGGTGAGGGCTATGAACAACAGGAATAGTTTGGAGGAGTCACAGCATGGTTTCAGGAAGGGAGACTCAGCTAGCTCGGCTATTAGAGAATCTGGTGCAGGTAGTTGATGAGGAGAAGCAGGTGGATGTATGCTTCATAGATTTTGAGAAAGCATCTGATGGTGCCCCATGGGATAGTAATGAAGAATAGTGGAGGAGCTGATATCAGACAAGAGGGTAGTAGAGTGGATAGGGGATTTCCTCAGGGGGCACAGGCAGAGGGTGAAAATGAGGGAAGCAATATCGGGGGAAGGGGAGTTTACGCCAGAGGTGCCGCAGGGAAGCGTGCTGGGTCTTTTGTTGTTTACCATAATGGTAAATGACATGGGTTTGGGGATTAGGGGAAAAATACGATTGATTGCAGACGATTGTGTTGTGTATGCAGAAGTACCAGGAAAAGGGGGGGGGGGGGGGGAACTTGAGGTGGACATTAACAAGATATGGTTGTGGTGGACCAGGGAAAACAAAATGAAGATAAATGTATGAAAAACTAAGGTAGTGAGGTTTACATGGAAGAAGGTGAAAAGCAGGGACACATACAGATGGGAGGGACAAGAGATAGAAGAAGCAGTAGAATACAAGTATCTAGGGATTGTATTGCAGGGAGACCTGATGGAAAAAAAACATGGAAAAAACAGGTAGAGAGGGTGGTTTGCAAAGTGAAGAAGGGCTCTGGGTATGTAGGGAAGGATGCGGTGCTGAAGGGAGTCAGCTGTTAGGTGAAGGCGAAGGCATATGGCACGGCAGTATGGGACCCGGAGGTGGAGGTGCGAGAACTGGAAAAGATGCAGAGAAAGGCAGCAAGATGGGTGAAGGGTAGGTGTAGATGGCAGGGGCAGGATGATGAGGAAGAAGGGAACTATAGGCCATCAGTGATGAAAGAAATGGGGTGGAGCTCATCGAAGGACAGGAGTAAAGTTGAACGGTTAGTCAGGATGTACAGGCTGGTGAATGAAGAGGGAGGATGGGGAGGGCTACACTGCAAGCTAAGTAAGGGGGTGTTTAGAGGGAGAGGTAACAACAGTGAAAAGCTTCAGAGGGTGTGGAGGAGAACGGAGCGGGGTAGGCAGTCCATGCTTGTGAGGTCTGTGAGGGAGTGGAATGTGTTACGGGAGAAATTAGTATATGTGAGGGAGTGGAATGTGTTACGGGAGAAATTAGTATATGTGAGGGAGTGGAATGTGTTACGGGAGAAATTAGTATATGTGAGGGGGGGGGTTGGAAAGTTTAGGAACAGAGTGGAAGAGGAGTTTAGACAGAGTACGTCACTGAGCGGTAGCCTTATTGCAAGTGTATTATTATTATTAACAGAGGTATAAAATATTTGCAATACATGGCATGATTAGAAAATAACTAAACACATCATACATGGGGTCATTTTTCAAAGGTTTGATTAGAAAAGTGTGAAGAAACCACAAATAGACACTACATGTCTGTGTATATGAGCAATGTGCATTGTTTTACTTGGACTTATATTTTTTGTTAATAATATTTGAAATTTAATTTGTGAAAAAGTTTTGCTACAATCAAAATATCAGTAAAACTCTGTTAAGAAGTGTCTGGAGGAAAAAAAAAAAAAAAAAACTTATTAACCAGGAAAACTTTTTAAAAGGGTCAAATTACACTTGTGCAGATAGACAAAGTGCACAATTATTGAACTTATTAAGCAGGAAAACTTCTTAAATAGGGAACTTCTTAATAGGGTTTCATTGTATTACAGTACAAAGTATTGAATACAATTAAGTGATAATGCCCCCTAAGTGTTGTGCCTGCAGTTCCACATTGTTCAATTTCCTCCTCATAAAAGATAAAATAATCACCAAAACATCATTAATTTATTTTGCAATTTTTGTGTGATTGCACATCATATTACTTTGGGTACGTTTTCTAAAAACACACGGGCATTGTTTCCCAACATTGAGTAATTGTTTTTTCAGCTATCCGAAACACATTTTGATGATGACTGTTCCTAGAGTGGCACAAGTTGAAATTTCTTTTCTCTGCATTAGTGGGTGCTTTGAAAGGTGTTATTAATCACGGAGATATTCTGTTGCCAGTTTCACCAAGTCGACATGCTCCACCTAATTCCCCTGACTGGGATTCTGTGCCATATTCTAGTATTACAAACGCTCCGTAGCCATTCTGCAATCAAACTTTTAAATCTTTCTAGGGTGTCACTGGTACTCTGGACATTAACAGTGATATCACTCTTTCTGTTGACATACTCATACCCATGTAACATAGGTTCTCTTATTTTCACGTGGGTACAGTCCAGAGCACCTGTTACAGTTGGCATACAGAAATGTCTGTGCCAGAAAACCTTTGCTTGCACTATTTACTTCAGCTGCTGTTGATGGAATGTGCATTAAATTATGTAATCTGTAGATTATTCTATCCATTACATAACAGACATTTGCAGGCTGTAGATCTGTGGATGCAAACATCCTCAGCAGTTCCTGACTGAAAGCCATGGTCAGCAATAAACCTTAGCAATATTTCCATTTGTTTCCATTTTTATTCAGTGTTTACAATACTCTGACGAAATCTGTGCGACAGGTATGTTAGTTGGTTGTTAGAAAATTGTAAAACGGCAAGTTATTATAATAACAAATATTTGAATTTATACGAGATAAACAGTATTTAGAAACGAACAGGAACGTTATTCTGGCGGTAAGTTAGTTTAGTTGCTACAGTAGGGAAATACAGAATAAATTTTTTAAATCTTGTATTTATATTTTTGGTGCGCCCAGACGAGTCCGACTTGATGGAAAGTAGAAATAGAATATACTTTTCTCGGGCTGTCGGGGCTGCAGTTTGGTTGGGCTGACGTCACAGTGACCTTGTTTTTCATTGGCTGCTACTCAGATTTCGTCAAGTTGGGATTATCGTGTCGTAGTCGTCGGGGTATTGTGACTCCAGCTTTATACACAATCATCTGCAAACAATCTTATTTTTCCCCTAATCCCCAAACCCATGTCATTTACCATTATGGTAGACAACACAGGGCCTAGCATATTTCCCTGCAGCACCCCTGATGTAAACTCTCCTTCCTCCAATATTGCCTCCCCACTTTCACCCTTTGTCTTCGTCCCCTCAATCCCCAATCCATTCCACTACCCACTAGTCCATTATCAGCTCATTTACTTTCTTCACCAAGTCCCATGAGGCACCTTAACAAAGTTTATTACTTTTGTATATAACTAGGCCTACATTTCTATGGTTTAGTGTACTCTTTCGAAATGTAAATCTCTGTTTCCGAGATCTCATGTACGCAAATAAAATAATAATAATAAAAAAAAAACTTACCATTCTGTTCGTTTGAAAGTTTTCCTACTTTCGCAGTTATTCCTGCCGTCAAGACTCCATACTGCTGCTCATAATCTGCCATCAAAGAACCCATTTCTGCCCAATTTAATCTCTATCAAAGGGCATTTATCTTTTATCTTGAAGGTCTGACTCACTGAAAAATTAAGTCCAAAAGAAATTAAACTTAACTGGTTGCATAACATTTATATATTTATCCACAATATACACATTGCAAATATTTACTGCATGATTAAAGCAACAAAGATAATTTGCTAGAAAATATTTATAACAAATTTTAAACTACATCTCTCACAGCAGACAGTAATAATCAGCTGATATTGACAGCCAATGATAGATCCGTTTCTTTCAACCTTAAAAAACGTATCATGTGTAGTACACGGTTGAAAGAAACAACCTTTGTGCACTCATTGACATTTGGCTATACAATATTGGCAAAAACGCAAATTTTGTTGCCAACTTTTCTTTATTACAGGAGTGCTGATGAATTTTAATAATCTACTTCTAGTACGATGCATTTTGGTATTCGTAAATCTTATCGTAGATTCCAGTATGCAATATGAAGTCTGAAGGAATCCACATCGCTAATTCGATCATCATCATTATCATCATTACCTTAATTATTTATCATCCAATATAATATCACGCCAACAGTTACCATATAACTCGTTTGTCAACCATTAACGAGTTCGATACAGCAGTCATCCGAACTCAACCGGGCGCTCGTGGGCACCGGTGCTGTCTATGCACCACATCGAATGAACTCGAACACGACGCATAAGTGCAACCAGTGAAACATAACGGCTGCTGCAGCTTAAGTTGGTCGTGCGTGCATGGCAGCTTCAATCAAAAGACGTAGATGGCCGTAGTTCGTAAACTCACGCTATATGATAAGAGGAAATCACGATGATGTCACAATGTGTTAAACTGCATTAGGCATATTTTCGCGGATGAATTGGTAACTACGAGGTGGCTTCGCGCTCCTGTTCACCACTTTGTTGTGAATATCTGGTGACCGGAGTAACCAGCGTTCACCATTTTTGGCTAACAAAGTCAGGAGCACGTTAATAGATGTTAACCGGATGTTGATGGCTGCTGCTGATCATTTTGAAATCCGGGTTTCTCTCATTGCATTTGCAACTTGAGTTACCACATACATGACTTTTAATGTTCAAAAGGTATGCATATTCGGTGGTTCAAAATGAATATGGTAACTTATTTTTGGACGAAACTTGGAAAGTTTTGTTGAAATGTGTCGGAGGTGAGTTTTACAAACGTGGATAACTTCGATCTGTACTCAATGTAAGTACTTTTGGTTTAATCATGATATTAAGTCTTTGATGTGTGTCGCTCCTCACCCTAGGCCGTTTGTCACGCCGGCTGCTCTCAAGCGCAACACACATGCACTCTCGAAGATTGGTCACCGGCGAGCAGTGTCAGTGTCGTGTGAGTATAGAAGTTGGCAAGATTGGGCAAGTGCAATGCAGTGCAGAAGAGTGTGGTGCTACATGCCCCTACCAGCCTGGGAGTGCAGGCAGAGGAATACACAAACACGTGTATTACGTGTATTACATTAAAAAGTGTTTTATAACATTTTTGCAAGCACATTTCTCGACACGTGGCCCGAAAATAAAATGTAATATGTCTAGAAAACCTTATGCCACTGTGTTGTTGTTTTGGTTTTGAAGTGTTATTGTTTTGTTTACAAATGTTAATGTTCACTGTTACTAGTGTAATGTCCACTCCTTTTCATTTCAGTCGCAAGGTAAGCCTCAGAGATAATGATTGATTTGTGTTTTTGCACTGTTTAAGATTGATATAAAATGTAATGGTAAATTTGTTTCTCTGTGTGTGCAAGTAGATCCCTCCATGGCGTGTGGGCTCGCCACTGCCAGCCCTCGCACCCAGCGGGAAGTCAGTCAGCAAGCCACACCCAGAGGGGGAGGAGTGTGTGGAATCGCACTTGCGCTTTTGCCATCCAGACGGTATCAATATACATTACCGGTCATTTTCAGTATTAGTTTAATTATATTAAGAACCTTTTCTGTTTTCGCCATCCTCGATACTCCCCCTCGCCAATCCATGAAATGCATCGCCTGGGGAGTTGATAAGTTTTATCAGCACACTTAACTTCATGCAAGCGTAATGCTTTATTTACAGCATAGCCTTCCCCACAGGTTTAAAGCATGCAAATGTGTAAGCTGTTCTCCTGGGGGAATGTTAGATTCTCCAATAATTAGCATGAACTAACGAGTGCTTTTTATTCGGTTACCGAAAGGCATTTAAGGGAAGGGACCTCTTAAAACCTGGCATTTTCTTATGCAAGTGTTTATGCGAATTCAAGGGTAAATATTAATTTGTATGTGTGCTGCAACCTAATCAAAGTACTACGAGTAGCATTTATGGGCATGTGGTTTGGCTGTAACAATCCATGCATAGGGAGTTTGATTACATCGACACCATATTTAATTTGCAATACCAAGTGGTGATTGGGCTGCTCGATGAACGCCTTGTTTAGAAAACAAATAGGTCTCCACATCAGGTGAACAACTGCAAGATCAACATGGGAACATAGTCTGGGTGATCAGCCTGCAGCACCCTGAGATTACGAGGACTCAGCTCTACCGCAACAAAATCAGTGACGCCGTAAAAGCGACGTCTGGCGCCTACCAGGTACATAATATGAAACACCCTTTTCCAAATTCTGTTCACCGCCTTTATAAATCCCAATCAACTACTTTCCAAGCCACGACAGCCGTGAATTGTCGCCCTTCCATGTGGCCAAAATTTCCAGCCAAAATCCATGCATGAACTTTCGACAAACTTTCAAAAATTTTCCCACCTCAATTTGTCCATCTACACCATCCTAACCCTGTTTAACCACCTACCCGAACGAGAGGGAGCAGAGGAGAACATCTACATCACCATGATGCCTTCCAGAAGCCTGAGAGACACCAGAAAAGGGACCACATGCTCTGCAGGGAAAAAATCATGCAAACGCTGGTTCATCGCCATTGAGGGTAAAGCAGTGTAGAAGGGCGAGAAAGGCAGCCATCTTTGCACAGCGCGTGATGTCAGGGCTCATGCCACCAGGCAGGAATGCAGGACAAAGGAAGAGGAGGGAGCGTGCGCCCGCATCACCTGGTCTGGCATCAGTAGCAGTGCCCAACAGGACAGGAGGGAGGAACAAAGGGAGGAGAAGTTCCCTTCCTTCACCACACCCATCGCTTGCGCTGCCCGCTGGTGGTCAGCTGAGCGGGAACCGGTTTGTTGACCCCTGTGCCTGCGCGCACTCGAGCGGGGCTGTCGCATCGTGACAACTGTGCTATGCACGTGGACTGGAACTGTCATCCACGACACATGTGACCATGAACTGTCAACATGACCAGCTACACCACATCCACTGCGACATCAACACAATTGTGTTTACAGTGTCTCAAAGCACTCCCATTGGACTTTGTTGACAAATTCGAGCGAGGCACGCATTGCCATCGTTGCGACCATCGACCAGACTCAAAAAAAGCCGTGCTGTGACCAAACGCGAATGGAAGATAGTACAGGACATTCGGAAATTAACAGCATCACTGTAACCGAAAGTGACAGTGCAAGTCCCACGAACAGTGAACATTTCAGTCTAAACAAAAATCGAAACACCAATTTCCAAAAATTTTGTTACCCAAATTACGGACAACAAATCACGTGCAGCAATCTATGGTGTGCAGGCCAGGGTATACTGCAACTCCGGTGTATCATATATCGGCAGGCCTACCACCCAGTGTTCTTAAACAAAGCCGAACCAGCGATTGTTTGTGGACAGACATTTCAATGTTACGAGTGCAATAACAGCAAGTCAAGGAACATTTTTACGGCTTACAATAATCAGTCATTTCCACAACGAGTGCAGTCACCAGTGTGACACCCACCACAACAAGCTGAGCAAGATCCGACACAAGCATTCGAACTTGTTATGGCAGCCACAGCTCACTTGAAGAGCGAGAGTGGGCTGTCATGGCTCAGTGTATCACAACTCTCTGCCATGCCCACCACGGCGGTAATAAACACAACCCCATATGGCCAGCTGGCCAGCTCGATACCAGCCGCAGTGAACGTGCCTGAGAGTAACAGTGATCCAACTCTCACTGCACAGCACAGAACTGCAGCGGACTACAGGGGGCCGGCCAAAAGTGATACCAACCCCATCCCTGCAGGTACTGTATAACCACGCAGTACCACTGGCACATTGGATACCATAACTGGCCGAAAGCAGTTCGACCCACCATCGAGATAACCAAGGACACAGTGAAACAGGTGAGTGAAAGTGTGACGGAGGAAGTTCCCATGTGTTCTGTCCCCGTGAACCAAGTGTTAAGTTGTCAACCCCCAGTCACCCCACCACCTACTGTGTGTCACGCCATTACTGTGTCGCGTGTGGTAAACAGAGCGGTAAAACTGATGCATCATTCAGTGACAGACCGTGCAAAATGTTCTAAGTCACCATCACACCATTACCCAAGTAAACATTCAGTGCACAGTAACAGGCAAAGGACAGACAAATGATTTCGAGTGCTAGTCCCCGCATTATCGTGGCAATTTGCGAGCTAAGTGAATCACTGCTCATTTGCCAACACTGTTCATGTATCCTTATGCGACAGCAGCGCAAGTGTCCTCTTATGAAATTTAAGCAAATGTTCCAGCCATCGGGGCCACCCAAGGCAAAGGAAGGTTGCAAGTGTAAACAATTTTTTTTTGTTGTTGAGAGTATAAATATTGGGAGATTGCAAATGTAAACATTGTGACATATATTCAAGGCTAGACGTTTTAAAATCTCAGCAAAGTCAGTCATTTCAAAGTCATTCACAATTGTTTGCTCGGAGTTGACAGTCAATGCATCGCTAGCCACAAGTGTTTGTGGACATTCGGACCACTCATAAATCGAACACGCTGCAGGATGCGGGAGGCGTGTCACACCTCCCTCCCTTCCGCCATGGTCCCATGTCAACCGCACAAGTTCAGTTCACTCAGGGCCATGATTCGGGCCCCACATCACTTAATCACTTAGCTGGAAATGTTGCTAATTTATTTATTAAAGAGTTAGGATATGACGAACAAAATATATATTTAATAGCAAATAATAAAGGAAAGTTGATAACTTTTGAGAAAAAAACAGAAAATTTAAAAATTAAATTTATTGACACTTTTAAATTTATTGGCAGTAGTTTAGATAAATTATCATCGAATTTAAGTAAAGCTAAAATTAAACACACACAAAAACATTTTCCAGAAAATGAAGTTGATTTTGTTTTTTAAAGAAAGGTGTTAACCCATATGATTATATTGATAGTTGGAAGAAATTTGATGAAACTGAACTTCCACCAAAGAGTGAATCCTACAATAAATTAAAAGAATATAGTATATCTGATGATGAATACGAACGCACAAAAAATATATGGAACCAATTTAATCTAAAAAAAAACCTTGATGAATACCATGATTTATATTTGAAAAGTGATGCACTATTGCTAGCAGAAATATTCGAAAATTTTAGAAACATATGTATAAATTCTTATGGTCTAGACCCCGCATGGTACTTTACAGCACCAAGTTTTACGTGGGATGCAATGTTAAAAATGACTAAACAATCACTAGAATTATTACATAACTATTATATGATTTTAATGATTGAAAAAGGAATTCGAGGTGGTATTTCACAATGCTGTAAGTGTTATGTTAAAGCAAATAACAAATATTTGTAAGATTTTAACTCAAATCGAGAATTAACTTAGTCAGCTTATCTCGATGCGAATAATTTATATGGTCGGGCAATGTCTCAGCATTTACCATATGGGGGTTTTGAATGGGCTTATTATACATTAAATGATATAGAGTGAAATATATTAGATTAGGAAAATGATTCTGAATATGGTTATATATTTTAAGTTGATTTAGAGTATCCACAAGAACTACATAATTTACATAAAGATTTACCATTTTGTCCCAAAAATAAGGTAGTTCCAAAAACCAACTTTACATTTTAGAAAAATCTGTAATTCACTATCACAACTTGAAATAGTGCCTAAATAATTATTTGTCCTTGTGATAACAAGAGAATTATACTAGAAAATAAAATTTATACTTTGCCATATGTATATCAAAATTTATAATTTTATTAATGAGAGGTGCGACTCTATTTGGGTGCCACTTATTTCTGAAAGAAAAGTTATATATTTTATTAACGAAATGTGCGATGAGTACGAAAAAATATTAAAAGTCATATGGTGTATTAGGTGTCGGCTAAACACCGACACTTAACGCTATACAAAAATTATTCATCACACCTATTTAGAAAGAAAAGTTTTATATTTTATGTACCTCTTAAGGTGCACTGGTAAGAGGTTTATTTAAATTCATTTCGATTTGTTTTAAATTTTCAGGCAGGTGTGCGTATATCTTGAAATACCATAATGAATAACACACAAAACATCATTCTTGGTCCCACTTACTTCGGAAAGAAAAGTTTTATATTCTGGAGGTATTAAGGGGGGCTTAAAACATGGCAACCTCTATGTTTTCTAATAAAATAGAACAATTCTAAACTTCTTTAATTTCCAAAACAACATCGATATCAGAACCATCAAAATCAATTAATTTGTAATTTTCGTCTCTAATTTTTAAAATAATGTTATTAAATTGCTCATTATTAATCTTATAAAATAATGGTTATGGGCGCACATAAATAGCACAATGTCTAAAACCAAACATAGTTTTTGGTGCAAAACTAGCATTTTTATTAGTCTCCAAGTGGTTAGATTCTTCATATTTTTTAAACATGCCATATGCCAAGTTTCAATGAACATTGTTTTTTTTTAATGGAAAAAAAATAGACAATTTAGTGCTTACAAAAATGTTGACTTTTTCAATAGCTAATTTTCTTACAAAACTGAGAATATCAGATAAGTGATAATCAAGTTTAATATCAAACTTGGTATTAATTGTTATTATATTTTTTCACATTGTCAGTTGTTATTTCAATGTTGTTTGTTGAAAAAGGATCAATCGAATTTATAACTTCTTTAATGATTCAACATCATATTCTCTGGGAATATTTATATGTTAATTTAGATCAAAAACAGGACTCATTTTTTTCAATTGTAGTTATAGTATTATTCTCTACATTTGGAGTAGAATTTTTTGCATGAAAACTAATTAATGCTATCGATTTATCTTCATGAATTATATAATAGTGAAGTTTCTTCGGTGATATTTCCATACTAAATTACTCAAAACCCATTGTATTACATATCCAATGGTAAAAAAACGTCGAGACAAAAAAACCACCAATTATGTATCCAACCACGACCAGGAAAAAGCCCAAATAAAATACAATGTTTCCCCCTGAATTTCCTGCGCACCTGAAAAAGCTGGTTTTTACCAAAAGTTTTCCTCTGCATATCCAGGTAACAAAACGCACATGACCGAAAAGGACGACATTGTGTACCCAAGTGGGAAAGAGGTGAAGGGGGAGGGGAAGAAATTAAAAATTGGTGCCACACACCACTTTATTTCGAATTCGCGTATCCAGCTGAGTCGGGGAGAAATTTCGATTTACACCCAATTATTATCCAAACTGAAAACGACATATAGGGTAAAAGACCCCATTTGTTTTTCATGGTGTATCCGGGTACCAAAAGTAACTATTGCTAAAAGTTTCCTATTGCGTATCGAAAAAATTATTTTTTTTAGCCTTTTTCTCATCCCTGTTTAAATACACGCGATTCGCGATGCATAATTTTTTAAATTTATTTTTAGAGAATATTAAATAACAATGATTAACATTTTAAAAATAATTCTAACCATTTACTATATAAAGATTCACATTATGCAATCACTAAAATGGTGCGGTAAAACATTGTACAATTAAACATGTAAATTTTTTTATAAATGTAACAATTTGATATGCAATTTTTCACATGTGCGCAATCACTAAAGTAAAAAAACTTTTAATAAATTTAACCATATATATTTTTATGTTATATATATCAATGCAATCACTTTTTTTTTAAATAAATTATCTCAACACTCGAAACTGGCAGGTCTAAAGTCCACGAAAGCAACAGCATATACAATTAAATCTGCCGCCGGCCGTACCAGTCATGATGGACACGACCGTGCTATGCCTTTTCGGAATCGCGAATGAATGCAATTAAAGAAAACAATTTACCTCATTAATTGAAACTGGTAGATCCAAGTTTTGCGGATGCGACAAATGCAAGTATACCCATCGTGGCCAGGCAGACCCATCAAGCGAATGAATGTTTACACAAACAACACGTCAATCAAACATTGTTTTGTACTGAAACAAACAGCTACACTGTCTCATTCGCACCTGTAAATTAAATCAAACAGCTCAATTAAACAATAATTTTAATTTGAATCAAACATCTACTCAATAAAATATTAATTCAAACTTGAATCAAATAGCAACTCAATTAAAATTAATTTAAATTTGAATCAAACAGCAACTCAATAAAACATTAATTTAAACTTGATTCAAACAGTAAGTTAAGTAAACATCAATTTAAACTTGGATCAAACAGCAACCCAATTAAATATTAATTTAAACTTGAATCAAACAGCTACTCAATTGAACATTAATTTAAACTTGATTCAAACAGCAAGTCAATTAAACATTAATTTAAACTTGAATCAAACAGCAACTCAATAAACATTTATTTTAACTTGAATCAAATAACATGCCATTCACACTCACATCTGTAATTTAAATCAAATAGCTACACAGTCTCACTGACCCCTGTTAATTAAAACACATAACATATCATTCAAACACTATTTTAAACTACAACTGCAACAGCAACTCAATCTCGCTCATGTCTGCAAATTAAAAACAACCGTAACAAACACATACCTGTCGAAATTGATAGAGCCTTCGCCGCCATCTCCTCTTCGCCGATTACGATAGCGCATGTCGGCGGCGTGAATGAGCAAAGCATGCTGTCGTTCTCCATACCAATGATTTTTTTTTCCAGACATACTCGGTCAGGTAGCAGACCCAAGATTTTTTTCCGTCGGCCAAAGCAGGGAATGCTGTATCGCATAGAACACCAAATTCGCTCGATCTTTTGAGTGTGCACCCTCAACGTCTCGCCCCTCTTAATCTTTAGTGTGTTTCGAGTGTTTACCATTCTGCTCTTTTCGCTGCACACAAATTCCCTCTGGTGATTCACCTGCATGTGATGGTAGCCGTAAATGTCCAAGTTGCTGTAACCGCGCCAGCAGTCTGAAATTATCGTCGTGCCCAGAGCGATCCACTTGCGAATGATTTTGGTCAGGGTCGCAACGTTCCTCTTTTCCACCGACACCAGGAAGAATTTCTTCGGATCGTCCTTCTGCACTCCATCGAATACACACTGGCTGTGAACTTACGTCCGTTGTGGTTCTTGCATTTGCCCAATTTCGACTCGTCGATCTCGACCACTTTGCCCGGCCCGCCGATGCGTTTCCTGTACATCAACACCCAGTATATGCACACTTGGCGGCAGAAAGTCGACCAGGCGACGACCGTCTTTCCCGAGCACAAACGTTCGTTCACTATAGTCTGCTGTCGAGGGTATTTGATCAGGCATCAGAGTAAACACAACTCGACTATCTCGCCCAGAGACAAGTTTGAATCTCCCACGAAACTGCCCTGTCTCGCCGACATTTTAAAGTTGCATTTAGTTCTGTCCTCTATCGCCATCGGCACCAGTAAAACAAGCCCCTGTTTTCCACCAATTTCACTTCGTCTTACCCGTATTTTTCGCATAGCATCGTCGATTTAAGAAAGTCGTTCTGGATGAGAAATGTGTTTATGTCTGGCGAGGAATGAATAACTTGCCTGGCATTTAACATTGTGATTTTACATCCAGCGCACACCATCTTGCGATTCGCGAGAGAAAATTTGCAGGAAAAATTTCTTGGATACGCGATACGGAACAATAGTTGCCGAATTCGAATATGCTAAACGGAACTTGGTCTGATATGCGAAACGGTACTAGACTGCAAAGTAAACAATTGTGATGGATACTTAATAGTACACACTGAATGTTTGTAAGGTTTTCCCATTACGATACGTAATACGGAACAATTACCTAAGCGGTTCTACGGTGGTCTTATGTAACACTGAGGAAAACTCGTAACTGCCTGGATCACTGGGTTCATTCTCCTACTTATCCTTCCATCAATATCACACTCTTGTTTTATTTCATCACCATATTTGGAGAGTGACCTCCTTCCCTCTCTCCCCACTCTAGTTTAAAAAAAAAACTGTTTCCTTACCCAATCAGGACACTTGGTTTATTTCATTACCATATTTGAAGTGTGACCTCCATCCCTCTTTCCGCACTCTTGTCTTTTTTAACCTAATCCTTCACTCAATCGGCATGCTTATCCCCTCTTCCCAATTACCGTTCTCCATTTCCCCCTTCCATTGTCGTCACATATGATATCAAATCGTCGCCAAGCTCACCTCTGCTCCGAGTTCTGACATTTTAACTCACTCACTTTATTTCTTCTCATTGTGGCGAGAACATCATTATTACTTTCTGCACCATATATTGAAAGAATTTATTACATTTCTCATCGATCTAAAGGTAGAAAAAAGGATTATGTATTCTGTGCAGTTCACGATAAGGCAACTACATGTAAGTATCCATGCATCGTTGCATCAGTAGGTACATGTATGTATTTATACATAATTATTTAAAAACTCATTTATCGTGATTGTGTGTGTGTTTGTGTAAAACCATGCCTAGTAAAATTATATTTCTAGTGCCGGGATTATACTGATCTTCGTTAGTTGCAGACAATAAATTTAAAATTACAATTTTTCCAAACAAATTGCTTCCTTTCAAAAAAATATAGGATAAATATTTTCAGCGACTATTAAATGACGATTCATTATGGCTTGGCAAAGTGCTATGTTCCGTGCATGGAAAATCTTTATATTCGAGTTTCACTTCTCATTTATATAGAAATGTTTCGAAAGTTAAAATGAAAGGAATCGCGCACGATTTGCATAAAGATTTATTGCAGTCTGCATATTCCGTACTTTCGATGAAAAAGTACTTGTCGAAATAATCATTTCCTTTGGAAATTTTTATAGTGGGCCATTCTTACTGATGCGAATAATATTGGAAATTTATGACGAGGCGGAATTTTACAAATATGTGAAATGTGTATTTTTTGTAGGCGCTCCTTTATTCGGTTTGCAAAATTTCAAAAATATTTTCGACGATTCGCTTTTATCCTTGTTGACAGACGATACAGCCAAGTCCAAATACAATTTATTTTCGCGTAGTTAAATTTGTAATATTTTTTTATAAACTTGCTGTTTAGTAAAAAAGTGTGGCCGTGTGGAGAGTGGTCATTTATTTGAAGAGTGTTTCTAGTATTTAGAGAGATATTCAAACACGTCTCGTAAAGAGACCTTCCCGTCGCCATAGTCGATAAAATTTAATTGGAAACACATTTTTTCGCGAATGGTGGGCAATCTCGCATCTAGTGGCAGGGAATTGTTTGCCACGCAATTCATTTCGAGATTGGTGATTGTAGTGTAATATGAATTTGTAAGTACTACATACCACCCGAATATTCCCCATTTAGCCCAATCGAACAATCTTTCACCATCCATTGATATTTGTTTACTGTCGTCGACGACTTGTGATTTATTAGAGCAGTTTAAAAAATTATATATATTATATATTAATTATATATAAGTATATATTAATTATATATATATATATATATATATATATATATATATATATATATATATATATATATATATATATATAAGAACAATTAAGTAATTTGACACAGCAACCCAAATGGCTCCTACTATTGACATTGCTTTGAACGATTTTTATAAATTTTACACTTTGAAGGAACCTGTCGATTCAAACACAGGAAGTAAAAAATACGATAAATTCTTGGACGAATACAATAAACTGTTGAATATTCGATAATATAAACTTTCAAACATCAATATCATTTTCATGTATGATGTAAAAACGTTTATAAAAATTGTCAAAATCAACTTGGTTCTAATCGATGGTATAAACAACTACGAAGCTCTGTTGAAACTCAACCCGAAACTCAAAATCGATTCCATTTTATCCATTGTTCAAGATCTAAACAATTCTATGAAAAGTTGTTTTTACGACATCCTGAAAGTTCTTCCAAAATGGAAGGGCGGACATTCGGCGTTAATCAATCAGCAAAACCAAATTTTTGCGAGTTACCTGACGAATAAATCACCGAAAATTATCGAAGACTTTAGTCCAGAAGTATTCAGGCTCGTGGAAAAACCCAATCGAGTAAACACGGTTTCCCTGGTAAAATTAATTTTACGATTCTACATGACTGAATTTGATCAGGTAAGCTAGCTATTGCATATATTGTTTGTACAAGTGATGGGTTTCTGCCTAGTATTCGCACTTGCCGAACATACACGCATAGAGGTGCAAAAGCAAAACGATTTACCCGCGAGTCCCGAAGCACAAAATACCCCAGGATCGGACGATGTTTTGTGCAATTTGTTGTTCAAGTTTTTGAAAACCGTCTTCAAACCCGACACCGTCTTTATGCATTACATTTCACCTATGCTCGGACATGACGACTGCGAAGCATTCCCACTAAACATACACAAATTCTTTTACCGACGCTGCAATTTCGTTTACCGGAAACTATTCGGACCTCGGACCAAAGAGTCAATTACAGCAGACCAAGTACACGGCTTGTGCACAAATCTGTTCGATAGAAACATAAATTATTTACTGCTCCTAATCGAAGACGTCAACGAAAAACTACCATTTGACGGTTTCAATCAACGAATGTTCCCGTTAATGTTCTGTGGGAAAAAACGACCGGTGCCAGAAGCTGGCGATCGTCTATGGTTATTACCTCGTCTTTGGTCTTCGAATGATGAATTGGGGGAAAAAAAAAAAAAACCATCAGAGTGCATATATCTAATGGGATCGGTGTTTGAACATATTCTCAAAGTCAATCTAACTAGTTATTCGTTTATGCAAGATTTTTTTACGATAATTGGTAATCACGTCTCTATAGTGGAGGTAATCATAGAACAATTAAAGGGAAACAAACAGTTTATTGAAACAATTTCGAAAGAATTTAAAGTCTAACAGCAAGTTGCTCAGTACCATAACAGGCCACAGGCCAACTTAAAACAAAACGTATATTTTAAGTTTTAATTTTTTTTAACGATTGATAAGCTTTTGGATATTTTTTCTGCAATTTGGGTTCGAATCTCGATACCAATTCTAACCAGCAGAAAAAAAATGCCTGGGAATAAAATGGTTTACTCTGATTGGTTGTTGAATATAGTAGAAAAAAAAGGGGGGGATGTAATGTCGATCGTGGAGCACGCTGGTAAATAGTCGCCAAAACTAAACAAACTGAATGAGTATTGGATAAAAGGAAAAAAAAAACAACATAAAAGTAGCAATTTATTTCGGTAAAAATACACACTTTTTTATTTAAATTGGTGATATTTTATAATTTTCATCAACTCGTGTTTATTACTCGATAAATTACATTGTTGTTTGAATTCGTGTTGGCAGTTTGCATGTTCACTCCACAAACATCTGTACCGGAGTCTTACATACTGTAATGTGCCTAAGTTGATCACAATATGTAACATGCTCTTCTATTTCGTGTCGTTCCTTGGTTTCAGTTATTACAGCACAATTTTCCGAATCCCGAGGACTCGCACAATCCATATATGTATAGCTACATGGTAATTCTTTCTTTCGGTCAATTTTAATGTACATGGTTTCGACAATTTGCCAATCAAAATTATAATAATGTAATTATTCCCTATTTGACAGTTTTGAAATACGTTTCGCATTTTGCATTGCAGGGAATGTTAAAATGCTTAATTTGTGTCATCGCCAGACGCTTACAAATCGTAAAGTTTTCAGATCCATTGCAGTGTTGTACATGATTTTCCGACACGTGAGTATAGTAAGAGTTTATGCAACACTGATAGTAATTCGGAACCCCACAAGGTAGTTCCGAGGCCAATTTTCGATGTTCCTGATTCGCACCGTACATTTCAATGTTTCGATCGAAAGGTTTGGTTGAAATACTGATAAAGTTGTGGGTTTCATAGTAATAACGTATTACAAACACCATGGTTATCATATTACAGATGTTTCGCATAATGTCTGCCATTCAATATATATGAATAGCTGCAAAAAATGTTTTTTTTTGTAACCGTTGGCGACCCAGGGGGAGCATATATTTTAATTTTTAGGTTGGAAAAATCACCTTCCAAATAAATCGGATTTTTTTTTAGGGGACCGGAAATCTCCCCCTTGGACTGAAACACTTAAAAAAAAAATTATATTTGGAAGGTGGTCTAATCCCTCTTTTGTTATAAACAATGTAATAATTGTATTTTTTTTTGTTTGTTATGATCAACATTCATATAGTGGTCTGTAAACACGAGTTTAGTTGGTCTGTTTTAACCATTCGAGGTAATGCCGTTGACGATTCGCATAATGTCTACCAGCATATAAGTAGGAATCGCTGCAAAAATATTTTTTTGTCTACATTTTATTTTAACCCTTCACTACATAATGTATCACATATGTGATGTTATAAAACCGAGTCGATTTATAAAAAGGGGGACTGAATCACCTTCTAAATAAACCGAATTTTTTAATGGAGACCTCCGGTCCCCCTTGAAATATTCAGTCAACTTGGAAGGTGATTTTATCCCCCTTATATAATGTATGTTTTTTTACATCTTACGTAATGATAGTTGATCGTCATTTTCTACCGAATTTTTAAATTTTCTATCACTAAGTCTTTGTAATCAGAATTTGATGTCATAAAACCGAGTTAAGTAATAAAAAGGGGGATTGAATCACCTTCTAAATAAACCGAATTTTTGAAGGGGGACTTCCGTTCCCCCCAAAAAAAATTCGGCCAATTTGGAAGTTGATTCACACCCTCACCCCTTATATAATGTATGTTTTTTTTACGTCTTACATAATGATAGTTTATTGTCATTTTCTACCAGATTTTTTTTTTGTTTTTAAATTACTATGTCTTTGTAATCAGAATGCAGTAATTTGATGAAATTATATTTGGATACATATTCAATGTTGCATCGTATCAATACGTTTTGTAGACAATTGACCACGTTGATGCTGTTTGGTACGTAGTTGGAGAGCATAATTTCCTGAATTTTTGATTGTTTTTATATAATTTTTAACCATTCAGTGCAATGCCGTAGACAATTCGCATAATGTCTGCCAGCGTATAAGTAGGTATATTGGGAATTTTCGTAGCCATGTAGGCAACCATCGCAAAGATCTTATAGAGTACGACTTCTGACGAAATACCCGCCTGTATACTGTTTATGCGAATAATGTTCAGTAATTTCGAGTAAAACTCTTCGGGATTAATACTTGTATCTATTTGAGCCAATTCGTACAATTTCTGAAGAAATGCCAGTTGAAATTATTTCTTTTCAACTTTTGTTTTTAGTTTGACGAGTTCGTGCAAAGTTCGTTTGTTTCGCTGGATTAGATTTAGAAAGGTATCAACTTCCAAATCTGTAAACTCGTCTTTAATTAAATATTTTTTCGTAAATTCGTGAGAGTACAAGTTGTTTAAGGCGAAATCTATAGACTCGTTCATACCGTCCAGTCTTTTCATCACCTGTTTGTAAATTTAAATTTCCAAAAAAATTGACGAAATATCAGTCTTTCGACCGTGGCCTACCATCTTTGCGAGTTTTTTTTTTAACAAAGTCCATTTTTATTTTATCTATATATGTATATATATAATTATATGTGTATATATATATATATATATATATATATATATATATATATATATATATATATATATATATATATATATATATATATATATATTCCCTTAGTTACAAATTAAAGATTTTTCTCAGAGGAGCTTGCTTCTTAGAAATAATTACATTGCCTGTTCTTTTGTCTTGCATGCCAATCTCGGAATCATTATCGAATAAAATATGGGTACTATCCTCCACATCGCCATTCTCATTACTTTCATTATAGAGGGGAGCTAAAAGGTTTTATGATTACCTTTTCCAGCAAGACTCGGTCGCCACCGCAAAACTAATATAATATGCCGTTCTCATCGACGGAATATTTAAAGTGGCCGAAAAGAAAGCCGAGTGTAGGCACACCAAGCTATCGTATTACTTATAGTCGAAATGTGTAAACACGTTATTCATTCGTAAAATTTCTATCAAAGGATCCATATTGTTTTGTTTTTCCATTGCGAAAACACGACGCTCTTGAAGAAAGGAATCGCAGTGTCTCGAGCCACATCCATCGTGAGTTATTTGGCAAATTTTTGAACTATCATAAAGGAAGAATTCAAAGTCCATTTCGACTCGTCGACGATGTCTATTAGGGCAAAATATATAACGTAGTCATTTTTGTATAAATTGAATAGCTTTACCGAAATATCATTAAATGCAAAAGACAGCGTGTCATGTTTCTTACTGGTAAAACTAAAACTTACGTACAAGTTTCGCGAAAGCTCTTTCCATTTAAATTTGTCAACAGACTTCGATTTACAATCGAAACAAAAATTGACAGAGAGATGGGTTCCAAAGTTTTTTCTGAAACCAAAATAAATATATATTTTATTGCTGGAATTATATTTGGTTGTCAGTGACGACTGAAGTGATGGAGGTGGCAATGGTGGTGGAGACAGATTAGATATCTCTAGAGGTTTTACAAAATGTTCATGTTTGGGTGCATTTAAAAACTTTTCAATTTATTAAAACCAACAACACGAATATAATAATAAATAATATTAGCTGTAAAAGAAAGAAATACATCTTATTAGGGAATATAGAAATGAAACATGATTTAAAAAATAATTATTTATTTTTATTAGTAATTGTTACTGTATTAACAGTCTTATTAAAATAAACAGTCTTAAAACATCATGAAATGCCTGGAGGGGGCAAAGGTACCTGTAATGGTATCTGCATAAACCCTCCAGGCAGCATCATAGTTAGTGCGAGAGGTGCCGTTCCCATTACATGCGCACCAGCAGAGGGTGGTGGAGCCGATGGTGCAGAATATGCCAAAGGCGCCGATGGTTCCGAAGGGACCAAATGTGCCGACGGTGCCGAAGGTACTGAAGGTGGATTCCTTCTCTTAACAGGCCTCATCCTCCTTCTCTGAGAAGTAGATTATATCCTTGATGTTGAAGGAGATGACATCCTTAGCCTCGAAAAGACGGCATCCTTGGCATCGAAGGTGATGAGATCTTCTGTGTCGAAGGGGGTGGCCTCTTCGGTGTCTAAGAGCATTATATAGGTGTTGAAGGGGATTGCCTCTTCAGCATCAAAGGGGATTACCTCTTCAGCGTTGAAGGGGATGACCTCTTCGGCGTCGAAGAGCATGACATCCTCGGGATTGAAGGAGATGGCATCTTCGGCATCAAGGGCGACGAGGTCTTCGAAGTTGTAGATGCCAAATTCTTCAAAGTCGAAGGCGTTTGCCTCTTCAACGTCGGAGGTGTTCGTCCCCTCGATGGCCTCTTCGTCACCGATGTTGATAGCCTTCTTGGTGTAGACGGCGGCATCATTGGAATCAAAGATTGGTATCTTGGCCACTGGCAACCACTACACACAATGCACGGTTGGTTGGTCATCGGCTGATGGTAGATGTTGGTCGCCACGTTCACTGCTTATATACTCTGACTTCGACTGGAACAGTTGGAGAAGAAAATTCTCTGGCTCTTACCAGGACACTAGGGGGAAATAATACTCTGGTTCCCATCCAGGACACTAGGAGACAAAAATACTCTGGCTCTTACCAGGACACTAGGAGACAAAAATACTCTGATTCATACCCAGGACACTAGGAGACAAAAATACTCTGGCTCTTACCAGGACACTAGGAGACAAAAATACTCTGACTTACCAGGCCACTAGGAGAAAAAAAATACTCTGGTTCCTACCCAGGACACTAGGATAAATAAATACTCTGGTTACTACCCAGGACACTAAGAGAAATAAATACTCTGCTCTTACCAGGACACTAGGAGAAAAAAAAAACTCTGGTTACTACCCAGGACACTAGGAGAAATAAATACTCTGGCTCTTACCAGGACACTATAAGAAAAAATATAAGTTAATAGCTAGTGGTTTGGCGTTGGGAAGGGGGGGGGGGGGCGTGAGGGGAACCTCCTTTTCGCATCGTAAAAAAATAATTTCTGCCCCGAGATAATTCTCGCATAATAATGAAGCCAAGTTGAGTAATATATGCCAGTTGCCTCACCAGCCCATGTACGAACACTAGTCATGACTTTGAGCGAGCGAGTGCATATCAGTTGCGCCAATGAGAAAAAAAAAAAAGAAACATGAATATGCAAGTGCCCAAAGTAAAAGAAAAAACTCACTTATAGAATAATCTCTCCTCACTACCCTGAAATACAAAATAAAAAATTTACACAGTGCATATATAAACACCACACACTTTGGTCTAGAGACAGTGTGCTAGGGATAGCAAATTTAGGACTGTAAAGATAACTGTCGCTAATTTTCTATATTTGCAAGAATGAATAAGGTCGTTGGAGCGAATAAGGTAGAGTTAAATGGTGTTTTTTTTAAGGAATGGGGGATAAATTTAGAAATATTTATGATAGGTTTTTGATGCACCCTAGTACAAAAAAGGAAAAAACAAGTACTATTAGAAAAATATACAGAAGCAAAGTAAGACTTGGAAAAAATGCTACAGGTTCGAAATAAAATAGGGAAGGAGTTGGTTAAGGAGTATAAAGAATTTCGGGAAGAATGGCACATATTACAGAAAAACGTCAATTTTGTAAAAAAGTAAAAAGTCTACTTTCTTTAGAAGAAAAAGAATGAAAAGCTTAAGTGTAAAATTACTATTTTTTCAGAGTGTTTTTTGTTTGATGTTAGGGTAAAATAGATTATAACATTTCTTTTACAGCATATCCACCAACCAATGCTGGGAAAGAAGGTGAGGGGATTGAAATGACAATCCCCACAGAGACAGAGGCTCTGGCGGCAGCCAATGAAGTATATACTTCGGTTCCTCCAACAGCCTGTCCATCTCCACCAGGAGTTCCATCTCTAGCAGGAGTTCCAACACCAGCAGGAGTTCCAAACCCAGCAGGAGTTCCAACCCCATCAGAAGTTAGAACCCCAGGAGTTCCAAGCCCAGCAAAAGTTCCAGACCTAGCAAAGCGTTCCAACCCCAGCAGGAGTTCCAGACCCAGCAACCCCAACCACCACAGCCTCAGCAGCCTGAAGTCCCAAAATGCATCAATTGATCATTTGCAATATAAGGATGATCGCATGGGCAGATAAATGTTTTGCATGTATCCAGACTTCTCGAATTTCCATTCAACAGCGGCAGTTCCCACCACACTCCCCACACCCCCAGTCCCTACCACAACCCCAACCACAGCTCTTAACCAAATTTGAGCCATGTAAGGGTTGTGCAGAGGGCAAAGCGGTCTTTGAAAACAAGTGTTTGGATTGTATTTATGGAGAGAGTATGGTTGATTTTTTAAATATCAGGCCATTCACATGAATTAGGTATCACGAGGCGGGTGGTATGGGTCCTGATGAGTGGAAATTTGTACATCGTCTGGAGTTTATTAATTTTATATATATCTAATGCTTTTTATACTTATAATGTTTTATATAATTGTGTGTATTTATTTATATATATTGTAAAATAAATTTTATTTATAAAACAAAATTGTTTTTTTTATTCCTTAAATTACCTTCAGGAATCATCTGTCTCTTTGAAGTTGAATAAGGTGTTTAAACTTATTCAACCAAACTGAATTTAAGAAAATGATTGGCGAGCAAAATATAGTGTGCATTTTGTTGGAACGGCCAAACACATTGTAAAAAGCTCGTATCAAATGAGGTTCGAAATAACAAGAATGTTCGTATATTTTGGCTCATATCCTTTTCTCCAATCTTTTCTATCTGAACTTGTAAAATTCGATTGCAAATCGCATTTCTAATTAGTGAATTTGGAGAAGTGATTATTTGTCCTGTTGTATCTGAATTTATGGTAATGTGAACACATTGAAAGTCACTTTCATTTGGTAAAGTGTGTGCACTGTTATTCTTGATTGAAAATACCAAATTATGAGCTGGTCATTTGACAAAATGTCTTATGCCGCACGACATAGCAGTTTTTGATTTTGCAGAAGTTGTAAACTCAGTTTTCATATTTCCCGCATAAATATCGAGCAAGTGAAAGAATATACTTCTCCAACAAGCGGCATATCTTCTGCAGCGAGAGTGAAAAAAGTCGGTCTGAAAAACAGAGTATCAAAATTTACCAATTTAGGTACAAAGTATACATCGGTTAGACTTTTTGCACTAATGTACTCTTTAAACTGGTTGTATATGTAGTCTCCCGATTGGAGTAGGCTGTCATCTAAATGGACAAATCTCAACATTGATGTCAAGTATTCGTTTAAAGATAGGGCATTAGGAGGTATTGAGACTTTGACCAATCCTCGAATAGAGTTGCGATTACATTCGTATGCAAACACATTGTGTAATTTCAATTTCGTGAATAGAGGAGTGCCGTCCTTGTTCCTTGTCATTCCCGTCGAATGATACATGTGTTCCATCGTGGTTTGATTGGAATCATAAATCAGGGAGCAGTTGTGTGATGACTCATGAATAGCATTTTTGCACTTGCACGTGAGCGAAAGCCGATGTTGGTCGTCAATTTCGTTTTTTTTTTCCTGCAAAGGAATCTCTCGATGGTCTTATTGTGAAAGTAGCAGTTGTTGTAGCAAGATTAGTTGATCTTTCGAGTTAATTTCAAGAGGACGACAGTTGTTTGACATATAGACAGTCTTCGAGTGTGGTGTTTGGGAACTTGGCTCGAAAATCTTTAAACTTTAATTGAATGTAAGTATTGATATTAAGATCAGTATCAAATTCCTCTTCGAAATCTTCGTCAGAGTCTTTGTCATCATTTTCATGAGTGTAAATGCATTCCAAGAGACCATTTCCAAAATACGTGTAAAATCGTTTAAATCTGTTCAAAGTTTGCAGTTCTTGGTTATTGTAGATATTTTTGAATATTTCCAATACTCTGGTCATTGTAAAACTTAGTTTGTTAGCCATGATTAAAGGTTCTTATATAACAGAACATTTAGCCCTCCACAATCTTTAAATCTACAAAATAAAATATTTATATTGAGGTCTTTCATCTACAACAATCAGATAAGTGTGGTGGGCATTGATGTCAAAACGATGAAGAGGCGTCAAGAAATCTTGACTTACACCCTCTCGATATACCTCATGGTTGCTGGAAAATGAAATACGAAATGTGCCAACTGCTGATTGAGTTATATGAACCATATATCGATTCAATCGTCGACACGACAATCTCTCTGAAGACTAAGTCAAACTCGTTGCTGGAAATTTTGACTAAAATTTCGGCAAGCACATTATACGTTTAATATCAATGGTTAAAAATTGAATTTCTCACCACGAGTAACTTGAACACAGTCTACAAATTTCTCGTGGATAATAATTGTGAAAAAAAAAATACTACTTAACCATCCAGCCGACTGATGTGAATTTCATGTTGCAAATGGAGTTGTATATCGATACTGTAACTTCAGAGGGGATATTGCAAAATTCATCCATCAAAATGAATCAACTTGCAAAACTGAAGTTTCGCAGACCGAACATGGAGTCGGTAATCTCATGGTGGAAATTATATTTCGTTCAAATGGTGTGTACTCAGTCACCGAGTCTAAGCATCTTAGTCCTGGGCACGTCTTACAATTACTCTCATCTGTACAAGTACATTCTTGTCGTGAGCTTCGACATCGAGACTGGTGTGTATGATTTGGAAGATTTGCCCCTGGGGGTCTCGCTTCAGAAAAACTGCTCATATTTGTACTCTATTGTGAGTATCTGGATGTCGAAGTGAGTATAATTTCGTACCTAAAATGTCGTGGCATGCCCGATGATTTCGACGTGGAAATGCGGAAGAAATACGAGTATCTCATTACTAATTTTATCTTTTGGTATAGTCAGGGATACTTGCTGAAAATGCTAACAGGATATCAAAATTACCCACATTATTTCGTCGGCCACAACATTATTGAATACGATTTGAAATTCCTATTGACTAACTTGTGGGTTCTCAATACACAACGTGAAATAAAAGCATCTATAACCCTCGGAAAATTAGCCACAGCTCTGCTCATTCGTTTTCACTGCGACGGTATCATATTAGATACACTGACAATCTTGAAAGAAAAAAAAAATGCATTGGCGAGTGGGAATTTGTCATTGGGGAACCTATCCAAAAACTATCTGAGCCAAAAGTTTAGGAAAATCGATTTGAACTTTGTGCTTATGCGAATTTATAATATTCTAGATGACACCATCACAGACGATGACTTTCGTCACGAGTGTATGAGAAATATCTTTCACTTCGAGCACTAGAACATAGAAAAGTTTGATGCAGTGAACGCTCAATTCACAAACAGGCGAGTGTACCACACTGAGTACATTGGTGGTAGCATTTGGCGTAAACTTACAAGTGAAACAAATGTAGACTCTATCGTTTTAAACCACATGGGGCAGGCTTTAATTTATGAGAGGGATTACATGGTCATGGTTGGATTTTACAACAAATTTAATTTGGCAATTTTCACCAACCAATTGGCGAATCTCTTTAACTGTGGTCTCGAAGACAGTTCGCTGAGTGCCATTTCTCACCGGATCACGAATGCCATATCCTTTGGTATGTTACTGGGATACCAGATCAATGGTTCCGTTTTACTGGCCACGCCCGATTTGAAATGTTTGTCGCTCACTGAAAGAAAGTCTACGATGGATGTTACGACCAATTTACACCAAACAAAAGTTCAAGTATATGAAAAAATAATATCCTGGAGCCGTGGTATTTGCAAACCAGGGTCATTTTTGGAACGTTATTCAATACGACGTCAATAGTTTCTACCCAAACATCATCAACAAACGACTTTCCAGATCGACCATCGGTTGTTGCTGCGTCAAAGCATTGAATCTAGTGTTTGAAAATGTTCCGATATCCCGCGATGCGTTCGATGAATTGCTGAGGAATGATGTAATTTATTTGTATGTGACGAAAGATGAAAACCAAAATTATTCGGAATACATGAACCTGATGTATTCCGGCCAGCCTATCGGGGAAGATGATACTTTCCATCACGGAACTAGAGTTGTTGGCTGGCGATACTCCCATTCTGATTAGTTTACTCTCACATGCCAAAACTCCATTCACTATAACCTTTATAGTCTTTACTCGACCACAGGAAAACTGTAAAGAAGCAAATGAAATCTCTAAAGTCTGAAATGCAAAAAAAAAAAAAAAAATTCTCTGAAGAGAGGGTTCAAGACATGAATCTAGAGTATTCAATGTTGGATGCGAAGCAACTTTCGCTTAAAATTATGGTCAACTCGACCTATATGCTTTTTGGCCCTCCATCTTTCAAGTTTGACAGTTTTCCCGTAGCTATAGGCACGACACTGTTTGCACACAAGCTTCTCATACACTTATATTGAATTTCACCTGTGCTGTATCTACTCACATGATTCGCGATCACAAAGAATTAATAAACAACCTGACGGAAGAGGAGCTCATTCAGCTGGCATATTTCATTCCCTAAGATGCCTACGATACCTATTCTAATCTGGAAGTAAATAAAAAACTGATTCCGTACGACGAGATGAAACTCCATGCAGTTGTTTTTCAAAATTCCGCGAGAGTATCGCGAAATGGTCTTTGATGGAGATCCCGATGGGTATCAATTCTTCAAATATTTGGAAATTGGACAGTAACAGGTTTATCGAACTCATTAATGAGGAAATGAACATAATTAATGGAAGGGGTATAGTTCTCGAAGGCACTGAGATAATTGCAACTATTTCACTAGTGAAGAAAAAATACTTACACTTAACAAAACTGATTGACTATAGTGTATTATACAGTAATCCAAAACAAGATGTGCTGAAAGTTTGTTCTATTTTTCATAAAGATTATGAGCGCAATGCATCGCGTTTCGTGAAACGAATCTACAACTATGTCGCTGCACTTGCCTTCTTCTTTGCGAATATGACCAAAGTAACCCACTGTTATGAATTGGAAAAATTTCTCAATTTCGAAAACGTATTGTTTGCCATTTACAATTACCTCTATTTGATAGATCAGATGGAATTGTACGGAAATGTTAAGTTGGTTAGGCTCAAAAACTCATCTGCACGTCAAAGGTACATTGATGGTTTCGGTTCTTCCTACATTGGCCATAAGAAAATGGTGCTCTTGTACGATCTCGAAGACTTTCAGGCAGACTGATACTTGGCTTTGGAAAAGTATTCCAAATTACCACCTAGACAAAAAATAAACGATGTGCCACAGCCCGAAATGTATCAGATTCGTTATGGTAAATATCTACACAATTATGTAAAAAGTCATACATGCAATTTTGAATGCAGCCTTGCCTCAGACTTTCATAAAAGCATACACAAAAACAGTCAATGAATTGTTTAAAAAATGGTTTGAAAGTTATGAATTTTATCTAATAGACCACAAAGTGTATTTGGATATTGCAAATGAGAGATTTCCAAAAGAATCTAGTGAATGTGTAATTTATGACAAGTGATTCATAGATGATGTGTAATTAAATTGTAAAAAAGTACAAATAGAAAATCTTTTTTTAAAATTCGTTTTATTTGATTTTATTAAGATAATATACATATGAAGTAATTTTTTTAAAGTACAATACTACATCTGGCTCGACTTGACAACCCTTTAGACAAACCTATATCTACTACATGGTTGATAATTGATTTTGAGTAACTCCTCTGTGAAGGTTCCATTCGTATGAGTTTTTTTTTTCAATTTCATAACAAAAAACAGATATGTCAAAAACCTCACCATTGATGGGTATATTGATTGAATCATTAATAGATGTGTCAGATGTGCGATTGATGGGTGTGTTGGTTGTGTCGACTGCATTATCCCCAACCTCACTGTTTAATGCATCGACTACATTGTCCATAGCCTCATCGTTGGTTGATGTATCGACTGCAATGTCACCAACCTCATCGTTGATTGATGTATCGGGCTCAATATCACCAACGCCGCTGTTGACAGATGTGTTGACAGTGCTGTCCACTACCTCATCATTGACAGACGTGGAAAAATAGACGGCATTGTCATTCATCATTCCATGTTTGATGGATGTGCTGTTCACAACCCCACACCCCACATCATCCACCCTCATCGCGGTCGAATGCGTCACTCCCTGTTCTTTAGATTGAATGATTTTCATCGGATTAAAGTACCACAGTGTTGGTTCACGAACCCAACCATTCTTCTTTGCATATTTTACCTTCTTCCACTCCCTTATGTAGGAATCTCGTAAAGACTTTATCCGTATGCTAATGGTGTATTTGTCTACATCATGTTCTCCATACTCGATGGTAAATGCAAGTAATTCTCGAAATCCCTTATACCTTGCATTTGCACATTTATACACCTGTTTATCTCTGTTCCAAAGAGCTTTGTGTTTTTCATATATGTGCATAAATTCTTTTACATAGTCTTTACTAGCATACTATTTTGAATCCATACTTCCAGACTCAGTAGACTGTGCTGACTCTTTGAAGTTCGAAGTATGAGTGCCTCGGGAACTGTGGTAACATTTGCAACAATACACAGACTTTTATACCTGTCATCATAGGAGATTTCTTTCTTTCTTTCTTTTTTTTACTTTTCCCACCCTCTCCCTGTCTTATTTTTATAGCTTTTTTTTTACTTTTTTATCAATGGATACCTATATAGCTTCTTGTAAGTAAAAAAATAAACTTTTCAAGCCAACTGGGTGGATGTAGAGACCCTGTGGGTGGAATGGAAAGATTATTATGCCTCGTTCGATACGTGTATGAAATCGCCAAGTAGACATAGGGGTCATTCTCATATTAACTGACTATATCCACCACAATTGGCTAAATTTTAGGAAAAGAGAAAAATCGTCATTCATAATGCAATACATACATGGCAATAATATTTTAATTTTAATTTTAAATTTTGATAATATTTCTTTATATTGTGAGAAAACAACGTCAAAATCGAATTTGGGGAACATAAATTACGATTCATACGATCAAATCTGGCAAACAACGACCGATTTGATTGTGCTGGAAGACTCAACCGATGAGGTGCTATGGCGAGATTGTGAATCTGTTTACGCTATTAAAACATTTTTGTCTGCTTATTCTAATAAATTTAACATTTTGAATGTGTTCAAACATGATGAAAACCAAATAAAAGAGTTTAGAAAAAGTTGTCGCCGAGTTGAAGAGCATGCTAACACAAGTAAAAAATAAAGACACAGCATGTGGTGTTTTTTTATTTGTAGCACACTCCTAGCTATAAATACATGGGCCATTTCAGTAGCTGGCATAACAAAGCATGCAGTGGAGAGAGAAGGATGGTACCAGCAAGATAAAATATGTTCTTTGCAGCAGTTTTACTGTTTTGGTCAACAAACATCTATGCAAAGAATTTTCCATTTTGTTTGCCGACATCAACTACAACAGAAGATTTATTCATGGTGAAGGCAATTGACGATCTTTCATTTTTGGTGCAGCAGAAGCAGGTCATTAAAGAATAATTGGCCTGTACAAAGAGCAGAGACGATATTTTGGATCTGGTAAATTCCTATGGCAAGTATAAAAAGTTATTACCAATGGACGACGTAAGTGTAATTCCTTTGCCATACTTTTTCTGCCTCTGAACTGAAAAGTTTTTTGACCACGGGCATCATATCAATCTTATTACCAATATTCGCTATTCTGTGGAAAAGTCTCGAACACAAGACAATAAGTGGATGTGTACCAATTCGACAGAAGGAAAAGGCATTCTCATAAACATGTACAGTGGAGGAATACTGATGTAAAAAACGATATATTATTGAGAAAAGGAATGTTATTGTAAATTGTTGTGTATTGTATTGTATAACTAAATGTAACAAAATTAATGCAACTTTTAATGCATTTCTTTTGTTTTTTGGGTATATAAAACCCCAAATTAAAATATGGAAAGTTCGCGTTGTCAAGTGTATAAAATTTGCTGATGACATAAAACTATTTTATAACTCAGTTGAACATATGCTGTATTACACATAAATATGTGTTAATTTCATTTGCACTGAGTTGAAATAAATTTGCATGCATGCATACTGGTAAGAGAGAGCACACGTAACTTTGGTTGTTACATATCTGAAGATTTTTTTCAATAATATTTTGCTGATTTTTTTCTGCGAGTTATTTACAAACAAGTATTTTCCTCTGTTATTTATAATAAACAGATTATAAAATAAGCAGTGAACAACAAACTAGACACTGTCGTGTTTCTTGTGGATTGTATTTATATCAAAATATGAATTTTCACTCCATTATTTTCAAGAGAAAGTATTTTGCTTGTAATCCACCAAGAATTATTTACAATATAGTACTACCTATTATGTGATTTACGAACTACATTACTGAAAGCATAAAAAAAAAATTGTTTTGGATATTTTATTTCGTTATAGACAACTGTAATAATCTAATAAATTCCTCACATTAGCCAGTTTACACAGTTGGTTAGATTATTCATAAATTAAAACGAAAAGTTTAATTTGTACTTTTAAATTAGTTATCAGAAATATTTTCTTTTTATGCTTGTATAATACCTAAAGGCACACAGTCTCAAAAGTTTTTATAATAAAGCTCAGCAATGAAGGCATAAAAAGTTTTTATTTTCGTTTCGAGTTTCTTAGTGAATATAATGATGTCAAACAAACACTAGAATGTGCTTAGGATAACTTCTTTCATTAGGAAACGAAAATTCGAGCAATAACGAATAATTTTGTCGAGAAAAAACAAAACTAATAACATAGAATAAATCCCCCGCCCCTCCCAGGTGATCCTTAAAAATTGAAAAAATGCCTGTCATGTGATTGTCAAAAACAAGTGTAAATTTGTTAACTCATTGGTAATTGCAAGTCTTTGACAGAACCAAATAATGTTAACAAGCATGCACAACATGACATTTTGCATAATAATAATTTTCTTCACAGATACCTAGTTAAATTATTGTCGTTCATCACAATGCTACTGTAAGATTGTTGAAAAATCTTTAAAAATATAATTTTTATAAAACAAATAACTCTATGAAGAGTAAATTAGTTCATTCTAATCAAGTTAAAACAAATTTGCTTATTGGTAAATGCTTCTTAAAGTAGAATCATAAGTTTTCATTATTACAACTAATTGTTTGCCAAGAGATATTGCTAGGTTTTTAAGTACAAAATATTAAATAAATTGAACAATATGTTTTTACTTTCAAACACAGTGGATATCTTTACGAGAATGTGTTTAATGTTTTTATTGCTGTTTACAAAACATCCCATATTTTTTGATAGTTAATGTTCAAATTATTGCGAATTAATAAGTACAACAGGTTATTTTATTTAGTTTTATATATATAATATACTCTATAATTTCATTATAATACATAGGGCGATATACCTCTGTTGTTATTCAGACAATTATGAGACATTCTAACCTGCCCCTATAAGGCTGTTTTTATTATTCAGGGCAGAATGATTTCTTTCTTAAGTGTAAATACATTTTCAGTTAGTTATGTATCAATATTTGTTCAAATTATGTGACCACTATGTCTACCTATATTATCCAATAAATGTTCGGATTTTTATTCCTTAATATAGTAATTTCGACATTAATATGCATGTGTGTTGTTTGAATGGTAAGTTTCTGGAATTTAGATTCTTTGTTATTTTAAAAAGTTTTAGGTGTATTTATTCTCCATATTCTTTGTTTTTTCGAGATTCGTTATATTTCCGGTTTTACAAACTTCGTTATTTAGGCCAGACACATTCTTCACAGAATTATAATAATAAAGTAAAAGAAAGTTGCACAGGGAGAAATTTTATAACAACTGTAGTGGAATCACTTATTTCCATGTTGGCAATATTGATGTGCAGAAAAATGTTCCTTTGTTACATTATGAATATAAGTAGCAACATATATTCACCAAGAGATAGCACCAAAGGTGTTTTAAATAAATTATAAAATAATATTAATACAACTAAATTTTTAAAATAATATAATATATTTACATTAATTCTATTAGTTAAGTAGTATTTTGCCTATTACAACCAATTATATTGTTAACAGTTCGTTTATAAAACATTATATATATTAAATAAATCTCAAATAATTTTTATTACCTCTAAATATAAGTCAACTTATTTACCAAAATGGTACATTGTCGCACCAGGCTTTTCTCAAATCAATCTTCAGAGCTTCTGGGTTAGAGGCACCATGCTGTGTTGTTGGTAAGCAATAGCTAATAATATCTTGGTTTTAAGTTTATTTTATAAAAGTAAATTAATGTAATATTTAAACTCCCAGGTGGACAACATTAATTAAAGTTATCCACATAGGACCTAAAATACTTATACACTTTAAAATTACCCACATATTGGGACATCAGTAAGTTTGAACACCTATAATTAAAAGGTCCACATGGAAATTTGCAAACATGAATATTTGGATTCTTACAGTATTTTTTACTCTTAAAAATTACCCATGTGTATGGACATGAGTAGATTTGGACTTCAATAATACAAATATTTCATGTTTGAAAATTCCCTTGTGGTCAATACTGATTATAAATGTCCAGAAATACTATGGTGTAAATATATAGATAACATAAATGTGTTATCCTTAATCATACAAATACTTTATGTTTACATGGTCCCATATGGTCAATATTGATTATGAACGCCCAGACATACTATGGTGTAAACATGTAAATAACTTTAATTATTCAAATATTTTATGTTTGCAAGGTCCCACATGGTCAATATTGATTATAAACGTACAGACATACTATGGTGTAAATACATAGATAACTAAAATGTGTAAAAATACTTTAATAGTACACATTTTTCATGTTTGCAGGTCGCATGTGGTCAGTATTGATTATAAACATCCAGACATATGGTGGTGCAAATACATGGATAACCAAATTATGTAAAAATACTTTAATACAAATATTTTATGTTTGTATGACCACACATGGTCAATATTGATTATAAACATCCAAACATACTGTGGTACAAATATGTGGACATATTTAATGTGTAAAAATACTAAAATAAAACAAATATTTTATGTTTGCAAGGTCACACGTCAATATTGATCATAAATGTCCAGACATACTATGGTGAAAATACGTGGAAAACTTCAATGTGTAAAATACTTTAATAATGCAAATATTTTATCTTTGCAAGGTCACATTTAGTCAATATTAATTATAAATGTCCAGATATACAGTGATGCACATGTTTGAATAACTTTAATGTGTAAAAATACTTTAATAATTCAAACATAGGCAGCAGAACCAGTGGGTCAGAGGCATAAAATGACCCTCTAATAATCTGCTGCGAGGGTTAAGTTCTCAAAAGGAGTACTACATTAGGCACAGAATGTTTAAGTAGAAAACACTGACTGTGTACCACAATGTACTTTGCACTACACTAGTTTATTTTTCATCTACTTAACATGTACCTTCTTTTACTTAGACAATAACAATTAACTATCTAACTATATTCCACTCTAAAGCCAGACATTTGCAGAAACACATATATTAAATAGCATTTGTGTTGGCAAACAGCTTCTGTCCGAAGCCCACCAAAGAGAGTAAATTTACACGCATTATAGTAGCAATTCTGCGGCTGATATATGTGTTATTTCTCTGCTGGATCACCTTACATTCCCCAACCTCTGCAACTCAATACTCTTCCTGTCAACCTGCAACACATAGACTGTAAACTTACACTCAGCAGCAGCTGGCAACCTGTAACTGGCAGCATTGCAATGTGAGCCTGTGCCATCCATCAGATATGACTGTATGTATATTTTTGTTATGATTTCTTCCTTGTTTGCATCAGGTGGTAACTCAGCCTGTAACAAGCTGACAATCGCTCGAGTAGTGCGTTGAACTGGCAGTCAATACTGTGCATCTGTGGCATCTGCCAGTGTCTTTTATTGTTTGTTTGGTTGTATTTTATATTCAGGCTCCGAACGCTTGTGCGTACTTATATAATTAATGCAGATGTAGTTATATACCAATACATCATACAATGAAAAGACAACAGCAACAGGTAACCAATTTCTTTCAAAGAAAATCTAAATGTATTGGAAATTGCTACGATAGTGGTAGTGATGTAAATATTAGTGATAGTGAACGTAAACATTTCTGCAGTGAAGATAAGAGTGCAGTACTTATAACTGATTGTAAACCAGAACCAGCCAGCACTAACAGTAACAATAGTAAAAGTGATTCTATGAGTATTTGTGATCACGAATCTACATCTTTGTGTACTGAAGATACGGGTGCTTTTCTTCTAAGTGATTCTAAATCAGACACAGCCACTGCAGACATAATTCGATCTTCAAGATCGCCTACTGTAAGTGCCCAGCCTTTAAGTATACAGTATCCAAAGAAATTATATGTGGAGCACCTCATTCTTTTAAAGCAGAGTGGTATAAGAAATGAACCTGGCTTCATTTGGATAATACATTAGGAATTGTAAAATGTTTTGTTTGTTTGTAAGCTAAAGAGCTTAACTTAAAAAAAGTTACCATTAAGCCAAAAGTTAACTCAATCTTCATTTTCTAATTGGAAAAAAGCTTCTGAGAAATTTAAATATCATGAAAATAATGAATCTCACAAAGGTTCCTAAGAAGCTCATTTAACTTTCAATCAAAAGCCAGTTTCAGTTAGTTTATATGCCCAAGTTAGCAAGGAAATGGAAAAAGCTTAGAAAGCGCTCATTACAATTTGTTTCAAGTATCAAATTCTTAGGTACTTGTGGTTTTGCTTTAAGAGGCAAACAAGAAAAGGAAGGTAAATTGTATGAGGTACTTGAATTGAGAGGAAATGAAATACCTGACATTAAAGATTGGTTGTTCAAGCGGCATAACTGGCTTTCCCATGATATCCAGAATCCAGAATGAAATACTGTAATTTGCTTTTATCATAGATGATACAACTGACTGCGATCCAAGTCTTTAAACGTAGTGAATTCTCAATATGAAACAATACTAAGTGCACTTGACAGATTGAAATCCAAAGAGTCTGTTGCAAATGGATTGTCTGCTTTCTTTGAGAAAACCAGCAGTTTATTTTACCTCGAAGTGTCAGTAATAATTTTTGGTATTACAGAGGAACTTGCTAGAAATCTGCAAAACTCAGATATCAGCATCACATCTGCCTTGAGGCAAACTGATATAGTTATGAGGCATCTTATTGACCTTAGAACAGAAGAAAGTTCACTGAGTTGTGCAAGAAAGTTAAGAAACAAGGGGAAGATCTAGATTTGCAGCTAAACTCCCGTGTGTCCGAAAATCGTCAAAGTGCTTGGAACACAACATAAATGCATCACCACCAGTACAATATTAAAGCCCCGAGCTGTTAATGAATCAATACTTTGCCATTATCTACAGCATTAAAGGCGAAATAGAATCATGTTTTCAACATCCTGGAGTAGCTATATATAAGGTGATTGAAAATGTTCTTGTAAAGTCATTGATTGGAGAAGTGGAAAATATTTAGAGATCAAGTGCTACAAATTTGAAATCTCTTCAAGGGGGATTTGAATGTCGAGAGGTTTACAAGGAAATTGGTTATGTTGACAGAACTTACTGCTGCTAGGAAAATAAATAGTATTCATGATGTTTTAGACTCCATAAGAAGAGGACAGACACAAACCCAAAAATTATTTTCAGAAGTGTGTACTTGTTTAAAGCTGCTGCTTGGTTTACCAGCAATATCGGCAACAACTGAAAGAACTTTCTCCGCCCTAAGATGTTTGAAAACATAGGTGTGTTCAACAATGACTCAAAAACATCTTAATCACATCACAGTATTGGCTGTACATCAGGATCTAGCAAAATATGTTTTACACTTAGATATTGCCAACAAATTCATTTCTTCAAAAGAATCAAGAAAATTAGTTTTTGGCCACATCCACATGTAAATGTGTTTAATACACAAAACTATTATTATTTTCATTAATATATAAAGACATACTTGAGTATTATTTTAAAATATGATTCATTTAAAATTTAAAATTCTTTCACTCTATGGTGTATTGGTGCAGTATTTACAGAATTTGTATGATCTTATTTCCGATGTTTGTTTCTAATTGTTATTGAAATCACTTCCAGTTAATATATTTAAAAAATGATGTTTACATCTGTACATGTATTATGCAATTTTTGAGTAAATGTTGATATCAAAGAGGTTAGTAGATTTTTCCTGTGATACTGTGATACTTCCTGGTGCTTATTTAAATTTATATATTGCACAATGCAGACATAAGAATTTTTTTCCCCCAATCTTGATTTTTGACTTTGACCCCCTAAATCCAAACACCCTCCGCCACATCTGGATTTAAATATTCTATTTTTGCAAGGTTGCATATTATCAATATTGATTATAAACATCCAGACATACAGTGCTGCAAATACGTGGATAACTTAAACATGTAAAATACTTAAATAATACAAATATTTTATGATTGCAAGGTTGCTTGTGGTCAATATTGATTATTAATTTCCAGACATATTGTGGTGCAACTATGTGCATAACTTTAATGTGTAAGAAGGCATTCAATAATACAAAAAATATGTTTGTAAGGTCCCACTTACTCTGTTTTAAAATTTGGTTGTAAAAATATTTTATGTTTGCAAGGTACCACTAACCCTGCATTAAAATTTGGTTGTAACTTTGTTATAGGAAGAAACATAATAATGCACTGATACCCTCATCACCAACTAACACCAGGGGCAATTGTGCAGCCATCTGCCAGTAATGTGAATCACAAGGGTTTCCTCACACAATACAAGGAAAATGACCATGCAAACAAGACATGAATGAGACATGCACCTACACAGGACATGTTCAGCCAAAGACAGTGACAGTCTTCAACACAGAGGTGGCATGGGACTTTATTTAGGTCAGACTTTTAGTACACAGTAACTAACACCGGTAAGATTGCGGTGAACTTTGATTGGTTGATCAATAAAGTGTAAAATAAAAGGGAAGAATTGTTGATTGTGGAATACTCTTGCAAAATCTCTTGGAACTAAACTAACATATCCATTGGGTCCTATACAGGTAATTAGTATTCAAAGTTGATCTTGTAAGACAAAGTTTGAATATCAATAAGGTGTATAGGGTCCATGGTTAAATTTGTTTAGTTCCATGCGATTATACCAGAATACTCCACCATCGATATTTCTATACCACCAAACAGACTTTCAACAACCAATCAGAGTGCACTATTTCATTTACCCTCCCTCTCCTCTTCAAAGTTTGCCTTCATGGAAGAGAAATATGGAAAACACACACACACGCATATATATATATATGTGTGTGTGTGTGTACACACACGCCTTATTTCTTTTGCTCTGGAGTGGAGGGAGGTTAATGTTTCTCTGCCCAGCTCTCGGCATCGACTGAAGTCATTTTCTAAATTTCTCTGCCATAAAGGCAAACTTTGAAAAGGGGAAGGGAGGGGAAATTAATTGCTGCAATGTGATTGGTTGTTGAAATTAGGAGTGGGGGATTTTTCTTTATTTATCTTGAAAGGAGTGGAGATCATTGTAAAGTATATACAAATCTGCTTAGTTCTGAGCAAACTTGCAAGTTTGTGTTTGGTCCTTATAAAAGTAATCAGTATTCAGAATTCCACTTGTAATATTGAAGTGAATAATAATGTAACTTTGGACAAGGTGTGTTACCCTTGTTTAGTTCTGTGAGACTTTACCAGAGTGTGTTGTCATCGCTGTTCCTTCCCCCACTCCAACTGTCAACAACCAATCAGAGTGCACTATTTCATTTCACCTCCTTTCCCCTCTACAAAGTTTGCGTATGTGACAGAGACATCTGGAAAAAAGACTTCAGTCGATGGTGAGAGCTGGATAGAGAAACATCAACCTTCCTCCACTCCAGAGCAAAAATAATAAGGAGAGTATAATAATTGTACATATTTATAGTATATAATATATACACTATATTATATACATAATATAGAATATATAGTATATGATATATAATATATAGTATATTTACTATTATCTGTACAGCTCTCAGCATCAGCTGAAGTCTTTTCCACATTTCTATGCCATATAGGGAAACTTTGAAGAGGGGTTGGGAGGGGAAATGAAATACTGCGATGTGATTGGTTGTAAACCTTAGGAGTGGGGGAATTCAACTTCATTCCCACTTTTTTTGCAATTAAATTATAATAACTTTTCTTGGAATTAAACAACAGCGATTACAGCACACACACTTGCAGTTTTTATTGAAATTAAACTACTGTTGTTCCAACACACAAGATTGTAATATTTCTCGAAAGTAAACAACTGTGGTTACAACACACAATTTTGTGTGACATCATAATCCAAGCCGATGATTGGATAAGTTTCTCCTCCTCCTACCATCAACAACCAATCAGAGTACAGTATTTAATTCTTCCTTACTTCCCTTCCTTTCAGTTTAGCTCGTATGGTGGCAAGATCTGAAAAACATGAGCTGTACGTGTAAACAACACTCTTTCTCCCAGGGCAGAAGGAAAGGGGGTAAGTATAATAATATATGTTCCTTTATATTAACTTGTTCTCCAAGAAATATAAACATTTACATTATTCTTTATCATCCACAAGTATATAACTAAAACAACTCTTTATATATAGATTTTAAAAAAGATACTCGCTGGAGAACATCTTGCTTTGTACACCCGTTTACCATTATGATGGTACTTGTACCAGACTTGACTCGTTATCCGACTCTTGCAAAGGTCATTGTGTCCAAATAAAGTTATCAGTATGTTAAGCTTGAGTAGATTGCTTTGTACACTCACCATCATTTTGATGATGGTACTTGTACCAGATGTTAGTATTGGCAATCCACCTCTACAAAGGGTGTTGGTATCAACATTCTAGGTTTAGTAGTACATTAAGCTTGAATCGACCTTTGGCTATCTTTGGCTTGAGTTTTGATACATAAATTTTTTTATGAAAGCCTGATTAAGGTGATAAAAAGAATATACCTTGTTTACAATGTTTGGTGTTGGGCCAACAAATGAATATGTGTGTGTCTGTGTGCATGCACATGTGCGAACAGAGTTCTGCCAATAACTAGCCATTCATTGGCAAGATTATACAGGAAATTGGAATATTCTGAAATCAAATTATTATTTATTAATTATCTTTTTATTTACAAAAGCATTACATTTTTGGAAGATACAATAGAATAATGTAGGTTCTATCCCATTTATCAAAATGTTTGTCTAGTTTGTTGCAAACTTCCTGGTAAAAATAATTAAATTTGGTTTCCGGAAACAAACTTTTATTATTTTCTTACCACATTTGCATAAATTCCTTTAGTTGCCTTTCCAACAACTTTTCGTTGGCCACATGTACCTTTACCATCGAAAAGAATTGCGAAGTAATGTGTGAATTCAACACGTATTCTTATTATTTTTTATCGATGTACAAGGGCTTGGTCATGGATACTGTCCTGTTTGTTTGATAAAAAAAACAAGTTGATGAGTAACATCGTACTGAGAAGGTGAATTCCCAAAATATCTTGTCCTGGTGTAAATTCTGGTACATATCGAGTCAATAATATGCAGCCCAATAGAGGGGTTGTTTTGCAGTGATTACCAAATTCTACCCTGTCGAGCAAGTGATCGACTAGCAGGTTATTCGTATTGAACTGAATGTAATCGACCCATCCTGAACTGGCCCCATCACTCCCTCTTTTAAAAAAGTTTAATTCGGGCTAAGCAAAACTTTAGAAAGATGTTATGCCAGACATCCCATCATAACGAACCCCACCAAGTAGTGACCGTGGCGTTCGATGTGTTGGCTCAGAATATTTATATGTTTTAAATCATTAATGTCCGACATAAGATGATTCAACTCTACATGTCTACTGGAGAGTTCAACTCTACATCTTTTTCTATATTTAGCTCTGACAGACTAATATTGAAGTCAGTTTTCATGGCTGCAATGAACACTTGTTCACTATTTGTTAATAAGGACAGAACTGTAGAGAACTTTACGCCATTCACTTTGTATTTTGTATGTTACCTTGTTACTGTGTGGTAACAACTGAATTATCTCCTTAATTATCAGACAACTGCTTACCTGGGACATGACTCCCTGCATCGAGATCCACTCCTCCACTACGCGTGCTTCACTCATTTCATAAGGACACATTTTAGTAACTATCATGTTTCCCAATACTGATTAAATTCAACTATCACATCTACTGATATAATTAACACTGGTATGCACGAATTACCTAGAACTTCTCTTTTACACATTTTATAATCGTAACCAGGTTGTGACAATATTAATTTACTAGACAATTCGGAACCTTTATGGAAAACATCGAGACTTTAGCTGGACAAACTATATTATTCCTGCCTTTACATTGACTCATGTCTGCTTCAGACATTAATGCATGAAACTGTCTGTTCTCTGACAGCGTGACATAAGGTGCATCTGGCACTATCTGAATGTATCTCTCTAAATTTCTCTCAAACACGGGAAAAGGGTGAGCTCTATAAATTGTGAAATACCTATTCTCTGATCTCAAAGGAAACTCAATTATCAACTGTATACTATCAATTGTAGCAAGTGCATGTACCATCGTTACTTCATAATAATTGTAAACCTGATATAAATAAGTTCCTGCTATCAAAGCCTTGTCTGAGGGTAATTTAAGAGCAATATCTCGAATAATTTCTGACAAATATCTTGGAGTTAATAACGAAGTGGGCAACCTGCCAGTCGGTATGATATCCAATGCCACTTTTATTTTCATTACCTCTTGTTTATAAGACTGATGTGTTATTTCGAATTCTTTCAGTAAACTACTGTATTTAAGTGCTTCCCCTAAATTGCTAGTCATTAATCTGTGATTTCTTTGAATCATTGAGGCTGTTAAAGTATTCCAAGCAGTCATGGGGTTCAAAGTTTGTATTACTTTCGCTAACTCTTTTGCTAAAATGCCTACGTCCTTAGAGTTTTTCTATTTTCTAGCATTCGTCCCTTTCACAAAAGTTAATTGTTTCTCTACTATATGAATCCATTTTTCTTGTCTCGTCCCCAACTCACTAGTGACTTGGTGAATACGGACATAATCATCATTTGTAAGTGCACCAAATAAAAATTTCAGAATACTACCACCTGCATCTATCCAACCTACCTTTTCTCGACTCGATTTTCTGGGTAGTATCAAAGTTAATTCATTTACTTCCTCCTCTAATTCTGGAATTATTCTATCAAGAACATCTATCTCTGAACATGATTGTCCGATCTCTTGGTTTCCAGAAAACTTTCTCCCTTTGATTATGTTAAGTTAGTTCCTAAATTCCTGATTAATACTCTCTAATTTTCTTATGGGCATGTCTAGTACTATTGTCCTACTGTCTGCTGTTAATACGATGCCCATTTCTTAGACCAGAATCACGCCAGCACCTATGGTGTGATCTGCAATGTAAACCAAGATACCTCTTATTTAGTTTTTCGCATTGAACTCGTAATTATCATCAAATTCTAGGTCACATTATACTCTGAGGCTACACATTACTTATTTATGCTTCCTCCTCTTCCACTGAGGGGTTTCTTACATTTGAACACAAATTATACCTGACACTAGGTTCACCTACTTTCTCACGAATTTTCCCTTTTAGATAACGCGACGGTTCCCAAACATCGTTAGTTTCTACATTATCATAACACTCACTATCATCAAGGGTGCTGTTATCCCTAGGGCATTCAACACATATTTCCTCTACTTCACCTATTTCTGCTAACTCTGTTATGTCTGCTAAAATTGGGAGTGACTTTGAGTCTATATTTTCTTCAATATTTTCCTCACTTAATTCTTTTTCACTTTCACTTTCACTATCACAAAATTTCTCAACTGTTTCTACTTCATCGATAATTCGCAGGACTTTTTCCCTACATGTTGTATATCGGCCTAGGCATGAGCTCCTTGGATCTATAGAACTTTTAGACAACTTTAATCTATCACTTTGCACAATAACTTTTCTCTTTTCTAATAATACTTCAAATGTGACTGAGCTCAGTTTTCTCAAAATTTTATGAGGTCCAGACCAAAACTTATGAAACTTAGATCCTCCGCCTTTCTTAACACTTGGCATGTGTAGATACACATAATCACCTACCTCAATATCTAGTGATTTTGACTTCTTGTCGTAATACTCTTTTTGTTTCTCAAATGCTACTTTATTCCTTTTGCTAGCTACTTTGTGTGTTTCTTTTAACTTATTACTCAATTTTTTTTTCGTGTTCCTTGGCTGTCATACCTCCCTCTAACACATTAGGCTGACTACTCAATTCACCTAAAGGGGGTAGCCTAACTTATTTCACATATAACAAATAATGTGGGCTATAACCCATCACTGAATGTGGAACCATCCTATATGCATGCACTGCATATGGCAAATATTCTTCCGAATTACCACTGTATTCATTTACTTAATGATATATCATGTCCGCTAGGGTTCGATTAAGTCTCTCAACACATCCGTTACATTGTGGTCTGAAAGGGGTCGTTTGTAACTTCTTAATTGTTAACACTTTGCACATCTCTAACATCAACCTAGACACAAAATATCTCCCTTTATCTGTCAGCAGGATTTGAGGACAACCATGCCTTAAAATAATCTGCTGTACAAAATATTTCGCTACTGTCTCTGCAGTTTGATCGGGAATTGGTATCGCTTCACAGTACCTTGTGAAATAATCAATAAAAGTCAACACATATTTATTTGTTTTCTCACTCATCGGTAAGGGACATAAAATATCTAGAGATATCAACTGAAATGAGGAATTTATTTGCGGTAAAGAACCTAATGGTGCTTTCATCATTTTCATACTTTTTCTCCTAAGACAATCATCGCACCTCACAATATATTCATCTACATCTTTATTCAATGTTGGCCATCAGTACAAAGATTTGAGGATGTTTTGAGTTCGCTTCGCGCCTTGGTGAGCAGAAAATGGAGTGACATGGTGATGACTAATTACTCTGATCACAAGTGACTTGGGAACAACTACTAAAATTTTATCTTCGTCTCTTTTGTATAGGATGTCTTCCCTATCAATAAAGAAATTTCCCTTATCTGTCTGTCTGTGTTTATTTGTCCCTTATTAGTCTTCCCTCTGTTCTTTTTTTTTTATCTCTCTAGTTATATCTTCTGAATTTATCACATTTACCATTCGTGACAAGCAATCTGCATTCGCATGTTTCTTGCACTGTTTATGGATTACTTCAAAATCAAACTCTGCTAAACGAAGTGCCCATCGAGTGAGTCTCGAACTAGGGTATTTCAAATTCAATAACCATCTCAATGCAGCATGGTCAGTATTATCGGCAAATCTATGCCCGTAAAAATATGCTCTGAATTGTTTTGTGGCAAAAACTAAAGCACACACTTCTTTTTCTGTTGTACTGTAATTCCATTCCGCTGAGTTTAATTGTCTACCGGCATAGGCGATCGGTTTCTCGCGTCCATTCCTCATCTGAGACAGGACAGCGCCTATGGCATAATTACTAGCATCTGTACTCACAATAAATGGCTGTGAAAAATCTGGATATACAAGAATCGGATATGAAATTAATTTTTCTCTTAACGTTTAAAAAGCTTCCTCTTGTTCTGTTCCTCAATTGAATGGTTCATCTTTCTTAGTTAATTTCGCCAATTGTCTTGCAATGTCTGCGAAATTTGGTACAAATTTTCTATAATACTGAAATAAACCTACCACTGAACGAATTTCTGTCACATTTTTAGGTCCGAGGAGTTCTTTAATTGCTTGTAGATTTATGATTTGGTTCTACGCCTTTTGAACTTACAACATGCCCTAAGTATTCTACACTATCTTGTACAAATGAACACTTACTTGGCTGGATTCGCAAATTTGCTTCTTCTAGTCTTTCCAATACTTTACTAATGCCCTCGGCATGTTCTCTCACAGTACTACTAAATATTATAATGCCATCAAGGTATACTAAACACTGATCACCTAACAAACCTGTTAGAACATAATTTTTCATTAACCTCTTAAATGTAGCTGTGGTATTACACAGTCCAAACAGGAGTCTATTAAATTCATATTTCCCCATGAATGTAGCAAAACTCGTTTTCTCCTATCACTTTCTTCAAACTCAATTTGGAAATAGCCACTTGCTAAGTCCAATGTTGAAAAGTATTTCGACCCGTGCAAGGAATCTAACGTCTCTGTGACATTCGGAATTGGATAAGGATCCTGCTTCGTAACTTTATTTAACTGACGGAAATCTATACAAAATCTCATCTTAAAAAAACCATCTTTATTTTTCTGTTTCACCATCACTACGGGAAACTGTCAAAGTGATTTACTCTCTGAAATATTATTTCTATCAAGCATGTAATTGATTTGCTCTGCAATTACTGGTTTCAATGTATGTGGTAATCTATATGAATTCTGCTTTATTGGTCTGGGTTCTCCTGCATCTATCTTATGTTTCAATAAATTTGTACACCCGAAATTTGAACTACCTTCCACTTGAAATATATATGCAAACTTCATTAACACCGGGAACATTATATTAAAATCACTCTTACTCAAATGGTTTAGTTTATCTCTAACAATTTTCTCTGCCTCTATAAATTCATCTTTTGATAGTTCTGATAACTTTTAACCCTTCTGCTTCACAGATTCACTATTATTTACCATGTGAGTTTCAAAACTCTGACTACCTTGAGTCACTAAACAATTTGGCACACTTAATATTTTATTCTCTCCATTCGATGCTTTACACGTATTTTCTGTGTGAGTTTCACAACTCTGACTACCTTGAGTCTGTACATAATTCGGCTCATATATTCTCTTTTTACGTAAACTATCTAACATCGGTACCGGTTTTTCATTTACGTGCGTATTTTCAAAGTTAACTCCTCTGTTTCTACTACTTTTCACATTACTCTGATATCTCAGACTTTTACCTCAATTATTACTTTTACCACATATAGAACTTTTATCACATATCAAACTTTTATCACAGATCAAACTTTTACGACAGGACTCGGGGTTTTCATTTGGAATCGGAACTGCCTCTGCTCGGTATACACTATCTTGGCAGATTTTGGGGACGCAGCGACAAAAATCTATACTGTTCCGTGACCTCGCTTACTAATTCACTCTCTTCATGGCTAACAAAACTCGAGGGGATTACTGCTTCGGAGCCTGGAAGCGAACAATTTTTATCTTTCTTTCTAGGGACATCTGCGAGGATTTTCTCCCATGGTTCTACTTGTGGCGACACTAAATCACTTTGTTCCGACCCAAGACTTATATAACTTCTCTCGGATATTCGGGTAAGCTATTTATGCATAGTACTCCAGCAACGTCACTGACAAGTGTGGCAAATACTATTACCGTTCCCTTTGGCATGACGAGCATCTCATTAGTAATGTTCACGATTTTTGTCACTGCCCTTACTGCTTTTACTAACACTCTGTGAGGTTTCCTTGAACCCTCAACTTGACCTACCCCGTCAGTAGTCCTCTCGACATGACCGACCTACTTCACATGTCACTCCTGCATCTTCTGTGCGACTAGGACACCATGTCCTCTTGCCCCCTTTGATGTGATCGTGATGAGGAACGAAACATTGGGACGCATCAGTTTGACCCGAAACAAAGGGGATAACACACTGGTCACTCACACTCATAAGTGCCTTCTTTTCAACTACACAGGTACCATGACGGTCGTTCACCCCATCCTCAAGATTCATCTCACTGAATCTATTACATATCCCTATAGAGTTTCTAGCCGTACTGCTACTACAATACACCTCGTTCTCTGGGAGGCTCTTACCGGTAAGAATTAAGTTGCATATTGCCCTTGCCACACAGATGCCCGGTACATTCGTCAATGTCGGTTCGATAAGAAGCAATTTCGAGTCAGCGTCCCAACCCTCCGTGTACAAAGCAACATCCATCACTGTCTTCGATTTTGGTGGCAGAATCATGTGCTGCATCATTTTCACTTCATTGTATTGATTACCGTTCACAGATCTGGATCCAAGTTCAGAGATGGCCAGGCTCTCAGCTTATTTCGGCTGCTCTTTCTCAATTATGCAAGTTATTGAATTATATGTATCTAAATCAAACGTATTTTGATACACTATGTCTGTTCTTTCAAGTTGATAATGGCATCATAATAACGGAGAAAATCGGTTCTAAGTATTCCCTCGAAAGGAAGCTCTGATACGCACACAAAGAACCAATATGGGTAACATTGATCATTTACCCATAACTCTACATACTGAGTACCTGCGATCTGGAGAGAGTCTCCAGTTATGCCTTTTGCTCCTAACTGAGATTCATCGATAATATTCCTGCTGATTCTAGGTCGAACGAAAGATGTATTGGACCCTGTGTAAATTAAGAACGAGTGAGACTGCCCCCCGACAAGAATTGATACTATGGTCTCTTTTCCCCCTACAACTGTTATTGCCGCCGTGTGGTGGCCGGGGCTGACATTCGGCTCCTCGCATTTGGGTGATTATTACCTACATTCTCGCTAGTTTCTCTAATGCCTTGCCCTATGTTCCTAGGTACTTGGGCTCCTTGTGGGGTTCCCAAACTTCGGCATTCTCTGATCATGTGCTCAAAATGTCCGCAATTAAAACATCTAATATTACAGTTATTACCTTGTTCCTGTCTGTAACTCATGTTCTTGAGAGAAACACCTGCTCCCGATAGACTCTTTCTACTGTTACTGCTATCAATCAAACCACGGTAACATGAGTTATAACCTCTTCAAAACCTCTGTTAATGGAAGTATTTTCGCCACTTCTCGAATTACCCCATGCCACACCTTTTTTTGTGCAACCAGCCCACAATTGTACTCTGCTCTGCATTGTTTTTTGCCGACCAATGAGCAAACATACACTTTAACAAAAGATCGTAACCATATGGCGAAATTTCCTGTGGGGTGATTTTACCGAGGTCACTGGATCCGACAATGGAGATGATTTTGTTTCGATCGTATTTGGTCTACGAGTTGCATTATTATGCGATCCAGATTCGCATCGACAGTTACTCGGCCAATTTCTTCAATGAATTTGATAATTTTCCCAATATGTTCCCGCTCCTCGTCCATTTTACTATACGTCTTATTTCGCGAAATAAGACGTATATCAGAATATCTACAAACAAGAACGAGACAAAAAATGTTGATCAAAGTGGTATATAGGAAGAATTTTGGGCCGTATTCTCTCGCCAGAAATGCATAATACAAACGGTCGAGATTATTCCGCAAGTATTCGCTGGTCTCGTCCGATAACATTGACTTGTTATGTTTGACTGGATGAAAAACAGTATATTTTTCGCCAAATATGCATATTACATTACCACATGTTAAAGAGCCGAGAAACTAACCTTATCCAAAATAATACAATCCCAGTGATGTTAAATTTTCTCTGTTATCTTGGCTCATTTGTCGCCATTTGTCGAAAACAGCCTTTTCGCATTATCCTGCCATAAATAAAATAACCCGAGTCTTTTTTCGTATATTAAATCTTGTAATCGTAAAAGATTGTTTCTGATAGAAATTTGTAAATAACTTTTTACATATTTATACGAGGTTGATTTTGTCCATCGTTGCAAAAAACCAGGCGTGTTTCCTTAAACGAAATTTTCACGAATAAAATGTAAATATACATAATTAACTGTTTGAAAAAAAACTTTTGTATGTTTCGATAAATTCGCCCTGTTTCTCGTGTCTCGAATGTTGCTTACATTTACCAAATTCACCACTGCTATCATCCCTCTCGCAGTCCTCATCATCGTTGTTGTTTTAAATTACCCTCCGCCAAGTGGTTTCATTTACTGAAATAAGTGTTTTTTGTTTTTCCTCTCGGCCCAATATGCGTAATTTCAACTGCCGATACTCGAGTGTTAGCAAAACTATCACCGCGGTGGTATTATATATCTATGAAATATTTTTCTCATCTTCGATGCTGGAATGAATTAATACCATTTTATAATCCAGCGGGAAGTTATTTACAGCGAGTATTTTAAGCATTGATTTTTTGTTTCTGTATCCATCAAAACACCTGAAACACAGGATAAAAAAATCCAATTTTCGAGTAAAATCTATTAAAAATTGGTGTAATTATCATTTCTCTTGCGATTATTTCGCCGGCCATCATTAAATGCAACCATATCCACATCAAAGCCTATTTCTAACCTCTCCATCCCCTATGCATTTCGGGAGTCATTAAAGTTTTGCCATATTCGGGTATGGTCACATCGAAGGCCAACTGTTTGTTGAGAACGTGAATCACCATAGAGATATTTTTTCGCACGTCGTTTGGGTGGCGAACGTATTCGTCTTTAATTATGTTTAACATTTCCATCGATGTTATTTTTTCCGTTTATTATGCAATGAATGTAATAAACATTCAATTGCCAATAAAAAACATTCCAACAGAATCTTCAACCTGTTGCAATAATAACGCATTGAAACATAATGTGTATAATGCTGAAAAAATCAAAATGGTCTTCGGCGATGTCACGAGCTCTTTGGCAAATTCGGGTTTTAGAAATGGCGAAAAAAATTAATGGGTAATTCCATACATGACAAGGTTGGTGTTTTTTTGTCTTATATATATATATTTTTTTCACACTCTCGTATGCATAGGTGTCGGAAATCACAGAGCAGTAATTCGTGGAGTTGCAGTGACTGCGAGAAGTTTCCATGTGATAACTACCCTGACTATTTTTTCAACGACGAGGTAGTATTTCAACAAGATATTTAATGAATGTGGAGTTGAACCTAAAGAGCATCAACTCCAGCCTTTGAATGGTAAACTTGAAGCTGAACCCATACAACGTTCTTCGAGAGACGACTGGAGACATGGTCGACAAGAAGTACGGCGCTCAACATGAAATACTGATGGTGACATTGGTGTTGAAGTAGGATAGGTAAATTCGGCTCATGAAGATGTAAATTAATAACAGAAGTCATATATAAAAGAAGAGAAAAGGTTTGATATAAAAAAGAACAATACTTTTATTTAAAGGAAGTTAAAAAAAAAAAATAGTTTAAAAAGGAAAAGAAAAACCCAGTACCACCAGTCGTGATGGGTGTTCAGGGTCTTCAAGCGACTCTAGTGAAGAGGACAAAAAACCTACTCTGAGTATAAAAAGGCCATAAGAAAAACATAAGCTGTTGGAAAATATTAATCTAGCTTCTGTTTTAGTTGTTGATTTTAAATTCGGCAGATATCATGGGAAAAAATATCCAATGGAGTTTGAATATGCTACGCGAGGGTCAAATATTTTGTATATATCTAGACCTCTTCCATACATACACTTGGTAGAGAGTATGTCTAACAATCTCGAACAAAATCGCAATTTGTACACGAAAGAACATGGAATACCCTGGAAATTAACAAAAAAAAAAAAAAATCAACCTCAAAATAGTTTGTTCAATTTTGATGGAAGCTTGGATTAAATTGATAATTGTAGCAAATGAAGAGCAGACTATATATTTACGAAAAAAAAAGAGGGTGCCCAGGAAGAAAATAATCATTTGCCACATGAGCAGTTCAAATGGACTAGGAAAAATTTACCAATGCCATTATAAAAAAAATGTCTTGGGCCTGTGACCTACCCATAGCTCGATGATTTGGGATCTAACAACTAAATATACGAAAAGGGCAATGGAAGATTCCAATAAATATTTTTTTTCTGTGCATAATTAAATGTGTATATATAAGGAAAACACAAAAACTCATTTCGTATCGAAATGGACATTGAACAAACACAATCACCCCAAGAGTGGGTCGAGGACTATGACGAGATGAGCTTCTGGAAAGAAGCTACCATTGAAGATTTGTTATCTCCCAGAATTTCTCGAAAAATTCAATCATGTAACAACGTTGAACGAAATTCCACAATTAAACTACATCAAAATATCATCTATGGATGAAGTGGATTTGAAATCGGATAAAACGATGGTCATACGTATTCAATTTGACATTTATGCTGGTGAAAACGTTCCCCTAGAATTTGGATGTGCTACGAAAAAGGGAATTTACATGACTCATGTTCAAAGACCAGGTCCATTATCACACCTACGTACAAGTATGTTGGGTGATTTTGGGCAAAATTTGTACCTCTGCCGAAAAATACACGGCATACCTTGGAATCTTCCAAGTAACGAACATCATCAGATGATGAACAATGAAACAATTTGCAAAATCGTAAACGAAATATGTATCCGACACATTGTCGTGAGAGGTGCTTAAAAATATACCTTCTGAAGTAGTTGGGAGTGCCTGCCGAGAAACTCGTAATAGCTACATGGAAATTTCCCATCGAACGTGGCACCTACAGTTTTCATAATCCAAGTGCATATAACAAACATGTTTTCTGGCAAATGTATACATGTATGTATGCATACATACATATATACATATACAGTTAATTTTTTCATATTACCAATTTGAATCAACATTTCATTTTCTGTAAATTAGGTATTTTTAATCATGAAGTAATTCTTAAATAATTTCAAGCGTGTGCTCAATGCGTTCTTGACATGGCCATACATGTTTCGCGACAGTGAATTATACTCTAAATGCAGCAATTCCTTGCAGTTAGGATGTTTATTTCAAAGCAAGTGGAGTTGCCTCTTCATATTTCCTTTTTGTACGCAAATTACATAATATGGAAAATCAAAATTGTCTTCATTCATTTTAACACCAAGAAATTTGGTTTCAAACAGTTGTTTATTTTTTCTGTAATTTCTTTGGTGGTATTGGCGACGACGGCCTGTTTTGCAGCTCGAGTCAATAATTGTTTCTCCATAACTTCCACGTAGTTGGCTCTTTCTCCGAGTTGTTTTGTCAAATACTCGATGTGATTCTGAAACATGCACTGTTTACGTTCGCAAATGCACGGAAGAATGTGTTCGTAAATAAAATCTTGAAAATTTTCCACAAAGGGCATTTTGGAATACATAATCAGTCTGTAAATATACGCTTCGTTTGATGAAGGTTGTGTGGGACTGCTCGTTGGCAATTAGAACTAAAGTTGCATTTGTTGCCAGTTCATTGAAAGTTCTTCTATATTTCTCTTTAATATTATTCGTAATAGCTTTCCTGTTGTTCTTGTATCCCAATAACCCCGCAATGGTTTTTGCTTTAAAACGTATACTATTTTTTCTATCCAAAAGATAAGCAGTTCTGTAGTTGTACAAGAAATGATGATTTATAAAATCCAATAACTTATCCATTTTTTTAGTTCTCTTTGGCAAGAGCAATTTACAGATGCACTGTTTATCGTCAGTTCTCTCGCGTTCTGATCTCTGTCCGAAATGTAGCTGCATATATATTGCCCTAACCCATATATATTTTACCTTGCTTTCCTTTTTTTTTTTTTTTTTTTTTTTTCCCCTCTCAAAAAGAGGTACATTAAAATAATGTTGTGCACATCAAAGCTCGTAAATGTACAGTGTTTTATTGGATTGTACATCACGCTATATTTTATTTTATTGTCATATAACCCCAGCACATTACCTAATTCGTGAATGAGTACATGTTGGTAAAAAGATAGGACAATTTATTATCTTCGTCAAAACATATGCTTTTGTAAGGAGGTAGGGATGCATGTGCGCGTATTGGACCTTCGCCATCGAACGGGTCTCCATGTCCGTGGTTGCGGCTGGTGAATTGAATAATGCCGACATTGGAATCGTTTCTATTCGAGCACATAAAGATTTCAGTTTCAAATTGCTGATTTAACACTTGGGAAATTAATTGTGTGCTTTTCAAAATTGATTGTTTATTGAGATAGGGGGGTATAGTGAAAAATAATATTAGAAATTTTATAGGCAATTCATTTTAGATTTTCTTGTTAATTTCCGGTATAAAGTGTCCCATCTCTGTGGAAAAGTAAATCAAAACTACGATGGCCCCAGTTATCCATAATAATAATAATAAAATTAATATAAATACATGCATCTTATGAATTATTATTATTGTTCATATTTTGAATTTCATGAAAGTTTGTCAGGAAATTAATGTGGGTTGATGGGAAACATCTTGGTACATGTGGTTGGAATTCGAAAACATCCAGTATCATATCGGTCCTGCATTTACAATCGTTTAGTTTAAAACTGGACGTTGCCAGATCGCTTGTGACGATTCCATCCATGCAGGCGTACAGAGATTGAGTCCCGTCATCGTTCCACACAAGTGGGGAAGTCGAGATACACGCCCATTCTAATGCCAAAGGATTGGTGCTTTTCAACACACTAACTATTCCATGTTTGGAATCACACAGAACAATGTTTGCACGTTGGAAGAGGTTGTGGGTGATTGTTGGTTTATTGTTGTTGTTGTCGCCATTGTTGTTACTGCGGCAGGTGTTGCTTTTATTCGTGGAGTGCATTTGTTTTCATCGCAATCGAAATTAAACTTTGACAGCGATACGGTAGTGATAGACAATCGACCATCTGGTGAAACATGCCATTATTTGTAAATTCTTAATTCTAGATTTGATTGCCATAGTTTTCGGGTATCATCCAATGTGTTGCATGTATGTAAAGCATAGCCACGGTAAGGGAAATGCAAACACAACAAATTAAAATAATTTTTTTCATTAGAGCTTTTTTTTTCACTCAGTCAAACAATTAATCTCCCATCAAACAGACTAAATATAGTGGAAATTTATCCCTATGTATTTTTCGATTATTATTATTTCCGCCTTTTTTGAAAAGCTCGATTTCAGTTCTAATTTCGCCCGAATCCGTTTGCACCCCCATCGATTCGTTAAGTTCTTGGAGATTGGTTTCCATTTAGCTCAATTCCTCCAACACAGGCTCGTCTAAATTACTTTCTTCGAGGGATTGATGTGCTACTATTTCCTCGTGTTCGATTTCAGTTTCTGATTCGCATTCACTGAAATATATTTCAACTTTTGTGGTTGTTGGCTTTTCAGTTCCCAAGAATGTGGTTTCAGGTTCGGTTATGTAGGAATTCAGTTCCACTGGTACCATTGTGGATTCGTCAGCAGTATTTACAAGTTCAATTTCTGTCCCGTTTTCGTGGAAATTTAAATCAGTTGATGTTATAACCGGTTCGCCAGGAAGAACAACTTCAGTTTCAGGTTCATTTAATTTGCTAATTTGGAGTTGCTCGTTCTCTTTGACACGATCTTCGCAGTGAACAATGGTCGATACTGTGGCTTTGTTAAAATTCTCCCAACCATTATATACTTTGTGTAACATGCATTCATCTTCACTATCACAATCACCATCATCTTTACCATGATTGTCGTCATTTGCTTCTATCGCGGCCGTACTCATATCGAGCAGATCCAACACTTGGTTGTTTTTTGCGTGAAAGTCGTCTCTAGTTTTGTCACCTTTGACCTCCCCGAAAGTATCAGTATTTTTCGAAACTTCGAAATAATCATTAGGGTTGACTGTCTCGTCCAATAATCTCAATTGTTCTACATCATTAAAAATCTCGTCAATATTCCTTAAACCTTGTATAAACACTTCGAGAATGGATTTTGTAAAGTGATAAACGATAAAGACATAAATGGGCAAATTATTCGAAATGTCGTCAATTAAGTAGAAATATCCTCCTCCACGAAAAGGTTTATGTGTTCTTCGAAACAAGGTTTCTGTCTTTGGAAAATTATATAGAAATTGAGTCACTGCCAAAATAAAGTGGTTTATTGTGAACGGGCGTTTATCCCAATCGTCGAGAATCACTTGGTCTATAATTTTACGCAAGAGAAAAAGGACCAAATCTATAATGAGTGTTGATTGATTACCTCTTTTAAAATCGCGTACATTTCATGTGGTTTTTTACATTGAATGTACAATTTTTATGTCAATTTTGATATGTAAGGACTACTGAATATTTCTCCATCTTGCGTATGATGCAAAAGTATATTATTTATTTCAGTGGAGTAGGAATCATTGTTTAAGGTAGGATTTTTTTTGAGAATCCAAAATAGTATCAATATTTCTTTATTTTTTCTTTTTTGGGGTCATTATTTGCACTTATATACAAAAAACATACAAAATTACATACAAAAACACACTTTAAAAACATATCTTCTTATTAAATAAAACATATTCAAAAATACACACCTTTTCTGTCACACAAAGTCCACAGTGGATGATACATCGTGAAAAAAAGTACCGAGTCAACTACATTCTTCACCTTCTCTAGAAAATTTCGTATAAGGTTTTCGAGGTCATGGATCGAGTTGGTAAATAGGTATGGGGGCAGAAATTGACTGCACAAAATCTTGAATTTTCCACACTTGAAACGTAGATATGTTTGTAATTCCTAAGCATTTTTCGCACTGTACTCAACACACACTTGTAAGGTACCCACCCTTCATACCAGCATATTCCACGCACATGTAAAATCGAATTTCGGATAAGTGATTTGGTCTCATCACAGAAACAAGTTAGCTTACACGGAAGCCCAAAAACGTAGTGTTGTGTGCGATTCGTTTCAATGTCAAAAAATGCCAACTCCTTTACATATAACGTTTGAAAAATTTCAAAACCTTGAAAGTCGACGATGCAAATCGAGTGAACTTCATCATCTACAACAGGAATAAGAACATTGATGGCAGCGGCTGTAGCAGCATCATCATCTTCACCCTCTCGCTGTCCACCGATCTCTATCGAGGAATTTTGCCAAGACGATCTCTCTGTCTCTGATGTATGCAAAGGCAAATCATAAACGTCGAGACACTGAGCATTGTATCCACAAGTAAAACATTGACAGAAGGCAGGTTGGTGGGCATATGCACCATGTTTATCACACCTCGTAGATATGATGCTCTACTCGATGACAAATATTGATTGATATGGTTCGACGCATTCCTGCAGTTATATACCATCGAGTTGCCAATAAAGAAAAGAAAAACATTACATTTTTTTAAATTATATGTGAGTTGGTTGAGTAAAATTTGCTGAAGGTCAATATCATTCAACATTTGTTTATTTACTTAATTCAATGTGGACTTTTTTTACCATGCCCAAGTGCATTTTGAGCTAATCTTGGATCGATCGCACTTGCACGCACCGTAAAATTATTTCGCCAGGCATGAAACAACACTCCGCGATCGGGCCTCACTCCTGTTATTTTTTGTACATGGTAATGTAAATCAAATGGAGTTTTTCATATCGGGTGACAAAGAGTCATATCAAGTTTTTGTAAATAGAACGCGATGGTGATTCACAAGACCATTCAACATATGCGTAAACTGAGAAGGAATACACATTATTGTTGTTTTTGTTTTAATTTCAGTTTTTTCACTTTCAATCAGTTCGTTAACTTGAATCATCTTCAGGGACAAAATTTCATTTTTTCGTCCACCCTTCTTGTACAGGAAATCAATTAAAAGCATCAATTCCACTTACGATGAGTAGAGAGCGTTCGTGTCATTTAGAAACTCGGCAAGCACATTTCCCGCATAGTTGAGTATTTTTTTACATTATTTCAAGGCAAGACTTTTGGACTTTGCAATCACTGCAATCATCACAAATGTATTGTAAACCTGTTTTCGTGCTTGCTTCTGCATTACTCAAACATTCCCGGTGCGCTTCTGCCTTACACTGTCCGCAACTGATCGGGGTTGTTCCCGAACCTGCACACAACAATTTTGCACACAAAAGAAAATTTTGTAGAAAATTTTGAAGAATTATTGAAGCTTTAGTGTCCGGAAAATGTTCCTCACTTTGCTCTTGAAGCGCGGGTCCATGGTTACTCACGGCATGGTTGACTGTTGGACTGGTCTTACAGTTGCATTTGCAGAAGTGTGTGCCCATTTCATACCGGTCTACCATGTCAGTTGGTAGAGGGCATAAATATTTCAAACACCTTGGGGCTGGTGCCCTGCAAGGTATTTGGCCAGCCATGGTTGTTCGTTAACAACACCATGCAGATGCGCAGATGTACTACATGGGAGTATCACAGTAGTACTGCAGTCCTGCACGTCGTGGGCAGTGGTCAACAGACGGCAGTCTCTCAGTTGTTCAGCTCGGCACATCGCAGAGCATGTGGGGGACAGAGCAGCCGGATCTTTCTCCCTCTTCTCATTTCTCCTTCTCCTTCCTTGCGGCGCAGCACAAAGATGTGGAGGGGGAGGTTTGGCGCGCTCGACTCACTCTGTGTTCTTTGTCCTGCTGCTGTGATGTCATGCCACTGTCCAAAGATGGTGGCTCCTAGCCACTTTCTTGCCACTACCCCTTGTGCTGAAATAATGGCGGCGCGAATCTGTTTTGGTGCACTTTCCTCACCTGGGTATGTGCGTCCTTCCTGGCATGTCGTGGGCATCTTGAAGACGTCATGATCCTGCCAGAGAGTTCTCTGGTCGCCTGGTTGACTGCGCGTCTCCCTCGTTGTAGATATTGCTGGAATTACAAGTAAGATTTGGAAAAATTTTGTAATTTTCAGATTCTTGCAGGGAATTTTGCAGAAAAGAATTTTGCGGAGATTTCTGGAGAGATATGCCCCTATGTTGGGCGACACTTTGATGTAGTGTCATGTGGTCAGATGATAATTGAAGTTAGGTTAGAGGAACGGTAAAAAGATAGGGTTTAAAATGGAAGATTAGGATTTTGATTACCTGGGGCGCCAGACATTATTCGCCAGAATAATGTCAATGATGTCGATAGAGCTGACTCATTGTCCTTAGGGTTGTTCGGCCAATGACCATGGCATAATCCCTTCAGGGATTGGAAGAACTCCTGTGAAAAGTATGTTATATTATTGCTTGCTGCGCTGTGGGATATCAGGTTTCCCTACATGCCCGTACGACACTTTAGTTATGTTACAATTACATGTGACCATTTAAAACACTCATTATACACTCTGTGCATACTTGCTGTAAAATAGGTGGAGAAGGCCCATACTTTATATGCCTTGTGGTTACCTGAAACCCTGTTTCGTAAACTCAAATAAAAAATAAGATTGCTGCCGCTATAACGTTGATGGTGTAGTGTTTAATTGCACTGTTAATATATCGTTAGTGGTCACACAGATAAAAAATTTGTGGGCTGTTTTGTATTCTAGAAACATGGCAGAATGCCACGACGAGGTCAATTTATAACTAGATGAAAATTAAAATACGAAAAAAACTAATTTGAATAATGCAGTCTTGGGCAAAATTTAAGCTGCTACAGACAGTGACTGTTATAATTAAATATATAACTGTTACAACTTCCTACATGTAAAACGATTACGACTCGGCAGAGCTTATATCTCATCTGAACCCACAATATTTTTTCTGTTCAATAATAGACAGCAGTGTTGTATGTGTGTGTGTGTGTGTGTGTGTGTGTGTGTATATATATATATATATATATAATATATATATATATATATACACACACACACACACACACACATACTTTTTTCTAAAAACAAATATAAAAAAAACATTATTTTCTTAAATATTATAAAATTTAATTGATTCTAATTTTTATAATTATTTTTATTTGAAATAATTTGATCATGTCTATAATATTATCAACATAATTCCGCGGAAATATAACTCGGCACATATATAACACTTCCTCTTAATAATCCCCATATACCACATATAAACTGGATGAGATCAGATGATATAAGAGTCCATACCGATAAATCATTAAATTATAATCAAATTATTAAATTAACATATATTCATAAGTTCTGTTTTGAAAAATAAAATAAAATATGTATGAGTTTAAATAAACTAGGAACAGGGCATAAGTAAATACATGCGTATATAAATAGATGCTGTAAAGTAAATAAACAAATATAGGCTATAACAGTTATCAAACACGCAAGTGTAAAATATGAGAAATAAACAAGTACATAATCTGCAATATTGCAGCCTGATATTACAGCATGATATTACATGCTTCCCTATGCTAGTCCGTTCATCTCGTCCACAACATTCAACACCCACATACGCCGAGCTACAACTTCAATGCAACATATAAGTCAAGCGTATGCTGATTTTGGACCTCGAACGCATCAGTGGTGTGTGTATATGCGTTATGTAAATTAAAGTGTATATTGTGTTCATAATAACTATTTTCTTTTGGCCAAGTGTTAAAGTAGAGTCAGTGAGTGTTTTGTATTTGTATTTTCATGTCCTGTTTGATTACCTCACAATGTAAACATAGTGTGCATTTCAACCTGTCGAAGTGAGTAACGAGTATGTTGTATTCTACACATACTCATATTAAATTAGAAGAGTGTTATTGTGTATTTTCAAAGGGTGTACCATGCACGACGTGCATGGAAGGGCACGTGATGTATGTAAATAAGGTAGGCGAGTGAAAATGCCACAACTATAAATTATATATAATCATTGATCAGTGTAATTGTTTGTTAGTTTTAAGAGTGCTTATGTATTATTAGAATTAAATGTCACACATGATAGCGTGCAGAATACTAAGCCTGTAGTGGACCGATTCAGTCAGTATCAAACCAGTATTAAACAGAACATTGAGGTTAGGTTGCTCTTAACCTTAAGTTCTCCACCATAAGCCGCGACCACATGACAACCCCTACTTTTTCATAAATTCAAATTAAGGAGTGTTTCAGATGTTTTGAATGGTAGCAACATAATCTACGTCATCCAATTAGCGGATTGACCTATTAAGTTTAAAAAGGGAATCGTAAATGAACACAAACGTGTGCCAAGGCAGGCAACTTGAACACTGCTAAGTTATAGTTCACGGTAAGTCTACCATCTTAAGTTTCATAAGTTTATATTTTTATTGTGACTTTAAATGTTTTCCAAGTATTATGTAAGAGTTCATAATATGTTTTGCATCACATTAATTCATTCAGCATCAATATTTTTACTACCTAAAATAATAAAGTGCAAATGACGGTATTTTGATACCGAGGCAGGAATGGCCAGCCACTCAGAGGACAGCGTGACATAGTCAAGGCAGTCGTGATCGTCTCACCTGTCGAACAGACATTCGATTCGTGTCCTCCCCGGACCTTCAAGTTTATAACCAATCATGTAGAGTATCAATATTTAATATGTAATATAGGAACGTTTCAAGTTTATTTATTCCGAGGAGAGTGCCGCTCGACAACCAAGCACATAATTAAATATCTGGGACATAATATACATAAAATTCTTTGTATCGGCTTTCGAGCCTTCTTATCTACTTTAGAGTATTCCATGCTTTACTGGAAAATGTGAATATTTGTGCCTTATATGAGGGAAGATAATGAATCAAATTGATAGTTGCATAAAGTTCGTTCTGATCGCCTAACAACCACTTAGCCAATGAAGTGAAACATAATAAAGTCTTGACTTGGGAAAGGCCTCAACAGCTCCCATCGTAGGTTTGGATGAGCGTATCGAGGGAGCTCTGATATCCTTGACTTGACCAGACTATAGATAAAGGTCAACAGCATCAGTGATGTTAGAGCATCAGGGAGGCACATTTAGGGTGAACGGCCCACGACCTCACTTCATCATAGTGTTCTCGGCTGAGCGAGGACTGGTGCCCACCTGGCATAAATTGAATTTACAGTCATGCATCCTACATGGTTCATAAATTCCTGATGGCCAGATCAACATTGCTTCAAGGTGTTTGTTTACTATGTCCAGTTTATAAACATTGTATATTGTGAATTGACTTGTCCAATATCTTTGTACATCTATGTATTGAAAAAATCTTATGGATGCAATAAAACAAAACAAAACGATCAAGAGAGTGGCTATTGTCTATCCATTTATTTGCACCGGTTTCACGTACTTCACTACATGTGATCTCCTGTATACTCCTAACTCCATCGAAATACTCCCCATCTCTAGTAAAGGTGGGTTTACGATTGACTTGACAGAATACATTTTTTCTCCATGTGCTTAAGATATGATTCTATGTATTCAAGGATATTAGTTAATTACTGTCGGGTGCAGGTCTTAATGGGCCGTGTGCGATCTTGGTGCGACTTAAGGCTTTTGGACTCAATTTTTTTTATAGCTTATTATTGTGCCTACATATAGGTATCATACAGACTAGCTTTTGGGCCAAAATGATAATCACTACAACTTATAGCTTAAGAGCTGAAGGTTCTTGAAGTGGCGTTTTTTTTTTACATTTACTGCAGCAGCTTTTTGGAGAACCAGAAGAGGAGACTGGCTAATTTTTGCAATACCATGAGAACTTTATTTTAACTAATGACTGATGTGATTTGAAATTCTAAAGAATTTTTCAGTTTGTAATGTGTGCGATGTAAAACAGGGTTGTTTTCGCATTCATGAAAAACAGAGAGTAATAATTTAAAAAGCAAAATTATGCACTCATGAAGTAGCTACATCATTATGCTTTCGAAACAAAATGCAAAAACTTCGGATTTTTATTATAACAGCGAAAATCTGCTACAAAAGGGTTGCATATTTTCTTTACGCCTGGAATTCCGCAATCTCTCGGATGCAACCTGTCACACACCTGGCGCCAGGGAGTCTGAGGCTGTCTGGCAGGATATTGCCTCTCCCTCCTATGTGCACAGCTGGACGGACCAGCTCTTTCTCTCAGGGTTGCCAAATCTACACTATTTCTTACCTGGCTAGTCTCGCCCATTCCCGTTCCTACCCTCAACAAAGGTGCTCTTTGAAATTGTGCCGTACAGTTGTCACTCTTCGATCGTGAATGCTAGTTAATACTTTTGCACTTTTCGACTGTATAATTTTACCATTGTATTTATCTAAACGTATAACATAATTATATGCGAAACACTATTTTTTTTGTGCACAATGGCTCTGCAAAAATTCGGGAATGGCAAGCATTGCACAAATACAAATAGTAACAAACTTTCCCAAGTGATGAAGAGATTTAATGATGCTACACGATCATCATGACAAAATGGTCGCCGTTCCGAAGAAATGGAAGTGGTTACACCATCCACATCGATGGAAAATGTACAGGAAGTTCGTAAAGAGTCAAAATAAGTAATTTATTTTATTAAAGTGATATAAAAAACGAGGGCGTTTAACTGTGAGAGTTTTTACCAGCGCTGATTATCTGAGGTCCTTATTTAGTGCCAATGAAGATGAACTGAGATGAAGATTGAGCAACAATGGTATTCAATGGGCGTGGATGAAATTGAAGTTCTCTAAGAAAACCATAGACCAATGCTAAAGTTCTCCGTGTTTACTGAATGCAAAAATACGGGGTAACCCATCGGGATCGAACCCGTGTCACCTTTGTGAAAGGTGAGCGCTCTAGCAGTTTCACAACCGCGGCTTCATTGGTCAAACATGAAACAATTCCCGTTGGCTATATCTTTATAGTAAAACAGTAACTTAATTTACTATCCATCTAGTTTCTTCATAAATGTGGTAAGCGTGCATGAATCGCGTTTGCAAGCCCAAGGGTTTGACACCATTCTGTTAGTCTGCAAAACAGCTCTAATGAAAAACACATAAATATTATAGTAGACAAAATTACATGTATTAATCAATAATACAGGTAAGTGCCACAAATAAATAATTATTCTACAGCTTAGCCTGTGGTTGAAATTACATGGGGTGAACATAACATCGGTGCTGGTGAAAATAATCATTTGTGACAGAAAACAATAACACTTTAAAAACAATAACATTGGGCATAAAGGCATCTAAACATATTGCTCTTTATTTACATGTCATATGTCTTTATTACATGGCCAGAAATGTATTTGTGGAAATGATACAATCCTTTTTACATAACACACAGGGCAGTGTATCATTTCGTCTGCTCTCCTGGGCTGGTAGGCGCACGTTGTGCTACACTCCCTGCACTACACTGCTCTTGCCCACTCCTGCACCCACACTTCTATACACAGCTCACTGGTGATAAGTCTTCGAGAGTGTGTGTGTGCTGCGCTTGGGAGCGACTGGCGTGACAAACGGCCTAGGGGTGATGGCGACACACGTCAAATGCCTCCCCCCCTTTCTGAGGCTGTTTGTGGGCTGTCACTGCTACCTGCATCACTCAGGTGTCCTTGGGGTCTTCCGAGGTCGCAGGTTGTAGGCCCTTCCTTGCTGGGCCATACCTCTTTGTGGTGCTCCGGCTTGTCTGCGGCGAACAGTGCCGCAGGTGGCCGAAGCTCACCCACTCTGGTGTACCACCATCTACACTCCTGCTGTTGCTGCTGCTGCTCGTGTCCCATAATCTGCACCTGCAGTTTCTCCTCTTCTTGCTACATCTTCCTCTTCTTGCCTTGTCTTCTCCTCTTGCATTGTGCTGCTGTTCATGGCCAGACCCGGACAGTCTCCTTCCTCTTGTTTGGTTGCAGTGTTTTCTCTTGCTCCTCCCTCTTCTCTTGCATCGTCCTTCTTCAAACTTACTGGTGTGTCTGCTGCGTGTGTCCCATCTGGAAGTGCTGCCACTGGAATGGGTCCTTTATCTTCACTGACCGCGCTCGTAGGCGTATCGCCATCTGAGAGACCTGGGTAACGCCTCGTCGCTTCCCCCAGGAGTGGTGATGCTGGGTAATGGCTGGTCTTCTTCTTCCTTTTCTCCACTTCCTGCTAGAGGTACTGGTGTAGTTTCTGATCTGTCAACGAGAGTGCGTGTGTGCTGAGCTTGGGAGCAGCTGGCGTGACAAACGACCTAGGGGTAAGGGCGACACAGGTCATACTGAGTAGACTATCGAGTTCAGTTGTTTGGTTGCTTTCTTTTAAATAATCAATGTTAAAGTCTCCACAGAGAATCATTTATAGATTGGATCTGTAAATGGGTTTAAGATTTGATTGAAACATTTTAAGAATTTACTAAAGTTGGGAGAAGGGGCTCGATATATAGTGAGGATCCCCCTTTTTTTTTTTTTTTTAATTAGTCAGTTATTACTTCCACATAACTGCACGCAATCACTTGATCTTCACATAACAAATGTGTGTCATTTTTAAACATGAAATTATTTTCGATGAAAATACAGGTACCACCCTTAGTCATGCTATTTATATAATAAGTGGAACAGAAGGAATAACCAAGATTTTTAATTTGCCCAGCAGAGGGTTCAATTAAATGTGTTTCAGTTAGACATGATATTTGTACATCGAAACTGTGTTCTGTGGATAATTTGTCCAAGCACACAGAAAGCTCATCAATTTTGCTTATTAAATCTCTAATATTTTAATGGAATAAATACAAATATTTTAAATTAATTATCGTAGGTTTTTTTAATAATTATGCAATTAATGATTGTTTCTGGTAATGAGTGTGAAAGTAATACTTCTTTGTTACATTAATTAGGCCTTATGGCCATGGGTTTCTTTAGCCTAAAAAATGTCCATGGTTTCCTACGATTACATGGATGTTTTGAATAGAACCATGGCCTGTAAGAATGCTACTACCAATGAGGTCAGCAAGTTTCCCCTTTGTAGCACGACTCAGATACGGATCATGTCTCGTGTGGTCAGCCCTGGTTACTACCTCTAGACCAATTGCACTAACATGGCTCAGTCTCTTCTTAATTGAAGGAATAGTTCATGGTCATGTTTTCTTTCGTGGAAGAGGTTATTGAAATCGCTTGTATTTACCTTTTCAGATTTATTTGTAAATCCCTAATGTTGGCATCGGCTTCCCCTTCTATAGGTTTCACTGTGTGTTTTTTTTTTTTTTTTTAACGATTACACAAGCAGTAACCACAAATAATTAAGAATACGTAAATTATTAATATCTATTTGAGTTGCTTGCTTCTTCTACGATTTTGATTGGTTACACTTAATAGTTGCTAATTCAATTGTAAACTGCAAATCTTTTTTTGTAATTTTACGTGTGCTTATCGATTCATAATAAAAAATCTTAATTTATCAGTCTTTAATCGTAATCCCATCGAAAACTCGTGAATTCTTGGTTTGATCTTTCAAGGAGCATGATATTGTTAGTGTATTCTCTATGTGTAGTTCGTCTTTGGCCTTTGGTGTAGTTCCTTTTTCCGGTTAAGGGCTGTAGGTATGTGTGTTCATTTAATTATGTGAAATTATTTCTTCATCCGAACAATCTGTTAACCTCATTTGCAATTGTTTCGAAAATTTAACTGCAACCTTTGTTTTTAATTACCGTATATGGAATTAGTGCTATAGTTTTTATTATTTCTGTTTCAGGAGAAAATGGTGCAGCGTCTAGTTTACAGACGACGGTTGTCGTACAACACTAAAAGTAACAGGAGGAGGATGTGAGTAAAATGATGCAGTCTCAGAAAATAATTTCGCCTTTAAGCAAAGTGTTTATTGTAACTTTTTGTATGTGACTAATGGAGGTTAAGGTACGAAGCCGTATCATGGCCATCCTTCAAATGAAATAAACATAACCATGCCAGGTAGGCCAGTAAACAACTTAAGGCCGTGTTCCATTCCCAGCACTGATGCGACATCTGCATAGCTGGCAGTTCCGTTTTTTACGAATTTATTGTTAGGCTGGGGAACGGAACAATATCCACGCTATCTTCGGCGCATAATTCGAGTATTTTGTTTACTAATGGCAAGACATGTACATATACAATAGTAAACCCATGATCCTGTCGTACCATATGACAGTATAACGAATTTATAATTGTTTATATAAACAAGCTATTAAATTAATCGAATATTGAATATTTATCAGCCACCACGAGCACTCAACCTCAAAGTCGTCCACAGAAGATTGACAAGGCACAAAAATGTAAGATATATCTAGGTTGGTATTCCAACGTGTTTTATTTACGTATAGTTGCGTTTATTTTATTTCGAAGAAAAAAGTAGACCGTGGAGTGTTAAAGGGAGGCTTGAGTTTGTCTTACGTGAGAGAGCATTGTTTTAATGATTGAGAGAGAGTGATCTGATGTTCTTACAAGTGTGTGGCATTCTAGGTTGCATATTGTTTTGCTGGAGCAGTGGAAAATATTGCTCGTATGGGAATAATATTCAAATTGTCTTCAGTGAAAAAACAAAACACGGTATACACATCACTGTTTGTATTTGTACAGATGTATTCTTACACACACTTTGGTCGAATGTAACCTTACACTTGTTGATTTCATGGTATAGGTAAAGAAACAAGTATTATTTACACACTACAAAAGTGTTGAATGTGTGATTTCTTTAGGCCATGTGCATTTCTATAGTAATGGCTTACAAATACACATTATTTACAAATCATTCCAAATTACTGTTGGTTAAATTCGCAAACTCTTGAGAACAAATGTTTTCGTATACAAATCCTTATGCATACATATACACAATTAGGCTACCGCCTGGTGGCGAGCTCTTTCACCTCTCCTTCACCCAACTCCTTTTCCACTCCTTGAACTCACCAACCTCTCTCACAGATACCAATTCCTCCCTCAACATATTCCACTCCCTCACAGACCTCACAAGCATGGACTGCCTACCCTGCTCCGTTCTCCTCCAGACCCTCTGAAGCTTCTCACTGTTGTTTCCTCTTCCTCTAAACACCCCCTTACTTAGCTTGCAGTGTAGCCCTCCCCATTCTCCCTCTTCATTCACCACCCTGTACATCGTGACTTAACCGTTCAACTTTCCTCCTGTCCTTCAATGAGCTCCACCCCATTTCTTTCATCATCATTGATGGCCTATAGTTCAATTCTTCCTCACCATCTTGCCCCTGCCTTCTCCACCTACCCTTCACCCATCTTGCTGCCTAACTCTGCACCTTTTCCAGTTCTCGCACCTCCACCTCTACATACGAGTCCCATACTGCTGCAGCATTTTCTAACATTGGCCGTACATTGTGCCATACATCTTCACCTCACAGCTGATTCTATTCAGCACTCTTCCCAGCATACCCAGAACCCTTCATTCCTTTGTAACCACCCTCTCTACGTGTTTTTCCACCTGAGGTCTCCCTGCAGTACAATCCCTAGATACTTATATTCTGCTGCTTCTTCTATCTCTTGTCCCTCCCATCTGTACATGTCCCTGCTTATCATATTCTTCCTTGTGAACCTCACTGCCTTAGTTTTTCTTACATTAATTTTCATTTTATTTTTCCTCATCCACAACCATATCTTATCAATGTCTGCCTTCAAATTTCCGCCCCCCTCTACCACCTCAGCATATACAAAACAATCTGATTTTTCCCCTAATCCCCAAATCCATGTCATATACCATTATGGTAAATTACAAAGGACCCAGCACGCTTCCCTGTGGTACCCTTGACGTAACCTCCTCTTCCTCCGATATTGCCTCCCCCACTTTCACCCTCTGCCTTCGCCCCCTTAGAAAGTCCCCTATCCATTCCACTGCCTTCCTGTCTGGTATCAGCGCCTCCACTTTCCTCATCAATGTTCCATGGGGCACCTTATCGAATGCCTTCTCAAAATCTATGAAGCTGGCATCCACCTGCTTCCCCTCATCAACTACCTGCACCAGATCCTCTAATAACCCAGCCAGCTGAGTCTCACATGAGTAACCCCTCCTGAAACCATACTGGGAGTCCTCCAAAAATTCCTATTGTTCATTACCCTCACCACATACTGCACCACCAGCCTCTCCATTACTTTTCCTGTACTTGATGTGAGACTCACCGGTCTGTAGCTGCCAGGCCTCCCCCTATCCTCTCCCTGCTTGTGAATAGGTACCACCATAGCATCCTTCCAATTTTGTGGTAACTTACCCTCTCCTAAGGACTTTTTAAACAGCACTTCTAAATATTTCGCCAACTCCTTGTGCCACCAAACTTTAGTGCTGCGTTTCCTATCCCATCTGGTCCCCCTGCCTTACTGCTCTCCAAACCCCTAATTATCTTTTCTATCCCCACTCCCTCATCTTAAACTCACTAAACACCCCCCCCCCCCCAAACCCTGTTTGCCCCCTTATTCCAACCCGCCTTTGCCTCAAACACTGACAAGTACTGTCCTTGCAGCATCTTCGATTTTTCTTGGTCATTTGTCGCATGCCTACCATCCCTTTCTGTTAGCAGAGGGATCCCTTCCTCTCCCCTTAACCGCCTAACATACCTAAACAATTTCCCCCATTCCTTGCCTTTTCCTTCTTCCATCATGTTCCCCAGAAATACATTCTTTGCCTGTTTGATCTTCCTTTCAAGCTCCCTACCCATTTGTCCTTCATTTCTCCACTTGGCATGCAATTTTCTACACTTCCTCTTCATTTTCAAAACCACCTGTCATAATATGGCAGATCTCCCCCAGTCCATAACCTTTTCATTGGTAAAAATTTCTCCAACATAACCTCGATTAATCCTCTAAACTCCCTCCACAACCCCTCTACACGCTCCTCAATTACAATTTTGTTTCACCAAAATCATGTGTTTGTCTCTAGTATTATATAATTTATTTGCAGAATCATTCAGTAAAATCAACACTACTCACATTTCCTAAAACCATCAAACTTGCTCTTGGTCGCCACCTATGATAACCTCCAAATACGCACGTTGCTGGCATTTTCTTCCACTGTGACATCAGTGCATGAAGCTTTTGTGCTTTTTCCTTATGCAGGTTGTGCATTAGATTTGTCAGTATGGCGGAGGTGCACCGATGCACCTGTGAGAAGGTATCGGAACTTCTTCGCTATGCATATTTCACATTGTAAAGGTAACTGAATGCGGCCTAAGAGATACGTAACGGAGTTGATGAGTCGCTGTGAGTTTTTTAGGTATTCTACAACATTTGGAAATGTAAGGAAGTTTTTGGAAGTTACCGATATGTTTTAGTTTTCACATTTTATATATTTTGTCAGTGCTTCAACAATGCGTAAAACTACTAGGAATTACTCACCTGTTTATTAGTATGAATGATTGTAGCCATAGAAAATTTTGCTCTTTTAGAATTGCATGCCATAATGACATGGAAACTAATGGCATTTTCCAATTGACTGCATTAAATGCGCCCAAAAAACCGGAAAGGTGTATGTGTAACACGATTGCCAGAAACTAGTTTATTATTCGTTCACTTAACAACGGGAAAACAGTGCGTTAAAAGTGCAAAACATTTGTGACAATGTGTGATTTTCAGGAGAAAATGCGTGAACTTAATGTTGATTAAAGGATTTACATTTACGAAGTTTCTTAGATAAGCTTTCTCCAATTTCTCTTTCAACTTGTCAGTAAATATATGCTGGAGTCAATGGATGAAATTAACCTCATCTCTGTAATGACGAACTATATCATCAATATACCTACAACATATTTGTTCCATTGATTCTTCAGCTCCTGAAATGTTGGGACATAGTAAAATTTCCAACATGCAATAAATTTCTTGTTTACATAATCACTGGTCGCCACCATACTGCTCTCAAAACTGCTGCACTGACTCCACAGACGTAAAAAAAACTGCTCTCAGTATGCACTATCAGTGCAGCTCGCAATTGGAACATTAAAAATAGACTCCACTCACTGCTGTTTCTGGTAATTGGAACATGCTGTACTCGGCCGGTGCACACTGAGTGCAGTAATTGGAATATGCCATAATATTACAAAATCAAGGACCTTGGCTGTGTTCAAATTCACTATAGCTAAGGGTCCTTATCTGTCTCGGTGTCCTTGAAAAAGTCAGTATGGATGTAAGATCATATTGTCACTGTGAATTCACTGTATGGACACAGATGCGCTCTAGAATGTCACCTTCAGTTTGCTATGCTAGCTTTCTTTTCTTGCCATAGATTGCTTTCCATTGTGCAACTGTTCGTAACATTTCGTTTGTTTGTGTTTACAACTCTGTGCATCTGTAGACAACAGCTTCCAATGTAAAGACTAATGAAACTCACATAGAGTACAATTTGACTGAATAAAACTTGAGGGGGAATAGAACACAGGTTTCAAAACAATTAATATTTAATGAAGGGTGCAAGGGCAACTGATACAGGGCACATTGCATTGAAATCAATATGGCCCAAGATTCATGTTACACTGATTCACAGACACGGAAATATTGGGAGTTTACAAGCACCTTCATAAACGTAATAATGCAATGATTCATTGCAAGAAAAATTATGGTGGTTTATTAACATCACAAGAAAATTACGATTGTTTATAAACATCGCAATAAATTACCAACAGTGCAAAATGGAAGCATCGAACCAGTATAAAAAATTATTTTTTTCCTTCAACTTTGTTAATATAGATATTTTTTGTACATTTTATGTTTTGTTTAATTGCATAGTATAGTTTCTATTGCCTGAATAATGAATTTCCAGGAACACTATTTAATTTTCTCAGGAAGGCACAGATACCAGAATTATTTTATTGCAAAATTTTACTTATTTATGATTCAATGTATGAAAGTTGGTAGGTATAAATTAGTTGTACAAGCAAATAAAATAAAACTAATTGTATGTAGCCTTTCTTACATTATTTTGCCATTGACCACGTCTAATCTTGAAGTCACTTTTATTTTCATTTTTGGGAGAAAATTACATATGTGGTACAGTAATTAAAAACATGATTAGGCGACTAATGATATAGAATGGGCTTTTTTGGAAACAAAAAATTCTCGGAAAATGTTGTAAATCGACATTCCTAATTATAAAGAACACAAATTTGCTAGGGGCATCAATATATTCATGGTGAATACTACTGAATGGGAATGGCTGTGAAGAGCAGGGAAATTGTTGGGTAAAAAGCATAAAATTTATGTAAATTATATATTGGGTTCGTTAACCATGTTAAATGCAAAACGACCAATCTTTGATCCTGTTTGGAACATATTGTTACAACACATGCACATCTACAGACATATCACAGGAATTGGCAACACTGTGCACACTTTTTTAAGGGCAACACTATCTAACAATTTAACAACTAAAAACTGCTCTGAGAATTTTAAAGTAAATGAGTAATAGACCTAATTGAAGATAAAGAATAATGAATTTTATTGTATTTGAGAAAATTTGATGAATAATTGGTTGAATGTGGTGAAGAGGAAGATAGTTTGAATAAAAATTATTTTGAAGCTGAGAAAATTTGCATATCTAGTTTAATTGAAAATGGCGCCCAACATGTTAATAGTAATTTTTGAAATATCTGAAATGAAACAAAATTAATATTATGAAATAGTATGTTGAACAATCTGTTGTTTTTTCGTAGAGTTCGTACACCAGGAGGTAAGTTGGTTTACCAATACTTGAAAAAGCCTAAGAAGATCCCGAGATGTGGTCACTGCAAGGATAAGCTTAGGGGCATCCAGCCAGCAAGACCCATGGAAAGGTCACGCATGTGTAGAAGGAAAAAGACAGTGAAGAGGGCCTATGGTGGTGTCTTGTGTCATAAGTGTGTGAAAGAAAGGTTAGTGTACTGTAGTTAGTGTTTATGTACACTATCTACCAAAAAGCAATTAGGCACCCGTGAAGATAGATAATTCAGTACGTCAGTTGACTTGTGTTCACGGTCTTCAGCATAGGACTGCTGGTATTTGTCCGTGGTAGCATGAACAGAGGTCTATTGTAACATTCTGGATAATGAAATGCTCCCAACATTGTGGCGTTTCTACGGAATGGGCCCGTGTTACTTCCAGGATGACAATGCCAGGTGCCATGTTTCAAGGGCTACTATGCAGTGGTACGCCGACAACAATGTTCACCAATTGGACTATCCTGCCCAGAGCCCCGACCTCAACCGTATAGAACATATTTGGGATGAATTGGATCGCCGTGTGAGGACTTGTCAGGCGTGGCCAAAAGCCATTGTTCAGTTCATGGAATGCTTGCAAGAGGAATAGTGACGAATCCCAGTGGATGTCCTGCAAACACTCGTAGAGAGCATGCTTGACAGGGTGGCTGCTGTTATAGCTGCAAGTGTTGGCCCTACGAGATTCTAACGGGGTGACAACCACCGAGCAAACATTGTGGACAGGTGCAATTGCTTTTTGGTAGTTAGTGTAGTTTCTGCTCATATCGAGCATACATGTTTTAAGGATTAATTTTGCAACTGTCATTCACATGTCATCGCTTAAGAAACTGCCTCAGTGGTATTATTTTCTGTATTGTCTTGCATAACATAGTGCTTGTAATTGTGGAATATTGATTTTACTAATAGCGATAAAAGCACTCTTTTATGTAATTGGTAAACTAATTGATAAGAATGGTGTGTATTTATTGCCTTGATACGAACATATAACTCGGGCAGTATTACTTCTTAAGTAAAGTTGTATGGTGGTGTCCAAAATGGCAGATGGTTATAGTATTTAAAAAGTGAGTAAATACAACTACATAACATCATTTGCAACATGCATGTTTATGGGGAAAGAAATTCCTTGATGTTATTTACACCCATATTCTGTTGTGTACAATGGAAACTATCTATAGAATTTCTGGAGACTGACAAAAATTCTATTGATGTGTCCCTAACATTTAGTCACCCAAAATATAATCAATCTCATTAAACTTTATTTTGAACACACTGTTAGGTTTTTGTCGGGTTTACCAAAAAGAAAATAGGCAAATGGGAATATTAAGGCTGATTCCCACCCATCTTATATTTATTGAATTTTCTTTAAAGCTTCTATTTCAAAAGGTGTAGTGAAATTTCCCGCACGACATAGCCTAAATTACAGCTTCCCAAACTTTATCAAACTGCCACAGCTTTGTTACATTTATTGATTTTTAGCTGATAACTGTTGAACCGAAACGTGAGATTATTTCTTGCTTGCCATATTTTGTATACCATATACAAAAAGCAAAGAGCCCGTCACTGCTGAAAGGAGAAAAAAGAAAAACGAAGCTGGATGTTGAGTAGTAGCAGCACGAGGATTCCGGAATTATTTTATTTTTGTTTTTTTTGCACCCAAGTTATTTAATTAAAGTATTTTCCATACATATCACAATCACCGCACATTAAAGTAAAAATGAATTCTTTGTTCCATACTTTCTAACAGGGCACCACAAATTTTTGGTGCAATTTAAAAAAATTCTCTTGAACCTGTTGAAAAAATCATGGTGTTGCGCTGTACACAAGTAAATACGGTATGTCACACAATTACTATTCTACAGATGGCAACGTGACTTGAGAAAGCAAAACCACTGCAACATGTTGCACAAAATGGCTTATCAATATGCACTTGTGGCATGGTGGCGGGCGTGCAAACTACGTAAGATATATTTCTTGTACATCAGTGAAAGTATTTTCTCATGCATGCCTTGAATATTGTTATTGATAAAGTGCAGTGAATAGGGTTACCATAATTTCGAGTTGCCTTTTTCTATCTTTCCAGGCATATTTATTAGTTACATTTTTATACATAATGCATTTGTAATTTTCATGAAAAACTATTCAAATGACAAACATGTTAGTGTTGTTGGCAACGTCACATCGCAAATTGATATCTCAAAAATATGGCACTGTTGTTTCTTCTTGCTGGTCATTACCAACATGGCTGCTGTCTAAAACTAGGGATGTCAAACTATTCCTCTATACCTGTGATTATTGAAGAATTGTATAATCGAGAGTTGAAGACCAAGAATAGAAGCATTAAAAAGCAATTACTACAAGTATATAACCTATCACTTCTCAAGAGCGGTTTAAAATACTTGATTTATGGCAGTAATTGAATCGCTCCTGGAAAATTATTTTGTGCATGAAAATATGAGATGTAATAATAACACAGTTAATATATTAGTATTTATTGGCTTCAGTTCGGTGCGGGTTTGGTAGTTTTGTATTTTAGCAAGTTTCGTTATATACTAAAAACTAAATACAAAGTACCTCATCATTTTGTTGACTAATTCAGGTCATGTAACCTGAAATCAAATACACTAGAAACCAATACCGGACAGCTTGAATATTTCTGCTTGAAAATCCGGCTGTGTTTTCACCTGCAGACTGCAGTACCTGTGTTTATTACTACATTCGTTTTTGCAGTGCGTGTTGATATATAAATAACGTATGCTTGTAGGTGACACATCACGTTTACAGTGGAAACTCTTTTATCGATCAAATTTTAAGGGACTCCCATAAAAATTCTGTAAATGTGGACTCTACAGTCACCCGGGAAAAAACCAACCTCATTAAACTTTATGTTGAATATATTCATTGCCCTATGTTAGGTCTTTGTCAAGTTTAATTAAAATAAAACAATGTAAATGAGAATTGTAAAGAAAAATTCTCCATTTTCATTCACACCATGGTTGCTACCGTCAGGAAAACTGGGAAAAGTCAGGGGATTTCATGGACCTGGAAAAGTCAGTGAAATTTTAAAGAAAACTGGAATCTTCTAAGAACTGTGGTACATTCATGTAGAATTGAACAAATATAAATTTGTCCAACTGCAGTTTAAATAAATTTTTAAGTTTCATTAGAAAGTGTTTAAAAATTTCTCTTTGGTGTTTTTAATTCCATCACACTGCATTCAAAACAAACGTTTCATAGACATAGAGTGACCACAGAATATATGATCGCAACGCAATCGACACTTCTCTCAATTTCGACTAGTCGATTATGAAAATAATAGGGTCCATACTGTGGTATTCGTTCCTGAATTTTTGTAAATTCGTGATAATTTGTGGTGCTAAACTATCTAAACATCTGTGAAAAGGCCTACTAAGTAAATTAATACTGACTTAAATAAAGATAGTTGAAAAATGAATAGTTACACGTACATCAATATAGTGTGCCTTGCCACGTTCATTCGTGATTTATGGTGTTTGTACCATAATTTTCACTTTGTATGGAAAATGTACAGCAGTATGACACCATCTACTGGCAAAATAAGTAGGCTATTGCTGAAGTGTTTTGAAAATGTGATTCTGGGAGACTGTAAGCTAAATGTGTAATTGTGTTGGTTTTTTGTATTGTGTGATTTAAACGATACGTAAACGATAAATTGTGGAAGTTTAATTTGTTTTTAAATTGATATGAGCAAATCAAGTAACTTGAAGTGCATCGGTGCAATGTAGAACAAAAACATGCAAAAGTGCAGCGGATGTTATTTTTTGATTATATAAATCATCAATTTAACCCCAGTATAATATCCTGACGTGCAGTGAATAGGGTTACCATAATTTTGCGTTGCCTTTTTCTAACTTTCCAGGAATATGTATATGCCTAATTATAATTAGGCTTTGCACTTTGCTTTCAAACACCTACTCATGTCAAGAGTAAGTGGATAGAAAAAGTGCTATAATGTCTGTTGGTGGACCTTGGCTTGTTGCAGTGATATTACTGCATCATGTTGGTGTCCACCACACATTTTGACTGGAGAAATAAGCTTTCTTTGCCCCTTGTTTCTGTAGTGGACATTATTATTTTTGAATGGACTGAAATGAAAAAAATAATGCTTATTAACCAGGAAAACTTAAAAACAGTAAAATTACATGTGTGCGTATAGACAAGGTGCAAAATTAGTAAGCATATTTATAATAGTGATTCAACATGAACACAGACTAATATACTCCCAGTCATCTTTACTACGCCATCAATACTCCTCTTCACGTTTTAAGGTAAATAATTTACAGAAGGAAGTATTTTCCTAGGTCTGTAGATCTTAAATGGAGAACTATGTGAAATATGAAGGCAGCACTTGGAAATAAATGTTATTGAGTTTAAGAGGGCTTGAGATATCAATTAACTGCAAATACTTAAATTGATGTCTACAAGTTTTTTGATGGCAACATAGAAAATTTTTCTATAAAAAAATTCCATTCCTAGCTAACAGTTTTTTGCCAACTTTTCCCAAGCTTCTTAAAACTTTATGCTGCATTGTAACATCCGTATCACCATTGAATTATTAAAATGTTGAGATTCTAACATTTTCGCTATGAATATGTAATTAGAAATATATTCCTGTACCATTTATCCACCCTTCAGTTATCCGGAGCACATTGGTGCCATCACACATATGTGCCGCTTAATGTGCGTACAAAGTTACTGTCCCCCTCCCTCACCAAGCAAACACCACACCTGCCATAGCTTGCACATGATAAAACAGTATACCAGGCATACTGCACTAGAACAGCTCGCTCGCAAGTAGTACATATTGTTAGTGCTTTTAGACAATTTCGGACATTCAGTTCTGTTACGCAATGTCTGCAAAAAGGACACGGGTGTTCCGATTCCAGCAGATAGTGTAAGAAATTTGGTTTGTTTATTCATGACAAAGTTGAAATTTAAAAAAAATTGGATGCTGCTGCATCAGTTAAATAGTGTGTTTGTGTTATGGCATCGACAGTTCAACTGTATGTGACATAAAAAAAATGAAAACTATGAAAGTTTTACATAGATAGGTAGCCTGTCGAATAAAGCTATGGAAAGTCGTAAAACCATTCAGTTAAGTAAAAGTGCAGAACTTGCGACCATCTTAATAGAGTAGTTTCTGCAATGCCGCAGCGTGTCAGCATTTTCAGCACACTGTTAATGGAACAGAGTAAATTTTTTTACAATGAACTGAAGCTGCCATTCACACATGTACGCCAAAGCAGCGGAAAAGTTTGTTGGTGACTGTAAAATTTGTTTGATGAAAATATTACTCCAGATCAAGTATACAATGCGGACGAAACACTTTTGCACTAGTGTTGTATGCCACAGTTTAGTCCGTATACAGTTGAAGGAACAGCACATCAGAATGACAGATAGTAAAGATCGTCTCACTGTGCTGGGGTGTTCCAATGCGGCAGGAACACACAAGGTGAGAGGTGGTTAGTTATTGTCAAATGCCTTCATCGAAGGGCACTAAGGATGTTACTCAAGCATGTTGTTAAATATAAACAAGTAAAAACGTGTGACGGATATGATTACAAGAACGTCCACCAGTAGTAGTTTGAGCATTGCTGAAGTAAGTGATGCAGCACCTGTCACAAGTGGCGGTACACATCATGACATGTAAACACATCCATTTGCTTACATTAGAAACCGAGCTGTACAAATCCTTTTATGTAACTTTAATTACTGTGTAAATAATTTTTGTTTATAAATCGTTACAAGCAGGGAACAAGTAATGCTGCCAACTTCACATTGACATACAGTTGATACTATGTTTGCACCTGCACGTAATTTAAGTCACTTAAATTGCAATGTTTTTGCTTGTCACTGTACTGAGGATATGTAAACAAGTAAGCTGCTGGCGTGACATGCAGCACAACTAGTTACTGCTGGTTCTTATGTCAGTGGCCTACTTTTCATGGGCAGCTGTGGCGTGGCATGTGAGTGACTGGTGCTGCACCATAAAACTGTTGTTAACCGATTTATTATTTATATGATTATTTTAATGTATTTTCGCAGTGGTTTTGCACCATGTTTGCTATTAATATGCAGATTAAAATTCTTTCCTTCAGTTATTCTGAATGTTCAGATATCCGGAAAGCATTGTCCACTGAACACATGGTGGGGGAGTGCATTTCTTATGGTTACCTTTTCCTAATATTAGTTCTCTTTCCCTCGCCCATCCCCTATCTCCCCCTTTCCTGCTTCTTTTGCCCCGTGATCCCCTGTCTAGCATTTTGTCTCCCCCTCCCTCCTCCCTAATTTCTTCTGCTTCCTGTGCGCTTTTCTTCCATGGCCCCTTTCTCCCCAGTCCTCCCCCTTTATCTGTCTCCCTGCTTCATTCCTCTTCTCTTTACCCCTCCCTCCCCGTCACATTTCCTCAACCCCCATTTTACTATTGTTCTCTTCCCCCTGTTTTTTCTTACACCCTCTGTCTCTCCTTCCTTTTCCACTTCCACTCTTCCACCCTCTGTTCTTTTATTTTTCTCCCTTTGTCCCTCTTTCATCCCAATACATTTGTCCTTTGTCCTTTCCCCTCTTCCTCTCTGCTCTTTGGTCCCTCATTTTCCTCCTGTCTTTTTCTGCCCCTATTCATGCACTGCTTTCCCTGTATTTCTCCCCCCCCCCCCCTTTTTTTTCTATTTTCCTCTATACTTATTGTCCCATATAGTGAATTAAAAATTGTTATAGGCCATTCACGTCTCCGCAACACTTTCCTGAAGCGCCAAGTTCTACTTCCAGGGTATTCCTCTGCCTCATGTAAATAAAGCTTAAAGTATAGCAAAATTACACCAAAGGGACAGTGCACCTCATTTGTGCATACTGTGTAATACAATTTTACATAAGAACTATTTCTTACTATGCAATACCAACACACCCCTAATTTTTTCCAGTTTTTTATTCATTTCAACTATAAATTAGTTATTTTAATTGATAGATAATATATAAGTGAAAGTTTAATTTAACCAAACATAGGGTACTTTTACATACACAGAAGTATAAAGTGCTTGTGATACACAACATATAGGAAACAACCATACACATATATAGGGTTTTATTTTTAAAAATGTGAAGAAATTGCAAATAGACTATATAGTAAATGTGCAGCTCTCTCTATGACATAAGGCAGTGAATGAGTGAAGAAATTTGGGTGGCTATTAACAGCAAGGTGTAGAGTGTCGATGAGGGTGAAGTGAGGGGAGTATGGAGCAGCGCTGGAATGAAAAGGTGGGGAAACTGTATACCCCCGAGAAAATCCGCCGACCAGCAGCAGCATCCAGCACAATTTCCACTTGCGAAAATCCGGAGTGAACCGGCCGAGGATTGAACCCTGTTCACCTTGGTGGGAGGCGAACAGTCTAACCAATCAGCCACCGTGACCCACTTATGTTAGTAATTCCACTGAATAAATGTAAATGACATTTTTCCTAAATTGAGAAAAATTTTAAGGTCCTGTGTGCCCCAGTTGTAGGTGTATCAATATTGCATGACAAAACTTTATTATGGAAAGATGGCATCACTTTCTCTTGGCTGTTCCACTCAACTTTCCAAACTGCCAGTGGACTGCCACGAACATTATGCTATTCCTCCTCTGTAAGTAAAGGTCTGTTATGATGGCAGTGCAAGTAAATGCACTAGGGAATCCAGCTGCCTCGACATGGTGCACAGACTAGGTGAGTCTGGAAACAGGTTATTGATGCAAGTTTGCTTCAGTATCCAAAATAATACAGGCCTGCGATAGAAAAACTTTTTTGACGATGTTACCTCTTACGTGTATTTTGGTGTGCTGAAATCAGAAATGGTACTCAAATTATATCACGCAATGTTTTCCCACAAAATGAGGCTATATAAATGAATAATGTAAGTTGCACATTTTGTCATCACTAAGAAACTTCTTTACTGTATGTCTTCTTATTTTGGCGGGGGGGGGGGGGAATCTCTCAAATACATTATATTACCAGGACCATTGTGATGTAAATATAATGAGCTACTCTTCACCATGACAATCTGAGCACTGCGCACAAGCCGAACCTGCTCCTTCATATCCAAGAGGAAAAGGGACTATAAGGCTATTGAATAAAATTAATCTATAAATATAATCATTTTGAAAATAAAATATTGATTTACGAATATGCTTTGTTCAGTTATATACCCCTTAATTTAGTAACTAGTAAATAATCTTCGGGTACAAAGACAGATTGCAAAAATTTGGTACGTGATAGAGAAAAACAGAAGTCCGTATCAGATTCAGCATCCCATGTTAGGACAGCATAAATTAAAAAAAGTTTTTCATTACCCAAATTTTGCAGGCTTGTGTAAATTTCATTTGGTGGATTTAAAGTTTGTGTCTAAGATAACAGTTGTAAACTTAACACAGACGTACAAGTACTTTGCATTTCAGGCAGTTAAAATGGCAGATATTTTCTATGATTTGCAATAACCTCTTAAACTCGTACTGTCATTATTCTGTGGTTTTGATCATGTTTGTCTGGAGGAGTACATACGCACATCCTTTGTAAATTGGCTTTGCACTTTGTTTTCAACCGCCTACTTATACAGAGTATGTGGATAGGAAAAGTGCTAGAGTGTATGTTGGTGGACCTTGGCTTGGTGCAGTGATTACTGTGACATGTTGGTGTCCACCACACATTTTGAGCAGAGAATAAGCCTCCTTTTAGTTGTATGGTTTTGTCACAATTATTGCATGGCTCATTTGATAATTAAAGTTGTTTCTAAGGCTTTAATTGTTATGGGTTTTTTTTTTTTTTTTTTTTGTGAAGTTTTAATGTCCACTCTTTGGTTTTTCATTTACGTTATTCTAGTCAGGTTTTCCTCCCACTTTTTGCAAAATAACTTTTAATTCATTGAACTGCACAATTTTTAGGCTACAAAATGCTCTTATTTTGATAACCGAAGTCTCCTTTGACCATTTGCATGAATAACAAGAAATTAATTTGTGGGGTCTTAGTCTCGGTTCAGTGCTTCTCTATTCATTATTAGATGACAAAAGGTGTCAAATAGGTCCGTACATTTTATCAGTTTATTTAAATAAATTACTGTAAATTTTACATTTTCCCCCCCAGAAGTTACTGAAAATGAATATTACTCTTGTAATACAATTCGCTCTATGTTCAAACAATGTTTGATGACAAGGCGAATTCATGTATATGCTTCTGGGCATATAATTTTATTCGTGAAGATGCTGTCCCTTGAGTTAAATAAATATTATGTTTTAAAATCATGTTATTTTTATGCCAGATACATTAAAACTCCAAACTTACTGGGAAGAAACGACCTTCAATCACAAAAGAAAACTTCTTTTCAAATAATAATTCCTCGTTAAAATGTTTTTGTTTAATATGTGTGAAGCATTGCGCCTAGCAAAACGACTACATATTTTGCTAAGCACAGCATACTCTTGATTATTCTGTTGCAAATTATTCAGTTTTTGGTTTATTTGTGCATTACTTAAGAGTCGATTTCACACACAAGAATTTCTGCTGATGTGTTTTCGTTTGATATTCCTTTTTATATACAGCATTCTGTGTTTGTTTAAGCCAACAACATAAAGATAACATTAAAAACAGCTTATTCAAATTATATTGTGATAAAATATCCGCTTAAATTAAAACTTCAGTTCTTGAAATTGAAGTTTTATTTATTTTAATGTTTTTTGCCAGTGTTCCTTTGTTGACAGAACCATGCTCAATCCCTGGGTTAAAATTGCTACAATTTACTTATTTGCGACAATTTTTTCCCAGCCATTGCTTGTTGAGTCGTTATCACTAACTAAATCAGTAACCGATAGTTTCCTATAATAATCATGCCCGTCGAAATACCACTATGTCTATAACCTCATACCAATTTCTATGTACGGTTAAAAGCTTCGATACAGTGTCAAGGGATTGTATGATTCATTCCCATTGTTGCCAACGTAGGAGTGCAGTAAATATGTAAGAATAAAAAGAATAAGAGAATTTAATAACACCAAATCTGCTGCGGGATGTCAACCATACTATCAATAGCACCAGTTGTTGATTATCCACATTTTTTTTCATTCGCATAGTGTTCAAGAACAATGTATGCTGCAATATTTGATGATTGTACTGTGACTGGACATTACAAGAAAACAGTCGGCGATCATTGTATGTGGTCAACAATTAGCATTGTTTGTATGAGAATTTTGATGGGACCAAAATAAAGAAATGGGAAATGTGGGAAAATGTAAATAACGGCATGGAATATTCAAAAATCGACTGTACCTAAACATACTTTTGTTAAAATGTGCTTGCTTATTTTCTTTTAGCATGCTATATTATTTGTGTTCCTCACTTTCCTCTTCCAATTCTGCTCCGTGTTTTTATTATATCAGCTATGGTAATTTTTGGGTTTTGCAAATGAGTCCTTTTTCTGAAATGTACATTCTTAAGGGAAGTTTTAACAAATTTCGTAACATTTTAGCAAGTTATTTTGGACAAATACGTTGAAAAACCAGACCAAAAATCTATAAGATATATTATGGGTTTTTTTTCTTTTCCCCCCTCGATATACTGAAAATTTGCACAACACTAGTAATTTTACAGTGTTACCATTGTTTGCATTAAGAGTAGGAAATTATGACTGCTGAAAAAATTACTATACATATGGAAGAGAATTTTAAATGGCCAAAATCATTTCATCAATTTCTATTAATCGTGGACTTAAAAATTTACGGAGCTATGAGTCATCATGCTCCAAAAATTATCGTTCAGTGAAGTATGCGTGAAGCAAAATTAGTGGTTGCAATTTATTGACGTTCTCAAATTTTTGGTGAGTGGGCGTGATGTGATGTATTTAAGGATGGTGTTGAATGGTTCAGAATGGCACAAGTTGTTTTGTTCATTTATTCATATGTACCTTGTGTGCTCTATTGTTGGCTAATTATTATAAATATTTTTTTTGTGTTCCCGTATGAAGTGCTGCACTTGTTCATATGTTTGTTTTTGATATAGGATTGTACGAGCATTCCTCATTGAAGAACAGAAGATTGTAGTGAAGGTGCTGAAAGCACAGCAAGCATCTGTAAAGGCGAAAAAGGCTGACAAATGAAAATGTTAATGTTGTAAAATAAAACTAATATTTTGATTTGTTATTCATACATTTATTTAATGTTAAAGTCTGGAATGATCAGATTTCTATATCTCGTATAACACCGCCAGTGTGTGCTCATGTGTTTGTGCTGCCTTCAGAATGATTCTGTTGTAGGCAAGGCATAGCCTTTCAGGCCAGTTCTGTGCAAAACATGTATATAAATGGAAGACAGTTAAATTATTATTTTTGAGATGGCGTTAACAGCAGATTACACTGGAAAAGGAAATTTAAACATGTTTATTCAAGTATATAATTTGGTGTGTTGGCATCCTGCTATGTCTATAGTTATTTGTAACATGTTTATTTTAACAGTACACCAATAAGTGTGATTATCAATGGTGTGTGGGAAATAATGTAGCAACTGGAGTGGAAAATGCATTTGGGGGGGGGGGTGCAGGTTTTGCTCCCTCTTCTCTCCTTTATGATGTGGGGAATTAAATATGTGCGGGTAACACTAAATAAATAAATTTTAATTTCATGTCTTTCAAACAAATCTTAATGCCTTCTACCAACAAATTTTACAGTGGCCTTCACCGTCAAACCATTTTGGTACTTGCCACACTGAAAGTTTGGTCACTGCAAGCTAACAGTAACTAAAATTAATTTGTCTTGCAGTTTGATCATAATATATTACCTATTAATGAATGAAGTAAATTAATTTAGAATGTGTGGCTTACCCACACATCAAATTTAAAACCTCTGTTTTATAGTAATGACTGAGGCCTGTCTCGGGTGCTGCTAAAAATGTGTTTAAATACTTCTGAGCTTATTGGTTCTGATGCATTAGCCTGTACAACTCTTGTGCACATGAATAGTTTTTATTTTACTGATCTGGGTAGTCACATAATTTTATGGTCAGTTAATGAAAGGATTTTTGTGAAATTGGATACAGTTTTATGTTAATACTTCCTTTTGGTTTCACTTTGTGGTTATTAACGGCGCTGCAGCTATGAAACCGGCAGCTTAAACAATATACAGTAATGGATTTTGATATGTACATTACGTTACCAAATTATTGATTGAAAGAAGAACAATACTAGCCCTTGCACATTGCAAAATATAACTTCCGTTGTGTAATTACTATAGTGGTTATTGCTAGTACTAGTAATGTAGTACAAGACTACTGTAAAGAAAAACACATTTCCTAGTGTATAGAATTGTCTTTATTAATAGTGCATTAGTTGTAGATCAAGGTTGCACAATACAAAAGTTTGTTGGTATTTTATAGATATTTAAAACAAATTTAATTATCACGTAAAATAAAAATTTTCAGTATTTGTACGGAAAGTGTCAGTAATGAGGTGTTTTACCATTTTTAAAATTACCGCCCGAGAGGTAATTAGCTGTGGTGTAATGCAATTATTTCATTTCAGTTAACAATTATCAAGTTATTTGGGGGACATTTTCCATGTACAACCCCATCACTACCACCACCGGTCACGCTTGTTGGGTCTGGTTTCATAGATCTTTCTATGAAATTTTTTACTTATTCCCGTATATTATAATGTCTGGTAAAGGTAATTTATTTTGTGTGTATGCAAACTTGCCCCATATCTTTAATTTTGTTACATTAGGTAACTGCACCAAGTGACAAGCGTGCATTGACTCACCTGGCTTGCAGATACTGATGCTTGCCACTTGTACAACTAATCTAATACAGTTACGCTTAGAGTATCTTTTTCCACCGCTACAGGCGTGAGCAACATGCTGCGTATCCTACAGGCAGCAGGAACCATGAGCGATTCCTTCTCGCCTGGAGAATGTGCAACCCGGCAGGCATGCCGCTGCACCACCCCCCCCCCCCCCCCCCTTTACCAGAGCTCGGAGCTTACAAGCTACCCAGACCTTAGGCAAGGCCGAGCGCCTCAGACGAGGCATGAGGCAGAATAGCTGACGAGTATTCCTACGCCAACTAGCTGGATGACGTTGCACCGCACCCTGTGCTGGCAACATACAAGCTCTTCCACTATAAGTCTGGATGCTGCGGAGCTTGGGAGTCATTCTTTTTCTATCTCTTGCATTTTTCCACAGTGCTGAGGCCACCTGAAATATTCTAATCATTAAGTACGCCTCCTGTGGCTACTTCACCGTTGACAACCCGACAACCAGCGAACACGTTAAGTTCACTATGTCTCTTCAAGAAATCTTCTTTAGACAGTTCAGTAGTATTATATATTTTCTCGGTAAGCTCTTACTTCCCCATTCTCCAATAGAACCAGGTCGTCTACACCTGGCTAACATATTAACTTTCAGTACTCAATTGCCTGGTAGGAGGTAGCTTGCATCGCATGTTTATTGCGACTTCAATAAAGATAATGTTGTTTCCTACTTATAAGCTTTTCTTTATTAGAGTATCTGTTTACTCGCTAGGTACAGGTTACGTACACCTTTGACGAGGATCGGGGTATTAACTTTAGCCATAGGCGCCCTTCAGGGGTCATTTTCACACCCGTTAGGCAGCCATCTCTTGCTTCCCAAACTACCTTAGCATTGCTTCCAGTGCTGGTGGGAGGGACAGGGTAGCCACAACTAGCAACCCCACCCAGAGGGGCGACAGTCTCAAGTTATTGCCTTATCCCACAGCACTGCTTCCAGTGCCGGGTTATGCCATGGCTTGAAATCTGCCGTCCATTCCTGCATGGACACATTCAGTGGTGGCATTGGTGACCAAAACAGCTCCACATCTCTGATTAGCCCACATAGCATGGGGGATCAGTGGAGTCTTTGTAGAGCCTGGTCAGCAAGCCAAAACCTCTTAACTTGTGTTCAGTCAAGGTGTACCTAGTAACATGTGAATGGAGACTTAATGCCTTTCAGCCAAAGGCGCAGGCGTAGGGAAATGACATGCAGTGCTTCTTGCAGTCAGACAGTTGAGTGCACTTCCTCAGCCTACACCGGAAGGGCAAGCGGACCAGGACCATTACACCAACTCAGGCACGATTCAGTATTGACTGCTCCAGTTGTGGTATTATTTGTTTCTCTGTGCATATGCATTCACCCGTCCTTTGGTAAGAGGATTGTTAACTGGTAAAGAAGTGAGGTTAGGATACCATCTGCTTCTAGACAAATGAATCTCTCCCTAGTTAACCGCAGCCACTGTGCGAGTCAGGCTCGTTATGACAAAGTACGGCACCCAAGAAGTAGGAGAAAGCGAGTACTAGCCAACACTCCTTGCCTCTTGCTGCCTACCTAACTCTAAATCGCCTCGCTTTTGGTCTAGCAGACAGAATCCTCGACTGTCGTGACTATTAACCTAGCCAGTCACGTGTGGAGGTTTTCTGGCGCTCAACATGGGGCATCAGGTGAAATGCTGTACGCTGTAAACGGCATGAACTAGACCAACCATATCCTGAGAGCTAAGGGTCGAAACGATCATTCAAGCAGACTTTGGGGAGTTCTCAAAATACCCCGTGGCGCCCTTAACCACTACCATGTTTGACTGAAGTCAACGCCACCACTGGCGAGAACTCTGACAACGAACTAGGCATATCCAAAATACAGTGTAGCCATGCTGACTGCCCAGCTATTGCACACTAGGTAGAATGCAACTTTTGCAGTATACTCTTTCATTATACCTTAGTAGGCTGGCCTGAAAGGACCCGACCAACAGACTACTAAGAGTACCACTACCGGTTGCTGGCAACAGCCAACAAGTTTCTGTAACGAAATAACATTCCCCAGGCGAGGTGTAAATCGCAAGTTGCACAACGTGCAGTGGACCTTACGCCACCTATGCATAGGCCCGACGAATGAGTATGTCTGGGGTGGCCTACCCATGCGAGAGGGGCAGAAGGAAACCCATCGTTCATTCCTGCAGATCTAGGCCTTCTGGAATAAATATATCCAACCTGGGATAGCATCTGGCCGTACAGCTACTGGTAGAGATGAAATACAGATAACCGACTTTGCGGGTCACCCACGTGAAGACCCAGTCACATTTATGCAGGAATGCGAAACCGTTCAAAGAAATGTTGCCATCAAAACAATGGGTAGACTGGGCCCAACTGCATCTAAAGGGCCTCACCCTCACATGTGGAAAAAATACGGAGAATTTTTAATGAACTGGATACAGTTCAATAACCAGATAGCGACTGAATTCACAGTCTAGGAAGTGTTGGCTAGGCTAGAGCGTAGGGTTTTAGGTTATATTCAAATTCGTAAGGGTCCTAATAAGGTTAGATTTTTAGGTATTTTACAGCCTTTTTCTGATGCAATTAAATTATTTTCTAAGGAGAACGTATTGCCTAATATTTCTAATTTTATTCCTTATTATTTTTCTCCTGTATTTAATTTATTTCTTTCATTAGTTATTTGAACAGTTTTATAGCCAGATCCAGATACTCGATGAAGAAGCTGAAATCTTCGTACGAAGCAAATAACCAATATTTCTAGCGCCGACGAGGCTCCCGCTGTTTATTCCATCTGTTGAATGTTTCTACCAAATCTTTGGAACGTACTCTTCACAGCAAGACCCACGACCTGGGATGAATTAGTTAAATCGAGCCCGAGAAGCTGAGCAAAACTTCGCAGCACAGGCAAGTCTCGGAAAACCAGTATCCTCCTAAGACCTAGAGGTACGAGCACACATTGTGCCTCCTAAAGGCATACCAACCACAACTCCTTGCATGGCGTGTGTACCCAAATGTTGGTTCTGTCCAGAAAACCAGGAGCGGCCGTTCCGACCAGAGTCGAGAAAACTTCAAATAACCCACCTCGACCAATTGAAATCCGACCTGCGGAACCAAACTGGGAAACGCCAATGCCTGGGTACGAAGTGGGCAACTAACCCAGGTGTACAAGGGCCCATCCTCCAGGGTTTAAGTGAGTAATTGCCGATTCCTGTAGCCTCCCACACAGAGGTGAAGGTAAATAATAGGGTACTCGTCGTAGTGGACTCGGCTGCCAATGGGAGTTTTATCAGAAAGAATTTAACATCAGACCACAAGCTAAATTAGTAAGAGTAGCACAGCTTGAATACGCCCTGGATGGAACAGGCCGTATTACTCTGAATGTGAACGTTCAAAGTATTCTAACACAGAATTCATTGTCTCACCAACCATGTCCGAATCTATGATACTAGGGTGCCCATGGCCCATTCACAATGCATTGTAGATCATGGACAATGAAGATCCTATCGGGGAGGAGCCTAATGAATTAGAGTAAACTGGGATTAAAAACCCAGACGACATTCAGCCGATGAGCATTAACCACGAACACGACGAACCAGAATTTTCCCAATTAATGGCCATACAAATGATCACGCTAGGGCATTCAGACTAGGTCTGGTACGACAGACATGTTCCATACAACATGAAATGTAGCTTACTCCTGCTGTACTAGTCTACAACCTCCAATACAGTGTGTCAGCCTGTCGCAGTGACCTCATGGAGCGACTCAAAGATATGGAGGACCAGGGAATCATAGTCATCGAATTCACCATATAACTCGCACAAGGTCCTTGTGCCAAAAAAAGGCGGAAAATTGCAAATTTGTGTAATCGCTCCTCCAGTTATAGACTTATCTCGTACACTGTGAGACATAGTCAAGGCCAAATATTCGACACACTCGACATGAAGTCTGGCTATTGGCAGAATGCGGTCCACCTGGTCAGTCGCAAATACATGGACTGTTCATCACAAGAGGGCGAAACCCCCAATTCCTAGTCATGTCCTTTAACCTTGAAAACCACCCCAGCGGCATTTCAATGATTAATGTCGGCTGAAATATTAACTCGTTACATATGCGAGGTGTGAATCACTTATCTCGACGACATAATATATTCCAACAGGTGGGAGGAACACCTGGGCCATATGCAACGAATATTGGAAAGGCTCGAATTACATGGAATGACATGCAAGATGTCGAAAAGCTTCTTCGGTAAGTCTTCAATTAAAAAAACTGGGACACACGTCACCTGAGCGAAACTTCCCCCAACACAGTTGTATATGAGCATTCAAATAAGTGACAACTGTCATGGCACCTGGGACTTTGTAATAGGCTATGATAATGTGTTCCAAATATTGCCTCACATATGGCACCACTACATCCACTCCTCGAAGACTCGTGTTGGCGATGGGGTCTAGAATGAAGACAGGCGTTTTCCAACTGGAATAAAAGTTTTTAGAATATCCACCAGCGCCATCGACCACAAGGGGACTAACCCCTAATACTGCAAACAGACGTGTGTCAAAACGTCCTGGATGCAGTACTGTACCAGCACGAAATGTGATAGTGTATGCATCCACAAAAAGAGCAGTGCTACCACATTGAGCAAGTGTGTCTGGCCATTATCTGGGCTGTGAAGAAATACTTGAAGGTCAACACTTAATTCTACAGACCGATTCCAATGGCTACATGAGTACCGTAATATGAAGGACAAGCTTGGCCTGGGGGACATGTTTCATACTGAGTTTGACTTCGAGATACAGCATTGCCCAGCCCAGGAAAGGAGAACGACATGCCAGATACTCTGTCGTGGTTCCCAACAACCGAGGAGAGGATGTCTCTTCTCCCCCCCCACCCCCCTCGGGAGGAACAAATCCTTCAACTGCAATTAACCTTACGTTAGCAGGAGGACCCCGACATATGATGTGTACTTCGGGAACAGCCCCAGCGATTGGGACTACGGGATAACGTCATGTCGATAAGTAGAGGACAGCCCAGTATGCCTCGGAAAATCTGAGTTCCAACACACCTACGTACCGATATATGCCAGCACCACCGCGGCCATCCCCTAGCTGGTCTTCCTTTTACTAGGAAAACCCTGCTGAAAATTAAAGACTGATATAATAGGGACGAGATAAACCGCAATGTCCGGCAGTACGTTAGCAACTGCGTCATGTGCTGCAGCGGCAAAGCCTACCTGGTTACCCCTTCCACTGCAAAACCACGGAGACCCGAGACGACCTGGACCTACATCGCCACCAATCTGATGGGCCGGTATCCACGGAGCACTAAAGGAAACCACTACCTGCTCGTGGTAACGAATCAATTTTCATAATGGGTAGAGGCATTTCCTCTACCCAGCCGAGCAACGACCCCAATCGTGCGGAAAGGACACTTCGATTTTCTTGTGCTGGGGATACCCAAAAGCCTTACTGAAAGACAATGGCACACAATTTAAGTACCATCAATGGCAAACCGCCTGTCAGGAGTGGGGGGTAGAAACCTGGACTACTCCCTAACAACCCCAAGCCAAACTCACTGAACGGAAGAACCGGGAGATCAAGAAGTGCCTCTGTATCAGTGTAGGTAACGATCACAAAAATTGGGATAGACACATCCCCACCATACTGTACGCTCTTCGATGCCCCACAAATGAAGCCATCGATACCAGTTCGACCGTCCTACTCCGGGGACAAACATTACGTCGACCAGGCGACTGACAATGGGACAGCGGGCCAACACATCCCTCAACCAGAGGACATCCAGCTAGCAGCCTTGGTCCATACCACCAGCGAGCCGAAACTAAATACATTCTCAAGAAATGCCCAGAAGCTAAAACTGGGATACGAGGATTTAGCGAGGGGAAGTCTTCCTGTGAAGTTGGCAGCCAATTCAGCACTGGTCTTGCTGACAAGTGGGAGGGGTCGTACCATATATTTGGCAAGCAAGATGTCTACTGGGCTAAAGATATACGAGGACGAATACAAGAGGCTACTCGAGGTCAGATATGACCCTACCCAGGGAACTTGCCTACACTTGAGGACAAAGACACCGAAAGAGATTCTCCTGAACAGGCCGAAGATGAAGACGGACCGCACCCCCCCTTCCAAGCCAAGAGGGTCTCTTCCAATACCGAACTGTGACTGGTGCGAAGGTCTGAGCCGACGCCGCTCATCGTTAACAGGAATCCCAATTACATCGCCTCATGGATGCCTGATGAAGAATGACGCCAAGGTACATTTTCCATCTTATCAATGCCCTCGATGCCACACAGTTATGCTGAGAAAATCACAACCAAACACGTTACAGCACCATCTAGTTGCACCAAAGGGTCATGGTGGAGCCACACGACCAAGAAACCCGTCAGACACCCTGCCTATGAAGCTGAATTAGTGAACGATCATAGGCTCGTTCGGCAGTAGGGGTGGTAATTGTACCAGCGCCTATGTCACCACCTAGTACAACACCATCGCAGGAATAATTTGCCACGCAGGAAGACCTCATAGGGACGTCGATCAGCCATGCTGGAAGTGCTTTGCCTCGATATCCTGCCACACAGGAACTGCCACCAGTTTGGACGTCGAACTCGGACAATAATGCTCCGTCCGAGCTTCCTGTTACACAGGAAGCTCTGCTACATCGAGCTGCAACATTAGTAGTGTTCCGCCCTGCCTTCCTGCTACACGAGATTCCGCTTTCTTTGAGAACGTCAATGCCACCCACTACTCCTCAACAGGCACATCACCTGCAGTGGAGGTCGATGTGAATCTCCCTTCTACTGCCTTGTCTCAGGACCTGGCAGCCCGCAACCTGGTACCACGACGAACTGTGCTGCCCGCAGTTGTGGTGTAGATCTTTATCCCCCGCACTGCCCCGTCAGTGAAACATCCTGCCCTACGATCCCTTGAGTCGGGGTGGAAGCTATGACACTACCCCGCACTGCCTGAACATCCCTTAAACGAGTGCCCTCCGACTTTGTTCCGGCAGAGGCAGATGCTATGGCGCGTGATACCCCCAAGGCCGCCCACACACATGACCAGTACCGGAAATCGCCATGGAGACCCACAACCAGGTATAGGTATATGTTGCCATACCCTCTGTATGCTGCCCTTCGTCCAAAGGGGAGGCCCATTGAAAGTGAAAACTAAGATTGCCAGTAAGTGCGCGATGTTTGAAAACAATGTATTAGATGCTACTGTGTCCACATGGCAAAAGGATTTGTTATAGACTGGTCAAATGCACCATAGTTAATTTAATCACAAGCCACAGTGGAGTAAGCAGAACATTCACTTAGGCTTAACTTAAATTCAATATTATCCAGTATAGTTAAAATATTAAGAACCAACTAGGTAAATTAACCGTTATTTAGTCCCTCAACTACATGCTAATTAATTTTTTCAATCGTAAAAAGCTGTAAGTAACTTTTGATAGACATTTTACACCTCACAGTTCAAGTGTTTAAGTAGCATTCTCTCTCCTGCAGGAGAGAGAATCAAGGTCGCCGGCCGGCTGAACCACTCCACATTTCGTTTCACCAGCTGGCTGCCCAGAAGCGCCCAACACATTCCGCTACAGTGGTCAAGCACCCAAACATTTCCCGCCTACTTCTCTACGAAAAGTTTTTTCTTGCGCTACCTGCCTCAACACGCTCACCATCTACCCAGACCTTTCAGAGAGGGCGCCTAACGCCTTTCTCCACCACCTATTCCACAGTGAATCTTCATTGCAACGCAGGGGGGTGGGGGCTGTTTGATGTGTGCCATGTATACAACCAATCTATTAGGATGACGACTCATTTCCTAGAGTACCTCTTCTGCCACTACAGATGTGTGCAACATGCTGCCTACCCTACAGGCAGCAGGAACTATCAGAGATTCCTTCTCACCTGGAGGATACACAACCCGGCAGGCACGCCGCACCCCTTACCAAGCGCTTGGAGTTTACAAGCTGCCGCGACCTCGGGCAAGGCCATCTGTTGCTTCCCAAACTATCACGCTATTGCTTCCAGTGCTGGTGGAGAGGAACAGGGGAACCACGACCACTAGCAACACTTCGCCCAGAGAGAGACGATGATCTCAAGTTATTGCCTTATCCCACAGCAATGCTTCGAGTGCCGGGATATACCATGGCTTGAGATCTGCCGTCCATTCCTGCGTTTGCAATGAGTGTGTTTATTTTGATTCCTAATCTGTAAATACACCTCTATTAAAATTAATCAGACAGTGGAGTCTCTATATAAAATACAAGTAAAGGTATTTTGTGATAGGGACTTCGCCAATGACAAGGTTGACCGAAAGTCATGCAGTGGGTATGTCATTGTATTAGCAGGAGGGGCAGTATCATGGCATTCCAAGAAACAAGGTGTTGTTTCACAATCCACTGTTGAAGCAGAGTTTGTGTCCATGGCAGAGGTCACGAAGGAAATAACATGGACGAAAGGTCTGTTGGGCGCGCTAGGTCACACACGATTCATTGACATGCCATGTACTGTACGATGTGATAACCAAAAGGCTATCAGTCAAACACTAAATCATGTAACGTATGAAAGGGTTAAACATGTTGATGTGAAGTTGCAATATGTGAAAGAATGGGTAATATAAAATCTGATAAAATTTCATTATGTTTCTACTAGGTAAGATTAACCTAGCAGGTAGGTTGTTACAACACGAAATATGTCTCGTAAGATAGGGTTAAGTTATTTGTAATGATTATACAACCAAATTTAACAAGGGGAGGTGTTATGAGTTGATGACAGTTGTTTATCCTTTGTAGGCCTAAGTTGGCAACATGTTTCTTCTTGTAAAAATGTTGTCGCGTCGCAATGGCGAATTGTGCGGTGTCTCGGGTTTGTAAAATAAACCAGTAAAGTAAACCATGGTGTCATAATTTATTCTTCCATAGCTGGAACGATCCTGGTAATAACAACAGATAAGTTTATTACTCCAAAATTACTCAACCATCTCTCGCCAAATTTAACACATAAGTGGCCTACACGGATGGCTCAAATTCACGAGGCAGTTATTTTCAAAATGGACAATATTAATAATTTAGGTTTATTTGTTATAAATACATCACAATTTAACAAATTTCGACCAATTCTTGCATGCTAGCAGTTTCGATTATAAACATCAAACATATAAAAACGCAACATTCGTCGGCCATTTTGTCACAACATGCCATCTCCTGTATAGCCCTAACTCCATGTTGTGAAGTTGGTGAAGCTGCTGGAGATAGATGGTTTTACAATGGACTGTAGCTGCCATCATGACAGTATCCAAAACCATTGTGTTTACAATTGAGTGACGTTTAGAGAAAGGTCACATTTGAAGCATTTTGTTTTGAACAAAGAAGCTTGAATATATATATATATATATATATATATATATATATATATATATATATATATATATATATATATATATATATATATATATATATATATATATATATATATATAAAACAATTCAATTGTGAAGTTTTACTAGTTTATTATTGGCTTGTGTTAGTTGTGCCATCAAATTATTTCCTCATAAAACTACAGATCGTGTGTGTGAATGTGTGTGCTGTGGACCAGTATTGGGTTATCTGCGAAAATAAGCGTGGGTTTAAATATAGTGCTTATATATCAGGATTAGTGGAAAACTATTTCTTGAATAAATGATTAAATAAAGTATAACAAGCGTTGTACCGTTGTCGTGTAATGTATTGCAGGTTGTGTATCAGTGATGACGGCTAAAAATTGGGACCAGCAGCCTAGCTGAATTTCTGGAAGGTAAAGTTCACATGTTCCTGGACCACGAATAAATAATTATTTGCTGGCATTTATATTTAAATTCCTAACACTGACAATTACTCGAGAGGTTTGTTTCCAATATGACTTTATCTCCTTTATACATATTTAATGTCAATATAGTAAATGGTTTCTGTTAAATAAATTCAAATACCGTTTTATGTTATTCCCTCTCTTTACATTACATTAGTTCTCTGTTATGACACATTTTTATACTTATTTATCCCTTATAGTAGGGCACAATTTTGTTTCTTGCATCTACAATGTTGGACAGAGTTAAGTTACCCTTGGTAATTTTTACTGAATTGTCTGCACTTAACAATCAATTTTAGAAATTTTCGAGAAGAAAAAAAAGGAGGGAGGCACAGGAGACATTTATGGATAATTTTATTTCGTATATCTACAAAAATTGTGTTACATATTTCTGCTATTTAGTACCAAGGGCTTAAGCCCAGGCTACAAACACCGTAAGAATTAACAATAAAAAATTGAATCCACACTTGTATATGGCACCAGCTACAACACAACTTAATGTTGTAAGAAGGCAGCCTGCTCGCAGTAGCGGCGCTAAAAGGATTGAATATTTTCAATTCTTATACTCCGAGTTCTACGCCGAGCAATCATGAGACAACATTTCCAACCACGAGTGTCAGTGCAATGCAAGTTTATAACAAGAACATAGTTATTAAATGAATTTTGCAGTAAATTTCAGATTTCCATTTATTTAAATAGTCAACGAAATTATTAACATGTATACCACACTTTAAATATCCCGAAACACGATTCCCGTGAAATTTTTTTCATCACTAGTAGATTAACGAAAATTAATATCAGATTAGCCAACACACTGTTTGAAATATCCGTGATACATGTACAGTCTGTAATATTTTTTGTGCTCGTTTCTCATTAGTCGAGTAACAATTTTCTTACTGCGGTTGTAGCCAGTTCATTTTCATAGTTCCATGGTAACGCTACTGTTATTTTGTTACGGGAACGCTATAGTGATTGTAGCGTAGGCTTTAGTGAGTCAATTTTAATTCATTCCAACATGTTAAAAATTTCAAATTGGGAGAGAAAACTATGACAGGATATTATTTCTATAAATACACTTTTAGGTATAATACAGGAACCACCCTATGGTAAGGTTTAAAATGTATGAAAACTTATTCGCCAGCACTTTAGGTTACTTAAGGTTGTTTAATAAGATTAGGATACATTGTTGAAATAAATTGGGCGAAAGACGCATGCACTGAAATGATATCGATAACAAGCGCACATGTTCTAACCACTGCCAAAGTTGTTCACAAACACATTTGTGACAAAATTTCTTTGTTGTTACCAACCAACTTGGCAATGATTATTTTTAGTGTGAAATTCTCCTCTGAATATATTAAAAACTATTCAGTTTCAATATCTCAGAACCATGCTGCAGAAACTTGACAAACATACACTCCTCTAAGATAAGCATTATCGCTGGAGATATGAAGTTCCTCTCCTCCCTTCCTCCAGGGTGCGAAAAAAAGGGGGGGGGGGCTATGGTGAGCATAGTGGTAAGACGCTTCCATTTCACCAATGTGATCCATGTTGGTTTCTCTGTGAGGTTACTCACAGATTTTCACATAGAGGAATTGAGATGATTGATGCTGATGGCTGGCATGTTTTCTCAAGGTTTTTGAATTATCCCCCATCCTTGCATTTTAGTGCTGCTCCATATCTGCCATATTTAACCCTTATTGGCTCTCAATACTGTGGTTGTTACAAACCACCAAAACTCTCTCAACTCCTCCCGTCTTAAGATGATGGAGGCCATGGTGGTGTAGCGGCTAGAGTATTCGCCGTTTCATGAAGTACCCTTTTTTTATTTTGCATTTCATACACATCTCATACACTTTGGAAGGGACTTTTCAATTATAATTATTTTATTTTTTTTATGCAATATGGATATTTGCACACAATTACATTAACATAAAAATATATAACAGATAAATAATATAATTTACACACTTATTAATTCTAGCAGATCCACAAACATGTTAAGACTACATTTGGTTGCAGTGCAAGTTGTTGCAATTCATGTACAGACATATATTACAGTATAAATATGTATAGTCTACCTTAGAATGAAACACAAGGTATTACATGAAGTCTTCTTATATCAGTCTTGTTCTGCGTTATAGAAATGTATCTTTTTGTAAGTATTCCTCTACGAAATAGAAGGCCTTATCTAAAAAGTATAATTTAACTGCTCTTTTTAAATTTCTGTAAACTATTAATTTACTTCAAACGACTGGGAAGGCTATTTATTAGTTTTGCCCCAGCATAGTATGGATTTGATGTAAATTTTGTGGTTCTGTAAGAGAATAGGTGAAGATGATTAGCTTGTTTGGTGTAGTAATGGTGTATATCACTATTTTAAGGGTTTCCATAAAAAAAAAAAAAGAATACTACATTACATATTCATGTATGGAAGTGTGAGAATTTTGTTATTTATAAATAGCAGCCTACAATGGCTTCTTTTTCCTTATTACTTAGTAATCTCACTATTTTCTTCTGTAATCTAAAAGCCTTGTTCCATTTTTTTGTATTATCCCAAAATATGATTCCATAATTTATTATAAACTGAATATTTGAGAAATAGTATTCAACTATTGTATTATTATTACAAATCTTTTTAAAGTTATGTACCGCAAAACACACTGAACTCAATTTTTACAGACATTATCAACATGCTCATTCCATGTAAAAATTACTGTCTACAATGGGTCCTAGAAATTGAGTACTATTTACTCTCTGTAACCCATCTTCTTCTATTGTTGTGCATCTTTCATCCGGTTTTGTATGTTTATTTCTTTGCATGAAATTCATTAGCACATATTTGCTTACATTTAATAGGTATTAATTTATTGTACTCGAACCAACTGGACATCTCAGTCACTGTTTGTTTTATATTATCTTCAAGAACAGCATTTTTTAAACTAGTTACCATAATGCTTTGTGTCATCTGCAAACATTAAAGCTGAGCTGTTGGTTATTTGTTCTGTGATATCATTAATAAATATTAAGAATAAAATTGGTCCAAGTATTGATTCCTGTGGCATTTCTATTCGAGTAGTTTTGGTATTGGACATAACATCAGTAACGTGATTTTTGTCATAATATCTTATGAAGGTTATCTGTTTTCTGTGTTTAAGATATAATTTAAACATATTATTGGTTACGCCGCTTACTCCACACTGTTCAGTTTTTGCAATAAAATATTGTGGTCGACACAATCAAAAAGTTTTGAAAGATCAGCGAATATACCTTTAAAGCATTGTCTTATAAAAAGAAGTTAATATTTTTTCAGTAAAACTGTAAATAGCTTGTTTTGTAGACCCACCCTCTACAAAGTCATACTGATGCAATGAAATAACCTTTTTTCTTATTACAAATTGTGTCAGTTTATTTGCTATCAATGTCTCTAACATTTTTGAAAAGGACGTAATAATAGCAACAGACCTATAGTTATCCATCAATGCCTTGTCTCTTTTTTATGTATTGGTATTACTTTTGCATATTTGAGTCTGTCAGGAAAAATTCCCTGGGCAAGACTTTCATTGAAAATGTAAGTCAAAGGCAGTTGTATTAAATAAGAATTTTTTTTTTTTAGCAGAGTCATAGGTATCTCATTTATTCCGCAGGAACTTTAACTTTTGAAATTTTTTATTTAATTTATTATGTCTTGTTCAGAGATAGGTGTGAAAAACAGTGTGTTAGCATTCCAAGCGTTAGGTCTTCGGGGTATGTGTGCAGGCCTAGTATTTGTACCTCTATGTTGATTTTGCAATTTTAGTGGGATGTTTGTGAAATAATCACTAAAAGTATTAGATATTTCCTTGCTATTTTCTATTTTGATATTATCAACTTTCAAGGAAAGGTTAACATAAGGTTTCAATTCATTATTAATAATGTTCCATTTTTTTTTTTTTTTTTTTTTTTTTTTTAGGAGGAGTCTATTTTCTCCCAATTGCATTCCTTCTTTGTTACTGCAATAAACTTGTTATATAATTTTTCGTATAGCTTACAGTAAAATCTTTGTTTTTCTCCTGTGTTCTTAGCATTTGACGCATTGCTTTTAACCTCTGTTCTAAGACTGTCAGACCTATACTAATCCATTTTATTTTCGAGCTACTTCTACATTTTACAGATTCGAGTGGAAAGAAATGATTAAATGACAAAGAAATGTATTAATAAAACTGTTCCAGGCAATGTTTAGTTCAGTTAATGTGACGCCGTCGGGTGAGACACGAGATGAACGATGATACAAAAACTTACTGGTAATTGGGGCGCCAGCGGTGTTTCCCAATCATCCCACTATTGAGACTCAGGGTTTTCAGGGATGTTGTGGGTTCTGTGTGCCCGTCTCATCCGTGCGTACTTGCAAACACCTTGTCAATACTAAATGCTTAATAAAAAAACTGAAATAAACAACAGATAAAACACATGTGGCTAGGACACTGTCACTACTGAATAAAAATTTGAGTTCACTATATACATGTGTTATTGATATCGCTCATACACATCAATGTGCCGATGAAATGGTTATCTCGGTCATGACTAGCCAATTCCGCTTGGGTGCTCCCCAACCCATAATTAATCTACCGCATGCCTAAATGGATGATCTCACAAAGGTGCATGAAAGCTCAGCCTTCACAAGGGAAGAGGGCTGACAGATGCTAGGGTGGACTGATGGTTTTCCCTTGAAGACAGGACATGTTGAATTACAAATGAATACCCTTAATACACATTAACATGAGTAATTACTCGGCATCACTAATGCAAATCCGTCGGGGCTCGCCCTCCAGCACATAATTAGTGTGGTGACGGCCTATACACAGAGCCGGCTAGGATGGGAGTAATTGCACCATACACTAATTACACAATTACATAGACCCTTGAATGAGACGTGATATAATATGGGACTCGAGATGAATATTCACAATAAACACACACATGTGTGAAAACAAGCTTAGATGGCACATGTGCTGCAAGATGGAGTTTGTAGCGGACCATGTGGTGCAGATGAAATTGCAATATTTCTGCATGGAAACAGAAAACTAAATTCAAATAAAATATTATTCGTGTTGAGTAAGTGATTCCCTTTACGATTAAAGTCGTTACAGGCTTGTAACATGCCTGATGGTGGTGAAATCAAACATTACTGTAACCACGTGGTTAAGTACAAAAGCATCAATTTACGTGTAAAATACATTGAACCCTGAATAAAACAGACACAGAGTCCTGAAGTAAATGATTGCACAGACGATGTTATACAAATAAGCTCTTAAAAGGCAATGATGGCATATACAATGGCTTGGCTTCATTCGGCCAATTACCCTTAAATATATACATAAAAATTAAGTTCTTATAATTGCGTGTAGCAATTATGCAGAAGTTACACTGAAATGCCATAAACATAGGAAGATGGCGTCTGATTCAATATGCATGGGTCGCGTGACCTCTCTGACATCTTTCTCCTCTTTCTTCTCTATTAAGTTAAAATGCCACAAGGGCATAAGAATTAGTAAAGCGAATGCATAATGCTGGGGAAATTGTCTGGCAAGCAAAGATTAACCAGTAAACTAAATTGATTATGGAAATCTACATCAGTGAACAAAAGTTGTAGTACGCACATAACAGTGTCGTAACTCGCCAGTTCTCCTCGAAAGACTGTCCAGATACAAGCATCACACGGAACTATCATGGCCGCCAAGGTGTTCATATAAGCGGAAGTGCTATGCATGCCGAGTGAAATATTTTAAATTAAAAATAAAATGGCACAAATTAAATTAGATATTGTTTTACAATTCTATAATTTTGTTATGGATTTTAATATTATATTTATGTATCTGTGTATGGCGTTGATGCCAGAATATTAAGTGTTCTTAATCTAGGCACCACAGGCACTTTGAATATTCATAACTAAACAATTAAAATTTGTACAAACACTTAAAAACTTTTAAGACATATTAAACACTGTAAAGACAATATAACACATTTTACCCTGAAATTAACATTTATAGGTGAGTTTAAAATTATCTGCCTCCTTGCGCACATCCTGGACATGTGAGTGCCGTCATGACCTCTAGCACCACTGGCTGTCAGCCGGCATCATATGTATAAATTATTTTTGTTCTGGAGGGATTGTTCGTGGTTGTTTCGGAAATGTTGTTTGTTGGTTGTTTTAAAAACATATCCCATTTTTCATTTACAAGTAGGCTTAAAAAAAATTAACATTTTCATCAAATATCCATGATTCATCATCAATATTAGAATAAGCTTATGTCCAATTAGTTGCCCTCAATTAGTGTTTGAAAAATCATAATTGAGGGTGAAATAAAGATTAAAGAGAATCACGTGCTGTTTTTCTATATTGCAGATGGTGTAGTTATAGGAAAAGATTGGCTTTATCTAAGTTTTCTTTATTTTGACTACCTTAGGAAAATGATTAAATTTATAAACAAGTCATTTACCTTAATGATTACGTCCTACCATTAAATACATAACCATCTATATGCACAAGTAAACTTTATTTATTTAACTTAACATCTTGTCGACAGCATGTTCATTAGAGAGTGATGAACCAAGAACACAATGAAGGGAATACAAGGAAGGAATTGGTCAAATTGTCTTTGTTGAGTTACCCCAGAAATTGCTTGGAGTTGAGTTTGAGAAACCATGGAAATTGCAAATCATGGACGTTACATTCAGTAGCAATTAAACATGAGAACTGATTTCTTTATAGGCCTATATTCTTGTATTGATAAACAGCGGATTTCTTGTTTGCCACTGCAACCCTACTGGCTTAGGGAGAAAAAAATTGTAAGTGTGGAGATTTTATAAGGTGTAGTTTTGTATTGGTTGACAATATACATACACTTGCTATTAGCTACTGCCCGGTGGCGAACTCTCTTAACTCTCCTTCACCCAACCAACTCTTTTTCCACTCCCTTCCTGAATTTACAAACCCCTCTCACAGATACCAATTCCTCGATCAACACATTCCACTTCCTCACAGACCTCACAAGCATGGACTGCCTACCCCGCTCCGTTCTCCTCCACACCCTCTGAAGCTTCCTTATTGTTGTTTCCTCTTCCTCTAAACACCCGCTTACTTAGCTTGCAGTGTAGCCCTCCCCATCCTCCCTCTTCATTCACCATCCTGTACATCCTGACTAACCGTTCAACTTTCCTCCTGTCCTTCAATGAGCTCCACCCCATTTCTGTCATCATCACTGATGGCCTATAGTTCCCTTCTTCCTCACCATCTTGCAACTGCCTTCCCCACCTACCCTTCATCCATCTTGCTGCCTTTCGTTGCACCTTTTCCAGTTCTCGCCCCTCCACCTCCACATACAAGTCCCATACTGCTGCAGAATATTCTAACATTGGCCGTACCATTGTGCCATACACATTATCCTTCACCTCACAGCTGACTCCCTTCAGCACCCTTCCCAGCATACCCAGAGCCCTTCTTCTCTTTGCAACCACCCTCTCTACCTGTTTTTTTTCACGCGAGGTCTCCCTGCAGTACAATCTGTAGATACTTACATTCTTCTGCTTCTTCTATCTCTTGTCCCTCCCATCTGTACATGTCCCTGCTTACCATCTTCTTCCTCGTGAACCTCACTACCATAGTTTTTCTTACATTTATCTTCGTCTGCCGTTACTAAGAAATGAATTTCATAAACTTCTACACTGAAATAGCAAATCGTCATTTGGAAAAATATGTATCTGCAGATTTCTAAAACTGCCTATACCTCTAACGATTCCGCAACTTGCAGGTTAAACTTTAAATTCACGGCACGTCAGTAATCACAATCGCACTTGCGAAAATTAAACACACTGCAATTATTAATTTACAAATATACACAGATATAAATACCCATATACACACAATAATTGTGCAATATTCTTACGAATGTATCCATGGTATATACTAAGAAATTAACATCGGAATCGCATGGCCCGGCTCGTATGTATTTTCATACATTCATATTAGTGTTCGTTGGTCGCCGAATAAATAATAAAATGATTATAGTTTTAAGGCGTGTTTTCATACCAAATTTGCACTTCACAAACGAAAGAATAACACAAATTTAGAGAAAATTCAGAACAACTAGTGATTTCATATAGTACTTACTATACTGTTTAATTTCAATGTAAACAAATGTTGTCTCTCTCCCATATGATTGCTTCACTTGTAACGCACTTGCAGACGACTTCAATTGCGTATTATATTCAATTTTAGTACCGTTAAAGTTATATCATAACTTTGAAAAGCTCCTATAGTCGTCAGAAAATTATTTCCTTGAATATTTTGAAGGCAAATATATAGGGGTTGGGAAGCAAATCAACAAAAACAGCGTATACAACGTTTCCATTTAAATGTAAATAATTGATAATTTTTCGTATTTAACGGTTAAATGTATATCTAGTTATGTGATGCAACCACTTTCCCGCTCTATGTATATTATCATTTAGGTCAAAAACGGTTGTATATTAATTTATGTCAATTTAAACTCGTCAAAATACCCAGGATAATAAGCTAATACAATGTTTTTGACTACTGTTGGTCATGCGACCTCTTTTACTGGAAAACATCCGTTTAACTCTGGTTTGTAAACTCTCTTCACTTCTTATCACTCGCGGTATAGGATTTAGAATATTGCCATACTTGACTAACGCCATACACCCGTCAATATTTGTTGTCTATGGAATTGTCAAATCGACTATCAATTCTTCTGTTTATAGTGTATTATCATTACTAATAGGTGTTAATCTTTGGATATTAAAATTAAACAATTGTTTGATTTGTATTTGTTTATTGTTTGTAAGCCTCAGAAAGAGGGGAAGACTTTGGCGGTTTTTTTATTTACAGACCTGTATGTTAGTTAGACTGGGACGCGTACGAAAAAGATGCAATCTGCGCGCGGTTGTATTTTTTTTTAATCCAGGGCTTTTTTGTGAAAATAAACTTATGAGTTCTCATCGATGGATGTCTTCAAAGTCCGCTGGCTATTACAGCAGCAAGAGTACTCATTTGGATAAAAGTGCAAGCACGAGTTCATCAGCTGCAAAGAATAACAATGCAGGGCTTCCGCACGAATCTCCGCACTTCTCCAGTTTCATGTGTGATGAGTACGATTTTGATGATGACCACGATGACGAGAATGACGATGATAAAGATAACGAAGAACACGAAGAAAGTGACGAAGGTTAGTGTTATTTTATTATTATTAATTATTATATTGAAATCAAGTGAGTTTTGTCGAATGTATAATGCTACAACAGGATCGGCAAAAATGTATTCACTCCCCTTCCCACTCTCCTAAGTCACATATACTACCCTGTTATATCGCATAATATACTTCACCTAGGCTAGCCAAATGTACTCCTTTACCAAAATATTTATAATTTGTTTTCCTCTGTAGCTTTCAAAATCATGCTCTGCTCAATCAAATCTAATCACTGGACTTAGTTGCTCTATCCAGCCTTTGGCATGTCTTGTAGAAGTTAGTTCTATCCGCTGGCTCTATCCTGCATCATGCATGACTCGTAGGTCACGTGTCAGAGAACAAAAACACTAAGTGGTTTCTTACATTTCTCACTAATAATGCCTTACTCCATTAATATTTTCTTACCAATTGGTAAGTGTTCAGAATAGAAGATATTCTGGGAAATAAATCTCAGAAAGTGGTGTAAGTCCACTCTAATTATACAGAACACAAATTTGCTAGGGATCAGTGAACAATAGATACCCCAAAAACGATTGTGGCCAGGGCTATGAAGGTCAGGGAAAATGTGGGGTAAAATGAGTGAAAAATATATACATAATCGTAATATCTATTCAGGAAAATACGTTAAATTGCAAAAAGACCTAACCAAACAATAGACCTACCTAAATTGACAATATTTCCAATACAACCTACAAATATGATAGTAGGGAGGGCTATGAAGATCAGGGAACATGCAGGGTAAAATGAATAAAATATATGTACGTTTTCATGATAATTTTACCCCACAATTTCCCTCCTGTTTATAGCACTCCCCACTATCATATTTGTAACTTGTATTGGTAATATTGCCGATTTAGATGTTGTTCTGTTACATCTTTGTGCAATGAAATGCATTTTCGTGCTACAATATTACAATTATATCATAAATAGCATGAAAATACGTTAAAAAAAAAAAAAAAAAAAAAACCACTTTTTTCAGTGCAAATGGGCTATGCTTGAAAATCATTTCGGGGGGGACCAAGCTATGCTGATGGGTGACCTAAAGAAGAAGACATGCTTTGAGTCATTGTTTTGGGGATTTACTCCATTGCTGGCGCTCAGGACTCTGGCTCGGTGCATAATGTTTGGCTACTCTTGAACAGTAAGTTTATTTGCTAGGGGGCTACGCTTGAAAATAATTTCTGTGGAAACTACAAGCTTTGCTGATGCATCACCGCTTCACGGTCACTACCTAAAGAAAAAAGCCGACGTACTATCGTGTGGCTACTCTGTGTTTGAGTTTGTTGTAGGTAAGCACAATGTTACGAGGTTAAATCTATACTTTAATACTTATGTGTGTAGCAGTGACTTTTGTAGGGCAATGTTATGGTACGTGTATGAAAATCAATCTCCTCTCTGAACTGTCCAATACTGTTGTGCCCCGGTAACTGATTGAGTGTACCGCAGTGTATGAGAGCAGTACCTTCTGTAGGGAAGTACACAAATTAATAGCACATATGGTTTGATTGTTGTTGGGCGCCTTTTTTAACAAGTATGTTCATATATACAAACCTTTGATGCTTGTGTGGTGGGAGACTCAAATCACACTTAAATGTACACACAATGTAGACACCATTGTAACATAGCAGTGGAAAAATAAAACTTTTAGCATTAATGCTGAGTAACAGATTTATGTACTCTATTTGGCTGGAAACTCTGTTGGCCAGCAACATACACATCATGACAGCATCATACTCCCTATTCCTTGCACTCCAGAGAATATTTTAAGAACGGTGTGTCAGGATATTGAACTGATGATTCTCAAATTAAATGTTTTATTGTCTTGTATGACAAGAACAAATTATACCTTAAGCGCCGAATTCAGAAGGAAGATATATTGCCCTTTTCATGAACTGAATTGCATTGAATAACCAGACTTTCTAAACTCTCTAGGTTCAAGTAAAACTTACTACAACTCAGTGTTACAGGTAGGTTACCAGAAAATAGAACACTAATAATCTAACTGGTTATTTAATTGAAATTAAATCTCCTTTTAAATATCAACAAAATTAAACACTTCCATGCATGTACTCTGAGTCTGCCATCAGTACTGCTACAGTACACTGTCACTAATGAACAATTAAGAAATCTCACTAAACAAGTTTTTGCTACGAACTAGTCAGTGGTAGAGTTCGTTACATGAGACCTTTTTTTTACAGGGCACGCAAAATCCTGAGTGATGTCGTCTGATAATACTTTCATGTCACAAATAAAGAAACTTGTAATTATTCCAAAATGTTGTTATTGCCATTAAAGACACTTAAAAGGTGTTGTAAAAGGATTTCCTATGAAACTTTATTAGTCTACAACTTTTACTTTAGGTCTGGATACCAGCCATGGCCATTATTAATGCATTCAGGGTAGGCTTTTACTTATGTTCTTGAAATACATCATTTATGGCATCAGGCATCTTCTTATTACTGCCTGTCCATATAAAACAACCTGACGACTGTTCTGAAGCACTTTCAACAACTTTAATTTCATTTTGTCGCACACAATGATAAAATGAAAGGACTGCTACCCTAGCACGTCCTACTTCGGTAAAGCCTTAACCCTTAGAGACCGTTTCCAACAGAATTAGAAAACGAACTTCCAGAATTTAGCACCTTTCCTACATAACCTATCATAGACAGATCTTCAAAAAGATTCTATCTAAGATTGAGATACGTAGGAGGAAAGCTCACTCTCAACACACGTTAAGATCAGCTGATCTTAGGGACGTGACCTTCACAAAATAAACAAACTATGACTTCAGTGACATCGCTTATCCATTCCTCTTTGACTTTAAATTCCCGCTCATACATGCAAGTACTGATGTACAGGCAATTATTACAAAAATGCAAATTTAAATAATTATTTTGAAATAAATAATTACTTTTAATGTAAGTTACATCTTAAAAAAACACTATAATGCTAAGTTTTTTTAAAAATTAAATTAAAATTTCTTTCTTTTAAGTCGTAAACAATTTTGGCAATAAAACCGTTACATTTACACGGGACCTATCATCAGTATCACTGCTAGATTCATTATGCTCAGACAATTTTTGGTAAGAAAGTTAGTTCACTCAGGTGAAATACTTTAGCTTTGGTTAGCAAGCGGTAGATTATTTTCACAAGATCTAGTTTTCGAGGTACTCTTTGGGCTAAATGTTAAATTATTTTAAAATGTATTTTCATCAGGGACACATAATGAACAATAGAATCAAGTATTTTTTGCAGACGCAGATCAAAATTCACTTTTCAACACAAATGTTATTCCTACAATTAAATCCTTAAACTATCCTCAGCAGGTTTCAATTTATTGATAACATAAGCACTTTTGGCCTGGATACCACCCAAGATCATTATTGACGTTAGGGTAGGCGATATATATGTCAGTTTTCACATAGGTTATAGATATTTCACTCTCATGCCTCTTATTTTACTTTCCGCTGTAATTGACAACTTATAACTTGATTTCACACATATTGAACAACTTTATGTTACCTTTTGTAACAATAAACAATAATTTGACAGGTTTGCCTCCCCGGTTTGTCCTTCCACTTGACAGCTTGAACCCTGAGAGAGTATTTCCAAACAAGTTAGGAACAAACTTTCAGAGTTTTGGCGCAATACCTACACATCCAATCACAGACAGACCTTCAAAAAGGATCTACCTGAGCCAGGTAAGCTTGCATTCCAAATATGCCCGAGATCAGTTGATCTGACAGCTGTGATCTCAAAACTTAAATAATGCGTGACGTCAGTGACGTTGCACGCACACTCGTCTCTGACTTTTAATTCCTGCTAATACTTGTGAATACTGATAAACAGGCCAAAACTATATCAAACACAAATTTGAGTCATCAAATATATATAAATATTGATGTTTTGTGCACTTCAAACATTTGACGCATACCACATTGCTGCGCAGCGCACCCTACGGGCGACTTTGCCCCATAAACGAGCTAGGAAGAGCTCGGGGCAAGTCATAACAGTGGCAGACTATCATTCACTTGCCGGCAGAATTGACTCCACGCGTTGGACTACCTCGGACACAATTATAATTAATGCGCATGAGTGAGGGGAGATTGGCCTTCCTCACTGCGAGGGTTGCCAAAAGGCGGGACGCAGCTGTCCCGGGGGTGTATGAGTCATGAGATGAGTTAATCGATGGTGATGGTGGATGATCCTGCTGAAGGAATTGGCCTTATCCACAGTGGCTTGGTAGGTAGGCATGCGGGAATATAGTTGTTGGGATGACCTTAGGTGGGAATTGAACCTGGATAATCTTCCCGGAAGCAAATGTATTTTGAATGTCCCGGCTCTGAGCTTCCTTGGATGGGGTGACGATTACGACAGGCATTGGAGTCTCCGGCTGGAGGGGATGTATAAGTTCTGCTTGTGATTTCCGTCAACAAGGGCAGATGTGCGGCCTCGGATCTAGAATAACAACTGTAGGAAATAAAAAAACTCCACAATTATAACTTATAGTAATACTCGTGTTTTGGAAAATGTGGACCATCAGCTAATTAATTTGAGTGGCATATTGAGACAAAAATTAACAAAACGACTTTCTAATGTAGAGCAGCAAAGAAACACTGTGAAGATAAGAGTAAGGAATGGCAGGATAAGCTAGGAGAGGTTAACGAACGCATGATAATGTAACAATCGGCTAGTCCTAGAGTACCTACTTCAGATCACAGTAGTGAGGGACTACAAAATCCCACATCTGAGAATGTAAATAACAGGATTCTGGAGAATTACCTGTATTTGCATAGCACACCTACACTACTAAACCATACCGCAGCCATGTTACACCACCCTGCAAAACATTGGTCCGAGGGACTACCAACGTTCTCAGGATGCTGTAATGAAAATCCTGTGATATTTTCAAATAAATTGGAAGAGTATGCAAAGATTTTTGAGTTAAGCGAAACAGAAATTCAGTTGTGTTTAGGCCGAAGCTTAAAATTGATTGTTTTTTTCTGATGGAAATTAGAGAAGGAAAATGTTCAGAGTTTTTCACAGTTAAAGAATTGTTTTTACATCAGTACTGGAATGCTCGCATACAAGGGTAGGGAATTTACATGCTAGGTTACATTTGAAAATGTATGACCCAAAGAAAACCATATCATTAGAACAACATTTTGGGGAGATGTTGTGCGAACACGGCACCTTGATGCTTCTATGGGAGACAAGAAGTTTGCGGAAGTGATTCTGTCCCAATTACCACCCAACTACTAGATTGATGGGCTGATCAACCTTTCACCAATCTCACTGAATTTAGAACACAAATCCTAAAAATTGACCAGAATGAGCATCAAAAGGCAACGATGATAAGGGAGTTTGAGAGACCCGTCCCTTCTAGGCAGCCACTTTTATATCAAGGACCAGGACTAAGGCAAAATCAGGGAAGTCAACAACCGTCAATCGGATTTCAGAAACCTCGTGTAGGTTTTCTTGGCTTAGAGGAAAATGATGGTAACTATGTCTATCAGAACAGCCAGTAACAGAGTAGTAAACAGTACAGTGCAGGTCGCAAGAAGCGTAGTAAAAGGTTTTCACCCAGTTATCGAAAGCGAAATTGTGTGGAAAGAATGGAGAAGTCCACCGAGGTTCCACCACAGCCGAATGCGTACTTGCATACTGATGGTACCGTTTACTTTCTACCTGCAGGCGAAAGTAAAGAAACTCGAAGTAGTACAAACTCTCCGTCTAGCAGTGGAAATGTACAACCATCTGATGCTATCTGGTTCGCTAAGAGGAATGAAGGGCTGAACCCGTTAGTCCCTGACTTTACACCATCTCTGGTAAATGCCATGTTAGGCGAAGAATCAGACGAGGCCTCTAACACCCAGCCAAAGTTAAACTAACGACGGTTAGAGACGGAGTTAGCGCATGGGAACCTTCGTGGATGACCTTGACACACTACCTAAACTGGAAGTCTGTACAGTGGAAAATGACCCAGAGAAGGTTAAACAAGTACTAAGGGAATTGGTAAGAAGTCGTCTGTTTCTGTCCGCAGAAAATCGTAAGCAGCATTATAAGATAAGTAAAATGAACCAGTTAAAAATCAGCAATGTTGTATTGAGAAGGATGTGTCCTACTAGCAGTTACTGGGGATATGCTATTTGTAAATTGTTTCTGACCTTTGAAGGCCCATACCATGCGATGAATGTCATGCGTAATAACTGCTATGAACTAACGGACTTGAGCGGAACATCAGTAGGAAGATGTAATACGTGCAGTTAAAGATATATAACGCCCCAAAGTCACACGCACCTGTGAACCCTGATAACAGCTAAACTGCTAAGTTATTTAACAGTCGAGTAATTTGTAGGATCTTTGACAGAGAAGATAATATGCTAACGAGCATGTCAGAGGCTAAGGTGTATAGCTGAACCTACCAGGAAACAGATGCTGAGCCTTGAGTGTTATGTATGCAGCAAGTGCTATGTTATTTATTTGTCTAGTGTTATTGTGTTTGTACGTATAATTAAGGATTATGTATCATGTTTGCCGGGCTAATACGGTGCTCGCCTTCCCTGAGAATTAAGGAACTTATTAGCTTCATTGCCCTGATTATTCCAATCGCCTGAAATTAAATATCAGAAGCTGTTATGAGCCAACAAGGTACTTAAGCTGTTGTTGCAGTCAAACGATGCGACAAAACACGTGGGAAGAAAATGAAGGTCAACGTGCTGCCGTATATATGTGTGTGTGTGTCTATATATATATATATATATATATATATATATATATATATATCTGCTTCACAGAGAAGTTATTTTATAACTCTCTCGCTGGTTCAATATAGTCATTCATGGCCTACAACTGCAAAAAACTAGGTGGGAAATGATGTTAAAACATCATGCACTCTCCTAACGCGTTTGTCTGTTGATTTTGAGTACTGACTGCTCTGATGACATAGATCCCAACAGGAACGGAGGGATTTATGTATTTATTTATTTTAGGGAAAATTGTTGAGCAGGCGAGTCTTTTTACATATCCTTCTCGTGGCATTTCACTATGTACACACTACGAGTTTCTTCTTGTATAAAATATTTTAAGTGCATTGTTGTATTGTTTGCATCTTTATGTTATGTTGTATTTGTATTGTCCTTGTATAAAGTTGTTTAAATAAGGAATTTTAATTGCTACGAGGGCTGAAAGTTACATACATACATACATACATACATACATACATACATACATACACTCGCAATTAGGCTACCGCCCGGTGGCGATCTCTCTCAACTCTCCTTCACCCAACCAACTCCTTTTCCACTCCCTTCCTGAATTTACCAACCCCTCTCACAGATACCAATTACTCCCTCAACACATTCCACTCCCTCACAGACCTCACAAGAATGGACTGCCTACCCCGCTCCGTTCTCCTCCACACCCTCTGAAGCTTCTCACTGTTCTTTCCTCTTCCCCTAAACTCCCCCTTACTTAGCTTGCAGTGTAGCCCTCCCCATCCTCCCTCTTCATTCACCATCCTGTACATCCTGACTAACCGTTCAACTTTCCTCCTGTCCTTCAATGAGCTCCACCCCATTTCTTTCATCATCACTGATGGCCTATAGTTCCCTTCTTCCTCATCATCCTGCCCTTGCCTTCTCCATCTACCCTTCACCCATCTTGCTGCCTTTCTCTGCACCTTTTCCAGTTCTCGCACCTACACCTCCACATACGGGTCCCATACTGCTGCAGCGTATTCTAACATTGGCCGTACCATTGTGCCATACACCTTATCCTTCACCTCACAGCTGACTCCATTCAGCACCCTTTCCAGCATACCCAGAGCCCTTCTTCTCTTTGCTACCACCCTCTCTACTTGTTTTTTTCCACATGATGTCTCCCTGCAGTGCAATCCCTAGATACTTATATTCTGCTGCTTCTTCTCTCTCTTGTCCCTCCCATCTGTACATGTCCCTGCTTACCATCTTCTTCCTTGTGAACCTCACTACCTTAGTTTTTCTTACATTTATCTTCATTTAATTTTTTCTGGTCCACAACCATATCTTATCAATGTCCGCCTGCAAATTTCCGCACCCCTCTCCCACCTCAGCATATACAACACAATCGTCTGCAAACAATCTGATTTTTCCCCTAATCCCCAAACCCATGTCATTTACCATTATGGTAAATAACAAAGGACCTAGCACACTTCCCTGTGGTACCCCTGGCGTAACCTCCTCTTCCTCCGATATTGCCTCCCCCACTTTCACCCTCTGCCTTCGCCCCCTGAGAAAGTCCCCTATCCATTCCACTACCCTCCTGTCCGGTATCAGCGCCTCCACTTTCCTCATCAATGTTCCATGGGGCACCTTATCGAATGCCTTCTCAAAATCTATGAAGCAGGCATCCACCTGCTTCCCCTCATCAACTACCTGCACCAGATCCTCTAATAACCCAGCCAGCTGAGTCTCACATGAGTAACCCCTCCTGAAACCATCCTGGGACTCCTCCAACAAATTCCTATTGTTCATTACCCTCACCACATACTGCACCACCAGCCTCTCCATTACTTTTCCTGTACTTGATGTGAGACTCACCGGTCTGTAGCTGCCAGGCCTCCCCCTATCCTCTCCCTGCTTGTGAATAGGTACCACCATAGCATCCTTCCAATTTGTGGTAACTTACCCTCTCCTAAGGACTTTTTAAACAGCACTTCTAAATATTTCGCCAACTCCTTGTGCCACCAAACTTTAGTGCTGCGTTTCCTATCCCATCTGGTCCCCCTGCCTTACTGCTCTCCAAACCCCTAATTATCTTTTCTATCCCCACTCCCTCATCTTAAACTCACTAAACACCCCCCCGAACCCTGTTTGCCCCCTTATTCCAACCCGCCTTTGCCTCAAACACTGACATGTACTGTCCTTGCAGCATCTCCGATTTTTCTTGGTCATTTGTCGCATGCCTACCATCCCTTTCTGTTAGCAGAGGGATCCCTTCCTCTCCTCCCCTTAGCCGCCTAACATACCTAAACAATTTCCCCCATTCCTTGCCTTTTCCTTCTTCCACCATGTTCCCTAGAAATACATTCTTTGTGTGTTTGATCTTCCTTTCAAGCTCCCTACCCATTTGTTTCATCATTTCTTTAGATCTTATCATCCCTTCATTTCTACACTTGGCATGTAATTTTCTGCACTTCTTCTTCATTTTCAGAATCTCCTGTCCATAATATGGGGTATCTCCCCCAGTCCGTAACCTTTTCATGGGCACAAATTTCTCCAACATAACCTCCATTAATCCTCTAAACTCCCTCCACAACCCTTCTACACCCTCCTCCATAGACCAGGAAGATTTCTGCCCCCTTCTTGTCTCCTCTCTCATACTGCCACACCAACCTTTCTGCCATTTGCACTTCCCTCATCCTGCCAATCCCAATTTCTACAACCGGAATATGATGGTCGCTTATACCATCCAATACTATTGCACCAACTACATACAGCATTCCTAGGTCTGACCAACACCACGTCCAGCACTGACCCAACACCCTCCTCATTCCATCTCGTAGGTGTTTCTACTATCTGGACTAATCCTCTGTTGACTAACTGTGCTGCCATTCTCTGCATTATGCTACCCATTCCTTCTGCACCCTCTACCCATTCCTTCTGCACCCTCTACCCATTTCACCCCTGGCATATTCAAATCCCCTGCTACCACAACCCACTGCCTCTATTGACCCTCTCCTTAATCATCTCAATTGCCTGCCATCCCTGTCCTGGTGGTCTGTACGCTGCCAGCAAAGTAATACTCCTATTACTACTACCACTCAATTTAATTTCCATTACCTCGACATCCTCACTAACCCATTATAACCCCTCCCCCCCTTTCGCCCTTTCCTTACACACACCATTATTCCTCCTCCTCTCCCATCCCTGTCTCTTCTGAAGAAGGTGACCTTATCTTGCCTACACTCAATGTCCAGTACTTCCTCAGTCAACCAAGTCTCCACAGCTACCACTATATCTATATCTGCCCCATATCCTTCAACCTTTTCCCAGAAGCCCTCCAGCTTGTTATACACACTCCTACAGTTCACCACCATTATCTTTATACTAGTACTCTGCTTTACCATCCTACATTGCTTACCTCCTATCTCCACCCCTGCGGCCTCATCATTGCTATCCTCTCCATTTCTCTCCCCTTCCGTTTCCTTGCTTCTATCTGGTTGCTATTTCAACAACTGCTGCTCTGCCCTGACCCTCTCCATGCAGCCAGCTACTTCTCTACCTAGCAGGTCACCTAGAATCTTCTTTCCCTGTTCTGTCAGGTGAACCTGGTCCCTGGAACCTACACTTTCCCATCCTACCCATTCCCTACTATCTATAAATGTAGCCCCCAAATCCCTACACACCCCTCTCATATACCTCACTCGCAGCCACTGCCTTCCTATAAGATACTCCTTTCCTAACCAGCACGCCACTGACTACTGCCCTAGCTCCAGGAAACTTCTCCCGCACTTTCCTCAGCAATCCCCTGAGGTCCCGCTCTACCTCCTGCCCCACCTCCCTATGAGCCAGGTCATTTCCCCCTACATGAATGAGACCGACCTTTGCCACCCTGCTACCTTTCATACCACTAACCCTGTCCTCCAAATACCTGGTATTTGCCCCCCCCCCCCCCCAAAAGCTTCTTTATATGTCATTTCCTTCCTGATATTCCTCAGTTACACCCCCTTTACAATAGAGCTGCCTAGAAAAACTACCTCTGGCTCCCTTCCTACAACCTTTTCCTGCTTTGTGGCTCTTCCAACCACCTGCCTACCCTTGTCTCCAGCCTCCTGCAGCACCCTTGTTTTCCTCCCTTTGGCCAACCCTCCTCTTTCCCCTATGGCCCTTAATTGTCTACTTTGTCCTGCTTGCTGGTCTTTGCTAATCGCACACTTGCAAGCCTCAGCATACTGCTTCCTACCTTCTACCAATGCCTGTTCCCTGCTTTCTGATTCCCGTTCCTCTATTCCTGATTGCTTCCTGCGTACTACTATCACCTTATCCCTTGCTACTATTTCTTGCTCCTCTGACCTTATTTGATGTCTTATGTCTCCTACTGTCTTATCCTTTTCTACTGCCTCCAACTCATCTATCCTCCTCCTTAATCTTACTACCTCTATCTCTGCCTCCCTCCTCCTCTGCCTTTCCTACTGCAGCCCTACTTGCATTCTGACTAACTCTTGTCTACTCAGCTTTTCCTCCTGGGGACTGGCTTTCATTTTCCTTGGCACCTCCTTTACATCTTCCAACTCCTCCCATAACTTATCCACCCTCATTTCTACTCTACTCTTACCCATCTCATTCCTGACCTTTTCCTCCACCCTCTCAATCCTATGCATCATTTCCCTCTCTTTCCTGCTCATCAAGTCTACCGTCTCCCCTTTTCACCTCTCCTCAGCCACTTCCATTGGCACTGGCACACCTCTACAAAGCTTCCCCTCAGCATATCCCAAATCCAGTTTCCACCTTCTCCACTTATTTGTGTTTCCTTCTCTACCCTTAATTTGTTCCCTACCACTGCCACTAAACCCTTTCCCTCAGCACATTCCTCACACTTCCACTCATGTTCCTGTAGTGATTCCAGTTCCTCCTCCCTGATCGCTATACAGCCAACATGGTACCAGCCACCTCACTGGTCGCACTGCACACCGCTATCTAACCTTCTCCACACCTTACCACAGCCCCTACACTTACACCTCCCTACCATTTTTTTTACCCTCTCTTTTTAAAAAGTAATTTAACTAACTTAAAACTAAAACTACTCTCCCTTATAAAATACACCAAATACCTACGTATACACACACTTTCTTAACTAGCCTAACTTACACTGTACACCCTTTACACTCGTACAATAACAAAGGCCTCGGCCTCGTGCACACAATTTGACACTACTCCCTCCTTATAACTATTTACCACATAAAACTCTAATCTTAACTCTAATTATGCCTCAAACTACTACTCCACCTATATTTAAACCTATTGCTAGAACTAATCACAAGCCAAAACAACCTTAAATACGGAACAACACAACCTGTAGTCCGTCTGTGGTGGCCATCTTGCATTTTTACGTTACAGACTACGTGATTTTATAGGATATTGTTGGTGATTTGTCACCCTGTTAGGATCAATGTCGACTAGGGGTTAAGGAAACATTTCCTCCGCAAAAGCTACTTCCCTTACGGTATGTTAGGTTCTTCAGATTATGAATTTATAGGTTATTGGACAGTTTAAGTCAATGTGCCCATAATATTTAACTACACTGCCTAAATTAGCATTTTTTAACAACCTTTCTGATAGGGCGTGAAAGAGAGTTAATTCATATATAAACTCTGTGTCGCTGTTTCAAGAGTGCTACAAGAAGTTTGGGGAGTAAAATGAACATTAGTAACTTGCAACGTGAAGACTCTGTGTTTGCAAAATTATCGTTACGAACCCTAGTAAACAAATGAATTTGCGTTCTAAAATGGTAGACCGCGCTGGGTCCCTGTACATCAAGTGATATAATAAACCTGATTTAAATTGCTTAAAAAATAGTTTAAGTCCTAATCAATTTAGCACCAATGTTAGTTGTGCTACCAGTGTAAGTCCTAAGTATGGATGTCGGAGATCTGCGCCAAAAATTTCCGAGCAAACAAATTCTCAACTGAGGAAGGACAGACGCAGATGTAACCCGAGTACTGTATGATGCCTCAACTAAACCGGCTTCCACCTCACTTTGAGTGAAGTTGGCCGCAGGTGGCTGTTTGGGGTACCTCATGCTACCAACCTAATAAGTCGTGCGGGACAACTTTTCCTGACGCATTAAAATTTTATAAGTGCTATGCTTTTTTTTGTCTGTTTTACAACTGAACTGAAGTACCACTCATAGGTCATCTTATTTGTGTTGTTTATATATTTGAATATGTATATTCTATTGAGTGTTTTATGTTCATTTAATGTTGTTGAAATGTATGTAAAATTGAATATATGTCACTATTTTGTTTTGAAGTGTTACCACCACTGTCTCAATGTTGATGTTATTGTTTATATATATTTTTTCTCTCCACGTAAACACACGCTTATTTTAGATCGGCTGTCAGAATTTTCAGTTAATTTACCACTATGTATTAGAGAATTATAACTTTTCAGATGAGCCACAAAATTTTACACGCCTTTTTAAAATCTCCGTCATCTCTGGAGGGGCAATCTGTAATATACAGATTGTCTGATAGTTGTTTACGTTGAAATGTTTACATTAATGTTCTTGTGTTGTTCCATATAACGTTTATTGTATATTTTTGTAACAATATCTTAAACGCCCCTCCAGTAAAGATTATACACAATGTTTACACTGGCAAAATAATTTATTTCAGATTGTTTACCTTATTTGTGAACTCTATAAGATTTCAATAATTTTATGGTTAAACAGTTATTCCTTATTCTATTCTTGAGCCAAATTTTATTATTCTTTTGCTACACCAGTTGAATTGTAACATTTTATCCTCCTTGTAATTGTGATTAACTATCTCACCGTAAGCCATGGAAGAAAGAACAGATTACTGTTATCTAAGCCCGGACCAAATTTTATTATTCTTTTGCTACACCAGTTGAATTGTAACATTTTATCCTCCTTGTAATTGTGATTAACTATCTCACCGTAAGCCATGGAAGAAAGAACAGATTACTGTTATCTAAGCCCGGACATCATAGGATATGACGTTCGTAAGCCTTCCTTTAGAGGAGGGAAACGTCATGTTGAAAGCCCTGAAGCTGGTTTAAGAAGACTGCTCTTCTTGCTGATAAATAATAATAACAGGTTAGATTTAAACATAGTACTCAAATTATAGTACCGTACTGTAGTAACTGATAACAGCTAGGCGTATATTCTGTATGAGTTCAAATGGGGTCAGTTCTTTTACAATATTTTGTCCTTGGGTGCTAGTCTTTAGAATATAATAAAATTTGAAAATTCATTATCTGCTGTTGTAATGTGTAAGTGTGGGAGTGTTGGTAGAATGTTACCACAATTTGCAGTAGTGTGATAATGCCTCAGTAAGACACGTGCACAAAAGATTATCCAGGTATTGGAAGTCATGCACGGACATGAACACATCAAATGAACACACAAGTACCATCACTCCAAGATTGTAATTGCTACTTAAATATAGCGATTTAAGCAATTCTTTTAGATAAGGAAAACAAAGTGATATCTTTGGAGCATTTACTGGGAATATGCAAGGGAAACAATAAAATAACACAATCTTGCCTACTGCTGCACCACAACAAACACTCTCCCTCCTTCTCTCTTCCACACCTCCATTTGTTGTCCCGGCACATCCTTGGCTTCGGCCAAGACTTCACCTGACGATCACGTGCTACCAGAGACACACTGCCATACTTCCTCCTTTCCCCTTAGTTGCCCAAGGGTTCCCGCTGACAGAATCAGCGGGACACCTACCACCTTCCCCTCACATAACCTCGGAACTTCACGGCTGCTTGTTCAAGGACAAAGCTCCATCGAAACAATATGCAGCTCACAAACGACATCGCCAACTTTGTATTTAGCTTGCAGTTTTGGCTCAGTAAATACGTATGGCAATATTAAAGTTTTTTCATTTTTTTTATTAACTTCAATTGGCATCATGCTGATAGTGCTATGTTTTGTATTGTTGTATTCTTTCGCTAATATATTGACCCACGTATAATTTCCATTCAAAGGAAATCTCTTCCACATGTTATTTTTCACTGTGCAAATCTTTGAACAGCACTTGCTTTCAATTCTCTAAAAGAAGAATAATGATTGATATAATATTTTTGCATAAATTTATTAAATATTTTATTATGCAATTCGGATCCATTATCACTTTGAATATTATGCGGTTTCCTTTTAATTAATATAGATTCTTTAAGCAGTTGCTACACTTTTAGCTATTTAATTTTAATAGGTACAGAAAATGCAAATTTTGAAAAAAACATCAATAATTGTCATAATATATTTGTATCCATTATTTATATGTGATATTCCTTTCAAATTGCCTGTATTCATCTCCACAAGATCAATTTGCCATAAATCATCAATAACATATGAAATTACTTTTATTCTTGGAAAATTTCTTCTTGCAGGCTTATATAAATCATTGATTGTTCCCTCTCTCGCATTGGGCAAACTTTTTTTTAAAACGTTGATTTATTAGAATTACGTATTGAACATATACTTTTCTGAACTAATTGTCCATTTTTTGTATTTTCAGTTTTTATATTATTATTTTTAGGGACTTTCTTACACTCCTAGCACCAAGTGTTCTCCATTTAATTGTAAAAAAAAATGTTATTGATCTTTGTATTTTACGAATATTTCTATTATTATAACCTGAGCATCAATATGAAGAGATATTTTATTTTTATTTTTAAATTTAAATTATCACCTCTTTTAGCATCAAAAGGCTTACTGTAATCTATTTTTGTAGTTCCCTTAATAACAGATACATCATCATCATTAGTTATTTTATAAACAGTACAATCCATCACGAAAATAAAGAAAATTTGATTATTATTGAAGTGGAAAATAGTATTAGTTTTATCCCACTTTGCAGTTACATAAAATATTTTAGACTTTTCTTTGTTATGTTTTTCAATTTTTAAGTTAACGCTTTGACAGTTATTCAAAGCTGATTGATTTAAATTTTGTAATTTAATATCTAATTCTTTATCAGAAACTACTTTACTTTTTACGACTTTCAGGTTAATCTGTGTATCACAATAATTCGTAACTGATTAGTTTAAATTTTATAATTTATTTGCTATTTCTTTTTCAAAAAAGCTTTTATTGACCGCATATTTTCCATCTATAGGATCAGCCATATTAACAACTCTACGACCAAGAAAAGAAACATGATTTTCCAAAATCAAAGCAATTGATTAGCTTAGTTTGTAAAGTAGAAACACTGAAATTACATTGTGAAACTACATATGTTTTTAAATCAGAAACAATGGAACTGTTTTTTGAATCTACATTTGTTTTTAATGCATATACTGCTATTTTTTTTAAATCAAAAAATCTTCTACTAACTGCATCTTTTCCATTGACGGGGTCAGCCATATTATTGATTCTACGATTTTGAAGAGAAACATACTCTGTTGTATAAACAAAAACTTTGCTAAGTTGATCTTGTAAAGCGGTAGCAACGATATTGTAGTTTGAATCTACATATGTTTTTAATGCAGTGTTTGTTGATACATAATTAGAAGTAATATTTTTGTATTTTGATTTTACGTATGATTTTAAAGCGAAAGCACTAGTGTCACATGTTTTTATTTAAAGATTTTATTAAGGGTTTCCCGAATATATCCGTTATTTACTAACATAGAAATTATATATTGAAACTTAAATCCTTTCGAAAAAAGTTGTAATACAATTAAACATAGATGTCCACAAATAATTGAATTAAAATTCTGAATTCGGTCATCATTGTAATAAACACTGCTATTTTGGAAATAATTAATTAAATTAGTAGGAATATTGCCTCCAAATGAATCAAAATAGTCAACATCATTATTAAAAAAAAAAAAAAAATAGAAAACCTGATGTGTTCCAGGATTAGATATGTCAAAATTAACCACTGTACATTAATTTTTGTGCATACTTTTAGGTAATTTTCAATCGTATAAACATTTCTGAATTTTTTTATATTTAATATTTTTACTTAATATTAGATAGTGGGTATATATTCAATTTTTTTTGGCCTTCCTCTTTTTGCAGCTAAGCCTTTTCCCGATTTATTTTCCATTGCTAAATTTGGTTTATGTTGCTGTTCTTCTAATTCTTTTTAATTTTTTCATGTTTGTTCAACAGAATTGTAAATTGCAGTAGCTCCACCTGCTAAACCACCAAGTGCACCTAAAGCAGCAAGTCCGAGGGGAATAATTCCTCCATGATGTAAACCACTGCTGGTTTTTTCTTTAGTCATCTTTTTGACTGTTGGCAATGATAAAGTTCATTTGAAACTTATGCCTTCTTTCAATTTTTTATTTTTTTCTCGCAATTTGATCATTTGTTAAAATTTTTATGTTCTTTTAATTCCTCAAAGGGAATATCGATAGTTATATTCGCTATCTTCATTTATAAGTGTGTGTGTGTGAGCGTGTGTGTGTGTGTATATATATAAACATTAAAATCCCCAGCCTAATTTTCTTTTTGTAAACGTAGTTGAAGCAACAGCAGCAGAAGCAGTTTTTTCTCCAATTGGAGTATTTTTATCGAACATGCTTTCTTTAGCTCCTTTTTGTAAAATTTTATCAGTATTATGTCTAGATTATAAATCTTTATGATCTCTAGAAGCAATATCGTGATATTTGCATGCTTCATCTAATTTATTTATTCCTGTCTCTCCTCTTTCTAGTCTTTCATTTGATTTGGTAAATGGTCCGCAATAATTATAACCTGGCAAATGCATTTTGGGTAAATTTAAATTGTTTAGTGCCCAATTTATTATACCCTTACCATGGCGTTCAGAATTCCAAAATGTGTGTAGAATTATATTTAAAGCTCTTGTGAGATAGTGTGTTCCTTTTGGATTATTAATAACAAAATTGGAAAATTTATTGTTCGACATATTATGCTTACTTTTTCATTAAAGAAATTGTTATTACCAGCATTCTCTTCACCGTGAATAACTAATAATCTACCAATCAAGTTTCTAACATCATTCATCCTAATGTATTTTTTTTGGTGAACTGTTGTATTTTTTTAAATGCCTTTTCCAGATCTAGGAGCTCTTTTAGAAATTAGTCTTTCTGGTGTGTTTGGCATTGATATTGATTGAGGTTTTATATAGTTATGATAAATTGGTCCAATTATATTTTTGAATTTCCAACCTTCACTCGAAGCAACTTTTTTGTTAGGATTATATTGTTGGAATGCACCATTGGTTGTTTTTAGCAATTTCTGCGTAATTTGCACAGTCATTAGCAGTGTATTTACCCTCAAGGGCTTCTTGTGAATTTTCTGTTAGCAAATTACAAAGTCCTGGTGTAAATGTATATTCTTTATCGTTAACAAATAGTGTATCATTATTTATCGTTACTTTTGTATCACCAATGTAAAAATTTTCCCCAGCTGCACTTAAACCAAATTTTTCATTAATAACATTTATTCTTTTTGCAAATTCTGCTCCAAGATGTATAGTAGAAACACCTGCTATAGGTGGTAAATTTTTCAATGGTACAGTTCCCATTTGCTCTTCGAACTTAGGAGATTCTTGTTCTGCAAATAATTTCTTTTGAATGTTGTTTCTTCTGGTGTTGGCGGATAATCTAAATTTTTTACTGCAACAGGAACTAGTGTTGTTATTAAAAAAAATTTCTTCACTTTTTCTACTTTTATTTTTATCCATATTTCGTAATTCGTTGATTAATGGTTGCTCTTTCTTCTTATTTTTTCATATACTTTTTCATGATGACACTTTTTATATTTTTGATATTTTTGAATGAGTAATTTAACTCTAGAAACTCCCTTTGATACTGCCATTTATATATAAATTTTTTACTTATAAATGAGTTATAAAAATATTGAGAATTTTGAGAGGCAGACTTTTCCTCCAGCTGATCAAATTAGGGGGAATTTAAATGTTTACAATTATAGAATTGAATTTGATATTCCTATAAGAGATGGCTTTTCTTTTCCAAATGATGCGTATGTTTATGAGCAATTTAGTTTACTGGAGAGAGATAAGATTAGAGCTGATGCAAAATATGATGAAGACAATATTGATGTTTGTTCTAACTGTTATCCTTTTCAGTTTTCTAGAGTAGAACTATCAAAATATGGAAATATGATTGAGGCTGTTTATAATCCCGGTATAACATCAACAATAGATGAATGCTTTATTAAGATCACCAAATGAACAAAATTATTTAAAATTTGCTGGTGTTGATAATTTATATTGAGATAAATCTGTTTGTAGTAATATAACAAAAGAGGTTAAAACTGTTTCTAGCCATAAAACAAATTATGTATCCTCTTAGATATCTGTTTGGTTTTATTCGTGAACAATGCAGTTTATTGGAAAGGTGGTTATAACATTTTTTTTTTTTTTTTCGTAATTCATCTTATAACAACTGTTTATTTGTTTATGAACCTTTACATAAAGATGATACAATTACGAAACATTATCCTGATCCTGGTAAAATTGTTATCGAAAAATTAGAAATTATGTGGCCTATTGTTGAATATGAATCAGACATGGCCATTGCAATTAAAGAAAAAATATATAAAGAACCTAAAATACCTATTAGTTTTGATTATTGGCAATTTTTATAAAAAGAAGTTCCTAAAGGAAAAAATGTTTTTAGCTTTGATATAAAAGATCATTTTAATAATTTACAATTTGATATGCCTAATTTTGTAATTGTAAGTTTTCAACTTAATAGAAAAAATCATGGTGAACAGCATAAACACGCTACTATAATTATCGTAATGTGAGAAACATTTATGTTAAAAACTGTAGAAATGAAATTTTTCCTAAAGAAAACTGGAATCTAGACATTAAAAATGGTGTTTATCTTAAACATTTTCTTGCTTATAATGATTTTAGAAATTCGACAACTAAACTATATACCGACTATAGAAATAATGAACTTTATTATAAACCAACTGTAAACTTTGAAGGATATATTAATTACTGTTAATTTTGGGGGTCGAAGGCCTTTATATGTTATTGATTGTTTGTACAGAAAAACAGCCATAGTTAAAGAAAAAATTTATATAAAGGTTTGTGTTGTTAATTAAAAAATTTGAAGAAGCATATACCATTTGTAATGTTGTTTTAATAGTCGAAAGAATCTTACTTATGATTATTTGAAAGAAAGAATTACTGAAGATTTATAAATTTTTTACTTTATTAAATGGAGGAATCACAAAAATGTTTCAATATTTTAATACAATTTCTTAGACTCATAGTTGAGTTTTCACATTTAAAAGTTCCATGAATTTTTAGAAATCTAGATGAGTTATTTGATTGAATAAAAAATCATAGTTCTAATTAAAATTTTCTCATAGTATCACATTTTTATAAAACATATATAAATTTTGAAATATTATAAATGGATCAAATTATAGATCTTTTAGAATTTTGGGATATTGGATATGAAATTATAAAAACAGCAACTTCCATTTATAAAGAATTGGACATTGTTCATTTCAAAATTGTTTTGAACATCAATAAAAATGATCTCAGTTCAGATTAATTTTTTAATTTTAAAAACAATGTTTATGATTTGGATTGCTGTGATGGCTGGGATTATGGTATCGGTAATGGATGTGCTTCAGATTTTTCTTTATTTTTAGACTTTAAAAAGTCTTAATGGGTGTTTTACTTTTGTTGAATAAATTGAATACTATTAGTTTGTATCTTTTCATGTGTTTTTATCTTAAATTTGCTTGTTTTTGATAGTTTTTTCATTGAATTTCAGATTTGGTTTTTTAAAAATTTTTTTTTACACTTTCATTACAAATAGTAAGAAATTGTTAATGCTATTTTTCTTGTACTTTTGGTGCAAATTGCTTGTTTTTATAGAATCAAAATTTCTGCACTGCCCTTTTGTAAAATATTACAAAATTCGTGTGATTTTGGGCATAAATTGCTTGATTTTCTATAAAAAAAAATTGCTTGTTTTTTTTAAAACAAAAAATTGACGTTTCTAGAAGTGTGAAAAAGGAGCTTGAAAACGATATGTTTTGCTGGTTTTTAGCTTAAATTTGCTTGATTTTCATAGTTTTTAATATTAAATTTCAAATTTTAAGTTTTTAATTTTTTCCTTGTACCTTTGTTACAAATAGCAAGTAAAAGTTTATGCTATTTTTTTCTTGTATTTTTGGTTAAAATTATTGGAAAAAGTGGGATGGTCCAGGACCCGCATTTTACATAGCCAAAACTATTGCTAATACTTCACATTCAGTAACTGTGTAATTTTGTTTAGCACAGTTTAATATACTTGCTATAGCTACAGTTCTCAATGATTCTCATACATACATACACTCACAATTAGGCTACCGCCCGGTGGCGAGCTCTCTCAACTCTCCTTCACCCAACCAACAACTTTTCCACTCCCTTCCTGAATTTACCTACCCCTCTCACAGATACCAATTCCTCCCTCAACACATTCCACTCCCTCACAGACCTCACAAGCATGGACTGCCTACCCCGCTCCGTTCTCCTCCACACCCTCTGAAGCTTATTTATGTCATTTGTGTAAAAGGGTACGGTGATATTATTTCCATCCTAGCCGGCTTGTAGATTGCAGCTAGATATATACAAATGGTATATTCGGGAAGTATTTCAATTGTCTATATTTCAGTCAAGCATAGTAATTCATGAAATATGTGAAAGGTCGTGGCAGTGACAACTTGTTTATATTTCATATATTTTTGTTTTTTCCAAATTTGTTATTTTTCTTTTTCATTTCATCAGTAGTAACAGACGTCATAGGACGATAATGATAGCGCATCTTTTCCTTTTCACTGAGTTAGTAAACTAAAAACATTGCTACCGCAAGGCACAACATGGTGAAACTAGGAAAATAACAGAGGTCACCTTTGCCCGACGTGATGGACTGCTCGAAAACAATATGTTTTGAATGAGGAAATTTTTTACCAATATATAAGGAAGTGCGACCTTTTTTCGAGTATCACAACAGTTCGTTGCAGCACGATTGTTTGTCAGCTGTCAGTTAGATAGCCTGCAACGTGTGATCACACGTTACTCCCACCGACCAACACCTGCGACTTTAACCTTCTTTTGTATTTCGGACATTTCAATTCAAATGTCTATTAAATTTATTTTCCGTCTTTGTGAGGAGTCAATAGGGTGCTGGGAGAGAAAAGTAACTATTCTCTCTCGTCTTCGTAACTCTCGAAGTGGGAAGTTTTGTTTTATAAAGGCTGCCATTCTGTCTTGGTTTTTTTTTGTCAGTTGCGGTGTCCATTGTATGTTTTGCCGAGACGACAATAAATCTCCATACGTTAACTTGTTCTTTTATTTATTGGCAATTCAACAAACTTTCATTATTATGTAGTCAAAAGTCTTCAACTCACGCTGAGCTAGTCCGTTGGTGTTTACTGAGATCTATGAGAGAACATGGCAGTAGCATGTTACAGGCTATGTGTATCGGCGGCCACCTCACTAACCACGTGCGGCAAGACAAGCTCCGACGAGTCCGTGTTAGTGATGCTAAATAATCACACTTGTTTGTGCAACTTGTTCATTCTGTTTCATTTCATTATTCTCTGCGCCCTATCTTCAGAGAAAATTGTCAGTCCGCCCTAGTGGCTGTCGATTCCTTCCCTTGTGGAGATTGTGTTTTCTAACACCACAGAGAAATCATCCATCTAGGAGTATGCTAGATTAATTGTGGGCTGTGGAGCACCTGAACGGAGTTAGCTAGATACGTCAGAGTCTTTCATAAGAGTAATGTTGGCACAATCTTCTATGGTTAACACAATACAAGCAAATACACAGTGCTCTAAGTATTTCTTTTGTAGAGAGATTGCTGCAATCTCTCGCCCAGTTTTATAAGTGATCCAAGTTTATTAAAGTTGTTTATTGATGCAAAGTGTTTTGTAAGTACACTTGGGTGAGACGGACACACAGAACCCACAGCATCCCTGTGAACCCTGAGTCTCAATAGTGTGGTGACTGGGAAACACCGCTGGCACTCACCTATCGTAAGTCTATTGTCTCACCGTTAGTCTCGTGTCTCACCCGACAGTGTCAGCGGTAGGCTTGCACCAAAGTTGTTGTTCTTCTCTGCCGTCTATCCAATCCAGTTGCCTCCACTGTCTTCTCTGTTTCCGTTTCTCTATGTCTGTCGATTTCCCCAATTTTTTTCTGCTTTGAATTCCTTGAAGAAAAGTGATGTTCCAGAAAAATTAATCTCAAACTCTCTAGAGAATTAGTGTTCCCCCCCCCCCCCCCCCCCCCCAGTAATATATCTTATTACCTGACTTTGTTTATTTTTTATGCTTCTTCCCAGGCAGGATCTTCATGTCACTTTTCTCTGTATCTCTGCTGCTTTTCTGCAGCAGTGAGCTGCACAAAAAAAGTATGGAATTAGTCATGAAATATTTGGTGTTTCAAGCAGTAATAAAAATGTATTTTTAATGTAATTTCCCATAAGTAAATTTTGATATGGGATGGGATAAAAGTGTAAAAGTGCAACACTGAGGACTGTGTTGGCTACACACACACATACATACATACATATATATATATATATATATATATATATATATATATATAAAAGATTTTAAGTAAGTTATACAAATGTCGTTAACAAGGCTTTAATAAAACCCATACAAATGCCACTAAACTGAACCGATTTGTTTTTAATTTGAACAAGTTAAAGTCTTAACTGAATTAAACTGCCATATAACACCTCATGAGTGTGGCGTGAATGTTACCACAAAGAAGTAATACTCATGAGGAGAGACAAAAATGCTATCTATTAGTAAACATATTCATCCCAGTTCTACATACTGTGAAAAAGTGAAGTTCTGGGTAATGTAGATGATATGGTTTCAATCTTTGTAATGAAATAATTTTATTTATTAAAAATTAGCTTTCATAATAATCAATAAAAATACTCACCATGTGAAAACAATAATGTGAAGGATTCAGAGAAAATAGTCTTGTTGGACATAAACAAACACCACCAGTTGAAAGTCAACGCAAAATGGCTTCTCCTGAGTTCACTGCCACCTTAATTAATTTTCTAAATTCTCACAGAATGATGTAACGTTCATGAGATAACACTCGTGAGAGAAATTAGGGACGAAACATTATGTATTGTCTTAAACCAAAAAAATACACCAAATGACAACACTTTAGTGTATTAGGTAACAGTATTAAGAAATCACCTCTTTAAAGCGTGTAAAAATCTTTTATGATTGTTTTTAGAAAATGACTCACTGAAAATTGAAATTTACAATAGGGACATGAGAAACTAGGTTGAGAAGTCGTACAATTTACAAAAAAATGAGTAAATTTTTATGCTCAAATTGTTTTATTATTTCAAACTTTTCCACTATAGTTTAAACTGTCCTTTTATGCTTTATTGACGCGAAAACGAGTGAACAATGATCTGGGTCGGCAATCGATAAACTGGAAAGGCGGGTTTCTCCCGGCAGCGGGGGATTACTGAGGCCGTGTCCAAAATCGAAATGGCGGATTCGTTACTTTGTAATTTGTAATTTTGGAAGTTTCACTTCAGAAGTTGTCGACAGTCACTTGTTTAGCACTCGCGGTGACACGTTTTTTTACATTAAGAGTGAAAAATATTTCTACAATCATCATTGGAATGCTGCACATACGTTAATAATAAATAAGAAAATAATAGGTAATGCAATAACAACTTCAAAAAAAATTTGTTGTGAAATATATAAACAATGCACAATAGTTACCTGCTTTTTAAAACATGTCTAGTGTATTTTACGAACAATCATTTGTTTTGTAAAACATTCACGCATGTGTTTATTTTGTATTTTTGCTAACATCCGCTGCTAGATAGAAAATACCAAATACTAAATTACCAAAAAAGTCACCTTTTTTTTTTGTATACAAAATCGGGTCATGTGATCTTTTTGTCAACAAAATCTGCCATTTCAGACACCCTGAGATGAGTTAGAATCCGACGCGCATCAATGGACGGAAATGGATGTCTAGGGCAGGTTTCTGTGACAGGCTGACAGTTTAAAGAGATAAGCATCAGCTCACGCAGCACATTGATAGACATAATTTACCGCTGCTGGCTAAAGGACATACTTTACAGTATTGCCTGACCGCCGTACGGATAAGCCAAAAACCGGTTAAGCGAAGCAGGATTTAGCGGGAGTGTACTGTATTATTATACTTTCATGCCTTTACATCTACCATAAAATATATACATCAGAAAAAAAATATACATCAGAATTAATTAGTAATATACACAACTACAACACTAGAAAACAGACCAACCTGCACCTGATAATTCATAGCATAAGTTTATTTGCACACAGCTCCCCACTACAGCAGTGTAAAATTGATAAATAAACTACAAAGGAACTTTAAAGAATGAAAACAGTAACAATTTTAAAGCAGAACTGAAATTTTCCTTATAGAAAATGCATTCAATTTTGTTGATAAATACCTTAATAGGTAAGATTGTTAGAATTAGAATGACAGTAGCTTGCATCACAGGCTTACAACATTTTATTGTCCTGAAGATCTGCAACGTACCAAATAAAATAACTAGTGTATTTATGTCACAAGGATCGCTGATTGGTGGTTGATGTTATTGATTTCTACATACCAGTCTCTCCAAATTGTAATACCTACCATGTCCATGTACTATTGCAGGTTTTTCTTTTGCAGACACTGAGGAAGCCAGTGAAACTGACATGGGAAAAAGTGAAGAATTCACAGAAATCAAGGAACAGTATGTATTAGAAGCTATGTAGGCTTATTATCTTTATGTTAGACTTACAGATTTGGCCCTATGCTGGCAGCAAAACTGTCTTGTGTTAAGGGGAAGCATTGGACACAATTTTGGATTCATTTATTTTTCACCATTACTAATCTTTGAGATTAATTTTTAAAATCTGGCTTATTATAAAGAATAGCTACTTTTTCGAAAACAAAAGAAAAATTCATGGCAAATGATACAATTCACCTCTACCAATTACACTGAATGCAAATGTAACATCTATTCAGTTTGTAGAAACTCCACAGACACAAATTTCTGCACAATTATTATATTTTAACATTTTGCATGGACATAATGGCACAGAAACACTCATATTTTTGCGCAATTTGATTTAACATGTTAAACAGCTTGAATGAAACACGATTCTACAGCCTGAAAGAAATATATTTCAAGCAAATTTTACGTGTTTTTTCCGCATAAACATCCCATTCTTAATAGCCTTCCTCACCATCACACTTATTGGTATATACTGGAAATTAAATGAAGCCGCAATAAAATTTGTATTAAGTGTGATTAGTAATGACCATATATAGCCCACCATTTGCAGGTATATTTTCCTTATTTTTGGAAAAGTCACTATTTTTTATAATTACAGACTTCTTGTATTACTAGTCATTCTCAAAAGTTGAGGCCAGATTCTCAGAGAAAGAACAAGATGAGGAGTGCAACCAAGAGCATGCATATTATTTTCTTTCACAGTAGTGAAATTGAGCACTGTAAATTTGTCCTTGAGGGACAGGTGAACTGCAACATTTTGTGGTGTCTGACATAGGTCAGACTGGAATGTTAATTGTGTGCTTGATAGTGACAATGTACCATCTTACGGATCACCCAAATCATGAGTATTTGGCTTTAAAAAAACATGGTCTGTCTTTCTCAACCTTCGTATTTGCTTGATTGTGACCCCTGTGATATATTCAGGGCTTCCACTTACCTGCAATTTACATGTAACTAAGCATTTTGTATGCCGGCTGGACTTACATGATTAAAACCTGCGAGTCAGATTTTACTCGCTATTATTTTGTATCACACTGATATAGTCATTAAATTCATCAAATCACATGTGAAACTTTCTTACACTAAAAATTTAGTCTTTATAAGCTTTTAACATGCTATTTCAATGATTCTGTAAAATAAGTTGACGCCGTCGGGTGAGATTACGATACACTTTTACCTAGTAGGTGGGCGCCAGCGGTGTTTCCCATACATCGCACTTTGAGACTCAGGGATCTCAAGGAAGCTGTGGCTTCTGTACATTCGTCTCACCTGTGCATACTTACAAAAACACTTTCAATACCAAACATTGCACTTTAGGACACTTATAGATAGCTGGGTTCAACGCTACAAGAATACATAAGTTTACATTGGTAAGATTGTTTATATTTATGCCAGTTACATAGTGCCAAAGAATGAATTTTATGTTTAACACTCGGATGTAACTAGCCAGTTCCGGTGAGTGATTCCCCCAGCACGTTACTTCGCTTGCGCACTCCTGGATGGGTGATCCTCCGTGGTGCGTGATAACATAGTCTCCACAAGGTAAGGGGTCTACAGCCGCTGTGGTGGACTATAGATTTTACCCTGAGATCGGACACGGAGTATGAACATGAACTTTACTACGTGCATATATTTTAGTTGCTAATGCCTACTCGCTGGGACACGTCCTCGAACCACGTGTTGTGTAGTGACGGTCAATACACATAGCTGGTTAGGACGGAAAATAGTAATGCCTTACAAAAAAACCTTAATATCACTGGATGAATATGGGCTACGATTTTGGTGGCTCGGCTGGTGAATAATTGTTTCACTCGTGGAGCATCCGTCCTCTGCCTTAGTAGTTACAACAGTTTCTGACGTCTCGCTGGTGGTGGCGACATATCAAACCCCGTTGAATGTGCCCCACATTCGTTTGCACTGATGAGTAGAAGTAAATTAATAATAGTTAAAAAGATGTCATGGGTCATGTTTTACTACCCTATGTAAAAATATCAGTAATTTAATTATTTTATAATTCTTTCACCAAAAACGTGAGCGAACTATTAAGCATTTTATTTGGTTTTACAAACTCAGCGATATATCACTTAAATTTTTTTCCTTGCAGTTTACCTCTTTCATATGCATTCTTATAGCCAAAGAAGAAATAACTTTAATACATTTATCTTGGTTGCCTTATGTCACAGGAAGTGACGTGCCTATATTTTCTGTGAAAGACCTGAGCATTGTGCTGAGATCCCCATTTAAGGAGACTCTCTGGCAGGCCGTTTAAGATAGACGGTGTGTAAGTCATCGGCTGCTGCAAGATGCACTAAAACTGCAGAACACTGCTATGAGGAACGAGACAAATGGTGTTATGAAGAGACACCACGATCCGGGAAAGGTCTCAGTATGTTTGCTGAGATCGCCCTGGTGTGATTATCCAGATTTTCCATGCTTAATGACGTGAGACTACTATCTCCACCATTATTTGTTTCAAGTAAGGCGTCGTCTAGTTGATGCTAGAAGTTTCAGGATAATGTCTTGTTTGCGATGAAATTATCACTCGTACGTGAGACGTTTTCATCCTTAAATGTTGTGGCTGCAGCTAACTTTGCAGAATTGTTAGTTTGTCTTATAGCAAGGAGATTTGATTGTAACAGTTTGTGAAAATTACTACAGGGTTTCTACGAACAATTCTTTTTTCCAGAAGTCTTTGGTTTTAAAAGTGTCTGTTTTACCTAACTCAGTTGTTCATCAGCAGTACTAAAAATTATTTAAACTGATGATTCAATTCAGCCACACTGAATAATTCCTGGTAATAACTTGTGCTCACATATTGGTGGTTAGCTGCGTAAGTAATTCAGAGGATCAATTTGAAAATGAAATAGAAAAATTATGTCTAATATACAAATAGATCAAAGTCATCTGACAGCAGAGAGTAAGTTATGCACACTACTTATCATGTTGTTCTTGTGTTATTGAGAATTTGCATTTCATTTGAATTTTATTAAACTTTGATATTTTATTCCGTGTTTTTCTTGTTTGTGTAATAGTATGAATTGTTTAATTTCTTTTGAAGTTTCCATTGTATGACTAGAATATTGAGTGTTTTACATTCTATATTTTAAGGAAATTGTGTTTTGATTGACAAATATGTGGTATATAATCCATGTAAAGTTTGATGATAATCACTGCAAAAAGTTGTTTTCCTCTCAGTTCAATTAGTTTTCCTAAAAAAATTGCTAAAACGAGAGTTTTTGAGTTTGGAATCATGTACAGTGGTATCTACTATTTTATGATGATATTTAATGCAGTTTTCCCATAAAGCCATGATTGCATTCCGACTCCAGGCACCCGGCGTCAGTAATTTCTCGCTGGCATCATCTAAGGCTCCATGTTATACGTACTTCCCCTCAACTGCAAATCAGTTTCTTTTATTCTGTTTCTCATTCTCTCAAAGTCCTGTATCACACACAATTTATTACTTGTACTACCTCTATTAGTTTAGTTTCTCTATGCGCAAAATTTTTCCCTCTACACAATATTTAACTGTTGGTCTTTGACACTGGTATATAATTTTAAAAATTCTGTACTGCACTCTCACACAGCGGTATCATCTGCCGTAATTCCCACATGCAAAAATCCAGGAGTGGCTCTGTCGGTATTCAAACCAAGTTAGCCTAGGTGGAAGGCGGGTAGTCTGACCACTATACCACCGCAGCCCCCATTCAGGAGGACCTGGGTTTGAATCCCAGTCCGGCCATCATGATTTCGACATTCTGTGGTTTCCCCAAAATCACTTGTAGCGAATGCTGGGATAGTACCATCCTGCATACCAACAGCATTAAAAACAACTTCACATATTGTAATGCTGGAAACTATAGACCACTTCCTATTCACATGCAAAAGAGCTGGAATGTATTCTAAATTAATCCACAGCATTGTGTTGTTGATTATATCTTTTGCTGTTGTCTAGTAGTGCCACATTCAAATATGGGGCGTTTTATTCATTTCTTTGAAATCACTCAGTTTCATTTTCGGTAGTGTAAAATACATTACAATTGGAATAATCTGTGGTGTATGTAACCCATTTGACTGTGTTTTAATGATGTTTTTCTTTTCTGTAGGATGTATAAGAACAAATTGTCTAGTCTCAAGAAGCAGTTACAACAGCTAAAAGATGGTACACACCCAGAGTACAACCGCAAGTTAAAGAAGTTGGATATGGCACTGAAGGAGAGGTACTTCTCTTACCAACATGTGAGGTTATATACAAATTTGACCATGAGTTAGAACATAATTATGGAAGCCTGGCAAATTATCTTTGTTTGTGTATTTATTAGGGATGTCAGACTTGGTTCCACGATTCCTCGACACTCACGATTTTTTGAAGAATCGTATAATTGAGAATCGAAAGACCAACAATTGAAGCATTAAAAACCAATTACTACTACATCATCATCATCTTCTTCTAATTCCATTTGTGTGAGGTCGACGTTTCGTGCAAGCCTCTTCCATTTGGCCCTGTTCCAAATGTTGTTCTCATTTAACTGCTTGTCTCCAAAATCATCTCTCACGCAGTCCATCCATCTTTTTCTGTGTCTTCCTCTTTCTTCTGCCTACCACCTTCAGTTCAAGCACTTTTTTCCCCACATAATTGTCATTTTTGCACGTAATGTGGCCATACTAGAGCAGCCTTCTTTCTTGGACTCTCTTAATCAGTTTTTTCACTTAGACAGTGCTTGTTATGAAGTTGTTCTTGATGTGGTCTAATCTAGAGACACCACAGGTGTCTCATGTAATTACTAAAAACCAATTATTTTATTTATGCCAGTACAGTCGACTCTCGTACCGAAAACGCATGTACCGATAAACCTTGTTCTATGTACACTGCTTTTGTAATATAAAATAGAGGCAACACTACATTACACGTGATCTAAGTCCAAAAATGCACAAACTAACTAAGATTGGAGCTGAGTCATAAGCCCATCGTGTTGGTTTAAAGTGCCGGCTAGGGCGTGTAGATACTGCCACATTGGGACTGCAGTAGAGAATGTTTACAAATGGCTGCTTGGGGAGCCGAACCCCTGACTGTAAGTGTCAATATAAGTTGGTGATGTACAGTAGTTCCGTGAGTGGTTTTCTTAGTAAAGGAAGAAGTGTACATCGACCAACACGTCAGTATCATGAAGGACATTCAAGTAATATCAGACTTTGAATTTGTGTGCTCATGCTGGGGTGCTTTTCCAGTGTATAAGCGTGGAGGTGTTGGTGTACGAACAGGCACAAAGTCTGGTACGGCTAACACAATACTAGGGTGACGCTTTACCTCAGATATTCCTGGGCGTGGAGCTCTAGCTGGTGGAGTAGGTTGGCTTGAAGGTAGTGGCGGCTGAACAGCGACCAACTCTCGCTGCAATGAAATTGTGCCCAGGTAGTAGTCCAAGCTAAGGGATGGTACTATGTGTGGCAGATATGCGGCAAGGATTGGGTCGTAGCCTAGTAATGAGTCTTGGTATTGGATAATTAACCTGCGTATTTCGTGCTGTGGTTTAGCTGACTGAGTAGGTAGTTCGAATAAGGGTATGGGAGTATCTAATTGTTTCTCTACTAGATCTAGGAGTTTGTTAAACAGGTTCTGCACATCTAGGCGTCGTCTGTTTCACCCTTCCCTTACAAAAGAAGGGCATTGAGATGTCATTTAAATAAAGAATATGTTATAGCGAGTGTATCACGTCCTCCTGCCTTGTAGTACTGTACACCTTACATGTCACAAATTCACACTCACCGATGTTCCAGCCCGGCTTTTTAAGGCGGTGTGTGGAAAGTACAGTACGTGAGGTTTCGCGGTAGGTTCAGTGGTCTGAGCCATCCTCTCTCCTCTCCTTTTTACAGCAGTGAGGCGGAATAGTGATGAACTCAGAACAATGAATTCCACACGTGAAAGGTGTTATCCTACCTTTGTGGCTTCTTGACATGAGGCACCTGCTATTCATTTCCAAACAAGTATTAACCTTGGCCACATGGGTCTGAATAAAGTTAAAATGAAGTTATTTAAAACACAATGCCTTATATGCTGAATGACGTGCACATTGGTTACCTTTATTCCAAGAAATGAAAGATTTAAATCAATAGTATGAGCTTTTATTAAAAAGCTGGTTAGACAGGGGGTCCACACTCTCCTAATAATTAATAATATTATACATGTAAAAGACAAGGATGAAGTTAACTCAGGAGAAGGCGTCCAGAACAAAATTAATATTAAAGTGTGTATAAAATATTACGTGATTGAATACTGCCACATTAAATGTTAAAATAAAATAAAATTTAAATCTTGATGTAATCAGAAGGAACCTAATTAAGCAGCACCAGAAGGGCGCTGAAGAAGTGTGGTGGCTGTTGGGGTGGTAGTTACCAGAAGGAACCACATCAATGGCAGAGTTCCAAGGAAGGAAGTGGTTGATTGATGGTGTTGGCAGATCCTCTGGTGGCGTCAGTGTCCAGAAGGCCTCTGGAGCTGGAGTTCCCAAAGAGGTGGAAGACCCTCTGAACTAATGGCGGGTTCTCTGGAGCTGTTGGTGGACGTTGAAGTCGAGGACCCTCTGGAGTCTTGAGGTTATCGACGTGGCGCGGAAGGTTCGAGCAGCTAGACTCCTGTTAGTTCTGCCTTGTGACCTCTTATAGTAGGAGACAGTGGCTAGTGCGTACCCTCGTGGGGCTGACACCTTCCAGTGGCCTTTGACAACGGTGGAGGTGCAGCAGACTGCCCTGAGGCCAGATCCTGCTGCCTCATTTATACTAATCAGATCAGTTCGGTGATGCTCTGAAGGGTGAGGGGAAAGTAACCTCCACCCTCTTGGGGGTTGGACTTGTGACGTCACGCATAGACTACTATATTATTATTTCTGCAGTGCTCGCTGCGATTCGGAGAAGTGATCTGGCCAGCCCGCCCATCTTTAAGGCTGTGCATGCTCTGGCAGGTGGTACTTGGCTCTCCAGCAGCGAGATTGTGAAATACCGCTGTCGTCCTGGAGTAGCAGGCTATTCAAACTGGAGTGGAGGGATGATGTTGTTAATGCTTGTGACTGGTAGCTTCTCTTGTGGGAGCACATGTTTGAGACTTAATAAGGGGACAGTTTCCCAAGGTGGTCGTGCAGACATGTATCCTGTCTCCATTTCTTCTTTCGTCAGTGGTTTCGGACTGGCCCATGATGATAATTGCGTTCCAAGATGGGACGCAGTCGTAAGTAGAGTGCGCTACATAAAAGTGCAGATCGCGTCATGTGTCAACCTTATCCACAGTTAGTTTTCAGTGGTCCAGGCAGAACTATATAAATAATGATAAAACTAACAGCTCGTAGTTATCGGATGTTGGCATCAATCAAAGTGTATTTCGGATCCCCGCAAGATGGTGTTTAAGCTAGTTGTTTATGTAAACATCCAATAACTGGAACTAAAAAATATGTCATGTGCGCCGCCGTTTATCACGCCTCTGCGGCACGTTGTCTGTCTTCCTATCCCAACGACCAACATGTCCGGTCTGCGGCAACTGCGAGGTGAGATATGCAAGTCTGGCTTGCTACCTCCCCTTACATTCCTGATCAGAGGGGAAGTGGTTACCTAGCAACCAGAGTGGCAAACTGGCTTCCTCTCTCTCTCTTTCTTTCTTTCACTCTCACTCTTGGCTGCACGCGCTAGCCTTTACGCGCCAGCTGCAGAGCAAATAAACTGTGCCTGGCGAACATAGAAATTTATCAATATTATCCGTTGCTCAAAATAGTTACTCATTTCATTACTTGTATTTCGAAGCTAATGGTTTCGCCTGAAAGTGTTAGGCAATACATTTTAACGAGGAATTTTTTTTGCAAAGATGTTTTCTTTTGTGATTAAAGGTCGGTTTTTTCTCATAAGGTTGGTGTTTCATTGTATCTGGCATAAAATCAACATGATTTTAAAGTGGAATAATAATTTAACTCAATGGACAGCATCTTTGCGAATAAAATGATTTGTCCAGAAGCTGTGCTTGACCTATATAACCCGAGGTACCCTTAAACGAGGCCCCAACGCATTTCACCGGTGCCTTACCAAGGCCCTCGGCCAGTCGTCCGACCACCGGCCGCCAGGTAATTTAGTTAGGCGGTGCGGCGGATATCGGCCTCTCTCGGGTGCGACACTGAACCGATCTCATGCAGTGTCCACCTATATAACCCGAGTGACCCTTGATGAGGCCCCAATGTGATTCACGTTGTCCGACCATTGGGCGCCAGCTAGGATCGTGGTTGTTCCGCAAAGCTTGTTCGTGGTTGTTCCCTAAAGCTTGTTCGTGGTTGTTCCAGGGATGATTAATTCGTGGTTGTTCTGCAAGTGGTGTTCGTGGTTGTTCCCTGAATTTTTGTTCGTGGTTGTTCCGTAAAAGTTGTTCGTGTTTGTTCCGTAAAGCTTGTTTGTGGTTGTTCCGGGGCTGTGTTTGACCTTTCTTTATCTCCAAAAATAGTTCAAACATCGAGCAACTTGTATTATTAAGTGTAAAGTTAATTTTCAGTAACTTACTGTGGGGAAAGCTGGGGATTGATATTAATTTATTTAAATAGACACGCATCTTTTCAGTAAACTGTTAAAATGTAAGGGCGTATTCAACACTTTTGGTCATATAATAATGGGTTTGCACTGAACCCGAGTGCAGTGTAACTCACAACAGGGAAAATCAAAAGACGTAGTTTTGATTGATTCATTATTAAAGACCGGGAAGAAATATGTTTTAGTCACCTTATTTATTATTTATTCATTTCTGTTTCAAAATTAAAAGTTTTTTTGCTGTGAAATATAATTAATTACTTTATAAAATGTGTGCACAAGGTGTCGGCAACATGTAGTGGCTATCCTCCCGCCGCCATTCCTCCTACACCAACCACCATCATCACTTTCTCAATCGATAATTTCTCTGCTCGCTTTCAGCTGATGGATTGGATGTGGGACATTCAAAATTTGACTTGCATTCGGTGTCATATTCTTTTCATTTTCAGAGGGTTTGAAAGTTTTAGGTCAGCTTGCATTTGGTGTCGGATTACAACATATTAAATACAGTATTTTGAGATGTTATATTCTTTATTTAAATGAGTTTAGGTGAAATGTTTTTAATGTATTATTTACAGTAATACTTATACAGTAATATTTAATGTGTGGGTGCGTGCATGTGCGTGTGTGTGTTTTTTCTTCCAATGTTATCTCATATTTCTCTTTTGAACTTTTGGGAATTTCATATGAATATGCTCCCACTGTTCAAGTGATATTTTGTTTAGTTAGTAATAGGCCTACTACTAGTGTGGGCCTTGTTTAAATAATTAAATTTCACACCCTCCTATACAATATTTAGTTCTGTAAAGTAATTATCTGTAACTAAAGGAATCACAATTTTTGGAATAGAGAATCGAGAGTGGGTATTGGCATCGATATTGAGAATTGAGGAAAAGTGGAATTGTTACATCCCGAGTATTTATGCTTGGGTTTTTGTCTATTGTTTACATATTATCTTTTGGTTTTTCTGACAGAAGCTTAAATAAGTCTTATGATTATTCATATAAATTTCGTAATGTTATGGGTCTGATACATGCCATAAAATTAACTTGTGGCGCATTCCTGAAAATTGCACATGGGCACTCTACTTGCAACTTCGCCCCATCATCGAGCACCAGCAATAGATATGTCAACCGCCTCCAACGGAGGAGATAAGGAAAGGATGGCGAGGCCACCAAGCTATAATAAACTATCCCTTGGAGAGAGGCTAGCCACCCCCGCACCCCTCTGGAAGCCAACAAACGTTTAGATTTTATGTATATGGAAGTGTCGAACCATGACTCAGGGCAGTTGCTGGGCCCTCCAGCTTGATTAAGGCTGAGGGCTTCAGAGGGGGTAAGTGGCAACCACCCGGTTCTTCCAGTCTGCGAAGAACGGAATTCATCTGATTCAGAGTTCTGACTAATATGCCATTCACACCGAAGTAGCTTAAGTAAAAGTCTCCGGGATAAGTGGTTTAACTCCTCCCAACTCTCCCAGCCTGCAAAGACTGGAGGCTTTCTCTAAGGGACTCTACCATTAGGCCTTCCATGACGTGTTACAGAATAAATGTTCTCCAAAGACATCCACACCATCGCTGTCAGCAGCATCTTGAAAATGCTGCCACTGCTGACATTCGACAATCCAGAGGTATCAACGACGTCCCTTCCTGACTCTCACCTGGAATCAACTTCCCGTCATTAGCAGGTCGGGCCGATGCCCCTTCTGGAATTCCCCCCCCCCTCCCCCTGAAAAATATAGCTTCCATCAATAAAGTTAGAAGTGACCTACGCAACCCCTTGTATTTCTTGACGTATTAATAAATACGTAATCTTTGCTAGTAATTTGGTGTACCCCCCTGTGAAACCTTGGACCATAATAATAATTTTTAATTTGGTGTTGCTTTGGCTAGCTCTCAAGTTCACTTAATTATCTTCCATCGAAGTGTGAATCTGGTATTCGTGAAAATACCCTAATGGTAAGAACACACAACTTAATAGGGAAAATCGAGATCTGCCGCTAGGTGGATTCCAAGGCACTAGGAACTCTTGTTTGTTCACTTCAGACAGTGTCAAATGCAAGGGTATCAAGTATACCTGGAAAAGCTTCGGAAGAAGTTATCCCTCTTTAGCCTGATTGCACACGTAGAGTGTACCATGTTGTACTACAAGTATAAATTACAAATACGAAAAACCAATTGTAATTCTATTTATGGTTTTTAAAACAAAAAACCAAGTAGATGTTCATACACTTAAATTACAAGGAATGAGGTTACACTTCTATGCCGTAGTAAAATTGTATGACTGCAAGGTGCCTTGCTACCCAATAACACATATTAATGATCATAAAATACAACTTCTCACAAGTGTGCGTAAACTCTAGCTTACAATGACGTTTTCTGCTAAACAAATGCTGTCTAAACAGCCAAACCACATTGAGAGCATGAAAAAATAGCACCTTAAATGCAACTTTCAGTGGTGCTTTCATAAAAACTGCTTTGCCAAAATCTGAAAATTATCAGGACCTTTTATCATGTGAAAATTCTGACTTGTGAAACAACTCACAACAAATGTACCCTTCAGTCAGAAAAGCATTAAGTTCATTACACATTCAAACTTGTCTAATTTTATCATAACATTTGATGGTGTGCACATTACCCTTAACAAGTTTCGCGATGTCTACCGGCGTGTTAATCAAAGTCCGTTTCAATTCAGTACTCGACCAAGAGGCACCTCGCCTAATATTAAATTCGGTATTCATTAATATGACAAATAACGTTTAATTAGTACTAGGAATACAAAACCTCCGCCCTTCTGAATGACTAGAATTTGCAATTTGCATTAATTTAAATAAATAACCTTCGTACTGTGCAAACCTCGAGAAATATTTTATTGAAATTTCTCACAATATTTAAATATATTTAACATAATCAGTTCCTTCACTGTTGGTGCCCAACTATAAATACAATACACATTTGACGGCACTTACATAAAATGTGCAACGCGGCGCCGATTCACCCGTTAAAGCATGCTGCAAGTAAAAGACAGGAGTTAAAAATTTAACTAAAAGAATATTAAAACAACAACATAACTGGTCGGTGGTACTTGCGCTCATTAGAGCAGCCAGCTATAAAAAAATATCATTGGAGACAAACACTTAAAAATTTCAGCCCCGAATTGTGGACAGTGAGCGGCAAAGCTAAGTAAGCTAGGGCGAGTAATGGGTCAGCTTCAGCAATCCGAGAAAAATACATTACCGCAGAATTATTACCACAACGAAAAAAAGCATACGCTAATCCAAATAAAAATTTAGACATTGTGAGCCAAAACTGAATTTATAAAACATCTACAGCTGTACACCAATACTACATTAGCACTCAAGAAGCTACTTTACTACCAAATCCATCATGCCCAATTTTAGTATTAATAACTCATGAACCACAACTCACCAGGCGATTAAGGTTGCCTGCACCTTCCAAAATACAAATTAAAAGAAATCAACTCCATTGAAGTATTAGTGGTGCTGAATATAGCTAATGGTAATACTCGTCGCACATGATGGTAAAGGACAGCTCTCGACGCAATGATTCCAAGGTACAGGTAGGCAGGTAAGCAAGTGACGGCCCAGGCGTTAACACACAGCTTACGATCGCCGTATGAATTAAAAAAAGATACACTTAGGGAGGGGAGACAAAAGTTGGGAATAGGTAGGAGAAAGGCGGGGAAGCCGAGCCTCCACAGTGAAAGCTCATGGGCACTGCACTTCGTTGGTCGTTAAGAGTACTAAAGCAACGGAAAATCCATAGGGCAGAAGAATGCTAGAGAGTCTAACCCTTTCAAACAGAGCCCCTGCTCATGTCTGGTTCAGAGCAGAGTCTACATCTTGCCCAAGAGGCAGACACGCCTGTCTATTATTCCTCGATATAGTCAAGCGGTGTTCAATGGATAATTATACATGCATAGGCCTACACTTTATCCATTTCTCACATTGTTAGGGATCATTCTACTATGCCTGCTTAGGCTTGGAGGACGTCCCTCGCTTCACAAACGGTCTTGAATACCGCTCCAGCGCTTACCAACAAAAGCAAGCCGCCCCTTGTAATTGGCCCAAGTGTGAGGGCCGAGGTACATATATCGTCAGCTGCATTACTGGTGCAGCGGAGTACCATCACCAAGTGCCATCACCTGTGTACAGGTTTGCCGAATGAGAGGGTCACTCCTCCCAGTCATGTATACCAGTGTTACGTGTGCCAACGGAACCTCACATTCAGACCATCAAACCCAGGACCGAGGCTCTGCCTCGTGACGTCCTTACCCGTGGCCAAATTCCAGCTCCCTGAATTTAGCGGCCACCCTCATGAAGACTCGATCACTTTCTTAAATGAATGTGAGAGGGAAATGAGGGAACACCAAATACCTACCAAGCAGTGGGTTGGAAGGGCACATCGCCAACTGCTTGGCAAGTCAAAACAATGGTGGGAACGATATGACGAATTTGTGACTGAATGGGGTCAATTGAAAACTCGTTTCACTTCCCACTGTACAGGGGAAGAGGTGATTGCCAACCTAGTCGCAGATTTCTATACTCGAACCCATCACCCTCAGGAGAAGTCTATATCTGTCGGAAAGTGCAAATGCACCAACGGATATACTCCACAGAAAGCAAACAAAATTATGTGCAAATTATAATGCGCATGCTCTCCCCTCCCTCTGTAACCTACTGCTGATTCAGAGACCGCAGATAATCAACAAATTAGTGGAGAGGGTGAGAGAGGTAGAACACAACAACAGAGCACAGGCTCTGCTAGATGGCCAGTCACGCGCTCCCAAGGTTGCAGCCCCGTCCCCTCCCCCTAGACCGCCAGCTGTGCGTGGTCCACCCCCTCTTCCCCCCCCCCCCCCTTCCCCTTTATCAGGCTGCTGGTATTGCCTGGGACGGCATTTAAACCGGGACTGCCCGACCCAGCAAGGGCAAGGCAGAAAATTCCCTCCCATTAAGCCGCCAGACAAACAGTCTCACAGAAATAATGCTAGAGTCTCAAATTTAATGGGAAATGCGAACGCTGGGATGTGCGAGGGACTATGCCCCCAGCTTCAGTCAAGTTTCAGTCAAGTCTCTCAAAATCACCCAATTAAACTTCGGGTCTCATGTAGATTCCCCACCAGAGGTTCCACATATTTTGGTGGAGGTAAATGGGGACCCGTGTTTGGCAATAACCGACTCAGCAGCAATGGGGAATTTCCTCAGAAGCGACATATTGTCTGCCAAAGAGTGGGTTGGGCTACGACCCCAGCCACTTATTGTAAGAATAGCCCAGCCGAATCAAACTCTGACCGTACTAACACAGTCCTGATTAAAGTTAGTCACCTAACTTACATGGTCGCATTCACAGTAACCCCGGAAATCAAGGAAGAAGTTATCCTGGGTCGACCCTGGCTCACTGATCAACAATGCGTGGTGAACCACGGCCAAAGAAGGCTTTATATGTGGAAGACAGAAGGGATTATTGTTAGCTGGGGATGTATCCCCGAAATACCGGAAATGCCTACGATAAACTTAAGTGAAATCCAACATTCATTAAAACCTAACCAGTTTATCGAGTTGCAGAGAATCTTGGAAGAATACACAAGCGTATTCTCTACCCCACAATTACTGCAACAATCTCGCAGCATCCAATACAAAATATGGCCCATCACCGAAACCCCATATACAACCAGCTGTACGAAATGTCGGACCACAAATGACAAGAGATTGTGGAGCAGGTAACAGAGATGAAGAAACAAGAGATAGTAGAACCTTCCAACTCTCCTTATAACTCACAGATAGAGCTCATCCCAAAGGACGGTGAACAGAGGTTCTGTGTAAATTACAAGAACCTTAACAAACAAACACACCCAATTGCCCTGCCTTCAATAAATCTTCATAATAGCCTCTGGGACATTTAGGAGGTGGCAATTTTCAATACGCTATATTTACAGCCCGGTTACTGGCAGATTACAGTACATCCCGATAGCTGGAAATACACTGCTTTTACCACCCCAGAAGGAGAAACCCTTCAATTTTGCATCATGCTATTCAGGCTGAAAAATGCCCTGGCTACCTTCCAGCTATTGATGTCAGCAGAAGTACTTATGGGATACATAGGCAAATTCTGTTTTGCCTTCCTCGATGACATCATAATCTATTTAAGGGCCTGGGAAGAACATTGTGCCCACTTAAAACAAGTCCTGGATAGACTCGAAATACACGGGTTAACATGCACGCTTAGCAAAAGCCACTCCGGAAAAATAACAATAGAATATCTGGGGCACTTGGTCACCCCGAAGGTAATTTTCCCCAACAGAAATCAAATATGAGCTATCCAGGAAACCACCCCCCCCCCCTTGCCAACCGCATAACAATCTACACTTACATCACTTCCTAGGGCTACGCAACTGGTTAAGAAACTTTGTGCTAGATATAACCACTCAGATGGCACTCCTACACCAACTCCTAGCCAATTACGCCCAGTGGAAATGAAAACCAGGCCAGCAAGTAGCGTTCTTGACACTTAAACAAAGTTTTTTTAGAAATCAGACAACTGCATAGACAGAGAGAAGGGAGGAACCCCCCCCCCCCCCCTCATATTACAGACAGACACCTGTCAAACAGGGTTAGTTGTGGTTCTCTACCAAGAAGACGAGAACAAACACCCTTTTATAATCGCCTAATCGAATACCTGCCTGAATGAGGCTGAGAGGAAGTACCACAGCAACAAACACGAATGCCTGGCCATCATATGGGCAATCTGAAAATATTGGTACTTGTTGGACGACTGACACGTCCCGATACGTACTGATAATAAATCCCTTCAGTGGTTACATGTCTCCTGCCACCAAAAAGCCAAGCTTGGGCGGTGGGAAATATTTTTATCGGAGTTTGATTTCTCCGGGGGACACTGACCTGGCCGGCTTAACGATCTCCCAGATGTGTTCTCCTGACTTCTGAACCTGGAAGGAGGGTCTAAGAAAGAGGAAGAGTGGGGAAAACTGGTACCCCCTTCCATTCCTACCCGCTCTCCTCCGCAAGATTTAAGCCTTCAACAGCTTAATTTAAGTAAGGGGTGGTATTCATAGTCATGTCTCAAGGCTTAGCTTAAGCCTGTCGTGGTCAAGTTCATCTTATTTCTCAAGACAGTGTTATTTCTGCACCATGTTTTGTAGTTTTCAATGTTAGTACAGTTTTTCACAATGTGAAGAATTTAATGTATTTTTCTCCGCACAGCACCACATGTAAAATTGTCTATTTCAATAACTTTCTTGTGCTCTGTTTTCTTCCCTTTAGGTGTCGAAAAGGTCAAATTTTTTTTACTGTTTGCCTTACCCTCTTCTAAAATTGGGTTAAATCTTGACTCTGAAACCCTTGTTGCATTACTAGTTGCTTCAATGATGCTGTACATCAGTTTATACGTCTCTTTTTGTTCACTGAAATACTTTGCAATATTATATACAATCTCGCATGCTTGTCCCCACAATGGTGTACCAGACTTAATATGTGAGTTAAATCCCGACATGACAGTAAGTCATACCATGTAACTCAGGCCGCCCAACAAGCGTGCCGGAGTGATCCCGCAGTGCTGCTAGCTGCGAGTGACTAATCCCCTCCGCTACTTCAAGTGCTCGTCATTTGACTGCCCGCTGACACGGATGTCAGGTTCTTTTGTCTCTTGTCCCACTTTTGTGAATGTGTTGTGCTCATGCTAGGCAGTCAAGCATAGGCTAGAACACCTAATTTTTTTAAAAGAAACTTGCAAATTTGACATGTGACTCAGTTTGAACTCTTGAGAATTTTGTCTATTTCAAGGATTATTGCTGTTAAAACTTTTGAAATATTTCATTTCTAGCCATGTTAATAATTGTGTGGGACCCGGGGGAACCATTTTCAATCTTTGCTGCAATTATATTTTGTGAGAAAGTTAGATTAGGAATTTAAAAAGAAGTTGATTGATATAACAATTATTCTCTTGTGGTTGTATTTCAAAATGGTATTGTCATCTTGCGCCCATGCCACCTCCTTTCACCCCAGTCCATTGTGCATGTTCATAAAGTTATCCACCTTCATTTAGTTTTGCCCTTTGCAACATCCAAACTTCATAAATCCAAGAAATTTTCAATGCACAAAGTGCATCAACCCAGAATGAAGAAGAAAACAGAAGGTAAAATAGTTCCAGAATTACCAAATTTTTTTGCCAAATCTGACATAGGTTGGAATACATGATATCTGAAGCTCAGAAACTTTTTACTGTTACTACATAGCTTAGGGAAGGGTATTATTCTCAGTATGAATCATTTTTCTTGAAGCTACAATTGTTTCAAGTTTGAATACCTATCCTGAAAAGTGGGTCATAGTGTCATGTCATGAAGCAAGATACGTAAAGTGTGCTTATCTGATTGCTGAAATTTTGTTAAATCTGCAGGTTACGAATGAACTCAATCTCAAAGGACTACATGGTAGAGTGTGTGGAGCGAGAATATGTGATTGAACAGAAAGCGATAGCAAAGAAGTTTGAAGAGGACAAAATTGAACTGCGGGAGACTTTAATTGCAGATTTGGAGGAAAAGCGCAAGATCATTGAGGCTGAGCGTCACACAATGGAACTCACTGGTGATTCAATGGAGGTATGTTGAGACAAGTAATTCTTCTACTTAAGTTGTTTTATAAGTTTCATCTGCGCAAGCCATGTGTGTGCCATTTTTACGTGAAGAAATATTTGAAAATTTGAGAGGTTGAATTCGTTGATAGTGTTCCTTATTCGTGTTACTAAGTTTCACTGATAAGTCCAGCTGCTGGAAATATTTGCCACACCACTGTTTAGGTTCAGTATTTTGCTTGCTTGAATGCTGTTGCATACCCTCTTCAAATGAACATGGAAGGAATGAGTCAGATTTCATTTTCCTCCTTTCCATTTGTGTAGGGTGATAAATACACACTACACGCAGTATCATTTGCAGTTTTGAAGTGTTTTAATCATGCATATCCAAAGAAATTCATTTCTTCAAGTTAAAATACAAAATTGTTTTAGTTAAGGAGTGGGTTGAGACTGTATATAGTGGCACCTCATTAATACAAACCGGAAGGGACCAAAATCTGGCTGCTTTGTAATAAAGAGGTTTGTAATGAGGTTTGTTCGGTCGGAACTGCAGACTTTTTATGTTGGTGCAAGCCCAAAAACCTACAAATTGGGAATTTATGTACAAAACTTATCTTTCATAACAAAAGAAGTCACTCTCGTTTTAACTTTATTCAGGAAAAAGTTTACTTGAAGAATTATTAAATGTCATATTGATTAATTCTTCAACAAAATCAACCCTTCCATTATATAAAGAACCAAAAAATATTCCCAAAAAGATTTTTACTTTTACACATTTTCCGCTGTCATTACATACTAATGTTTTTATTTTAAGAAATTTTCTAGTTTGGTTTTAACAGTTTTAGCTCCATAGGAGCACTTGACAATGGACTACAATTAATTAATTCTGAAAAACAACACAGAAATACAAGAATAATTACTTTATATAAACTTAAACTACAAGTCTACATAACACATGAATGTTTTCTATGCACACAAACAGGACGTTTCTACAGGTTAATTACATCAGATGTTTTCATCTATGTATGCACAAAGAGTACCTTCACAAGAGAGCCAAACACTATCAATATCAGCGCTCACAAGTTGGTCATTGTGACTGAGCGTGTGCAATTGTGATCACAGTCTCGCACACACCAGTAGTTTCTAACGTGTAACATGGTGCAGCCCTTCCATTGTATCTATGACAAGCACTAAATTAATTTTGATATTGCCAAGCTATTGTATTGAACTATCTGAGAGATCAAGAAAAACTGTTGTTACTGTAGCAAAAGTTTATTTCCTGAAGAAAAAAAAAGTAACCTGTCTGAAATTCATGTACCCAAATGCATATTATTTTGCTGGGTAAAAAATGTATCATTAATGTTGTTATTTCAATTACTTCCCGGAAAACTGAAGAATTAGTACTACCAGAAATGTATTGTTAAATGTGGAGGTTAATTGTACTGAACTGTTACGAGAACCAAAGTTGGTTAATGTGTTGCTTTAGTGTACTTTGTATTAAGCGTATGGAATTTGAGGCTAATAATTACGTGGGGCATAAAAAATACTTTGTTACATGTATTATCCATATTTTGTTTTAAACATATTTTACTCCTTGGAATTGCATAGGTACCATAGGTTCAAGGGACCAATAAAATCACTTTGCAATAACGAGTTCTTTGCACTAACCAAACTGTATACTACAAATGTGTACAATTTTGTAAATGTGAAATAAGCGTGGTATTTGAGTTCAAGGGCCTGTTATTTTATCACTTTCAACAGCTCTTCATACTGTTTCTCTGAAGTAAAGTTGTGGAGGTTAATAAGTGTAAATGTTCACTACCATAAAAAAAAAAATTTTTTCATTTTGTTTGGTAATAAATTACATTTTTTTTTGCTAAAAACAAATTAGGAAGTTTTTTTTTCTGACTTTTTTAATGTACTCTGCAATTAAAAAATATATCAAACTATTTTCAGCAGTTTAAAAATATAAATCTCACCTCGATTTTACTCAACCATTTTCACTGTGTCAGTAAAGCGTTCTTTTTGTGTACCTGAAAAGTGAATATGTGTTACATTGACTTGTAGTATAATGTTCCATGTTCAATATCTGAGAATTAAGAGTATTATAATTTGTCTTGCAGGTTCTTACTACTCACTTATTTTGTAGAAATGTATGATTAACAGAATGGGCAGGATATATGATGGTGGTGGTTAGTACAGATGGTTGAAATGTATGGCTTGAATATTAAGTTAGTCAGTCTGACAAAATGAATTATACTGTATGGGAATTATACTGTATGGACCCTCTGCTTTACTCATATAATCTCCATTAGCACCACAATTCTAGATTGACTCATATTTTACTGTGATTCAAGGAATTCATTTGTCCTTCTGTTCTTAAAAATCATCATCTACAGTAAAATCAAAGTATAAAGTACTTTGTAATTTAAAGTTTATCGTTCGAATTTCAGACAGAGAGAGAGAGAGAGAGATAGAGTTATAGATATATAGATAGAGATATAGATAGATAGATATATAGATAGATATATAGATAGAGAGAGATATAGATAGATAGATAGATAGATAGAGACCGCATGCGTGTATAGGCCGCACCAGAAGTTTTTGGTGAAAATATTTGGGATAATTAATATTTCAAATATAGGCACATTGAATTTATGCATTCCTGTAAATATTGTTAATGTTCCTGTAAATAATAAATTCCGACTTAATTTCTCCCTTACAAAACATTTCTGACAGAAAATTTGTATTATGTTGCAATGTTTACAAATATACATCACGTGATTACTATTCCACAGATGGTGACGTGATTTGAGAAAGCAAAATCACGGCAATATTACACAAAATGTCGTCGTTTTAATGTACACTTGTAGTGCCACGGTGGGCATGCGAACTACATAAGATATCTTTCTCTTATACAGCTGAGAAATTATTTCTCATGTACTGCATTTATAGCTGAGCTCAAACGTGTTTACATTTTTCATATGTGGGATGGTTACTTTGTTACGAATGTGAATGAACAAATAATTGCAAGAGTTAAAAGAAAGGTTTTTCTTTTCCTCCTCATCTTCTTATTATTCTCCCTCTTCCATTCCTTTACATTAAAACATGAAAATGTGCTGTATGCTGACAAATTTCTAGAAATTTCTAAATATGTTTTGGGGAAAAAAATTTTTAATGCCAATATCTTGAACATAAGCTGCACCCCACTTTTAGTAGTAATTTTTTTTTGTAAAAATGTGCAGCTTATACATGCCAAAATACGGTATTTGTCATTATTATTATAAAATTTAAGTCCCCTTATGTACGTTGCATCAAGATTCTCCTGTTCTGATAATGTAAAACATTCTTTTATGTGCAACAGTAAACAGAATTGTGGATGTAAATGTGGCAGGTGAAGCCAGCAATGACCCGCAAACTGAGGCGTCGCCCCAATGACCCAGTTCCCATCCCAGAGAAGAGGCGCAAGTTACCACCAGCACAACTCAACTACCTGTTGGACGAGAAGGAGATTGAGAATGACCTGAAAATCATCAGTCGTGGGAAAACTGTTGGCCCTGTTAGGAAACCCGGTAATGAGCTTTGTTGTGTGATTCTGCTGCCTTTATAGTGGGCTGTTGGTTTTGAAGGTGCTTAAGCCCTTGTGCCACAATGGAAGATTCCATGTAAACCTGTATGGCTGCTAGTGTAGATTGTCCTTTGGAAAATTTAGTATATTCCTGGTTGTTTTTATGGAAATTTTAGTAATTGGTCGGGTGGATATTTTTAGTGGAAGGTTTTTTGCAAGGTTGAAATTTTAGACTATAAAAGAGAGGGTGGTGGATGGTGGTAAGGTGCTCCTAGCGAGGATAGTTGTCAAGTATGTTTATGTATTTTGTTTTTAGAAACAGAAATAAGGCCATTAAACAAGAGTAAGTGTGAACAGTAAATAAAAAATGATGTTCGAACAGGGTTCCGTAAAAATAATTGTAAACATAATGTTTATTTTTCACAAAAGTTATAATTATCAAAACAAAACAATTGGGCTCCATTTATTCATTGATATTGCAGAAGCTGTGGGTGAATTCTCTCCTGAAACTACACTTGCAGAAGTAAAATCAAAACAAATGTGAGCTTGTTTTCTGGTTTGGCAGCACACATCATGTGACAGGTTATCCCATAGTATACTCCATACCTGCTTGCATACAGGGTTAGATAACAGGTCTCATAGAACCTTCTGCCGGAGCTTGTACAGAACATTGTATCATGCTTGTACAAAACATTGTACCATGGTGTCATGAAGTTAGAAGTTTTACATCTAGCATGCCAGCCTCTTGCTGATAATGTGCGCTCACACCTGTAACTATTGCATTTGGGAAACGTTGCTTTTCAGAGGTTGCCAGTATCTAGTTAATTATTTGTGAGTGTTCCTGTTTTCTCCTTTGGCTTCATTTCATCATTCCTTCACTTCATCTTGCATAACCCAGCCTTCATTCTGACAAGTAATGACAGGTGTGTAATTCAGGTAGGGCAGTTGACTTTGAATAGCACTACCTCCTTTTTTTGCATTTATGTTGACGCACAACGTTTTTTGCGCTTAGAAAGAGCACTTGCAAATGACCGACTTCGCCCCATCTGAATCTTGGTAATCTACTATGGTTAAGTGAACTATACTTGCACACGGTAATGGAATCAGGACATGGGGACTACCAGATGTTTACAGAGCCTCAACACACCTTTAACCCAGTGCACCTTGCTTTTACCGACCTCCAGTTTCTACGAGAAACCATCACATCATCACCCCTTCCCGAAGAAACCCCGCTATGCTTCACTGCACCAGCTAGAGAGACTGCACTCAGTTCAAACTTTGCGCTGTTGTAGGAAGTGGGCCAGTCAGCAGAGAGTCACTGCCTTTAAGAGCACGTCTGGACCGGTTGTGTCAACACCTTGCACTGAGCACCACACCGATAAGGATCCATGGTTCATGCACGTGACATCATAAACTCCACCCTTTGGAGGTAGGTTTAAAATTTGCACCCTTCTGAGCACCCACAATTGGAAAAATTAGTGTAAAAGACACGCCAGTCTGGGCCTCAAGAGATGCTCTTCATCCTCTGGGCCGAGAAGACTGAGGACAGTACCAGCGGTGGCAACTCAGTCTTGCTACACCTTCAGGTTGTGAAAGTCACGGTATCCTGATTAAGGACAAGACCCTCAGCCGTGCTGGTCGACGATGATGCCATTCCTCTGTAGGACCGCCGCCATCCAGCAGCTCTCACTTCTTCGGCCACCTCCAGCAACCCAGTGTTGTTGACATCGCAGAAGTTCCAACACATCGTCCTGAACTTCCTCCCCTCCTTCATTTACCATTCCAGGTAATATAGGGTCATGACGACATTGTCTCTTAAAGACATCCCATAAGACTTTGCCAGGCCACGTCTTCACCAAGTCGAGGTGAAGAGTACCCTTTTATTCCATGCCTATATCCGTTACGAACAAACCCTAAATTAAGGCTAGGAAAATCCAGTGGGTTAATTTAAATATTAATTTTATTAAATTATTTTTATTTACAAGTATCAGTAATTACTATTACATTTTTAACAGGTACCTTTGCCTGATTTTATTATCCTACTGTAACTTCTGCATTTAATTTTTACTGTGCAAGCATATTTTATGTTTGCGTTCATTCCACGTAATATTCCAACCTGTTATTGTATTGTGAACTTTCACGTTACGTGAGTGGAATAAACTTAACATTTTTCCAAATAACTTCAAGGATCTTGTCACTCCTAATTATTAGCAACCTTGTGTCCCCAAGTGCTTTGTTATGAACAATCTTAAATGAATTGCATATGTAAGGTAACATCGGCATCGTGAACCATGCCTCACTGCAAATACAAGCAACACCAAGCGGCCGCCCGAGTTTGCCCAAAGCAATGCAAACCGTATTGCCGTGGCTAATCTTCGGAGGAGCCCTTCACTAGGAACTCAATACACCTAGGTATTGCGACTGCCTTCGTGAACTCCACTATATAACGCTTCAGGCTGGGGAACTGCCAGAAGGAATTATGTGGTTAGTTGCATGTGGCATAGCTGCATACCCAGACATACACAATAGGATTGCAACCTTACCAGCTTCACCTTACGTACCAAAAGCAGAGGTTAAAAAGAGCTCTCCAAATTTTGGAAGCAGGGATTAATAGTTACCCCACTCGTAACACGTCAGAAAGTAATGCTTTGTTTACACCACCAACTAGAAATACAAGTAGATTCTCACTGGAATATCTGCTTACATTATGTTTAGATACTGTTGTATTGGTAATTGACTCTTCCCTATTAACGGAGACAAACACGCCCAACCTTTCACCCTCTCTTAACTCATCATTGAGCAGCGAGAAAACTTCTCCGCCACACCAGAGTCGGCCGGCTACCCCAGCGCAGCCGCCAGTGGAGAGAAGAGCGCCGCAAACCTGTTTACTCCAGGTAACCCGTTAGAGAAGTGTCTTGCCAACTGTGTCTGATTTTGTCCCCACACGTAAACCAAAACGCCCCATACTATATTCTGGCTTTCTGCCCAAGCAGGATTAATCTCCTGTGGTATGATCACCGAGGCTTTCACCGCACAATATTTGAAGACCACCGTCACAACTCGTACACAACTCATACACATACAGTGTACGACCGCACACTGAAAGTCAAATTGCTTGTTTGGGTTACAGTCCCCAATTCATCATTCAATTAGATTGCCTCAATGCTCCTGATTACCAACTCTACCTTCCAGCAGTGGGGAGGGGGGGTAAGTAACCCACAGTCCAGGGACTTGTGTGTGACTTCCAGGTGATTACCGTTGATATGGAACTTGTTCGGTGTCTCCTTAAGTAACTTACACACCTGTTGGTATTGAGGCTTAATCCCTGAGTCCCCATCATAGTGGAGTGGATTATACAACCTCCTTATGGTACACGGGGATAGCTTCCTTTGTATCAGGTGGCTTGAAACGTGCTTCAATGTTGTCCTTAGGTAGGCATAGTGTACTGGTGTTAGAATCACTCTCATTTGTTTCATTACTGCATTTCAACCTCCTTTATTTTAGACGTTATCTAGTTTTCTTTTCTGTTGATGGTTGGTTGTCACTCTTCTGGTAGGTGCCTCATTCTAGCGCGATGATTACCCTGAGTGTGACGTAACACACTGCACTCTGATGTACACACTTTATTTTCAACAGGTGTTGAGATGTCATAGATTTTAAATTTAATATTCAGCCTGTGAATAAATGTTTAGTGACTTTTTGGCAGGAAAATGTGGAGTCTGTTTGGTTGTCTTGTAGTTATAATATATGGAGACATGAATACCTGAGAGGATTTGCAGCAGGTTCCTTTGCTCAGTTCATATTTAACTAAAAATGATGAAATCTCTATGTAACAGTTAACAGTGACATAGATTAGTATTACATTCATGAATGTTTTGGTTTTATGTCACTGACATTTTCACTGGTAAGACTAACCGGGTATTTCAGTATGATTACTAGCTATAAAAATTATTCTAGGGGAAGAGAACGATGTATCAAAAGATGGAGAAGAATGATTTGGGTCTTTAACCTAAAGATCACATAAAACCAGTGTTTTATAATTTGCTTAAAGGGATTCACCAGTGCCTACCACCTTCAAATAACTGCAGTATTGCTATGCTGGGAACTACTTGTACACCAATACATCACTAAATGCAGACAGCCACGTGGCGTACACATAAAATAACCCTCTGACACGTCAGCTTTCCCATCACACCCTAGTTCACTTCCCTGCCACTGGGTTCACTGCTAGCCAACAGCTGCTGTACAGAATACAGTGCAGCATCACTTACTGCCTGAAGAAACTGGCCCAGCCAGCAAAACATTGTGACTGCGCATCCGCATGGAACATGTGCTAGTCAAATTTTACGTATGTGTGTGTATCCACGAGTGCCATCCAGTGAGTTGTGTGGTGTTAACTATCTCTTATTAATGATGTAATTATAGTAATGTAGTAGTTGTGAGGTCTATTCCCTCCATACCTTGTGATTGTCAGTTGGACTCATTATTGCTTGGCCTAACGTGCCTGGTGTGTTAGTTCATGTGCAGATTTAGATACTATAGTCCTGCTTAGTCAGTCATGCAGTTTCATCTTGCAGGATAGACTAATGGAATTTTAAAATCCCGTAATGTTTTTTTGTTTGTGCTGTCTGTTGCTGCACAGAATATAGGACTTTTTCATTTAAATATGTGATGACCTTGTATGTTGCAGCGCTTATTCCTGCTGCAGGTGTTTCTGCTGCCTCATCGCAACCGGAGAATCCCTTGCCCGACATCAGAGTGGAAGATGGCAAACTTCTGTTTGAGAAAAGATGGTTGGTATCTGTTCTTTCATGTTTATCTTCATTTCACACAAATTATAATGAATTGGGGTTGTGCAATATCTCTAAACTCGAGAAAAATGTCAAGAAATATGGTGTTCTCGAACAGCAAGCAAGGAAATCAATTTTCTTGAAAAAACGAGAAATTTTTCATGCCAATAAAAATTTTTAACAAATGATAATAAGTAGTTACCGTTATTTGTATGTTGAATACACAAGTGTGCAATGAAGGCATCTTCAAGGCACTCCACGCATGTCTTTAACCAACGTGTTCCAGCACAATGCAAGCTTGAAACAAAAAAAAACATTCTAGTGTGACAGCCAGATGATGGTTATCCTGCTTTATGTAGCACGAGACACTGTATTGAATATTGTGTCATTAACCAAACAGTTATTAAATTTAATGCATTGCACAGTGACATAACAATAAATTATGCATTAAAGGCACTGACCAGGAGGCCTACACCTCACCAACAAACAAATTGCCAACTTGCTGAGTCGTGTGCTGATAAGAAGTAAATTTCACATTAAGATATTAATGCAGACAAATATTTTATAACATAAAGGGAACATCCGTATAAGTAAATCCTGTACCCGATTCTTCTTTTAGGAAACGCCAACCAGTAAGGCAGGATTTACAACAGTCCGTCGCATCCATCTGTTATCCGCCCGTCCGTTGTCAGGGTGTCTACTGACCGGGAGAACCAGGAAAAACGGGAATTGTACAGGAATTCCACTGCCTGGGAAAATTACGGGAATTGCATGGGATTTTAGTAAGATGTCCGGGAATTCATTTCCCTTCCGCCTCTCCAAAAATCTATTATGTGGTCATGAAAGCCAAAATGCTTGGTGGCGAAGCAGCCTCGCTCGTGAATCTTGTGATTAGTGCATCAACTGATGTTTTACTGCTGATATTGACTGCGCCTGTCGCTCGCTACTGATAACGCACAGCAATATACGTGCATGTCAGTTGGACGAATGGACTCGCCCAATCTCAACTGTGACCGCTTGCAACGATGTTTCGTAACGTACAGTAGAGTGACTATTAAAGTGCGTCCATCTGGTATCTACGTTCGTAATCTAACACATGGTAAACAGACGATAATATTTGTAGAACAGTGCTTGCACTACATTATATTCATTTTAAAATATAAATGCTTATAAACATTTAAGTAAAACCTCGATAGTTCGAAATCCCTCGAGCCGAAGTATTTGACTTCGAATCACATAATTTAGTCTCTTAAAAAGTTTTTTTTATTGATCTTATTTTTGGAACAGGTATTTTCCTCAGAAAACAGTGGTGGCATTGCACATTTTAAATATTAGTATATGCAGTATTTATCCACGTGCCTCTTGCAATTTTTTTCTCAATATTAAAGCCTCCAGAAAGGTGCTCTATGTACAAGCCACTAAAACTAGTGTGCGATCTTTCCGTCTGTAACTTGCCTCTGTGGCTTCCAGCGGACACAAATTTTATGGCGTAGTAATAAAGACGCACGGCCTCTACACCAGTTTTTACCATTCCCAGTTTTGAAAAACTGATATTGAAATAGCCTAACTTAAATGTCCGGACATGAAAAGTTTCGTAAATGCCAATCTAAATATATATTACAAAAATAAATGGAGCAATTTTAAAATAAAATCTACTTCATGGAAATTTAGCACAAAATGGTGTTACTGAGAAAAAAATAATACGATGTAGACTACAGGTTTGGAGGTAAAACAAGAAAATTTCCGCCATGAGTTTTCCTTCCCTTTCTTGCAAACAGATACTGAAAATAATCCCCAAGCAAGGCCGTCTTCCTCCCCTTTTTTTTTTAGGTTTGGTAGCTGTCAAAACCTTTTCCTCTTCCCCCATTTCGACATTTCCCTTCCTTCTCCAAGCTATTGTTTGTCAGCCGACCATGGGAGTACATTCCAAGCGCGCACAAAAAGAAAAGGCAGCTTGGTAACTACCTTGTGGAATTAAATTACCCCTATGGGCAGTGGTAGTTGCACCCTTTCTCTGATGCCGTTTTGAACGTAGATACCTATCCAGACGTTACCAAGTCATGTTATTCAACACAAAACCACTCAAACAAAGTGTCTTCAAGGTCAAAATATTTAGTGTGGCGATTTTTCTTTAAACCCATGTCCTGGACATTATGACAAGAACTTCTGTACCTCTCATTCTTTCATGTCTTTCATAAACAAGGTCGGGTAAAAATAACGATCAACTATGAAAGAAACGGCAGTGTGACTGCACGGGAGTTTGTTTACGAAAAAAAAGGGAGGGTGACAGCTCTTGTTACGTGCGGCCACCTGCCCTACAAACGTGCAAGGTGGCAGTGTATGTGTCACCGCGTACGACCGACTGATGTGCCTACATAAAGAGGCCATTTACTATGCTTGTTGTTTTGTTGTGCCTACAAAAGAGGCCATTTGCTATGCTTGTTGTTTTGTTACATAACAGGAATATAACTACTGCCTCAGTAATAAATTATCAGAATTTTACATACAGTGTGTTGTTATGAATGCTTAACAAGCCGATAGCATCTGAGCTGAAACCAAAGAAATCCTAAATTACTTAATGGCAAAATTATCAGATCGAACTTGGCCTTAGTATACAGTGTCAACACTTTGTTCAATTCAGAATTTGAAATACTCGCCAACTCCCGATTATTCACCACAATTGAGGAACTAGTGCCATATGTATCACCGATATTTACTATAATATGGCTACTATTTCTTTTCAGCATTGCACTTTACAGTGCTAAGAATTTAGCATACCTGTGTCTTGCTTGGCTGTGTAAAATGTAGCCTAGTATGAGAACTTGAAACAACATGCATTTTTACAAGTATATGCGGCACAGAACAATCAATATTCTCTCTCCCCATACTAAAAAATTATATTTTTTTAATAAGACATAATTTGTAAGATAGGACAGCTTTGGATTACACAAACATGCACATGATTAAATAAACTTTATTCTACCAGTATTAACTTATTAATTACCGGCAGTAAAAAAATCCATCCCATCTTATTTTAATGTCACTGACTGCATTAGATGTTTGCAGTGGAAAAGGCAGACCATAAGTTTATTTTATGGTCAACGTGTTAATATTTGCAAACACATATACATAATGATTAAATTGATATGTTTCTTTTACGCATTATCGATCCGTGTATTTGAGTAAACTGTATTTGAAATAATGAGGAAATGCATGTTATTTTTAATAATGTTTGTTTTGTACTTTTCAGTGAGCATCATTAAGGGTACTTGCAAGCTGCAGATGTACATGGATTTTTTCATTGCTGTACGGGAATTGTACAGGAATTCTCTGAGCCAACTTGGCTAGACACCATGGTTGTATGTTTGTCCGTCTCCCAGCCGAGCAATTTACAACCAAATTTTGTATGCCTGTCAAAAGTTCATTGCTGCAAACTTATAAAAACAAACCTGTTGGCGGTATTGTGTTTCAAGTACCAAAAACAACCATAACGTACAAGCGTAACTGAAATTAATCAATGTAAAAAGATTTTAAATAATATATAAAGCATAATTTTATTATTTTTACTTATTGTGACTCAACAATATTTACGGGAATGCAAAAATTCAGTGCAGTCTATACATAAAATATTAATTATCCCAATTTTTTCATCAAAAAATGCTGGTGGTGTGGCGTATACATGCACGTGGCCTATACAGGCCAAAATACGGTACTTTAAAAGACTGACATTTGCCACGGGCGCCAACATGTAGCGGCATGGAGGAGTAATCCTCCCGCCGCCACCCCTCCTCCAGCTGCAGTGAACACACTGCCCAATCTATAACTTCTCCGTGCTCTCTCAGCTGATTGAGTGCGCACTGGACATTCAAAATTTGACTTGCTTTCGGTATCATATTATTTTCATTTGCAGAGGATTTGAAAGTTTTAGGCCATCTTGCATTTGGTGTCGGATTACAATCAATTATATACAGTATTTTGAGATGTTATTTAATTTATTTAAACAAGTTTAGGTGAAATGTTTTTTAATGTATTATTTAGAATAATACTTTTTCTTAACTTCCCATTTTTATTGTGTTTATTAGCAGCCTTTATTCACAGATAATGTACAGTCTGAGTATACTCAACATTAAGTTTTATAAGGTTAAAAGTAGTATTTTATTGATATACACGTCAGAAGCTTCTTCTACTGAAATCTCGCATGTATGGACAATTTTTTTTGGCCGTTCCTTGAATAATGTGACGTGTGCCCGGCTATTGACTGTGTGGCACGGTTGTTGAGATTTGATGCACTAGACCAAGTGTGCGGTTATATACAAGTTTATCGGTGGCTGGCAAGAGGTCTGAGGTCTTGATCCTTGGTCTCAACTCAATGGATGCTGGGTTACATCACGCCATATTGACTATTCCAGGCAACAGATTCCCGGCTCCAGAACCTGGGATTGGCCAGGTTGTACCTAGCCTCGGTCCTGTAAACCAATCCTCTAAGAACCGGGTGGTACTCTTGGCTGGTGCGAACATGCGGTGGAAAATATACAAATACCACGGGAGCAATCGTGGCTGCTTGGTGCCTTAGTGCGGCGGCGCGGTCCCGTTCTGCCTGCCTTTTCTGCATAGGAGGGGTGAGTGCAGATCACTGTTTGGCAGCAAGAATAACTAGGTTTTGCTCCCTACGCCTTTGGTCGATCCTTGTAAGAATAAAGAGTGTTGCTGCTTAAACAACACATGTAGTGCACCTTGACGAGAAACAATTTAACAGTGTCAGTCGAGTAGCTGCTTGCTGGCACGAGCTCGGTAAAAGTCTCCACCAATCCCCCACGCTTGGCGGGTTGATCAGAGACGTTGAGCCGTTTAGACCACCAATGCATTTCCTGGATGTGAATTCAGGCAAGGTTAAATGGCAAGACTCAGGCTATAGTCACTCCAGCACTATCAGTGCTCGAAGCAAGAGAATAACCCGGGCTTGCTGCCCTCCTTGAATAAAGGTATTCCTAGTGGTTGTGGCTCCTCTGTTCCTCCCCTCCAGCACTACCAGTGCTCAGGTGGTTGGGAAGAAACAGGTGGCTGTGTAATGGTGTGTTTTCAGACTAACGGACTCCTGAAGTGGGCCCGTAGTCAATGCTAATTCGGTTTTAGAAAAATACTCTGTTCCTGTCGGCAGTGCACTGCGTGAATTGTTCCGAGTGGGTGAAATAGGAAGATTCTCTGTAAATTAAAAAGCGTAAGGATAGAGAACAAAATTATGTTCATTGAAAAATCAATAACCATGTGACTCGTGCTGCTTCCTACCGAACAGTAGGGTGCTGAAGATTACCTACGTTAGCCAGGTGTAGGCGACCTGGTCTTAGGTTAAGAAGTGAAAGATTGCTCTAGACGTGAAAAATACTTTACTACTAAACTCTACTAAAGAAAGCAGGTGTCTAGAAGAGACAAAGTGAAGTTAACGAGTGTTAGCGTGTTCGATGTTCATTGGATGACTGGTCATCATTGGAAGTAGCCACTTAGGGCGTACTTAAGACTTGGTAGATCTCCGGAGGTACCAGCACTGAGCAGTGCTCTGGGTGTCGGGAGAGAGGATGCAAGAATGACTGCTGGAGTCCCGCTGTGCACGGGATTTATATAGTGCGGAAGTCTAGGCTGCCGCAGCGGGTGCGGGGAAGGCACGTGAGGTCCTTCTGCTGTGAGGCTGGCATGGGCGGTAGGAACCCTCTTGTCAGCATTCTTTGGTTTGTGTATCTTCGGCAGCGCTCGGCCGTGCTCGAAGTGTCTGAAGCTTGTTGCCAACGTGCCGGAAAGGGGGGGGGGGGGGGTGCCATGCCTGCTGGTTGTGTAACCTTGTAGCCACGTGTTCGGCTGCCCGGCAGATTTAAATGGCCGAGCATTTGTGTTCAAAATATTGCGTGCACAACTCTCGCGTGGGTGGTTGAAGTAAACATCTCTTATGTAGGTTAAAGTAAAGATATACTTTTAGTAAAGAGTGATGTGTCGTAATTGTAGTTTAATAGCAGTATAAGTATGCAAGCGTCAAATGATAGATCGAGAGTTGATTGTAGTGTCAAAATTTTCCTGAGAGGCAACAAGTTTAATGTTTCATGCGTCTGCAACCTTCTGTTTTGAAAATTTTAATTTGTTTTTTGAGTTTTTCATTTACATTAAGAGTTTCAAGTATACTGCCTTGTAATTAGAGTTGTTCCGATACCGATAATAAGTATCAGTATCAGCAGATACTTCGCCTTTACCCAGTGTATCGGTATCAGGTATAGTATCAGGCCGATACTTTAGAATCGGTTGTAGACATTGAAGTCAGGTTATTACTTTCTTTAGGCACAAAAATTACAGTATTTCAGTTTGTATATGCTGAACAATAAAGAAAAAGAAAAATAAGAACAATTACCGTATTTACTCATGAATAGTGCACCCTTTCTTCCTGAAATAAAGGAAAAAATTCTGGGTGTGAGCTATACAAAAAAAGAAGGGGGAGTGTTAGCCATAAATTGTCCGGTGATGTTGAGGGAAGTGGGGGAACTGTCTGTTGTCTAATCTCACTCTTACATCAGTCCTCTCCATTCACTTGCTTTCTCACTCAGGGACCCTTCAGTTATGACAAAAATAGAGCCGGTCACTGTTAAAAGGAGAAAGGATACAAAAATATAAACGAAGCTAGAAATGTTGAGTAGTAAGAGCAGATCTTTTCGAGAATTTTTTTATATTTTTGCTCTTTACAACCAAGTTATTTAATTAAAGTATTTTCCAAACGTAACACAATCACCACATATTAATGAAAAAATTATAATTTGTTCCATACTTACTAACAGGTTACCACAAATTTTTGGTGCAGTTTTATTTTTAAAAAAATTTCCCTTTAATTTGTTGCAAAAATCATTGTGCTCACTATACATGAGTGCGCACTATACACGAGTAAATACGGTATGCGTTGCTCAAAATAGTTGCACCTAACATCACCTGTACTTAAGCAAATGGTTTCACCTGAAATGTTATGCAAAACATTTTAATGAGGAATTATTATTTATAAAAATGTTTTCTTTTGGGTTTCACCGGAAAATGTTATGCAAAACATTTTAATGTGTAATTATTATTTGTAAAGATGTTTTCTTTTATGTTTAAAGGTTGTTTTATTCGGTAAGGTTGGCGTTTCATTGTATCTGGCGTCAAATTAATATGACTTTAAAACTTAATATTTATTTAACTCAAAGGGTACCATCTTCACTAATATAATTATATTCCCAAAAGCATATATTCTACCACTTATCAGCAAAAAATTGTTTCAACATCGAGTGACTTGTATTGTAAGTGTTCATTTTCAGTAACTTCTTGCAGGGAAATCGGATGATTTATATTAATTTATTTCAATAGACACGCATCTTTGAATAAACTGATAATATGTAAGTGCCTATTCAACACCTTTTGCAGTCTAATAATGGGTAGGTAAGCACCGAGCTGAGTGCAGTGTAACTCATGACAGGGAAAATCAGAGGACATGGTTTTGAATGATTAATTATTATTAAAGACAGTGAAGAAACCTATTATAATCACCTCATTTGTGTCTCTAAATTACAAGTTTTCTTTGCAGTAAAATATGATTATTTACTTTAAAAGACAGAGACATTTCCCCCACGCTTGCGAGGTGTCGCCAACAGGTAGCGGTGTGGAGAGGTCATCCTCTCCCCGCTCGTAAACCAACAGACATATGACACTGCCCGATTGATTAACTTCTCCTTGCGCTCTTAGCTGATAGTGTGTGCGGGACATTTAAAATTTGACTTACATTTGGTGTCGTATTATTTGCATTTTCAGAGAGTTTGAAAGTTTTAGGTCAGCTTGCATTTTGTGTTGGATTACAATAAATTATATGCAGAATTTTAATACATTATTTATTTATTTATTTAAACGAGACTAGGAAAAATGTTTTAAATGAATTATTAACAGTAATGCTTTTTCCAGAATTCAATGTGAAGGGTAGTGGTATCAGTATCGGAAAACACGGTATCGGAACAACTCTACTTGTAATATTAAGTTCAGAACTAGTGAAGATCAAAGGTGCTGATTGTAGATTTCTTATATGTGCAGGTTCCACAGAGGACAGCCCGTGTATGTAGAAGGGAAGGATTGCTCACGGTTCCCTGGCATCATATCAGCTATAGGGACAGAAGTGGTAAGTTGTTACCAAGAGATTTTATTTTGGTTTTATTCCTCATTTAGGTGTTGTGTAGCTCACAGAAAGAGACATCAGGATTGGGTTTGAACTTGTTTCAGAGAATTATGCTGCATATTATAATGGTTTCCGATGCATCTATTTTTGTTACGAATATGTATCAGAATCACTATTTTAAAATTTCCATCACCCCACATTTTTGTGTTTGACACCTTAAATATCAGATTTTTCGGCCAAGCAGATAAGATGGAAAATTATTCTGTTCTTCCCTGGTGGCATGCAGTTTGAACTGTGCGGGCTTCTTGTGTGGGAGTGGCGGAGTTGAAACTCGTGGTTTCTGCGGGGTTCTCCGGGTTGCATCGGGAGGGCGATTGATTACGTATTGGCGTGAAGCTTTGTTTAGGAGTGCAGTAGAGCAAGGAACACGTGAGAGACGAAGGATTGTTAAGACTCTGTCAACGTTAGTGGGGTCATGTGGCCTGTGTTCCTTACTGCTGGATTCTTGAGGTTATGTTGCCACTGCTTACTTCTCCTTTCAGATGGGGTGCAGTCGGCATGTGATTGATGCACTGCTCATGTGCGGGATGCACATCATGTATCAATTCGCCTCTACTTTCTTCCGACGACCCATCTGTAAGAAGAAGTGGTTGTTCTGGAGTAAGGATTTGTCAAGGTCCCCTATGACTATAAGCTGTTTTATCTCTGTACTGGTGCCTTTTCTGTGGTTTTCTCTTAGCGGCCGCGAGGCACTGCACATGGAAGGCCGTTGTCTTGCTTCTCCGCTCAGGAAGAGAGGTGCTTGGGTGTTGTCTGTCACCATGTTGTCTCTGTCTCAGCTTGCGTTCTTCAATATTAATAAAAGACTGCTACTCATCAGTGCAACTGCATCCCTGGCAGTTAGTCTACAGTCACGGTGCCGCCGCCTACAAAATTGTTGTATGTACTAGTCCCGGGACAGACATCCCATTAATAATTTATTATTTAGCCCGATGAACAACCGAGATCATGCAAGAGGTCCGGGCGAGTACAGCAGTGTGCTGCGGGATGCTGCCACACGCAAGATGCCTGGATCACACCACTCTCTAATATGCCATACGCACAAAGAATCTTGGCGCTGGGCTTGCACCTGCTAACCCCCTCTCCAGATGCTCTATGCCAGTGAAGGAGGAGATGCACTCCGGCCTCCGGATCATAAGTTCTGCTGCAGTTCTCGATCGCCTCTCCTAAGCTCTCATCGCTCCAGCTATTGGTACTAAGGCTCAAACCTCTCATAGTATTTCACCACTCATCTCATGGGGCCGAAGATTCTCTCTTATGCGACCAAAGGAAGAACCAGCGGCGGCGACAGCTTCACACTAAGGTACGTTCAGTCCCTTAAGGACAACCTCAGAGTAGAGCTCGCCGCGAGGTTTTGACGCGTGCCCGGTTACTGAATGCATGGCACAATTGTCTTGGTTTTATTGCGCTAAACCAAGTGCGTGTTATGAGGACTTTTTAGACCTTTAACAACGTTTGGGACTAGAGCTTTCGATGGGTCGAGTTGGTTTACGAGTTGGCACTAAGTCTTGGATTGCTACCTTATTCCTCGTGGAGGGTCGTCATATGGGTAGCTGATGGGAGGGTGTTAGTATTACCCGACTTACTCTTATGATCTTCAGCCAGTTGGTGAAATTGGGTTGGTGGCTGAGCGAAGCTGGTGCTGCAGTCCTCAGATTTCGTGTAGCTTGTACTGTGCTGGCTTACACAGTACAGTATGTTCCAGGCCACTGACTCTTGGCTCCAAAACCTGGCATTGGCGATCCTGTACCTGGTTTCCGTTCCATACACTTAACCCCTCAAAACATGGTGGTAGGCTAGGCTTGCATGGATGTGTGGTGGAAAAAATTGTATCATAACACTGGAGCATTTGGGGTTGCTCGTAGCCTTAGTGAGGCGGTGCAGTCCCGTTCCGCCTCTCTTTCCTTCGTATGAGGGGCTAGGGTAGACCGCTGCTTGGCAGCAAAATGAGCTATTTTTTGCTCCTTATGCCGTCGGCCGTGCCTTATCTTATAAACCATAGAGCGTGGTTCGCCGCTGAACGATACACGTCGTGCACTACGGACGAGAAACTATTTCCTATAATTGTGTATGTCCAGTAGCCGCTGGGTAGCATGAGCTCGGTGCTGCCGAAGGTCCCCCACCTTCTACTGGATGTGATATCCAGCCAAGACCAGGCCGCAACATCCAAGCAAATACCCCCTCTAGCACCTAGGTGCTCTGGTATTGGATACAACCTAGGCTTGCTGTGTCTCCTTGGTTGGAAGTATTCCTAGTGGTTATGGCTCCTCTTGTTTATCCGTCCAGCACCTAGTTGCTCAGGTGAGGAGGCAACAGGCGCCGTCTAATGGGTGTGTTACACAACTGGAGGACTCCGGAAGGGGTTCCTCTTTCAAAGCTAGTTAGGATGTAATGTACCCGTTTTCTGTCGGCAGTGCACAGTGCGAATCGTTTCTAGCTGGTGAAGAGATATCACTCTAGAAATTAAAACCTGTGGCTAGAGAACAAAGCTGTATTTATTGAGGACTCAATAAACACAGTGATACGTGCTTTCTCCTACCAAGTAGACGGTGTACTGAAAGTAACCTATGTTAGCCAGGTGTAGGCCATCTGTTCCTAGGCTAGAGGGAATGTTGAACTAGAAAACTGAGTTAATTAATACTGAACTAAAACTGTCTAATAATGGGTGTCTGGAAGAGACAAAATAAGTTAATTTTCCTTTGCTACAGTAGCAAGGTGTATTTGTGTTAACTGCTGTTGTAGATGAAGCTTCCAGTAACTGATCTCTGTTGCCGTCACTGAAGCCTCTGGTGATGACAATGGTAGAAGCTACTAGTGATTGTTGTTGAAGACTGTTGTCGTCGCAAGGAGCAGTCTCTGGGGACTGCTGAAGACTTGAGGTTTGCTGGAGGCCCTAGCACTAGGAGTGATAGAGTGAGCTCAAGAAACTGCAAGAAATAACTCTGGAGTCGAGACGCGGCCAGACTTATATAGTCAGAACTGTAGGGTGCAGTGGCGGGTGCGGGGAGGGCATGTGACATCCCTCTGCTGTGAGGCCGGCATGTGGGAGGTGAGAACCCTCTCGTCAGCACACTGCTTCGTGAATCTTCGGTGGTGCTCGGCCGCGCCTCGAGATGGTTGACAGCTTGTTGGCACTCAGCGCGGGGGTGGGGGTCTCAGCGTGCTCACTGAGTTACGCAACCTTGAATTACCACGTGTTCTGCCGCCCAGTAGGATTTAGGCGGCGAGCAACATCCATGTATTGGTTTGCTGTATCGACTCTGACTTGGGTTGAAGTAGGAATACTTGATCTGATGAGTGATGTGTTGTATTCGTATTTAATAGTGGTATAAGCAGCACACGTCAATTTAATAATATGCAACACGCACCAGCTACTGCCTCTCCTAGTAGTTTTGCACAGGGCACTTTCCCTTGTTTTAAGATAGGGTGTTTTATCTTCTGCCTAGCCAAGGTGGAATTAGAAGATAGCACCTCTGCCATCTGTGTTTATTTCCTTAGAGTCAATAAACACCAATCTTACCAGATCTCTTGACTTTCACTCCGAAGTTCCTTTGTTGTGTCTTATCGGAGCTGAAGGACTCAGCAGGAGAACTGGTTTTGTTGTACTGAACCTACACACACCACATCAAAGCACATCCTTGGAAGGTCACCCATTCTCTGCCTCGGCAGTGAGCGGTAGATCCACGACATTAGGATACCGTCCCTTGGAAGTTGGCTTGCCGGCTCAAAGTCGCCCCCACCTCACCGCTCACTTCGTGATTCCGAGGAGGGGATCTTCTTGGAGCCCGGGGAGACCAGTGACCACTGGAGACTCACCTCACCGGTATTGGAAGGCCACCCGTTCCTTTCACTAAGTAGGAGAGCTACAACACTAGGTATGCTCCCGGTGGGATCGGCTTTCTGGCCAGGTTGATCAATGCTTAGCACTCACTGGTAGTGTTGAGAGGGTTACGCCCCGGTGCAGAGAAACCTACCCCCGTGGGACAACACTGTGCCGTTCCCGCAACCATCATCCCGCAGCTCGAACCTTCTCTACATGGTGGAGGAGTCGTGAGTGAGTCGGTGTTGGCAGCAGTAATTGGCACTTACACTTGGACACCTACACGTCAACTGCCTATCTCCTACAGCCCCATTTTTTGTGCCTAATGCTAATACCTTACACCCATAAAGGTGGAGTTGAGAGGCTCTCCAAAAATCCACTGGGGCTACGTATCCTTCCTAGCAGGTTCGGACTGCTCGATCCACGTGAACAGGCTGCATTGCTGAAACGTCTCACTGTACCTGCGCAAACCACCACGCTCATGGATTTGTTCGAACCACCCACCAAGGTCGCGGTATTATACCACCCCAGAGTGCAGGAGGCACTGTTTGGCGAAAGGTCCACCAGCGCACCAGAACCGCAACCAAGCACCACACCCGCACACACCACCCCTCAGTTGAGTGCCACCCAGGTAGTGGAAACAGGGGCAGTACCACCACTTACAGAACTACCACGGCAGCCTACTGCACCACAACCTAAACCCGCACCAAGCAGGCCCCAGTGTCCAGAACTGGCGGTTAGCCTTGAGATACGACTCGCCGAGCGTCGAGTAAGTCACCCAGGACAGGGTCAGTCATGAGTCAAGTTAAATGAGACAATATGTAAACAGTCTCATGGTGGTAATGTCATAGATAGACTTTGACGCCGGCTAACAGCCATCACCGATAGAGCTCATGGCGACGCTCACCACGCACGTTTCACGTGTACCACACATGTGCAATGGGGCCAATAATTTTGAACTTTCGTATAAATATTATTTTCAGTGTAAAATGTGTTATATTGTATTTGCAGTGTTCAATATGTCTTAAAATTTGTTCAAGTGTTTGTTACTATTTTTAAAATGTTTGGTTATAAAATTCAAAGTGTCCGCGGCATTGAAATTAAGAACACGGATATTCCGGCATGAACGCAGTCATAAACAGACAGTAAATTGATATGAAAATTCACAAGAAAATTATAGAAATGTAAAATGGCATTTAATTTAATTTGTGCCATTTTATTTTCAATAATTAAATACTTACTTGCCGTTCATAGCACTTCCGCTTATGTGAACCCCGTAGGCGGCCATGATAGGTCCGTGCGATGCTTGTCTCTGGACAGTCTGTCGAGGAGAGCTGGCGAGGTAAGACACTGTCACGTATGCACTACAACTTTTGTTCACTAATTTAGGTTTCCATAGTTGATTTAGTTTACTGGTTAACCTTTGCTTGCATACGTTTTGCCAGACATTTTCCCTAGCATTATGCTTCCGCTTTATTAATTTATTGCGCCCTTGCTGCATTTTTAACTTAATCGAGGAGAAGGAGTAGAAAAATGCTGGAGAGGTCATACGACCCACGCAGTTTGAATAAGGTGCTATACGCCTATGTTTATGGCATTTCATTGTTACGTCTGCATTATGGCTACATGCAATTTTAAGGGCTTTATTTTTATGTATGTATTTGAGGGTAATTTTCCTGTTTGAATATTTTACGGCGACAACACGTATAATCATGTGGCCGACCAACTCCAAGTCCTTTGTATACGCAATCGTTGTGTTTGAGAGCTTATTTATGTGACATTGTATGTGCAATATTTTACTAAGAGTTCTATTTCAATTTTATTCAGGGTTCAATATATTTTTCACGTGAATTGATGCTTTTGATACTTGACCACGCTGTCACATTAATGTTTGATTTTACCGCCATAAAGCATGTTACATGCCTGTAACCACTACAATCGTAAAGAGAATAATTTTCCCAGCAAGAATAACGTTCTGTCTGACTTCAGTTTGCCGTTTCCACGCAGAAATATTGCAGTTTCACCTGCACCATGTGGTCCGCTACGAACTTCATCCAGCGGCATCCGCGTTATATAAGCTTGTTTTCACACATGCTTGTTTATTGTGAATATTCATCTCGTGTCCCATCTTGTTTCATGTATCATTTAAGGGTTTATGTAATTTTGTAATTAGTGTACGGTGCAATTATTCCCGTCCCTAGTCGGCTCTGTCTATAGTCCACCACCACACTACCCACGTGCTGGAGGGTGAGCCCCGACAAGTTTGCGTTAGTGATGTCAAGTAATCACGCGTGTTAATGTGTATTAAGGGTTTTCATTTGTAATTCACAGTGTCCTGTCTTCAGGGAAAACCCGTCAGTCCACCCTAGCAGCTGTAGGCCCTCTTCCCTTGTGAAGGCTGTACTTTCACGCACCTCGGTGAGATCATCCATTTAGGTGTGCACTAGGTTAATTACGGGCTGGGGAGCATTCAAGCGGAATCGGCTAGTCATGACCGAGATAACTATTTCATTGGCACGTTGATGTGTATAAACAATATCAATAAAACAAGTCTACAGTGAACTCTATTTTTTATTCAGTAGTGACAGTGTCTTAGCCACATATGTCTTATCTATTGTTTATTTCAGTGAATTTATTAAAAGTTTAGTATTGCCAACGTGTTTGTAAGTACTCACGGGTGAGACGGACACACAGAACCCATAGCATCCCTGAAAACACTGAGTCTCAATAGTGTGGTGATTGGGAAGCACCGCTGGTGCCCAAATTATCATTAAATATCTGTGTCATCATTTGTCTCGTATCTCACCCGATGGCGTCAATATATATCGAGAAGGTACTACACTCAGCATTTAAGTCCGAAATTATTAAAATGCCATCCAAATAGAACTGAATGCTGGAAGCAATATTTAAATGTAGAATCGTTACCAGAACCAATATCTTTTGTTATTCGACCCATTGCACCATATGCCAGGTTACAGACACAAGGATAATATCAAAACCCTCAGTTTCAAAATGTTTCCCAGTATAGACACAAGCAGTTAAAACAGTGGACCTTTATGGTTACGAGTGTGCACACTAAAAATTACACGTAGCGTGTCAAATGCTGAACTCGAAAAGATTTCCATGTATCTATTACAATTTGTTAATCATCAAAGTATTTCAACGAAGGTTAAAAGTATTCACTGTGTGTTTAACCCCCAAAAAGGATGTAATTTAAATGATACTCTTTTTTTTTTTTGCTGATTTCTAATTAAAAAGATTAAATAGCATATTTACTCTACTTTCAGAGAGTGGGGTTAACTTAAATATCTGTATATAAAAAATACAGTTTTTAGGACAGCATGACAACAACATAGATTTATTGTATTTTAAAAAAGAATAACAAAAAATAAATAATTGTAAGTTCAACAACAAATAACAATATTTCAAGAACAACTTAATGTCATTTGTAATATTTTTTTTTGCTACTTTTCTCCTTTTCTTTCATAAGACCTTGTCATCTTTTACTGTAAACAGAATACTTTAATAACGTTTTTCTTTGTTAAATCTTTATCTGGGATCCCCACAATAAATTTGTTACATTAAGCATAGAACAAGATGGATGGCTGACCTTACCTACAAGGTCAGTCTGAAGATTACACATTTTTACATTTTTTTCTGTAATGTAAATTTTTTCTGATGCTTGAACTAATTAAAATAATCGATGAATTTCTGAATGCTTATAAAAAAAATTTAGTGCTATACAATAAGTTTCTAAGTGTTCCACTTTTCCAAGTTTTGCGAAGACCTGGGTTAACAACACATGCATGAAATTTCTAACTACAAAACAAAATTAATTTTCATGGCCTGATAGTCGGAAAGTAACCCATTAAGGGACGATCCAGTGCCAACAACAGTTAAATCACGATGAACACCACATGAGATGTCTAAAAACATTGTCACAGCCACGACTGGAAGATCGGGTGAAAGTATTAAGCCTTATTTTTATGTTGCCATGAGGCGCCAAGCGAGGACCGCTAAAGATAATAAAAAAAGATACGAAATATGAACATCGCTCTAAACAAATTACTGGAAAACATGATGGTAAAATTAGATTGCATGATTAACTCACCCGCAATGGTAACAAAAGTTGTTCTACATTAAAGTAGATGAAAAGCCGAAGCTGGAATCAAAACAAAGTCAGTCACACCATTTGGTACTTGAGGAAGAAGGAATTTGACCTTGACTAGGGTGAGCTTTAGCGATAATCAATTCGGAGAGTCACCAATCGAAACATAGTACAATATTTTTGTTACATAAAATTAATACTTACTAAAATTACATTTTTGCTAAAAATAAAATTACAAAAACCATGAATTTAATTGACAAACTTTAAATGGTGATTTACTGATAAACATAACACTTTTTCTATTTTTTAACTTGATAACATAAAATGCAGATAAATAGTCTCGTCGTTAACTGTTAGGGTGAACTCTATAGGGAAAATGGTTCATCAACAAAATAAAATATCTGACGATTACAAACTGACAATAGATATTAAATTGTAGCAAGTATTTCTTATAACTGGTGAGAATGTTCTGAAATTTGTTTTGTTAAAACGAAACTTTGAGTAAAGGCATAAGTAATCTGCTACAATCACATTATACCACATATGCAGAAATAAAACCTTACTAATTTACATAAACAAGCATATGCACAGACATAGTAATTAAGGAAACTTCACACTGATTTACTGATACTTATAGCATTTCAAAAACATAAACAAAAGTTAGGTGAAGGAAATCCACAAAATTTTGCCACGAAAAAACAAAATATATTCCCAGGAAGGGGAATATAAATTACCCAATCTAAAGAGTGCCTGAAAATGACACACCATCCCTAGTTTTTTCATGATACTGGTGTCACCAACCAACAAAACCCTAGTACTAACCGCAACGACCACCACTTACTTTAGTCATGCAACCAAAGTTTTTGTGGCGCTCCTCTTTAGACGTAGTGTGTCAAATTAGTTGTTGCAGTGTCCCTTCCCACGCGAAGCACTAAAGCTTCATAGGGCAACGCGCGTCAGTGGTTTTTGTGGTGCCCAACGTGGGGCCAGAGTAAGATTGTGCCGACTAAGCAACAGAACTAAGCCAGCCGACCCCGTCGACAAGTGATCAAGCCTTAGAGACTTAAACCCCCAAAAGGGACTTTGGAAAGTCATGAAACACCACGTGGCGCTCAACATCTCTACTCTCCACGATCGTGTCAGACTCCGGACAGAGGTGGCCAGATCAGCTCAAAGCCGCAATGGCTGACCATTCTCTCGACCATATAGACACATGCCCTGGCACGGGGTGTATGTGATTTCATGCATACATTGCTACAACCGCTACCACTACCAATGTTTGGGGTGGTCGGACAAGCCTTGCTATACAGCTGGTTTGGAATACTGGTGTAGCAAGTGCAAAATGCGTACCTGTACCGGACAAGGAATCCACACAGTGTGAAGCATAGTTTTCACACAGTAGTTTCACCACAGCTGCATTGGTTGGCCTGATGAGCACATAACCAAGCCTGGTATTGCATACCAGTGTGAAGTCTGCAGACGTGCCGAAGACTATTGCGTGCCTAATACTGACCCTCGTCAGGATCCAGTCATGGCTCAGGTAAATACAGAACTTCAACTCCCCGGGGTGTAGGAAGACCGCATGAAGACCCAACTGCGTTCATCACTGAATGTGAACAGGAATTCAAAGACCATAGATACCTCAGAAACAATAGATCAATAGGGCCCATAGACAACTCAAAGGCAAAGCCCTTGAATGGTGGGCTAGGTATGGGGAGTTAGTCACTGAGTGGGGACAGCTGTTTTCTCGTCTCACCTTCCAGTTCACAGCCAAAGGGAGTCATAGCTTGTCTGACCTCTGAATTCCACAGCCAAACCCAAGCCAGAGAGGAAGAAGTTGAAATATTTAAACACAGGAAAGTACCTATGTACAAGCGTATATTTACCTCAGAAAGTAAAGAGAGCTGCGTGAGGCACATAACACACATGCTCCTTCCCAACCTCAGGAATCTGTTGCAGTTTCCTAAACCAACCACTGTGGATGAACTGTTGGAAGAAACTAAAGAAATTGAGAGAGAAGCTACCAGGCACAGGCCTTGTAGGACAATCAGTGCGCTGGTAAAAGCTTCAAGCAAGATAAGCTGTCCGAGCCGAAGAGCCTCTACCTCCGACCACCTCTCTCCTTGCCACAGCGCTCCCACACACAGTGCTGGTTCTGACTGAGCCGGTATCTCAACAAGGATTGCTAGCGCAGGCAAGGGTGAGTGGCTGCCCTGCGCACACCCTGGCTGCGGTGTTTCCCTCCTGGGTCGGTCCCGTACTCTGAGTCGGTCCGATGAACATCTTGGTCGCGCAGCAGGGGGGAAGAAGGGGTACGTACGCCACTCTAGTGGCGGCGGCAGATGAAGCTCAAGACACTGAGATATATACAGCTATACGCCGTCGCGTACTGGAGCCCTCGCTCCAGCCCTGGAAGGAGCAGCCAGCAGAAACCAGCATCGCAGAAGAGATCCAGCCTGGAGGAAACAGCCAGCAGAAACCAGATTCGCAGAAGAGATCGAGCATGGAGTAAGCAGTCAACAGACACCAGAATTGCTGAAGAGATCCAATCTGGAGGAAGCATCCTACAGAGACCAGCAAGCAGCTGAAGGGATCCAGTCCCAGAGAAACCCGCCAGCCGAGAGCACCAATGGGCCGAAGAAGTCAGACCCCGGAGGAAGCAGCCAGCAGAGGCCTGGCTCCGAAGGAGGACGTCAGCTGAAACTGCCATGCCGACATGATCCCTCCGAGAGCCCATCCAGGGCCACCCAGCTAACGGAACCTCAAACCAGCCGCCGGAGGAATCCCAGCGTACAGCTAAGTGCCATCGTTGTCGTTCAAGGGACGCCTTTTTCTGAGCCCTTAGGTCCCCGACGCCTCACGACCATAATTAATCAGGAGTGTATTTTTAACATTATAGTAAGTTTTGTACTTAAGGCCCTTAATTGGCTGGATACAGTCTCTGACTATATGATTAATTGCCGAATAAACTCCTGCTATGAACCCTCAAATTGACTGACTTATTTCTTTATCGATACTGCGTAGTAGACCTCCATATTGTGTACCTCCCCTCCCTCATTCGAGGGGGACTGGAAGATACGGAAAGATCACCCCCCTGTATGGCAGTCGCCGACACGCCCTCCCCTGGTAAGAACAGTGACACCCCCTACCTCTCCCCAGCCGCAGAGGATCACCATCACCGTGGTAAGACAGAGTGTAAACAGCCACCAGAAACTCCCCTCTCTGACGCCGCATTCCCTTCCAACCATAGAGAACAGGGAAAAGTAGCAGGACTAAAAGTTCCAACCCTCGACACCCAAGGCGCCCGTAGTCTGTGCCAGAGAGGTAACTGGTACCTTACGAACCATCCAGTATGTCGCCAGGTGCAAGTAGCATCAGAAATTCAAAATGATTTTAACTTTAGGGACTGATTGGAATCTAATGTAAATATAGAAGAGTTGTACAAGAAGACAATATCTTACCCATACATTCATTGAGCTGCCTTAGGGTACCTGGTGGTGTTTTTGACAACCTCTTAGCATGAACAAGGATTCTGTACTCTACTTTTTTTCAAAAACAAATTATTCATTTGGATACAAATAATTACATGAGATTGGCTTAGGGCAAGAGTATTAACCCAAAAATTTCATGGTTACTGAAAGAAATGCAGTCTAAAAAATCACACTGAAACTCTTAACAAAACTATTGTGTTAATTTAATTTTTTGATTTGATTCTTAGAAAATTTTTTCTGTACAACACTATTATTGAAAAATTATTGTAAACTTTTTTTTTTTTTTTTTTTTTAAGTACAGTATTAATATAAATTCCAGTTATAAGTCGTGTAGAAAACCTTTAGAAAGACCTTGACTAAATAAAAAAAAATCTGTAGTAATATTTTTTTTACATATGAAATAGGTATTTAAAAAATGTGTGAAGTTAAGAAAGACAACAGTTATAATCAATGTTGATCTTCCAATCAAAATGCACAAAGTTAGTCATTAGACCAACCTAGGCGTGGCAGGTTTGGAGGTCTCCATTCAATTTTTAGCTGAGTGGTCCGCAGTCTCATACAGATTGGGAAACACTCCTCTAGCATGAGGAACCTCTAGTTTTTAAGGAGTGTATTAGTTTAATTGCAGTAGTAGTTGGCTGAACGCTACGAGGTAATGGTTATTTTTGATTGACTTCTTTTTTTTTAGATATGGGTGAAAAAAATTGTAGATGGAAGTAAGGTGCGCATCTACATGTCTCAGCTAATGAGGGGCAAGATGTCGATAAAAAGAAGAGCATCGTGATACCAGGAAGTAGAATTGCTTTGTAAAAGTAAAATATGCCATTGTTTATTTTTGTAATTTTTTATTCCTGAACATAATACAATAAATTATTAAAGTTTATGTTTAGAAAACTTTAAATTTTTGTATTGAAGTTTTTTATTGTCACATTAATAAGTATAGAATGATCACTTTAAAATATTCAGAGATTAACTTAAGAGTTAGTTTTATTGTGGTTATGTTATACATTATCTGTAAAATAATCTGTATAGTGGACGACTCATCTGTGGCTAGTTGTTCACAAGTATGTACGGAAATAATACGTATTTCCCTAGCGTCCAGCTGCAAATGCAGCAGCAAGCTAACAAGCTACAGTAATTGTGCAGTTGTTATGTTTCTCAGGATGATTTTCACCTGTCACTGGTAATTTTTCATAGTAAAACTGTTTTTAGAGGCAAGATTTTGTGGTGTTAATTTAAGGCTAATTTAGTTTTTAAAAATACTATATTTTGGTGTTATCACTTTTATTATGGAAGACTCATAAATTGAAACTTTATTACTAAAATGATGCTTTATTAGAGCCAAAATTATTCTGTTATTTTAACACAAATTTTATTGTTAACAGTTGTGTATCAATTAACAATAATCTATCGCCATAATCATGTCTGCGGTTTTTAACGTTTATGAAACTGCATAAACAAGAGTAAGTATTTTCTTTGAACCTATATACACAGAGCATTACCATGGGTTTTAAAAAAAATCATGTGTTAGGGTTTTGAAGTTTTTTGTAATTTGTATGTTGAGGTTCCTAGACAGTGTGGATCTCTTTGTTGAAATATTACACAAATGGCTTGGATGTGGTTTTATAGAGAAAAAACGTTTTATCCTGGTAATTAAACTATTTTTATTTTTTATTTTACAATTCTGCTTTTCTCATTCAAGTTATAATTTTAGTCTTATCTACATAGTTTCTGATACATAACTGCTGTTATTCACGCAGCCTAAACGATGATAACCTAACATTAATTTTTTATTCCCACAATCTGAAAACTTAAGATTATTGTTATCATCACTTGGTTGATACATTTTTGGATATAAATTGTTGGTCAGATTTCCCAGATAAAAGAGTATTGTTGGTCAATTTCATTTTATTTAGGGTTTTAATTTAAATTTGGCTGAGGTTAGCTTCTTAATGAGCAATAAAGCACTAAAGATGCAAATAAATACGTTCGTTTATCGACAAGCTGGTGGCTTATTACATGAATATATTTTTCTATTGAAAAATCTTCTGGTAATGTAAATTTATTTACAGATTAAATGTTTTTAGTAAACTTTTTCTTTAAATTAATAGGTAAATAAAACAGTCATGATGAAAAATGTGCTATAGTGAAGCAGTTTTCAATATAGCAGACTGCATCTTATATTTATCAACCTATTCAAGCTGTCATTTCGTAACACAGAATATGCATTTGTGTACATTTTCATGTAAAATTGTTTAAATGTGTTATTAACCTTTTGTCTTTGATGCTAATATGTAAATGCAGCCCTTTTAATATTAGCATATATACAACTACTTAACATTTAAGTAGTTTTTGGGTTACCAAAAATTTTTATAGAGTCATTACGGATATATATTTTGCAAACATGCAAAAGTTATATTGTACAGGTGTTAGTTGTAGTCTATGCATGCAGTTTATGAAGCCCCAAATAAAAAGGAAGGAATTTTTTTACTTGTGCTTGGTTTCCAGCTATTAATCATTTTTATTCATTGTGCTTTAAAGTGGATTCACGCTTGTGGAACTGTAGGGACTGTGCTATGAAAGTGCCGAGATCATGTTAACCCTGTTGAGAATGTGCTGTGACTGTCAAGACTTACCCGCCCAACATGCTTTTTCAAGAATAATTTGCCCTGTCTTGCACAGTGTAATGTCAATGCAGTCGTGACAGTTGTACAAGTGTGAAGTAACAGACAGCTATCAACTATGTTGAGACTGTTGCAGTGTCTTAGGTCACCATCATTAAGTTCACTGTATGCCGAAAATACATATAAACTAGACCTATCTGCTCCTGATCCAAACTGTCATGGTGACACATTTGTAATCATGTCAGTATCCTACCATTAGTTTTTAGGGATGAATTTTTAATTTGTAGGTATGAATGATACACACAATTAAATTTAGTGTAATAAAAATATTCCCTCACAATTTACAGCTCAAAGATGACAAAACTATGAAGCCAGGTGTTTTCTCCAACAGACAGAAATCAATTAATATAGATATAGAGGGTTCGGCGTACAACCAAACCCTATTCATTAAGTTAATTTTTGACAAAAAATTTGAGCTGTAAATTCATTATTCATAATGTATTCCAGGGATCTGTGGAAAATCCCTTCGACATATTAAGTTCTATCCGGTACAAATTTTAAGTACAAATAATAAATAAAATTAAAAATTTGCCCTAATTATTTTTTATGGTGAGTTTTGCCGGCAGTTAGTATCAATTAACTTTGTCTCCTGGTGAATGATTTTATACCAATATATTTAAATAAGAACGCATGCAGCAAATATTTGAAAAAAAAAATAGCACTTTTAAAATCAAACCTGTTTGTAAAGATTGACGTGTGCCCGGTTATAGGCTGTTTGGCACGATCGTCGAGGTTTTATTGCGCTAGACCAAGTGCGCATTTCAACAATGTTTTCGGCTAGAGAATTTTCTGGGTTGTGTTGGTGAACGGATTGGCACGCAGTCTGGGGTTGATACCTTATTCCCTGTGGAGGGTCGTCATATTGGAAGCTGACGGGAGGTGTTAGTGCTACCTGACTTACACTTGAGATCTTCAGTCGGTTGGTGAAGTCGGGTTGGCTGCTGAACGGAGCTGGTGTTGCAGTCCTTGGGTTTCGGTTGGGTTGCACTAGGTAGGCTCACACAGTACTGTTGGTCCCAGGCCGCTGATTCCTGGCTCCAAAACCTGGCGTTGGCGATTCTGTATCTAGCTTCCATTCTGTACACTATACCCCTCAGGACAGGATGGTAATCTTGGCTTGTACGGACGTGCAGTGGAAAAGATACATAACGCACCACGAGAGCAGTTGGGATTGCTCGTAACCTTAGTGAGGCGGCGCTGTCCCGTTCTGCCTGTCTTTCCTTCGTAGGAAGGGCTAAGGTAAGTCAGTGCTTGGCAGCAAGATGAGCGATCTTTTGCTCCCTACGCCTTCTGCCGTTCATTATCTCATAAGGCATAGAGCGTGGTTCGCCGCTGAACAATACATGTCGTGCACCACGGACAAAAAACTATTCTCTGTAATAGTGTAGTCCAGTAGCTGCTTGGCAGCACAACCTCGATGCCTCAAACGTTCCCCCACCTTAGCAGGCAGATCAGAGATGTTGAACTGTAGGGACTACCATTGCTTCTACTGGATGTGATATCCAGCCAAAACCAGGCTGCAACATCAAAGCAGATCCCCCCCCCCCCCCCCTCCCCGGAACCTAGGTACTCTAGTATGGGATACAACCTAGGCTTGCTGTCTCTCCTTGGATGGAAATATTCCTAGTGATTGTGGCTCCTCTGTTCTTTGCATCCAGCACCTAGGTGCTCGGGTGAGGAAACAACAGGCGGCTGTCTAATGGGTGTATTCACAACTGGAGGACTCCAGAAGGGGGTCTTCAGTCAACTCTAGTTCGGATTTAACATTCCCGGTTCTCATCGGGAGTGCACAGTGCGAATCATTCCTAGCTGGTGAAGTAGATAATACTCTAGAAATGAAGAACATATGGCTAGAGAACAAAGTTTGATTTATTGAGAACTCAATAAACACAGTGACCCATGCTATCTCCTACCAAGGAGACGGAGTACTGAAAGTAACCTACGTTAGACAGGTGTAGGCGACCTGGTCCTAGGCCAGAGGGAAGGTTGAACGAGAAGACTGAATAAAAATTATACTGAACTGAAACTGTCTAATTAACAGGTGTCTACAAAAGACTAAAAGAAGTTAAAGTTCCTTTGCTGTAAAAGCAAGGTGTGTTCGTGTTAGACTGCTGTTGCAGACGAAGCTGTGGTTTTCGAAGACTGTTGTTGTCACAGGGAGCAGTTGCTGAAGACTTGTGGTTCACCAGAGGCCTCAGCACTGATGGGTCGCTGGAGGTCTCAGCACTGGTGAATGCTCTGGGTGAACTCGAGAGAATAGCAAGACAGACGAATGACTCTGGAGCCTGGCTGCACACGGACTTAGTCAGAACTGTAGGGTGCAGCAGTGGGCGCGCAGAGGGCATGTGACGTCCTGTTGTGAAGCCGGTGTGGGAGGTGAGAACCCTCTCGTCAGCACTTTGCTTCATGGATCTTCGGTGGTGCTCGGCGGTGCCCCGAGATGGCTGTCAGTTTGTTGGCACTCACCACAAGGGGAGGGGGAGGCGGCGTACTCGCTGGGTAATGCAACCTTGAAACCATGTGTTCGTCCGCCCGCTAGATTTAAGCAGCGCACAACATCCGTGTATTTGTTTGCGGTATCGACTCTCACGTGGGTTGAAATAAGAAATACTTGACGAGATGAGCAATGAGTCGTAATCGTATTTAACAGTGGTATAAGCGGCACGCATCAAGATGTAAAAAATTTATATTTGTTTATGAAGTTGTGGTCAGAGATTTTTATTCTTTGGTTTCTTCAACACCAAAATATCAGTTTTGAGGTTCTCTAGCTTTAAAAGTAATGAAAATATGTAAACCTCTGGTAGTAGGTTCATTAAATGTTTTTTTTTTTTTGACTTAACCAAAATTATGGTTTTCATATAGTATTGTTAAATTATTGTTGGTTGGATCCATTTTCCACATTGTATCAGTTTAGATTCACACTTGTTGCTGTAAATATGATTCAGCAAATTTACATTTATTTTAAATCCTTTGCCCTTCTGTCATAAACAATATGTGCATTCCATGCTGTAATACATGTTTATTCTTAGTGACAGCTGGGTGCACATGAAGAGGATATTGTGTTAAAAATACATTCCCAACTATTAAAAGTGTTGTCTCATTATAAAATTTTATAATTTATATCCTTAAATAAAAATTCAGTTCCATAAGCTCAACTTGCACTTATGGTTGGTTTCCTTTAATGAAATTAGTTTAATAATTAATAACGAAGTCATTCATAAATCAATATCTCAAGCTTAGATTGTCTATAGCCTAACACACGACATAGGTTAATGTGGCTTGGTTGCTTGTGAGGGGCGAGAGATGCCAGATTTGAGAGAAACCCAGATGCATGGTTAAATATCACTGGGTAGATGTAAACTCCAATAGGGCGCCAGCTCATTAATTGCACGGGTGAACACGTGTACTCTGGTTCTCAGGGCAGTAATAGGTCGACAATGATATGGTGATTCCCTCTCGCAGCACATGTTTGCAAATGAAATATAACAAAATTTCCTTAGTACCTTTACAGTTCATAAATTATTATGTGGACTTCCTTTTTGGAGCGGGCCAGAATACGAGGTGAAACTAACATTATAATAAAATAAGACTAGGAACAATGCAATTACGTATATTCACTGAGTGAGATCACACACAAAATCACTGATACGAAATCCGTAGAATACTATGGGCATGGCATGGTGTATTGGGGCCGTCATCGGCCGACACGGACAAAAGCACTGGTTAGCGCCCGTGAAAAATTAAGAGTGGTAAAATCTCCGGGGCTGCAAGTCTACGAAGATGAGAATGAGAGCTCAGGGGAGAAAAGAAAATACTTAAAGGTTCCAGATAAAAATACACTTACTATGGCAGCTACTGATAAGACAAAGATGGTGAAGTTCCCCTGCGACGTGTGCACTCTCCTTGGCCCGCCGAACTAGACTGAGGAGGATGACTCTGAGATGCCATTATCTAACAGAGATCTCCTGCAGTTTCGGAAAACAAAATTTATAGATAATATACACTCAAATACATGTTCAAAATTGAAACAAGCACAGCAAAACACTCTTTAGGCATTAATTTCAACACATTTTTATTAATATTAAAAGTTCTGTGTCCTGTTGCTATGCATGTCGGGTGAATTGAATTTGTTGGAAAAAGCCTGAATGGGCTTGCAAAAGAAATAAGAAAACATAACAAAATTACATAAGACATTGGACATCAAAATAGCCCTTCAATTACACTTCATTAAATTAAGTTAATAATTTAGTGAATCAAGTGAGAATTCAAGTTTGGGCGCTTGCCATGATGACTGTCGGATCTACCAAGACCAATTACGTTTTACTTTACATACAACTAAAAATAAGAATCCGGCCTTTTAGAATTAAAGAAACCCATCAGGAATGCTTAAAAATTATGTAGTGATTTTAGAGTCTCACCAATTGTAAGTTCGTTTCCCTACGCAAGTCACGTGGTCAGGCACTCTTCAATAAATATCACGTCACACAGGGAAATCAAATGGGAGATAACATTTGCTAGTGTTTACTTTAAACTCTGCTTTTGGGGTATTGTAGCACTTTACCACAATGAACACATATACACTTGTTTACTCTTGGTGAGGGGGGTCGTTTGGGTCACGGGACGGATCATTGACCCGTTCTGCATGAATGACGTGAAGACCTATGCACTTCATGCACAGCCGTGCGTGGCTGGTGCATGAGTGAGCAATGTTGTTCTGCCTCCCGAGCAGGACAGTGAGGGCCACGTCAAGGTGTATGCTAATGTGTGCCTTCCTGTTCTGTTATCTGTTACCTTTCAACAGTTGTTCCCGTCAAAGTGTCATTTATATTTGGTAAATACTTATATGAAGAACAATGATTTTACAATACTCCACTACATTATTGACAGGGCAAACACAACTCGATGTAGAGACAATAAAGTTTTATATTGATTTTTTGACAGTAACAATTTTCCAAAAAAAAAAAAAAAAAAAAAAAAAAAACACTAATAATCTTTTAGTCTATAGAAGTTGCTGGATCATTAATGCACACACCTATTTTGTATTTCAGTTTACATGGAAAAAAACCTGATGCAGCTTGACGGGAGTTGCTTCAGCTGGAAAGGGGTAGATGAGGTAGTATTGTGTAAATTAATTATTTGGGTGCCAGTTAGCTTTAGAGCATGGAAGATTGGGCAATGGGCTGTTCACCCATGTGGTCCTCTCTTGAAGATCCCTGTTGACTTTTTGACACTGGCGATGATGACTCCAGATGGCGATTGCTGCAGGAATTTAACCGGTACCATCTAGGAGGGTGTAGGCCCCTCCTTTTGCCAATAGTACGAGGCTGTTAGGACCACCTCACAACACCCACGAATTTACGGTACTCATGTCTTATGTTAGTCATATTGACAACACGATAGTGATGAATGGGGTCAGAAAGAATAATTCAGGTATGAACACACTAAAGATGTTGTGAAGCAACCTGACATGTAAAGTAAAACACGTAGAATAGTTTATTAAGTTTGCTCACATGTTCTTCCCTGTATAAAAGGCACTTAAACGGACACACAATTAAGGGATGTGGCCACCCAAAACAGAAGAAAAGCACATAGCGCAATAGAATTTACATGTGTAAATTAAGCCCCTGGGCATGGTGAGCCAGCAGGGGGAGAGAAGAGACTACTCCTGGGCACAGATAAAGCAAAGAGGTACCAGAATGGTTTAGTAGTGTTGTTGTTAAGTGATATTGCAAAAATTTGAAGTGCCCAAGGAGTGGTGCGGCAACATGTCCATCTCGTATGCGCCCATTAATCTGATGGAATAGCATGGTGGCAGGCTGCTCTGAGATCCAAGTGGCCTGGCACCAAAGTTTTTAGAAAAACAAACATAGAAAATTCTAAAATGTCTACAATTACACAAGGCACTTCAGAATACAACTATATGGCAAATTAAACACTATAGAAATACATTAGTTGGCAAATAAGATGTAGAAGTACATCATGGGAAGGTAATAGGAAGGTTTTATTTCACAGTCCCTTGTGACGACAATTGACACAAACACTTAGTAATCAAAGAAATTCCAAAAACAGAGAACAATATCAAATATAATGTAAAATGTGGCACCAGGACTCTGATGTCACTAGCTGAGTCTAAGTCGGAAAATGAAGAAAAAAATAAGTGTAGGTAGTCAACACAACTGCGCAATATATCTCAGTTTACTATGTACCTATCCCTATTCAAATATGCATGCCCTGCACCACACACACACTCACTTCACTTGTTTCACTCAAACTGGGGTGTAATCAGTGGACGAAGGGGCACATGGGGTTGCTGGCCTGCAGTCACTGTTGATGCCCTAACATGGTCTTCTTTTTCCTAATATTTCCACGACTTGGTTTTAATTTAGAGATGCTCAGTCTGCCTGAATGACAATGCCCCCAAAAGTTACCTCTTGGGAACATGAGCGCAGGACGGCTGCTTGAGATGTTGGTGGTGGCATGGCGGCTCAACTTCATGACTTCACAGCACTCCATAGTGTAAGTGTATCTGATTTAAACTTTAATTTCCAACTGCATCACTGGGTGCCTCGTATAAGACACTTTAGTTATCTTGACATATTTGTTGTAAGAAATATCATAAATTCATTCACACAGCTTTTAATGAGCACATTCGTTCTGTGAAATTGGGTCTTTGATGTGTGCGGCTACCACTTATATGTGTTGGTATAATCAAGTGGTTGAATGGCATAATTATTGGATGCAGTCTGGCTATTTCCATAAAAAGAAACCGTTATATTTGTTGAGTTCATCGAGTGTCGGTAAGAAAAGTTGTAATCGGTTTTTACAAGGAGCACAAATTTTTTATCCCGATGTTGGGAAATTTGTGTTCCAACATAGCCTTACATTCCCTTCATTTTGTTCTTGGTGTACTATTCTCTAATGAACCTGCTGTCGACAAGATGTTAAGATAATAAGTAAAGTTTACTCGTGTGTTTATATGGTGATGCATTTAACAGTAGGCTCTAATTATTACAGTAAATGACAAATCATTACATTTTATTATTTTCCCAAGGTAATTAAAATAAAGGAAACTTAGATAAAGGCTATATTTTCCTGTAACTACACCATCTGCAAAAATTGAAAAAAGTCACATAATTTTCTTTATACCCTATTTCACCCTTCTTAAGGATTTTTGAAATTCTAATTATGAGGGCAACTAATTGGACATAAACTTATTTTAATATTGATGTTGAATCATGGGTACATATTTAGAATGAAGTGTGCTTCGTGAAACAGCGAGTACTTTAGCCACTACACTATCATTGCCCCCATTAACCTAGGAAGGGATGAGCAGAGAGTTATAGGTGGTTTATATTAACCGAGATATTGGAGAGCCAATGAGGGCACAATATGGTGGAAATGGAACAGTGCAGTAATGCAAGGGCAGGGAAAACAGGAAAACCTTGGGGAAACATGCCAGCCAGCAGCACTATTCAGAAAAATTTCTTTATATGTGAAAACCTATGCGTATCCTCACAAGGAAACAAACATGGATCAGTTTGGTGGAAAGCAAGCGCCCTACCACTACACCCACCGCTGCCCCCCTTAGGAAGTGAGGAGAGGTACCTGATTTCTTCAATTATATTTGGGTAAAGTAAATTTCATACTTGAATTTAAAAAGTATTATTGTAACAATCAATATAATTCTTTACCAGCTTATCATAGATCTGATTTCAGAATGGGAGGAACAGTATTTTGCACAAATGCATTTATTTCTCTATAATTATAATTACTTGTTTCTTTCTTAGGTACCAGTAAATACTGGAAGTTGCCACATACCTATAATAAATAGGTTGCATTTTGCATTGTACCTACATACATGTATACATGCAGCATTAATAGATGGGATTTACAGACAAAAATACAGAAAATAAATTTAAATTAAAGGTGATTTTTGAGAAATCCTGTATTCCTGGAAGTGGCATTTGAAAACTTTTGCAGTAGACCTAGGTGTTCTATTTTAAAACACTGGTAAGAATTTTGACAAGCTGATGATGTTTACAGTAGTGACAATTGAAACAATTAATAAATTGTTTTTGATATGCACTGTTGCAGAAAACTATAATTAAATATACAAACATGCAAAACCAAACAGGAATAGCTCACAACAGGTACATAAACACACACAATCCTGCAAAAGGAATCAGTTCGTTCAAGAAGACAACTCTGTCTAAATTTATTGTGTCCATCATAAATTTTTTTTTGTTAATTTGTTGCTTACAGAATGAATTCCTTAAACAGAATATTATGTGTTCACTTATGCCTACACATTGGCAACTATTCTTTATTGGTTTTCTGTGTCAGAATGTTCGTATGTATAATTCTGGTTTCCTGCTACACGAGCTTTACTGCAAATTTCATCTGACCATATGACGTGTCGTGGTCAGATGAGGATTGAGGTTAGGTTAGAAGAGTGGTAAATATAAAATTTTGGAAACGGACGTTTTGGATTTTTGTTATCCTGGGTGCCCAACGTCGTTCTCCAGAATAATGCCAGTGATGTCGGTAGAGCTGACTCACTCTCCTCAGGGATATTCGGCTGACGACCATGGGGTAATCCCTCCAAGAATTGCAAGTACTCCTCTGAAAATTATTATATGTTCTTGCAGCACTGTGGGATATCAGGGCTCCCAACATACCCATACGGCACTGTACTTAAGTCTCTGTTACATGTGATCATTAAAAATACTCATTGCACTCTCTGTATAGGGTAAAATTTGTGGAAGAAGGCCCATACCTTAAACCCCTTACCCCATACCTGAAATAAATACCAGCTGTATTTTCCATCACTGCATAATTTATTAGGTATCAATTTACACCCCTCAGTTGAGGTAACGTACACTTGCTTGCTGAGCCAAACCAGTCAGCGTGGGTAAAACAGAATTAAAAAAAAAAAAAAGAACGTGGTCACAATGGTTACTTTGTACGAATAAAATCCACCTAGGCGATGCAAACTCTGGGCGGTATGAGGGATGGTGTTTTGGGTGGCAAGTTGAACAACAGTTCCGTAAATTAAATGTATATTGCTGATGAAAATAAGTATGCAAAAAGTTGATGACCACCCGAGCACGCAAAACATAACTCGCAACTTAACGCACTCACAAGACGGACTATGACTAACTTGGAAAACCCTGTGTGCTGGCCAAGTTGGTGGGTCAGCACCCCACTTGGAACTAATTGCTAACAACACACTTGCATTAAAACACTTTCTCTTGCCTTTGGAAGATCCCACACGTTGCTAAATTTAACCCTTGCAAAATGAAAGAGTATACATGACTTTGACACAATTATATGAGGTTATGATGGTTACACGTGATAATGAAAAATATGTTACATGAAAGAAAACACTTTAAAAGAATATACTAGGGCATTTAATTTGATTGTTTATGTGTACACGTGTATTTGCGTAACACCTATCTTGCTGTTAAGCACTTTTAAAACATGAAATGTGGGATCCTCTTTTCTATTTGTGCGTGTTCTGTGCTTATCGCACATTCGCTGCACCTCGCATGGCACTACTGTTGCACTGTACCTGTGCCGCTTGCGGCATAGAGTGCGCACACATACTGTGTTGTGTAAAATACTTGCTAATTTGGTGCGGCAGGCAAACAGACTTCTGGAAGGGGGTACGTGGCACACATCAATCCCCACCCCTTTGAGGGGCCATTTGCATCCACACAGGTCACTTGCAGCAGAGGCATAATTGGTGTCTGCTCGACATTGATGTTGCACATTAGGGCTTCTAACTAGCCCCTTATGCTCCAGAGCCACCAGCTGCTGCCGATGTCCCCTGCGGTCTTGCACTCGATGTGGCGTTGGAACACCCACACACATCGCACATCCTGCCGGCGGCTGTCTCTTCTGCCGTGACCAAAGAAATTTCCACGAGTCACTGACCTGTTGTCTCCGCTGTTACTGCTGCTGCTGTCTTTGTGCACATCCTGTTGTCGCTGCCAGTAGCTACTCGGATAGACTACTACTGGGGTGATCTGCCACCTTCGGGTGTTACCTCAGCTGTTAGCACTTCTCCGCTTGCTGCGTTGCTTTCCCTATCGACTATAGGCAGTGACAATGGGCACCCTATAGTCGGAGGGGGGAACCTTCCCCAGAAGTGCTGCACGTGGTCTGAGTTCCGGGTCTTGTACTAGGGCGTTAGTAGCCGCTGCTCCCATCAGGCTCCTCGAGATCGGATTCCCGATGCTCGCCCTCCAGTGCCATGTTGCAGTGTGATGCTGTGCTTCCTGTACCTGATGTAGTTGTTCCAGGGAGAAGTTCTGACGCACCTTCTTCCTAGATGCACTCCTCCAGAAGCTCCTCCCCGACATCGACGTTGTGGGACTCTGGTTCACTTGGAAACTCCTCCCCATGTGCTTCCTTGTCCTCACTACATGATTCCTGCGCTTCACTTGTTACTTGCTCTCTTCTTGCTAGAGGTATTGGGATCACGGTTTCCACTGCGTTTCTGCTGTCTCCATCACCCATGCCTGCGCTCGCCTGACACTTGGTGGACGTGGCCTCTTCTGGCATCGACAGTGCTTCGGCATCTGGTGGGTGCACACCAACTTCCTCCTCTCCCACATGCGTTCCTTGCTCGGCAGGACGGCCTCTGGGTGCGTCTTTGCTGCGAACATCTCTGGGATACACACGTATTTCATCCCGATGTGCCATTATGCTTTTCCTTCCCACTCGAATTAGGATGTGCTGGATCCGATGCTTTTTATGATCTGATACGGTCCTGTCCAGTGTGCAATGAGTCCGGCACAAAGGTTCTGTCGGTCTGTGGACTATCGGTGCACCTTCAGGTACACCTATTGACCTGGTAGCAGTGCTGGTTGCGGTTTGGTATTGTGGGGACCCACCCCGCGATGTAGTGCTTCTGCCATGTAAGATTGGGTCCTAACAGTATGTCTTCTGGTGTGCATCCTGTTGCAGAATTCACATGCCAGTGGAAAGGTGCTGCATTGACATCACGCGTGACGTTGATGGAAGGAGAAGTAGGAGAATGAACCCAATGATCCAGACAGTTAGATGTCTTCCTCAGTGTTACATAAAACCACCACAGAACAGCTTAGGTAATTGTTCCATATTGCATATCATAATGGGAAAACCATAAAAACATTCATTGTGTGCTATAAAATATCCAGCCTAGTTGTTTACTTTGCAGTCTAGAGCCGTTTCGTGTGTCCGGCAAATTTCTATTTAGCGTATCCAAATTTTGCAACTATTAATCATATCGCATATCGAAACAATTGTTTCGCAAATTTTCTCTCGTGAATCGTAAGATGGTATTTGCGGGATATAAAATCACATTGTTGAATGCCAGGCAAGTTATTCATTCCTTACCAGACATAAACACGTTTCTCATCAGGCACAACATTATCAAATTGACGATACAGTGTGAAAAAGATGGGAAAGGCCAGTGAAAATGGAGGAAAACAGGGGCTTATTTTACTGGTGCCGATGGCGAATGGAGGATGGTACCAAATACAACTTTAAAGTGTCGGTGAGACATGGCAGTTTCGTGGGAAATTCAAACTTGTCTCCAGGCAAGATAGTCGAGTTGTGTTTACTCTTGTGCCTCATCAAATACTCTCTACAGCAGACTATAGTGAACGAACATTGGTGCTCGTCGCCTGGTTCGAGTTTCTGCCACCAAGTGTGCATTGAATGGGCGTTAATGTACAGAAAATACATCGGCCGACCGTGCAAAGTGGTCGAGATCGACGAGTTGATATTGGGAAAATACAAGAAATGCAAAGGACGTAAAGTTCACGGCAAGTAGGTTTTCGGGGAGTGCAGCTGGATGACCCGATGAAATTCCTCTTGGTGCCAGTGGAAAAGAGGAATGTGGCGACCCTGACCAAAATTATTCGCGAGTGGATTGCTCCAGGTACAATGATAATTTCAGACTGCTGGCGTGGTTAAAGCAACTTGGACGTTCACAGCTACTGTCACATGCAGGTGAATCACAGGAGGGAATTTTTGTGCAGCGAAAATAGCAGAATGGTGAACACTCGAAACATGCTAAAGATGAAGAGGGGCGAGATGTTGAGGGTTCACACTCGAAACATTGAGCGAAGTTGGTGTTTTGTGCGATACAGCACTCCCTGCTTTGGCCGACGGAAAAAATCTTTAGTCGGCTACCTAGCAGAATTCGTCTGGAAAAATAATCATTGTTACAGAGAACGACTGCACACTTTGCTGATTCACGCCGCAGACATGCACCATTGTAATCGGCGCAGATGAGATGGTGGCGAAGGCTATTCCAATTTCGACAGGTATTTGTTTGGTATGGTTGTTTTTAATTTACAGCCACGAGCGAGGCTGAGTTTCAGTTGCAGTTTTAAAAAATTTGAATGGCATGTTATGTGTTTTAATATACAGGAGTGAGTGAGACTGTGTAACTGATTGATTAAAATTACATATGTGGGTGTGAATGACATTCTGTTTTATTAAAGTTTAAATTAATGTTAATTGAGTTGCTGTTTGATTCAAGTTTAAATTAATGTCCCATTGAGTCGCTGTTTGATTGAAGTTAAAATTAGTGTTTGATTGAGTAGTTATGTGTTTCTGTTAAAAAAAAGTCAGAATGACTTGCTGTTTGTTTCAGTTAAAAAAAAAAACAATATTTGATTTACATGCTGTTTGTTTTGGTTTCAAAAAAGTTTGAATGAATTGCTGTTTGTTTCAGTTTCTAAAAAAAATCATGTTTAATTGATGTGGTGTTTGTGTAAACAATTAATCACAATCCGGAAAAAAGCCTAAAATTATCGAGTAGGTCATAAAATTATCAGAAATTAAAATAAGATGTGCATCGTAGCACAGTGATATGTGGGATTCAATGAAGACGTGAAACATCTTTTGTTAACAACACATTGACACTGTCCACGGCCTCCTCCCTGGACCGTTTGCCCGCCGCAGCGAGGGACCTACACCGACAAAACGTGCGCTCTAAACAGAGTGCCTCGGTGTGCGGTGTTAGTGATGAATGCCAAGTAGTAAAGGGCAGTGCAGGGTAGAGTAGGGCAAGTCAGGGAAGCAGGGGAGCAGATCAGTGTAACTTGTGTGTGTGTGTGTGTGAGTGTGTGAGTGTTCCGCCAGCCACCGACTCCGCATGGCGGAAGAATATGCAAGTAGTGCCAAATTGTGTGGAAAACATAATATAATTATTTAAGTTTTTGTGCAATACACAAACTTCTTGCGAGACTGAGAAAGATGTACAGATCAAAGCCAGTCTTGATGCACACCCATTTTCATTAGTGTTCTCTCTGTGTGATGTTTGTTTACATTTTGCATGTATCACATTCACCTCATCAATTTACGTTTATTAATGGTTTATTATGTATCTTGCAGTTATTTGAATTTATTGTGTGCCTCCCTGGGTTTAATCCAAAGAAAGTTTTATGGTATTGTGTATCATATAGTAGTGATGTGTGGCACACTGGCCCACCAGTGCCAGATCTTGTGCCCTCACATGAAGTCAGTCTGTGCTCTGCAACTGGAGGGGTGAATTGTGCTGTCATGTCTCGCGCCGCATGTGCCCAGGTGGAATTATATATTTGTTACCAATCATACTAACTGCAATAGGCTTTAATATCTCGAAATCTTTCTACGTTTAACCACCTGGGATTTCACCCTCCTGTCCCGGTTGGTTTAACATTAACCCAGGAGCTTACTTTTCACGTAATTAAGGTGTTGCCCACATGGCTTTTGCCTGTATTACTGCTACCGATCGGTGAAGTTCGGTGTCAAATGTAAAGTTACTTCCATTGAAAAGTGTGTAGAGTAATGACGAATAAGTAATGTCACTTGAACTGTGCATGTTTAATTCTGTCTATGTCTTCAGGTGCATAAGGGTACGGGACCCTTATTTCCCACCATGTGATGCCAGTAAGAAAGCACGCCAAATCAAGGGATTAGCAGCTATTGTGGACAAGGGACAGTGCCAGGGAGAAGAAACGGAGGAAGGCAGACATCTCATGCCTGACATGACATCAGCTGCGCCACTCCAGCGTGCCAGGAGGACAAAGGGGGCTGCACGTGGACAGTCTACCCCTTCCACCTATGATGCACCGAGGAGGGGAGGAGGAACGAACAGTAGGAGGGAGAAACACCACCTTCTCCTCCCTCCCATGTCAGCTGCTCTGCACTTGCCAGCTGTTACCTGAGTGCCCGAGTGCCGTTGACACTTGCCCATGCTGTGCAGGACAGCTATGCTTCCTCGATGTGCTTCTGTGCTCGCGAGGTTGCAAACAAAACCTATAATGGCTTGCCGGTCACTCACAAGTGCAATGGAGCTATGGTGTCCGATATGCTTACAACCAATATCTTGGTACAGGTGTGAAACTGGAAGGAATGAAGAGCTGTGTGATTGTTCACGTGAGTCCAGTCCAATGATCAGCTGTGCTGCAGAGAACCACATGATGAACATTGAACAAGAGTTGTTGAAATTCGAAATTCAGGAACCAAACTAACATTTCGGCCAACAAATAAAAAAATTCTTAATCTTCAACCGGCCCAGTTTGTGTGCTAGTGTCACATGTACAGGACAGGACACTGCAATTTTCACATGCACAGAGTGGCGAGTGCAGATGCACCACGAGTGTTTACAAGCAACAGAAACCGTAACTCTTTCAGGACTAACTTACAAATGCAAAATGTGTACCAAAGCTAAACAGTCGCCACAAAATGTAATTTATTTTAATTTTTGTTTTGCATGCAAGAAGAGAGTTTCCCACAGTTAACAACTACGTGCCTAAGTGTAACCATTGCACCAACACTATACGGATATCACCCAAATATTACGTAAGTTCATTCCAAGTTTCATCTATTCACTTCAGCAAGTATTTAATTTTCATCACGACGTTTGTTTGGGAACATTGTGCTCCTGACTCGTCTCATCACCCCCCATCGTTGGGCTCATAACTCCTCTCTACCCACGTTGTCATTTTCACATATGTGAAGATAATCGGTAGGTGTCAAATTTCCCCTTCGCCTGCAATGCACACAGTTATTATGTACAATGTGACAAGGCAGACAACTGAGATCATCGCAAGTGTTTACCTACAATTCATTATACACATCATCAAGTTAGCAAGTAGATAGCTTACATGTAAATGGCAAGTGTGTAAGCAGGAGGATTAGCATATAGCAGCAAGCGAGCAGGAGAATTCGCTTGTACACAACTAGAGCGAAAATAAAGACATAGGAACAACAATCTAATGGTCTGAGTGGCGAGGAAAGAAATTTGAACCCATTGTGACGACATCCTGATGTTGCCGAGATATGTCCCTGACGCCGCCGCATGAGACGCCTCGACGACCAAAATGGAAATCCACATGCCGAGATTGAAACAACCAGTACAATAGGAGAAGGTGGGCCCGCGCTTCCAGCAGAGGAAGCACAACCTGGTGGAACAGGCAGTTTGGTGCCGAACGTCAATTTGTAAAGCAGGGGCCAAGGTGAGGAGCAGTCCGATGTGGTCAAAAGTTCCAGCCTGAATGGGGACGCTGATCCACAGCAGGCAAATGAAGACACAACAGGAGAGCAAGAGTTGGACATTCCGAGCCGAATGATCCATGATGGGAAAGCCCCTGACGGACTAATACTTGCCGAATTTCGATACACTAAATGGAACTTTGCCAGATATGCGAAATGGCACTAGACTGCAAAGTAAACAACTAGACTGGAAATTTTATAGCACACAATTAATGTTTTTATGGTTTTCCCATTACGATATGCAATATGGAACAATTACCTAAGAGGTTCTGTGGTGGTCTTATATAACACTGAGGAAGACTCGTAACTGTCTGGATCATTGGGTTCATTCTCCTACTTCTCCTTCCATCAACGTCACACGTGATGTCAATGCCGCACCTTTTTTCTCCGCCCAATCAGCACACTTGGTTTATTTCATCACCATATTTGAAGTGTGACACCCTTTCATCTCACCTAACTTTTACCTTTTAAAAAAATAACTATAAGAAATGGATTCTCCTTCCAAATGAACTGAATTTTTGAAGAGTGCCCGAGGGGTTTTTGGTTTTTCAAGGGGGGTGGGGGGTGGTGGGACTTCCAGCCCTGCGTAAATTTTTTTTTGTCTATTTAGAAGGTATTTCCACTTCCTCCTATAAATGTATGTTTTACATCTTACATAATGATAGTTGATTGTCATTTTCTGCCTGATTTTTTAATTTTTCAATTACTATGTCATTGTAATCAGAATTCTGTAATTTGATGAAATTTTATTTGAGTACATATTCGATGTTGCATCGCCTCAATTCGTTTTTTATACTATTGACCATGTTGATTCTATTTGGTACATTGTTGGAGTGCATAATTTCCTGAATTTTTTAATTGTTTTTATAAATTTTTTTAACTGCATGTTTGAGAGATAAGTTTTGAGTGTGTTTAAAATTCAATGTTATTTGTATTTGCTTTCATTTGTATCAGATTTTTCATCATCTTCAGATTGGTACTGGTACACGACCAGAGCATCTCGAAGTTGGGGTTGATCGGGTTTTACCACCACGTCTTGAACAATGTTCACAAGCCTAGTAGCCATTGTGTTCATTTCTTTTCTTGCTTCAACTACTTCATCATTAGCTTGAATTAATTTTTCATTTGTTAATATGAGATGCTGAGTAAGTTCGTTATTTTTTACAATTATCATATTTGCATTAAGATTGACAACCACCAACATTAGTGTAAAACCATCAGTGGTTCCTGAGGAAAGTTTCTGATGCTGTTGAATGCTATAACAACCATCTTGCCAGAGCGATTGCAAATCTTCTTCGTAAACACATTTCATAAATGTTTTAGCTTCTTTTTTTTTTTTTAGAGTGAATCAACAAGCGTACAATCCTGATTCATTTGTGAATAACATATGAGGCTGCCAATTAACACACATATTGTATACATCAAGGGGGGACTAAATAACTTTCTGGGAGGACTGGCAGTCCCTCTCTTGTACAATGTATGTTTTTTTAGTACAAGTTTATATATTTTATGTTATAATGTTCTAACATATTTGATAATCTTCCTCTGCATTTTTTTTTAATAGCCTTTATAGAATAACAGTATTCTAAAAATTCAGCAATTTTTTTTGCTAGAAACTAAACCACACTCGGTTTCATATCAGTTCATACTATATTACAGGTATTGAAAATTTTATTTTCAATTTTTAATGCTTCAACAATACCTCTGACCAAATTTCGTTATTATTGTTCGGCATCAGATAGTGGTTTTTGTTTCGGTTTATGAGGGAAAATGTGTTTGATGAGAAACTTGTTAGTTTGATGAACAAATACAAAGCTCTAAAATATGAGAACCAAGAAGGTGAATATTGAATAAAATAGGAAAAGGACACCTAAAACCTTTTTTAACATTTATTTATTTATTTGATAGTTTACAAAAAGTTTAATGCAGTTGCCTTTTAGCAACACATTTCATAAATTTTTCAAATGATATTATGAACTCCTTGTCTGCATTCACATTTATGGAAATTGACACAATATATACTAATGTGGAAGAAGGGGTCAGGAGGGGAAGTGAAATGTTGCAATGTGATTGTTAAAATTATGAGTGAGGGAAATCAACAACCAATCAGAGTTCACGATTTCCCCTTCCCTCCCTTTCAGTTTGCCTATATGGCAGAGAAATCTGGGGAAAAAAACATCATTCAATGGCGGATGAATTTTTTCCAGATCTTGCCACCATGTAGGTTAAACTGGAATGAGGAGGGGGGGAATGGTGTACTCTGGTTGTTGAAAATTGGAGTGGGGGGAAATGTCGATTGCAACACACACCTGTAAGTTTTCTCAGAATAGCACCAAAGCAATTACAACACACACCTGCAAGTTTTTCTCGGAATGGCACCGATGCAAATGTAATTCGCACTTGTAGGTTTTCTCAGAACTGTACTGTTGTGATCAAAACACACATTTGTAGTTTTTCTCGGAATGGTGCTGATGTGATTACAACACACAGCAATTGCAACACACACCTGCAAATTTTCTTGGATCTGCATCAAAGCAATTACAACATTTTCCCCACTCCAACTTTCAACAACCAATCAGAAAACACTTTTTCATCTCCCCTCCCTGACCATTCTTGAAGTTTGCTTATATGGCTGAGAAACCTGGAAGGAGTCAGTTTATGGCGAGGGATGGACAGAGAAGCATCAACCTTCCTCCACTCCAGAGCAAAAGGAATAAGGCATTTATAATAATAGTAATTGTACCTTATATATAAGGTATATTTATTAAATAACTTACACTTTTTGTTCATACCTTACCTCTCTTCTCTTTTGGTAGAGGAGGAAGCTTGATGTCCATCTCTCGCCATCGACTGAAGTACTGTTTCCAGATTTCTCCATCATATAGGCCAACTAAAAGGAGGACAATGGACGGGAAATGAAACAGTGTTCTCTGATTGGGTGTTGAAAGTTGGTTTTGGGGGGTGGGGGGATGAATACTGAATGTAGAACATTCTGATTAGTTGTTAAACATAGTGATGGGGGGAATATAATGTAAAATTAACAAGCAACAAATTTCAATAATGGACAGGTATGATTGGTTCCGAGGAAAAAACTTACCAATGTGTGTTGCAATAAACCCCTCCCCCATCATTATTCAACAACCATTCAGATTACACCATTTCATTTCACATAAATTCCACTCATTTCGTTTATGACGTCTCACTTGTTTGTCGACTGTGGTTATAACGTCACACTCGTTATTAATCTTTGGTTATGACGTCACGCTTATTCATCGACTGTGGTTATGATATCACAGTCATTCGTCGACTTTGATTATGATGTCAAATGGGGTGGCTTTTGTGCCACCTCAGATATCACCCTCGTTCATCGACTTAGGTTATGATGTTATACTCATTCGTCGACTTGGATTATGACAATCATCTTTATGTCATTTTAGGGCACCTTCACGTCATTTATGCCACCACCAAAGCCACTGTAGGTTGTAATCACATTAAATTTATGCCTATATTATTAACTTCACATTGTTTTAGGCGGCCATCAAATTAGACTGGTGATCAAGTGACTTGTTTTCATTGCGGTAAAAACATTGTACATGTGAAGATGAAGACTATCCTTGGATAGGCCATGGTTTTTGGTATCCCAAGTGTAAATGTTTTCTTTTAGGAAAGAAAATAATTTCATCGACAAAATTCGAGTGGCAAAATCTGCAAATAACAATTTGAAGAAACGTTAGAGTGGCAGCAGCAGTGATAATTCCACAAACAACGATTTGGAAAAATGTATGGATGGCGGCAGCAGTGGCAATAATGAAGATGAACAACAAAATCCATTTTTATGCAAGATTTTTTACCAAAGAGAATTGAAGGTTGTTTTTCTGCCTTGTGGTAATTCGATTTCATGTATCGAATGTCTATTTACACATTCCAAATGTGCAATATGCCGTAAAAAATCATTGCTGTAAGTAAAATATTCATGTAGTAAATAAATAAATATATATTAAAAAAAACAATTTTTTAATTTAGACATTTTTTTTTTTCAGTTCATTTGATACACATTTTTTACAAACACGTTTTCATCAAACAAGGTAGCAAACAAGAAACTTTGGTTAGTAATGTAGTTTTCCAAGTTGAACCCATTGTTGATTTCAAACGTGTTTCTTCTCTTCATAAATTCCTTCGTAAATGGAATGTCCACTGCGAGACACCATTGCCTTTTGACTTTGCAATCCAAAATGGAAAATTAATGCAGGAACCTTTTGTGAATGTGAAGTAAACGTTCGGCACAAAGTTGTAAGAAGGCAACACATTTTGTTTGAACGTATGCGGGTCGGCGTGTTGACCATTGTAATCGAATAACAACCCATACAACTGCAAGTATGGAGAGCAGTCTAGAAATGCTTTACTTTTCTTCAGCGTTTGTACGTAGCACATTAGTTCGTTTTCCAAGTTGATTGTATAAATCGATTGTAGTAGGCTATTCTTGTTATTGTTCTTGTATTGGGGATATTCCGCCAGAAACTGGAGAAATTCAAATGATCGAGTAGACAATGTAGTCTTCCCCACACCAGAAGTAACTTCAAGAAAAACAACTTGTTTTTGTCAGGCAAAAACACACAAAGTGATAAACATCAAGCTACTGCAAGTCACACTAAAGCCAGTCGTGATGATAGTAAACATAATTTCATTTCCAAAAATGAAATGTTATAGATTGTAAAATTAATAATTCCAAACAGCCGATGCGTAATCCAATCAAATAGATTGGAGACAGTAACTGTCTGCACCAAACAATCAATGTTAGGGTTTGAAAGATCGAACCCAAATTGATTGTCAGTCCTGCTATGATGACGAAAAGGTTGTTGAGGTATTCTTCGCATAAATATACATTACTGATTACCATCAATATCGAAGCAATCAGCCTCATGATATATGATGCAGTGAAACAGTTTTCGAGAATATCTTCTCTTTTCGACATGGTTGACGACGATCTTCCGATGAGTTGGAGAGATTCATTCAGATATATATATACACACACGAATGTTAAAAAAAAAAAAACAAAAAAAAAAAAAGAAACATTTACAAAAAGACTAAGTTATATAGTAAGGGATTTCATTTTTTTTTCTCGGTCTCAAATCAGTGTCCTGTGAGTGAAGAGCAAGTAATGTAGGCGAATTAATTTCGCAGGAAAGAACGTATTAATGTTCAGAGTTCCTCACAGTCGCTGCCTGAAAAGACAATTAAATTTGAAGATAAACAGTCTGCCAAACAAGGGTGATCAAATTCCGATCGGTGATATTCTGACACCTTTTATGGGCCGAGAAGGGGATACAAACTCGTATGTGGGTGAATTAATTGAAGGTGTTGTTAATGGAGGAACCATCTGTATTGGGAAAACAACCACACCGACAGAGACCTTTTATGTCGTCACTTTTATCAGATTGTTGAAAATATATACATCTTATAAAATTGCAGGGGGAAATTGAGCAATGAATATATTTCATTGCCTTTACTACCCGAATCCAATAATACAGAACTTTATGAGTTTTATAGTTTAAATCAGAAAAATTCAACACCTTTTAATATATTGATAGAGGGAAATGAGGAAAGCGACTATAATGATGAGTTATTGGGGCGAGACACGGATACAAGCTCGTACAATTCTATTGAACATGAAAATGTTTCAACTTCTAACGCGAAAGTAAGTGTCGGTAATATAACTGAAGATGTAACTGAAGGAGCTGCAAGTATTGTTACTCGAAACGAGACTAGAGGTAATGGAATTAATGGTAAAATTGAAAATGTTATTAGGAAAACAACTACACCGACAATAAAAGAAACAGATTCAGATGCAGATTATGTTCCCCGTGGTTTGTCGACAGCTTTGGTCCTGATATATTGTCGAAAATAAAAAAACATAAAATGACAATCGAAAAAATGGTAGAATAATTTCAAGAGACAAATAGTGAAGCTTTATATAAAGCATCTCTGTCTTTTGATCGCATAAAAATGAAGCTATTGTTCAAAGTGTGTGTTTTGTTATTTGGGGCACAGTTCTAGATTTGTGTATGGCACTATTAAAATGTGCATTTAAAAAATGTGCTCGACGGAGAAAAATTTCTTCACTTGGTTAACAATCACCTTTGTGGATAGAGTATTAGAAAATAAACACATATTTGTGTATATATTATTTTAAAAAATTATTTACATATAAATTACAAAAAAATACACTTCTTTATAAATATAATTCTTCTGTGTGTGTGTATGTCACTGAACTCATCCTAAACGGCTGGACCGATTTTGATGAAATTTTTTGTGTGTGTTCAAGTGGATTCGAGAATGGTTTAGATTCACAATTCGGTCCACTACAAAATGTTTTTTAAATAATTTTTTTATTTATAAGTTATTGTTGAAATTGGAATGTTTTACATTGTATCCGGCAGACAGCGCTGCGATCGATGTGTCGCATATCCAAAAATATTTCAGTTTACTTCCAGTTTGTCCCGATAGTGGCGCTGCGATCAGATTCAGGAGAATTTCGTACTTTGTCTTGTTATTGTGTTAAAATAAATCGCGTGCTAATTGAAATATTACATTCAGATGTAATTAGTGTGAAAAGGGTTTTGAAGTGTAGATAAAAACTATACATTGTGCAAATTTAAGTTTCTATTCAACATAGCTTCTATATTCAACTTAGCTCATAGTATATACATATTCAAATGCAATCGATAGGTCGAATTATGTGAACTGTACATGTGTTGATGTCATGTATTGTAATAACTTTTTTTATAAAAATTTTCATAAAAACGGTCCAGATTGTTACAACTTATTAAAAAAAGTTTGAAATTTTCGGATTTAAGACATATGTACAGGACGTCTATCGGGTCCGCTAGTATATAAATAAATTACAAAAAAAATTTTTTTTTCACATTTGTTGTTCCTTTTCTTTCAGATTTATACTGAATGCAGTGAGCTCAAACTTTAAATACTGCACTTAACTGCTTTATAGGTAACGAAAAATGGCGAATACCATTGAGATTTCATCTTGGAATTTACATAGCGTTTCTAAACCGGCAGGATCCATGATTTTATTATTCAAAAACTTACCATTTTTGGAGTAGCAGGGAGATATTTGTTTTAGTTCAATCATCTGGTCGACACATTCCATATTTTATTCTTCCATGGTCGAAAGAGTGTATTTGGGATCAACTTGTCTGTGATCAAGTACCACGAATTGAAACTCCCCCACCGCCCCCCTTTTTTTCAATGATTTTTGCGAACAATTTTTTCAGTAAATTGCGATTTATTGTGAAAAAAAAACATATTTTCTCAATTGCTATTTTCTAACAAACGGAATTAGAGAGCTTATCTTGATCTCTTAAAAATCATTCAATTTAACTAGGTTAATATTTGAACAGAGTAGGTTAAACATCTGAAGGTATTTCGCCAACAGTCGGATAAAGTTGGTAATTTCATCATCTTTGGAGCGATAATTTCTCACATTCACCTTTATTTGATCGTTGCAATAAAACTTGAAGTAGTTGCCACCAATTTCACCCAACATTGAAACAAACTGTACTGTGTAATTATCCACGACAATACATGATAGACATGTTTTGTTCTCGACCCAGTGATATTTCATAGCTGGTTTCCCCTCTGGTTGTTTGTTAATTGGTGCTTGAATAAATGATTCAATGTCTTGACATTCTTCGTCATCGTCACAACATTCGTAATTTTTTCGCTTAACTGATTAGAGATCTTCTGCCATGAGATTAATAAAAGTATTAGTGCTATTGTCGAGTTGACACTGCTGTGGTTCAGGCTGCTGCTGTTGTTGTTCAGTAATTTTTCTAGGGGCATCCATCGTGCCGAGTTTCTTCTGAGCGACTGTTAAAGTAACAAAGAGTAACTTCCACTTTTATAGCCGCTATCTCAGTAATTTTTTTTTTTTACTTTTTTTTTTTTAAATTTATTAATTTCAATATTTGTACAGTCTTTTTATTTTTTATGTATTCATTTAAATATTTTTGTTCTTTTTTATTTTTGTTTCAAATATTTTTTCTAAAGCCAATGTGCTATAGTCACGAGTAAAATTGCACATTCACATGAATTTTTTGCAGGGTCCTTAATCGCGTTGAAAGAACAAAGTTTTTTTAATTGCTTGTGCAAAGAATTATCAGTATTTAGGTTTATACACTGGTGTGCTATACTGAATGCATATTGGGCTTCCGAATGGTCGTATCACTTCCAGCCCATTTCGAAATGCATTTCGTATATGGAAGTTTAGGGTCGGAATCCAAGTTTGAAATTTGTGGGCCACAGTCACAATTACTGGTTGAGTAATCGGACATCGCGTTTTCTGGTGAATTTAATATAATTTAAGTGCATTTATTTGGCATATACTCGAACCACAATCCATTATTCAACTGAATCAATTGATTTTGCAAAGTGTCTGATTGCTGGGCGCACACACTCTTGTAATCACCATCATCCAACTTTTCGTCCACATCCTCTATCCAAACATGCTGGGTACCATATCGGTTTCCATTGTATTCATCGCTCTATCCACTATAGATCCATTACAACCGACAATCAGGTTGGAACCGATCCCTCTAAACAAGTGTGGATGGCACAGAAGGTAAATGTATTTGTCATCCATGTAAATTATTTTACCCAAATGGGGATTACAAGCGGCTACTTCCGAAGGCATACAGTAGACACCTCGGTACGACATGTGATTGATGATGGTTTCGGTCGGAAAAAACTTGTATTCGAATTCTCCACTGGTGTCATTACAAATCGAGGTGCACGATACCGGCTCTTTTTTTCACGTAGGTAATGGTCGAATCGGCATTTATTTTGTAGAAACAACTTCGCTATAATCTGCACTCACATTCTCCTTTAACACTACAGTCGGTAGTTTTTCAAAACCAGTCGACCCGTGTATTTAATTCATACCAGATTAGATGTATTTTTGCGAGAAATTGGATCGCCTGTACACCAATGGTATACAAATGGAAACTTGAACAATGAATCGTACAAAAGCAAATAAAATAATTATAAATACTGATTTATCTTTTCTTTGCATAATTTTGCAAAAAGCTTATGATTATATTATAGTTTTTTTTCTCCAGTTGCAAAAGTTTTTCTTTTTCAAACTGAAGTTCTTTTGCCAATCGTTTGATTTCTCCCTCCAATAGTTTGCGATCGTTTTCCGATTCTTCTGCCGACATATTGTTACCAATTTTGTCAATGGTCGGAAGAATCTGGCGCACTACCCAATCTTTAAAATCTTTTCCAGTCGACAATCGCGATTTCATAATCAAATTATATAGGCCTATTTCCATGATGAAAATGGTTCTCGAATTTCCATGAAAGCTCGATGATGGTAAACTATTTGATTCTACGAGCTGCCTGTACATTGCCAGTTCATCTATGGATACGCGTCTTCGAACGACATCGCAAGTATCATTGTATTCCAAAATTTTTGCTGCATCCGTTCCTCGAAACCACTGTTTATTTCCTTGTCTAAAAGAGAACAAAATTTTCATATCATTATATATTCAATATTTCATATTTAGTTATATGTGTGAGGTGTAAATTCCGCATATGTATGTGTGTGTGTGTGTGTGTGTGTGTATATATATATATATATATATATATATATATATATATATATATATATATATATATATATATATATATATATATATATATATATATATATATATATATATATATATATATAGAGAGAGAGAGAGAGAGAGAGAGAGAGAGAGAGAGAGAGAGAAAATGGGTTGAATGGAAAAGAAAGTAACTATAGTTTTTCCTATTTTTATTTAATTTAAAAAAAAAAAAGTACACTTATTTATTAATTTTGATATTGATCTTGATTTTGATTTCAACTAGTACTCTTGTATTTCGGCCGTCTACAAGTGATGCCGCTCGGGACAGGAAAATGACATCCTGATGGGTTCTTCTCGATGGGCCGCAGAGTTCACTTTGATGGTTTGTGTCAGTGTAGGTAATGGTGATAATGGCAGTGATGGTGATGAAGAAGATCTAAATCCCGAGGTGCCTTGCTGTGTATTGTAAAATTCATAATCATTTTATCTGTTGGTACAAATGATACTATCATGGGTTGCATTATGAGCAGTTGAGCTATACAAGATCCTTTCTCGGTTTTGAATGTCGAATTTCCTCGATTTTCAGGTGCACAAATATATCTTCTCTGTAGTCTGAATGTATAACTCCATCACAGGCGTATATTCAATGGTTGAATGCCCCCCCGAACGACTCGTAACAAAACCAAAATAGCCTTTGGGTATTTTACACGCCAGACCAACATCGACATTAGCCACTTACCCTGGTTGAATTTCGATGTCACGGGTCGCCTTCAAGTCGTTCCCAGCCACTTTGCACTTACGTGGACCAATTGATGTTTGAACCACGCAGGAACGATGAACGCCATGGTTTGAGATAAATTGTTTCTACAATGGCAATTTATACTTACTCACCAAAGCAGAAAAAAAGTTAATTTTTTTACATTATATTTTTCACCAAAGAGTGAAGGGGAGTAACGGCTAGTCAAGATGTACAGAATGGGGAATGAAGAGGGTGGATGGGCAGGGCTATACTGCAATATAAGTTATTGGGTATTTAGAGAGAGAGGTAACAACAGTGAGAAGCTTCAGAGGGTGTGGAGGAGAACCGAGCGGGGTAGGCAGTCCATGATTTTGAGGTCTGTAAAAGAGTAGAATTTGTTGTGGGAGGAATTGGTATTTGTGATGTGGGTTGGAAAGTTCAGCAAGGGAGTGGAAGAGGAGTTTAGTCTTGTAAGGGAGAGGTGAGAGAGCTCGCCACAGGGCGGTAGCCTAATTGCGATTGTTATTATTATTATTTTTTTTTAGAAAACCAAGAATGTAATCGTGTTTTGATCCAAAGAGTACGGAAAGTAAATTGGAACTGGGCGAGGAAGATTTTTTTTTTTTTCGTACCTCCATGGTTGGTGTTTTGTTTTGATCGTTTGTTGTTTCCATCAGTAATGAAGTTATGAACATGGCCGTAGTCGGATTTGATCCCGATTGGGGTGATAGGAGGTTGTTGTTTGGTATGGCTATTCTTCTGAAACAGTTTTACACAGGTAAGTAGTATATCATCGTGATTTAATGGTGTTAATATTTCTTATAAAGTGAAGTAGGTGATGTAAAATAGTTTTATTTATTTTCATATCTTTATGATGGGTCTAGACAGGGATGTTTACATTATGATGCAGGGACTTTTTTTTTTTTTTGTAGCGAGAGAGGTCTCAGTTTTTGATATACGTTGCACCCAACTAAATTAAGGTGAATGCGATGTGATTAGTTTTGATTATTTGCTTGGCGAGTGAAGTTTCTTAGTCGTGAGGCCGTGTACAGATGGATTCAGCAGGTATGTAAGAACTTATGTTTCTTCTGTACGCTTTCGTACATCACATGTCCTGGAACCAAACTTGATAAGTTCGGCAAGTCAAGAAATAATACGTTTCATCTAACATTTTATGAAATATAAATTCCGTTTAGAAATTTAAGTTGGTTATAAATGTTTTACATTCATTGAAAAAATAGTGGAGGTGTGAGGAGTGTAGTAGCAGGACAAGAGCTGTTGTGGAGGTGGCAACAGACAGGCCGGCGGATGGGGGAAACGGAGAGTCGGACAGACATGGGGGATGGAAGTAGTGGGCTGAGAGGTGACTGGCTGTAGGAAATTTTGTGGGGAAAGTTTGTGGAAGGTTTACCAGTGGAAAAGAGGGATGATGCCAAGGAGAATTGGAAAGGGGAGTTAATGGAGCTGATGTGCAGGAAGGAACAGGAGATAAAATGTATGATGGAGAAGGTTTAGGAAGAGGTAAGAAATGAGATAGGTAGGTGCATTCTAGAAAGGCTGTTAGAGAAGTAGAAGAGCGGGAAACTGCAGCAAGGAAGGAGGCAGGGGTAGACAGCGGGATGCAGTATGTAGAGTCTTGTGGGAGTAGAGTCTGAAACCAACAGACAGATAGAATTAGGCAGGATGTGTTAGGATTAAAAAAAAAGAGGATGGGAAGGTACTTTTCTAGAATAGAGGATGGGAAGGTACTTTTCTAGAATAGAGGATGGGAAGGTACTTTTCTAGAATAGGGGATCAGGAAAATAGTACCTGGATATGTTCGATATGATCATTATGATTCGTAATTACTAAGAATTTTTTGAGGAGCTCCACATAGTTAACTGTAAAAAAAATAAAATGTGATAGTGAGGAGGGTTATCAAGATCGCTTTGTTTATGCAGTAAAAGATGTATAATTTACTTCCAATATATTTAAATATGGTTTCTGAATTGTATTACATGTAAGAATACTGTTTGAAACAAATCTTTAGCGTGTAAAATGTCATACGGGTTATGACAATATTACAGTAATATTACAAATAGTACAAAATGTTAAATTGAAAAACACACACACACATTATTTCTCAGTGCAAATAGGCTACACATAACAATAATTTATGGGGAAATTTCAAGCTTTGCTGATGCGTGATGCTTTGAGTCACCATCTAAATCTCTCAATCGTTGTTTTGGAGATTTACTTCCCTGCTGGTGCTGGGACTCTGTCTCTTTGCATAATGTTTGGCTACACTTGTACAGTAATTTTGCAATTTAATATATTTTCATGAATAAATATTTCATTATGTAGGTACATATGTTTCACTGGTTTTACCCCCACAATTTCCCTGATCATATCTGTCCCTACTATCGTTTTTGGGGTTTCTATTGGTCAAATATTGATGTATCTAGTAAATTTGTGTTCTGTGTAATTAGTGGAGTGGAATTATACCACTTTCCGAAATTTTTTCCAAAAAATTAATGTAATTTAGTTAATACTCACCTAATCGCTTGTCATTCATACGGCGTATATAAATACGCATACCACATCATCTATCCATTTGACCACAATGCACACACACACTAATCACCACACATGCATTATAATTTAACTTTTCACTTGCTGTAATAGCATAGAATCACTCGTAATTTCACACAATTATTAGATTTAACACTTTAAACAACATGAATTGCAGTAAAACATGAGTTTAAACACTTGTAAACCTGAAACCTCCAACACGACATGACACAAATCAAACCGCAAGTAATGTCCGTTGTCCGTCCGGCAATTTCCCACTGTCCACATGTCGACCAACATGGACGTGCAGTGTAAATAAAAATAACATGGAATTGTACATTACCTCTTATATAAACACAGTCTCTGAATGGGCTCTGTATCATCTACGATATGTATTGTACTAGTAATACGTGTTATCCTCTAGGTAATATAGACCAGGTAAGCCTTGAATAATTAATCAGAATTACATAATGTCCCGACATTGCTCCATACCTGTGTTGTTTACCTGTATAACATCAGCGCTGTGTTATAAATTTACCCCATAAATAAAGTTTTGCGCATTAAATATTTGTTGCAAATGGTATTCTTAATATGGAAAGCATTTTAGCAACCCAATGTAAATATATTCTACATAAATTACATGTATTTTATAGCATAAATACAGCAATCTTGATAACCCTCCTCAGTACCACATTTTATTTTTTTTTAAAGAAAACTAATGAAGCCCCTCCAAAGTTCCTAGTAGATATGATTACTAATGATCATATCTAAAATATCCAGGTATTATTTTTCCCATTTTTGTAAAAGCCCCTATTCTTAAGAATTACCATATTTCGGTTGCGCCAGGTATACAACACGGGTAACAAACAGTGTCGGAAGATATGTAGTTCTGGTGAATTATTCAAGGCTTACCTTGTCTATATTGACGAGGAGTGCACTATGTAAAATATTACTATTATAATAAATATACATATAGAACAATAGGTTCAGAGATGGTGTTTATAAATGGTAGACGTGCATCACCAATATACATTACACTGCATTCGGTGACAAATGATTGGAGAGCACTACCATCATTTTTGTCAGTACATTGTAGGAAGTGTCTGACCAGTGGTGATTGAGGTGTTCCAAAGAGTGCGTAAGGGCGTGTTTTATTGCAATTAATCCAGTTAAATGTATTAAAGTACGTAATTGTGTGAAAATATGAGTGTTGCTGTTCTATTATAGCATGTGAAAAGTTAAATTATAATATTTGTACAGTGTTTAGTGTGTGTAGTGTTGTCAAATGAAACAACATTCAAATTATGTATGCCTTATGAGTGGCCATTTATTCGATGAGTAGTAACCAAATTAAATGTAACTGTATGATAGTTGGGAGGGCTACGAATATCAGGGAAATTGTGGGGTAAAACAAATTTAAAAAATGTACGTTTTTGTTATAATATGAAAGTTATAAAATTTTACCCTGCAATTTGCTTCCAGTTCATAGCCTTCCCCAATGTTGTATTTGTAAGTTGTATTGGTAATATTGTCAATTTAGGTATTGTTCGGTTACATGTTTGTCTAATTAAACATGGTTTTTGTGATTAATTATTCTGATTATTTCAGGAATAATCAAATAATACGTAAATTCACAATATTATCAATACAACCACATAAATACCCAAATGTTACCGTGATAATGTACGATTTTCAAGCGTAGCTCCCTCGTGGGAAAAAATACTGTACAAAGCTAGTCAAATATTATGCACCAAGCAAGAGTCCCACCACCAGCAGGGGAGTAAATCCCAAAACAGTGATTCAACCTCGCCAGCAATTTTTTTTGTGATTTTGCTAAGTGCCGTGCATCAGCGAAGCTTGGAGTTTCCCCAGAAATGATTTTCGTGTATAGCCCATTTGCACTGAGAAATAATGTGTGTGTTGGTAATATTGTGAATTTTATTGATTGGCCATAATTTTTTGGTTTCAGGTATGTTGTAGTAACTATGAAATCCATTTACTCGGTTGTAGATGAATTGTACATGCAATGTATTACACTTATTCCAATTATTTACATTTGATGGCTTAGCATAATCTATCATGATTTCTGTTAGTGTAGAAATTTTGAGATTGTCGTAATAAAAATAAAAAAAATGTTGGTTTGACGTTCTGAAAATAGTCTTAACCACAAACTGAAAATCTAACCTGAGTATTAATAATTTATGTATGGTTGGACCTTATGCTTTCTAGTCAACAGATATGAACAAGAACGAGTACGTATTCGCAAGAAAAGTAGTTGACCTCAGGGTTGGACATTAAATAATAATTTTTCTAGTCAGAATTATTTCAAAACTGGAACATAATTAAAAGTAGGCCTACCTTGACTATGCAATCAAGCACTACTTAATAAAATGTCTGCTTTAACTTGAACCTGGTATGAACAAATACTATTTAGAGTAAATGTGCACTCTATCAAGCAATTGACTGGATCAGTGGAAAATATTCTCAACAGAAAACACAACAAGAAGACACAATTAACACTAGAACACATTAACTAAACATTAATGTTTTAATGAAAAATAACACGAGAGATAACCATTTAAACAATTCAACATATTACACACACATTAAAACAGCATTAATCATGAACCAATATTAATTCATGCTATCAGTTTTATCTGAATTGTAGAGAAATTATAACTATTGCACTACAAACAATAGTATTATCCTCTAAATACTCATGATACAATGAGCGTGAAATTGTGGGGAAATAAATCTTGTTGAATTATTCTGGAGTAAATTTTAAACACTGTTGAAACTTAAGTTATTTGCCTCGATGGTTAGCTCTTATTTGAGATTATTTAATCTTTATATTTTGGGTTCCTGGGTGTAATTATCAAAACACAAAGAGTTGAATCCTATTTTTAAAATAAGTTTTACCATTATCATTTTAGACTTAAATTTCTGAAATTGAACTTTTTATTTCTGTTTAAGATTAATTCAAATTAAAAATTTTATCAGGATTCATTCCTTGAAAAAAAATAGATTCAGTGATTTTCTTCTTTTTTTAAATCCAATAGTTACAACTTGAAAATATAGGTAAGTAATTTATCTTAGTATATGGATGAGTCTTACTTTTCTTACATACATACATACATTCTCAATTAGGGTACCGCCGGGTGGCGAGCTCTCTCACCTCTCCTACACCCAACCAACTCCTTTCCCACTCCCTTCCTGAATTTACCAACCCCTTTAACAGATACCAATTCCTCCCTCAACACATTCCACTGCCTCACAGACCTCACAAGCATGGACTGCCTACCCAGCTCCGTTCTCCTTCACTCACACCCTCTGAAGCTTCTCACTGTTGTTTCCTCTTCCTCTAAACACCCCCTTAGTTAGCTTGCAGTGTAGCCCTCCCCATCCTCCCGCTTCATTCACCAGTCTGTACATCCTGACTAACCGTTCAACTTTCCTCCTGTCCTTCAATGAGCTCCACCCCATTTCTTTCATCATCACTGATGGCCTATAGTTCCCTTCTTCCTCGCCATCTTGCCCCTGCCTTCTCCACTTACCTTTCACCCATATTGCTGCCTTTCTCTGCACCTTTTCCAGTTCTCGCACCTCCACCTCCATATACGGGTCCCATACTGCTGCAGCATATTCTAACATTGGCCGTACTATTGTGCCATATGCCTTCTCCTTCACCTCACAGCTGACTCCATTCAGCACCCTTCCCAGCATACCCAGAACCCTTCTTCCCTTTGCAACCATCCTCTCTACCCGTTTTTTTCCACCTTAGGTCTCCCTGCAGTACAATCCCTAGATACTTATATTCTGCTGCTTCTTCTATCTCTTGTCCCTCCCATCTGTACATGTCCCTGCTTATCTTCTTCCTTGTGAACCTCACTACCTTAGTTTTTCTTACATTTATCTTCATTTTATTTTTCCTGGTCCACAACCATATCTTATCAATGACAGCCTGCAAATTTCCGCCCCCCTCTTCCACCTTAGCACATACAACACAATCATCTGCAAACAATCTGATTTTTCCCCTAATCCCCAAACCCATGTCATTTACCATTATGTTAAATAACAAAGGACCCAGCACGCTTCCCTGTGGTACCCTGACGTAACCTCCTCTTCCTCCGATATTGCCTCCCCCACTTTCACCCTCTGCCTTCGTCCCCTGAGAAAGTCCCTTATCCATTCCACTACCCTCCTGTCTGGTCCTCATCAATCTCCCATGGGGCACCTTATCAAATGCCTTCTCAAAATCTATGAAGCAGGCATCCACATGCTTCCCCTCATCATCTACCTGCACCAGATCCTCTAATAACCCAGCCAGCTGAGTCTCACATGAGTATTCCCTCCTGAAACCATGCTAGGACTTTTCCAACCAATTCCTATTGCTCATAACCCTCACTACATACTGCACCACCAGCCTCTCCATTACTTTTCCTGTACTTGATGTGAGACTCACCGGTCTGTAGCTGCCAGTCCTCCCCCTATCCTCTCCCTGCTTGTGTATAGGTACCACCATGGCATCCTTCCAATTTTGTGGTAACTTACCCTCTCCTAAGGACTTTTTAAACAGCACTTCTAAATATTTCGCCAACTCCTTGTGCCACCAAACTTTAGTGCTGCGTTCCCTATCCCATCTGACCCCCTGCCTTACTGTTCTCCAAACCCCTATTTACCTTTTCTATCTCCCACACCCTCATCTTAAACTCACTAAACACCCCCTGAACCCTATTTGCCCCCTTAATTCCAACCCTCCTTTGCCTCAAATACTGACAAGTACTGTCCTTGCAGCATCTCCGATTTGTCTTGTTCATTAGTCACGTGCCTACCATCCCTTCCTGTTAGCAGAGGGATCCCTTCCTCTCCTCCCCTTAACCACCTAACATACCTAAACAATTTCCCCCATTCCTTGTCTTTTCCTTCTTCCACCATGTTCCCCAGAAATACATTCTTTGACTGTTTGATCTTCCTTTCAAGCTCCCTACCCATTTGTTTCATAATTTCTTTAGATCTTATCATCCCTTCATTTCTACACTTGGCATGTAATTTTCTGCACTTCTTCTTCATTTTCAAAATCTCCTGTCCATAAAATGGGGAATCTCCCCAGTCTGTAACCTTTTCATTGGCACAAATTTCTCCAACATAACCTCCATCAATATTCTAAACTCCCTCCACAACCCTTCTACACCCTCCTCCATAGACCATTTTTTAAACCTGTGTCAGGAAGATTTCTGCCCCTTCTTGTCTCTTCTCCCATACTGCCACACCAACCTTTCTGCCATTTGCACTTCCCTCATCCTGCCAATCCCAATTTCTACAACCGGAATATGATGGTCGCTTATACCATCCAATACGATTGCACTAACTACAGCATTCCTAGGTCTGACCAACACCACATCCAGCACTGACCCAACACCCTCCTCATTCCATCTCGTAGGTGTTTCTACTATTTGGACTAATCCTCTGTTGACTAACTGTGCTGCCATTCTCTGCATTATGCTACCCATTCCTTCTGCACCCTCTACCCATTTCACCCCTGGCATATTCAAATCCCCTGCTACCACAACCCACTGCCTGTCCTTTAGTCTATCGTCCCTCTCCTTGATCATCTCAATTGCCTGCCATCCCTGTCCTGGTGGTCTGTACGCTACCAGCAAAGTAATACTCCTATTACTACTACGACTCAATTTAATTTCCATTACCTCGACATCCTCACTAACACATTCTACCACCCCTTTTAGCCCTTTCTTTACACACACCATTATTCCTCCTCCTTTCCCATTCCTGTCTCTTCTGAAGATGGTGACCTTTTCCTGCCTACACTCAATGTCCAGTACTTCCTCAGTCAACCAAGTCTCCACAGCTACCACTATATCCGCCCCATATCCTTCAACCTTTCCCCAGAAGCCCTCCAGCTTGTACACACTCCTACAGTTCTAACTGATTGCTATTTCAACAACTGCTGCTCTGACCCTCTCCATGTAGCCAGCTACTTCTCTACCTAGTAGATCACCTAGAATCCTCTTTCCCTGTTCTGTCAGGTGAATATGGTCCCTTCCTACACTTTCCCAGCCTACCCATTTCCTACTATCTATAAATGTAGCCCCCAAATCCCTTCACAACCTCTCATATACCTCACTCGCAGCCGCTGCCTTCCTATAGGATACTCCTTTCCTAACCAGCATGCCACTGACTACTGCCCTAGCTCCAGGGAACTTCTCACGCACTTTCCTCAGCATTCCCCTGAGGTCCCGCTCTACCTCCTGCCCCACCTCCCTATGAGCCAGGTCATTTCCCCCTACATGAATGAGAACAACCTTTCCCACCCTGCTACCTCTCATACCACTAATCCTTTCTTCCAAATCCCTGGTATTTCCCCCCCCCCCTCCAAATGCGACTTTATATGTAATTTCCTTCCTGATATTCCTCAGCTCCACCCCCTTTACAATAGAGCTGCCTAGAAAAACTACCTCTGGCTCCCTTCCTACAACCTGTTCCTGCTTTGTGGCTCTTCCACCCACCTGCCTACCCTTGTCTCCGGCCTCCTGCAGCACCCTTGTTTCCCCTCCCTTTGGCCAGCCCTCCTCTCTGGCCCTGAACTGTCCACTTTCTCCTGCTTGCTGGTCTTTGCTAATCGTAAACTTGCAAGCCTCAGCATATACTACTTCCTACCTTCTACCACTGCCTGTTCTCTGCTTTCTGTTTCCCGTTCCTCTATTCCTGATTGCTTCCTACCTATCCTCCTTAATCTTACCACCTCTATCTCTGCCTCCCGACTCCGCTGTCTTTCTTGCTGCAGTTACTTCTGCAGCCTTACTTGCATTCTGCCTAACTCTTCCTCTCTACTCAGCTTTTCCTCCTGTGGACTGGCTTTCATTTTCCTTAGCACCCCCTTTACATCTTCCAACTCCTTCTCTAACTTATCCACCCTCATTTCTACTTTACTCTTCTCATTCCTGACCTTTTCCTCCATCCTCTCAATCCTATGCATCATTTCCCTCTCTTTCCTGCTCATCAAGTCTACCGTCTCCCCTTTTCACCTCTCCTCAGCCACTTCCATTGGCACTGGCACACCTCTACAAAGCTTCCCCTCAGCATATCCCAAATCCAGTTTCCACCTTCTCCACTTATTTGTGTTTCCTTCTCTACCCTTAATTTGTTCCCTACCACTGCCACTAAACCCTTTCCCTCCGCACATTCCTCACACTTCCACCCATGTTCCTGTAGTGATCCCAGTTCCTCCTCCCTGATCCCTATACAGCCAACATGATACCAGCCGCCACACTGGTCACACTGCACACCACTATCTAACCTTCTCCACACCTTTCCACAGCCCCTACACTTACACCTCCCTACCATTTTTTTTACCCTCTCTTTTTAAAAAGTAATTTAACTAACTTAAAACTAAAACTACTCCCTTATAAAATACACCAAATACCTACGTATACACACACGTTCTTAACTAGCCTAACTTACACCACACACCCTTTAAACTCGTACAATAACAAAGGCCTCGTGCACACAATCGGATAATACTACCTCCTTATAACTAATTACCACATAAAATACAAATCTTAACTCTAATTATACCTCAAACTACTACTCCACCTATATTTAAACCTATTGCTAGAACTAATTACAAGCCAAAACAACCTTAAATACTTATGATATATCCAATGTAAGAAACTGCCGACCAATTTGAGAGACTCAAATTTCAGGAATTAACATATCTTGTTCCATGAAAAACTCCTTTTAACTTGTTCCGGTGCTGATAATGTACCTTCGTAGATATATAAAGGTATCCTCTGCATAGTTTTACATAAGAGACATTAGCCTATACTATCAGCACAAAATTTCAAGTATCCATATTATATGGTTCTTGGACTAACAATCCTTCCAGAATTTGAATTTTAAAAATTCAAAAGACTTCCTTTTCTTTTAAGTTGTTATATTCAGACAAAAGCTAAACTGTATGGATATCATCATTCATTGGTTATTTAACACTAACATTAAATTTAAGTCTTTTTCTTTCAGAAACATTTTGAAATACCTTTACAAAACTGTGTTACGTATAATTTGCCATATGTAATAATATGTAAATCTAAGTTCCATGTTATTTTAAATATTAAATTCGGTTATTAACATAAAATTTTTTTTAATGAACTGTAACTATTATGATGACCACTTCCTGGAAGGGCTCAAAACTTGTGAAATAAAATATCAAGTATCACAGTGGGCTAAAAGACGATAGTACACAACTCTCTATAAAAGTGATTAAATTTGCTTGAACGTATAAAAGATACCAACCCATATCACAGGAACACGTCATTTAACATTTCTAGCTACAGTAACTTCTACTGAAAAAACAGAACAAGAAATCATGTGGTAAAATATATCGTTTAATTTCAGCAAGACAAAGATAAATTATTTCATCCAGATTACTTAACTTTTCTTTGGCATGATACTGTTGAAATGTAAGAAAACACTAACAGAAAATATTTTTGCTGTCAGGTGTTAACTTAGGTTTTCAAACAAGATGTATCTGTGGTAATACTTAATTGTCACTCTGAAACACTTAAATCTCATACAGGCAATTACGCGAGTTTACTGGATCCATTTGTTATAAAGCAGAAACTTCCTTATCATAGTCTTTACCACGTTTGAATTGGGTAGTTAAGCTTAGTTTGTAGAACAAAGTGGTCTTATTTGAAACCATGGTGGAGTCTGCGTCCTTCATTCTTCCAGCACTGTAAATCTAAAATAATAATTGGGCATTTTTCTCAAAATTACTCCCAATGATTTAATCTAGCACTGGGGTGCCTCTCTAACGCCAATATACCTATTCTTAGGGTGACTGGCGTAGCAAAATCTCTTACCGGTACCAACTTGCAGGAAAATTAAGTAAATCTGTACATGTTGAAATGCCGCGCAAGAGTCCCTGGGAAACGGGGCTTACACCATGACCCCTAATCAATCCAGGAAGTTCTAACCACATCACATCCACTCATGTCATATACCAAGATAAAACAATGAGAATTCCTCTGTGGCTAAAACTTCTACAGGTATGGAAGGAGAATTGTATACATCACATTCCAAAACATCCTTACCATATGTACCTCAGATCCAGTTCATGAACTGAGAAAAATATTACGTGTGTAACAAATCTGCTCATTTTTACACTTTGATGCATTAAAAAATAAACAGAAAGTGAAAGAAATTATTTTAAGTTTTCTCAAATGGTTACTTTTTATTCTACGTTACAATATGGAACTTCTTTCCAGCTATCGTTACAAACTTTGCTGGGAGAATGTCACTTGATGCAACCGTCAAATCTATGCAGGCAGGGGCAGTTACTTTTTTTTAATGTTCATTTCTAAAGTGCTCGCTTTATCCTGAACAGTCTTTACTAATTCCTCATGTAACATTTTTATATTTCATTATTTTTACACAATGGCCTGTCAGATATTACAATTTTAGTGTTTTTAGGGTTTACAAATAAAAACAAAGGTAATTACTGAAACAAAATTAATACAGTAAGTTAGATACTTCAAGGAATCGTTTAAAATCACGCTACAAAATGTTTCTGCAATTTTTAAAAATTACTTAAAATAATGCAACTGTTGCATATTTTTATTTTGTAGCTATCAAGCGCCTATCAAGCTTGTAGCCAGAGAAAAAATGGGGAATCAATGTTAAATGCCTTCTCACAGCATCAACTATTTAAGCAGTACTGACATGTTAAGAAATGTTGCCAGTTTTTGTGTTTGATAAGTTTTCTTATGTATTACATTAAAATATTAATTTTACAAAATATTAAAAATGCATAAAAGTTGTTAAAAAATTTTAATGTGGCAGTATTTGCTGAGAAAGTTGCGTTAAATTTTTTTTAAATTTCATCTTTGAATTGGATTTATTAACAAGGGATTTTTTTAAAAACATTGATTCCCCATTTAATCCCCATTGCAGCAGGCTTGGTTGACAGGGACCTTGATTGCTGTGAAATATTTGCATCCTATGAAGTTGGCGCCGTCAGGTGGGACACGAGACGAACGAATACACTTTACTTACTGCAGGTGGGCACCATCAGTGTTTCCCAAACACCGCACTTTGAGACTCAGGGATGCTGGGAGTTCTGTGTGTTCGTCTCACCAGGGCATCTTTACAAAACACTGATCATTACTAAACATTTAAAACTGAAAAGCAGGAGATGGCTGGTGTGATGCTAAATAGAAACATATGCACTGGTAGAATTTCTTTTATTTTACCACTCATACATATCATGTCAGAAAATGATTTAATGCTTAACTTAGGACGTGTCTAGCTAACTCCATTGGGCGATTCCCCCAGCTCGCAATTACTTTAGCGCACTCCTAGATGGATGATTTTCACTGGGGTGTTTGAGAACACAGCCCCCGCAAGGAAAGCGGTATACAGCTGCTTGGATTGACTGTAGATTTTTCCTTGGGACAGGACACTGAGAATTTAAAAAATGGACACTAACACATGTGATTACTGACGTCGCTAAAGCTTACGCGTCCAGACGTGTCTCCCACAAGGTGTTTGTGTGGTGACGGTCTATGCACTCAGCAGGGTAGGATAAAAATGTCACCATACAAATTACACAAATAATGATGAGAAAACATGGGACACAATATGAACAGGCACAATAAACATGCAGATGTGTGAAAGCATTCTTACATGATGCGGATGTCGCTGGATAAAGTTCTTAGCGGGCCACGTGGTGCAGGTGAAATTGCAATATTTTCAGTGAAATTCATAAGAATCCAGTCTGACACAATTATGGCGCTATTTAGAAAATTTATTCTGATAGCATTTTAAGTACTCCAGCGTTGCTCACGTCTGATGTCGGAAATATCAACATGTATGGTTGACTGCGTGGTCAGTTGCAAAACATGAATCATAACATAATTACACAAACCCTTTTAATGAAACAATACATATGACCCTGAGAAAATTTATGGTGCACAAGAAATTATCAATAGGAACACTTTAAGCACGATATTGGCGCAACACGGACTTGGCGGCGGTTAGCCACGTGGTTGCAAGTGAAGTGGCCATAAAACAATGTAACATCACAAAAATCCAAAAATACATACATGCATACAAATTTACCCTTAATATTGACTGTGGCAATGAAGCAGAAATTTCAATGTAAAAGCTTTTAACACAGGCGGATGGCACTTGATTTCAAGTTCCGCGGGCCGCATGGCCTCGGACATCTTTCCTCCTCCCATCAATTTAAGTTTCAAAAAGCCACAAGGGTGTAAAATAATAAGTTAAGTGGAAGCATTATCCTGGAGATGTCTGGCAAATCGTACGCAAAGCAAATGTTAACCGATAAACTAAATTGAACTATGGAAATCTAACTCAGTGCAAAATTATGAAGTGCGTACGTGACAGCGTTTTACCTTGTCAGCTCTCCTAGGATGACTGCCCAGAGGCAGGGGTCACGCGTACCTACCATGGCTGCCTACGGGGTTCACACATGCAGCAGTGCTATGCACATAGAATAAAAATGTGAATACGTAAAATAAGTTGCACATAAATTATTTTTAATACAAAATTATTAAAACAATAAATTAAAAATGTGATCAGGAAATTGTCTTTTGAAGGCATTCACGCCTGAATATGTTTGTTTCTTCGCGTGGCACACATTTTTAATTAAAAAGTAAATTATGCAATACATTTATGAAAATACATTTTTAACACTTTATAACATTTTTAGTCCTGAAAAAGAATGGAGAAATATACAATAAACTGTAAATAACAATAATCCCATTATGGGAAAGTTCGTGTTATGGCCTCTTTGCGCATACCCACGTGTCACGTGAGTTGTGAGTGCTGTCATGGTCTGACTGCCACTCGCTGTTAGCCGGCATCAAACGACCCCTCCCTCGAAGGCCAAGACGGTGCGAGCAATTCAACTTTGCTCTGATGGGCTCTGCCCGGCTGTGAACCGGGATCACCGATTGAGGGCAAAGAAGCCTCGGAGGTCTTCTCACTCTGTGGCGTTTGCAGGAGGTGGAGGTGTAGGCTGAAACCATGTTTTTGGGGGGACGGAGTGGTGACTCGCCTCGCCTGTGCCGGTGTTGTGCAGCATTCGGGGAATTTTCTTGTGCAGTGTGTACCTCTCTTAAAACATTGCTGACATTTAGTGAAACAAACTCTCGGGGTGGTGTGGCAGCAATACTTTGTAAAACAAAAGGTGTTGTTTCTGTTACTGTGGTGGCACTGCAAGGTGATAGCGCCTCACATGTGGGCACACGTTCCAGGACAGTGCATCCACAAGTTCATTGGTTTCCCCCGCCGCGTGTTCTACCTGGAAGTGCAATAACAGAGCCCAGCGGGCAAGCTTGCTCTTCCCGTTATGCATTCCCTCTAGCCAAACTAAACATCGGTTTTTGTTTTTAGTGTGAATCTCCTTCCCAACAGATACAGCGTACTTTCTCAGTGCGTGTACGATCACTAAATATTCCTGTTCATTGAAGTGGTATCTCCTCTCGGTATTACCGAACTTCGTGCTGTGGTAGTTAATAATGTGTTTTTCCCCCTTTGTTCTCCCACTTGGTAAAGTACTGCTCCAATGTCTTCTTGGCTCGCATCTGTTTGAACTACAACTGGCAGTTCCGGGCAAAACCTAGCTAGTGGCTGACAGTTTAGAAAAGCAAGTTTTAGTGGCTGGATGAAGTTCTTAGCGGTCCACGTGGTGCAGGTGAAATTGCAATATTTTCAATGAAATTCATAAGAATCCAGTCTGACACAATTATGGCGCTATTTAGAAAAATTATTCTGATATCATTTTAAGTACTCCAGCGTTGCGCACACGTCTGGTGTTGGAACAATCCACTTGTGGTTGACTGCGATCAATCATAGCAAAGTTACACTAACCCTTTTAATGTAACAATACATATGACCCTGAGAAAATGTATGGCTCACAAGAAATTATCAACAAGTTCACTTAAAGCGCGATAATGGCGCAACACGGACTTGGTGGTTGTTAGCCATGTGGTCACAAGTGATGTGGCTGTAAAACAATGTAACATCACAAAAACCCAAAACTACATACATACAAATTTACCCATAATATTGCCTGTGCCAATGAAGCAGAAATCACAACGTAAAAGCATTTAACATAGGCAGATGGCGTTTGATTCAAAGTTGCCTGGGCTGCATGGCCTCTCAGACATCTTTCCTCCTCCCATCGATTTAAGTTTCAAATAGACACAAGGGTGCAAAATAATAATTTAAGGAGAAGGATTATCCTGGGGATGTCTGGCAAAATGTATGCAAAGCAAAGGTTACTGAAATGAACTATGAAAATCTAACTCAGTGCAAAAATATGAAGCGCATATGTGACAGCGTCCTAACCTCGCCAGCTCTCGTAGGATGACTGCCAGAGGCAGGGGTCGCACGGACCTACCATAGCTGCCTACGGGGTTCACACATGCGGAAGTGCTATGCACGCCGAATAAAAATATGAATACCTAGAATAAGGGGCACATAAATTATTTTTTATACAAAATTATTTAAAAAAATCTCAAATCAAAAATATAATTATCAGGAAATTGTCCTTTGAAGGCAATTACGCCTGAATATCAGTGTCTGTTTCTTCGTGCGGCGCACATTTTTAATTTAAAAGAACATTATGCAAAATTATTATGAAAAGACATTTTTAACACTTTATAACACTTTTAGTCCTGAAAGAGAATGGAGAAACATATGATACACTGTAAATAACAATAATCCCATTATGGGAAAGTATGTGCTATGGCCTCTTTGCGGACATGCGTACCCACGTGAGTTGTGAGTGCCGTCATGGTCTGACTGCCGCTGGCTGTTAGCTGGCATCAAAGTAACCTCCCCGTGTTTCTGGGTTGCCATGAATGGCATTGGTGTTTTGCGCCCACCTCCTTTGCTCTGAGCCTTCTCTTAGGTCGTGTCCGAATTGGGTGATTTTGTTGACAAAATGATCACGTAATCTGAATTTGGATACAAAAATGGTGACGTATATAGTAATTTGTATTTTATATCTAGTGGATGTTAGCAAAATGACAAAATGACAAAATCAGCACCATAATTGTACTTCAAACACATTGCAATATATTTATTATTTCTAATATGCCTAATCTCGTAGTACACTCAATAAAGGGAATGCTAATAGTTTCCAACAAAATTAAAACAATAAGCACTATCAGAATAGTTACCTTATTAAGCATTTGGAAATGCATTTCAGGTCAACTCTTAAATAGTTTGATGAATGTTTAAAAGGCCGGAAAGGTGAACTCATTTCAGCTATGATGTTGTGAGTTTGAGCATTGTACGTGAACAACTCGGTGAGGCTTAAAATATACAGGACATTTTTGTGCTTCACACATGCTTTCATCTTCTGGTTTGAGTTTGAAGGATGTTCCGGGGTCGGTTGTATGAAAGAATTGAACCCAGTATTCCCTTTCATCAGTTTGTGGATCTTGACACACATCTTCAACCTTCGCCAACCACCTCAAGGAGTCATACACACAACAAATACAGTCATTTTTCTTGAGGTACACATCAAGGGCTAACTGAGAGTTGTTTGTAATTTGAACTGTTACATGCTCACTTGAGTATGATGTTCGGCTGATATGTAATTTTTTTACAGTGGAGAGGTTTAAATGCATGATTACTGCGTGTATTTGGTACCTTCATTGCTTTTTCAAACAGTGCATTCAGGAATTTATCAGATTTTTCAATTTCTTCTGAGCTCACATGTGAAAGTAATGCATACCTTGAATGTCATGTTTACAAAAGTAGATCATATAAAGGGATATCAATATATATGATCACGATCAGTTCTTTGTAAATTTGCCTTCCTCACCATACTTTTTTAGTAGTCCGAACTCCATCAGAAGGCCCCTTCCCATATGCTGATGCAAAGAAATACCACTCTGCTTGTAAACCAAAATCTTCTCTGTGGTAACATAGGTTTATGAAGGTTTTTTTTATTTTTGTATTGGTTAGCTGCACCGTCTGTGAAGCACAGCACTTTTTGTATGCCTGAATAAGTATTTTTTATGTGATTAAGTAAGACTTTCTGAAAGGAGTAAAAGGTAACAGTGTTATGAGTAATACAATCACTAATGAAACAGAAGTTTTTGCAGATCACAGAGTTATTAACTTTGATATACATCACAAAAGGATGAATGGTTGCTTGAGAATTTGACCAATGATAGGACTGGACCTTATCTTGCATGACAAATGAAAAGTTCTCTGAAAAGTCTGCAAGTAAAATACAAGTGTCACTTTGAAGATTTTGCTTCATCTCTTTTAAAAACTGAGACTGCTGTTTTGAAATGAAATGGCACACTTTCAACTTCTGCAACTTGTGATCAAGGTAGTCCATAAAATCTGAAAATGGCTTTCCAATAATGACCAACTCACATCTATCTGTAGATACCCACTGGGGGTAGGGTTGTGTGACTCCTGGGTGAGGCATTGTTCGGAATTTGATATCCCTGTGGTGTAGTAGACAGGAGGAAGGTGCTGGGCATGATAGGCAGTGTGGCAATACCATGCTATAGTATGCTGAGCTAGTTATGCACCGCACACAACCTGCACGGGGGATGAAGCGTTTCTTATAGCCTCTTTCCTCTCAAGGCGACCCAAGGCTTCCCGGGCCACCCCTGTTATTCGCTTAACAGATTGGGCAATGCCACCCATTCCCTATGGGTTACCAGAGTCCTCGTGACTGGCAAAGGGTATCTGTCATGACAGTTGGACTGATAGCTGGTACCAAGGCTTGACCACTTGGCAGGGTGTTGGACCACTTAGCACTCAGGCCATTGGGGCCCAAAGTCTGTACTTCAAAGAAGTACAAAGACATGGAATGGAATGGAGTGATGAAACTGTGGAGAATATATGGCTATATATAATATAAACTCGCCATTTAAAAGCAAGGGCTGCCATCCTCGGTGAACAGTGACACCGGGGAGGGGTCCCGACTGCTGTCTTTGTGCCCGGCCGCCGGGGTGGTGGCCATTCTGGGCCATAGTAATTCCCCGCCACTAAGGATGTGGCTCCCAGGGAGTGGAGTGTGACTGGCCCTTAATTGGGTGTAAGGCTATGCCCGGTGAGGTCTTCTCAACTACTTTGTGGAAGGGAATTCCTCTTGTCACTCCATTTGGGGGATAATGCCGGCCATGAATAACCCACAAGTGCCATGGAAATTAAGTGGTAGTGCAAGATGATTGGTTGGCCCCACCATGAGGTTCTGTCTGTTGTCCGATCATAGGGTTGGACTCGTGCTGGTAGTGGTTGACTTCATATGCTGGAGAAGGTCTGGAGAGATTCCCACTCTTGATGACAGACCGGGCGGTGAGCGGCAACCTGCTTTGGTTGTGCCCTGGGAAGGCACTAGGGGTATGGATAGAACCCTGGCCAGACCACACAGTTGGTTTCTTGTAATGATATATTTTGTTATTTTTCTTGGAATTGTGACAATTAAAGTTAGTTGGAACGTATTTCCGTTTTTAATGTCATTTACACTCTAGTTGGGATGTGATATTTGAATTTTCAATTCTGCTCGCCAATGCACTGTGGCGGATGGTGTGAAGGGAAGGGTGAGAGAGAGGGAGCAGCTGTAGCTATTCAGGTACGCATGCATGGGCAGCTTGTCCGGTGCAGAGTTGAATATCAGGCACGCTGAGCTCCCGTTCGTAATACACACACACATCACAGTAACAGCAGGATATAACAAATAGGAACAGTTTGGTTCATACTTGTCGTGAAATTTTATGTCTCGTTGCATGTCATTAACTTTCATTTGTACTTTGTTGCTTGTGGTTAGTAGTTGAAACTTTGCATTATGTTGCGTGTGCATTGTAGGTGATTCGTGGAATTGTATTTAAAAGCGAGTCGTTTTTGTGTTTCATTCCTTGCTTGTGTTTCGTATTGGTTACGTGTGATTATGTTCAAATGGATGTAATTTCATTGCTTGTGGTTAATACTTGTTTTGTATAATTTTAAGTCTCTTTGCGTGTGTGATTAGTAACTTTGTCTGTGTTTGTAATTCTATTTAATGTTTATGGGTGTGTAATTGATCATGCTTATATGGTCTTTGGTTGCAGCTGGTTGTATATTTCTGGGTTTTTAATTGATTCATCCTGTTTGTAATAAATTATAGTTTTTTGCATGTAATTAGTATTTTTGTCATGTTCGTAATTCAATCAGTATTTGTTTAATTTATTGCGCATAATTAGTAAGTGTTTTTGATACTTTGTCTCTCTGGTAATTTTTAATTTGTGTATTTATAAATGTTAAATGTTTTGGTGTTAGTAGTTAGTTCAGATTTATATTTAGATATTTCAATGGACATCACAACTGCTAAGACGCCCGCTTCCCTTCCCTCGTCCTGCATCCTAATTCAGTCAGGCCACAACCGGCAAACAGGGAGGATCTTCCTTTCCCTCCCCCCAGCCAGCCACCGGCGACAAAGGATCTCCTCCTCAGTCCTCTCACACAAAGAGCTCAGTATAGTCTGACTCCACTGATGACGGACATCTGGCACTCCCGTCACAACATCCTTCCCCTTACCCAGTATTCCAGCTCAGTTAACCACCATTCCTCCTCCTACCTCCCCTTAGTCACCAACCTCAGTACACACACTAACTCCGCCGACAATTGAGATAAATTGGCCCTTATTCTTGCCCCCCCCCCTAAATGACCTTTATGCCACCCTTGCACCAAGGTCAACACATATGCTGCTCCCCCAAAATAACCCTTTACCCTTTGAACACCAATTAAAGAATTAATGCTTTCGATTATTAAAAAATCGAAAGATTAACCCTTTACCTGTAATTATTACAGCCATTTGTGTCAAGGTGCGATAATCAATTTAATTAATTCACTAATACATCAGACACTCCCAATCAATCCGATAATCCATCAGATAGTCCCAATTAATCCTGCCTGATCCAGAACCTGCCCGCTCCCACTGCTAGCAGTATCCGTTGTTGGATCCTTTCAAGATTGTGATTTTCGTCACGGAGCTAGTGGTCGGCTCCATTATACTTTTAAGGCAAATCAGTAATGCAATATGGTTGCCCTGAAAGTAGCGATATCATTGCAATCCAGTGTAGTCAATTAATCTTCGTATTATTTTTCCTGCTGTTGGCAGTGCCACTCTAAACAAACGGCGTTTTCAGTTTGCACAACAGTGTTTCGCCTCCATGGGCCAGTGCTTCGCCAGAGCAGAAGGTGGTTGGCACGAACTAGTTCCATTCGAGTTCAAGCTTCCAACCAAAGATGTTAGAAGAGGGTGCAACAATTTTCTGTGAAAACCTTACATCCGATCTATGATCTAGTTTTGAACCACGATGGTGCAACTGGGTATTAGTTGTAGTGTCCCTTAATTTCTAAGTGGGAAATGCAATTACAATTTAGTGGAGATTTCCTGCAAAATGGCGGTAATAAGACCCACATTTGATCAAAATTTAAAGTTTTCAATGTGTACGGGGCTGTATATTCACACGTTTTTGCTAAGAGAACGTATTTATAGAACTGGAACCCCACCTATGCGAATATATTGTAATTTTTCATCCATGTTCGTTTTCCAGAAATAACGTGTTAATTCGTACGCAACATTAATAAACGTATATGATTTTTTTTTTAACTTCAATTAGTTCAAATAGCCAAAAAATAAACTCATGTTTAGCGCTGGAGCTGTGTGTGAAGTATTCCTAATAATTAATGCCTTACCACATATATCCCTCCAAAAAATCTCGTATTAACATTATTTCATATACTTTTGTCTAAATCTTAGAAATGGCAATTCCGCATATATTTATTAATTGGCTGGAAGTATTTACAATTCTATGTGCGTTTCCTGTTGATCCCAGCACATAAATTACATTTTTAAACACTACAAGAATAATTTGCGTATTTCGAAGAGTAAACCTCTCCATTTTGTTTCTTACGAGAAGCAGACATCATAGTTTCCGCGACTTCCTATTGGCTGAGATCTACTGATGTAATTAATTTCGGACAAACTCGTGTATCTTCGTATTTAGTAACCATCCATACTAAACTTCATTAATCCGCACTAGTCCTTAAACTAAAAATGCCTGAGCATACGAAATCTAGTGACTTTTGGAATCTCCGCTATAGGAAGTGGTAGTGGTACTTCATTTCTAGGCGAGTCTGTGCGTATGGCCCTTCCTCTGAACAATAATATTGTCTGTTTCCTACAAGTCGTGCTTTGACAAATACACCAGGTATGGCGTCACAAACATTAGTCATTGGAGTGGCCAAAAATTCACAATTTTCCTACCAAACAATTTTTAACGTGTAAACGTTACACTTGTAATTTCAGAATAACAAACGTAAATTCAGTCGTAGGCCTATAGTTTTTGTGATCACAATTCAGATTCACAGCAGTTGGAACACGCAAATAATACAAGCTAATTTATTTACTGAAAGGGAGAAATTTATAACTAAAAATACTCAATGAGCTGCTTACGTATTATATAGGCGTACATAATAAAGAAGCAAAATTTTAAATTTAATACTAGGTTTTTTATAGTAATTCCATTTTAGCTTTTCTGGTTTAATTGTATGTAAATGGCTTCATTTGTGCGCCAAGTAATTCTGGTCCTGGTATAATAAACTGTGGAATATTGCTAAAATATTATAATTAGTTGTATGTGCTTGTTGGTAGATCAGTTTATGGAATTCTTTTCGCATCATCTTAAAAACGACCATTCACTTGTTTATATGTGCAAATTGATAGTATTTTAATTTCTGCATGCTTATTCTCTTGATCCAAGCAAATAAAATACGTTTTGAAAGAGTACTCCCATGTAAGTATTTCGAGGAGCAGACCATCCATTTTATTTCATACGAGAAAAGGCATCGTTTCAGGTGTTTCCTATTGGCTGAGATGAAGTGACGTCATTAAGTTCGAGCAAGAGTGTGTATCGTCGTATTTTAGTAACCATTCAAACTTAAACATAATGAAGCTGCACGAGGCTTAAACTAAAATGGACTGAGGGCCATATGCAGAGAATAATCTAGTCACCACTAACACTAGGAAAACGCGGGGAAACCGTCACTAGATGGCTCGTTTTGTATGCTCAGTCATAATTAGTATTAGTCAACCTTGTTTGCAAAGTGTTGAAAACGGTTGTATGCAGAGAAGTATCTAGTCGCCACTAGTACTAGAGCCGAAGCGAAATCGGCACTAGCTTACTCGGTGTGCTTATGCCCAGTTATTTTCAGTTGTAGTGCCCCTTACTTTAAGTGGAGAAATTTAGTCCCCGAACGATTCCCCTAAATTACCATCTAGTGGAGATTTTTTTTTTGCAAAACGTTGGTTACAAAACCTGTATTTGACTAATATTGAAAGTTCTTAACGTTTACGGGGCTGTATATTTACACATTCTGGCTAAGAAAATCTATTTATTGAACTGGAACACTACACATACGATTATATTGTAATTTTTCGTCCAGTTTCGTTTCGTAAAAATAATGCAGTAGTAAGAAACGTGTTACTGTCACTAGATATCGCTAAATATATTAAATGTTATCTATTGCAACAAGTTTTTAATTGTTCTTGTATGTAAGTGTGGATTATTTAAATATGTACACTTTAACTATAAAACATAGGAAAGTTTACAGATTGTCTACGTTTACGAAATAAACCATGTTTCTGTAACATCAATTATATTACGCCAATATAATAACGATTATATAAAATGTATTTAGAAAATCGTACTTGTATATGATTTTAAACCTAAGTCAATTAGTTCAAATAGCAATAAAATAATTTATGTTTTGCGATGGCGTCTGTGTATTAAGTAATACCTCTGTAGTGGAGAGCAAGGGGTGATGAAATAAAAAGTTATTGTGATGTAAAATGATTATAGTGTGAAAACATAACACAAAGGTAAATTTACAGCTAAATTAAATTATAGCAATTTAAATTTGTTGTGGGCTCCTTTATGGACGAATAGATGGAGAATAATAAAATCAGTAATGTTTTCAAGCAAAAGTAAGTAATGATAAGGACTCATGTTAAACAACCTCTGTAAAACTAGCGGTCGTATTATTCTGAAGAACTAGTGCATCTCAACTAAGTACTCTACATACAAAGAACATCCGGCGATTAAAATGTTCTAACATTTTTAATAAGACGAAATAAACTATTTCTATTGAAAAATGACAGGTTTCACATAAAAATAATATTCAATGATTAAACGAGCGAAGCGATGATTATAACTGCTGCCAGTTGTGTAAAATAAATGAAAATAGTTTTGTTTTAGTGGCTTGAAAAACAATTACTATTTTCTCCAAACATTTTTCGTCGGTATACATGATTGTGGAATAATGTGCAAAAAATCATTTTAATAATCTTGCACTGTTACTTGGAAATTGCTAATAAATTTAATATGTAAGTGTCCGACCAGTCATAGCAAGTCTCTAGCCTCTAGGTATCTGATTAGCGTGCTACTGTACTTTGAAACACATTCTTGGCTTTAAGCTGATACAGCATGCAAAATAGAATGTTGTAATCTTACATTAATTTGCGACGACTAGTAGACTAGAAGTTCTAGATGCTTTCGAAGCGCAGGAAACCAGAGAAGTTCTGAATAGGATTCTAGCGGCCTCCCCGGACCATCTCATCGCCATCTAAGTAGAAGCCGTTCTCAGCAGTGGAACGGAACTCCAGGCCGATGAGACATCATCCTTTTAATCAGTTTCTGGCTCTCCTTATCCGTCGTGGAAACTACCTCGTCCAGTCATCATCTCCAGAATGTAATAACTTGTTCTACTTCTCCAGCCAAAACCTTCTACTCAAAATGTTCCAAACCAACTCAAAGACAAAAGCTCCACTTAGCAACCATTCGTGAGATCGGCATTTTATATGGCCATCTCTAAATTACAATATTAATTAATCTCTTGTCATTTGTGTAATTATTCCATGATTCGCTGTTTTGTTAGAAACAATCGTTCTTTCTTTTCGTTAAGGAGTTTAAGTAACTCACAAATTTTTTTCTTCCATAAAACTTGATGTTAGAAATCGCTGCGACGATCAACCTGAAGGCGTGGACCAGAAGCACTATCACCTCAGTATGCTGCAAATCGTTCTCAGCAGTGACTTTGGTGACAATTTTCCATGAGGCTGCTGGTACACTATTAACATAAAGTTTATACCATTATAACAAGCAAAGTATATATTTCACACGACGACTCAGATGATATGACATGTAATTAGAAGCGTTAACGAGTTAATTGGTTAATGGGTTCTTCTTCACTTCGCCAGGGATGTAGAGAACATGTTAACAGTCACAGTTCATTTATGCACTTAATTACCAAGTTTCTTCAGTAGCACTCACTGTTGGCATTTAAAGTTTATGTGGATTGTTGATGACAAGCAAACACATGTTTCCACGATCATGCAATCATAATGATATGCTGGGGTGATGGTTCATGTATGGACTGTTGAACATACATATGTTTTCCCTATAGCGATCTCTAAACTAAGCAAATTTAGAAGACCCTATACAACATGAAAAGAAATGCTTCAACAGGAAACATTGTGCTTCCACTCCCTATTCAACATAGTCTAACATAACTGGAAAATATATTATTGGCATGACATATAAAGACAATAACACAAACAATATACATTAATACATAAGGCAATCAATGAAAACATGACATGATGCACATAACATGAAAAAAAAAAACATTAAATTCAATAGTCACTAGGAATATCACAAAATTCAATTGAAAATAGTGCGAACACAGAAGGAATAAAACATGATAATGACAGTAAAACTTAAAAGATCATGGTACTGAGAAGCGTCCAGGTATATTTGAGATTGCTGACATAATCTTGGATAATCGACTTTCCCTTAGCATCTGGCGAACTCTTCATTCTTCCATTATTGTCAGGGGAAGATAAATTTAACAGCATACGTACATTCAAATGATCCATACTTGAATAGGCTTTGGCAGTAATTTGACAATCAATCCTGGGATCACGAGAGAGGGTTTTTTTCATTGTCATTTTGAAGTAGGCATTTTCATATCTTGTGACAGAACTCACTTGTCTTACAAGGTTCTTCTTTTTATTCCTGTATTGATCAACATATGATACGTCGGTTGCATATCCCGTTCTAATCGGCATGTTTCAATTCTAGCCACAGCAACCCAACACAAGCACCTGGTAGTTCTAGATTATAGCTATTAGCTTATATAGGATCCGTGACAAGGAGTGGCGAACAAATGTATGGGAGCTTCAAAATAAACAAATACTAAAAACTAAGAAGACCCTTAAATAAATATCTAAACCTAACATAGTGACACACTGGACATAAAAAAAAAAACAATGAACACAAGATAGTTTTGCTTCCCAATACTCAAGGCTCTGCTTCTGGTCACTTGGTCAAATCTACTCCCATACTGCTTAGATTTGTATTCGTAGAACTACACAATTAGTGTTCAATCCCACTTACATTTATTTCAATGACTGTGAAGCATTACTGTCACTGGTTATAGTATACATGTTCGCCTTAGCAATACGATAGGGTCGCAACTGAATAATGTTGTATTTACATACAGGTAGCCCTTGAATATCTGCAAGTTCATAACAGTTATGCTGTATGATGCCAATTACTTTGTAGGAACCCTCGACAGTTAGAAATAACTTCCTCGTTACTCCTTCCCAAGCATGGTGTGTTGAGTTACTTCGCCGCAAAACCAGATCATTCAGCTGAACCTTTGTTAGCTTGCTAGTTCAGTAGTGCTTTTTCCGGCTTTCAGCCACCAGGTCTAGTAGCTCCAAATGGACTTCTTCTGGATCTTTCTCTACAGTACTTGCTGGCATTTTTGGGAGAGCGTCTATGTCTTTAGTTAGTCTGTCATCCATTGACCCATAAGTACTTCAATCGGTGCATGTCCTGTGGTGATGTGAACAGTATGATTTTCGACGAATTCTAAAGAACGATTTTGTCCCTCCAGCTCTGCTGTGCATGATGGCAATGAATACATAAATTTGTTCTGATCGCTCGCATGCTTCGTTCGACTGGATTCGATTGTGGCTGGCAGACAGAAATAGTGGTGGGAATTATATCCATACGTTGTAGATTGTTTTGCCAGAGTTCGCTGGTGAACTGACTTCCCTTATCTGATAGAATACAAGTCGGTTTCCCAACTTTTTTGACATATTCTTTCAATTTTACCAGTAATGTGGGTATTTTGGCCTGAACTATTGGATATAATTTAATAAATTTGGAGATTAATCCAATAATACAAATATCTGACATCAGCTTTTTACCTAGTTAATGGTCCAAATATATCTACTGACACCGATAATAATGGTTCTCTTAGTATAATTGACCTCATTTCTCCTCGTAAGTTCTCTTATGGCGATTTGGCCTTGTGGCACAGTTCTCATGTGGAAGTACATTCTCATATGGTCTTCAACATGTTAGGCCAATACACTATACGTCGAAGACTTGCATACAATTTGTTGGCTCCTACTTGTCCCAATGTTTTATGAATTTCCACAGTTACCAAAGCTCTAATACTTTTTGGAATGATTGGTTTCCATTCAGTTTCAAATCTTAACTTATCACTGCGATTATACAATATACCTTCCTCTGAGATGCTGTTATATTTTAGCATACCAGAACTCGGCGGTAACCTTAATAATTTCTCTGACTGTACGGCAGTGTTCGTCCTGACCCTGCAAATCGGCTAGCGGTTGCAACATTTCCTTCAAAGATTTCCTCGTTTTACAATACATTTGATTCATTTGAGCTACGAGAAATTCCCTAGTTTTCCTGGGCTGAGGTACCCAATTACTGTTGTCAGGAATGCGGCTCAGGTAGTTGGCTGCTTCGTTGTCTGATCCTTTGATGTACTGGATCTCGATTTCATACTCTTGTAGATACAGCAACCATCTGTTCAAACTATCTCTGAACGCTCGTCCACTTTGCAGACTCGTCAAAGCATGGTGGTCGGTAAAAAGCTTTATCTTTTCTCCGAGTAACTAATCTCTGAACTTCTGGAGAGCACCAGACAATTGCGAGAGCTTCCCTTTCAGTAACAGTGTAGTTACGTTCGGCGCTGTTTAGTGTTCGACTAGCCATCGCTACTGTCCCTTACACATTATGGTCATCATTTTGCACGAGCTTAACTCCTAGCGCATATGCTGACGCATCGGTATAGAGTAGAAACTCTTTTCCCTTCCCCGGATGATATATTGCATGATCTTTCAGAAAAAATTCCTTTAATTTCCTAAATGCGTCTTGGTGTTGCTCCGTCCAAATCCATTCCACACCTTTCTTAAGTAGCGTGAAAAGTGGTACTGCTATTTTGGAAATCTGATCAGAATAATTTCTGTAGAACCCCAGTACACCTAAAAAATACACTAAGTTTCTTTCCGTTAGTCGGTACCGGAAACTGAGTAATAACTTGTAGTTTTTCTGGCGCAGTTCTTATGCCTTCATTTGTGAGAATATGGCCAAAAAATGGAAGTTCGGTACGACAAAATAAAAGATTTTCATAATTTAACAGTCATCCCTGCATTCTGCAATTTTGTAAGTACGATATGAATGTGCTGTATATGTTCATCGAACGTGTTGGGCGTTAGAAGTATATCGTCGACGTAGAAGCTACGACATTCTTCGCCCAATGTCTTGTCAAGACAATGAGTTAACTCAGCCACTGCATTACATAAGCCGAATGACATTACCTTGAATACATATTAGTAATTTCTGAATAAAAATGCAGTGTATTTTTGTGATTCAGGACTTAGTGCTAACTGCCTGTATGCACACGTTATGTCTAAAGTGGTGAGATAACGTACACCCTGGTACAGTCGTAGTATATCTCTGGTCTGGATGGATCTTTCGCGATCCTTAATGGTAATTTTATTAATATTTCTGGTATACAGACACAACCTTACAGTTCCGTCCTTCTTGCGAACGCATAGAATAGGATTTGCGTAAGGACTCACCTCACGACTAATAACATTCCATTCAATCATTAGTTTCCGAAATGCTTCTGCCTCAGATAAATACTTCACCGTAATCGGGTATGATTTGCAGGGAAAAAGACTTGTCATCAGACACTTTTATGTGGACTTCATAAATATTATTCCTCCTCTGAATCTCAAGACATGCAATTCTGGTGTTGTACTAACATTTCGTGTAACAGCCTTTTCTGAATATAATCGAGAGTATTAACCACAGATGCAGCGTTTGCGATCTCGGTGGTTAGTGACACTGGTACATTTGCCTTTGGAGCATGTGACATTTGTACTACATGCACATTATTACATAGTATTTCCAAAGTATTGTCAAATTAACAGCGATTTCTGGTGACTTAATTAACCAACCACCAAAATTTAATATAACCTAAGTTGTCAAAAAGTCAGTGCCTATGATAAGTTGTTTAGCAAGACCCTTAACCACTAAAACATTCGCTAACTTTGGTTTACCCAGTCCTTTAATCGGCAAGACCATTTGTTGGTTAACAATCGGACTGGCACGTGATGTAACCCCCATAATCGTTAATCGTGGTACTGGAAAAATTGGCAGATTTACATTACTTCTTGTGATTTCTTGGAATAAATCCTCGCTTACACAGCTGATTTTCGCCCCAGTATCCAATAACGTCGGAACTATTATTCCACAAACATCCAGATTAAGTTGGACAAAGTGATACCTTAGTGTTTGGTAACACATAGTCGTCTTCTCTGAGTAGGAATTTCCACTCAGGCTCGTCCATCATCAATGTTAAAACACGGACATTAAGATCGTTCGAAATCTTATGATTAGCTGAATCATGCTCATTGCTCATACTGTTCATAATGTTTGTCTCCACGGGAATATACCGGGTCAGCATTGGGAGACGCTCATCACCAACCCTATCTAGTTTAACTTATGGTTAGAAATGGTGTTGTGAGGGGTTGAAGCACCACTCTCAGTCACAGGTATTGGTGGAGGTGGGGACAGGGGAGCCAAAGGATTTAGTCCCTCGTTTCGCTGGAAATATCCAATTGAAGGTAAAGAGTTTGGTTGTATGTTAGTGTTTACAGTGGCAGGATGTACTACTGGCCCATTTGACGGTGGAAAGAAATTTCACGGAAGACTGTTGGTAGTATGGTAACCATTAGTTGTGATTGTACTAGGAAAATGTGTATTGCCAACTGCCCACGTACTTGACTGTGGTGCAGTCCAATGTGAGTTTTTGGTATTGTTGCGCCCATTACAAGTTGGAGAATTCGGCCTTCGTCTTTCACCGCTGCTCGCGTCGGTTTGTAGTATGTACACACTTCCGTCAGAGTTCGCATAGGCATTCAGAAACGGTGCGTCCGAGTTACCATCACTCCTTTTGCTTTTGTTTATTTTTCTTTCGATATCCTGGGGAATATCTCTTACGTCGCTTATACGAGTAGTTGTTTGATATACCCTCAGAATCATTGGCGTGAGGGACTGAAGCGTTCGTCCCTTCCTCTACCAAATCAATTGTGTTTGCTTGCGGGTTGCTATTGCATTGATTAGGCAGAATTTGCCTTTGTCCACTACCAGGATATAGAGGTGCGTTCTGAACTGGGACGGTTCTTTCCGTTTCTCTGGTAGGATTAGCTCTTAGTCACTCGTTTTGATCGATTTTTTATATCTGCGATCTAAACTCGTTCAAGTTGGTAAATGATCGATCAGCCCACCGATCTTGATATCGCAGAGGCAGTTGTGACTCGATTACCCCCGCAAATTCGTCGTCACACATAGGAGCATCTAAGTGACGAGTTTGCTCGAACATTTCGCCATAGTGCTGTTCGAGCGATTTACTTTTCTTAGGATCGAACCTGTCTTAAGTGCAGCCGTGCTTGAATATTTCCCTGGATTCGTCTCTACCAGTATTCGTGTAGGAACCTGCGTTTAAACTGGGCGAATGAACGAATTTTCTCATTCTCTACTTCCCACCAGTAAAACACAGTTGATTTGGATTGAACCTGAGTCTGAATATCATTACCCTAGTTTGTACTTCTGTAAGGCGTTCTGTGGTGTTTTCCCCTTAAACTTAAGTAGTTTAGTTTCCACCAGCGATTGCGTTTGCATTAAATTATTATGGACAGTATCCAGTGTATTCGCTTGCGCGTTTTGATTTTCTTTCAAAACCGCAACCGTAGTTTCTGAGTGCAATGACACGGTAGTGTTATCTAAGAGTTCGCTCACAGTAGCCAGACGGTTTCCTACATTTACTACATGTTGGGTCAAACTGCTAAATTTGTTATGCTGCTCCTCGAAACGAGCATCAATTTTGGCACTCAATTTCTGATTTTGTACGCTCAACTCGGACGTGATTTGCTTTCTTTGTACATTAATTTTTGCACTGAGCATTTGAATCATAGCTGTTAGTTCGGAATTTATCCCTAGATTTGCCTGGGGCTGATTTGCAGTCTCGCCTACGTTTGCCATGATGATGTCGCTTATTACAGACCTTACAACTTCTTCGCTGTTACTGTAAAACTCTCCATCGATACTATTTGAAGGCGTAGTTACTGGTGTGACCTCTATGCCAAGAGTGTCGGAATGCGTTTCATGTGTATTTCCGGCCCCATTATTCCTTAAATTAATCATAGAGCTTCGTAAAAATATATAGCTCACCTTCCATTAAGTCATGTCAAACATAGCAATAAACTAGTTACTCCTCTTTGGAATCACAGTCTATATTATGACTTCTTCAAACAAAGAATCCCTAGCACCAATCAATTCCACCTCTATGAAATTTTAACTGGACATGGAAGAGAACCAAATTTTCAATTAAAAAATCACATTACAAGCAATCTCGATTACATCAGGCCCCGCATTTGGGCATCCAATTTCTCTCTGTAATGGAGAGTAAGGGGTGATAAAGTAAAAAAATTATTGTTATGTAAAATGATAGTGTAAAAACATAACACAAAGGTGAATGTACAACTAAATTAAATTATAGCAATTTAAACATGTTATGGGCGCCTTTACAGATGGATAGATGGAGAATATTAAAATCAGTTACGTTTTCAAGCAAAAGTAAGTAATGATAAGGACTCATGTTAAACAACCTCTGTAAAACTAGCGGTCGTATTATTCTGAAGAACTAGTGCATCTCAACTAAGTACTCTACATACAAAGAACATCCGGCGATTAAAATGTTCTAACATTTTTAATAAGACGAAATAAACTATTTCTATTGAAAAATAACAGGTTTCGCATAAAAATAATATTCAATGATTAAATGAGCAAAGCAATCATTATAACTGCTGCCAGTTGTGTAAAATAAATGAAAATAGTTTAGTTTTAATGGCTTGAAAAACAATTACTATTTTCCCCAAACATTTTTCGTCGGTATACATGATTGTGAAATCATGTGCAATCATCATTTTAATAATCTTGCACTGTTACTTGGAAATTGCTAATAAATTAAATATGTAAGTGTCCGACCAGTCATAGCTCAGTTCTTTTTAGATTCACGATATCTTGTCCCAAGTCTCTAGCCTCTAGGTATCTGATTAGCGTGCTACTGTACTTTGAAACACATTCTTGGCTTTAAGCTGATACAGCATGCAAAATAGGATATTGCAAACTGATATTTATTTAAAATGACTAGTAGACTAGAAGTTCTCGATGCTTTCGAAACGCAGGAAACCAGAGCAGTTCTGAATAGGATTCAGGCGGACCTCCCGGTCCATCTCGTCGCCATCTAAGTAGAAGCCGTTCTCAGCAGTGGAACGGAACTCCAGGCCGATGAGACATCATCCTTTTAATTATTTTCTGGCTCTCCTTCTCCGTCGTCTAAACTACCTCGTCCAGTCGCGCAGCCATCGTCTCCAGAACGTAATAACTTTTTTTTTTTACTTCTTCAGCCTAAACCTTCTACTCAAAATGTTCCAAACCAACTCAAAGACAAAAGCTCCACTTAGCAACCATTCGTGAGATCGGCATTTTATATGGTCATAAAATTGTTCTCCATGTCGACACGATGTGTATGAGAAATTTAATAGGAATTCATCAGCTTGTATGTGCGTTGCAAACAAATCAAACATTTAGTTTAAAACACACGGTAGCGTGTAGATAAACTCTGCAGTTTCACGTAAACATCTTACAACGAAGTTCTATTCTTGACATGGCCTTAATAAAATCATGTTTTCAATTGAAAACATACAGGGATGGACATTTTCGGGATACGTTAATTTATGATGAAACAAGTAAGATAATTGAATAATGAGTGAGATAATAAGTGAAGATAAACTGTAAGGGAACTCCTTACACCTCAATGGTTAGGTATTGATAATAATTAATTAATGCCTTACATAGTATATCCGTCCAAAAATCTCGTAATAACATAATTTCATAAACTTTCTTTAATAACATCTTAGAAATATCAATTCCGTTTATATTTATTAGTTGACTGTTAGTATTTATAATTTTACATGCGTTTTCTGTTGATCCCAGCATATAAATTACGTTTCTTAACAGTATAATAATAATATGCGATGAGCAAACCTCTCTACGAGAAGAAGCAGACGTCATAGTTTCCGCGACTTCGTATTGGCTGAGATCTACTGGCGTCATTAATTTCGGGCAACCTCGTGAATCCTCGTATTTAGTGACCATCCATACTAAACTTCATGAATCCGCACTAGTTCTTAAACTAAAAATGTCTGAGCATACGAAATCTAGTGACTCTTGGAATCTCCACTACAGGAAGTGGTAGTGGTACTTCATTTCTTGGCGAGACTGTGCATATGGCCCTGAGTCTACGCAATTTAGTGACGCTTGCAATCTTTACTAGAGGAACTAGTAGTAGTGCTTAAATCCAAGGCCATTCTTTGCATATGGCCCTAACATTGCCATGGGCCTGCCCGATTACTTTATTCATGCGTCGGTCAAGTGAAACTGTGAACTTATTAGAAAAATAAATACCACTTTACAAATTTGCCAATTATTACACTTAACATGCATTATTTAAAAATTAAACAGGAAGCAAAAGAAATCAGTTTAGTATTCAGAAATGTTTACCCAACAATTTTAATTATAGTCCAGGAATATTAGTCAAATGAGGGCAAGAATCTCGGAATGAGAGATAGTCAGCTATAAACTTGTATAAACCTTTATTTTGACACCCTAAAACTTGTCTCAAAACCTACCCATCGTAGGGTGTCCGCGACCATAGATATTTCAAGGTCAAAGGTCAAAAAATCGATTTTTTACACATTTATTGCAAATATCTCGTTTCCTATGGGTTTTATGCTATTTGTATTTATTATAAATATTGTAGAGGATTAAATTCTCTACAACTTTTGTTTAAACACTTTTTTTATATCTTGAACCATTTTCGAGATAGGGGGCAGAGCGCGCGCAGTGTTTAACTATTTAGAGTATCATTCGAGGTCAACCTGTAGTCCCGATTAAAAACACGCCGTATAAAGTTGATAAATTATTGATAAATATATAATTCTAAATAATTTGCATTTTTTATTAACTATTACGTTATAATTAATAATTTTTTTCAATAATTCAGTATCTATTCATTTAATAATACTTACCTACTCGTGTACTTATAAAGTTATTAAGGGAAATACTTTAATTATTTTTTAAGTAGAAAATAATTAAGTACATCTATATTGAAATCCGTAAACTTATAGATTCTTTTAAAACTTTAAAAATTATACCTGGGACAACGGACCTCTATTGTATAGTACGAACCTTTCTATTTATAGCCAGAAAGGACAGATGTTCAATTGCTTACTCACGACCGGTTTCTTTTTCAAGGAACCACTGTTATTCGTTAGTTTTGAATCGTATCTTGGTAACTACGGACATGCAATTTTAAGAGTGATGGATAATTTGTGTTTTATATGTAAAAAGTCAGATTCGGAAGGTGAATCATTAGTGATTCTAGTGCGTGGTATAAAAACTCTGAGAACTGCAAGTATCGAACGAAACGACGGTCTTATTGATTATTTAAAAACCGTAACCTCTGTACAAGTGCATGAAAAGTGCCGAACTGTTTACATTAGCAAAAATTGTATATTAGCAGCAAAACGGCGACTAGAACAAGATGAAACTACAGCTTCTCCAACTGTACCGCATAAAAGACTAAGTGAAGTGTTCGATTTCAAGAAGCAGTGTTTATTTTGTGGTGAAATAGCTGACGAGGGCGCAGAGACAAAGAAAAAAGAAAAGTATAGACGCAAGATAAGTGCAGTGAGTACTCTTGAGTTTAAAGACAGTGTTATGAAAAAAGCAGAAGAACGTGGTGATACTTTCGGAGAATTGGTGAAAAATCGTATATTTTTTCAATACGATTTAGTTGCTGCTGAAGCTAAATACCATGCTGTTTGTTATACGAATTTCTTCACAATTAAAGTACCATCGTCTCATCCGAAACTTCGTCAAGATAATCAAGTTTCAGAAGCTATATGAGAGATTTTCAGTTACATAGAAAATAATAACGATTCACAATTTACACTAAAAGAGCTTAAAGATGTCTTGACAGGGTATGTACCAGATGATAAAACTATTATTTCAAGGCTACAACAAAAGTACTTAACCAATATAATAATTACGAAAAAAGTAGGAACTTTTACGATCATTTCTTTTCGTGATTCACACGCTAATATTTTATCAAAAGCTTGGTACGATAATTAAAACTTAAATCCTCAAGCAGAAAGACTAATAATTGTAGAAGCTGCAGCAGCTATTATTAGAGAAGACATTCGATCATCCATTGTTGAAACTAAATCTTATCCGCCTCCCAGTAAAATGTTGGATGATGTTAACCAAGAAATTCCAAAAACTTTATTGTATTTCTTAGAAGAAGTCATCCTAAAAAACAGGAAAGGAAAGGTAGATCATTTAAAAACAAAATGTACTTCAATAAGCCATGCAATAATGGCTGCCATCCGGGAGCGTTCTTTTTCATCACAGCTACTATTAAGCCTTTCTGTATTTCTTCACAGAAGATATGGATCTAGAAGACTATTGGATATTTTATCTAGCTTGGGATTTGCAGCTTCTTATAATAATACTGTACAGTATGAAATTTCAGCAGTTTATCATCCACAGCCTCGTATTTTATCATCAGAGTCAGGTGCACTTGTACAATATGTTGGAGACAATGCCGATATAAATGTCCATACTCTTGATGGTAACAATACTCTTCATGTTATGGGAATGATCAAGATAGTAACTCCAAAAAATGCTGTTATCTACGATGAACGGATACAAAAATACACAACCAAACCAAGAATTATATATTTATCAATAATTTATCAACTTTATACGGCGTGTTTTTAATCGGGACTACAGGTTGACCTCGAATGATACTCTAAATAGTTAAACACTGCGCGCGCTCTGCCCCCTATCTCGAAAATGGTTCAAGATATAAAAAAAATGTTTAAACAAAAGTTGTAGAGAATTTAATCCTCTACAATATTTATAATAAATACAAATAGCATAAAACCCATAGGAAACGAGATATTTGCAATAAATGTGTTAAAAAAAAAAATCGATTTTTTTGACCTTTGACCTTGAAATATCTATGGTCGCGGACACTCTACGATAGGTAGGTTTTGAGACAAGTTTTAGGGTGTCAAAATAAAGGTTTATACAAGTTTATAGCTGACTATCTCTCATTCCGAGGTGAAACCCCTAATATTCCTGGACTATTAAGCGTCAAGGCAAGGGACTATTTTCTCTCTGTCGTTGCCAATTTACCAGGCTGTGCCTGTTAAAATGTATATGCAGGTGTAGGCTATTCACGGGAAAGTAAGCACGTTAGAAAGCTTTCTCATTTAGAATAATAGTCAATAAATATATTTTATTTTAGCCTTAGACGTTAACTTCCGAGTATCGTGAAATATAAAAGCTGTGTCTATTACTTATATGGCAATATTTATTAAAAAAAAGTAGCTAAAGGATAAAAAAATTGGGTGAAATAAAAAGTAACTAGGTTCTCAAAAGTTTTCACTTAAACGTGAACAGCCTATAGGGACAGTGACGTTTCTCAAGGGTTGATTGCAGACATGCTCAGTTAACCGCGAAGAGCGTGTAAGTGGCCCGATGGGAAAACTAGTTGAATAACCGTGGACTATATTATTTGAGTTTAGGTTCTTGATGGGAGGGGGGGGGGGGAGGGTTGCGGGGCATAGACTAAGGAAGATGTAGACCGATCTCGCTGGTCTCCGTGCCCCAACATTGAGCTGCTTTTCTGCCGACACGTCTACGGTCCAGTCACTGTTTCTTCGGATGTTTTGAGACGAACCTTTGAAAAATCACCCTAGGCGTAACATCTCAACCTGTTTTTTCGATAACTTGTGTACCACAAATATATAACACTGTGATTGACTTCAAAGTAGGGCCTACTGTATTCTTGAATAAATGAAACTTTGATTTAATGTCTTCTCTAACTTGTAATATTTATTTCGCGTTAAATACGAATTAAAAACTGTGAGATCAGCGATGTTTAGGCAACGGCCAGGCAGAAATAGTTCACAGATAAATATTGTTTTAACCTAGTTTTTTGTATGCTATTTGTAAATTAGACGTTGCCTATTGATAGATTGGAATTTTTAGGTAGTGCTGAAGGAAACATATTTCATTGTTACAGTTAGAAATACCAGAGCAAATTACCGTACGTAGGACATAATGACATGGTGTTTTTTTTTTCATCCGGGTAAGAAAATTCAATAGGCGGTGTGGATGGAGCTTGTTGTTCTCTCTTTCCCCCCTCCATCTCTCTCTCTCTCTCTCTCTCTCTCTCTCTCTCTCTCTCTCTCTCTCTCTCATTCTTTCTGTGTGTCTCTTTCTCTCTTTCGGGAAGTTTCGCAGCGCATGTAGTAGCACGAAAGTTATACATTTGTTTCATTTCTGGCATATTTCATACTTATTACAGCAAAAGTAATGATTTTTGAATTTTTAATTTACAACTGAAGCGTAATTATATCGTTTCAATACTTATTACAATATATTTAGATGTGATGGTGGGTGGTTTACAAATACGAAGTTGGCAGAAATGGCGGCTGGCGACGCCGACATAACATAGCGTGTTTTTGGATAAAGCAAGTCGTACTCGTGTTTTTTAAACCTACCTAGGCATGTTACGATGTCGTGATAAATATGTTTTGTTTGAAAGTTACATTTGTTTATCACGTCGTTGTAATCTTGCCTAGGTGTTTGAAACAAAATATTGTGAAATGTGCTTACGTTGCTGTGATTTTAATGTTTGCCCTAATTCCAACAAAATACTAAGCCCAGTCAGACAAATTAAAATAAATAATGAAATAAACCTAGAAAACAGTAAGTACCAGTGCATATAAATGTGAGCGGAATAAAAGTTACGGTAGGTCTATCTGTGTGTATGTTCATCATCATTCTTTTATTTTAATTTAGTCTCTGCTACGTACAAAAATAAGCGACACGATCTGCGTGCTTGGATTTTCTGTATATTTTCTTTGGTCTGGTTGTTCCTTCGTTTTAATTTGTATTCCAACTGAGGCCGTCTTTTTAACGAAATTGCCCAAACACACATTAATAACAAGAGGTTAAATACTACAGTTTTTCCTCCTCAGTTATAACATGGCTAATACCGGAATCGCATAGCCTCGACGCGCACGACACGACGGCCAACAGCCAATGAAATAAAAGATAGATCGTCGTAAGCCCGGCCGATTTTGTCGCCCGAGCAGCAATTTTTGATTAGAAATGATATTCTTCGTCGTGTCGTGCGACACGACGCACAGACTACAACCTTGCAAAATGAAGTTGTTTTGCAAAATTTCCCTACAACGGTAAATACGCAGCTTAAAAGAAAAATAAATTGAAAATTACTGTATCTAACTCTTAAAAATAATAATTTTACCTTTGTATGCATTAGCGATACCAATTGGTACCATTATGTAATATAAGTTTCCCTCTTGTTCACCGCCTTTGAATCTGTCGTAGCCTATCTGCCGGAATCACATAGCCCCGACCAACACAGCACGACGCGACCAAAAACGCAACCACGACACATTTCAATGTGACTACTTGAATTTACAGCACGACCGACACTACACACTCGGTATTTAACCTAACTATTTAGAAGGCGCTGATAGGCTACGGTATTTTCAAATGCGGTGAACAAGAGGAAAATCTGTAATACATAATGTTACCAATTGGTATCGCTAATGCATACAAAGGTAAAATTATTATTTTTAAGAGCTGGTACAGTCATTTTCAGTTTATTTTTCTTTTAAGCTGCGTATTTACAGTTGTAGGGCAATCTTGTTATGCTATTTCATTTTGCAAGGTTGTACATTTTGTGCGTCGTGTCGCACGACACGACGAAGAGTAGAAATCATTTCTAATCCAAAATTGCTGCTCGGACGACAGATCGGTCGGGCTTACGACGATCTATCTTGTATTTAATTGACTTGTTGACCCTCGTGTCGTGCGCGTCGGGGCTATGCTATTTCGTGCATAACAAATATGTTAACAATGTAAAATAATAACCATAAGAACTATCGTCAACATAGGTATTGTTAAAAAGTCATAAAACTTACCTAGATATAGCTATATGCCTAAATTGTGGACATTCTTGCGAAATGGTTTTTGAAATTTGACTAAATTCTTTGAACAGCTGAAAACCGTAAACAATTATTCGACAGTTAAAAAGTAGTCACATGGCAGAGTTTAAGTTTACGTGTAGCGGAAGGATACGTAATCGGTAACCAAAGGTAGAAATTTAGCAGGGCTTCAAGAAAAATGTGAAGTAACCGAGAATGGTCTATAGCAAGAATCGCATGCATTGGATTTGAGGTTATAACTCTCTTCAGTAAACGAGTGATTTGAGTTGTTTGTATTCGTCCTCTAACCTATTTGTAATGCTGTTTGATTAAATTCAAATTGGTAAAAGGATTTTATGCATATAAATGTGCTTGTCATTTAAGATTTAATCAAACACATCCGTCACTGTTGACCATGCGACTTTGACAGTTGTTTTCCTTCGGGGTAGGTCAGTGTTGGGTGTACGCCATTCATGGTTACTTCCAACATTTCTGAAGCCCTGCTAAGTTCTACTTCCAGGATATTCCCCCGTCTCATGTAAACAAAGCTTTGTCGAGTCTTGGAAATTTCACCAAACGGGCAGTGTAGCGCTTTTCATGCGCACTCTGTGTATTATTATTTTGCACAAGAGCTATTTCTTGCTAGGCATTGCCAACAATCCATTTTTTTTCACTGCTTTAGCTCATATTAATTAAATTTTATAATATATAACAAAATGTATTATAAAATATAAATAGAAGTTCACTTAACAAAAAAATAATGTACTTTTATGTTAACGTAAGTATAAAACGCTTGTGATACATGACATATTAAAAAAACAATCAAGCACGTCATGCATTGGCTGATTTTTCAAAGGTTTGATTCAATAAGTGTGAACAAACAACTATACATGCGCAAAAGACGAATAATCGTTCTAGAGGTTGGTCACGGTAAAGTGGGCACTTTTGAAGCCCTGGTTACTTTTTATTTTAAGCCAATTCATGTCATCTTGCAAACACTGCTACGTTAGCAATAAACACAGTGCATACATTTCACCAAAACCAAAAGTCTAAGGCCACAATGAAATGTATTAGTTGGATATTATGTCTGATGAGACTGCCTCGAAAAGGGCTCACTTTACTGTGAACGGCCTGTACCGCATCTTTAGTGTAAGGTGTGGGGCGGCTGCCGATGTGAAGGCGGCGGCCCGGTGCGATGGTAGGCTGGCCTGCCGGCGCCTATGAGGTATGTCCCTCGTCGCCAGAGTGACCTTGAGCGTCGGCCTGGAGCTGCCCCGCGCTCAGAAAAAATGCTCAGAGGAGAGAGACACGGCGGTCGCGGTCGCTAACTGGTCCACACAATTTCCCCGGCACGGACCATGCAGTGATGTCACCGATACGCCAGGATTGGTGCATGTACCAGTTTTCATGGTTTCATTACGTATTTACAGACTATTCACGGCAAAATGAGCATTTTTTGAAGCCCTCCCATTTGGAATAATAGTCAATAAATATATTTAATTTAAGATTTAGACGTTAGCTTTAGAGTCCGGTGAACTACATGCAGTGTTTATTACTTGTATGGAAATATTTACTTTAAACGGTGGTGGAAGGATAAAAAATGGCTGATAGGAAAACAGTAATTAGAGCCTCAAATGTGCTCTCTTTTCCGTGTACAGCCTTTACCAAGATAGATAGAGAGAGGGACACAGAGAGAGAGAGAGAGAGAGAGAGTGAGAGAGGGGGGGGGGTGTCTGCGCGTGTGTATGGCGATTCGAGCCTAATGTTATTTAAATGGGGCTGTGTGGCTTAGCGAATCGCTTAATTCGGCTCAACTCAGGAGTGCTCGGCAGTCTTCAACAGAGCGGACCTAGAGGGCCATCAATACGATTAGGTTCAGTAGTATGATTTGGGGGATTCGAAGACCCATGAATTAGGGGGAAAAGGTAGTCGATGACCTCGGGGACAGCCTTCTTGTAACGTCACGACCGTCGAAGTTTCTCATTTTACTCCAAAAACCATGCAAGAAATCTATTATATGATCCCAAAACTGCCTTTCCCCCAAAAATTAAAGAAAGGGGTGGGATTTTTTTAAAGGTAAAACTCACTTGTTTCGTCAATGATATTCTGCTTAAATTTGGTTTGATGACAAACCTGCACTTGCATGTGAAAAAATTACATTGTGTTTTATTTAATTACATCGAATTTGAGTAGTTGTAAATAACAAACTCTGGGCAGGGCAGGGTCTTTGGGGCTACGGAGCTGCAGTGCCTCGGCCACCATATTGGGTGACATCATGAGGGGAAAAAAGTCGCTTTTGCGCCATTTTCACGCGAAAATGTTCGCGATTTCCCTCGTGCACACAGTTGTCATCTTCAGGGTGGCTACAGACAGGGAAAGTCTGGAAAACAGGGACAAGTCAGGGAATTTCAAACAGCCAGGGAAAACGTGGCAATGTCAGGGAATTTTTGTACAAATTAAAATTTTTAGATTGCTTTTAATTATACTGTGCACACATGTTTGATGTATCTACAATTGGTGGCATTATGAAAGTGACATTTGTTGAACGCCGGCTGGTAAGTCGGAGCCTCAGTATTCCTGGCTTACTTTAAACCGAAAACCAGTTCTTTAAAAGCTCCTTTTGGGTTGCCACGAGAGTGATATTTCATAAAACAAGAAATTGTTTGCAGACTAAGTTGGAGTAATCAGATACGACTTTGGTTGGCTCGGCCACGAATTGCACCTAACCAGGGATCCTCGCTGCCTGCTCTTCCTTAATGTTGCTGACTTTAGTACCTTTCTTTATGCCGTACACTTGTAGGAGTGGTGCAAAGTGGCGAGCTAGGAAGGCAGCTACTGCCTCAGAGTCCAACCTGAGCTGTAACCCTCTGCAGTTTACCCTCCACCTTCCGTCAACAAGCTCAAGTCGCCCCACAACCAGAGACCCTCCACGCTCCCTATTTCAGCTGCATCCAGTCGTCGTCGACTTTCGCCAGGGACTCCACTTACAACTGGGTATAGCGAACCTGTCGTTTCAGCCCAGCAGCAACAGTGGGCGTGTCAGGTACTACGCCACGCTGCGCCCACTCCTGGTAAACCATTAGCTCTGTGTAAACCGGTGTTGTGGAAGACAGTTGCCCACACCAGACTTTGTGCCATGCCATCAAGCCACACGCCTCAGCTTTTATACTGCCCGGGGTCCGGTTATCAGCCAATAGTCAGCCCAATCATATCGCCCGTGTGTCTGACCGACACACCAAAACTTTGCCTGACCTTGATATCGTCGTCAGTCACCCAATGTCATGCATCAACGTATTACACGACTCTTAAAATTCCTCTCGTTCATAAACATTTATATTAGTATTTATATTAGTGTTTATATTTATATTATATTTATATTAGCCTTCAATTAGATAAAACTTAGAAACATGTGATTTTATTTCATTGGTATAGGTCAGGGGAAAAAATGTGATAGACAGGGAAAAATTGGAAAAGTCAGGGAATTTAGTTTTGTGTTTGGTGTAGCCACCCTGATCTTGGAAGCGAACCTCCTGCTCTGTCATTCCAGAGCAGAGGTTCCCTCAATGTACTGTCGCACACTATTGCCTTACTAATGCAAGTGCAGGTTTCGCGCTCTCACATGCCAACCGACACCACTGACCCCCCCAACAATCTCGGTGTTGATGTCCTATGTCTACTTATAAGAATAGTTACCTATAATTTCTGAACTGTGTGAAATACAACTTCCAAAAGTTATCGATGTGGTGTTTGACTCATTGTAGGTGTGGGGTCACCCTGACAGCACTTCCTGCTCTGGCATTCTGGTCGGTGTTGTCTGGATGCTCCCAACCAAGTTTTCTGTCCTACCGAAAGTGCACTTCCTGCTCACGTATTCCAAGTGGAGGGGGAGGCCCCATTCCAAGATACCCTGCTTGCCTTGGTCAATTATGACCTATATTTCCATATAAGCATGGTTGGCTGTAATTTATGAACCATTTGAGATACAACTACCAAAAATGTAACATATGCATAACCCCCGATGACGAGAAGGGACACAGGGTCAAATATGACCTATGCCGACTTACAAGCATAGTTAGCTGTAATTTCCGAACCATTGACGATATAGTCACCAGAATCATAACATAGAAAACACCCACGACAACGAAAAGGACCAAAGGGTCAGGTATGACCTATGTCTGTTGATAAGCATAGTTAGCTGTAATTTTCGAAATGTGTGAGATACTACTACCAAAATCATAACATAGTCATCACTCCAGACAAGGAAAAGTACCAAAGAGTCGAAATTAACCTAAGTATGCTTATTTGACTGTAACTTCCGAACCATGTGAGATACAACTACCAAAATTATAACATAGGAATCACCTCAGACAAGGAAAAGTATCAAAGGGTCAAAATCAACCTAAGCATGCTTATAAGCATAGTTGGCTATAATAACCAAACTGAGATACACCTACCAAAATCATAACATATGCATCATCTACAAGGAAAATGACTAAAGGTTCAAGCATGACCTATGTCTACTTAGCAGCATAGTTAGCTGTAGATTCCGAACTACATAAGATATATTTGTCAAATTCATAACATAGTCATCATCCCCAATGATGAGAGAGGGTACCGAACCAAGTATATCGTATGTCTACTTATAAGCATAGTTGGCTGTATTTTCCGAACCACTTAAGATATAGATATTAAATTCATAATGCAGGCATCACTCCCAATGATGAGAGGGGTTGCAGGACCAAGTATACCCTATTTCTACTTAAAAGTATAGTTAGCTGTAATTTCCAAACCACTTAAGATATAGTCATCAAATCCATAACATTGGCATCGCCCTAGACAATGGGTAGGCTCGTAAGGTCAAGTATGACCTATGTCCACTTAAAATCATAGTTAGTTGGAATTTCCGAATCTTTGAAAATATAGTCCCCAAATTCATAACATAAACATCACCCATGACAAGGAAAAGTACTGAAGGGTAAATTATAATATATGTCTTGCACATAAGCATAATTATCTGTAATTTCTGAACTGTCTGAGATACAACTACGAAATCGTAACAGGCATCACCCCAGACAACAAAAATGACAAGTGTCAAGTATGTCCTGAGCATGTTCATTATCATAGTTGGCTATAACTTCCAAACCATTGGAGATACAACTACCATAATCATAATTTAAGCATCGCCCCAGACAACAAAAATGGTAGAAAGGTCAAATATGACCTATGTGCACACAGGCATCATTGGCTATAATTTACAAAACATGCGAGATACAACTTCTAATCCCTGGGTTACCAGTCCGATGCCTTTACCACCATAGCACGAAACATGTGAGGAGACGAAATAGCATTTATTGGCGTATGCACCTGACAGACACTATGGTTAAAATACATGCATTGGCATACACACTTGCAAACCTTCGAGACTCTATGATGGAGAATCACATGGTTCTACACACCCACCTCATGCCTAAACTGATGATGCATTCGACAGGCGGGAACAATATGACTAACACACACCAATGCAAACAGAAAACACAGTGTACAGGAAAAATAGTTAGAAGTACTTGCCCACAAGCACAGGGCAGGGGCACTTTAGGATGCTAGACCAGATCAGCACAACAGAATGACCTTATTGCAAACCGAAATCATCACTCACAACACTAGCAGTGGCTGACCGTCAATGTGTGATCTGTAAGGCAGCCCAATCGGTCGACTGGCAAGTCGAAGGGAAGGCATAGAACCTCAGTAGAGAGAAGAGAGAGAGAGATGTGTCAGGGCTCTAGACCAGCCGAGTCATACCTTCCATTATGGAAGCAATTCAAGTATTTGACAATAAGCAGAAGCATCAGGTGCTGCAACGATGTTAGACACAACCTGGCCGTCCATACGAATCGACCAAACCGAAAGCATTACCAAGAGAGAGATATATATATATGACACTGCTACACACCGAGGTAAACAGCATTTACCCACAAATGCACAAGCATCGAGCATTATACATTAGGCGAAAGAAACTACAATTTGTGAAGTGTGGAAACGATAAAGTCAATACTGCTACACACAGATGTGAAGGTGGTGTCCACATCCATTTAGGTGTATTATATAGTAGCCAATGTCACAATTTCAGGGCCACATGCTTCGGGTCATCATGGGATAAGATGTGCGATTGTATTTAAATTTCCTGCCTGGAGTGTATTATTCTTTACCGTCGCAGCTTGCAGGTCCTTATGGAGCAAACTTTCGTATGTGGTCATGTAACACCTAATAAATCTAGGTACATATGAAATACTACCAATTGTCTTGTACTGTTTTTTCTTAATAATCCTCATTTATTTTACTATTCATATAAGTACTAAACAAAGGGTAGTCTCTTATCAAAATTGTCATAACGCGGACATTAAACATAGTTTAAGAAAAAAATCAGCAGTTTCACAACCAGGCTGCGTTGTGAAATTAATGCTCAAAATGATGAATGTGGCTCATTTGAATTTGTGGCTGTCATTTTGAAAATGTATGTCTCATATACAGTAAACCGAAAAAAAATGCTGTAGGCGGGGGAACTTTAATATCCATGACTCTCTAACTGCCTGGTGTAAAAAATATATAATAAGAAAGTTTAATGCCGGATTATGTTCAGGCGCGAGCTACCGGTATTAAAAATTCCATGTCGGTTGTCGAAAAGCTTTGAACTGTCCTAGTGTTACTTCTAACATATCACAGCCAGCCTGTGGATATGCTACTGTATTCGCGAAAATTATTAACGCATCATAAGTGACCAGTTCGTGGAGTCGGCGAGGGGCAGGCATAGTATTTGTTGCAAAGACGATGTGATGCGACATGCCTAGTTCGTGGGTCAGGCATAGAGTAATGGGTCGGCGATTAAGTTACACATTGTGCACAGATGGGAACAGCTTGGCCTCTGGCAAAAATTAAATTATTCCATGTGAGCTAAAGATTTCTGAATAGTAGTGAATTGAACTTATGTTATTTTTTTTCCTTTATTCGTTAATGCGCACTTCCGTTTTCAATAGTCCCATTTGTTTCCTTGTGAATTTTCTAGACTCAGTTAAGATCATGTTTGTATGAGGATTATCCTGTAAGTAGATCTTAAGCAAGGCTTCAGAAAAGTTGGCAGTAACAATGAATGGACTATTAAAGGCAGCACCCTGAATGTCTGAATGTACTCATAATATTCAGGTACAAAGATTGGGAAAGATTTATGCATGATGCGACACAAGATATGTGTAAAAGGTGTAGGACACAATGGTACGGCCAATGTTAGAATATATTGCAGCAGCATGGGACCTGTATGTGGAGGTGGAGGTGCGAGAACTGGAAAAGGTGCAGAGAAAGGCAGCAAGATGGGTGAACGGTAAGTGAAGGCAGGGGCAAGATGGCAAGGAAGAAGGGAACTATAGGCCATCAGTGATGAAAGAAATGGGGTGGAGCTCATTGAAGGACAGGAGGAAAGTTGAACGGTTAGTCAGGATGTACAGGGTGGTGAATGAAGAGGGAGGATGGGGAGGGGGTGTTTAGAGGAAGCGGAAACAACAGTGAGAAGCTTCAGGAGGTGTGGAAGAGAACAGAGCGGGGTAGGCAGTCCATGCTTGTGAGGTCTGTGAGGGAGTGGAATGTGTTGAGGGAGGATTTGGTATCTGAGAGGGGTTAGTAAATTCAGGAAGGGAGTGGAAAAGGAGTTGGTTGGGTGAAGGAGATTTGAGAGAGCTCGCCATCGGGCGGTAGCCTAATTACGAGTGTATGTATATGTATTGTTCTCTTTTACAATACTTGCACTGCTATACCTCCGAATCTTCCTGCATTGTAAATGTTCTTCGACCCTTAATGTATAAACAAATAGTCTTACAATTAAATGTATTTTTACAACAGACAATCTTTGTTTTAAAAAATAATTGTGTTCATCTTAGTGGCTGTTCCTGCTGTTAAAATACCAGTCTCTCGTGAATGTCGATTCAGAAGTAAACAATACAATTGTAAGTAGAATGAGGAAGTACTGTTCATTGTTGCAGAAACAACAGAGAACAAATCACATCGAGTAACGAAATCTGCTTGTCAGAGTGCCTCACCTTTCGCATGTGGTAGGTATGCAGCAGCTGCTCATGCATAACACACCATACAGTGGACATTGATGCGGGTGCTTGTTGACTGGTTTTCCTCCACACCCATGGGTGACCAGGCTCTCCTTGTGCCTTAAACTTGCCTTTTCCACACAGTCTGTGAGTGACAGTAGTGAGAGTCTGGTAATGAGGTTGCCACATTGCTGGAAACTTTTCATGGTACAATTGTACATCAGCCAGTGCATTACAATTAACTTCCCCGTAAAACAGAACCATGTCTGTAATTTCTGAGTTCGCGTTTTTCGCCATGTTGATGTGTAGTAGAATGTGTGCAACATGCAGTGAGGTGTGAGTTTTTATTCTACAGTTCTCTCATCTGTAAGGGAGGGGAACTATAGTGCTGACAATGAGAGTGGAGGAAAACCATGACGCACACAAATATTCCATGCCTCCTAAATTCCGTTAGATGTAACATGTTACAATTCAATTCCACCACAAACCATCTGTATGTAACGTCCACACACCACAACAGCGTGGTAGCAGGCAGCCATTGCTATAGTCCATTCACGACTGGAACATACTTTCTTGGAGCCCTGCTGAATGTCTACTTGCAGGCTCGTTTCGTATCCTTCTACCAAATATTACCATAGGACTGCCATGTAGCATCTGTCAAAATCGATGTTTTCATTCCATTGTGTGTTTGTGTGTACATGTGTTCGTATACTTTCGCGACATGTAAACATAAACATTGAAATGTGACTTCTACTTTTATACCTGTCAAATGTCTTGTTTACTGTTTACAGCTGTTGAAATAATTGTCATATTCCAAAAACCATTCTGTATAAATATTCACAATTTAGGCCTATGACATTATTTAGGTCAGCTTTATGACATTTTAAAAATGCCTAAATTGATGATTTTACATTGTTAGCATATTTGTTTTCCACGACATAACACATTACATGTAATACACGTTAATATTTCTCCGCTGCTGTGTTTAACCATGTTACAACTGTGGGATAAAGAACTGTAGTATTTAACCTCTTGTTATTGATATGTGTTGGTTTATTTCTTTAAAAGGACGGCCTCGGTTGGAGTAAATATTAAAACGAAGGAACAACCAGTCCAACGAAAAAGAGACATTAAATTCAAGCACGCAACTCGTGTCACTTATTTTTTGTCATACAAACTTAAAAGATAGCGATGAACATGCACACAAATAAGCCTACCATTACTTTTATGCTGCTTATATTTGTATGTATTGCTACTTACTGTTTATTGGGTTAAGTGAAATTTATTGGGCTGGGCTTAGTATTTTGTTGGGATTGTGGCAAATCATGTTACCCAACTGTGTTTCAAACACGTATGGTAAAAGTACAACATTGTGATTAACAGATGTGGATGTAAATTATTAACTTCGTCATAAAACCAGTTCACACTTAAAGCATATAAATAGTGTGCATCAAATATTTGAAATCACACACAAAGGACCAGTATAATGACCACCATGCAGCCACGCCATGTCCTTTCACACGCAGCTGGTAACGAAACACACATAACAGTATATTTATTTCTGCGGTGGAAACAGATTTATCACAACATTGTAACTTGTCTAGGTAGGTTTAAAAAACACATCATCTACTAACATGATGTGGCCATTTCAAGTATTTTTGGAGTAAGCACAATTTACGCTTCCTTTGGCAAAAAGCAACATGCTATGTCATGGCTTGCCACACCTGCTAACTTCGGATGGTAACCGTCCTGCCATCATATCTAAATATATTAAAATAAGTATTCAAACATTAAAATCTCTTCATTTGTAAATTACAATTAAAAAATCATTATTTTGCTGTAATAAGTATGAAATATGCTAACATTTTAAACATGTATATTTTGTTTGCTACGTAACGATGCGAAATTTCCCGAGGGGGCGAGAGAGAAAAAGTGAGAGAGAGTGACAAGCCTCGCCCAGCCGACAGTTGCTACCTCAGTCAGTAAAACAAGCACAGTGTCACTAGTACCTGTGCATGATATTTTGTACTGTTATTTTAAAATAACAATGAAATGTGTTTCCATCGGGGCTACCTAAATATTTAAATATTTCAATAGACAACGTTTAATTTACAAATAGCGTACAAAAAACTTAGTTAAAACAATATTTATCTGTGGACTATTTCTTACTAGCCATTGCCATCACATTCCTGCTCTTGCTGTTGTTAATTCGTACTTAGTACGAAATAAATATTACAAGTTATATAAGATATTAAGGTAAAGTTGCATTTATTCAATAATACAGTACTCTAAAGTTAATCACAGTGGAATATAGTTTATTGAGAAAACAGGTTGACATGTTACGTCTAGAGTGATTTTTCAAGGTTTCGTTTTCAAAAGTCTGTTCCAGTCGGGAATGGACTATAGTTGTCTACCTGGCATGCAGCAACACTTCTGTGTGAGATAAAATGTATTTTTTACTCGAAAAAGGAAGTTAGACAATTTTTGCAAAAAAAAACATGTTGCTAATTTTGCCGGCATTTAATTAATAATCCTTAGTTATAAATAGGGAATTTTTCCTGGAACATACTTTTTATTGCAGAAATAAAGGAGGCAACCACCATTTTAACGTGTTAGGGGTGGGTTTCATGTAGACAACTTTCACTTTATTAGGGGTTATGGGTTCAATTATTACCCGCAAGGAATTTCCTAACGATGACCATAAATGAACATTTTTTCTTAAACTTTGGAAGCATCTAATGCTCCTGTGATACATGGCCTATAGTAGTTTTTTTGAAGGTAGTGGAAATTTACCTGACAAATATAAGGGAAGATTTTTTCACAGGTAAGAGAAAAATCTTAAATGGTATGGAAAACTTATATAACTACCAAAAAATGTGTGGAATCGGTTTTACCAAACATCCATTTTTTAACACAGTTACTTTCTTTCCAACTTACTATCCGAAAATTTGTGATCATTCTGGAGTGAGGTGGTCCCGAAAAATGTACCTTAGATTTACAGGCGATTGCACTAACCGATACACAGTACACATCTACTCAAAAAAGTATTCATACTCCCATAGTTTGTGCTCCAGGCACTAATACAGACAACTAAGCTGCAAGGTTTCATTAATTTGAAAATCACAATACAGTACTGTGTTTCCCCGTCCACACATAGAACACAATAACAAACCTAAACATGAAACAATACCGACATATTTGTCGTCAACTTAAGAAAGTATTCACAGAGTCACAAATGGAATACACTCTTGTACACTGCAGCAGCAAATCAATTATTTAATACTTTGTGTGCATACTCTTAGCACAGATGATTGCCTCAAGACGTGTCATAGACTGTACCAACACTGTGGTGTGTGCTGGGGAGCTTTTAGACCACTCTTCCAAAAACAGTCTTAGCAGAGCTTATTTGCTAAAAGGGCGGTGTTTCTGTACCTGTTTGCCTAGATACTTCCACAAATTCCCTATGGTATTGACGTCTGGGCTCTGTGGTGGGGTTAGAATCCATTGTGGAGCATTATACAATAACCACTCCTTGGTTTTCATGGCAGTGTACTTTTGGTTGTTGTTTTGTTGGAACACAAACACTCCTGCCAGACCCAGATTCTGCATGCTGTTTGATAGGTTATGGCACAACACACGTATATATTTCGTGGAATCCCTAATACCTTGTATAAAACTAAATTCCCGACCCTAGAAGATGCCATGTATCCCAAACCATAACACTTCCTCCTCCATGTTTGACTGTAGGTATAATGTGTTGCAACTGCAATTTCCTGTTTGGCCTTCACCACACCCGCCGTTTGCCGTCTGAACCTAATATATTAAATTTTGACTCATCGGAAAAAATCACAGTATGCTAATATTTGTTAGGCCTGTCATGGTACTTGTTGGAAAATAGCAGGCATTTTTGTCGATTTACTGCAGAATTATGTGGTTTCTTTCTGACTGCCCTACCATGGAAATTGGCATTATGTAATACAAATCGTTGTACAGTATGTTTAGATGTTAATGCGATCTCTCCTGCCAAAGATGCTACACTTTTAAATGGTTCTTTACATGCTAAAGTGACAAGGTGCTGTCGTCCGATGCACGTAAGCACTTTTGAGCATCCATATCGTCGTTTATTCTCTATTGTCTCTGTTTTGTGGTACTACTTCAGTATAGAACTGACAGTTCCAAAACAAATGGCGAGGGTTTTTGTAAATCCACGATAACTCCTGGGATGCTTATAGAAAGGAACAGCTGATTCACATTGTGTCACAGACAGTTCTCATTCATGCACCCCATTCTGACCACTGTCTCTCATTACCACAACAGTCTGGCTATTGATATGCAGGGAACCAGCCTTTGTACGCACAACTGCAAGTACAAAATTCCTTCATACACCATTAAAAGTACTGGAGTTTACAATTTCAACACCTCAATTAAACAAGTTCATAATTATAAAAGTTCACATTCCCATTAAAAGTTTCATAAAATCCCTTGTGACACTCATAAAATACATTAACTTCAAAATAATTTACAGTATTTCTCTCTTGCTCCAATGCCTTCTTTTAGATATTTGCAATGTATGTATTTTTTCACAAAGGAATTTATAAAACTCTTTAATTAACAATAATAAATCCTGACCATATAAATATCAAGAATGTTATACCCACAAATGATCTCAGGAGCGCACCCAGTGTTATTCACAAATAATGCCACAGCTCTCTCCACCTCCAAGCAAAACACAGTCCATTACCCATCCATCCAACAATTTCCAGAACACAACACCAATATAGATTCTGAGTCCAGGGATACTCTCCCCACTATAACACTAGAAGTGTCGGTATTTGCTCTCGTCTATAATCCATTCAAAACAACCTTGCACACCTACCAACAAACATACCATGCCACACAGCCTTTTCCTTTTCCAATTCTGTGCGTGCACTTATCCGGTGACTCCCAACAACACATCAGTTCCCAATCCTTCTCTCAATATTGGCCACATCCACTTCTTCCTTTCTTCTATGGCAAAAACATGTGCCAATCACTCAGTGTCGGTGACTTCCTCCTCAAAACTGCTGAAAGTAGAAGAATGACTGGCCATCCTCTTCTCGAGATCAGGAAAGTTCCAAACTACCATTCTACAACTCCACAATCCAGTGATACACCTGTATATATTTACCTTCTCTTAATCTTGTAGACATGTACATAACGTCCTAGTCCAGTGACCCTCCTTTCTCTAAGCAGAACCACCTTGCTTTCGAGCCCGGCCCTCAGCTGGTGAAGTCCTCCCCGAAACTGTGCCTGCACCTGTATTTATTGGTACCTATATCCCCTCTTAGCCATGCCCCCACTCCTGAGACAATAGGCAGCACTCTTTATGATGCCACCTCTCTCTATACCAGTGAACATATTACATTCACAAAGCAATCTGCCAATAGCAAAAGAGGCGATATTCCGAGCCCTTGTATCTTCTTGCTACTACCTACAGTACACCTCTGCGCAGCAGGTAAACAAAACACAAGGGTTCAGATGTTACAAAGTGCGGAAGGCTGAAAACACACCTTCGCTTAACACAAAATTTACACTCGAATATCAGTGACGGAGGCCACGCAGTCACAATATATCTAGACATCTAGAACTAGTTATATGATTTGTTTTAAATGAATATCAAATTTGTCTAACTTTTCATCACAAAGTACACATACATTACCTTCCCCTTCCATTTCTAAGAAGTCTACCACATTACCTATAAAATAAATCAATTCTCAGAAACCACAATGGTTTGCATTATAGTTTGTATAATACATAATCATTCATTATTAACATACGTGAAGTTACAGCAACTGAACACTTCTATTCTGTATTTTAATATGTTAAAACAGATGTGGTAACAAATTAAGTACTACAGTATATTCATGGAATGGACACAGACCTAGTATTTTAGGAACTGCAATGTTATTGATATAGGCCTATTTATAAGGGTTTCTATCACAGAGCTAATATCTTATGGAAATTAACTTTATAGGTTTTGATTTGATTTCATAAAATTTCATGCGGTTTAACATAAACTCATTTTTAGTACAGCTGGATTGAATGTGATGATATTCATTTTCAAATAAAAAAATTAACATTTCTGTTGAAGTGGCTAGTTGTAATCATAGTGCTATTACATGGTATGTGTCATATCTTTGGTTCTGTTATATTTTTGGTTTTGACTTTCCTCTTTTGTTTTAATAGTAGTATAGCCTAATGGGGGTGTGATTATCCAGTGTATATGGTGGTAGCTTTAGAGAGAGATAATAGAAATCATGGTGCTTTTATTTATTCAAATTGTAACCATTTACAATTTCAACAGGTTATGGGTGCAGAACGTTCAGTAATGTGTGTGTGTTCTGTGGGATATCTAAATGTATATTTACGCAAAGGAAATAAATGTAAAGCTCAGTCAAACAAAATGGTGACATGCTTCATGTCTGTCTACAAATAAGAGTCAAAAATTGTGTTTCCGGTAGCTGTGTTGTGTTTTGGATGTGTTTCAAATTGATTGTTTGCTATGATGGCCAGTTCGAACAATTTCTATGTGATTGAGAGGTTGGAAGGAAAAAGGAACTATCGGCAATGGTGTACTCAAATGGAATATTATTTGGGCCGTGAAGATTTATTGGATTTGGTATCGGATTCCAAGGGATCGATCGAAGAAATTACAGAAGCACAGCGCAAGAGGGGGACAAAGGCAAGGTGTAAGATTGGTATACTTGTGCATCCACAATGCCACGTTTACCTCGAAGGCAAAGATACAGCAAAAAAATGTGGGAAGCATTAAAGGTCGCTTATGAGGACACTGGTGCAAATATAGTGTGCATACTTCTAGAAAGAGATGCTCAAGAGATGCTCAAGTATGGAGCAATATGTGACAAAAATATTGGCTGCAACGCAAGAGGTTAAGGATGCTGGGTGTAAATTGGAAGATACTCTCATTGCTATGCTACTACTTAGAGGGTTGACATCAGAATTTCAACCACTAAGAATCACTCTCCAGGCATCTAGTGTTCAGCTCACAACCGATTATGTTAAGGGACAACTGCTACAGCAAGAATACACCCCTGGAGAAAGAGAAGGCGGCACCTCGGACCGGGCATTTTTCACTCAGAACCTTGGGCGAAACAATCAAAATGTTACACAAAAAAAACAAACGGCTGCTTCATTTGTGGGAGGCCTGGGCATCGTGCTGCTAACTACTACAAGAATCCCAACAGGAGAGAACCATGGAAAGCCACACCAAAAAATCAAGATTTTATTCTATTTGCAGCAGTAACTGCAAATGTGCAGGTAAAAAGTTGGTATCTAGATTCAGGTGCAACAGCACACATGACCAACAACAAAGACATACTTAATGACTTGTGTGAGGTTAATGCAACAACAGTTACTTGTGCCAATAATGAAAAACTTAGAGCTGAAGGGTTAGGGAGGGCAGAAGTTTATCTTAAAGATACCCCTGGCATTACCACCATTAAAGATGTCATGTTTATGCCCAACATAACAGCAAACCTGCTAAGTGTAAGTAAGCTTGTAAGTTGTGGCTTGAGTCTTTTATTTTCCAGTGCAGGCTGCATGATATATAAGGAGGATCTAAACATCAATGTTAAGATAATTGCTTCTGCATCTAATGAACAAGATTATATTTTTGTGGGGTATGGTGAGAACTCTAAAGCATATAGGCTAATAGACCCTCAGTATCCAACTAGAGTTAGAAAGGGAAGAAATGTTAGGTTCTTTGAAAACTTCATTCAATTGCGTGATGGGTTGCAGTTGGATACAGATAGTCATGACTCAATCGATAAATAATTGTGTCTGAGCCTGTAATCAAAAGGGAAGTTGACAAAAGCAGAAAGCCCAGTATTGTAAGTGAGAGAGATGAGGACGAGTTTAGGAGTTTTGACAATTTAAGTGAAGTACAGGGCGTAAAGGGATCAAACTCCACACAAGGGGAAATATATCACTTTGACAATACCCTTGTCAACATTCTGGTTTGTGGGGAAGAAATAGAAATGCAACTTGGGACGGAGCCTAGGTACCCAAAAAGGGATAGGAAACCTGCAGAGTACCCAGATATGGTTACATACAAAGTCATTGTCGCAAATGTGCAGGAGCCAGAATCTCTAGAATAAGTCCTTAATAGCACAGACAAGGATAAGTGGATAAAAGCAATGGAAGATGAATTAAAATCATTTGATGATAATGAGGCCTGGACTCTAGTACCGAGACCTAACGATGATAAGATAGTTGGGAGTAAATAGGTGTTCAAGGTTAAAGGGGATGAGAATGGTGATGTATCTAGGTATAAAGATAGGTTAGTAGCAAGGGGTTACGATCAGAGACAGGGAATAGAATTTGACGAAACTTTTTCTCCAGTAGTTTGGCACTCATCACTTATATTTCTGTTTGCACTAGCAGCTGAAATGAATTTATCTGTGGATCACATGGATTTAACCACAGCATTCTTAAATGGTGACATGAAAGAAACTGTATACATGGAACAACCAGCAGGTTTTTGTGTTAAAGGGAAAGAGGATTATGTATGTAAGCTCAACAAAGCTGTGTATGGTTTAAAGCAATTTTCTAGGTAATGGTATGAGTGAGCAAAGTCAGTGTTGACATCTGTGGATTTTGTTATGTCAAATAAAGAACCATGTGTCTTTATAAAGAAATCTGGGAATAAATTGGTTGTGATTGCCTTGTATGTGGATGACATTTTGATTTTTTGTAATGATGTGGAAAACAAAACGAATATTAAGGAACAGTTGACTGCTAAATTTAAAATGAAAGATCTAGGTAAGGCAATTTATGTTCTAGGTATAAGTATAGAACAGGCTTGTGGAAAAATTTCCTTGAGCCAAGAACAGTACATTGAAAACATTCTGTTTAAATACAATATGTCAAGTTGTAAGCCGGTCAGTACTCCACTGGAGCCAGGATCACGACTAAGAAAACTGAAAAAGGGGAAGTTCTTAAAGAAAGTGTGCCATATTAGAGCCTCATAGGTTCATTAATGTATCTAGCAGTATGTACGAGGCCTGATATAGCACATTCAGTAAACTATTTGAGTCAGTTCAACAATTGTTACACTTTGGAACATTGGAAAGCAGCTAAAAGGATTCTACACTACTTACAGGGTACCAAACAACTTAAACTAGAATTCAAAACACAAATGAACAGACTTCGGGGATATGTTGATGCAGATTGGGCACGGGATGATACCGATAGAAAGTCCTACTCAGGTTTTGTTTTAATCCTGGTTGGAAGGGCAACTTCATGGGAAAGTAGGAAGCAAAATACTGTTGCTCTTTCTAGCACCGAGGCTGAATATATGGCCCTCTCGGAGGCAGCTAAGGTAGCTATATTCATACAGGAGTTCATGTGTGAAGTGTTGGGGAAAATTAGTTCTGTCCAATTGTGTAATGATAACCAGTCAGCTCAGAAATTGAGCACAAATCCGGTTTTTCATAACAGAAGTAAGCATATAAACATTAGGCATCACTTTATTAGAGACTGAATCAAATAAAAGTGGAGTGCTGTGTGACTGAAAACATGGTGGCTGATGTTCTGACCAAGGGACTTGGTAAGACCAAGCATGAAAGATTGTTAGGATTAGGACTGAACTAGCACTCAGATTAAGGGTGAGTGTTGAAGTTGCTAGTTGTAATCGTATTGCTATTACATGGTATGTGTCATATCTGTGGTTATGTTATATCTTTGGTTCTGGCTTTCCTATTTTGTTTTAGTAGTAGTATGGCCTAATGGTGGCGTGATTATCCAGGGTATACAGCGGAGCATTAAAGACAGATGATAGAAATCATGGTGCTTTTATTTCTTTAAATCGTAACCATTTACAATTTCAACCATTTCAGTGTAATCTCTAGTTAAGTACCTTCATTTATGCATTTTCATTGTTGCAACCACTTTAAATGGAAGTATCCCCAAACCTCTATTTAAGCCTATTGTTGCATGGTTGAGTCCCTTAATGTAAAACACTCGCATGTAGAGCATCATTAAGTTAAGTTTGCTGGATGGTTCCAAAAAAACATATATACTTAACATAATTTAGAAGTTTAATTATAGCATTTCGTAGAAATAATATTTCTGTTGTAGGCAATAATAATATGCAGGCTTTCCTACAGTTTACGATTTTCATTGCGAATACTTTCTATAAATAAACCACTAACACCCACAGCAGTAAGCATTAATATGTCGCAATTTCAAAAATTAATTTTGTAACTGAGGAAATACGTGTTGTCCCTACATATTGATTTAAGCCTATGGATTTGTGCCAATTTTGTGTAGCAGCATATGCTAAGTACTATTTCTTCAGAAATATTTCATGGTATATTATGTGTTACCTGGTCATATATGTATATATTTCCTACTTGTATTTAACACAAATAATCACATCACAATAAAAATAACATTGTGCTTTAGTTACTTCTCTTCGTATAATGATCCGCAAATTCATTTTCTTCGTATGTTTACCATTTAAATAAATTATACATCTTACACACGCGCTCACAAAATAACTCTACTCCTGGACTACTTACACTGAACTACAGGTGGCTATAAAGTCTTTGCCGTATTACAAAAATTTATTACACAAAACCTATTGCAGTTAGAGATGTGCTGTTTGCGGCAAAAGAAAGAACAAGAACTAAGGTTTCACACACAATTGATTCAACAAACTTCAACATGGGCGGCGTGTGTTGCCCGTAGAATGTCCAAACGATAATAGATTTCACGCCATACATTAGACAACATTTGTGGTGTGACACCGTCAATATCAGAATGCTTTCCTTCGTCTCAGTGAATTGAGATCCGGTACATGTGTTGCATACACTTTGTCCTTCACGTATCCCCATAGGAAAAAGTCTAAAGGGGTTATATTGGGCGATCGTGGTGGCCAGGGAATAGGACCATCCTGCCCCATTCATCTGCCAGGGAATGTCTCGTCCAGGACAATCCCCAATGCGGGGGTGCACCATCTTGCTGGCATATCACAACAGGTTGCAGGTGGTGCAACTGAGGCATCACATAAAGTTCTAGCATATCTAGGTAGCTGATAGACGTTATGGACTTCTCATCAAAAAAGAATGGACCAATGACTGTATTGTGCATCAAACTGCACCAAACATTCAATTTGGGAGAATCTCTCGCATGCGCAATGACACTATGGAGATTCTGTGAACCCCATATTCTAACATTGTGCTTGTTGACCTTGCCACAGCTGGGGAAGATAGTCTCGTCAGAAAAACACACACGTTCGAGGTATGCATTATCTGCATCGACCTGTTGCAAAATGTCAGTTGCAAAAGCTGCACGATGTGGTCTGTCATCTTCGTGTAAAGCCTGCAATATTTGGACTTCATACGCGTGCAACTTCAGTCTCTCGCACAACATTTTTTGCACTGTCGATCGGGGTATTCCTAGTTCTTGAGATACACGACGTGTGGACTTGGTAGGGCTTCGGCTAAATGTTTCTTGCACAGCTTCAACATGCTCTTCACTGACGGATGGCTGCCCTGTTCGCGGATGGTCAAACACAGTGCTGGTCTCTTTAAATTTTGTATACCATGAAACTAAGCTTCTCCTATCAGGTGGTGGTCGTCCATATTCCAACCGGAATTTCTGCTGCACAATAATTGGTGACTGCGTCTCGTGTGGATCCACAAGAGACATTGGGCTTTCTCTTGTGGCGATGTCATGTTATGGAACAGCGATGCATTCTATGCCGATTCTGCCTGCAACATAAAAAAAAAAAATTAAGTAATGGTCTTTCTTTTGCCGCAAATGGCACATCTCTAACTGCAATAGTTTTTGTGTTATAAATTTTTTAAATCCGGCTAAGACTTTATGGCCACTCTGTACAGTATGTACCTTGCATGCACGCGCCTGTAGTGCGGAGCCAAGCTCAACCATGACTCACCTGTGCTTTGGCGGTAGCAATTCACTGGCTATGCAGTAAGCCAACCTTTTCATCAACTTAAAGAAAACTCTGCTACTAGAAGACATACAGTTTCTTTGCATGTTTCATACTTACCTCTGTAACTAGTAAAAAATTCCCTAGTAACATATTCAAAGTGTTGGAAATCCTTTCGTTTTAGGCGTTAACTTTTTTTTTTTAACATGACTATCCTATAATATTTTCAAAATATTATTCCGTATTTCACTTTGTTCTTATTTGGAATGTATTGGTAAAAACCGGAAGTCTCTGGGACCTACCAATCTCTCACAATCAGCGTTCTAGTAAAATATATATATTTATTAGACAATTAGACTACCATTTTCACATGCATGTCTGCTGTCACAGGCATATAGTATTACAATATTATGGTATGAGCCTTTAACTGGAGCGAGCGTTTGCAGACAAGGAATCATATCACTGTCTGCTGTTGTAGCTTCTTTAAAAAAAAAATTTCATAGATGGCAGATGCAAGCAGATGACATTCAACTCAATTTAGTATTTAGTTTTATTTGTTCTTTTTGCCTAATACTGTCACATTCCACAGAATCATTAGGACCTACCTTTATCTACATCTGTAGCTACAATGTGATTATTTAAAATCTGTAGTTACATTCTAGTTGGAGATAAAACTATTTAGCACCATCACAAAAGCAAACTTTTAAACTGGTATTGTAGTTTTTTTCCTTTTCGGCCAGCCCTGATGGTAAGTAAACTCAAAAATACACATCCCATTGTAAGACCAGCTCTAACATATGCATCTGAAACGCGAGCAGGATAAGCAGAAACAAGACCACTACTAGGCATAACTGAAGTGAATACCTTAATGGTCGCTTACCAGACACTCAAACTACGTTGCAGTATATTTAAAATTAGTGTTTTTTGACAAAACTATGTAACTTGTACCCAGTGTGTTTACCTACAAAAAGAAGCATACCCCAGATGAGGGAAAAATGGTACTTTCAAGATATTGCACGTGCTATAATGGTATAATGGTTATTATGGTACTCTCCTATATCATTAACAGCACTTGTAATACTGCTGAATCTTAAAACATAGGCACAATCAAAACTATGATAGAAGTCTGTATTGAACATTGCTACAGACTTCCCACCAATAAAATGATAGGTTCACAGCCTAACGTCACATTGGTACGAACACTACACAACAGTTTAGAACCTTGCATGTAGCTGCAATTGTACTCTTGGTGCCTGTGGCAGTGTAGCCCTTATCATACCCTGCTTCTGAGCCCAAAATGCAAAACCAAGCCCAGGTAGGCAACAACCTTAAGAGCAATAGTTAGGAAGACAAGGCTGGATTAGAGTGAGGAATTAAACTTTATGGGAATAATATTGTATGAAAGATGTGATCACTATGTTCTTAGATAAAAGAAGACCCGAAAGATAGATTCCTAGCAGAACAGAAAAAATTATGGGCTGAGGGTTGACAGTCATACATTATTATAAGTATCAATATTATTGTTAGACATCTTTTGAGCTAACCAATAACTTTGGGGAAAAAAAACAAAAAAACGCAAGTGGAAATGCCAGGAACTTAGTATTAATGAAGAAATATTATTTCAAGCAGTAAATGTATAATCTGAAAGAATATTAATTATTAACAAAAGAAATCTGTATGAAATAACAAGTTTGAAAAATATTTGTAATTTTAAGTGAATAATTGTACTTTTAAATCTAAAAATTTATTGTATCTTGGAGAGATTAATTAGTTTCCCTGGCATGGAAAGAATATTTCTTAAATTGAGATATTCGGGGAAACATTTTTATCTGGGTAGGGGATTCCGTGCTTTCTTACCCTCTAAATTAATTCACACCCTGCTTCCATGCATCATATCAATATTAAGTATGTACAGTGGTGTCTGTGTCTTATTCCATTTTAATAGAGTTTCTTGTTTTAGCAATACAAATATCTGTGCAAGGACTAATATCAATGCTCTTAAAATGCATTTAAACATTATTTGACATACCTTCCAGGTAGACATGTAGAGTTTGCCATTCTACAAGTAATTACATTATTTTTAAATTCAGCTTTTCCACTTCTGACCTATAGTGTTACAGCCATGTCATGCACTGACAGAAAACCCAGATAAATTATTTAATATTTTACAACTGGAAATATATAGTTCTCTATCCTTAATAAAATCATGTGTCATTAACTTACTATGCATGTGCAATTTATGTGCTATTTTCTGTGCATAATCAAGTTCATTATGGAACTGTTGGCTAGGATGCCATCCACACTAGTCTGTGTTTCCAGTGGCGTGCAGTTATCTTAACAGAGTAACCATCACTTTAGCTGCATTGCTGTGGGGATGATCTCATCCTTATCTTGTTGACAGCCAATTTGCTTCATGTGGAGAGTGCAATCACTCAATTCCTCTCCATCATTTCCTTTCTTGTCTATGGGAAGCCAACAGACACACTTGTGTGACAAAAATAGGCATTTCTATAACAATCTTTCTGCAGAACCTTTTCCTGTGTCACAACCACTGTTAGTGGTATCAGCTTTTAGAATTAGAAAATAGAATATGTATTAGGTATTCAGTATTATTTTATGTCAGAAATGTCTCCACACCATGTGATTTTTTTCCATATAAATACTGCACAAATAAATGAAGGGCACAAAGAAAGAACGATCAAGGGTCATAAAAACCTAATTGTACAGGAGAACATTGGTAAAGTTTGAAACCATACAACTTCTCAATGATCCTACTGAATTTTCCTGCAACATTTTTACTGTAAAAAAGTAATTATTTACTGAAATGTTATATGTAAAAAAAGAAACACAGAAATACCGCAAGTGTTTTGCATATAATAATTTATACAACTGATGCTCTGATCTGTAATTGTTATTTAACTGTACTTTGTTTGGAAGAATATTCTAAACCATCACAAATTGTTACAAAACTGATGTTGTTAATGTTGATTTATGTCAAATGTGTACGTCACAAGACAAAATAATGTATTGTTCCTAGTTCCACAAAATATTCTTGTTCGGCTATACAGTCCTTAATGTCACAGTGTCCTCTTATGTACCAACTACGCTAGGCCTTGGCACATCTGAAATACAACAAAAAAAAGGAGAAAAATGTCTATCTCATTGTTTTTACATGGTGTAGCATTTTGTAAACATTCCCTTTAAACCTAGAAACAAGCTAATAGCTTTTTAACATTCAAGTCTTTTGACAGACATATTTTCTGTGTCTCTTGTAGGTTGTAATAGGCTTCACACCTCTTAAGAGACTTGAAGGAGCTGTCCATTGCTCATTTGTTGAATCAGGAAATTTATTTTTCCCCTCAATTCTCTCTCTTTCCCCCTTTATCTGTTGGTGCTATCCCTTGAAACAGACTGGAATCTTGGCAAGACTATCCTCTCAAACACGAATTTTGTAAGCATAAGAGAAATTATTCAGATTGACAATCACTTCATTTTGTCTGGGTTGCCTTTGCTTCACGGAATGTACACTAATTGAACCGGGTAGATACATTTTGGGAATTACTATCACCTAGGGCATTAAACTAATCAACTTATCTTGTTCATTTTAGAAATATTCACAAACCATTGATATCACTTACATTCACAATCTTCACCTGTTTCTTATAGGGCCTATAGTATTTCTCAAATTTTTTGTACCTTCAAAAATACCACTGTACTTCCGTCTTTTTTTTAGAATCATATTTTCACCCTGAGCGCTTCACTGTCACTCGCACTCTTACTCATGATTATATGTATAACAAAAGCATTGTAAACTTAAAGTAACCAACAGAATGAAACAAACATGATATGGCGCGTGAGCTGATCAACAGCGACTAGTCGTGGCAGGCAGGTTGCCTCAGACAGTGTGCATTACTTCGCTGTTCACACGTGACTTTGATTGTTACTTCTCTGCATACACATATTTCTGATATGAATATCATGGACCGTGTTTGTTTGTTTTCTGTGGCAGTATCATGTGGTTTTAGTTTACCGTTAAAACTACATGTTCGCACCTCTTAACTACAAATCAATACTTTTTTACTATGATCTTTCTTTCTCTGCTCCCTTCAAATATTTAAGGTTATTTACCACATATTTTACTCTACAGTGATGTAGGGTTTCTTGGTTAAATCCTATTACATCCTTTCCATCACATTACATCAAATCACATTTTGTAAGTTGTATTGTTTTTTTGTAGAAATGCTTTACTTTACCCCGTTAAAGATTAAAATATTCACACACACTTAGAGAATGCATATAGTGAAAAAAATTTTTAAGGTATACATGAAAGAAAGGACTGGATAATGCTTACTTAACTAGGAAAACTTTATATACAGTGCTACAACCTAAATTTTTATAGGTTAAATTTAAAATCTTTATAATTTGCACAGGTAGTTTTATGTTATTGTGGTCTAGTGTTCATGTTCCTCCTCATCCATAATCTTTAATTTTTGGTGTGGTGTTAGAATGTTTATTAAAATTTTACACTGTCTTCTGACTTAAGAACTGAGAAAATGTCTTCTAGACACGGAATATGTATTGTCAACTTTCTTGCTGCATTATGTATTTCCACTATATGTAATTAATTTTTAATTGTTAAGTTTGGTAGTTGTGTACCTTTTCCACAGAAGTTATTTATAATTACATGTATATATTGTACTGAAAATCTTGTTAAACTACATTCGTAATCTTTTCCCATGCCAAAACTAAAGGCTTAGTGATCATATTGTCATGAAGAAAAATTGTTCTTCTAATAAGTATTCATCCAATAACTTTATTAGCCACATGCAGCACTTATTTACCTTTCTTAAAAAAAACTGTAAATTAAATTTCAAATGAAATAAAAATATTAGTACCTGCTACTGCTACAATGTAACAAAATATATCAGAAACTAAGTTTATGTAATTGAATTAGTAAACTGTGAATGTTGATCTTGTTGAGATCTGTACTTTCACTCTAAAATCATTTTAGCATTTATCCAGTTACTAACTTTTGAATGTTAATTTAATCAGTCATGTGTTAGTATAGTCTATTCGTGGCTATTTCCAACTTTTCTGAAGCCACACTTAAGCTCTAATTCCAGGATATTTTTCAGCCTCATGTAAACAAAGTTTAACCACGTTTAGAAAATTATGGTGCAATAATATTTTGCATAAGAACTATTTCTTTCTAGGCATTACAAATACACATGTCCCCTCACTATTTTTATTCATTTTAATGATAAATGAAATATTGTAATTTACAGGTAAAATATAAGATAAGAAAAATTTTAGTTTAACCAAAAATACTCTAGTTTTATTTCAGTACAAGCATAAAATGCTTGTGATACTTGACATATTTAAGAAACAACCAAACATGTCATAAATGGGGTGATTTTTCAAAGGTTCAATTAAAAAAGTGTGAACATACTGCTAATAGACTATATCTGAAAAAGTTTGAACTAGTATCTAGTTACACAACAATCCAGAATTAACTTAATTAAAATGGTTATTATCAAAATCTCAGACCCAGTTGTCTTGGTTATCAGGGGGGGGGGGGGGATGTTGCAGAGAACGCTGGCTCTTCTCCCCCGTCCAGACCTTCACGTTGACATGAAAGTGCTGTGTGAATATATGTAAACTGACGTGAAATAACACAAGGTTTGTTTAAAATATGTATTTTGTTTTATTTATTTACTGTTGATTCCTAAAACTATGGTTAAATACAGACTTCCTCTCATACCACAAATCAAGTCCAGCCCTGTGCTGGCACAATGGGGGGCAATGTCCCTCCACATCCATACAACCAAAAGTTTAGATCTGCTCATCTCTCAGAATGAGAAGTCTTCTTGTATTGGAACAATATAATTTGGTAAATGTATGAACAGGGGTGAAACATTAATATACATCTTGATGAAACAGTTTTTTTTTATGTATCGTGTAAGTGTAAACTTTGGGTAGCAGAGAGTGAAAAAATGTATCTCTGTGTTTCAGGACATAGTGTAGAGTGTTACTGTGAACTCCATTGTCCAAATGGGGAGGCAAATGGCACCTGCGTGGGACAACCAGGAAGCCAGTGCTACAGTGCCGTCAAAGAGGTGGTCAACGATGAGACAGGCATGCGGGAGATTGAGCAAACATATGGCTGTTTGCCGCCTAATGAGTCCGGCTTCATGCAGGTGTGCCACACAAGCATGTGCTGTGAATGGTTTTTTTTAATCATGACTACTACAAGTATTTTTCATTTACACAGTAAAACTTATTTTTGTGTACTGAAAAGTACCCTTGTACATAATGTCTTTTCTACTTTTACTGTTAGTTTGAAGTGAGAGAACTCAGTTTTTTATGTCAAGTGGTTGCCACTGAAGGTAATAAGTTAATTTAAAAGTTTGATAAACTTTTGCAATATCAAATTAAAATATCCGGATATAAAAAAAAAAAAAAAAAAAAAAAAAAAAAAATTAAAGTTTGATAAACTTTTGCAATATCAAATAAAAATATCTGGGCTTACTGTTATACATTTGTATGGAATAACAGTATGGAGTGGGTTGCATGAAAATTACTTTGCTGTGTAAAATTGTTCAGGGAAAGTTAATTGAAAACACTTTAAAATGTAATGATTAATTATGTAATAATTCTTATTTAATGTAGTAATTTTCTCATAATTTACATCTTGATTGCGGGGTAAGGTGTAGGCTTCCGATATTGGATCTAGATTTTAAGGTGTCCTAATTGTTTGTTGGATTTGTAAAAATTTCTGCATATTATTATTCTTTTATACCTAGAAACTAGTCTACTTTACATTTGAAAATTAATTTAGATTTTTTCCATAGTCAACAAGGTTATAGATGTGTATTGTCCTTGAATCAGATTTAATATTTATTCAAATTCAGTAATTTTATTTGATATTGCTGTTTCCAGTGCAAAGGCCAGAAGGTGCCACACCAAACAGGTCATGCCATACTGTGCTGTGACAGCAAAGACTTATGCAACAAGGATCTCAACCCAAAGATTGTGTATCAGAACATCACCCCACTGCCTGACTTGAACTACGATGAAACCATCCCGTACATTGCGCTTATTGTATCCGTCACCGTCTGTCTCATAGTCCTCATTGCAGTACTCGCCTTCTTCTACCTCAAGTATGTGTGTGTTTGCACCTTCTCATTGTTCAAATACGTTCTGTCATTTCAGCTGTTTGAGTAGTGTTTTAAATGTGGGAAGGCTCTGAGAGCTGGAAGAAAGTTCTGTTTCAAAGTTTGTAAGCATGGCAGCTGTATCTTATCTAATGTGTTCATAAAAAAAAGCAACATTTTCTCTGTGCAGGTTTAAAAAACGAGAGGACATGCGTAAAATGTGCCTGGTTCCTGGTGGGCGGGGTTACGACCCGTACTTGACGAGTAGTGGGACCCTGCAGGACCTTATAGACCAGAGTTCTGGCTCAGGGTCTGGGCTGCCCCTCCTGGTGAGTCACAAAAGGAGCTTTGTGAAGATTTTCATTACATCACATGCCTATTCTAGTGCTATATTTTAAATAAGTAAAAATTAAAATTTTCAGTTGGAAAGTATGGTATGTGTATGTAGTTCAATCCACTGAAAATAAGTACAGTATACCATTATTATAACTTTTTTCTTTAATATCCTAGTCTTGGTTTGAAGGAAAAAGGAACCATCAATTGTGTAAATTCAAACTTGTAATGACTATGATATAACTATTCTTTATTTCATATTTTTGTGTTGCAATTTTTGTACAGTGATACTCAATGAAGAATAATTGCTAATATTGAGTTTAGTGCAATGATTTTGGGTGATAGTATCTTTTATTTCTTGAACACAAGTCTGCATAAATACAGAAATTCTGCAGTGCTTCTTGTATTCTCATTCCTTTTTCTTTCCGTCTTGAAAAGAATGAGATAAGCAGTTTCCCATAAGTTTAAATACTTATTACAAACTAAAGCAGTGATGGCCCTGCTGGCTTAAAAATGGAAGGGCTGATCATCTCCATTGCTCCCCTGTACTCTACACCTATGTCTGTGTGCTGTAACGAATCCTGACAAGGTCAACGTGACTGGGATACAGCCACCATTTATTTGGTACCAAAACTGCAGGATAAACGTATAGGATATATAAAACTTAACATTTGTGTAGTAAAGTATAATTAATCTGCTTGATGATACATGCGTGGATGTGTGATGTTTGATGGTACAGGTTCAGCGCACCATCGCCAAGCAGATCCAGATGGAACGGTCCGTGGGAAAGGGCAGGTATGGGGAGGTGTGGCTTGCCCGATGGCGGGGTGAGCGGGTTGCTGTCAAAGTGTTCTTCACCACAGAGGAGGCGAGTTGGTTTCGTGAAACTGAGATATATCAGACAGTGCTGATGAGACACGAGAACATTTTGGGTGAGTTTGATAATGTTCCATTTTCATATATTCTCTCACCTTTACTAAAATTAAATACACAACAGGCTACTATTTCTTACATGTGATTTTATATATGTAGTTTTCTGGAGATATAAGTTGGATGTACCAAAACTATGGCTGCAGATTCAGTTTTCAGGAACACTATTCCATGAAAATGGTTTGTTTTAAACCGACACTCATTAAATGTTGCAACCATTTTGGACTCCTACTTAAGATTTTATTCTGAAACAATTTTTTGGCACCAAATTGGATTTTAGTATATATTATTCATGTTTTCTATCTAGACTAAATCACTCTTTCTCATGTATATTTCCAGGTTTCTGGCATCCGTATAATTGAAAACAAGGCAAGGCTTAAACACAAAGATAACATTAAATTGCTGTACCTTGGGAAACATGTAAAGTGGAGTGGTTTTTTTTTTTTGCAGGCTTCATTGCGGCAGATATCAAAGGAACTGGCTCGTGGACGCAGATGCTGCTGATCACAGAGTACCACGAGAATGGCTCGCTGCATGAGTTTCTGAAGACACATGTGCTGGACACCTCCTCGCTGCTCACGCTCACCTACACTGCAGCCAGCGGGCTAGCCCACTTGCACATGGAGATCTTTGGCACACGAGGGAAGCCGGCCATTGCGCACCGTGACATCAAGAGCAAGAACATACTGGTCAAGCGCAATGGCCAGTGTGCCATTGCAGACTTTGGACTGGCTGTAAGATTCATTAGGTGAGCTGCATCAGTGAAGATGATGTTACTTTGGTTAAGACCTGCCAGTTTTATAAGTAGTTTTTTTAAATATTTTATTTGAAATAGCAAAATGGGGTACTTTTAAACATGAAAATTGGGTTTTTCGTTTTGGTATTTTTATTCCACTAATGTTTGAACCTTGATAGTTTCTTAAAAGAACTATTTAAGTAATAGTCATACAAATATACAGTAACCTCTGTATAACAAAACTGAAGGGACTAAAGATTTGGGTGTTTGTTATAGAGGGGTTCTTTATAGGGAAGTGATTTACAATGCGTTTCTTATATATATATATATATAATGCCGTCAATTTGGAAACTAATAGCCGCTGGAATTGAGTAGCATTGGTTCTTTTGTATTGATTTAAGAAAAGTATTAAAAGGATTGTCTTTTGAACACTTATACAGTATAACATTATGGCCGCTATTAATAAATTACCATTTTCATAGAAAAAAATAAGTCACTATTTTTGTTTGGAGCCACATTATGTAAACAAAAATTTTGCAAAATTCTTACATTTTAAATTAGTAATGAAAACTCTTATGATAAAAAAAAATACTTGGTACACACAGAGTAAGACAGTGCAGCTTTTACAGTAGTTAACAAACATTATTGCTTATGTTAATTTTATTTTTTATCTGAAAAATGTGACAAATGTAGGGTTTTTTACAGTTCAAAGTAAAATTTTGTAAAAGAAAGGAGAAATATACAGTGAAACCCCTCTATTATGACCCCATTTATTACAACCACCTCTCTATTATGACCCAATTCCAAGGAACTGTAAAAAGTTTGGGTTGAAAAAGTCGAAAATTTGAAGCACATCTAAAAATAGATAACAGTAATCCCTTGCCAACCACTGTATATTGAACTGCGGTTTCAGTTATGCGCAGATTTGTTTTTGTAGACCTTTTCTTCGACTGCAGTACTAGTTTCTATTATTATCCATGGTCTTCAGTCTATGGAAAACTAGCCCTTACTGATGTTAGTGGTCGCACATTTCTCAAGCTGCCGGCATAGACTTTGACATTTGTTGTCCCAAGCAGTGTGAAGCAATAAATTACTTAATGCCAGAAGGGGACATTGGCGTATTGTCCATGAAGCGCGGGGGGGAGTTGCAGGCCGGGTCAGTAAGGATTATTTGTCCTAGTCACATGCCATCGCCTTTGCCTTACCCTCCCTGTTTTTTATCGCTGCCATCATCTCTCCTCTTTACTGTAAAAACAGCTGCACATTACACAGACTAGTTTCTTAATCAGTGTCAAATTTAATTCAATGCCCTTTTTTTAGTGATTATATTTAAATTTGTGCGTGCCCACGCCTATGTAATATGCTAATTTTTTATGGTGGACAATTTTTTTTTCTTGTGAAGTCAATTTTGTGTGTAAAGTGAATAAAGATAAATGTGTGCAAATAAAATGTGTTCTTATGTTACCGGTACCATATTATGGCGAGTGAGGCCATGTGCATGTATAGACAAGGTCAAAAGTTTTTGATGAAAAATTTGGGATACTTAAAATTTCAATTAGACCGCACTAAATATTTATATTCTCGCAAATATTGCCGGGCCCCATCGTGTCAGTGCAGAGGCCAACACGCCGCCTACATTTCGTATAAATTCAACACATTGACATGAATCACATCTATCAGTATGTTTTCCCAACGCCGGGCCCCTGTTACAAAGTGAATCGGCCCTGTAACGACGGCATTGGCGGTGAGCGGGCCCACCCACCATCTTGTAGCAACCGATCGATAGCTGCCCAGCTTGAGGATCTAGGGTCGAGCTTCAGCCATGGAGGTAATAGTCTATGGAGTGGAAGCCGAGACACGAAAGTGAAGCCGAAAATGAAAGACAAGGACAGGGCTAGTAGTGGCAAAAAGGTGCATGTTTTACATTGCGTACTATGTAACTTTTGGCACTTTTAATATGGCTGCTGACGTAAACAATCAGTCTGCGCATGCACAGTTGAAATAATTCAGACAAGGTTACGGCTTCACTTGATAAACGTGGACAAGATAGGCTGTTGTCACTCCATCATCTATTACCGCCATGGCTTCAGCAGCAAACCGCCACGCCTGTGCCCAGCTGCGCTGCAGAGGATCTAGGTGCTTACCCAGCTACGTGCACGCGGCAGCCGGCAAAGTATTCGCTGCCACCCCGACAAGGGGTGGGCCAATATGCCTTTCTTGGGTATCAAATTAATCAGGAAACGTCCAGCTATTAAAATATACATATTTATATTTAATTCAAAAAGTGGTTTTTTATGCGCTAGAGATGAACATGAACTTCATACAAAAAATGGCAAGTTTGGTGGCATGGGGGTTAGGGGTGGGTCAAAATCGGGCCAAAATTTTTCGATTTTTTTATTACGACCCCCCCCCCCCCTATTTACGACCCCCCCCCCCCTCCCTATTTACGACCCTATTATTGGGAACCATGTGGGGTCGTAATAGAGAGGTTCTACTGTAAAAGGAAAGTAAATATAATCAGACTTTTCAGCCTTTGTTGTAGAGGTTTTGTGCCGAAGAGAGAAAAATAATCTGTTATAAAGAGTAGAAAATGCATTGTATCATATACAGTTTTGACCGGATCAGTCACAGAGTTTGTTATAGAGAGGTTTTTGTTATAAAAGAGGTTCATTATGTAGAGGTTTTACTGTATGATTAAAGGACACTAAAAAATAAAAAAAATTACAGACAAAAATGAAATAATTTTATATGAGCTATACTGCTGTAAATATAGAACGTATGAAATGTTGAGAACATCAAACATCATAGTGAAAACTGTACAAAACATGATACATTCATTACCTTCCTGCCCTCCCCTCTCAATTATTGGAAATAGGGCGAAATAGGAGAATGTGCTAAATTTACAAAATTTTTCCATTTTTCTAGTACATCCAGTATATCCAGGGCAATTTTTGTATAGACTGTTCACAGTAAAGTACCACTTTTGAGGCCCTAGTGACTTTTTAATTTCAGCCATATATTATCCTTTAACCACCTTTTTAAATAAATATTGTCATGTAAGTAATAAATACAATCTGTATATTCCACTGAACTTGGAAGTTAACCTCTAAGGCTAAAATAAAATATATTTGACTATTATTTCAAATGAGAAGGCTTTCAAAGTGCTCACTTGACTGTGAATAACGTATAACTGGCTGTAGCTTTCTTTGTACTATTATTTTCTCAAAAGCAGCATCTAATCTGGTTTAGGTTTGAGGTAGTGGAATGATACGTGGTAAAAATGTATTTCATTACATTTTTATTTGGCATCATTGGACATCTGTCTAGGGAAAATATCTGCTAAAATAATGCACAATTAAATTCAGAGGTAATTAATAACGTCTCTTCTAAAATGTTTGGTAGCCTATTTTTTGAGTTCTGTATTCAATTTCGTGTTATTTTAGGGTCCCTTATTCGAGTCTGTCGTACCGTATTTTGGCATGTATAGGCCGCACCAGAAGTTTCTGATTAAAAATAGGGATAATTAATATTTTTAATATATGCTGCACTGAATTTTTGTATGTCCATAAATATTGTCATGTCACTATTCTGTACAAACATAATAAATTCCGACTTAATTTCTCCTCTACAAAACATTTTAAACGGAACATTTTTTTAACAATGGTGATTTCAGATGACTTCAGCTCCATCCTACACTTAACTTTGCTTGTGAGTTTCGAAGTTAGCTTTACCATTTGTACTGACTTGTGATGAGGTAGTTTTAGCTACCATGTAGATTGTTTTATTCACCGGACCACCGTAACTATGCATATAGGCAACGAGTTCTTTTACCCACCTGTAGATAGCACTACTAGTAGGATTTTAGTTTTTGTTTGTCTTTGCTTCCCATCCTCCAGCCGGGGCCGATGATGTCACATTAGCAAGTCATGCATTTACAAACCCCCCCCCCCCCCCCCTTTCACACAGTGACACCCCTCGACCTCATGTGACACCGGCCCAAAGGAGGTTCAGTTTTCAACTCCTAGCAAGTCTTCAGCTGCCCAATGCACGCACTTCCAGGCACTCACCAGTCTTCAGTCTTCCCGCACTCGCTGCTCATAACTGTCAGCTAAATAACCCCCTTTACGGCGAGTAATCTGACCACTCAACCTCCACGTTAGTCAGGTGTCTCTCTCTGCGATGAAATCTTCTAACCTATCTCCCTATTCTGCACGGACGTGTCGGAGCAAGGGAATCCTATCCTTACAGTCCCTCTTAAGACTAATCCTGTGCTACCCCATCTTAGTTGTCCAAGCATCGTGTCTGTATCTGAGCGTTACATCGAGACACACAGGACCAAATGCAACAATGAAGAGGGAAATTACATAGTTCACACAGCGCTTCACACCCCTTACCCCAGTTAGTTTTCTACTGGTCACCTCTATTGGATTTTCAGTACTTTTAGCTTCCCGGCAATAGCTCGTGCAGATGCAGGAGTTAGGGCAACACCCACGTGTGTGACCAGAGATGGTGCAGCTCGAGCCAGGTACTGGAATAGGGTGTCCACGCAGTTTACACCTATCACGTGGTCCAACATGTAATCTGATCGGGGGTGTGTATGTGTGTATCCTGAGACCTACTCCAGATGATGGGGTGTGAAGGGAGAGTGAAGCTGACTTTACTTGCCTCTGGCCGCCTGCACGAGCTATCCCTTGCTTTCATCGCCTCCATAACTAGACTTAGCCCCAAGGAGCAGGCCCAGGCCATGAGGCACGTGCAGGATCCTGTGATGCCCTCGACACAGAGGGACCTGTTCGCCGACCCCATACGCACAGGCCCAGAAGAGTATCCTTGGTGGGTAGTAGGCCACCAGCTTGAACGTCCACTCAACCGGTTATTGCATACTTGGTCCCAGCAATCCTTTGTCCAGTGCCTCAAGCCACCCCTCATCCCAGGCCTGGAACACCTTCATCAGTTTCCTCGCAGGCCATTGTTGAACACAAACCCACCAAACTCAGTCGCCCAGGTATCCCTATCAAGGCAGTGCCCTCAAAATGTAAGATTGTGTTAACTGAATTCGACTTTGTGCTGTCCGGCAAGCAGCTAGGCCAGTCCTGTGCAACGGACGAGCACCAGTGCCCTGTCAGGACTAGAACCCCAGTATATAGGAGCACTCGGTCTAGCACTTACACAAAAAGGACTACATCTCTATGATGTGTAATATTTCTCTCCTGGATATGCCACTCATCAAAGAGACAGTAGCACTAATCTTTTTCTGGCCCCCAACGTGGGGCCCTTGACTGCCATAATGCCTGCTAGACAGCCACGGACAGATCTGCCATGCGGGCTACTTCCACATATACATGGCATTCAGAAATCCAAGGACTTCGGGGAGTCCCAGGAAAACACCCCGTGGCACCCAAGATATCAGCCAAAATGTCGAACACCGAACCAAGCGAGCATGAACTTGTGAAGCCAACATGGCCACAACCAAATGCAACCACTGTTCGCAGTCTGGTTGCTTCGGAATGGGGATACACAGTATCCAGTGTGCGCATTGCCAGCTCTGACATCACTGCACCTGCCTTGGCTTGGCAGATGAACCTCATTACATCCATGGCCTTGATAACCAGTGTGAGGATTGCTGAACCAGACAAACTGCGTAGTGTTGGGTTACATGTGCTGGACGCGGGATCCAGGCTATTAGGTGTATCCTATGCAGTGAACGGTTCCACCATGCCTACATTGGTTGGCCTGACAAGCCCGTTAACAGACCAAGCCTTGAATACCAATGCGAGGTGTGCAAGTGAGCCGCGGAATATCGACCTTTTAATCCAGGCACTATGTCACTTCGAAGCCAAACACACTGCTTAGGGGAGCTGCAGTTACCCGAATTCGCCGGGAAGCCACATGATGATCCCATCACTTTCACGAAAGAATGCGAAAAGGAATTCCGAACCTATGAGGTACCGGAGAAACAGTGGGTTAGGCAAGGCCAACAGAAGCTCAAAGGAAAGGCCCTGGATTGGTGGAACTCATATGGGGAGTTTGTGTCCGACTGTAGACAACTCAGCACTAGCGTAGCACAATGCTTTACACGGGAAGAAGTAATGGCACACCCAGAAACCCGGAGAAGTAGAGATATTTACAAGACAAAGTACAAATGTACCGGCACATAATTCCTGATGGGGACAAAAATGGATGTATTTGTCAAATGACCCACCTACTACTACCTCGCCTCCAGTGCATTTTACTATTACCCGAGCCATTGTCGACAGTTAAACTCATAGAGAGAACTTGAGAAGCAGAAAAAAATTTCCAGGCACAGGCCCTGCTCGACCAACAGAAACACCCCAAACCAGCTGAAGAAGCGAAAACAGTGGAACGTTGAGTCAAGTCACCACCTTCCACTCTGCAAGCTCCAGCTTACCTAAGTGTTGGTACTGTCCTGAGTACCATTTTAACAAAAACTGCCTGCAAAAGCCCAGTTTGAAGTTAGAACGCACAGAGATAGGGGACGCAAACCGTGCGCCATGACCCACCCAGGCAGGGCCCAGACCGCAGAACAAGACACTGAAGGGAAAGCCCAATGCCGGCGGATCAAAAGGGGCAATCCTCACGGACAAAAAAGGGCAACCCGTCGAGCTCCTAGATGGGGAAGCGAAGACATCTGAAGCTCCCTACATTGTAATCTGAATCAATGGCAGGAATGTCTTGATCATGTTCAATTCAGCGGCATCGGGGAATTTTATTCGCCACAATTTACTCGAGGACAACCAGATAGTGGAACTTCAACCACACACCAAGGCCGTGAAGATGGCAAAACCTGAATGCACTCTCACCGTCGACAGCTGCATTATGCTTCCTTTCCAGATCCAATGCATCACGATACGAGCCGACTTAGTCGTTAGTCGTAACCCCAGATATAGAAGAGGACGTCATCCATGTTTACACCAACATCAGTGCATCATGGACCATGGGAAACAAAATATACCTGGGCAACGATAGATGAATTACGCTGCATTGGGAGTATCCAACAGAACAGCAAGAACCCCCGTCCTCAATATCTAAGAGATCCGACACAACCTCACTGAAACTCAATTTTAACAGTTAATGATGGTTCTGGATGAGCCTTTGGAACCGCCAAACCCGAACAGTGCAACATAAGATTTTGCTGAACATATCTACTCCAATCTATAACAACCGACCTTATAAGGTTTCTGCCAAGCGGCACCAGTTAATTATGGAGCAACTAGAGGAGATGAAACTGCAAGGGATTGTCGAACCTTCTAACTCCGCATACAAATCACGTGTGGTGTTAGTTTTGAAGGAGGATGAGAAATTACTCTTCTGTGTTAATTACAAGGCATTGAATGACATCACCTTGTCTACCTCTCCGCTGGCTCTCGACCATACGCACACCCTACACGACATTGGCGAAACCTGCATTTTCAGCACACACTATATTCAATCAGGATATTGGCAAATTGCAGTCCATCCCGATAGCCGGCCCTACACCACACTTAGATCAGCAGAAGGAGAAACACTCCAATTCACGGTTATGCCCTTTGGTCTCGAGAATGCCCCAGCCACCTTTCGACGACTGATGTCTTCAGAAGTCTTGATGGGGCATGTTGGAGAGTTATACTTCGCCTATCTGGATGGCATTATTTTATACTTGAAGACATGGGATGAGCATCTCACCCATCTGCAGTGTGTGTTAGAATGGCTAGAATTGCATTGACTTACCGCAAAACTCTCGAAGAGACACTTTGGGAGTACATCCATAGAGTATCTGGGCCACATTGCATCTATGCAGGTAAATTACCCTCAGGAACGATCTCTCAGGGCCATACAAAAAGCTGAAGAACCCCACATGAAAAAGCAACTCAGAAGATGCATATTAAGTCTCAGCAGCTGGCTCCGGGATTTTGTACCGAACATTGCTGAGTTGATGGTGCCCCTCCACCCCTTACTAGAGAAAGGCTCACAATGGCGATGGACAATGCAGCACTGCATAGCTTTCGAAGCACTCGAAGCTAGCTTTCAGCACATTGACTACCTGCATCGTCCTCGGGGGAAGGGACCCCTTATTTTGCAAATGGTCGTTTGTAAGAACGGACTACGTGCGGTGTTATACCAGGAGGATTCAGGTGGCTGACCCCTGGTAATCGCATACGCCAGCACTCAGTTGAATTCAACAGAGTAGAGATACCACATCAATGAACAAGAATGTCTGGCCATTATCTGGGCAATCAGGAAGTTCCGTTACCATCTGGAGGGAACTTATTTTATCCTCAAGACGGATAGCCGAGCACTGAAATGGCTACGGGAGTCCCGGAATAACAAGGCTAAACTGGGATGCTGGGATTCCTTCTCTCAGAATTAGATTTCGAGGTCTAGCATTGCCCTGGCAAGGAGAATGATCCGCCCAACGCCTTAGCCAGACAACCCAGCACACTCGAGGACGGTAAGCCAGGCAAGGATATGGATCACTTCCTATCTCCTGAACCTCCCAAACTTCAGTCTGAGTACCAGCTACGACTTCTTCAGTTACAGTTGAGCTGCCGCCAAATGGAACGTCAACAGCAACTGGACCCCGAGATAAAGGCTCATCTAGAGAAATACCTGCAACAGTACGAATTACGCAACAACGTCGTGTGGTTCCATAACTGCCAACCAGATGCCAAATGGAGGATCTGGATCCCTGGGGCTGTGCGAGAAGACATCTGCCAGCACTTTCACAGCCACCCAGATGCAGGACACTCAGGAACTGGGGAAACACTAGCAGACATTAGCGTAAGATACATCTGGGACGGTATGAGCAGAGATGTACGCAAGCACGTCAGCGAATGTCCCAAGTGCTGCCAACACAAGGCCTACCCCGCCAGACGGATAATAGCCAAGCCACGAAAGCCTCATTTGCCTTGGAAGCAGGTCGCAGCAGATCTCATGGGACCCTACCCCAGAAGTACAAGAGGGAATTGATACCTGCTGGTGGTCACTGATGTCTTCTCTCATTCAATTGCTCACACCCTCCTGCCCTCATTTAGAAAACTCCTGCTACTCCCGTGGTCACAGACTGTCGAAGAGTTGGCAGGCAGGGCAAGAGAAATTGAAATAAATAATTGCCCCCTGTCTGGGGAAGCTTCGGTGGCACCCGCCGCCCCTTTGCCCCGCTGCTGGCATTTCCTTGGCCGGCACTTAAACAGAGACTGCCTGACACTGCAAACGCAGGAGACGAGAAACCGTCCTCCCCGCTCGCAGAATGCGAAGCCTCAAAATGACGAAATGAGTTTCCCATGTCGAGAAAATGGGAACCAGGAAAGACAGCAAACCACTGCTCGTGGAAGGCCACTTAGCCTTAAACAGTTACGAGTGCGACCAAGTCCACACCAAAGACTTGAGCCCTAGGGCCGCCAGTGCCAAATCCTAGAAATGAACCATGCAGGGGTGGAACCCCACGAGGGAACCGACCTCCACAGAGGCGGGCGAGTTACACACATCGACCCCGGATGAATAGACTTGAAGCGCCGGTCTCGAGAAGGGTTGACTCGCCCCATCCCCAGACATATCCCATATACCCCAGACAATTGTTCAAATGGAGGGTATCCCCAAGGATACTACCTTCTACCCCAAGTTCATACATTCCATACTCACCTAGACCCAGGACAGAAAAACTGAGTATGGTTACTGAGAGATAGTGGCGTAGCCGAGCAGATAGAACCGAAGTAAGGAGACAACCTGTAAGTAATGTTCTAGAGGAGGCCAGTGAGCCTCCAGCCACATCTGAGTACGTGGAGAAACAATTGCAGACTCCCCTGGTCCCCCACCCCCTTGCTGTACCCCTGACTGCCGAGAGCCAGGAAGCTCGTGAGACGCCTCTGCTGAGTGGCTAACGCGTCCCCCCCAGCCTTCATTCCTGAACAGGAAGAAGCACTCCCTCCAGAGGCTGACCTGGATGAGGTGACATACTCGTTACCCCCAGGATCAGTCCTGGCAACTCCACTCCCTGAGGGTGTTAATTTCTTCAAGGACAGGGACATGAGGTTACGTGCCCTGCCACCCTTCCCATCCTTTCCAGTCTACGGCAAGATGGAAGAAGGCTGACAAGAGACTGGAGAGAGCCCACCGCAGTCCTTAGAAGTAGCTGGTACGTCGGTCAACCAGGCAACTGACGCAGCAGACCAAGAAAAACTGGCTGGAGAGGCAACTAAATGGGAAGCGCACATAGTATGAAGTGTTAAAATGGTCAAAAGCGTTGATGCTGCCGAAGTAGCCGCTCCACAACCTGGAGCGGAAAGTGCTTGTGAGTACCGTGCACCAATCACCTGCGCAGCTCAAGAAAGAACTAACCTATCTGCAGCTACGAGAGTCGCAACACCAGCAGACAGCCACAGGACCGGGCTGCTGTCCCAGAGTAGCTGCCTGTAATTGTGTTCATCACCTCCCAAGTGGCCCCACTGTGTACGAGATGCACGAATCTCATCGCGGGGCGCTACTAGGTAACATCGTGGAGGGCACCCACAATGTTCCGATGGCCCGCCACTACCACTACAACGCAATGCAAGAGAGGACGACCGGCGAAGCGATCCCACTAAATGTGCCATCAACCTGCACCTGCACCATTTGAGTGAGTACCTGGCAGATGCCAGACTTTACTACTACACCCCTCACTAGGACGTTTAGCTAGAGCAATGTAGTAGGGAGTGATAGAGTAGACCAGGCGAAAAAGACGAGAGCACAAGAGCTCGTACCAGCTAGACTAGTAGGGAAGGTTAGCTAACGAAAAAGTCCCAAAAGTACAAAATCCTAACCTGGCTAGTTAGGCAGTGCGACGAGCAGTGTTTGCCCCGAAGATGCAAAATCGCATACTTGGTAGAAACATGTATATGTTAGGTTAAGATTTCTAAGGTTAGGAATTCATATCGCATTGCCAGGAACCGAGGTCCTACACTAATAAATGTCTTGTTAACTGTAGACTTCCTCCTGCCAATGGGCACATGTAAAGTAAACGTAAAGAATTTTGAATGCCTTGTTTATTATGAAACTTTGATCCCTTGTTTACCAAAGTTGAAGTGGAGGAATTAACGTAGCGGCAATCCCTACACAAACTGGAAAGTTGATGTTGTTTTACTGACCGTACTCCTCCTAGTGCTCACATAAAATATATAGTAAATAATAAAATAATATATTATTGCTTTGTGTGGAAATTTAACATGATGTACATAATGTAGAGTCAAGCAACTCCGTGAGCATGGATAGAAAGTGAGATACATGCAAACAAAGCTTTTCAGCAGTCCCGTGAAAACATGCGACTTAACCCTCACCACTCCTAACAATGTGACATTGGGCAACGTTGCTTTAGTAACCAATGTAGTTTTGCAGTAAGAGCATGAGGCAAAAACTCGACTGCGAGTGTGCTGTATCCGCTACCCAGGAAATTTCTGGCCTTACTAAAATACAAAGGTGAAGGATCAACCAATTAAATTTACATCAATGTTAGAGACTAAGATGAGAGTAATCATGTTAATAGGGTAGAGAAAGTGTACATAAATAACCCTCCAGAAGTAAGTTGGAAAAAGACATTTTAGAATTCTCTGTAATGGGAGCTTTGTAAGAGAAATAAATATTCCCTGTAATATGAGTTTGTGTTTGTCATAAGAATGTAGTGCAAAATACGTAAATGTTAACGTAGTCACACCGGTAGTATGGCAGAGATAAATTAAGACTCGGATGGAGTTGGATAATCCCCTGTTAGCTATGTTAGGGGTTAGTATCATTAATAAATTTTTAAGTTATTATGTATTTTCATTCTCGATCTTACTTTAGTATACTATGAGATCATGGATGAGTACTTATAAGTTCTGTTTTTTGTTTATTAAATAAGTTAAGGAATAATTCAGTTTTTATTGTCCATTTGTTTTCAGTTGCTCCATGATCTGAGGATAATTTCACGTGCAAAAATTCCCTTTTTAAACTAACTTGATTGTATTCTATGCTTTGACGTGCCTTATTTTTTTTATTTTTCATTATAACCCTCCGAAAACTGTTTCTTTCTGTACGCCTCGAAACTGAAAATGTTGACGTGCATTTGAAATTTCTACTACAGACAAACAAAATGTAGCATAATGAAACTAAAGACGTCAAATCACGAGGGGAAACACATGGATTCAATTACTTGAGTATTTAGTTAAAAATAATAGCTGGTGGAAATATAACTGAAAAACATGTTTTTAGCAAAAATTTAGTGGAAAGTGATGCCCTCCTCACTCTGTGGCCACTGTTAGAACTCGGTGAAGGCTTTGCTTGGAAGGATTCCCTGGCGAGAGGAGGAGGTGGTGGCCGAGCGTAAACCGTGGCGTGGCTAGAAGCCTAGAAGTTCTTAGAAATAAAATGACAACAGACAGTAACAACTCTATACAGCCCTTCTTCAGCTAGTGTCTATATACAAAAATTGCATAGGTAGGAATTGCAGTACTAAAACTCTATAGAATTTTGTTTGATATAATAATAAACATTTTTGTGCCCAAACTAGAATTTTCATTCCTAAAAGACAACCATAAAGTTCATAGCATAGCGAATTTTATTACAAACAAAAATAAATTTTGAATATTCTAAATTTACAAGTATGTAGAGGTACTTTACAACTTCTCCCATGAACAAAAATGTTTGTGTATCTATCTGAACCCAGTATTCGTAGATATGTGATGTTGCAGATGACTAGAATTTCAATAAAAATATTGGTAATAGGAGCGAATAAAAGTATGCCAAATGAACAGTCAATGAATTGATTCGGAGTTTGCGTGTTGATGCGCTTCCGACACATACATCACTATTTATAAAAGTTTGTTAAGTATACAACATTGGTTTTCGAAAATATAATGTTTGGTTATGACATAAATATTACGCAGGCTATATTTTTGTTGTATGAATTTTACAGCAAAACTGCAACTAATTTGTTGCACATCTGTTCACATACTGTGTACAAATACTGCTCAGACTGAACTATTCCTTCCAAAGAGATTGGTGAGCAGTAGCTATTAAAAGTAAAAACGCTTAATTTTTGTGTACCATGTGCACAAGTTATTATAGATATTGATGATGTATAATGCGCTTTCATTGAAAAACCTCAGAGATACAGCGTGTATGCAGTGGTAGTAATAAATAATCAGTAAGGCTCTTCAATACAGCTAACTGATTAACGTGCAGACTTGTCGGCTGTGTACTGACAGTTGCCTTTTACCTTCTTCATCATCGCCAAATTATTATTTTTTTTAATTTCTTTTTTATTATAAAAACATTATGACTGATGATATTCCAACAATTAAAATCAAAAAGTTTTCTTTTATTGGTTTAGTTTCCAACTCAATGGAATAAAATGGGTAATTTTATTCATGTAAACATTTTATAATTGTTAAAATAATTAAAAACATTTTTTTTTGTGATCTTTGTTAGGGAACTCCAAACGATGAAATATGGTAACGATGTTTCTTTGTTCTGTTTTCATTTTTGTTATATTTCAGTCATATATTCTTGTGCAAGTATTATGTACTGATAAACTTCAACTACCGTATGTAAAACACTGGGGGATTTTCTTTAAAGGTTTTTTTTCCTTTACATCAGATTCTTAGCAAAAATGTCTGCAAATGGAAATCCGCAAGCTTTGTTTTTTGATAGTTTGTGGAATTCTTCGAAGGCATTTTTCCTAAAACTTGGTATGCTTCTCCTCATCTTATATGAAGAGTTCTAAATCTGAAAACATTGTCAAGCCAATGAGCATCTTATCTCAGAGCTACCGCAAATAACCGCATGTGTGCATTGGCCAACTGACCACACAGTACTACAAAGCGGCGGCCCAATGGCACCGAAGATACGTGTGCGCAGACACAGATTGATTTCAGCAAGCCAACGATGCTGTTGTGTACCATGCAACAGTAGTTGTAATGGTACAGAGTGATTCATAGCAACCGAACTCTGTAGGATTACCTGAGAAGTGACCTTTGTGACATGTCACTTGGCCTTCGCCTGCTCTATTTGGATGTTTTTGTGTTCGATGCATCATCATTCCAAAGCTAACGTTATATAATTTTTTTTATTTTTCATATAGCCAATATGAAACAATTTTCAGTGATATTTTTACGTTATAGAATTGTGTGTTATTGCACTGTAAAAAAAAATTTCCTTCATATTACTGAAAAGTGGTGGTAAAAATTTATCCAGAAGTGTCTGTAAACCCTCCGTAAAATTACGGACACATTGATTTTCAAAAAAGGACTTTCCGTAAAATTCACGGAACCTCGCCGTTGATTCTGTAGTTAGTTTTCTGTGCTTTTAGTTTAAATAATTATTAATATATATTTTATTTTAATTTTCATTATGTGGGTGTTCTACTGTGTATAAAAAATATTTTAAAAAGTTAAAATTTTTTATATTTGAGCAAGAATTGAACCCTAACCACTTACCTACAATGTTCACATGATGAACCTGCTATAACTTTTGAATTTCTATATTAGTCACACAAGCAAAATTTTTAGTTTCTGTTAAAGTTAGTTTATTTTAAGTGTTGCTAAGTGTTACATCCACTTGTTACTACTTTTTAATGTTTGAAAGAACACGTCTTATTGACATGAATAATTTTAACTGCCGCAAAAACAATAATTTTCTGGTTACAGTGGCGAAGAAAGTTTTGTGTAGACTCGGCATTGTTCATGTCCGAAACCCAAAGTTATAGGAAATACGGAGATTTTCCGTATTTTGTATGTAAGCACTTAACTCCATTTTTCGTCATTACGGATAGCATTTCCGTATATTTACTGTGCATTTTCGTAAAAAATTTTTGTAAATATGCGGAAAATTTTAACAGTGTGCATAATCGTAAATTTCGTTCAAACAATGCCTAAGACTAGAACATGTCCGTCAAGAAGTAAGAAGAAAACAGAAGGCTTCAAGCAAAGAAAATCGAGAAGAGTACGTCAGTTATAAAGGTATGTAGCTATTAAAATTCAATTCCTTGGATCCTTACTACTATGGCAATGTTGGTGTTATAAAAATAAATAGACAAACTCAGTCGTTAATAAATAAAGCTAATTGTTATGTCACACAAGTAAATAAATAGTATACTTTGCAAAGGATGTTTGTTGTGACCATAAATTGGTTTATTGACCATCTAAAACCATTTTTTTACCACTTAGAATTGCTTTTTATTACATATACATTATACACCACTGGCTGAAAATATTGGATCTGTTTTGGCTAATTATTACTCCCATTCACATGCTGTTCAGCATAATAAAAGTTTTATTTTAAAACAATTATGTCACCAAATAGACCCTAGGCTTTTAATTTTAAAAATGTTGCATATATTGGTGCTTATTGTCTTGTAGTAAAATGCTAATTCCTGGAAAACTGGTTTCATGAGACATTTTTTGTTTGTTGCAATGTGCTGATTCTTAAATCATGCCAACATCATTTACAGCATACTGTTCACAGTTTTGTACAAAAACAGGGTGGCATCCACTATTTTCATGATAACGGGAAATGATATTACCAACCCCATTTTCATGAGTATAAAATATCAGTTCTACAATTCACCGATTTGTTGCTTAATAGTGAGTATTTCCTGATATTTTTAACTCATTTACATTCACAGCCTGTGTGTTTAGGGGTGCGTAGCTCCCTCAATAATCACTTTAGGGACGAAGTTGTACAAACATTTTCGTCCCATTTTTTCATCTAGAATAACCCGCCGAAGTTCATCGGTGTTGTTCGGAAACCGTTCTATATCAAATGTTTACTGTATATATATATATTTATCGTATCGTCTTGGATATTTTAATTTGCCAATTCCAAGCAAAATAGTGCCATAAAATGTTTTGTAACAAAACGTAAATTATTTTAAGAATTTCTTGGATTTTAAATTTAATACTTCATATTTTACCTTTATATACAAAATGTTAAGAAATGGAGCACAACAAAATAGCATTATTGCATTCTTCACAGATGAAAGTTGATGTATTCCAATTAAAACCTAACAAAATACTAGAATGCGAAATATTTCCAAACCCATTGGAGCACAGTCTCACTCACTGATATAACCAATACGTGTAGTAATGTAACAAATTTCTGTTTCAAATTTGGTTACAACTTCCCAAATTAATTTTACTGTGATGTAACTTAGTTTACAATACTATTGCACGAGTTACTTCTGGCCGTAGTCCTACCGCGAGAGAACCCACAGATCAATGGCAAAATCCGTCAGGTGTTCCACATGCGGAAATCCGGCACTTGGTTCGCCTTGGTGGAAGGCAAGCGATCTGACTACTATACCCTGTTTCATATAACATTAGTAAATTTTGACAGTTCTCAAAAAGAAGTGCGGCCACCATGTATCCCTCCACCACAGCTGTTCTGGCTGTGGAGAAAACAATCTTTTTATAAACAAACTACGAATCCTATAGCAAGCATTGAAAGACTGACAACTTCTGTCAGTATTTAGGCTACTATAGATGGTTGCCATTCCCAACTATTTTATTTTTGTTATGGTGACATAATATAGTAGTTAAGGTTTTGTTTTATTTTATTGATGGGGTGAGGAACTATAATTTAACGTTTTTCGTGAAACTTGATTTTTTTGTGGTTCTTCTTATGAGAGCGTGGCAATTGGAACTTGCATTGTTTTTTTGAATCAGTGGAAAATTTTGTTCGTACAGAAATAGCACTCAATTTACTATAGCTCAAAAGTTAAACTTCATTGAAAGAACTAAATGCGAGAAATGCTCAACAGATTAATATCATTGCATTTTTTATATAATGAACTACACTAAAAGGGTGCTTATTTAGGCCACGTACATTTGAAAGCCTCTCGCAAGAACAAAACACAATAATTACATCACTGATAATATAGATGTAAAATAGGAAAAATTTTTACATTGACGCTGTCAGATGAGACACATTGCGAACAATGACGCAAATACTTATTGGTCATTTGGGCGCCAGGGGTGCTTCCCAATCACTGCACTATTGAGACTCTGAGTTCTCTGGGATGCTGTGGGTTCTGCGTGTCCGTCTCACCCGTGGTTACTTACAAACACGTAGGCAATACTAAAGTTTTTATTAAACATCACTGGAAATACACACTTAATAAAATATATGTGGCTAGGATACTGTCACTACTGAATAAAAGAATTAAGTTCACTGTATACGTGCTTTTATTGTCATTATGCATACACATCAACATTCCAATGAAATGATTATCTCGGTCATGACGAGCCAATTCCACTTGGGTGCTCCTCAGCTCTCAATTACTTTAGCGCATGCCTAAATGGATGATCTCACTGAGGTGCATGAAAGCACAGTCTTCACAAGGGAAGAGGACCGACAGCTGCTAGGGTGGACTGACGATTTTTCCCTGAAGACAGTACATGGTGAATTACAAATGAAACCCTTAATACATATTAACACGCGTGATTACTTTGCATCACTAACGCACACTCGTCGGGGCTCGCCCTCCAGCATGTGGGTATTGTGGTGACGGCCTATACACAGTCAGCTAGGACGGGAATAGTTTCACCTTACACTAATTACAAAATTACATAAACCATTGAATGATACATGAAACAAGATGGGACACGAGATGAATATTCACAATAAAACACACACATGTGTGAAAACAAGCTTAGATGCCACTGGATGAAGTTCGTAGCGGACTACGTGGTGGAGGTGAAATTGCAATATTTCTGCGTGGAAACAGCAAATTAAAGTCAGGCAAAAGGTTATTCTTGCTGAGAAAATTATTCTCTTTACGATTGCAGTTGTTACAAGCGTGTAACATGCCTGATGGTGGTAAAATCAAACTTTAATGTGACAGCGTGGTCAAGTACAAAAAGCATAACTTTACATGAAAAATACACTGAACCCTGAATAAAATTGACATAGAACCCTGAGATAAATATTGTACATACGATGTTACATAAATAATCTCCCAAATGTAATGATGGAGTATATAAAGACTTGGCGTCGGTCGGCCACATGGTTATACGTGATGTTGCCGTTAACTATTCAAACACAAAAAATTACCCCCAAATACATACATAAATTGTGTGTAGCAATAATGCAGAAGATACAATGAAATGCCATAAACATAGGCTGATGGCACCTGATTCAAGTTGTGCGGGTCGCGTGACCTCTCCGACATCTTCTCCTCAATTAAGTTAAAAATGCCACAAGGCGCAAGAAATTAATAAAGCAGGAGCATAATGCTGGGGAAAATGTTTGGCAAAATGTACACAAGCAGAGTTTAACTGGTAAACTAAATGGACTATGGAAACCTAAATCTGCGAACAAACGTTGTAGTGCTTACGTGACAGTGTCTTACCTCACCAGCTCTCCTAGACAAACTGTCCAGATACAAGCGTCATACCATGGCCGCCTACGGGGTTCACATAAGCGGAAGTGCTATGCACACTGAGTAAAATATTTTATTAGTGAAAACAAGATGGCACATATTAAATTAAGTATTGTTTTACATTCCTAATTTTCGTATAAGTTTAGTCTCTCTTTATGACGGCGTTCATGCCAGTATATTAAGTGTTCTTTATCTCAGTGCTGCGGGCACTTTGAATTTTATAACCAAACAATTTAAAATTAGTACAAACACTTGAACACATTTGACACTGAAAATAACATTTATACGAAAGTTCAAAATTATCGGCCTATCTGTGCACATGCGGGACATGTGCGTGGTGAGCGCCGTCATGGGCTCTAGCGCCGCTGGATGTTGGCCGGCATCAACATGTTTAGCAAATTTAACTTCTACTTAAAAATCATTAGAGTTTCAATCAAATGAAAGCCCAAATACATTAAAAATATTCTTAAAAAAATTTAAGAAAACAATATTTACAAAACACACAAACTTACAAAATTACACAAAAATTTACTCTTGGTGGGGGTGCAGGTACTTTCGTCACACTGCCTATCCTATCTGGCTAAATTTTGGTATGCGGTGTTTCATTGACACCTAGCGTTCCCTACCAAGCTATCTAACAAGCTCTTGCACTCTCGTTTAATTTAGGTTCTGGCATTTCTATCACTACCTACTAGGTGGTTATCTAAGATATTACTGACGAAGGAGGCATGACAGTCGACTGCTGGCATCTGACAGGTACTCACTCAGGTGCTGGTGGTGCTTATCATTGGCGCTGGTGATGCGTTGTTTCAGCGGGCGTCCTCGCTTGCGGGATGCTGTAGTGGGAGCGTCAGGGCAATGATATGTCGTAGGCGCCCTCCATGGCGTGTGTCAGTAGCGTCCAGGGATGCGGTACGTGCGCCTTGCATGTAGGGGGGGTCACTTGTGATATTGACCCGGTTGTAGGCGACTACATGGGATCAGCATACTGAGTGATGGTGGTGTCTGCTCCAGTAACAACTGTCGAGGTGCTAGTGACATCTGTTTCAGCTTTGGCCCTCGTGGCAGTGGGCTGTTGTTGCCTTGCGGCAGCTGCGCGGGTCACTGGTACACGGTACGCACTTAAACTGTCCGCTCCCGGAAGTGGAGGGATATCGCGAATGGCCGTAGCGCTCATGGGCAGCCGGTAAATCGCATTTACTGACTTTACGATCAGGGCGTAGGTTTTCGCCTCCTCTCCAGCCTTTCTCTGTAAGTCATTAGTGTCGGTCACCAAGTTGACCGTTGTTGATGAGGGCTGCGGCAGTCTTCCTTCCTTCACTCTTCCACTCTCTCCATTCATGCCGGGAAAGGGGTAGAATGGGTAGGGTAGCAGCGCATGTGACCTAGTATCCCTATCCTGGAGGAGATTAACCTTTCCAGGGGAACGGGTTGCTGGGACCGATCCTGGCGGAAGCGGGTATGCAGCCGCGTTCAGGTCGTCGTCCAGGGTGGGCGCTTCTTCCTGTGCAGAAAAGAAGGCCAGGGATACTTGTTTGCCACGTACGGGTGACGTTTTGTGTGTTTCCTGGCAATTGTACAACCTGGGGGGTGTGTCAAGAAGGGAAAGGGGGGGGGGGGGTTGTGGCCTAACTGTCATGCTCTCAGGGGTGACTGGAGGTTCACATACCTCCACTGGTGTATTCCTAATAGTTCAACTTACTAGTGACGAGCGATCAGCTGGGTTGCGCCACAATGGCTTGGGGTGGACATGAAGTGGTGTCCGACGGGATTTGAATGGATAACTGATACTAGAACTAGGCGTGTTATGAGGTCTCGCAGGGGAGAACTACCTCCGGCCTGGGCAGGACCAGCAGCGTGGCAAGGGAGCGGCGGGGTTCGACAAGGTCGTTGTGTCTCGCCCTGCTGACGGTTTGGGGAAAGGGGCGAGGACTGGCGTCCTTGGCGTGTGCCACATGGTTCTTCCCAGGAGGGGGTGTTCATTCATTTCCAACTCCCTCATTCTTTCTGCCAGCTCCTCAACCGTCTGCGGTTTCGGAGGTAACAGAAGGTTACGCAGCGAGGGCAGGAGGGTGCAGGTTATACACATGACGCGCTACCCTTCAGTTTGTTCGGGGTAGACTCTATTGAGAAGACGTTCCTTCCACCTCACAAACAACTCGACTTCCTTGTTGGTACGCATTCGTGGGGGCAGTAATTGCACATGATGAAGTTCACGCCGGGGCCTGGGCACGAGGGGATAGGGCAAGACATGTTGCTTGCTCCGGTGGCATTGGTTTCTGCTAGTGTACCATGTACTTCTGCTAGACTCGCTTCGGAGTCTGACAAGATCGTTAGTTGGGTGCCACGGGGTGTTTACTTAGACTCCCCAAAGTCGTGGGCGGGTTCCTCTGCAAGGATTAGGGGGGGGGGGGACTGGCTAGGTCCTAGCTCCCAAGTCTGAGCTATATGAAGCTAATGGCCCCACGTTGGGTGCCAATTGACCTGTGCTATCGAGAGGGATAGGTGGTTAAGGCGCTCACTACCCTCCCGAGTTCGTGTTGCTACCACTGCGTGTTAGTCACCACAGGTTCGCAGCACCCCTGCACCCAGTGATGTCACAGCAGCAGAGCCTCGAGCAGAGGTAGTAAACCTGTGTCAGCTTCAACCCATTGTGATAAGGCCTGCTACCCTGAGATAGTCAGTCCCTGTGGTGAAAGGCTAGCTTCCTCTGCACCCCTGTGAGAACCACGAAACTAAGATTTTGGACTGCAATTTAAACTTGAACCATCGAACCCACTTGAACCAAAAGTCAGTGTCCAACGACCATTTTCTGCGGTCCCGACTTAATTCCTATGTAAACAATGCTAAAAAAGTCAAGTTTTTGCCAAACTCAAAATTTAATTTAATCCGCATCAATCGTACAAAAATTTCTGTAGCATCACAGAAAATCACATGATCTGGTCATTAAACAACAAAATATTAACAATAAAGTATGTCAACTGTACCCTAGGCATACGAATTCGGTACATAGTACATTATGTGAACATGCACAAGAAATAGAAGAAGAAAAACAAATAAAATAAATTTTCAACACACATTGTTTCGATTACGTCTCGCTGCCCTGCATTTATTTCTATTTATGTACCATATTTTGGCATGTATAGGCTGCACCAGAAGTTTTTGATGAAAAATTATGGATAATTAATATTTCAAGTAAAGGTGGCATTGAATTTTTGTATTCCTGTATATAATGTTAAGTCATAATTCGGTACAAACATAATAAATTCCAACTTAATTTCTCCCCTACATAACATTTATGACAGAAAATTTGTATTATGTTGCAATGTTTATGAATATACATTGCGGAATTAGTATTCCACAGATGGTAACGTGACTTGAGAAAATAAAACCACAGCAATGTGTTACACAAAACTGTGTTGTATTAATGTGCACTTGTAGAGCCACGGCAGGCGTGCAAACTATGTAAGATATCTTTTTATTATTCAGAAGAGAAATTATTCTCTCATGTACGACATCTGTGGGCAAACTCCAACATATTTACATAATTTTACACGCGTGACCACCACTACCACCACCACCACCACCACCACCACCACCACCACCAATCATCCGGGCACTCATCAGAGGAGGATGTGTGGTGAGTTCGCTCCAGTGACTTTCTGGTTTTTTGTTTCTTTAAGTGAGGGAAAGACTGCTAAAATTGGATTTTAAGGGGTTCTATATGCCCCCTAGTGCAGACTTATGTTTATTGTGCGATAAGCCATTTTATGGAAAACGGAAATTTGTGAAGTGCGCCTGCCAATGCGGGAATAGGTTCCACTGCAACTGTGCCGGGAACACAAGTGAAGAGGAATATTTCTGTAAAGAATGAGCTAAGTGCGACGTGGATATGAACATGTTTTGGTTTTCTCCGAATAAAAAACAAAAAAGTGATAGCAGTTCTAACTCCAATTCGGCTGAACTAACTATTTCAGCAGGCGATAATGATTCAACCACCTCATCAGAGCCAGAGATGTCCACTAAATTAGCAGAATCAATGGACTATCAAATTAAATCAATGTTCCAAACTTTATGTGGCAAGATCGATGACCTTTCATTAGAGATAAAAAGTCTGAAAGAAGATAATGCACTTTTGCATGCAATGTTTGAGAGTCGGCAAACGGCTAACAACAGGCTCTGTGTTTCATGTGGGGAAACTTTAGTTCCAAGTAAGGTTTCAGAGGCCAGTCAAAATGCAGTGAAAAAAACTTATAGAGAGGTTATTGGCAAAAAAGTGGACATTATAGGCTCTAGCAACAAGAACACTGAGCTAGCAACGCGGTCAAATTTTGAGGCGGTACAAATTACAGATCAGCTCGTTTCACCAAAGCAGCCAGCTGCTGACGGATTTACCGTTGTCGGCCGGTGCGGTACAAAGGCCTCAACTACAAGCAGCTCGTCAGCAGTTACACCACGGAAGCAAGTTCAAGTGGGTGTTCGCAATAATGTGAGCAATAAAACAGTCCCGAAAACGACACGTCCACGTACGAAGGCACTGTTTGTCTCCTGCTTTGCTCCCGAAGTTAAAGACAATGACATTGTCTTATATATAAATGCCAAAATTAAAGTTTCAAACCTGAAGGTGGCCAAACTGAAAACAAAATATAATTCATATGCATCCTGTTATGTAACACTGGTAGAAGATGACTTCGACCGCATTTTTAATACTGTTTTCTGGCCTTCGGGATGTTTAATTAGTCCTTTTAATGGCAGATTGTTAAATGAACAGATATTTGTACCGGACAGTGAGCCTTCCCTTATAAATACAGAGGGAGGAGCTGTGACTCAATTAACGTAATGTTTAGGGTAACGGAGGTGCTTTTAAACTCTGCCTATGCCAGTTAGGGATTTTGTTCTGTATTACCAGAATGTCAGGGGTCTCAGGACAAAATATCTTTTTTCTCAAATTTTAATCAGCACTAATTGTCCATTAATTTGCTTAGCTGAGACATGGTTTAATGAGTCGAGTATTAACTCAGATTATTTTACTATTTTCCGTAATGATTGTGATCCCAAATTAACTAATTTAAGTAGAGGTGGTGGTGTGCTAATAGCGGTTAACAAAAACGTCTTTTCTCAGTTTGAACAAAAATTTGAATATTTCGTATAAAATTCTAGAATCCATTTTGGATCAAAATCACTATTAGTAGTCACACTAAACTTTTATTTGGAAAAATGTATCTTCCGCCTCAATTACTCTGGGATAACTTTAATAACTACTTTAAGTTTTTAGAACAGAAATTATATAATTATCCACATAAGGTCATTATAGTAGGTGATTTCAATGTCCTGGGCGTCGACTGGAATATTTTACACGTGCAAAATGTATCATATTACTACAATAAATTAAAAGGACAGACCCTACTCCAATCAGTAATTTTACTTAATCTAGAACAGTATAATACTGCTAAACCTTTCTCAGAACTATTATATTTAACGTTATCTAACTTTTATGTCAAAGTTGAAAAATCCGTTGATCCATTGGCGGAGGAAGATACTTATCATCCTGCCATATGTTGTCAGGTAGCTTTTGCCTTAAATAAAAATAAATCAGGCAATTAAACATATAGGAATTATCAAAAGGGTGATTATTTATCCATATGTTTAGCTGTTACAAATTTTGATTGGACCCCCATTTTTCAAATGGAGAACGTCAATTTAATGGTGGATTTCTTTACCAATCTCCAATATTTAATTAGTGTGTTCATACCTAATTCAAAAATTACTAAAAATAAATATCCAGTCTCATTTTCCAAAGATCTCATAAGTCTTATCAAAAGGAAAGAGCATTGGCATAGACTTTTTAAGAAATCTAAATCTGATACTCATTACTCCCTTTTTTCAGAGTTAAGAAAACTTATAAAAGAAAAAATTAAAATTGCTAAAACAATTATGGCAAACCAATATTAATAACAAAATAAAAAACAAACCAAATAGATTCTGGAATTGTGTTAAACTCATGAAAAATGGGTATAAAGAACCCCTAGTATTAAATGTTGATGGTAATACAGAGCAAGATCCTGAGCGTTTAGTAAATACTTTTGCAAAGCATTTTGCCAAGGAATATGTTCCCACTTTGTCCAAACCCCAAGAACACGTCAATTTCCATCCAAGCCATCCCACTATTGATATTCCATTCATTAGTCAGGGACTTGTCCTCTGGGCTATAGAACAAGTAGATGCCATCTATTTAGATCTTCAGAAAGCCTTTGATACATGTCAACATCACAGTATTACATATAAATTACAATTTTTAGGCTTAAGCAATCTCTCTACTAATTGGTTTTCTGACTATTTAGTGAATAGATTTTTTGTAGTCAAATTAGATAATTGTTTCTCTATGTTATACAAAGTCTCATTTGGGGTGCTGCAAGGAAGCACTCTTGTACCGCTGCTCTGTAATAAATTTGTGAATAATATAGTCAGTGTAATAGGTCACTCCAGTGCCCTTCTTTATGCTGACGATTTAAAAATTTAATGGTATTGGGAGCAGCGGAGATTGCTTAAATTTGCAAGATGACATCACAGCAATTCACAATTGGTACACTAAAAATGCCATGTGTTTAAACATTAAAAAACAATTTGTATTTCCTTTTCACAAAAAACTAACATGGTTGTTCACAAGTATTACATGAATAACACTCTTAATTCAGAGAGTTGATAATGTTAGAGATTTAGGTGTAATATTAGACTCTATGTTATATTTTCATGCTCATGTAGATAGCCTATTAAGTAACATCAATCGTATATTACGTCTTATTAAATTCATCACCTTTTCTGCAACCTCCTTTGATTTTCTGTTATGTTTGTACAACGCTTTAATTAGGTCTAAACTATAATATTACTCAATAATTTGGAGTTATGTTACAGTAACTGATGTAAATAGAATAGAAAATGTGCAAAAGAATGTATTAAAATTATTATTCAACCTATTTTCAATGCAAGCAGATTTTAATTATAATAATGAACTAGTTAAAATTTAAAACCTGTGCACTTAAAGAGAGGTGTTCAATTTTAGATGCTCTTTTTTAGTGAATGCCTTTCTTAATTATACTGTTAGTTTAGCAATTAATAAGAAAATAGGTTTAAAAACACCTCAATATAGCCACATACATCCCACATATTTGTTGGGCTTAGTCATGACCATGATCTTACAAATAGGTATGTAGCTAATTTTAACAAGTGTTTTATAAATTTCGACCCATTTTGTGGCAGAAAGATAACCTTTAAGGATTTTATATAAACATTACTGTAGTGTAAATCCTCTCTAAGTGTTTCTAGACTGTTCCTTCATCCCTCCTGGGAGGTATATTTTACATTTGTATATACACTAGTGTGTTTTTCTTAGCCGATTGCAGCGTTTTTTTTTTTTTTTTCCTTTTTGTTTTTTGGTATTTTTTCTATCAATGTATTGCATTGTTCATGTGATCGTATTGTCGATGCCTTTAATGTATGTGCCGCCCGGTAATTGGTTTCTACTGTTGGGTGGCCCAATAAGCATTCAAATAAATAAATAAAATAAATAAAAATTATTATTATTATTTCCCTTCCCTTCCTTCCTGCCTTTAAGAATTAAAACAATAAAATGTACTGTATATTGACAAATTACTAAACATGTTTTGAGGAAAAAATTGTCAAAATATTTTTTGGTGGCAATATCTCTTATATAACCTGCACCCCACTTTTTGTAGTAATTTTTTTTTTGTAAAAATGTGTGGCCTATACACACTGAAATACAGTAATTTATAACTTCCGAAATAACCTGTTCTTGAGTCGCGATGTCATACTTAACTCGTACTGTGTAACAAAATTTAATAACAGACGTCTCGGACTGCAAATTTGTATTTACAGAACATGAAATAAAATAAAACATTGAAGAAATGTGGGAATACAGTACATATGAATAAGAAATATGTACTGCAGAATTTTATTAGCTTATCAACAAACAACTGTGTTATATAGTGTGACAGCCATGTTGGTAACGATCAACAGGGATAACAGCGGTGCCATATTTTCGAGAGATTGATTCACAATGCGATGTTGCCAACACTCGTAACTGTGGTTTTTTACGTGAATATTTATTTATGAAAATTAAGAATTCATTATTTATAAAATGTAACTCTAATAAATATGCCCGGAAAGTAAGAAAAAGGCAACTCAAAATTAAGGAAGCCTTATTCACTGCACTTTATCAATAACAATATTGAAGTCGTACATTAGAAAATAAATTTGCTGCTGTACAAGATATCTTATGTAGTTTGCACGGATGCCCCCGCAGCGCCACAAGTACACATTGATAGACACAATTTTGTGCAACATTTTGCCGTGTTTTTGCTTTCTCAAGTCACACTACCATGTGTGGAATAGTAATCACACGACATTTAATTGTAAACATAAGACAAATTTTCTATCTTAAATTTTTTGTAGTGGAGAAATTAAGTTGGATTTTATTATGTTTGCACAGAATCATAACTTAACATACATGCCAAAATATTGATTTCTGTTCAAGTGATTTTAAAAGAAATGTTTAGATACGGGGGTTTAGGTATTAAGTTTGAGTGTGGGTGTAATGGAAAATTTCTCTTAATATTCTCCTTTCCATTGTTTTATTTTATTTAAACTTGACAAATACGTAACATAGGCCAATGAATATGTTCAACATAAAGTTTAATGAGTTTGATTTTTTTTTTTTTTTTGGGTGACTAATATGTCAAGTACACATCTACAGAATGTCCGCATCTATAGAATTTTTATGTCAGTCCCCTGAAATTAGATGTATAGAGTTTCCACTGTATATAAGGAATCTCGAAAACGCTCTTCCGAGAGTTTGTCGGTCTGCCAACCGCAGCAGTTAGGGCCTCTCCAGAGTCTGGGCAACACCTCCTCCTCTCCCAGCCTGATGAAGGCCAACCCTCCAGCTCCAGCAGTTTGCAAAGGCCCCACCAGCTCCCACAGCTTGAAAAAGCTCTTCCAGCAGCACCTGCTCCAGCAGATTGCATAAGGCTCATCTTAGGTAATCTCGATGTCCTCACCTTGCATTCTTTAGTCGAAATCTTTTCCTTGACTCCGTGGTAGTAAGCCGTCGCGACATCCCCTCTGGACAATCACCTCCTTAGAAAAAAAACTTGCTGTAAATTGCGACTTTTCTAGGAGTAGATTATTGTGGATAATTTTCAGTCCAGGTTTGTCTTCACCAGGGGTAAATATGTAGTTTAAATTAAGATTTTTGATTATACAAGAACAGGGGTTCTCCAGTGATTTCCTTAGCATTAATAAATGCTACACCAAAAGTTTATTGGTTAAATTCATCACTACTTACTCTTCTCATTTAATGTATAAGTGAAAGTGTTATAGTTGGGTCAGTCTTTCATAATTAAATTCCTCACTGCGAGATAGGTGTGAGTGGGCCAAACCCTCAGGATCACAGGGCCTGAAGAAGGCAGCTGTCTGAAAAGACATACTGGGATTCCTGGAGGCATCCAGTACGCCCACGCTTGTCGACAGTTTCACTCCAACTCTAGCTTGCCATTTCTTCCAGTCAGTGCCTAGGGAGTGTCAAAATAACGCACTTCCAGTAGGACTGAACTCCAGCAGGTCAGAGGAATAGTGCAATAAGTAACTAAAAATTATTTATATAGCCTTTTTGGAAAGAGTAAACTTTCTCTTAGGTTATTAAAGTGGTATATCCTACCTAAGCTTTTCAGATGACTAAGAAAGGAGGGAGACTACCTAGTAGAAATCGCAGTCAAACACAACAAGCCCTTCAGCAAAAATTATCACAGCCTGATAGCAACTCTCCAGCAACCCAGTAATTGCTCTCTACTGTTGGGTGGCACAATAAGCATTTCATAAATAAATAAATAATTATTAATATGATTATTACATAAAGCAAGTATGAAAATTAAATTCTTGTGTTTGTCCAATTAAATATTATAAAATATAATTACATATGTGTCAATACGAAAAATAAATAACTGTTGATATTATAAATATAGTGTAATATTTATATTATTTGCTAGAAAAATTCCAGCTTATTATTGTACAAAGCATATGTGAGATTTAAACTTCATACTTGTATGAACAATGATAGTATTATATAGTAGTGTCAAATTATTTATATATATAATCTTCTTGTTCGCACTGGGCCTTTACCTCCTTCACCTCCATGGGCATTTGTTGTGGTTCAACACAAACATGAAGAGATTGTATGCATATGTTTCTGCTAGCAGGTTTTATTGTGATTGTGTCACTGTGATTTGTTGTAATACTACTGGAGTAGTGGTGGTGTTTTCCGGAGGTAGGACAGTCTCCCACTCCTCTTCGTCCACAGCTGTTTCCTGCATGTTCTGGGAATACGACAAGGCATCTGCTAATTGATTATGTTTGCTGGGCACATGTTTGACGACAAAGTCAAAGTTCTGTAACAGCATTGACCAACGAGTGAGTTTACTATGGACCTCGCACATTTTGTAACAGACTTATGAAAATCAAAGATTGATTGGTTAAGTCTGTTCGAGTCGTGAATGGCCTATAGTTGACTCCCCTCACGACGTTGCACCCCCGTCCCCCATACCTGAAGTCACAGCTCCAGCACCACAACCCATTTCGCCGTTTATAGCGTGCAAACACAAATTGGAACTAGACTCCAAACTAGGTTTCTGCTGGCCGTGGCCCAGCCACAAGTACATGATCTACTATAATCCACCTAAACCAGTACCGGTAACAAAGCTGCCTACCCCTACCCTGGTTATTGACACTAAGCCACGTGCAACATGTACTATCCATATGGCAGCAGGGAAGGTAATCAAAATTGCTATACCACCCAAAATCACCCCGAAAGCCCGGCTAGCTTCCCCGCAACTTAACTGTGTACCCATTCGTAAACATACGAGGCCAGCTTCCTTGGGACGCCCGGGTAGTAAATGGGATCCTGAGTAAGGCCTATCCACCGGAGTATGATCCATTTCCATTTCACTACCATATTCACCACTGCACACTGCAGTTTAGTAAATTCTTCTATTAATTGGAACAACTGGCATCTCGTATATTGGCAGCCTTTACTGTGAGTAAGATTGCACTCCCTGGGAGGGAGACGTTCGCAATCAAACTCACCCTGGGGTTTGATTCTGCTCCAAACCACTATAACCCTTCCACTATGCGGTAATCAAGCAACTACCCCAAAGTGGGCAAACCACGACCCGTCAGGCAGAAAGGAACCCCGCTAGAAATGAATACGCCGCCGAAGGGTTACAATTAATATCCCAGAGGGTAATCAGCACTCTGTGTCTCATGACGTATGGAAGTACCTTTTCTGCCACGAAGACATAAGAACTAAGAAAGTAAGGTGAAGTAAAGAGAAAGAGATAGAAGAAAGCAAGTAAAGAGGAGTGCGTCAATACTTAATACTGGCTGTAAACTACTTCGTACTGAATATGTATTTAATTATATCTACCAGGATTATAAATATGTACTTAAGGTTGTAAGTAGGCCGCTAGGCTACAAAAAATATATAAAAGGACGGGAATTCAAGTACTCTGTGTATATACTATAATTCCTGTCCTTCCTTTAATATATTGTATTTACTTTATAGTGAGATTTTACTGTATAACATGTATTAATGTGTTCCTCAGTGATTTCATAGAAATACAATTCCCTCTAAAAGGTTCCAGATTAAAGTAATACATAAATTAATTAATTACACAAATTTAATAATTCAGCACAAGTCTATAATTCTGTAAAGAGAGTGATTTTCGTAAGTCACCTATTCTTGTGAAACATTTTACCTCATGCTATCCAAAAACAGCTCAGATCACTCTGAATAAAGAGAATAGTGACCAGAACCCTATGATGGCGACATCTTAAAACTATTTTTAACTCTGCAACTGGGTGGTGGACCACGGTGGTGTAGTGGTTAGACTAGTGGCCTCCCACCTAGTCGAACTGGGTTTGATTCCCGGCGTGATCACTCTCACATTTTTGCATTTCGGAATCATGCCAGATGATGCTGCTGGTCGATGGGTTTTCTCAGGGATCCCTCCCCCACCAACGCTGCTCCATACTCACCTCACCTCACTTCACCCTCATCGACTCTCAAGAGCTCAGTGTTAAAAGCCGCCAAAATCTCTTCATTCACATACTCACATATATGTGGCACATAGCATAAAATACTCTGTATTATAATTGCTTTATTTGGTTTGAATTTAACTCATCAAAAAACTTATAGTATGGTACAAATTTTTTTAATGTGCAGAATGTTCGTCTTTGACTGCTGATCTCCCTTCTTCAAGTTAACTGGTTATTTTTTGTCTCTCTCTTTCACCCTAGTTCTTTATTTTGGTTTTTCTTGTGTTACTTTTTTTTCTATCTGAGTGTATGTAGTTAAGATTTGTGTTTGACGTATGTTTCTTTTTTCAGTGAAGATAACAAGATAGACATAGCACCAAACACTCGGGTTGGCACGCGACGTTTCATGGCACCAGAGGTCCTGGATGAGTCCCTGAAAATGGCTGTTTTTGACTCGTTTAAAATGGCTGACATGTATTCTCTGGGGCTGGTGTTTTGGGAAATGTGTCGGCGTTGTGCGACGGGGGACAAGCTGAGTGCAGCTGACGACTATCAGCTACCATATTTCGACTGTGTGCCCAGCGATCCATCATTTGAAGACATGCATGAAGCTGTGTGTATCAAGAAGATTCGACCACAGTTGTCCAGCCGGTGGGACTCTGAGGAGGTATGACACTATTTTATTTTGCTAGTGATGGGACAGTTCCGCTTTTTTCCATTTCAGATTCTTTGTTCTGGTTGCTAAAGTTTGGTTCTCGAGTCTCAGTTTTTGGTTCCAGTTTTGCCATGAACATTTAAGATTTAGAAATTCAAATTTCTAAATATCTATGCTGAGGGAAATGAGTTTCTTATTATACCAGGCGTGCCATTTTAACAGATTTTATCCATTTTAATTGATTAGGAAAATCTCTGTGAAATAATTCTAATGTATACCACTGAGGTGTACAAAATAATTTCTTTTATATCTCGACTGTGTTGTATACTTGAGGCACCATAACTAATGTTTAAATAGAGTATAAAATATCATAAATTACTATTACATGTAATAAAACTATACAGTACAAAGAAACGTAAACAAGTCTCACCCAAAGTCTTGACAGATGTCACTCTTTTGGCTGCGGGAGGTGTGTTACTGTCTTAGGGTGAGGTTTTTGGTGGGTGATAGACCAATCTCACCTGTGGAGGATATGTGCTCTCTAGTCATAGCAAGGAATTGGAGCGCATCCTGAATATAGTATCGGCCGTGTGGCCTTTCTGCAGGGCACGAAGTCGGGTGTGGCCAAGACAATTTTTGGCTTTGGTAGGATCATCTTGAAGCAAGACCCAGTGGGGACAATTATCACTTCAGGATATCTCCCTTTACCAACTTGGTGGCTCAGCACAATCAAATTAAGGAAGCTTAGTTAGTACCTGTGCTACATGGTTAGGTTGCCAGCTAGGTCGAAGATTCTCCACATTGGGGAGATTGTTGAGATTTAAATTTCTTTAAGTTAATCTGAGACCAAGGGGAAAGGTGGTTAAACACTAGAGAGAATTGGACCCGATGTTCTTCCGTGTCGGAAGACTTTGATTTAAACACTCTCGGATACTTTAACACTAGTCAAACCTGCTGGGGCCATATGCAGTGCTATAGAGGATAACTGACCAGGTAATTTACTATCTCTTTGTTCTACATGGTTGGCTGCGTAGGCCGTCTACTGGGGACAAAGTTTTCCACAACACTCGTTATGCGATGCTTTGTTGGGCATTGTACCTCGTTAGGTGAAGGAGAAGGTGCACTCCTCTTGCCTGGTTGGCTCCCCGGCGGGTGAGATCCTAAACAGCTGCCGATGTCGGTTGCGGTGGTGCAGGACAGCGGTTCTGGGTTAATGTGGGGTCGGGATGGTATATTCCTGAAAGGGCATCACCTTCTTGCAATATCAATGCAGTGGCCAGATGGGCCTTAATTAAATGTTCAAATGTGCTTAATTAAATGTTCAAATAGCAGGACTGCTAATTGAGGAGTGTTACTAGTTTCAGAATTGTTTCTCTCAGATTCAGTTGAACTTAAATTTTATAATGCTCTTAACGTTTCTCTGAGAGCTCGTCTACGTTGTCTGCTTTTATTACTATGCTCTGCGTAAGGCATTTGAAATGTAAAGAACCAAGATTCAAGGAAAAGCAAATACCAATAACGACCCTACAGTGTATTTCCAGGAGTCGGTGCCGCCAATCTCAGTTCCCACTATCTGGCCTTTTCAGTTGTGGACTGACTGACAGAAAGACGTAGATATGCCTGAGACCTGGGTATGGCTCCCACATGAAATGGAGTCAGTGGCAGAGGTGTTCAGTTTTCCTTCCGGCCTGTTCAGGCTGGGAAGGAGAACACCTGGTCTGACCAACTAAGTACGGTATGGATTAGTGTACCTAGAGTGAGGTGCTCCCGATGATCTACCTGAATGGCAGGCCTTGTTTTGTCATTCTAAGTATTGTGGGTAGTGTACCTTAGAGGTATAGATACGAGTTACTTGCTTCACCTTGATTCGTTAGAGAAATTAAGTTAATTTTGGAAAGAAAATTCTGGGTCTACACACAATGAAATAAATACTCTCCGAATAAGTTTAAATATGTTTTTACTAACGTATTGAGAATGATACATGGTGAGTCCGTACTAGCTCCTGTCGAAATAATTATGTAATAAAAATAATTGTCAGGGAATTTTAAAAAATATCCTGGAAATTTTTAGTAATATTAACTATAATTCTTACTGCACAATTTATACATTTCCCTATTTACATAATTAATTTCAGAGTTATTTGTGCAGTTACATATTAAAGTTTTGTTTAAACCACAGAAAAATGGATTTAAAACCACAAACTTATCACAGCATGTACATGCAGTGAAACTGATGTTCTCCTGATAGTTTCGATATATTAAACTGCCTCCTCCCCTTCCCCATGCTGAAAGCCTACAAGCCGCCCACCACCGGGCAAGGCCAAGCGCTACACCGAAGATGAACGAAGCAATATTGCTGACTACTGCTGACCAGAGATTTTCAACTCCCACGCCAGGGCAGGAAGACGTTATGTGCCTTCCCCGTACCCCGTTTGGGCAGCCTAGACTTCAGCACTATATAAATCCGTGTGCAGCGGGGCCCTAGCAGTCATTCTTGTTTTTTCTCTAGCGACATCTCAAGCACTGTCCAGTGCTGGGACCTACAGAGATCTTCCAAGTCTTACGTACACCCTCAGTGGCTACTTCCAACGACGACGACCAGTCATCCAGCGAACACGCTAACACCCATTAACTTCACTTTGTCTCTTCTAGACATCTGCTTTCTTTAGTACAGTTTAGTAGTAAAGTATTTTTCACGTACAGAGCAATCTTTCCCTTTTTAACCTAGGATCAGGTCACCTACACCTGGCTAATGTTGCTAACCTTCAGCATTCTACTGTTCGGTTGGAGGTAGCATGAGTCACATGTTTATTGATTCTTCAATAAACATAATTTTGTTCTCTATCCTTACGTTTTTTATTTACAAAGTATTTTGCTATTTTGCCCGCTAGGAACAATTCACGTCGTGCACTGCCAACAGAAACAGGGTATTTTTCTAAACTTAATTATAATTAACACACCCATTAGACGGCCGCCTGTTTCTTCTCACCACCCGAGCACTGTTAGTGCTGGAGGGGAGGAACAGAGGAGCCACAACCACTAGGAATACCTTCATCCAAGGAGGGGCAGCAGCCCCAGGTTATTCCCTTGCTTTGAGCACTGTTAGTGCTGAAGTGACCATAGCCTGTGTCTTGCCATTCAACGTTGCCTGAAATCACATCCAGTAGAGGCTTTGGTGGTCCAAACGGTTCCCCGTCTCTGATCATCCCGCCAAGCGTGGGGGATCAGTGGAGACTTTTACCGAACTCATGCCAGCAAGCTGGTACTGGACTGACACTGTTAAATTGTTTCTCGTCTAGGTGCACTATGTGTGTTGTTCAAGCAGTGACACACTATGTCTTTCAAGATAAGGCACGGCAAAAGGCGTAGGGAGCAAAACCTAGCGTTTCTTATTGCCAAACAGTGGTCCGTACTTCCCCCTCCTATGAAGGAAGGAAAGGCAGGCAGAACGGGACTGCGCCACCGCACTTAGGCATCGAGCAGTCGCGACTGCTCCTGTGGTGTTTGTATATTTTCCACCAAATATTCGCACCAGCCCAGAGTATCACCTGGTTCCGAGAGGACTGGTTTACGAGACTGAGGCTAGGTACGGCCTGGCCAATCCCGGCTTCTGGAGCTGCGATTCTGTCATCTGGAACCATCAATATGGTGTGGAGCAACCCAGCGACTATTAAGTTGAGATCAGAGTCGAAACCTCAACTCCATCAGCCTCATGACTGTTTTCGGAGTAAGTCTGTAATTAACACCTCTTGCCAGCCACTGACTAACCCATATATAACCATGCTCTTGGGCTAGTGTATAAATCCTAGGTGATTGTGCCAAGTAGACCTTAACCGGGCACGCGTCAGTATTCTGAAGGAAACAAGGAAAGTTGTGTATGCTGTGTCCTGCGTATTCTGCTTCCGAAGCTACATCATTTTGTATAAATTCCCATGCCACAGTCAGTGGAAGAACTGGTGGAGCTTGTGAATGGGCGAGACAGGGGGAGGAGGCAAACACTACTGGGAACAGGTGGCCTTGGAGTATAACAAAAGGGGTAAGGGAGAAGAGGAAGTGAAGCAGCAAGTGGGGCGGGCGTACCCCTTACCCTCCATATTCTCCTTTCTTTCACTTCTCCCTTGCTTGCTGCCCCTACTTCCCCTGGACTCCCACAGCGCTGATTCTGCACTGAGAGGCATTTTAACCGTTACTGCCCTGCAAAACTTGCTGGCTGGTGGGTAACAAGCACGAGCAAAGAAACCCCCCCCCCCCCCTCCTTGCACTCCAACCTCCCTCCAAGCTATGGAGAAAATGGACAGTCCCGGCATCATGCTACAGGCATTATTAGAGGAAGCTCTGCCCCTCCGAATGCTCCCAGTATTTAAGTGAGGTTCACAACCAACAAATTACAGCTGCTGACAGCCCTGGCTTCAGCAGCAAAAATGCACCATAGATTGTGGGCAATGCCATGTGCAGATTGGAGGGAAGAAACGCTTGACAGTCCAATGGGAGTGAAACAGCAACGTAATTTCCCAGCACACATCCCCACCACGTAAAGTAGAGGAACCTGTGTAGCTGCTACAGCTACAGGTGAACTGAACCGCGCTGAACCACTGCCAACAGTGACACCCAGGGTGAGTCAACAGGTGAGGAAACCCCGATGTCACCCCAAATCACTGTTTCCCAAGACAGAGAACAAGGTCACACGTCGACCAATGAGCAGATGTGCCCTTGCCCAGCCAGAACCCAGAATCCGGAGCGAGAGCCAGCAGTAGAAGATGAAGTGGAAGAAAAGGGGACATGGAAGACCATCCTCTGCCGAACTCGCGCCACCAGCAGCCCAGTATCAAGTAGATTTCAGGGACAGAACAAAGGAGTGTCCAACCTACACTTACAAGAGATGATCGACCACCACCTTGGAGAGCAATGTCCACCAAGTGCAACTGCATGACCCCCCGCTGCGCCGACGAGGCAGGGATGCCAGAAGAGCCCCTGCCTCAGATGGCGGAACCGACCTCCTCCATCCCAGTGGACATACCAGAGCTTCGATGCCGTACAGCAGCGAGGCCATTGCCACACCACCTTCCGTACAGGAGGATGAGTCCAGCAGAGCTGAAGGGGCAGAGAAAACGGAGGAATCCCTGCCTCTGATGACAACCCCGACAATGCCTCTTCAGGAGGGGACACCCAGTTGTACCTCAGTGCCGGGTGGCCCAAGCTGGCCACTGCAGAGCATGGCGCTCACCAGTCCAGCAGAACCAACGAGGCAGGGGTGCCTGAAGAACCCCTGCCTCAGATGGCAGCCCAGGTCACGTCCACCCAGGAGGACGTTGCCACCCACCAGGCCTCGGCCATCCACCAGGCCTCGGCCATCCACCAGGCCTCGACGTAGGATGGCAGCGAGACCAACACTGCTGCACAGCCTTCCATATGGGAGGACATGCCCGGCAGAGCAGAGGGGGCAGGGACAACTGAGGATTACCTTCCTCTGATGGCTGCCCCAATGCTACACCTTCAGGAGGAGAAACCCAGCCGTTCCCCGAGTTACCCAAGGGCCCCAGCAGCCGACCCACGACCAGCCGGACAAGAAAGGTATCTCCCTGCACCTGCAGCACCGCCTCTCAAGGTTAGCCGGGGCAATACAGTGAGTCGCCATGATGACTCACTATGAAATTCACATTGTCATACCCACTGCAAGCAGCCTTAAGAAGGAAGCAAGACCGTCCATGCCAAAACCAGTAAAAACCAGCTGAAAAGGCAGCCTTAAGTGTGTAATGGTACACCTGATTTTTTATAAGTATTTGGAGTAATTGAGTGCAATATGTTTTTTTTATTTTTTGTAGGTGGCCCTTACATAAATTTGTTAGTATAATTAATTTCAAGGGTACTTGTGTTGTAAATATTAGGTAGATACAGGTAACGGAAGGCTTAGAGCTGGCACCACTAGAGCTTGGTTACACATAAAAGTACCTGCCATGTGACCAGCTAGAAGGCTACAGAACAGAGCCACTTTGAAACACCTTTAGCACCATGGCAGGTGAACCAGTAGAATTGACACATCCCTCACCAGTGGGACTTGTATAAACACTAGTGTTCGATAACTTTTTTTCGTGCCTGACTGTAAATTGGTTTTCTTCCAGGTGAAATCTGTTAAAAGATTTTTGTAAATAAACACAGCCTTCAGCTGATTTGTGTGAATGGCTAGAAGTGTCCACCACACATGGCTGGAAAGAGCAATCAAGACCCTGGTTCTCAAATAACCCCAATCTCAATCCAATTTAACATCTGTGGGACCACCTCGATCGTCGTGTTCGCTATCTGTCTCCTCCGCCACGCACCCTTCAACAATTGTTGGATGCAATGCAGACAGCATGGCTCCAGATACCCCTTGAGACCTATCAGCATCTGACTTGAGTCACTGCCTGCTCGTATAGCTACTATCCGTGCTGCGAAGGGTGGTTACTCTGGATACTAGCAGATGGTCATAATAACGTGATTTGATTGTGTATCTATGTATTACTGTTACGTTAAACTTTATTTTAACTTTTTAACTTACTACGGTAGTACTGTTTTAATGTGACTTGCATATGATAGCTGATTACAAGTACGCACAATGTACTTGTGTCACTGCTGTAGCTGCATTACTGTAGGCTGATCATGGTAATGTGAGCACTTTTTAAGATCCTTATAAATTTTTCCTTTAATCCAATTTCCAACTTCCTGCTGCTTTTTAATATAAACATTGCAATGTTACCAATAAACACTGTGTATACATTTCACCACCATCAAAATTTAATGCCTGAGGCTGCAATAAGATATATTTATTAGCAGTTAATGCCAGTTGGGCGAGCCTTAAAAAGTGCTGACTTTATATACGTTGTGTATTCTTCCACCTTATGTAAAATTACGAAAAGTTGCCTTGTCCTGTTAAGTAGCAGCGTTACTATGTGTATCATGAAGATGGTTAATTTATATAAATTAATGATAAGTGATTCTCAGCCCCACCCCATCTCCCCTCCTCATCCCTCTTCTCTCCCCTCCCATCATCTCTTCTCCACATTCCCTCCCTCCCTCCTCTTTCCACTCCTCGTATGGACAGAAAGATCCTCTTCTCTCCTTGTATGGACAGAAAGATGATTGTTAAATTTTCAAAGTGACCCAAGTTCCTTGCTTTTTTTTTTTTTTTTTTTTCTTTTTCCAGGTATTGAGAATTCTAGCAAAAATAATGCAGGAATGTTGGCATCCAAATCCTGCTGTTCGGCTGACAGCGTTAAGAGTGAAAAAGACGTTACAGAAGTTGGAAGCAGACAGCTCTATAAAAATAGTGTAACAAATTTTATACAACTGTGATTTCAGTATACCTCGATGCTCAACGACAAATACAGTGCCGATATTCTTAGGTTTTTTGACCTCGAGTGACTATAGTTTTCGGTTTGACTCAAAGTGAATTTTGAGAAGTGATCATCATTTTTATAGGCTTGGTGCAATGTACATAGTAGCTATTTAAGTTTTTTTCCACCTACCAAGCCTGAGATTTATATCTTGTAATATATGTACATTTATCACATTTCGAAAAATTTTAATGTCTGTGTATTATAGGATCGAAACTCAGAAGGTACATGGTGTACAAAAATTTTATATACGTAATGTACGAAATTGTTTTCATGTTGTAGTGCAAGCTTGTGTTGTGCCCTGCCTCAAATGTTTAGAGCTCCCAATAAGTTCTCATTTAAAGTATCAAATTTGTTCTGAGAAATTTTACAGTGCAGAAGCTTAATGTAAAAAGTAAATAAAAAATTTATTTACTTTAGTGCTGATGGTTGGTATTCTGCAATCAGTGCTTAATCATACCAAGTGGAATATCCACATGTGTAAATGTACAAACAAACCAAGTGTGGTTAGAGTGGAGGGAAAGCTCTACATGGTTAGAACTGCATATAATACAAAGTATTGTATCGAACCACTTCGCAGTAAAGAGAAGTATATTCTCTCTTGTGACCTTTCATATACAATTAAAATATGAGCAAATAATTGACTAATGTTGAACAACATTATTTGGCTTTTGATAGGACTGTAATGGACAATAGGAAGATGTTTGTATTGATATCTTATCCAACTTTGATATGATTTTCTAGATATAAAATGGTTTCTTTGTTCTAATTCTATCATATTTACTAGAGTCTAAGATGCTATCAGTTCTATGATGCATCCCAGTTTTATTGCTTAAAATGTCTGAAACAAAAGTTTAAATGCAAATCTAAGATGTAATTTAATGGCCCTGCCTACCAAGCCGGCAGCCACAAACATCAAATGAGGCATCAATGTTTAAACTAAATTCCTTTCATTGTGTCATTATTCAAGATAACTATTTCAAACAAAAAACATTTTGACACAACTTTCTCAAAGAATATTGCTCCATAATTTTTGTGTGCGTGCGTGCATGTGTGCGTGTGTGTGTTATTACATTTGAGAAAAAATGTATTTAGTAAAACAATTTTTAAGTATGTTTTAATGTAGTAACATTCCTTAAGAAGCTGCACATACAATACATTGAATTTGTTAGCTTTCAAATTGACACATTGAGAAGGAATTTGGTTTAACATATTCCCCATATTAAGTTCGCGGGTGCTGGCTTGGTAGGCAGGGCCATAAAGTACATCCCCCAAGATGCCGGACCTGTGCTCATACCCCTCTCAAAACAAGTAACCTTGCCCTAATTTGGCTTTGTGAGCGACTGCTGCCGATGTGTAATTAACTCTACTTCTTTTCTGAATTATTGTGCAATGAAACTTTATTTCAAGTCCTATTTCTTTTGTAACATAATCTTATTTCTCGTCCCAATTCTTGTTTAATGTAATTTTATGGAATTTTTGTGTTCTCGTAGAATGCAGAGTTGCTATGTACATTTGTACTTCTTTTTATAACCTCGGTAAACATCAACTTCTTCACAGATTAATTGGAAACATCATGGGATATCACTTCCTATAGTTAGGTGTAATAAAATGGGATCCCAATCAATTATAGTTACAAGTGTAACCACTAGAGCTCTCCCATGTTCACTCTTTTTTTACAATGTTGTTGAATCCTATTCATTTGTGGTCAAACTGTTTTACATTTTGACAATAAATATTTTTCACGAATGTGTTGTTTCCGCAGGTGAATTTCATATTAACATTGTAAAAATACATGTGTTATGGTATTAAAACCATTATATTTTTTTATACTGACATTCTTGAATATGCTGACAAAAGTAAGACACTATTTATTGTAAGATGCACATTTTTGCGACTTTTTGAGATCTGAAAATGGGATGCATCTTAAAAGTGAGTAAATACAGTACGGTATTTCATGTTTGGAGATATAAAAAATCCTGCAGTGTAGCACAGGTTTTGTCATAAAATAATTTGTGTTTCGACAGTGTATTATATTTTTTACTTAACTTATAGCAGTGTAATTTTCCTTAGTTAAAATGTTTAATATGTACAAATGTTAACAAAATTATAATTAGCCTGCCAGCATTAAAAAAAAAAAATTGTATAGTTCCATATTTCATTCACTTTCAAAACATCAAAATATTTTATAAGTGAGAACCAGTTTGTAAAAATGCTCCATTGTTTAAATGTGTTTTTTATTTAAATTGGAATGTGATTCACTTCCTGTAATTTTACTTTGAAATCAACTATAGTCTAAGAGTTGCTTATTAGACAAAACCAAAAAGTTTTACATATATGAGGTTTATTAAAGTAGTACCATAGGTATGTTGGTGTTGTGTAAAACTAGGCATTGCAGCTGATAATTTATTAAATGGTGCAGAATATTAGAATTGACAAAACTGTATTTGGATTGTGCACTCTAGACCAGCACAGATTGTACAGACAGGAATCAATATAAACCATCAGACTGGCAAATTATCACACATTACTTAGGAAGCAATGAGTATGCATGGTTTTTGAGCTGAGAGAAAGGTATTTTAGTGATAGGCAATAGCATTTTGTCTGTGTGAAGAGAGAATAAAAAATCTTGAAGTAAACAGCCCAAACCAACTGTGACATTTGACATGGGACTGCCTGGGGAGAGGGACGTCGCATCAAGAATGGGGTGTTTGTATTTTGCACCAGGTTAGTTGCACAGGTTGGGGCGGACTGTATTGCTGAGGCATCTGTAATATGACCCGTTGGCCTCGCACTGATCCCTTACATAATGTAGGTCATGTCAGGTGCCTACTTGGTACAAAATCTGTTAGGGCGAGGTGATGCCTTGGGGCATTTGACATGAGGGTTTGAACTAGCTTACCATTGGTGTCACTTCCTTTTGGCAGTCGCTGGCCCTGGCTTGACAACTTTGACCCCAGGTGAAACGGGTGGCTGGGCAAGCTGGCTCGGCTGACACCTGCAGATGACCGGGGTGTCGGCTGGTGCTGGCAACTCGTTGGTGTAGTCCAGGTTGAATGGCACCACTTCCAAGGGGGGAATGTACCCCTCTTGGAGTAGTTTGACGGTGGGATGGGCAGCTCCAGGAGCACTAATCAGGAGGCCAAAGAGGTTGGCGGGGAGGGTAGTGGAGTAAGGCTCCACTAATTGTTAGGCAGCTTGTACTCTTTCCGGTTCATTGGGACTTTTAGCTTAGGGCTGGCTTAAGTTGTTTACATAGGAGGTGGCAAGGTGCAAGGATAGCAGCTGTCCTCCGGGCATTCCTCCTGCTCTTTTGTCGATGAGCCAACATCATGGGCAGGAAAGGTGCTACTGTTCTTCCTGTTGAGTGCGGCAGGCAACAAACCCCTAGCTAAAGTGCGCTCTGGAGGGAATGCGTTAGCTGACTTAGTTGGCCCAGATGCTTCATTTTCTCTCTTTCTAGTGATAGGAGCACTACCGCACTTGCACACCCGGTACCTTTACGTACTGGGTCCACAGTATGGGTGGCCATCAAACTTGTTCTGTGTGTGACGTTTGTGTAATCCTGGTTAGAGGCTGCCCACTATCATATTCTACATGGGAAACTGTTAGAAATGTGTGGTCCCCTGCTATTCCCTTCGAGGGTGATGCTTACCAGGTTAGGGAAATGCACACATTCACTATAGAGCAAGGAAAGACAGAAGTGGGCTAGCATACGTGTTTTATTCTTGTGAGAATAGAAACACGGTGACCGATACTATGCCCTACCTCTACGCAAACTAGATGTTCAACGGACATATTAGATCAAGACAGGTGAAGGGGCCTGTCGGCTTAGGAGCCTTGACTTGTAAAGTGGGCGAGAGCAAACTATTAAGTAGTCGTGAAAACAACTGAACTCTAATTGTGGCTTGTCTTGAAGGGACCCGGGGCACCACGTGTGGTGTAATATCTGATGACAAGTGTCAGAGGTAGTGACAACTCTTTGGCTGCACTGGTAGAGAAGGCGTCGTTGGCTGAAGAACTGGTAGAAGACGAAGGTCTTCTTGGAGAATCCTCAGGAGGACTGCGGCTGTGTAGTAGAGAGCCTTAGTATGATTGGTGCTAAGGCAACTGGCATTTCTGCTGGTTGCACAGTGTTATATTCCTCTTGGCTGGAGGGTTCCTGCATACTTCATTTGCTTAGATAATCTTTGACTGCCACCCCTTTGGGTTCGGGCTGGCCGTTGCCGCTGCTGCTATCTCTTGGTAGGGTGGTGGCAGGGAGGTTTGGTGTGATTGCAGGTGGTATCCGCCACTCAATTAGGGGCAAACTGTTACATGGTCATGGCTGATTGTTAGTGGGTTTACTACAAGTATGGAGGCGATGACGTGACTTCTTATCATTACGTGAATGTTGGCCTTGGGGGCGGCCAGTCAGGGTTCGATTCCCTTGGGGGCATATGCCGTGCACTTGATGTTGCGGAGTTGACAATTATAATGAGTAAGAAGCATAATGTTACATTTTTGTACTGTTTTTAGTGAATGCAACTATTAGTAACATTGTGATGAATGTTATCAAACACGGTTTGCAGTATTGTCAAATGCAGTTTGTTGTGGGTCCTACTGGCCCGCCACGTGCGTGCCAGAATGGACAGGCACGGAACAACACATCCACTCTGCTGACAACAGTCAGCACTGGCTGGTCAGGATTCTTTCTCGATTATCACGAACATTGTGACCAGCGTTGTTGGTCCATGTTAAGAGTTCTCTCTGTCTGTATCTGTTTTGCTTGTTCAAGGCCTTGGAATGCACAATTCTTAAGGCGAACTCATACTCACTTAACTGCCTCATCGCCTCTGTGTGCAAGGTGCTAGATTGACGTGCATTCGTGTGACTAGGTGGGGTGACCCTATGTTTTTATGGCATGCTGATAAAGATAAAAGTATGATTTGTGTCTAAAGGAAACTGTATAAAGTCTCTGTATAAAAAATTTTTGCAGCTAAAACTAATTCTTAAAATGTATATTTGTAGCTATTTTCACACCCAATAAATAATCCTTAGAGGGGAAATGGGGACTTGATACTTGTCTGTGGGCACAAAATGTTTTTTAAATGCCTTTTTTGTTTGGGTAACATTACAAAATGTCCATTTGATTTGAACCATGCAGTTTCTACTAAACCTCTGCAACACATTTCATGTGCCAGCCAGTCAGAGCCCTTAATGTGTTAGTATGTGCTGCTGATGTGCACTACTGTATTGTATAACAAGGAACAAACCTTCACCAGTCTGTCTCGTGCTGGTCTGTGTTGGTCTAGGACACCAGTGCATTGCAAATAATCAAAATTAAACTTTTTGAACCTGTCGCTTCAGGTGGAATTAAATACAGTAGATGCAATTGTGCAGAACTTATACTAATAGGCAATCCCATCCCTCATACTCTCTTGACCTGTGCAAGTTTGATAGTTTCCAGAGGAGTCTTGAATATCTATCATGGCAGTTGACAACATAACGGTAGCTGCTAGTTTGCTATTACCTGTGACGGGCGACAACACATTTGTTGAGGAGTTAGCTGAAGGGTCCTCACCCTCTGCCCACGAGTTAACCTCCTCCTCAGTCGTTCCTGCTGTAAAGTGCAATAATGAGTGATGCCTAGACTGACAATGATGACAAGATGAGGTGGATGGACAATCCTGGAACTGATGCCCAGCTTGTTGTCCTTCACGGAACCCAAGCATTCCTTAGGACTCATCTATAAGAAGCTAGGGCACTTGTATATGGCATGCAGGTCTTTGTAGAGCACACACTTGCGGGAATCAATAAGAAACTTGCTGGGGCGCAGCTGTCGTGGTTTAGGGGGTACTGGCATTACCCCCTACCTTTGACTTAGGTGGCACTATAGTAGACTGTCTCTGACAACAAGTCACCGTCTCCTGACACCGACAGTGCTTTTCTATAAATTTTATGAACTTCCCTACTGTGGGAAGTTTACAGCATGAAAGAGCCATGTCCGACTGTGTTTGCAATCTTTTGCAAAATATGGCAAGCAAGATGAGGTACCATGTTTTCACTGGCACCTTGAGGTACCATGTTTTCACTGGCACCTCAAGGGCCTCCAATGCAGCTATGTTTTCTGTGATAATTGTTAACAACTGGTGCAGTGAAGAAGTTGAGTTCACACATGCAGAAGGGGCTTCCAACAAAGAATCCATATGCAAGGCCACAATCAGGCTTTTATTATAGTACCGAGCTACTAACGTGTCCCAAGCAATACGTAAATTTACTTCCGAAATGGGAAGGGCCTTAATAAGACTTAGGTTTCTCCACTTAATGATATCTTCAAGTAAGCAAACTTTTCAACAGCTGATAAGCCAGGGTAATTCATCACCATCATTGTAAATAAATTACAGTAACGCACCCAACATCTTAGATTCCCATCAAATGGAGGCAAATCAACTTTCAGCAGGATCACTTGCGAACTGCAAGAAGACTCTTTGAGTGCACCTCCTCTACTGCCTCGACCTATGGAGAGACTCAGCTGTTGCCAACACTGTGTGGTACTGTATTGCTCTTCCAAATGAATCATTCTGGCTGAATGTTCCTCCAAACTGAAATTTTCTGTTGAGGCTCCTGACATAACGTAATCCTTTTCATGTTTGTCTAACCTCCAGAAGATCGCGTACATTAGCCAAAAATACATTAATTTTTGTCGGGTCAGTTGTCTTGAGTGAGAGCATAAGCACGTTTCGCATGACATTCGGCTAAGCTTAGCTGCGCCAACACCGCAGCCATGTCTGCCATGACAACAAACACAAATAATTGTACAAAACAAAGCAACTCTTACCTTCAATCCATGAACAAGCAAGTGGTGCTACAATGTCGCCATTTTATATTCCGCACACGACTGAAAGCTCTTAGATTGTGGTCTGAATATTACATCTTGGCATCCGAAAACACCCAGTAGGACACAAACACTATCATTTTCATCAAACTCAATCTTGAAACCTTGATTCCGTCCAACACTTGTTAATTGGTTCACAACACGAATATACCATGCAATTATCAACACCAACAAGGAAACTAACGACTGCTGGAACTATCTGGCCCTGGAGGACCGAAATGTGAACGCTGATACACTTGCAGAATGAATACTTTAAACAAAACAACTAAAATAAACAAACCAGTGCACTACAGCACAACTTACCAGCCTGCCATATTGTGTACTACTGCTGTTTTCTTCCACTTGGAGGCACCACTGTTACAATGATTGCTGTAGGCGCAGGCAATTAAAGGTGTCACGTAGTCTAGTGTTTCCATTGTACATACACATGCACACATCCACAGAGTTTTCTAATACATAATATATACTATATACAGATACCGAACATTGTCTGTGAACCACTTCTTTTTTGCAACTAGTGGTGATAGCACACGTTATACTTAGTGCCATAATTTCAGCAAAAACTTTACATGCAAGCAGCTTAAAAAGATGAGAAACGTTCAAAGCCCATTGCGGAACTGAAGCTACAGAACAGACACCATTACTGGGTGGAATGTAGCTGTACTACATATTATCTTGTGTCGACTAAGCATGATTCAGACTTTATCGCTCACAAAGCAAAGCAGGCACATTTAGCTATACCTACGAAATGTGGTTCCCTGTCAAGGGAAGATCAAAGAATATCCTCTACTCTGAAAAACAGTTGTGAGTATATGCCAACTATCATGCGCTCGACTTACTAATGTAAAACACGGAACTTTAAAGCTACAAACATAGAATTTTCACCTACTTATTCAGTAAAATGAGCCTAGTGCGAAAAGTGACTTAGTTTTAAAGAAATATGTGACAATTTTATAAGCGCAACTGAGAAACATGTTGCTCAACACACTGTGGTTATTGTAACACTGTGAACTAGGCAACAGCGCACAGCCGTGATAGGCTACTGGTATCAGCTAGTGGGTGGAACAAGTCTTATCGCTTGGATCTTCAGTGGCCAAGAAGTTCTGTGCCTGATATAGTAAAATGAATTTAGCATATTCTGGATACTAGCAGGTGGTCATAATAATGTGATTTGATTGTGTATCTGATGTATTATTGTTACGTTAAACTTTATTTTAACTTACCACAGTAGTACTGTTTTAAAATGAAGCAGTTTTGGTGCATATCCACGAGATCCACCAGATTTTCAGTGTGCATGTTCACATACGTGTTTATAGGCCATTCACATTTACGTGAGCACTTTCGAAAGCCCTGCATAAGATATACTTCACCTCCTGTTTCACATCCTTCTTCTATACATACGTAAGAATGTCACTGCCATGGACCATCTCACTTCGTTCACATGTCGTTCAAGCCTAAACCAGCACACTCTTTAGGAAAGCAAATTTGTTAATGATATGCTCTAATTTGTATAACACAGGAACAAAAAAAAAAATTAGACTTCAGTTATCATAGGTGGCTGTGCTGTTAGCGTGCTCATGTCCCACCAAGGTGATCCAGGTTCAATCCCCGGCCGGGTCACTCCAGATTTTCGCATGTGGGAATCGTGCCGGATGATACCGTTAGTCGGCTGGTTTTCTCGGAGATCTCCAGTTTCCCCCGCCTTTTCAGTCCGGCGCTGCTCCATACTTACCTCAATGACCCTCATCGGCTCTCAAGACAACAGCCACCCAAATCTCTTCACTCACTCAGTGACCATACAGTTACATATTACACTCTCAATACGTCAGGTCTAAGACCCTTTTTTGGGGAATCATTGAACAAATTTACCTTATTTTGGTGTGTATAGGCTGTGTGCATATATAGGCCGCCCCAGAAGTTTTTGATGAAAAATTAGGGATAATTAATATTTCAAGTATAGGCCGCACTGAATTTTTGTATTCCTGTAAATATAGTGAAGTCACGATTCCGTACAAACATAGTACATTCCGACATTACGTCTCCTCTACAAAACATTTGTGACAAAAAATTTATATTATGTTGCAATGTTTACGAATATATATAGCACGATTACTATTCCACAGATGGTAATATGACTTGAGAAAGTAAAACCACGGCAACGTGTTACACAATGGTGTGTTATCAATGTGCACTTGTAGAGCCACGGCGGGCATGTAAACTACGTAAGATACCCATCTCTTGTACAGCAGAGAAATTATTTTCTCATGTTCGACATCTATGGCCGAGCTCCAATATGTTTACATTTTACACATGGGGGAATGGCGGTTATTTTGTTTATGAACAGGAGCAAAAAAATAACTGTATAAATGTTTTTTTTTTTTTTTTTTTTTTTTTTTTTTTTTTTTTTTTTTTCCCTTCTTTCCCATTCCTTTCCTTCCCTTTCTTCCTTTAAGAGTTAAAACACCACATGTACTGTATGTTGACAAATGTTTAAATGTGCTTTGGGGAAAAAATTTTATGACATCTTGTATATAAGCCGCACCCCACTTTTTGTGGTCATTTTTTTTTGTAAAAATGTGCTGCCTATACACACCGAGTACAGTAATTGGAAATGTTTCTCCAACAACCCGATCACTTTACCATGAAGAGCCTTTACCATATTGAAAGTAACTGTAGCCATTTTGAAATGTAGTTTGTTTTGTCTGTTTTGTTGAAGATTAAAAAGTGGATTATGCTGAATTAAAAATGTATAGCTGAAGTAATGATATGCATGTGCACTCGTACATACAATGCACCACATATATATAGATACACGTACATACATGCACAGAATTTCACAGATTCAGGAAACTAAAATTGAATTTGTGTATAGATTTTGTTCGTGTACTTCTGTAATCCCATGATAAATTTCAGAAAGTTGTTGGCCGCTAATGTTACAGGAAAATGTAAATGGTTATGAAAGTGCCTTTTTATTGTAATTGCAAGCACAGTTCATTTTAGCTAATGTATTTTGCAGTTTGCTTAAATAGGTATTTGAGATAGAGAGTAGTTATTTCTAAATACTGTGAAAATCGTTATTAACATGAAGACTGAATGATTATTGTGTGGAACTTCAATATTACGTTTTGTTATTGTACATATTTCTGTGTCATAATGTTGGAATCTATATTGCAGTGTAAAAATAACAACATACAGTATTTTTATGTAGTGGTTGATTTTCTTATAATTTCACTACCTTGTCCTGTGTGATGTACATCAGGTTATTAGAAGCTGTATTTGTGGCCAGGTTGTGTTGTTTTTGTCACATGACAAAATGTGTATAATATGTTTTCATCATTCAGAAGCAAAGTTAAATAGAAAAGTGGCATAACGTGTCAAGTAAATGAAGAAAATTAAAAATTATTTTGGATTCAATGTACAAAGAACATTAAGGAAACTGACAAAGGGCAAAATCATTCACAACATTGTTAATTTTCATAGTACAGTTTTTAATTATTCACAGCTCTTAAGACTTTGTGACCATGGATAAACAAAATTCCTATAATAATCTTTAATAGTAATTTGCTGAATAGAGCTGCTAACAAAAATTTAAAAGTAAATAAAAATTGCAGAGGAATACACATACGTGTGGAGTGAGACATGTGTACAAGGTAGATGGTTCTATTAAAGCCCTCTGCATGTTTCTACAATACGTTTAAAAGAACACAACACATGCTGAAAATGAAAGTTTAAAGATGACCCCAAATGAATTAATTGCTGGATAAATACAATTTAACAATTCAGTGTCCCAATAAAAATAACAGGAATAATTGCTCTAGACATAGGTACTTGCAAGCAAGCCACAATGATAACGACTTAAAAATAGTAACTTTTATTAAACAATTTCATAGTGCCCGAGTGCCACATTAAAATGCAGATTCATTTAACTGTATACGTGCTCGTAGTTGAAGAAGAAAGTGCTAGAGGTGTTCCCAACACTGTGTGTGCAAAGTGCTTCAACAAGAATAAAACTTATTTTTAAGTAGACAGGATGGAAGGTCAGGAACTGCACTTCTATGGAGTGGCCTACAAATTAATAACCCAAACATTATTTTTGATAGGCAGACCAACTATAGGTGTAGCAAAGGGAGGGACACAGGGCTCATATCCATAATGATGTCTTGAGCATAATCACAAATGTAATAAACAATATTAGCTATAAAAAACTTTTTCCTAGAATAGGAGAGACAGAGCCACATTTGAACAATTTCTTCTATTTGTGAAAAAGTAATGATTTTAACTGTCACAATGTAAGTAATGATTATTGTTTTCAGAAGTTCATAGCTTTAGCAGTATATGGCACTTGTAATGCGAAACATGTAAGATATAGTTTTTTTTTTTTTAATTTTTGCCAATGTTTAAATAGTTCTTATTGTTCAAAACTGCCACAGTACTAGGGAAGTTTTGAACACGCTTGGGGCACATTTGAACATGTCTAAAACAATTAAATACAAGGCATTATTAAAACACCACAAAACAATTTGAATGTTTTGACGAGTGCCCAGCTACTGACTTATGGCACGATCGCTGAGGTTTGTTGTGCTAGACCAAGAGCGTGGTTATAGGTAGCTGACCGGACATGTTAGAAACCTGACTTACTCTGAAGGTCTTCGGTCAGTTGCTAACGTGAGTTAACTGGCTGAGTGACCACAGTCCTTGATTTATATCACTTTGTACTTCATGTTCCAGGCCGCTGTCTCTTGGCTCCAGAAGTTAGGATTGGCTAGTCCGTACCTACTGGACCTCTCAACACCGGATGAGTCAGGACTGGTTTGGACGAGCGGTGGAAAATTATTATATTGTACCACGTGGACAGTTCAGACTGCCTGTAATTTCAGTGAGGCAGCGTGGTAGCGCAGTCCCATTCCGTTGGTCTTCCGTAAGTCTCCATTGATCCCCCACGTCTGCGGGCTGATCAGAGACTTTGAGCCGTGTGGGTCACCAATACTACTGCTGGATATGATTTTCCAGCCAAGGCCAGGCCGCAACTCCCAGGCCAATACCACCCCCAGCACCTAGTCGCTCTGGTAGGTGATACGACCTAGGTTTACTGTCTCTCCTTGGTGGAAAATATTCCATGTGGCTATGGCTCCTCTGTAATAGGAAGCAACAGGCAGCTGTCTAATGGGTGTGTTCCGGGCTGGAGATCCCCAGAAGGAGGGCCTCAGTCAAGCTACACTATCGACCAAAAAGTAATTGGGCACCTGTCCACAATGTTTGCTCGGTTGTCACCCCATTAGAATCTCGTAGGGCCACCTTTTGCGGCTATAACAGCAGCCACCCTGTCTGGCATGCTCGCTACGAGTGTTTCCAGGACATCCACGGGAATTCGTTGCTATTCCTCTTGCAACCATTCCGTGAGTTGAGCAATGAATTTTGGTCGCGCCTGACGAGCCCTCACCCTGCGATCCAATTCGTCCCGAAGATGTTCTATAGGGTTGAGGTCGGGGCTCTGGGCGGGGGCCAGCCTAATCGGCGAACATTGTTGTCGGCGTACCACTGCGTAGTAGCCCTTGAAACATGGCACCTTTTATTGTCATCCAGGAAGTAACATGGGTCCATTCCATAAAAAGGCCACAATGTTGGGAGCATTTAATTATCCAGAATGTTACAATAGGCCTCTGTGTTCATGCTACCACAAACACCACCGGTCCTACGCCAAAGGCCATGAAACAGCCCCACGCCATCACTCCACCAACACCGAATTTCCGAGTTGGCACTATACACTCCGGCAGAAGCCGTTACCCAGGTAGACGCCACACCCATACACGTCCATCGGACCAGAATAATGTAAACCTCGACTCATCACTCCACAGAACCGATTTCCACTGCTCTAGTGTCCAGTTGTGACGTTCCAAACACCACCTGAGTCGTCGAACTTTATTGCATGTTGTGATATGGGGCTTATGTGCAGTTGCTCTTCCGAAATATCCAAGTCGGTGGGCCTCTGTACGCAATGTTCCAATGGAAACCAATACTCCTGTTGCTGCACGAAACTCCTGTCGGATGGTAGCCATGGGTGGTGCCCTATTTTTGACAATTTGGCGTTTCAGGGTTCTGCAATTTCTGTCGGTCAAGATTGCAGGTCGCCCAGAACGTGCAACATTAGCACAATGCCCATCGACCTTCCACTTACGCAGGACGAATGTGACCATTGATCTGGGTCTGTTTACCTTCCATGCAATCGCCCAGCTAGACAGCCCACAATCATGCCCTTATCGAAGTCCGATAGCTCTGTACCGTGTGCCATCTCCTTGTCAACTGGTCGTACACCGACCTGCAGCATATGGCAGCCATACAAGTCAACTGAAGTACTGAATTACCTATCTTCACTGGTGCCCAATTACTTTTTGGTCAATAGTGTAGTTCGGATTTACAGAAGTACCGGTTTTTGTGTAGTGCAACTTATTCCTAGTGGGCGAAGTAGACGTTACTCCAGAAATAAAAGCGTTAGGATAGAGAAAAAAGCTATATTTATTGAGGACTCGATAAATATAGTGACTCGTGCTATCTTCTACCAAGCAGACGGAGTACTGAAGGAAAACTACGTTAGCCAGATGTAGGTGACCTGGTTCTAAGTTGGAGGGAGAGTGTACTAGAAAACTGAATTTTTAACTACTCAACTAAAGCTGTCTAATGCAGGTGTCTGTAGGAGACAAAAGAAGTTGGAGTAGCAAGTTATATTCATGTTCAATGGGTGTTGAAGACTGTTGTCATCACAGAGGGTAGCCACAAGGGCTACAGAAGACTCGAGGTTTCAATGGAGGCCCCAGCACTAAGGAGTGCTTGGGGTAACTCAAGAAGAAATAAGAATGACTGCTGGAGCCCTGCCGCGCCTGATCTATATAGTCATAAGTCTAGGCTGCCATGGCGGGGTGCAGGGAAGGCGTCTGACGACCTCCTGCTGTGAAGCTAGCGTGGGAGGTGGGAACCCTCTCATCAGCGTTCTTGGTTCATGGATCTTCTGTGACACCTGGCCGCACCCAAAGAGGCTGACAGGTTGTCAGCACTCAGTGCGGGGGAGGGACGGAAGCTGTATGCTCACTGGTTTGCGTAACCTTGTAGCCACATGTTCAGCCGCCTGGTGGATTTAAACGGTGCGCAACACTGTGTATTGGTTTGCGGAACAACACACGTGGGTGGTTGAAGTACGGGTATACTTCATGTGAAGAGCGATGAGTCATAATCATAGTATAAGCGGCACATTTCAATTTGCCCCCTCCCTCCGTTGCGATGAAGACTCATTGGGAAAAGGTGGTGAAGTAAGGCGTAGGCCTGGAAGTTCTAGAAGGTCTAAGTAGTAGCGAAGAAAGTTGGGAAGACAAGAAAAAAATTTCATCAGGTAGGTGGGACCCTTAGTGTTGAGTGCTTGACCGCTGTAGTGGCGCTTGCTCTGTGCTCTCGAGCCGACCAGCACAGTTGATTGTGTGGGATGTGAAGACCACAGCTCTGTCTCTCTCTTGGTGGACGGGCTTCCTCTCTCTCTGCCCCTCGCCAAGGCAGTGCTGTGCTTGCTGACGCTGTGAATGTGTTCTTCCCCCATGTTGCGGTTTATCGGGTGTCCCACCGGCCTACTTTATTTTTGCATGCTGCCGAAAAACACTCAGCATAGTGCTGTGGATATTTACAAGAGAATATACAACGTGAACCTGAAATAAAAAGGACTTAAAAATGACGGCATGCGAACAACGAAGGGGGATAAAATAAGTATGTTCAAACTTTACTCGCGAAGGTGGGAAGCTAAAAATATCTTGCACCTGGTTTCACTGTTAGTGAGTTCATGAGAGCTTTGTGGCTCAGAGTTCTTTGGTTTGATACTGAATTGGTGCACAAGATATTGCAAACAAAACACACACACTAGAAAAATATATGCATACAAATGTATAACATAAAAATTGAATCCTACAAAATGCCAATCTTCTTGTAGGTGATCTTCATATATTGAAGAGTGTACCTACACATCAAATTCTTTATACCTTTTGGTTGTCCATTTTATTTCTAACATGTTCACTGTGTTTATTCGTAGAATGTTCAAAGGTAAGTACGCAATAAATACAAAAGTCAACAGAGGAAAATGCATTCCTACAAAACTGCATTCTTCTTGTAGGCGATCTTCACAAGTACATGGTAAAAACTCATTGGCAATATTTAAAGGTATACCTACACATCAAATTCAATATACAAAATTCTAAAATTACAAATTCCTTTGCAGGAGTCTGCTTATTGTAAGCCAAGGCTAGCATGTATTTCGTCGAAGTCTCGGTCTTCCACTAATCACTGGCACTGTGGTGAGCGTCTATAGGTAATACTACGGTTTATGTTGGTTATCGGCCATTAATATTATGGCTTGTTGGTGAGGTGTAAAACATATGTTTTCACTGGCTTTAATTACTTACAGCATAATGACTGCTGTATTTACAAGTTCAGTTTGCACATAGTTTAGTGTCTAAATAACTTTCTGTTGCATTTACCTCACCGGTTCTTACACTTCCTCCACTTGACAGCTGGATATGAACTGATACTGGATACACAATATTTAATCTAGTCTAAATGTGAGTGTGTCTGCCTCTTTCACTGTCTTTGACTGGTTGGCTAGAATAAATGTCACTCTTTGATACAGATCTATAACAAGTCCTGTAATATTTATCGTAGTGGTTTACAATTACGTGTGCAATTAACTTTGTCAAGCACTGCACTTACTTGTGTTCTTCGAGCTTTGGTTTAGCTGGCCTTCCCCTGGGACGTAGTTCAGCATGCAGGGGATACGGCCATGTGTACCTTGACGTAGGTCGCCACGGTGATTCTTGGCACCGCCCAGACATTGAGTCTTCCTTAGCGGCATGAGGTGGCATCAGACGTCTTGGTTCAGCACGGGATGTCGTGGCGTCTGCTTCTGCCGAAACTGGTAGAGGGGGCACAGCTACAAGGGACGTTGAGGGTCCGCCACCCCGACTGCATGGGTTCCCATAGGGCAGAACATTTCCCTGCTGGCACAGAGCAAGGGAGTTGCGGAAGGAAACAGCTCTCCACTTTGCCTGTGGACGCATCCCGTCGCAGAAAGGACCTCTCGCCCTCAATGGTACCTATGGGTAAAGGTCCTGTGTAGCAGGAGGTTATCCTCGATGTCGGTTGCAATTCATTGTCTGCAGGAACAGTGGTCGGCTTCGTGGAAGCTGGAACGACCTTGACCCCTGTTCCAGACGTTTATTGCAGATGCGGTGTTTGTACTAGGTCCGTGGCATTCACCTTCCAGTACTGTAGTTTTGTAGGCATCCAGGCTTATGTCATGGACGTCATCCACTGGTCTTGTGGCGGGTAGTACTTCATCGTCGGAGCCAGAGATTGACATCGTGGAAGTTGGAAAGGCCTTGATTTCTGGCTTTGGAGTTGTACTAGGTGGAGAAGTAACCTCTTGAATGATTTCTACCCCCCATCACTGATGGTGCTTCCGACTGCTCGCTGATGCGGCTCGATCGGTAGGGTGTCTGACGGGGTTCTTGGTCACATGGACTCCACCATGACAATTTTGTGCAGCTAGGGAGTGCCTTATCGTGTTTGACTGCGATATTCTCAGCATAGTTGTGCGGCGTCGGAATTGATCTAAGGGAGAGTGCTCTTTGGCGTTGCTCTACATCGGTCGTCCATGGCGCGATGTAGCTAGGTGCCCAATCAATGACGATAGGCGTCGGCTCAGGCCTTGTTGAGGGCCCTGGCTCGGTATCTGGAAATATGCTTGTGGGTGGAGTTTCGTCCTCATATTCGGATTGACCAGGTGTTTCTCTTTCGGCATCGTCGTGCTTAAGCATTGGCATGTCCCCCCAGTATGGTCGTATTTGGCCTCGGGTGGCCTTCCGGATCCGTCCTCATCGGTCTTCGGCCCAGTAGATGTCTAATTTACCAGATGTCTCATTTACCGAAGATACGGTACTGTCCATCCCATTTATCGCCGAGGCCAGCGCTGAACTGGTTACTGGCCTTGCTGAGGGAATGCATCCTGAGTAGTACTGCTTCACCTAGGGTAAACTCCCGTACCCCTGTCTTCGGTATAGAGTACTTCTTTCGAATATATTTGTCCCGGGATTTTTGGGCAGTAGTAGTACGGGCTAGGCCACCTAGTCAGATGTGCTCGGGTTGAGGAATATCGGTGGGCTCACTTTCCCATTGCCAGTCGCCTGTGGTCGGTGGAGTGTTTGGCCCAGGAGTATGCTATGGCTTTGTTGGTTCTACGATGTAGGTCAAATATAATTGTTAGGGTGTGCTTGTCCCAGTGACGGTGGTCGTTTCCCACACTGATACGAAGACACTTCTTGATCTCTTGGTTCCTTCGTTCAGTGGGGTTGGCCTGGGGATGATACGGCTGAGTAGTCCACGTTTCGACTCCCCATCCCTGGCATGCTGACTGCCATTGGCGACTCTTGAATTGAGTGCCATCGCCATTTAAAATAGCCGTTGGATATCCCAACTGTGCGAATATCTCTGTTTCTATCTTTTGCACGATTGGGGTTGTTTTTTGGCTAGGTAGAGGGAAGGCCTCTAACTATCTTGAAAACTGGTCAGTTACTTCCAACAGGTAGCATGGGTTGGGCCCCATTAGGTCTCCGGCTATGTGCGTCCATGCCATCTTGAATCTCTGTGGTTACACTGTAAGAGTTGGAATCGGGTATGCTTTGCCACGACAGCATGTAATGCAGTTGCTTACATACTGTCGGATGTCTCGGCTTATCCCGTCGCAGTTGTATCGGACTTTAATATCCAGCAAGATCTCTCTTGTACCCAGGTGCTCAGCTTGAGGGTGGTCGTGGTGGTGCTGGCATATATCGGCACGTAACTGCTGCGGAACCCAGATCTTCCAGGCCGTATTGGATTGTCCGCTACGCGTTCACACGAAGTTATCCCGTAATTCAAAGCATTGGGGCTGTTCCCGTAGCGTAGTAAAGCGGCGTATCTCGGGATCCTTCTGTTGGCTCAATGTAACCTGACAGGTGATTTGTAACTGGAGGCAGATTAGTTCTTCTGGACTTCTTTTGATCTGGGGGGGGGGGGAGATATCTTTTCCTCCTCGGCTTTGTCCTCCAGTGTCGGGAGACGAGACAAGGTGTCTGTTAAGTTATTTGGTACTGACTTGGGTTTGTTAACTTTGGTTTCCTTGTTTAGTCGCATATGATCGATGGGTGTGGGTAAAATGTTGTTTGGGCTACTGTTCCAATTTATTATCACTCGGTTCTGTCCATTATCGACTATGCATTGGTGTTTACAGAGCCACGGGCATCCCAGTATCATTAATTCTGACAGGGAGGGGGATACTATGAACTCTATTGGTGTCGCGATGCGATGTAGATTTACCGTTAAGGTAATTCGGCCATCTACCCACAGGGTTGCATTGGGCAGCGCCATTCGGATTGTCCTGGTTTGGGGTCTTATTTCCGATAACTGCCTCGGAGTTAGTAGATTGCTTCTGATAAAGTTACTAGTCGCCACGGAGTCCAGTTGGGCGAGCACTCTCCTGCCATTTATTTCCACCTCTGTATGTTGCGATACTGGGAGCGATGAATCTTTGTTAAAACCTTGGATAGTGCTTCGGTGGCGGCTTTTCCCGTCTTGACATCGATAATCTGTTTTTCGGTCGGTCTTGTTGGTATAGTTGCTGGCGTTCGATCGATCTTGTTGGGTGGAATGGCGGACCCCTCTGGTTTCCGGGGGCAGTCCGTAGTCCAGTGGTTCTCTGGGGTAGGTGGAGCTAGTGCAGTCTTGACTGATGCGACCGGTGGAATTTGTATCTCCGGGACTTTGGTCGATATGGGTTTTTCGAGACTTGCTTGTGCCGCTAAGTTTTGCTCTGCTTCTGGTGCACGATCGACCAGCTCGTCCAGGGTTGTGGGTTTAGCCATGATAAGGACGTTCCTTAGGTTAGGCAGTAACATCTGACTAATTGATCGAATGGTGGCGGCTTCATTGACTCCGGGAAACACGCGTCGAAACATCTGTTCCTTCCGCCGTATGCAGATTTCAGCTTCGTCTTTTGATACTTGGGTCTGGCTATAGAATTCATTTGTCAGTCGAGTTAACACCTCCTTGCCAGTGAACTCAGCAGCGAGCCTATTGCTGAATTGTTTCCAATCTGTCAAAAACTGGCCGTATCGTTCCCACCATGTTGATGCTAGGCCTTTTAAATGTAATTGGGCCCTGTCGACCCATTGTTTTGCTGGTAGGTCCGTTTCCTTAAACTCATTTTCACATTCTTGTGTAAAGGCTACCAGATCCTCATGGGGTCGACCTGCGAGATTCGTAATCTGGATGCCATCGTCTCTTCCGGTTGCTGGATGGCCGGGTACCATCCCAGATTGTATATAAATATAGGATGGCTTTGACATGCGGGAGTGAGAGGTGCGTTTTCGTCGGCACCTCTCATACTGATAAGCCATCCCTGGCATATAGACACGTACGTCGGGCTATCATATGCATAAGTGATGATAGGGTTCGCTATGCACCATATACGGTTATTGCCTCGGCTGGGACATGTGATTTCATTACAGAAGCTAGTTGGTTGTTGGTGGTAGGACTCGCACCTGTACTCCAACCCTTCTGTGTCATGGGCCTCGTCAGGCCAGCCTAGGCATATGTAATGGAATGTCTTGGTGTATTAGGTACATTCGATTTGTAGTGAGCCACTGCCTGGACAGTTGGCATGGCCGCACTGGGAGTTGGATATGTCATGCTCATTGTCACGGTTTTCACCTGTGGCGGCGTTGATCTCTGAAACAGACATGTTAATGGCTATGAGTGCCACGGGGTGTTTCTTGGACTCCCCGAAGTCCGGTTGCCTTCTCCGGCTTGACTCTAAGTTCTCCAGGCCCCGGTCGCTGTAATTCGGCCGTTCACTGCGTACAGTTTGACGTGTTCCTGACGTGCACGTATCCCTTGTGCCCGTTTGTTCCATCGCAGACGCATCAACCATACAGCAACACTCGACCGATCGACATTAGGTCGCGGTCTCGATCAGTGCAGGTTGACAAGAACAGCATTACACTTTTCTTGCCGCCCTGTAACTTGTGGCCGCGGGTCATAATATTTAACATTCACACGAGGCAACACTCGTGATGATGAATGGATATGTGACCTAAACGAGTGTGTCCCGGGAAGCCATGACCATTATACGCAACAGCCATTGGAGGGAACACTGGGGTAAGAGGCGCCGCTTATTGCCACGACTTTCCGATGTGCGCGATGTCGACGGGCCCCGTGGCCTAATCTGGAGTGCGATGTGACTTTGAGTGGTTTAAAAGACGGAGAATCAAAATTCCGCAGGAAGTGTGAAGTGGCATTATTTAATAGGAGCATTTTTAAGCAATATTCAAGGTGATTACACCATAACTCACTAGGGAGACCGCCCGGTCCAGCATAGAGAGTCGTTAACATTCCATATAAAACAGGTTGTAGCTCCGCCCTTAGTTACGAAGTTCGTGTGTCGTCACATCCATACACATTCCTGAAATTAATTGCATAACGACACACGCCGATTCTAAAATGTTAATTATAAGAGTGTACATGTAATCACATATCGATAATCAGCCACCTGAGGCATAATTTCATATAATATCACTCTTCAAGTGCGGTGACATTCTCGTGACGTCACATTCTTAGCCATATCTAGGGCTCCGGCGTTCACGAGTATGTCACCAATGTGTTTTAGTTTAGCAAACTTTATTATGTACATCATCAATTTCACTTATGTTATTTATTAAGTTAAGTTATTTTTCTTGTTTTCATTTTGTCGCCGGATTCGCCGGACGTGCGGAGAAACCGACACCATGTTAGTCAGACTTCAGCACTCGAGACAACCAGCAGGGCAGACGGCAAGCTCCACGCCCCCCCCCCCCCAACCCCTCGGCAATTCAGTATAGGTTGCATTTTTATTCATATCCATAGTTAGCGTAATTTGAAGAACCTTTTAGTACTTTAATTTAGCCGAGGGGAGGTCTCCCCCTGCATCCTGATGTAACGTACCAGGACTTCACGCATGGGATGCATTTCGCATAATTACAATCTAAGGCCTACGGCTTATTTTTCAGCAGTAGCGACCACCGGCAAGTCCAGAGTGCCGGGTTCGCTTAACTAAGGTGCACATTAACAAGTGCAGTAACATTCCGTTGTACCTTTACGGTAATAAAACACTCATACCATAATTAGACGTGTTTTATTGCATTTAACTCTCCTGCGCTCATCGGGTACTGTGCCCTAATAGCAGCCTTCAAATTTATAAGTCTGTTTCAGTGTATGTTTTGCATTTACGGGGCCTGCCTCCCTCAAGCAGGGTAAATTCAGTATATAACGGACAAATTCACTCAGCGCTCCTTCATATTGACCGCGTATCTATAGTCGCCGTAGGCCATCAGCCGTACGACCCCCATCAACAGTCGTTCTCTACACCGAACGTGGCACCGGGCACATCATCAGTTACTGTTCCCCACCTGCTCTCAGGCGGGACACGAACACACCACCAGCACCCCTGGAGGCGCAATGCGTCAAGTGGCTTTCCCAACTCGGGCGAATAAAACATCAGTCTACACCAGCAAGCCACATTCCTATGTCATGTGGTTTGCCAAACACGGGCAAATCAAACAACAGTAGAACACCGGAGTTTAGGGAGAGCATCAACAACACGTGGACAACAGGCTACGCGACAAAGGGAACAGTGCGACAATAGTGCTACACAACGGATAGCTGCAGTCATTGGTGAGTATCCTGAGACCTCCAGACACCTATCCAACAGCGCAATTAAGACAGTACAGTCTACACTACAATCTACATAAATAATATCAAGGGATTTTATATTTCCCTTTGGCACACTATTTGTATAATTATCCATTTGTCAATTTGTCAGATTTGTTTACCTGTAGAGTGCATATGTGTTACGTCAACAGACGTACAGTGAATCGAGTGGGAAATAACGTAAGTCAACTGACGTCTAGTGAAGGCCTGTATCTGTCAAAACAATCCATTAGATTGAGTTGTTTACTTGCAACATCATCAGACGTTTTAACTTTTGTAAACATACACTTGTTAGACGTGACAACACGTAATGCAAAATACGCAACTGTAAGCCAACACAGATGTAAGTCGAACACACCCACTCGATACTGCAAGTTGTAAATTATATGTAAAAGTGTACCTGTATACAACACAGTACGGCAAATGTGCATAAGTAGGTGCGAGTGTGTTTTGTAAACAAACGCACGAGGTGTTATCAACGTTTACAGTAATTGGCAACAGTTATCACAAGTAAAGACGGCATTTTCAATAAATACCAGTTGGCAATTAAGAAACAAAAGCAATCAGAATTTAATTTAATTATATCCGGAACTTTCCCCGAAAATTTTGCAGCATTTTTCAGTAATAAAATTTTCAAACTTTTCGAAAGTCAACAAAATTTTTTACAGTCATTTATGAAAGTGGGAAAATAGGCGCCGCGAGAAACGGTAGATATCCCCCTGCCCCGCGAGAAACGACCGAAGGCCTGCTGCGTAACAACACAATGTTTGACCTTGAAGTCCGCGCTCCACAGCACGCGGTGATACGAGATACTGCCCGGCAGCATTTTAATTGGTGTACAAGCGCAGGACAAGTGAGACTGTTATGTTTGACGTGTGTACATCCCACAATCAGTACAACAAGGTTTGCCAAGTCAATTTGTTTGTCAATGTCAACAACCCCACTTAATCGATTTCAATTCCACAATAAACGTAATTACGCATTGGCAGAATGGCAGGTGTGCGAAGCAAAACACGTGTGCATGAAGGGGAAACGGAACCGTAATTTGTATACGGTGTGCACGTAGTTTTCATCCAGAATGTTTGAGCCGGTTTGAAAAGGCCATCACAGATCAACAAGGCCGTATTCTCTGTGAAACGTGCGAATGCATTCTTTTTCGAACTGACAAAATTTCCAAATCAGTCGAAATAGAACATTTGCAAGCGCATGAGCAGTGTCAACGGGAAATTTGCAGGCAAGGGTCACAAGAAACCGTGCGGCGTGCGGACGCAAAACGCACTGGCAATGTCTGACCGGGCAAGACATGGCAAATTAAGCCGCCGGGAGATTCCGCTGCGGACAATGCGCATTGCCATCGCCGCGGTCAGAAGTCAAGTCAGTAGTAGGGGCGCAGTTGTCTAGCGCACATCACTGTGTGCGGGAATATTCGGAATGGGCCAGTGTGTACCAAAGCCCACTGGCACATTCAACACCCCTACCCAGAAGAGCAGAAGAACCGCATAAGCAGACGTCACAACCCATGTGTGTCACGTACCCACAACAAAACGATCGTGATGATCCGGAATTATTTACAGCAATCCCAAAAGTCGTAGAAACCGGTACAACTCCGTCCCGAGTTAAATGATTAACAACGTTTTCAGACCTACCAAGTGAGGACCCGCAGGCTTTTCTGAACGATTGCACGACGAGTTTAGAGAGATACAGAGTGTGCCAACAAGAGAGGCCAAATTCTATAGGGACACAATTGGTCAGCGAGGCGAGTAATTTGTGGAAAACGATCAGTCATTACGGTATTGAGTGGGTAGAATTTCGTAACAGCTTTCAAAGTCGATTTGTCAATACCTACTCCTCATTGCAAGCACAGAGCAGGGCTGTGCTAGAAGTGCAAAAGGAGGGTAAATTCTTGACCGTGTTTGCAACGAGGAAGATAGCCCAAATCAAAAACTTTTATCTACACATGAGCGAGCGTGAGATCCTAGAGGTAGTGGCGTCAACTGTAAGAGCGGAAAACTGGCTAAGCAATGGCACTATTAATTCACAGTAGCACAGAGGACTTCATGCGCTCTGCCGCATTGCTGGACCAAGCCAGCCGAGAATAAAACGCCGCAAATAGAGAGGGTGACGGGTACCATTCGCGCCGGAGAAAGGATGCAGAGCAGAGGGAGCAGATAGAGGAGCAACCAGCAGCGAACAAGGTAGTAGGAGCAGGTGCATTCCGGATAAAAACATACCCCGAACCCAGGATGACAGCACGGACATCAGCAACCTCGGGCATTGTAGGAGGCCCATGTGAGCCACCATTTGCATGCCGATATTGCAAGGAAGGCAGGATGTATTGGCACAGTTAGTGCCCAAAACGGAACCAACCACAGAACAACAAACCACTGATGGGAAATGGACCATTGGAGTAGGCGAGCCGGATTCTCACTACACCAGGGCAAAGGGCCCCCATGGTACAAAGCCTCCTCAACAAGTAGGGCATGCAGGAATCGGAAGTCGGCAACCAAGCATACAGCAGATCAGTAAAATACAAAACCGAATGGTTAGAATTGCAGTACATTTAAATCAGCAACCATGCCATGCATTAATATATACAGCAGCAAGTCATAATTTAGTGCACATCGGATTCATTGACACAAGTGAGATTACACCGAGTACACAGGTACTACACCTCACAACAAAGAACGTGGGGGATTCAATGGGAGAGAGACTGATTACCGTCCGAATTAGAGATGTGGACACTATCACCACAGCCCTTGTGTCTGTGTACCTACGGGAGGATGCCATCTTGGGTATCCCCTGGCTCAGTGAACAAAGGGCCATTGTTCAGCCAGTCACCCGTAGGATAAATTTCGGCCTGAAGGAAAGGCGAACAGTGTACGACAACGAATCCCGACCCACTGGTAACAAGCCCAGAGTGCAATAAGATGAACTCGATTATGTGGTCCCTCCGGAATACAGGGCGATGGTACAATGCATACTGGATGGACGATGCGAAGTATTTGCGGCAGGAGACCCACTCTGTCGAACAACCATAGCTGGGCATTGTATTCCTCTTTTCAGTTGTCGGACATATTAAAACATACAGGTACATTCATCTTTGTCAACTCAATAAAATTATGCCGGAGCATTGCTCAGCAGCATGTCGTCATTTCTGGGATTGTCTTGATCAGTATATTTACTACTGGCCAGGTGGTTGGAGGCTCAATGGAAAGGAATTCGGTTTTCCAGTACCTTGCATTTGCTCCATCCAGATCGAGAGATTCCTGAACTCTCCGATCATTCCTCCCAGATCCTTCCTCCACCCGGCCAGGCCCCTCCCAAGGGAGGGGCTTGTCCCATCTGTGTGACATGACCAGACTGGTGGTAGAATGCCCTCCGAGGAGAAGGACTAGTACCTGACCTCAGTGTACCTGTTGAAAGGCTTACTGTAATCAGAGGTACGCCTCCCGTATGTGCGGATGGTATCCTGAAGGGCGTCAGATTCAACGAATCTTTCACCCCTACACCAAAAACATTCTTTCATCAGAGTGACCAGCTCTGCAGGTTTAGTTGGCAGGCCTGCCTGGGCGACGACAAGCCTGTCTGTGGTCTCCATCCTAGGGAATAGAACCCTATCCCCCCTCCCTCCATGTTCCTTATGACAAGGGCAAGAGCAGATGTCAACATTGTCGGATCTTCCAACTTTGTTAGCATCGCTCCACTGATCAGCTCGTTATACAGCCATTGTGGGTCACTTGGGTCCGACTGTGCAGGCCAAGCCCGTACAGTGGCATCAACCATGTTCTTTTCGTCCGGCCAGTCAATATCGATTGTTTTGGCTTCCTCTGGTGTTGCCATCGATTTCCTCATGAGGACCTTGTGGAGGAAGACTTCCCTCTAAGCCTTGGTATTTCGTGGCTGATCGGTCCATACCTCCTCCATAGGTACCCCCGTTGACCATACCTCACTGGCTCGGGACATGGTGCAGACTGTTCTCCGTCTGCTATAACGTTTAAGCCTGCTCATGTTATAAGTAACATAAGCAAAACCTTCCCGGACAAATACCACAGGGCTCCACGTACACGGCCAACCAGGTGGTTCTCGCTCTTAAGAACCTTGTCCACTTGACATGTGAGATTCTATGTCTACAACTCGCATTATATACGTAGACCTGTGTAGCTTTTATTCCATTTTCTGTCTTGCTTCTGTCCTGGAAGGGGATGCACAGAGCGTTCTCCCATGTACCCTTACAGGCAGTTGTTCTGTTACTTCCAAAGTAAATGATGGATTAACAGGGCCATCCCATCATCCAAGATTACAACTGGGACGATGTGATCCTCCATTGAGGTTCACAACATCTACCCCAGTCTTATCCCTCCCGTTGTCTACCTCCGACATGTCCAGGTCCCTACTCAACCGAGGGCCAGACAACCAGACATCAAACTCCTCCCTTCTTTTACCTATCCTTGTTAAGTGTTGTAACAAGTTCCTGGTATTGTCTCTGTCCCGAACCATGGGCCCGAGATGGAGAGGTCTGTGGATTCCTTCAAATTTCAGTTTGAGATCCTCCACTTTGGGGCAATCGAGAGCATGGGTGGAGGTGTCTTTCACTCCACACACTATGCACATTGGATCCCCAACAAGGCCCAAGGAGGACAACTTGGGTCGGAAGTTTCCGTGACCGGTGAAGTACTGGATGGAGTAGTGACCCACTTCGAGCCACTTCTCCAGTATCAGTCTCTCCCTTACACTAGGAAACAGACCGTGCATCAAACGACCCTTGGTACTAAAGTCCCATCTTGTCTGCCAAGATGTTAGAGTGGCTTCTTTCATTTCCTTCAATTCAGCTGTGGGAATGACTCCTTGCTTTCTCCTACATGAGATAGTACCCATTTGTACCATCAGCAGATCCAGGGGGATCTCTCCAACAATAAGCTGGAGAGCATCACTAGAAGTTGTCCAATAATCCCTTGTAATTCCCAGTACTGCAGCTCTTTGAGCACTGTTGATAATTCTCTTGCCATGGACTTGCTCTACCTCTGGGTACCACACCCCACACGCGTACGTGAGGATGGGCAGGAAGACAGACTTGTACATCATCTTTAATGTCCGGTATCCAAGCCCCCAGTTTGCAGGTGCCACCGCCCTTAGCCGGTGAAACATTGTGACGGCCTTATTCACTGCATAGCGGACGTGAGCATGGAACGCCAGACGACTTTCCAGGATGTCACCAAGATATTTCACCTTAGTGACCATCCTGATCCCTCTGCCCCCAAACCTGATCACGGGATTCGCTTTAGGTTGCCCTTAAGCAAAATGACATTGATCTTGTCGACTGAGAGGTCCAATTTGAACCTCCCAGCCCACTCTTCTACCATAGATAGAGCCAAATCTGTCTTTTTTTTTCCAGTTCTTTCCGTGACCAGGCAGTGACAAGGAGCAAACCGTCATCCACATACCCATAGACCTCGCAGCCCTGCAGGAAGTCCAGCCGAAGCAGCCCCTCAAAGATCACATTCCACAATATGGGAGCAAGGACCGAACCTTGTGGACAGCCCTTGGTCAGCACCTTCTCTTCTGTATACGAGCCCATTTCCAAGGTGCATTTACGATCAGTCAGAAAGGACTTAATCCATAGATATTCCCGGGGCACTTCAACAAGCGAAGTTGCCACAAAATCTGTGGCCACCAAGCATTGTAAAAAGCACCCGCGATATCCAGGGATATCGCCATGACATAGGTTTGGTCGTAGGTTTTCACCTGTGTTCCGAACAACATCGACGAACTTCAGCAGCTTATTATTGATGAAAAAATAGAACGAAAATGTCTTTACCACTTTTTCCCTAAAGTGATTCTTGAGGGAGCTACGTGCCCCTAAAAACCATGGCTGTGAATGTAATTAAGTTAAAAAATATCAGAAAATACTCATGATTAAGCAACAAATCGGCGAATTGTAGAGCGAAGATCTTATACTTGTGAAAATGGGGTTGGTAATATCATTCCCCGTCATCATGAAAATAGAGGCTGCCGCCCTGTTTTTGTGTAAAAATGTGAACAGAATGCTGTAAATGATTTGTTGACATGGCTTAAGAATCAGCACATCGTAACAAATAAAAAATGTCGTTTTACGAAACATTTTTTCCAGGAATCAGCATTTTACTTTAAGCCAATAAGCACCAATATTTGCAAAAAAAAATGATAAAGGGCCTAGTGTCTATTTTGTGACATAACTGTTTTAAAATAAAACTTTTAGTATGCTGAACAGCATGTGAATGGGAGTAATAATTAGCCAAACATATCCAAGATTTTCAGCCTGTGGTGAATCAGTATGTATATTAAGTATATGATTTTACATTGTTAATAAACATATCTACAGTTTCAACAAACATCCTTCGCGAAGTATACTACTTATTTACATATATGGTAAAATATTATCTTTATTTATTAACGACAGAGTTGGTCTATTTATTTTAAAACACCAACATTGTTATAGTGGTAAGGATGTCACTGTAATCCAAGGAATCGGATTTTAATAGCTACATATGTTTCTAATCGACGTGCTCTGCTTGGTTTTCTTTTCTTGAAGTCTTCTATTATGTAAAGAGCATTTGGTTTTCTTCTTACTTCTTGATGGACGTGTTCTTGTCTTAGGCATTTTTAAAATGAAATTTACGATTGTGCAATAGCACACAACCCTGTGTAATACTGCCAAAATGTATTTTGTTTTGCATTATTAATTTTTGTACTTTATGATAATATTATTCTTTTCCATGCAATAAGTTATTATTTTCCTTATGTAAGCAATATATCCTACACTTGTTACCTGTGCTATTTTTCATGTAATTTGCATTTGTGATTAATTTAATATTTTATTTTCTCATATTGTATTCGTTACATTTTTTTTCATGATGTTATATTTTCTCTTAGATGTATAGTGACAATTAAATAATTTTTTAAGGATAGGATAATTAGCTAGGCTTTATTTGTATTTTTCTTGTGTTAATAATTTTATTTTAATTTATGGTTTCATATTGTGAATGTTTCCTATTTATTTATTTTGTGTGTCTACGTTTCGAGACCCAGTGTTCTATACTTCTTTAACAGTTAGGACGTGGGAATTGGTGCGTAGGGGGGATGTTATGTATGTTTTATTTTCCCACTGCTTCCAGGTTAGAATCCTGGTTTCCTATTGGCAGGAACCTTAGGTCCCCTGTCCAGCCAAGAGAGCTTAGCTCTTTCTAACTGACCTCCGCAACATATAGACGTTAGGGTAGGACTCACACCTGAAAGGTGGGTACCGAGTTAAGGTTTTTATTAGAGATTTAGGGTGTTTTTAGCTTCCTCCATTAAGTTGAGTTTTTAAGTGTTTTCCCTCAATTGTGAGTACATGTAGGCCCCATTGCTAGGATAGAATTAGGGCTAGAAGCTAGACCGCACATTTGTTCGAGGCTAGCATTCTCCACGACGACGAGGCCCTGGATATTGAACCCGGCACCTACAAGCACTGACGATGCAACTGGTTAGCTATAGGAAAGTCGTCCCCACAAATTAATTGAGTAAATAAGTCTTGTTTCTCAGGTGAAACCCCCCCACACACACACACACACACACACACACACACACACACACACACACACACACACACACACACACACACACACACACACAACACACACACACACACACACACACACACACACACACACACACACACACACACACACACACACACACACACACACACACACACACACACACACACACACACACACACACACACACACACACACACACCACACACACCACACACACACACACACACACACACACACACACACACACACACACACACACACACACACACACCACACACACACACACACACACACACACACACACACACACACACACACACACACACACACACACCACACACACACACACACACACACACACACACACACACACACACACACACACACACACACACACACACACACACACACACACACACACACACACACACACACACACACACACACACACACACACACACACACACACACACACACACACACACACACACACACACACACACACCACACACACACACACACACACACACACACACACACACACACACACACACACACACACACACACACACACACACACACACACACACACACACACACACACACACACACACACACACAACCACACACACACACACACACACACCACACACACACACAACACACACACACAACACACCACACACACACACAACACACACACACACACACACACACACACACACACACTAAAATGATGTGCCGACTGTCGGAGATTACCCTGGAATGAGCAAAAAAAATCAAAACTGGCCAACTGTTAGCACAAAACAAATGAGGTGTACACTCGACAGTCGGTGGTTTAGGAAAAATTCAAAAATTGTGCTTTAGTCGGGGTGCAAAACAGTAATTGGCATGTTTTCAATTGATATCTCTAATTTTATCGTTATCTACAAAATAGACACACTTCGTCAGTTCTTTGTTCAACGAAAAAGTCGTACCTATTGTTAGAATTTTTTTTTTTATCTTTGTTGGTTGTGATACAATTGTTTACCTAATTCGGAACTCCACGATTTTCCAAAAGAGTTGATAATTGCCAATGAATGTACAGTGTCTGTGTACGAATGACACATGAACCTGTGAAACGTATTGAAATGATTAATCAGCTGATGAATTGTTTCTTTGTATGTTTGTTTTCCCGCCGACAGAGATGAAATATAGTCGTTACCCTCATCGTCATCACCCGAATCGGCCCTATCGCCATTGCAGATATCAGGTTCGTTTTAAACATCACAATTTAAAAACTGCTTTATAAAAAACCAAACACCCCTTTATATCGGACGAGGGTTTCCATTTGGAGCAGCATTTCCTTGATTGCCATATTTTCCTTTGCATTTCCACTCATTGCAAAACTACAAGCTTTTTTATCGCGGGATGATGAGACAAGAGAGGAGGATGTTTTACACTATTTCAAGACTTTGGGTGTGATGTTCTCATTTTCACAGATATATCGATATTGGGCCAGTTATTTATCCTTGCATCGGCCGCACTGTATTTTACAAAGAGTTTCGGAATGCACACATCTTGCAATTCGGCTGAAAATTCCATGTATAGAAGATTGAATCCTGTATTTAAACTTGAATACATTAGAGTTAGCAGGAACAGGTATATGTGGTTGGCCTTATTCGTCCAAATTTTGCCAATGTTATTTTGAATGTTGTTGAGCGATTCGTCCAAGATGGCATTTCGTTGAAAATACTGCTGCTGCAACACCGACGATCCCAATTCTTGTGGATTAAATAGATTATAGGAATTATATTTTACATAATCTTGTCGCGGGTGTCGTTGGACTGTTTAGATTTTCAATTCAGCTCGAAAAGATAGTCTCGGGACGAAGATGTGTCCAGCGAATGGTGAATGGAGATTTTCGGTTGAATGAGTGAAAAGCAAGTGAGAGAACTACGCAATAACTGCACAGCCCCATCCACATCAATCTTCAACACTAAATTCTGGTTGTTGAAATAAGGCAAAATTACAAATCCCCTCATTATAAGCCCTTCGATGATGACATAGTATTTTACACATGCTTTTATTTTACTCGCGAAATATTCTTTTTCAATTGTCGATAAATTGTTACAGATGCTGTTTAGAATGTTTTGCTGATTAGTATGTAAGAAACCACCCCACGAATTAGTTGCAGAGCCCTTTGGCGAATTGTATACAATTGCAATTATCCTAGTCAAATCATTGTAAGTTTCCACTGCATCATTTTCTTGTTTCATATTCAAACACTCGTCGGGAACATCTTGCAAAAAACTAAACATAGTTTTCAAAGTCGGCGAATCATTGTACATGAATGAAGCTGCATTGACGCAGGTTGCCATTTTTATTACTAATAGATAGAATTTGCATTCAATTCGGTATAATCTATACTTTTTTGTACATTAGTAGTTTACTTTTAGTTATATTTGTCAATATTTTCAAAATGGTAAGGTATACCAATTCTAATAAGACTGGGGGGAAAAAAAAAATGTTTCCTTTTTCATTTCACAGCATCTTACGAGTCAAGAGAGAAGAAAGTAAAAGTAACCCTTTTATTTAATGGAAACAATAATCACTTTTTTTTAAATTGGATACGAAAATAGTGATGTTTTTGACAAGTCTACTAATTTTACAACTTTATGCAACACAATAAATTAATCTATACAAAATATAGACGATGTAAAAATAAGTGTCGATTTATTACAGACTTCGCAACAATTGCTTGAAAATTTTAATAATTTGGTAAACAATTTGAATGATTTAGAAATTAGACAGACAAATTCTTTTCGATTAAATTATGTACCTGCAAATTATCGCATTAATTTAATAGATTCGCTTGTAAATGTTAATGTTGACAAATTGGAGAAAAATGGATGCGAAAATACAACGGTAATTGTAAATATGTTACCAGGCTTCAGGGAAGCCATTAATATTTTATTATCCACTCCTTTCTCCAACAATCATATGTGGGATCTTTATTTCAAGCTATAAGTATTATGCATAACAGGCAAATTAATATTGCGTCTCCTTGTTATGGTACTAGTAAATTTCGGCTCACAAGGGAAAATGTGTTTGATGAAAAACTTGTTGGTTTGATGAACAAATGCGATGAGCTCAAACATGAGAACCAAGAAGGCAAACAAATAAAAAAAAAAGGATAGGATGCCTTAAAACATTTAAACATTTTTTTTATATTTATTTGATCATTTACAAACAACATAATATAGTTGACTTTTAGCAAAACATGTATTTTTTTTTCAAGGGCGATAGGGTCGGTATTAACATTTATGGAAATTTATTTATTTTTTCACTTTCAACAGTCATCATGGCAATCTCAGCAGCTACATGAGGATCGAACCTTTGGAATCGGATAACAAAAATCTTGTTTATACTTCCCTTTGATGTGCAAGACTAATTTTGAATACTATTTACCCGTATAGGAACCTATGGATAAGTTTGTCTAGTTCACCAAGACTTTACCAGAGTGCTCTAAGATTCACATTCCTTCACCCCCACCCCTCTTAAACTCCCATTTTCAACAACCAATCAGAGTATAGCATTTACCCTCCCCTCCCTTTCCCCTCCTTCCAGTTTGCCTATATGGCTGCGAGATCTGCAAGTGAAATACTGCAATGTGATTGGTTGTTGAAATTAGGTTGGGGGGGATCAACAACCAGAGTACACCATTTGCCCACCCCTCCCTTCCACTCCTTTCAGTCTGCCTATATAGCGAAGAGATCTGGAAAAAAATACTTCAGTCAATGGCGAGCGATGGACAGAGAAACATCAACCTTCCTCCTATCTAGAACAGAAGAGAAAAGGCAAGAACAAAAAGGTAAGTTATTTAATATATACTACATATTATATACTATATATATTGATTAACTTACTTTTTGTACTCACCTTTGGAGAGGAGGAAGTTTGATGTTTCTCTGACCAGCGCTTGCAGACGACTGAAATCTATTTTCCAGATTTCTCTGCCATATAGGCAAACTTGGAAGAGGGGAGGGGAAGTGAAATGCTGCAATGTGATTGGTTGTTGAAATTAGGTGAGTGGGGGTGTAGATTGCAACACACAGCTGCAAGTATTCTCGGAATAGTACCAAAGCAATTACAAGACACATATTTGTAGGTTTTCTCGGAACCGCACCAATGTGATTACAAAATTAATTTGTAGGTTTTCTCGGTACTGCACCGATGTGATTACAACATTCATTTGTAGGTTTTCTCAGAACTGCATCGATGTGATTACAACACATAGCAATTGCAACACACACCTGCAAGTATTCTCGAAAATACATCAAAACGATTACAACATTCCACCCAGTCAAACTTTCAACAACCAATCAGAGAATGGTGTTTCAGTCCCCTCCCTACACTCTTCCTCCCTCCTTTCAGTTTGCTTATATGGTGGAGAAACCTGGAAAAAATGTCAGTCGATGGCGAGAGATGGACCGAGAAACATCAACCATACTCTACTCCAGGGCAAAATGTATAAGGCAAGTATAATAATAGTAAATATACCTTACATATAATGTTTATTTATTAAATAACTTACATTTTCTGTTCTTATCTTCTCTCTCTTCTGTGCTGGAAGAGGAGTAAGCTTGACATTTCTCTGTCCACCTCTCGCCGTCGACTGTGGTTATGACGTCGCACTCGTTCGTCGACTGTTGTTATGATGTCACAAGGTGACTTTTGTGCCACCTCAGAAGACTAAATCCCGACTTTTGACACTGCTTGGGTCGGTTGTTTAGTTATATTGAAGAATATTGTTTACTCGACTTTTATATTGCAGTAATTTCTAGTTTTTTTTAAATTTTATTTTACAAGTATTTGTATTTTTTATTTTGCCATTGCCAGTTTTTTGTTGTATCATTTTATTCGACCAACCTTATTAATTCGACAAGTTTCACACTTTATAAAAATAAACAGTATTCGAAAAATATTCTTTTCATTTGATTACAAAATATTTCAAATACAATAAAAAAATTTCACACCCATTACTAACGGTAAGAAATTCTTTCTTCGCATTTACATTTCGGTAGAGTGTATTTTCCTTCACTCTCGACAGTCATCACAGCAATCTTGGAAGCTATGTGTGGAACAAACCTTTGGAAATTGGACACAATGTTGTTTTTGTCCTCTGCTAATTTTTGTTTTCTTTATTAACCCGGTAATTTTCTATCCCTCGAATGGTTTGCTTCATTTTTTTCGACAATGCCTTCTTTGATTGTAGGAAATGATGATAATTCAATTGTAGTTGCAAATAAAAAAAAATTCATTTTGGTTATTGTTTCTTCAGACGGGTATCCCATTTTCAGACTTGTGTATCGCCACGAACAAACCAAAAAATGCAGATTGCTAAAGTCGATAAACGTCTTTTCTTCATCAACAATGATTGTCTTAGGAATATCGAAATTTCTTTGTAATGTGTGGTTGTGTAGCCACTGCTGCTCCATTTTTTAAATTTCAAACATAGATCATTGAACGAATGAGTATTGCTCATTATAATAGTGCCAGAATTTCTAAACATCGCCACTCCTATGTACAACCTTGGTATAAAACATACCTTTGCATCATAATAGGTATCCACTGTAGGTCTGAAATATGCCATTACATCATATTGGTATCCTCTGTAAGTTTAACAGTAATATAATCAAACAAAAATACATTTCTACCAGAAATTTTTCCAATGGGTTTGTAAGTCGAGAGCTTGATAGTGAGCTTTACCGTCCAGTAGATCCAAAATGTCCTTCACCATGTTTGCTTGTAGCCAAAGCTAACTTGCGACTTTCGAAAATAACAGGTCGTGTATATGGAAGAATTAATATTAGTGTGATGCTGTCTCCTTTGTTGACAGTCAATTCATTCAGCGCAATTTTCTGGATGCAGATGTGTAGTTCTCCACAATAATTGAGATTGTACACTCTGGTGTAAAGTTGAAGTGCTTGTTTTCCAGTCGATGAATAGTGAATCATGTACCCAAAATGACCAGCGGGATACAGTAATCGAAGACCCAGAGGTAGTGCACATCGTTCTCCCTGTGCTAACATGATATCTGTGATGGTGTATAAATCACAAGCAGCTGATCCCAGAGTTGAATATTTTGGAGCTCTTTCTTTTGGATGAATCTTCACATAACAGAGAAGAGGACCGTTGTAAGGTAATGTGTGGATCGGTAGTTTATCCATACCAAATAACATTAGTTACTCGACTTATTATTGCATTTACAAAATTTCTAGTCTTGCTTTTTTTTGTTTTTATTCATTAGTTTTTTTTAAATTTGTTTCTATTCATTGACTTTTTTTTATTTGTTTTAGTCGACCAATATTTGCTCCTTTTTTTTGTTGGTCAAATTAAGAGCCAGATTCATGGAAATGTAGTGAATACAAGCATCGACGAAATTGATCAACTCTGTGTCTGTTATACCAACACCATCTTCACGAATGGGCAACAACATACACGTGTTGCCCCTAACATTAAATTCGCAGCATCAACTGTTGAAATGATTATGATTCGATCATAGTTTATCCTTAATGATTTTGGTGATGTCGATTCTGCTGCTCACGTCGCCACAGACCTTCAATTTCTGCAAAAAAAAAAGGCCATATTTTTCTTTTTGCTTCACTTTCTTCGGGTTTGTAACTGTCTATTTGACGCTGTATGAAATACCAACCTGTAACGACTCAATTTAGCACTAGGTCGACTTTTTTTTTTAACACTCATTCATAAGGTCGATTTGAACGCAACTTTTGCTTCCTGTTCGCTATTGAAATGATATGCGCCAATACAATTCAGCTTACACAAAGTTTTGGGATGTGGTAAAATCAATGAAGTCACAGTTTCGACCAACATTCTGTTGTTGGTATGTAAAATGTTGGCAATCTTACATTCTCATCCCTGAGCTCATTGACATTCCTGTTTCACTTTGTTTTCATGTTCGAGTATGTGCAATCATTCCTGTTCTGCTGTCCGACGATCCTATTTGGCATTTCTTCCCTATTATATAGGCGTGTGTTGAAAAATATATGTTCTTTAAGAAAAATTAAACTTTTAACTTGTAAAAATAAATATTTGTCATCTTAGGGTTGTGTGGCATCATAATATAAGTCGGTGGATATAGGATTAAACCTATGAAGGAGTGTGATGTCATAATCTAACACATCGGGTATTGGATTAATCCTATAAATGAGTGTGATGTCATAATAGAAATCGACAAATGAGTGTGATGTAACAACACATTGAGGCATCGTACAGGTGTGATGTCATACTAAATCGACAAAAGTGTGTGTCCAACTCTCACTGTCGGCTGACATCTTTTTTTTTCAGATCTCTCCACCATATAGACAAACTGAAAGGAGGGGAATGGAGAGGAAATGAAATGCTGCAAAGTGATTGAATGTTCAAATTAGGAGTAGGGGATATTCAACTTCATTTACTCACAAGGAGTGGAGGACAGTGTAATGTACGTTTAGTTAAGAGAAAACTTGCAAATGGGTGTCTGATCCTTATACAGATAACTAGTATTCAAAAGTCATCTTGTAAATGTGAAGTGAATAATAATGTATCTTTGGACGAGTTGTGTTACCCTTGTTTAGTTCTGTGAGACTTTACTAGAGTGTGTTGTGACCGACATTCCTTCTCCCTCCAATGCACACACTTTCAACAATCAATCAGAGTGCATTATTTCACTTCCCCTCTCCCAAGTTTGCCTATATGGCTGAGAAATCTGAAAAAATAACTTAAGTCGATGGCGAGTGCTGGACAGAGAAACATCAACCTTCCTCCACTCCAGAGCAAAAGGAATAAGGCAAGAATAATAATAGTAAATATACTATAGACTATATAATTATATATAGTATACATATTATATAGTATATATAACATATACATATATTATAAATTAATTAACCTACATTTTTTACTTACCTCATTTCTTGTCTGTTCTGGAGATGAGGAGAAGGTTGATGTTTCTCTATCCACTGTTCGCCATTGACTGAAATCTTTTTTCCAGATCTCTCCACCATATAGCAAACTTTAATGAGGGGAAGGGGAGGGTAAATTAAATGCTGCAACATGATTGGTTGTTCAAATTACAATGGGAAAAAGGGGGGGGGATGTCGATGACGACACACTCTGTCAAAATGTTGTGGAATTTAACAATAAAAGATGAAGTTTTATTCAATATTTTTTTTATTTAATGTACATGTACATTTGTTGATTTTTTATTCAAAATAATTTAGTAACAAATGTCAAATTCCAATTGTCTTTATCAATTTTGATTGTAACAACATTCCCATCATAATCATTGCTGATGTAATCGACATCACCATCATTGTTGGTATCATCGCCATAACAACTAAGACACTTTGTGAATAATGACTATTGTTGAGCATTCGAATGTTTTCTCTACTTATAAAGACCATTGCAATATTTAAAAAAAAAAAATTTTTTGGTTACTGCAATACTAAAAAAACTAAACTATAAATACCCAAACTCAGATTCTTATTATAGCCAGTTCGAGTAGTCTGTTGATGATTTGCACTGCTGAATACTACGGGGATGTTATATCAGCAAATAAGTAATCAATTTGACATCTGTTGGTATTTAGTATTTTTATCAGAGTCGAAGGTGTAAGGTTTATAGTTTTTCCTCAAACCTTTGTCCCTTGCATTTATCATCAATTTCCACTACTCGAGTCGTGTTGGTTTTATTGGAATTTTCTTTTGGGAGTAGAATTGCTTGTTTTCTATTATAATTTACCATCATTGTGTTGTAAGGTAAAATTATCAAATATCGAACATCCCCCATTTTGGTCCATTCGATACAACATCGTCCAAAAGAAAAATTATGAATAAATTCCATCAGTCTTGAAACATAATTTTTTTATTCCTCTTATCTTGTATTCGAACCATATCATTGAAAATGTTCGCCTCGTGGTTGTTTGTGTTCGCCGTTTTATGTTTTAGTGTTGCAGATGTTGAAAAAATCGGTAAACAGCATTAGATGGTTACTCGACTTGAATTTTCACATGTTTTTCTTTACCTGTGGCAAGACAAGAAACATCAAATATGTTTTACACGATTATTGCGTATTTAAAAACAAATTTTGTGTAAAGATTTCCTACTTCGTCGACTTTTCGGAACCATTTCTTATGCTGGAGATGTATCATTATGGAAACATAACTCTTTTGATAAGCATCCAGTTGATTTTCGATGCAGATTCGTCAAGATCCCTTATAAAAGGACTGGCTATCGCCTCGGATGTTACATTCATGGTCTATAACCTAGGATACGAAGAGGGTAACAATACCGATATTGGATGCTTTTCTCAACACCATCCATTCGCATCACAGATCGATTCACAAAACTATGTGAGTGAATGAGTCTAATCAGAAGGAATGAGAAGGGAAATATGAGGCAACATCAACTTTGCCTCATGTAGTTCTTGAGGCAATCTTGAGAATGCCTCAACTTTGCCTCAAGATTATGCCATAATAAAATGAAAAATCAAGGGATAATCTTGAGGCAAAGTTGGGGCAATTTTCAAGTTTGTCTCAAGATTAAGCCAACATTTTTTTGGCTCGAGAGAGTCTCACTTGATGTATGAAAAATAAAAAAACCAACAAAATAAAGCATATATGCCCTTTTTTATCGGGCGAAATACACATACAATAAAAAAATAAGAATAAAAAGTAAACAAATTGATTGAGTCAATAAGCCTTGTTTCTCAGGTGAAACTCCCCCCCCACCCCCCCCAATGCACACACAAACAATAAAATGAAGTAGCGACTGTCGGAGATTACCCTGGAATGAGCAAAAAAATCAAAACTGGCCATCTGTTAGCACAAAACAAATGAGGTGTACACTCAACAGTCGGTGGTTTGGGACAAATTAAAAAAATTGTGCTTTAGTTGGGGTGGAAAACAGTATTGGTATTTTCATAGTAGAAAAAAAATTCCATACATTTACTGTCGGTCGAATTGCAGGGACATGGAACAATTACAAACAATTCTGATGATCTGTGCTGGTTTGTTATTCCCAACTTGAAAATGCACTCGAAGGAATCAATTTCTAAGTTTAAAAAAATTCTGAAAACTGACGAAATGGCCGAATTGGTCATCCTATTCAAGATGTTTGGGAATCACCAGTACATTTAAAAAAAATTACATCACATTCTGGATTCGTTTGATTCCCTAATTGCATTGTTTCCAGAATCCCCTGGAAAACGGTACCGCGATTTAATAGATCGAATAAAGACGTGTCAGTACAGTCAAATTTATGCCAACTGGAAGAAATTATATACATTTTTACTCTTGTTAGAATCGTGCAAGGTCGGTGAGTCGTGCACGATTGACAAACATACTATTTATGCCTTGGATGAGCAATTTTTTCGTTGCACCAAGCAAACATTTATCGAGATTAAAATTTTTTTCGACATTCCCTTTTGTAGTGGTTCCATAAAGACAATGTTGCAAGGTAGCAGGAGCCAGATGCACCAGAATTTACTGTCACTGTGAATAAAATGCTTGCGCATCAATTCGTTCGAAAGTTCTGTATTATGGACGTTATATTTCGTGAGTTAATATTCGTCAGAATATCGAACCCAGCTCTTTTACAAACTGCTTGTATTATTCCCCATAATTTATTTATTTAAAGTTGAATTTTTTGAGCTGATTTCAAAATATCTGTTAAATCCTACAATCATTTTTTTTGTTGGTAATATGACAACCAAAGAGATCTCCTGTCCAACGATGTTGTAGTTGTAATGATTTTATGAAAAGCCCAACAGCTTTTGTATACACCACGAATAATAATAATAATAATAATAATCATAATAATAATAATAATAGACTTTGAGCTGGTACCCCGTAATTAGTACCCTTTCAAAATTCAACTTTTATATATTTTTAAATTAAAAACTGTAGTTGAATTCTAACTAATATACCATTACCACAATACGACAATTATGCCGTAAAGGGATAAGAGAATGCAAACAAAAAAACTTATTTGATAGGCCTAAGTGTTATTTTTACAGTTTTGGGATTGATGTTGGCCTACTCTGATATTTTCACAAATATAAGAGTAATATCTGTTGTTTTATAGGTGTGGGATATTTATGTAATCAATTACTACATCTCGAGTAAATGGGGGGAAAAAAATACAAACAATATATAAAAATATTTTATTTACAAAAAATACATTTGTGAAATATATAATACAATTAGACAAGGTAATTTTTTTCAGTCATCTTTTATTTTGTTGCAGGGAATTTATCCATCTTGTCACTCCAATCCATGAAAACTTCTCTTCAGTTCGCCCACAGATGCGGAGATTTGACCTACAGCAATTCAGTCGAACTATCGATTCTGTCGTGAACCCGCACCAAACACTGAATGTAAAGTCTTTTATACATGTTATTTCAATTTTGTTGTTGTTTTCGGAAATCTTCCCATTTTGCCACTCCATTATCGCGGAACCACAATCGCAATAATTTCGCACACATAAATCCACGAATGTGTCTCCAACAATCATAATGGCCTGCATTCCCATATATAGCTACCAGAGTCTTAAATGATGGTCATTTGTAATTTTTTTTTGCAAATCCACAATTTATAGATAGTGATCGAATTTGCACAACTTCTTTAGCCAATGTATTTTATATGAATCTGCAACAAATATTATACATTTATTGTAATGACTCCTTATCAATTTAAATACTTCCCTTTCAATTTCATCATATGACATTTCACTAACTTGCCACGCCAATTGGTAACTATTTTCCTTCAGCCAATAGTTTGTCTTTTTACTTACATCATCCAATTCTTTCTACGGATACAGAGATTTGAAGAGTCGACTTTCGGTGAAACCTTCAAAGTTGGTGACTGCCAGTTCCTTCAGCAAATATTCGCCATTGTTATCATGGATGCCTTGCAGATTACAAAAAATGTATGCTGATAAAGTGCTGGCTCGAAAGCGAGTGATTTGTCTTGGCTGATGCCACTGTATATATACCCTCAGTGGTCGTGATTTGTTTTTTTTTATGATACCTTAGTGGATGTCTTGCGAAACTAATTTTAAAAAAATTCATTGAAAAAAACAATGACATAAGATCATTCATCGTTGTTTTTCCAACGTGAAAGATATATATGAAAAATATTCCGATATTTCTGTTAGTAATGGTTTCGACGACTGGGAACAATTTTGCAAGACCGAGCCAAAGGTTAACTCCATCGAATCTAGATTTTTACGATAGCGACCAACAGAATACTGAATTTTTGTTGGTGAAACATCACCCGGTAAATCTTTTAAACATTAAATTCTAAGACATTGGTTCATCAGCGTAAATAACCGCGAATGGCATCCCGCTACTCACAAAATTGCCGAAATTTTTGCCGATTCTTCCGATGCGTATTGTGTTGTAGTGGAAATTAAGGAATTTTGCAAGTTTTGCACATATCATTAATTTAAAAAATTGTTTGAACAAGATTATATTTTTAATATTTTTACGAGCAACTGCGAATTAATATTCGGTTATTATTGGGAAACTAAGTCGTTATTTTTGGCCACGTGTTGTCTCTTTTTATTTTTCATTACACATTGGTTTTTATCTATCATGGTTTGTTGTAGTCTGTTATTTTCAATGATGTTTCCCTTTATACGAAAATAAATGTTACAATTACCAAATGCAAACACATAAACTAAAATAAATATTGGGTGTGAAACCATGTATATATAAGGTCTATTCCCTCCCAGGGAGCATAACAGAATGTACACTCTCGAGTTCAAAATACTGGTTTATTCTCACTACAAGAAGTACTGAATGTGTAGAAGCAACTCGAATTGAAACATTGACGAATACATGTAGTTGATTACAAAGCTATTGCATACTTGGACACTGCCATTACATATGACAGCTCTTCAAGAAGCATTTTTAAATAATCTTTGCACAATTATGAAAAAAAATGCGACATTGATGGGTGGGTGAGTTAACTGATAGTTTCGTGCCAAGCATCTACCAGACTGTATAAATCATTCAGTAATGAGTTGTAGTTGATAAATTAATTTTTTTTTTTCGTGTTTTGTATGTAATAGTATTTTTTGAAACATCGACCAGTATGTCATATCCCCCTTATTCAAATTATGCACCGAATTATCTATTAAAATGTACGGGCCCGTCGTTATCGGAAGTTGTTGGCGAACAATAGATACAGATTTCGTTTTGCTATGCAACCTGTACAAATTTATTTCTGGGATATTTTCTGAATCCCAAGAATACGAGTGATTTATTTAGAGGAGAATCAAATTCGGAGATTACATTCGAGTTGGAACCCTGGCGAATCGAACCCCAATTTCCTTTCAAGGATATACATGGTCGCGACCTGTTGAGAGCAGAACTCAAAATCTTAATTTATATGCAAGTGTTTAACTCACAATTTAAATTTATAATGTTTTTCGGTACCCCAGGTACGGGTAAGACTATGCTGGCACACGCAATCGCGTCCTAAGGAAAGCCAAACTATACCAACTCAACATCGGGCAGTTATCCTTCGTGCACCATCGGTGATACCGAACGCAAAATAGCCAATTTGTTCAAGATGACCATCGAGAACCAGAACCAGCGAATCGTGATATTTCTGGACGAATTCGTAGAGATAGTTTCGCAAAACTTGGCAATTCCACCCCATTTACGAAGTGTGGCAATTACCTTACAAACTGGTCTCGAAGGAGGTTTTCGAATGATAAATGTTTTAATTGTAGCTGCAACCAATTACAAAAAATCAATAAGACCTACAATCCTCGACCGAACCCATGCCTTTTACTTTATCAACCTGCGCTCGGAGGAAGAATGTCGCGGCGCATTAATTGGTCTCTTGCAATTATTTAAGAATCACTATCTTAAGGACTGGGATGAAGAATTCCAACATCGGGTGATTGATAATATTTCTCTTCCACAATACCTCACTTTTCGAAACGTCTTGGCCATACAGGATATGGTGAAATTGGAAAAATTTGAAGACGAGCCATTCTCGTTCGCGATCGTCAATCAATCTCTCTACTCGTACAGATACCAAAGGAAAATTACACGAGTCAACACATTTCATATGAAGCGGCACTAAAAGTTCTCGAAAATGCAAACGAATCGATGGTGTTGACTTTGCATCTCGAAACCATCTACGAACTGTGCCGGAACAGCATCCTGGCAACCGATAGAATTTTCTTTGGGCAAAACTTGAATCACTTCAACAATTCAATTGCTAATACAAGAACAATGAATGAAGAAGAATATAACAAATTTTAAGATGACAAGAAGTAAAAACCTTGGGATCGGTCATGATTAGTTTTACAATATTGTTAGAATTATTTGCTTTATTCAATGCCGGATTCAATGAGTTCAGTTTTTTGAATCCAAGCTGAATTTTATGCAGCACATAACCCAGTAAATTTTTTATTTCGTACAATAAAACTTTACACATTTTGTCGTTGAGACAGATGCTCGAATCGATTTGACCGAAAGTGGCGTCAAACTGGCTTTTTTTGATCTTGCTCATAAATTCGCCAATTGAGGTGTTGCCAATTAGTAATGTTTTTTTTTTTTTTTTACCATTTGCAATCATATTCAAGCTATACAAAGATTGATTGTTAAAAATATTTTATTCTTTCCGTAAATTCGGGACTAATGATGTCGAATCAGTGCACGTTTATCCGCCTTGTCGACATTACTGGCGGAATTTAACGATAACCTTTAACATTGTTATGTGGTTATAATTATTTTTGTTATAACTCGCAAGTTAGAGGTTTGGGAAATTTTACGGCGATGACCGTAAGATAGACTGCTAAGATACAATTAAAAATAATCAACAACCCAGTGATTGGTTCCACACAAGTTTTAATACTTGCTATAAACTTGCTATATATGTTAATAATTAGTATTACCACCGATGTACATATTATTAGCTGTTTATTCTTATTACATTTCGGGTTTAAGAAATAATTTTAAGAAAACATTATTTCAGCCACGTTATTATCATAGTATCGTACATCAACATATTCATTGTCTATTTCGTTGGCGAGATAAAGGTTCTTTGCGATAAAGGTCAATCTATGTATCGAGTAGAAACTTTTAAGTTTGTTCATACTGAGTAAAACTCGTCGAAGTTGTCTAGGTAAACGAGTAATTTCGTATTGAAGCATCATTGCATCCATTGTCTTATTTTATCTGTGAGTTAATCTTGACATTATCAAATTTCGCATTTAGCGTCATTTACGAAGCCGAAGTAAAGTATTTTCCCTCGGAATAAATTCCATTTACGATTTTCGCACCAATGTCATATTTTCGCCTAATCATCGGGTTATCAAATTCCAAAATGGATAGAGGAGTGTAGGATGTCACACCGATCGATACTTTGTTTGTATTCACATCCTCGAGAAATAATTGATCGTTTTCGAAATACAGAGTTTAATAAAAGGTTTCAATTAAATTCTCCGAGATGTTTGTTTTGTACGTTGTCAGAATTATTGTGAACCATACTGAAGGCAATCGCGTTGGCAATACTTGGTGTGCACTGCAACGAATTGAAACTTTCTTTATCTTCTGTTCGAACTACTTCGGTCAATTCTGGAGTACCCACATGCACAAACAAATAGTTTTTATCAAATTGGTATTTTGGCATCGCATTGAAAGAACGATTCGAAGATACGATGCATTTACCCAAATTTACTGAAACTTTTATGGGATCGCGATTAGTCCGCGAAGTAAACTGTACTTTATAGGCGACGGTGTAGCCTGTTTCATTCACTAAAATTAATTCAGTCACTTTTAGTTGGAAATTATTTATCTTCCAAGTATTATACATACCAATGGCGGAATCCAACTGGGCAATGCACGAAAAGGCACTTTTCTGCATGAATGTTGCATGGTTTCTGTCGTGGTTGGCATAGACATCAATTTATTGTTTATGCTAATGACTCCGGGATAATATGTGCAAAACTCTAGGCGAATTTTCGTACCTGAATTTGCATACATAAACATGCGAGCCATGACCCAATATTGACCCCATTTATTATAGGTTTGGACAGATTCGTAAAATCAGAGTTTGGAGCATTGGCCGTTGAAATGCAACATCCATTTTTCCGTATTTGCCGTCACTACTTTTATCGAATCAATCACAATGAAACCATAATCACCTCTATCTAGAGATACCAAACTCGGCGTCCTCATAAATATGGGACCGAAATGTAATGGGATTGTCGGATGCTCCAACATCCGTTTCACTTTATCAATCACTGCCTTTTAATCTATGTTGAAAATTCTTGCAGGGCAACAAAATCCCGAGCCGAAGAATATATGTAACCATAGGCTCGGAGAGTTTCGCGAAACATGTACCCTCTCGGGATACAAACCTCCATTCGAAGCAACCACTTGCAATCTCAATTGCGATAGTACGCATTGCATCGCTTCAGTTTCGATTTCATTATTTATATCACCCATCAAAATGTGGGCACCAACGAATGGCACCGCCATCATAACTGTGTTTGGTCCCGATCTAGGTCAACCTATACTTGTTGTAGGTGTGGGTAAATAATTTTTAATCGTGCTAACCAGTTTATTTCATAAAGTTTCATCCATTTCGTCAAATAAATATGCGTAGATAAAACTTCAAAAGATGAGAAACTGTGGAAAGGAAATTGAAAATTGTTACCAGTTTGTACCCCACGGCAAAGTATAGTCTGTCGGTGGCATTGGTGTCTTGCTGTGGATGGTTTGTATGGCAAATTTCACTAAATTCCAGACATCTGTTGGTCTTTAGTACTTTAAACGTTCGTTCATTTTACGAATCATCAGTTTCTCCAAAACTTCAATCATTTTACCAAACTGCTCGGTGTCTTGTAGACAGTCGTATTGTGGTAAAAGCATATTGTTAGTTTTAAATGTTTTCATTATGAGATCGTAGCTATCATCAATATATGTCGACAAGTTTTGTTTGTGATAATGTTGTATTATCTTCACAAAATGAATGTCTGTTTCTATTTTATTAATTTGGACAATCATTTTCATGATGTATTTTAAGAGTAAAATTATGAAACCCACTTAAATAATTCCCAGAATTATAAATGTAGGGGTACCAAACTTTTTGTGAAATTTTAAAAGTAACATACAGTTATGATACGTGTCTTATTTATTCAGTATAATCTTTTCAATTATGCTTGCTGGATTGGCACTGGTTTTTTTTTTTTTTTTTTTTTTTCTTCCACGAAATTGACAAAATACAATTTCGACACTATCATAACATATCTTGAATTCCAAAATGAAAAACGAATCAACCACATTGTCTTCGCACGGCGCAAGTTTGCTCATATTGGTAAGAATTTTGTTTAATTTACTCTTGTCAATTACGATGGAATCATCAGGAAACAGCTCTTCAAAGATATGTCCATCTTCTGTTTCTAAAACCTTTGGCACGAGGTGTTTATATGCTGCATATCGACCGAGATATTTCACAGTCATATCAGTCAACGATACTCCTTGCTTGAGCTTTATTTGAGGGTTTTTTTACTCTTTAAATAATTTAAAACAGTTTGCCAATCAAACTTCAAATCAATTGTTTTTTCGCTCTTTACTTTGACGATCTTGTCCTTGTGGAAATACAACAGGCCATCCGTGGGAAGTGAAATTAGCACGAGAGAGCATTCCGATCGATGGAACATGGTTGCGTATAATTTGTTCTCGTTCAAACAGTATAAACGGTCGATTGATCAAAACAGCCATGTTATTCTGCTAGGAATGTTATGATTCGAATTGATCCCAGAATATCAATTTGTAGATGGTGGGAATGTGGTTTTGATGAATTTGTAATACATGTTTCATATCTACCCTCGAAATGTTGATTTTACCCAACATGTCGATGAAGATGAAAACTTTATTGTTTTATAATTACTCGATGAATGCAACATAATAACCACACAATTTGAAGTCATGCACCTGAAAGGCAGGTGAAAAGGGGATGAAAAGTAAATCGGTTGTGAGAATAACCAGTCTATGCTCGCCATCTAATTTATTGGTATAATATTCTGGTCGTTCACTTACGGCGACACCTTCGATATAGGGCCGTTCCTCCACGTGATCAGGCCAGATTCCATTGATGAAATTGGTTACTCTCTTGTATTCACCACAATAGTCGTAAATCAATTCGTCGAATAACATTTCGGGAAAATGGCGTATAAAAGTTTCGATCGAATCACACATTTCGTTTTCGGCAGTGATTCTATACATTTTGAGTAGAGATGTTTCGTCAAATACACAATCAAAAGTAATTCGGTTCCCCGTCTCGCTATTGGAATATACGTAACGAACGATTCACAATGTTTCTTCCAAAATGACGAGCTTCAAATCAAAAACATCGAGATCAATTTCCACTGCTTTGCTCCAACCTACAGGGACGATCTCGCCCCAATAAAACTTTGATTCGACCTGCCAAACAAAGCAATTTTTGAGTTGATAGGTAATGATACCAGACTCATTTAAATTTCGGATTTGGATTTCCGCATTGGGAGATTTGAAAATGATTTCGCAGGCAAGTTTCTTCATCATAACTTGGCGACGATGATGACAATTTGTACAAAGTTGGGTAGGTTCGGTATTTTCAACAAACTGATTAAATTTTGTGAGGGCGATGGGCTGTTGGATTGAAAACTCAGTTTCGTGATTAACCTTACGAGGCACATGGAAATTCATCCCAGAATATAACCCGATTGAAGTTGCTGTTCTCACATTTCGTACCAAACACCGCATTTTTTATTACTCGAATAAAGGAAACATCCCTTTTAATTTATAAGAATAAAAAAAAACTACAGCCAATATATCAGTAATGGGAATCAGATTGCCAGATCTGGCAATAGCAATAAATATTTCATGACTAATGGGTATTGCTATCAAACCAGTTAACATCCAACAGCCAAAATATAATATTATCGAAAAGACAAATAGTATTACATTGACAATATAATGTTGAAGTATAGTTGTTTATTAAAATAAATAAAATAGTTCAATATCGAAACACTAATGAGTTTGTAGATTGTGCACACTATTTCTTTTTCATTGTTGCTCAATCCAGTGAAAGAATGTTTCCAGATTGTTGTTTTTGTACCAAATGTCGCAAAGCTTATGACTCGAATAAAGAAAATAACCCACTAATATATAATAATTTAAAAAAATACAAAAATATTAATGAAAGACTAAAAAAATTATTTACAAAAACAACCATGTAGGAGTGATGAGGTCAGGAGTCCAAACCTTCCTATGATTGGGATAGGCATCAAGAAGTCAATGTTGTCGGACGAGACCAGCGAATACTTGGGGAATAATCTCGACTCTTTGTATTCTGCATTCCTGGCGAAAGAATACGGACCAAATGTTTTCCCGTATACCGTTTCGATCAACATTTTTGTCTCGTTCTTGTTTGTAAGTATTCTGATATACATTTTATTTCACGAAAAAGATTATTGACTCGAGTAAAATGGACGAGGAGCAGGAACATATTTGGAAAATTATCAAACACATTGCGTAAATTGGCCGAGTAACCGTCGATGCGAATCTGGATCGTATAATAATGAAACTCATTGGCCAGTATGACGCCAAATACGATCGAAACAAAATCATCTCCATTGTCGGATCCAGTGAACTCGATAAAATCTCCCTGCAGGAAATTTCGCTCTTTGGTTACGATATTTTGTTAAACGGTATGTTTGCTCATTGATCGGCAAAACAAATAAAACAACGCGGAGCAGAGTACGATTGTTGGCTGGTTGAGCAAAAAAAAAAAAAGTTTGGCTTACCAACGCATAATCTTGGACTTTGACATCGACAAGGAACACAATTTGGACACATACAAAGAGAACCTCGTTTGTCGCGATTGTGTGACTGAGTTTGTCGAGAACATTACTGCAGCCACATTCCCATTTTACGTCAAGGAGTCTTGTCTGGTGACACATCGGCCCGGAAACGTCAACTTTCACCTAATTCTACCCATAGTGATTGATTTTGTTAGTGCGCATGTATTTTTTTGGCCATCTTTCTCACATCTACTCGCAATCGAACAAGAGGTTGGCATTCAAGTTTGTGTTGGACAATCCGGCACAGTGTTCCTTACCCACTGTCTGAGATCATGTTCCCAAATGGCTGAGCACGTATGATCATTTCAAAAAACTAAGTCTCATTAATATATGGACTCTAAACGATGAGCTCATGTCATTTGTTCCCTTTTACGATCGCTTCAAGAAGGGCGTAGCCATTGTAGTTTCCATAACTTGCGGTTCATCGCGAGAAGATTTTTCTTTAAAACTCGCTCGAACCAATGAATACATCGGACGATACACGTTCATCGATCAGGCAATCAGGCAAATACGAAATAACGAGGAATCGATTGCGGCAAATGCCGAACATCAGGTTCCTTTTTATGATGGTGAATTTTACCCCTTTAGTAAAATCAATTGTATGTGATTGATCTTTCGAGGAGGCGATACGACAACCCGACATTGACATTGATCATCACAAGAAAAATTTCATGCATGCTCTCATAGATGGTTTATTGGCTGAAGATTCAAACTTTTTTTACGTGGCCTGAACTTTCCACGCGTGTTATTGCAAAGCAGATAATATCTAAATTTAAAACACAAATATCATTGTTGAAGTAATTGAATCGTCGAACAAGTGGATTTTGGATAAGCAACAACGGCGATGGTAAGATCAACATAAACATAAATATTCCAAAAATGGTTCGAAACAAAGTATAGACGAAGAATATGGTGACGAATGTGAATATGTCGGAAATGAAGACTATCCTCAACGAAAATGGTTATGTGGACCTGCATCATCGGCTATGTTTAGAGAAAATTATGACTGGTTCGTTTTTTTTTATTGGAGATGATGAATTGCGGTTATGTGATGAGCGTGTTGTCATTACTCGTTCGCTACGCCAACAGTAAAAATTTAATAAATTTGACTGGATGTCTGTTCAAGTTTTTCAACCCGAACCGGTATGCAAAGTTCATCATGAGGGGTTGGTGCACACACGAAAATGTAATCAATCACTTGTACGTGGGATTCTACAAGACCGACGATCTTTACTTTTTGCTTTCGTCTTTATGTGAAGGACCTCTCGACTGGGCAAACCTGTTCAGCGTGTACAAATACATCATATTTGGTGAATCCAATGGTCGAGATGGTGGTGGTGATAATGGGGATTCATTCTCGAATAAAAAAAGAGATTGCCATCAGTGACAGCTTGTAAGGTGACTAATTTCTTCTTTTCGGACATTTTATTGACGAGGCGATGTGGCAACTTGGTGTTGTTTGGCAATAGAAAGTTTTCGAGTGTTCGTGAAAGCGAGTTGTCCTTTAGTCTCGAAATACAAGAGTACGAGACTGTTCTCGACCATCTAGTTTACCAAGTCTTTCGTCATGGGTATGTGTTTAACCCATTACTAAATGTATTTGAAACAGCTTCGCCTTCCCTGACGTGTCAGGTGGCTATTAAGCACAGGTATGACATTCCAAAACCGATAATCACCCTGGTTCATTTCTCTCATGTTCAATACCTGTGTTTCGACATCTACCCTAAATTACCACATTTCTTATTGCAGTTACAATACAAGTTGATGGCGATGTTACTCTGCCCAATATTTTCAAACATAGTGGCAAAGCAGTATGCATTAATCGAACATGATTTCAAACCCCTCGACTACATCGTTGAACATTTTCTGGTTACATTCAATGATTTGACTCTTACAAATGGCCTCCAATATTCATAGAAAACTTAAAGCTTATTACCAGCACCAAAGTGGCGATTGCCTTCAAGATGTTTGTGTGCTTTCTGTATTTTTTAACTCAGAAATACGCGGTGAACCTGAAACAGGTTACGCCATTTATACATTCCATTTTTTGACAACACATGCCGAAACTACTCTGTTTGGCCAACTTTATTTTCGACTCGAAAAATGTTCTTCAGTATTGTAATTTGTTAAAGAATGTCATAAGAAACATAAGTGGGGTTGGCGGTAGAGAAGGAGACTCGGACGATGAACATGATCATGGTACGGAAATTGATGATGACGATGAAAGAATGACCACGCCGTTCAACACTTTGCAATCTATGAATTCTTTTTAAGGATCAATCGGGAAATTTTTGCACGTAAAGTGAAAACAACTCATTTCCGAGGATAATGCCAAACAAACTGAAAAATTTGTAGCTACAGCTTCCTTGCCAATCGATGCTGCATTGTCACAGCCAAATCTTCCCGAGTACAGTTTTGGAATATCGCCATTGTCAAATTCAATGTCCACAATGGGTGTTGGGAACGAGCTGCTCAATGAGGATAATTTCGGATTTGTGGTGTAAAACTTGAGGTTTGGTGATGAAGGGCAAGTTGAATTGTCCATCGAGCTGACCGAGTTCGAGGATGGATTCGTATGTAATGCGTTCGTCATGTTGGTTGTTGCTTATGGGGTTTCACAATTCCAATGCGGGTGGACCTTTTTTTTTTTTTCGATATTTACGTGAAAATCGCTTCGAAATTTACGATGATATGAAACAACTTGTCATCGAATACATAGGCCAACCCATTTACATGAACCACGTAAATAACCTTGCTAATTTACTACAGTAATTTTGTGAAAATTCGCGAGTTTACCTTCCTGTTCACATTGAGCCAAAGATTGAGTGACTCCATCTCAAATAATTTTACAATTGGTGCAAACACTTGAACGCCTACCCAAGAGAGTACCAAACCACATCCGAAGAGGACTTGTTACTCAATGAGTAGTTGTATCACGCGTATATTGGATTTGCATCCATGGTTTTATATGGCGAATTCAACATGGATTTGATAGTCACTCGAATGAAGTTTATGGTATCTTTAAATTTCCGAGGTAATTAGTTGATGAATTCTCGGGTACTTTATGTTACGACTGGTGCGGAAACTTCATACTTTCAGATACTCGATTGAAACTACACGACGCGGATATCCCGAGCCATCTCGTGTTGAATTCGGTCAAGATCTCACACAATGATAATGATTCCTATTAGTTGCCCTGAGTCACAACACGTATGCATGCATCAACGAGCTGGACTCGTTCAACGCCAGCATCTTCAAAGTGTTTTGTATCACAGGATGTATGCCCATGAGGTTCATGTACTTAAACACGTCAGTCGAATTACCAATAACTGCTACACCTATAAATACCAGACAGAAAATGCTTTTGATCATGGACATGGCCATGATGGGTCGATTACTTCCCATCATGAAAAGTTTGCAATACGTTCAGTTCAATCCCAATAACTCGCTAGTTGACCACTTGCTCGACAAGGTGGAACTTGGTAATCACAGCAAAGCGATCCGTCTATTAGCCAACATATTACTGACACGATATGCACCAGAATTTACACCAGGACAAGATATTTTGGGAATTCACCTTCTCAATACGATGTTACTAATCAATTTTTTTTTTTTTTTTTTTTTTACTAAACAAACAGGCCCGTTTCAATGACCAAGCCTTCGTACATCGACGCAAAATGTCAAGAATGCGTGCTGAATTCACACATCAATTCGAAATTCTTTTCGATGGTAAAGGTATGCATGGCCAACGAAAAGTTGTCGGAAAGACGACTAAAGGAATTTAGGCAAATGTGGTATAATAATAATAAAAGTTTGTTTCCAGAAACCAAATTTAATGATTTTTACCAGGAAGTTTACTACGAATTAGACAAACATTTTGATAAATGTGATAGAACTTACAATATTATATTGTCTCTTTCAAAATATGTAATGCTTTTGTAAATAAAATAATAATAATTTGATTTCATAATATTCCAATTTCCTGTATATTCTTGCCAATGAGCGGTTAGTAATTGGCAGAACTCTGTTAGCACATGCATGTGCACACACACACACACGCACATACACACACACATACACACACACACACACACACACACACACATATATATATATATATATATATATTTATTTATTTATTTATCGGCCCGACACCAAGCAATGTAAATAACCAGCATGATTTTATTATCACGTTAATCAGGCTTTCATAATAAACTTTTATTATATATTTAAAACTCAAGACGAAGATAGCCAAAGATCGATTCACGCTTAATGTGCTAATATACCTAGATTGTTGATACCAACACCCTTTGTAGCTGTGGTTTACCAATACCAACATCTGGCACAAATACCATCATCGAAATGATGGCGAGCATACAAAGCGATCTACTCAAGCTTAATGTACTGATATACCCAGACTTTTATTGGACACAATAACCTTTGTAGAGTCGGATAACGTGTCAAGTCAGATACAAGCACCATCGCAATGGTAAACGGGCATACGAAGCGAGATTTTCTTCAGCAGCATCAAGCTTAACATACTGATATACCTAGACTTTTTTTGACACAACGACCTTTGCAGAGTCGGATAATGTGTCAAGACTGGTACAAGTACCATCATAATGGTAAACGGGCGTACAAAGTAACATGTTCTCCAGCAAGTATCTTTTTTTTTTTAAAATATAAATGAAGCATTACTTTAGTTATATATTTGTGGGTGATAAAAAAGATACATTACTTGGAGCGCGAGTTAAAATAAAACTATATTTATTATTATAATTACTCCCCCCCCCTCCAAAACTACTGTACTGGGATGGAGTGTGATGTTTCCACGTTCAGCTCTCGTCATTTACTGATTTCCTTTTGCCACCATATAAGCTAAGCTGACAGGAGGGGATGTTCGGGGAAGTGAAATACCGTATTCTGATTGGTTGTTGCCGTAAAAAGAAGGGGGGGGGGGGGGGGGTTTATCCAATTATTGGCTTGGGTTATGACATCGCACTAAAGTGTGTGTTGTATGTAACCACAGTTGTTTACTTGCGAAAAAATAATGACAATTGTGTGTTGTAACAACAGTTGTTTACTTTCGAGAAAAACTACAAGTGTGTATGTTGTAACCACAGTTGTTTAGTTCCAAGAAAATTTATTATAATTTAATTCCGAGAAAAGTGATGAGTGTAGTTGAATTACCCCAATCCTAATTTTAACAACCAATCATATCGTCATGGAAAGGGGGCCGGTGAGAGGTTACTGAAGGTGTTAGAAACGGTTGTTTCTCAATGGAAACGAGGCAGGCGATGGGTGGCATACGTGTGGTTGCGAGTTTCGTTGCAGGGGGGGGGGTGATGGTGGCGGTGGTGGCGGGCGTGACACGGAGCGTGGCTGGCTTGCTGCAGCGTCGGTCGGACGGGGCAGGTGAAGTGGAACGTTGTGATCGGGTGTCGTCCATGTCCGCGGTGATTGAGTCGAGAGATGAAAATTGATTGTGTAGTGGGATTTGGTCGGAGGGGCGGACGAATCTGGAGCGCTTGGAGGTCCTCTTTGGCATGACGAAGCCATCCTGGTCCATCGGCATTGAGGATCCTTGTTGCGTGGTGGAGGGAGGGGTGAGACGGGTCGAGAGGGGTGAGATGATGGAGACAGTGGGGTACTTTGATGGGGGGGGGAGAGTCGAGGGGAGGCATGTGTGGAAGCGTGGGTGAAGGGTGAACAGAAGATGAGAGGGGGCGTGCGGCGTCGGCTGATGTCCTCGGGTCGCGGAGGTCTGAAGCTTGCAGGTGGGGGTACCGTGGCGGCAGTTCGTGGAGCAGCAGCGTAGCGTCATGGGAGTCCGCGCGGGCTAGAGCGACTGGCGTGGCTCGATGACGTGGCGGTGATGGTGGTTGGCGTGGATGAGGCGAGCATTGTTATGACGGTGGTGGTCGTGGCGGCGGTTGGGTGGGTCGGTAGCGAGGTGGGCATGGGCGTGTCGAGGGTGGGGGCGGTGCTGGAGCGTGTGTGGGTGGGGTGATGGTGCATGGGCGGGGGGGCTAGAGGTGCGATCCCCCTTTCCCCAGAGGGCGCGGTGCCGAGGAAGGGACCACCCCCCTCGCTGCGGTGCACTGAGACCTAGGGGGTGGTTATTAGGCTATGGGGCATGGGGTGGATGCCTGTCCCGGAGGGCATCATCCCGGTTGGCGCCTGGCTCGGGGTCACGGTTGGGGAGTCCATTCCAAACTCCCCCTCGCCCGAGGCCAGTACGCGGTACTGAGGGGCTTGAACTAATGTAGGATTTGCCGGTGGCATCCTCCGGAGCCACCCTGCTCCGCTCTCGAAGGCGACGGCGATGCGGCTGTAAATAAGTAGATCACAATCTGTCGGCATGGCGCTGGAGCCCCTCTCCGCAGCTGCTCCCCTCTAGCGGTGGAAGATGAGGGGCAGCGCTGCACCAGTGTTGCTATCTGACAGTGGCGAGCGGTACTTCGCTCCATGGCAACCAGCTACGCTGCAGCGATCCAGGTGGAGGGAGGCGTACAGAGGTGCACACACTATCGACTTTGATCTTAGCCATTAGGCCGAGAAGCATTTTTTTCCCCCCATAATGTGTAATATGTTGTGTGTGAGCCCTGGAATGTTCCTGTGGGAGAAGCCCCTCCGACCGGGAGGTACATATGGGCTTAAATGAGAATGAGGGGGCAAAGAGTGTGAGGGTGAGGCTGCTGGGGAGGAAGTTTTTACCAATTTGTTGGGGGGCGTGCTTACCTTGGTGACTGGGCACGCATGAGCGGGAAATGATTTTCATTTGATGGTGGGGGTGATTATGTGTGATATTCAAGGGGGGAGAAAAAGTGATGGGACGTCAAGTGGGGCGAAGAAAGTGGCGGGGTGATGGGGGCAGCGCTACGTCAGCCTTGGCCTCAAGTGGGGCGAAGAAAGTGGCGGGGTGATGGGGGCAGCGCTACGTCAGCCTTGGCCGTCGTCAGGTGTCCTCCGGTGGTGATCCTGGGTCCTCGGTGATCCTGGGTCCTCGGTGATCCTGGGTCCTCGTGCAAGTGTTGCGTCGAAAGGAGAGGTCGACGAGTATGCGGGGTGAAAGGTGGGAACGCTTGAAGTGGTCGGTAAGCATTCAGAAGGTTTTCCTGTCATTACCAACTTGGTATGACGACACACAAGTTTAAAAAATAAGTTATATTATATTTAAAGAAGATAAAAAAGCTCGGGATTTAAATATGTTTTATAAACAAACTATTAATATTATAATGTACTAGAATAAACAAAATACTACATAACTCATGTAAATACATTTTATATTATTAAAAAAATGAAAGTTGTATTAATATTATTTTATTATTTACTTAAAACAACTTTGGCGCTATCTCTTGGTAAATATATTATGCTACTTATATTCATAATGTAGAAAAGAAATAATATTTTCTCACCGAACTTGCTTACATAGAAAGAAGTGATTTCATTGCAATTGTAATAAAGTTCCTCACTACACAACATTTTTTTTGTTTTATTATAATTTTGTGAAGAAATTTACCCAGCCTAAATAACTAAGTTTGTAAAACCAGAAATATAATTAATCTCTGAAAAACAAAGAAAACAGTGAACAAATATGCCAACAAACTTTTTTAAATAACAAAGAATCTAAACTCCAGAAACTTACCAGTCAAACAACACACATGCATATTAATGTCGAAATTTCGATGTTGAGGAATAGAAATCCGAACATTAATTGTATAAGATAAGCATAGTGATAAATAAATTATTAAAAATGAATTCACACCCAAGAAGGAAAGTTTCTCTCTGCCCTGAATATTAATATTGGCCTTCATTATATATATATATATATATATATATATATATATATATATATATATATATATATATATATATATATATAAATGAAATTAAATGAAATTTCCCTTGTATTTATTAAATTCCAATTATTTGTAGATTAACTACCAAAAAAGGTGGGCTGTTTTGTAAAAACGACAAATATATTAAACATACTCTTGTAAAGATATCTACTCTGTTTAGAAGCAAAGGATACGATTTTAATTAATTTAATACTTTGTAGTTAAAAATCTAGCGCTATCTTTTTGCAAACAATTATGTTGTAATGACAACATATTTTTCTATTTTATACTTCAAGAAGCATTTCCCAATAAGCAAACTTATTTTAACTTGAGTAAAATGAACTAAGTTATTCTTTATAATAATTTTGTTTCATAAGGATAAAATATTTTCAAAAATTTTTTTAAATAATCTCACTTCATCGGTGACAAATTACAATAATTTAACTAGGCAACTGTGAAGGAATTTACAATTATTATGCAAAATGTCAGGTTGTTCCCGCATGATAACATTATTTGGTTTAGCAAAGATTTATATTTACCGATGAGTTGACAAATTTACACCCGTTTCTGGCAAGCACATGGCATGCACATTTTAAATTTTGAGCGCGCCACTGGGGGGATTGATTCTATGTTATTTATTTCAATTCTTCTCTTTTTTTTTTTTTTTTTTTCATGCTTTCAGTAATGTAATTTGTAAATCACATAATAGGTAGTGCTAAACTATAAATAATTCTTGGTGGTTTATAACAAAAAAAAAAAAATTTTGTCTTGAAATAATTGAGTGAAAAATCATATTTTGATAGAAATACAATCCACAAGAAACACAACGGTGTCTAGTTTGTTGTTCACCAAATATTTTATAATCTGTTTATTATAAATACCAGAAGAAAATGCTTGTTTGTAAATAGCTTGTAGAAAAAACAACATATGGTTAATTGAAAAAAATGTTCAAATATATAACAACCTCATAGTATATTATGGTCAGCAAATTTGATACACTTGACGATGTGAATCTTTCATATTTTTATTATGGCTTCATATACAAAAAAAAATAAAAATAAATAAATGCATTAAAAGTTACATTTATTTTGTTACATTTACATATACAATATACTACAATTAACAATAACATTCCTTTTCAAAATAATATATATAGTGGCTTTTTACATTGGTATTCCTCCAGTATACATGTTTATAAGAATGGCATTTCCTTCTGTTGAATTGGTACACATCCACTTATTATCTTGTGTTGGAGACTATTCCACAGAATAGCGAATATTGGTAATAAGATAAATATGATGTCCGTGGTCAAAAAACTTTTCAGTTAAGAGGCCGAAAAAGTATGACAAAGGAAATACACTTACATCGTCCATTGAAAATAACTTGATACCCCTGTCATAGGAATTTACCAGATCCGAAATATTGTCTCTGCTCTTTGTACAAATTAATTCTTCTTTGACGACCCACTTCTGCTGCACCGAAAATGAAAGATCATCAATTGCCTTCATTGCGGATGAATCTTCTGTTGTAGTAGATATCGGCAAACAAAATGGCAATATCTTCGCATAAAGATTTGTTGAGCAAAACAGTAAAACTGCTGCAAAGAACATTTTTTATCTTGCTGGTACCATCCTTCTCACTTCATAACGTGCTTTGTTATGCTGGCTACTGAAACTGTCCACATATTTGTAGCTGGGAGTGTGTTTAGAAATAGAAAATAACACTATAAGCTGTGTTTTTTTTATTACTTTAGCATGCTCTTCAACTCGGCGGCAACTTTAAACTATTTTATTTGGTTTTCATCATATTGAACACATTCAAAATGATAAATTTATTGGAATAAGCGGCCAAAATTTTTTTAATGACGTAAACGGGTTCACTGTCTCGTCATAGCACTGCATCCGTTGAGTTCCGGCACGAACAAGTCTGTTGTCGTTTGCCAGGTTTTATCATCTGAATCGTGATTTACATCTCCTGAATTCGATTTTCACTTTGTTTTTTCACCATATAAAGAAATACTATCAAAATTTAAAATGAAAATGTAATGGTCACGTATGTATTTCATTGTTAATGACTACGGCAAATGTTAAATGTGATTGACAATTATAATGTTATAAGCTAAAATGTTTCTTTTTTAGTAAAATTTAGCCAATTGTGGTGGATATATTTCGTTAATATGAGAATGGCCCCCAAGTGTACTTCCGATTTCATACATGTATCGAATGAGGCATAATAATCCTTCCATCACACCCACAGAGTCTCTACATCCACCCAGTTGTAGTTCATGGCTTGAAATGTTTACTTTTTTTTACTTACAATAAGCTATATAGGTACCCATTGAAAAAAAGGAAAAAAACAATAAAAAGGGGGCAGTTCAGTGGAGGGAGGGGGGAGTAAAAATAAATCTATGACACCAGGTATAAAAGACTTGACGAACATGATGTAGACAAATGCACCATCAGTAGACAGGTAGACTTTATGGGATTCCTACATAAGGGAGTGGAAGAAAATAAAATATGCAAAGAAGAATGGTTGTGTTCGTGAACCAACACTGCGGTACTTTAATCTGATGAAATTCGTTCAGTCTAAAGAATGGGGAGAGATGCGTTCGACCGCGATTGGGGTGGAAGATGTGGTGTGTGTGGCTGTGAACAACACATTCATCAAATATGGAATGATGAATGACATCACCATCTATTTTTCCATGTCTGTCAATGATGAGATTGTGGACAGCGCCGTCAACACGTCTGTCGATGAGGTAGTGGACAGCACCGTCAACACATTTCTCAATAGTGGGATTAGTGACACCCTAGTCAATACATTAATCATTGGCGAGGTTGGTGACACTATGATCGACACATCAGTCAACGACGAGCTTGGTGACAACACAATCTACTCGTTCTTCAATAGCGAGGCTATGGTCAATGTAGTCAATACATTCAACAGTGAGGTTGGGTACAATGCAGTCGTCACAACCAACATACTCATCAATCATGCATCTGAGACATATATTAGTGATACAATCAATATTTCCATCAGTGGTGAGGTTTTTGACATATCTGTTTTTTGTCATGAAATTGAAAAAAAACTCATACGAATGGAACCTTCACAGAGGAGTTACTCAAAATCAATTATCAACCATGTAGTAGATGTGGGTTTGACTAAAGAATGGTCAAGTCGAGCCAGATGTAGTATTGTACTTTAAAAATAACATCATACATATATTATCTTTATTAAATCATATAAAACAAATTTTAAAAAAGTTTTAATTTATATTTTCTGACAATTTATTTTCACATCTTCTATGAATCACCAGTTGTAAATGACAAATCCACTAAATTCTTTTGGAAATCTCCATTTGCAACGTCCAAATAAACTTCATGTTGTGATAGATAAAATTCATAACTTTCAAACAATTTTTTAAACAATTCATTGACTCTTTTTGTGTAAGTTTTTATGGAAGTCTGAGGTATGGCTGCATTCAAAATTGCATTTATGACTTTTATGTAATTGCATATATATTTACCATGATGAATCTGATACATTTCGGGCCGCGGCACATTGTTTATTTTTTGTCTCTAGGTAATCTGGAATACTTTTCCAAAGTCAAGTATTGATCTGCCTGACAGTCTTCGGGATCGTACAAGAGCACTGTTTTCTTACAGCCAATGTAGGAAGAACCGAGACCATCAATGTACCTTTGATGATTAGATGGGTTTTTGAGCCTAACCAACTTTAAATTTTCGTACAATTCCGTCTGATATACCATATAGATGTAGTTGTAAATGGAAACAATACATGTTCGAAATTGAGGATCTTTTCAAATTTAAAACAATTGGTTACTTTGGCCATATTCACAAAGAAGAAGACAAGTGCAGCGACATAGTTGTATATTCGTTTCACGAAATACGACGCATTGCGCTTGTAACCTTTATGAAGAATAGAACAAAGTTTCAACACATCTTGGTTTGGATTACTGCAAAATACACTGTATTCAATCAGTTTTGTCAAATGCAAGTATTTTTTCTTCACTAGTGAAATAGATACGAGCATCTCAGTGCTTTCGAGAACAATGCCTCTTCCATTAATTATGTTAATTTCCTCGTTTATGAGTTCGATAGACCTGTTACTGTCCAATTTCAAAATATTTGTTAATTGATATTCATCTGTATCTGCATCAAAGACCATTTCGCGATAATCTCGCGGAATTCTGCAAACAACTGCACGGAGTTTCGTCTCATCGTACACAATCAGTTTTTTTGATTGCTTCCAAATTAAAGTAGGTATCATATGCATCTTGGCGAATGAAATATACAAACTGCATGAGTTCCCCTTCCGTCAGGTTGTTTATTGTTTCTTTGTGATCGCGAATAGTGTGCAATAAATACAGCACGGGTGTAATTCGACATAAATGTATGAGAAGTTTGCATGCAAACAATGTCGTGCCTATGACTATGGGACTGCTGACAAACTTGAAATATGGAGTGCCAAAAAAGCCCATAGGTCGAGTTGACCATAACTTTAAGAGAAAGTTGCTTCGCATCCAACACCGAGTACTCTAGATTCCTGCCCTGGATCCTCTTCAGAGACTTCTTTTTTTTCTTCTTTTTTTCATTTCAGACTTTAGAGATTTCATTTGCTTTTTTACAGTTTTACTAAGGCCTAGTAAAGACACTATAAAGTTTATGGTGAATGGAGTTTTGGCATGTGAGAGTAAACGAATCAGGATGAGCGTATCGCCATCCAATGACTCTAGTTCTGCGACGGAAAGTATCATCTTTCCGATAGGCTGGCCGGAATACATCATGTTCATGTATTTCGAATAATTTTGGTTATTGTCTTCTGTCACATGCAGAGTAATTACACCATTTCTCAGCATTTCATCGAACGTATCGCAGGATATCAGAGTATTTTCAAACACTAGATTCAATGCTTTGGTGCAGCAACAACCGACGGTCGATATGGAAAGTCATTTATTGATGATGATGTTTGGGTAGAAACTATTGACATAGTATTGAATAACATTCCTAAAAAGACCATGGTTTGCTAACACAATGGCTCCGGGATATTCTTTTTTCGTGTACTTGAACTTTGGTTTGGTGTAAATTGGTATAATGTCCATCGCGGATGTTCTTTCAGAGAGTGACATGGACGTTCTTTCAGCGAGCGACAAACATTTAAGATTGGGCATGGCCAGTAAAACGGAATCATTGCTCTGGAATCCATGTAACATACCAAAGGATAGCGCATGGTACAGGAATGCATTAGCGATCCAGCGAGAAATGGCCTTCATTGAACTGTCTTCGAGACCTCAGTTAAAGAGATTGACCAATTGGTTGGTGAAAATTGCTAAATCAAACGTGTTGTAATGTCCGACCACGGCCACGCAATCCCTCTCGTTGTAAATTATAGCCTGCTCCATGTGGTATAAAATGATAGAGACTGAATTCGTTTCACCTGTAAGTTTACGCCACACGCTTCCACCAATATACTCGGTGTGGCACACTTGCATGTTTGTGTATTGAGTGTTCACTGCATCAAACTTTTCTTTGTTATAGGACTCGATGTGAAAGACATTTCTCATACACTTGTGACGAAAGTCATCGTCTGTGATGGTGTCATCTAGAATATAATAAATTCGCATAAGAACAGAGTTCAAATCGATTTTCCTAAACTTTTGGCTCAGATAGTTTTTAGACAAGTTCCCCAACGACAAATTCCCACTCACCAATGCATTTTTTTTTCAAGATTGTCAATGTATCGAATATGATACCATTGTGGTGAAAACGAATGGGTGGAGCTGGGGCTAGTTTTCCGAGGGTTACAAATGCTTTTATTTCGCGTTGCATATTGAGATCTCGCAAGCGAGTCAATAGGAATTTCAAATCGTATTCGATAATGTTGTGACCGACGAAATAATGTGGGTAATTTTGGTATCCTGTTAACATTTTCAATGAGTATCCCTGACTATACCAAAAGAGAACATTAGTAATGAGATTCTCTTTATGTGAGTAACCTTGGATCCAAATGTATATCGTGGGCAGTCTTTCGTATTTCTTCCGCATTTCCACGTCGAAATCATCGGGCATGCGATGATATTTTAGGTACGAAATTATACTCACTTCGACATCCGCATGCTCACAATAGAGCACAAACAATAGCAGTTAATCTGGAACAAGACCCCTCAGGGGTAAGTCTTCCAAATTATCCACACTGGTCTCGATGTCGAAGCTCACGACAGGAACGTACTTGTACAGATGAGTGTAGTCGTACGACATGTCCAGGATCAAATGCTTACACTAGGTGACTAAGTACACACCATTTGCACGAAATATATTTTCCACCATGAGATTACCGACCCCATATTTCGGTCTGCGAAACTTTAGTTTTGCAAGTTGATTGAATATCCCCTCTGAAGTTACAGTATCTATGCACAACTCCATTTGCAACATTAAATGCACGTCAGTTGACTGGATGGTAAAGTCGTTTTTTTTTTTTACAATTATTTCCCATGAGAAATTTGTAGACCGTGTTCAAGTTACTCGTGGAGAGAAATTGATTTTTACCAAACGATATGAATCACGCAATGTGCTTGCCGCATTTTAAGTCAAAATTTCCATAAACAAGTTTGAATTAGTTTCCAGACAGATTGTCATGTTGAAGATTGAATCGATATATGGTTCATATAACTCAATCAGTAGTTGGCACATTTCGTATTTCATGATTTCAGCAACTAGAAAGTATATCGAGAGGAGGTAAGACAAGTTTCTTAATGCCTCTTCATAGTTTTGACATTGTTGTCCACAACCTTTATCTGATTGTTGTAGATGAAATACCTCAATATGAATATTTTATTTTGTAGATTTAAAGAATGTGGAGGGCTAAAATTTTTTGTTATATAAGAACATTTAGTCATGGCTGACAAACTAAGTTTTACAATGACCAGAGTATTGGAAATATTTAAAAATATCTACAACGATCAGAACTGCAAACTTTGGACAAATTTAAATGGTTTTACACGTATTTTGGCAACAGTCTCTTAGGATGCATTTACACTCGCGAAAAAGACGATGACAAAGACTCTGACGAAGATTTCGAAGATGAATTTGATACTGATCTTAATAACAATACTTTCATTCCGTTAAAGTTAAACGATTTTCGTGCTAAGTTCCCAAACACCACACTCGAAGACTATATATACGCCAAACAACTGTCATACTCTCTCTTTTTTTTTAAATTAACTTGAAACATCAACTAATCTTGCTACAACTGCTACTTTCACAATAAAACTATCGAGGGAACAGCAACGTTTTATATTCCTAGTTGTAAACTAAAACTAATAATAATAATAATGAATCGTGTTTCCTTTGCAGGAAAAAACGAAATTGACGACCAACATCAGTTTTTGGTCACATGCAAGTACAAAAATGCTATTCATGAGTCATCGCACAAATGCTCCCTGATTTATGATTTCAATCAAACCACGATGGAACACATGCATATATTTCGACGGGAATGACAAGGAACAAGGACGGCACTCCTCTATCCACGAAATTGAAATTATTCAATATGTTTGTATACGAACGTAATCGCAACTCTATCCGAGGATCGATCAATGTCTCAATACCGCCTAATTCCCTATTTTTTAACGAATACTTGACATCACTGTTGAGATTTATCCATTTAGTTGATAGCTTACTCCAATCTGGAAACTACATAATAATTTTAGCCGATGTATACTTTGTACCTAAATTGGAAAACTTTGATACTCTGTTTTTCAGACATACTTTTTTCACTCTCGCTA